>OX422215.1:171944988-173319154 GCA_949130495.1 Sambucus nigra
ATTGCCGATTTTGGATATCCAGATGGTACATATATTATGCAGGCACTTTCATTCAGTAACATCTTAAGACACGTTGCTCACAATAAGATTTGAACAACGAGGTATGGACATCATTATTTATTATTTTATTTTAATTTATTGAATTGTGCAGTCATTTAATATATTTATTTACTAGTTTTTGAATTAATTAAACTAATTTAATTTAATAAAAAAATTACTCGTTTGATAAATAAATTATTTTTATTGAATTAATTATATTAAGATTAGTTATTTACCTTTTTAGTCACTTGGTAAATAAATTGGAGAGTTTGTGAATTAATTTAATGAAGTTAATTTATTAAAATATTTACCAAGATATTTTAGTTAATTAATGAATTTAAGCTTCATTGTGGGATGAGAACAATTTATACCAGGTTGCATGATATGGGATGTCAGGGTAAGGGTTAGATACATATTGTTAATGAATCATGGACAACGTTTTTGGCCCCATTATTACCCCACCTGACACATAAACGAATCAGTACCTTAAGTTGACTCTTATTGAGAGGTGATGGAATATGATCCCCACGTTTTATTTACCCTGTGTGAAAATAAGATTCACATTGTTCGACTTCATAATGCTGAAAGGGTTAGAAGTTGTAAGAGTGTAGTATACTCAATTGTCCCATGATATTATAAGTTATTTTATTCCATGTTATAAAATATATTTTATTTCTACTCCAAGAGTTCTTCATAAAGCTTCATCAAACTCATACTGTATCATGCATGTCATTTTCTCCGAGTTAATCACATAGGACAAAGGTATAAATATAGCGGACTTAGATTCACCATTGGTTGAACTAACTTTCATAATTGGAAAATCTTTCTTATTTAACCTTGTGGTTCTTTTAGACTTGAAATTTCCAAATCCAAAGATGTTATATTCCTTCTGTACAAAAGTCATGTTATTAGTGCATCTTTGTATTTAAAATTTTTCTTGTCCTTGGTTGTGTGAAGTTAAAATTCTATGATTTGTAAAGTTGGGAAAGTATGGAATTTTCTATTTCCAGCCGTGACTTGTTTTCTACAACAAAAGAGGACTTCGCATTAGAAAAGGCCTTGTGTGCTAGTCGCAAACATGTGGAAACTAAGTCGATATAAAAGACTAGCAAAACTCGCGACCTTCATTGTTGTTGGTTTGCATCTGTGAAGGTCCCATCTCACTGGTCACAAACTGAAGTAACTATAGCTAAAAAATACATGGTTACATTCTCTACCTTTGTCGTTGACCCTTCGTTGCAGTGTAAGTGCCCACGAACTATACCTGTCTTTTTCACTTTTTGTGATATTTTGATTAATATATCATGGAAGTTATGGCCAGACACAATCTTTGTTTGCAGCAAATAAATATTATTTCTTAGTTAATATGATTACTTCACTTGAGTATGTACCCACTTGTCTTCATATACAAGTATTATACATACTAATTGCAAGCCTTCTTCTTCTTTATTGAGTTGAATTTTTAAAAGAGAGATTTTAAGAATAAAATATTTTTAATAAATATCTTAGTTTTTCTCTTATCTGATTTTTAAGATTTTTGTTTCATTATTAATTCCTTGAAATTAAGACTTTTTGTACTCAATCATGCTTTGACAAATCATTTTTCAAATCTGATTTGATCTTGAGTATGACCGTTTTTCAATCTTGAAAAACATACTAGTGAGTTTTCAAAGAGAAACCTTTTAACTATATGTTTTCAACAATAGGATACCCTCACACATTCCAGTTGTAGTTGGTGATTACTTATTATTTCCATTGGATCGAAATAAAGTGATTCTTCCACTATAAATAAGATTTATTGGTATGAGCTATGAATGCATTGGACGAGTCCAAAATCAGTCGCAGTTGTGTAGAGTTATCCACTTATTAGCACTCTCCTCAAAGGATATGGTGGGGAAGAGGTCTAGTCGGTTATAGAGTTCTATGATTTTAAGTCTTTGTCCTCTAGTTATAATACTCTACCATAATACATTTATCATTTATTTGGTCGCGATCTTTTTTCCAATAGTTGGGTTTTCCTTGTACATTCAGTGTTATGTGATTTAATTTATCTTTTCACATATTATAATCACATTTCTTAAATTGAAGATACAATTTGAAAAATAAAATTAATATTGAGGTGTGGCTGGAAGAGATTATTTTATTCGATAGTGGAAGCGAGACATGAGCATGTCAACCAGTATCTCCTTAGCCTTGAGAAGGATGGTGTAAGAGGTAGCACAGTTAAGTAGACTTATTTTTAGAGGCTAAGGAATATTATTAGGGATGGTATGATACTCACTACACTAAAACTGGCGATTGGTCACGGCCAAAATCCCTGACCAAAACTGTGGGTCGCGGACTTGGGCCGTGACTATTTCGGGCGTGACCATTTTCGAGGGTCGTGGCCCACGTCCGTGACCATAAAATGGTCATTGCCGAGAGGGGTCACGATAGATGGTCACGGACTTGGGCCGTGACCCATACCATGATGGGTCACGGCCCTCATCCGTGACCCACAATCGTGACAAATTGGTCGCGGCCAAAGTCCGCGACACACGAACGTGAAAAAAAAAATAAAAAAAAATGGTCACGGCCCACTTTCGTGACCCATAATCATGACAAATTAGTCGCAGCCGAAGTCCGCGACCTACGACCGTGACAAAAAAATAAAAAAAAATTGGTTGCGGCCCTCATCCGTGACAAATTGGTCGTAGCCAAAGTCCGCGACCCACAATCGGGCAAAAAAAAATGGTCGCGACCCAAGTCCGTGACCCACAATCGTGACGAAAAAAAGAAAAAAAATGGTCACGGACTTTGACCGCGACCATTTTTATGCGCGACGAAAAAAATAAAAATTGTCATGGACAAAGTCCATGACCATATTTAACTATAATTTAAAAAAAATGTATTTTTTTGGTCCAATCCTAAAATTGGGGTTCCTGTGAGTGCACCGTCGGTTGCTGCGTGTAACGTTGGACGGGTACGAGGTGTTACAAATATTTATTATTGGCAAAACAGTAAAAAAAATCAGAAATTGCAAATCGAGAATGTTGTTAATAAACAAATATATATACAAACTTAAAAATATTACACGTCTTAATAATTCACAGACCAAAAAAAAATTAGGCAGAGTTTCCTCTATTTTCTTGACATTCCAAACCCTGTAAATGTAAAACCTGCTTATTATAAAGCCCGCACGGCCATAAAATTCAACAATCAAATTACAAAAGCCCATGTGGCCATAAAACTAAATAATAAAAGCCCGCACGACTGTAACACATAAAAAACAAAATCCTGAATGTCCACAACATATAAAAAATATTCACGTTGTAAACCATTGCCTCCCCCATTTGTTCCGCGTGTAAAAATCCTACAAATGATAGGATACATAAAAAAATATCAGTAACCGAGTCGTTTTACATAAAATTTAATCAAGGTGAAAAATTGCGTATATGAGTTAAAATTATCAACATATAAATATTTTTATGCCTAAGTCTAGAATTATGCAAAATACCATCGTATTCTCAAATCGGGAGTCCCGCGGCTGCACGGTCAGTTCCTACGAGTGACATTAGTCTCGTGGGAGGTGTTCGTGCCGCCCACGGGGCCGTTCGGTGGCTGTTTTGGGTTTTCAACCATTAACGCCATGTTTTTAAGCCTAAGTCTAGAAATATGCAAATTATCATCATTTTCTCAAACCGGGAGACTCGCGACGGCGGGGTCAGTTCCTACGAGTTACATTGGTCCCGTGGGTGGTGTTGGTGCCATCCACGGGGCCGTTCGGGGGTTGTTTCGAGTTTTCACCCTCTAACGCCATGTTTTGCTTAAGTCTAGAAATATCCAAATTATCGTCATCTTCTCAAACTAGGAGTCTCACGGCTGCGCGCTTAGTTTCTACGAGTTACATTGGTCCCGTGGGAGGTGTCGGTGCCACCCACAGGGCCGTTTGGGGGCTGTTTTGGGTTTTCACCCTCTAACGCCATGTTTTAAAGACTAAGTCTAGAAATATGCAAATTACTATCGTATTCTCAAACTGGGAGTCCCGCGGCTCCACGACCACTTCCTACAAGTCACATTGGTCCCGTGGGAGGTGTTGGTGCCACCCACGGGGCCGTTCGGGGGCTGTTTTGAGTTTTCACCCTCTTACCCCATGTTTTTAAGTCCAAGTCTAGAAATATGCAAATTATCATCGTATTCTCAAACCGGGAGACCCGCGGTTGCGGGGTCAGTTCTTAAGAGTTACATTGGTCCCATGGGAGGTGTTGGTGCCACCCACATGGCCGTTCGGGGTTGTTGCAAGTTTCCACCCTCTAACGCCATGTTTTTAAGCCTAAGTCTAAAAATATGCAAATTATCGTCGTATTCTCATACCGGGAGACCTGCGGCAGCGGGGTCAGTTCCTACGAGTTACATTGGTCTCGTGGGAGGTGTTGGTGCCACCCACGGGGCCGTTCGGGGGTTGTTTCGAGTTTTCACCCTCTAACACCATGTTTTGCTTAAATCTAGAAATATACAAATTATCATCGTATTCTCAAACCAGGAGTCTCGCGGTTGCGCGATTAGTTCCTACGAGTTACATTTGTCCCGTGGGAGGTGTTGGCGCCACCCATGGGGCGGTTTGGAGTTTTCACCCACTAACGCCATGTTTTTAACCCTAATTCTCGAAATATAAAAATTATCATCGTATTCTGAAATAGGGAGTGCTGGGGTTGTGCGACCAGTTCCTACGAGTTACATTAGTCCCGTGGGAGGTGTTGGTTCCATCCACGGGGCCGTCCGAGGGCTATTTAGTATTTTCACCCACTAACGCTGTGTTTTTTAGCCTAAGTCTAGAATTATGCAAATTACCGTCGCATTCTCAAACCGGAAGTCCCGTGGCTGCGTGGTCAGTTCCTACAAGTTACATTGGTCCCCTAGGAGGTGTTGGTGCCACCCACGGAGGCGTTCGGGGGTTGTTTCGAGTTTTCACCCTCTAACGCCATGTTTTGCTTAAGTCTAGAAATATGAAAATTATCATCGTCTTCTCAAACCGGGAGTCTCGCGGCTGCACGATCAGTTCCTACGAGTTATATTGGTCCTAGGGGTGGTGTTGGTACCACCCACCGGGCCGTTGGGGGGCTGTTTTGGGTTTTCACCCTCAAACGCCAGGTTTTTAAGCCTAAGTCTAGAAATATACAAATTATCATCGTATTGTCAAACCAGGAGTCCCGAGGCTGTGCGGCTAGTTCCTACGAGTTACATTAGTCCCATGGGAGGTGTTGGTACCACCCACGGGTCCGTTCGGGGGCTGTTTCGAGTTTTCACCCACTAACGCCATGTTTTTAAGCCTTACTCTAGAATTATGGAAATTACCATCGTATTCTCAAATCGGGAGTCCCGCGACTGCGTGGTCAGTTCCTACGAGTTACATTGGTCCCGTTAGAGGTGTTGGTGCAACCCACGGGCCCATTCGAGGGCTGTTTTGGGTTTTCACCCTCTAACGCCAGGTTTTTAAGCCTAATCTAGAAATATACAAATTATCATCGTATTCTCAAACCGGGAGTCCCGAGGCTGTGCGGCTAGTTCCTACGAGTTACATTAGTCCCATGGGAGGTGTTGGTACCACCCACGGGTCCGTTCGGGGGCTGTTTCGAGTTTTCACCCACTAACGCCATGTTTTTAAGCCTTACTCTAGAATTATGCAAATTACCATCGTATTCTCAAATCGGGAGTCCCGCGACTGCGTGGTCAGTTCCTACGAGTTACATTGGTCCCGTTGGAGGTGTTGGTGCCACCCACGGGGCCATTCGGGGGCTGTTTTGGGTTTTCAACCACTAACGCCATGTTTTTAAGCCTAAGTCTAGAAATATGCAAATTATCGTCATTTTATCAAACCAGGAGACCCGTGACTGCGGGGTCAGTTCCTACGAGTTATATCGGTCCCATGGGAGGTGTTGGTTCCACCCACAGGGCCGTTCGGTGGTTGTTTCGATTTTTCACCCTCTAACGCCATGTTTTGCATAAATCTAGAAATATGCAAATTATCGTCATATACTTAAATCGGAAAACTCGTGGCTACGCGGTCAGTTCCTACGAGTAACATTGGTCCCGTGGGAGGTGTTGGCGCCACCCACGGGGCGGTTCGGGGGCTATTTTTGGTTTTCACTATCTAAAGCCATATTTTTAAGCCTATGTCAAGAAATATGCAAATTATCATCGTATTCTCAAACCGGGAGTCCCGAGGCTGCGCGACCAGTTCCCACGAGGTACATTAGTCCCGTGGGAGGTGTTGGTGCTACCCACGGGGCGGTTGGGGGTTGTTTCGAGTTTTCACCCACTAATGCTATGTTTTTACAGCTAATTCTAGAATTATGCAAATTACCATCGTATTCTCCAATCGAGAGTCCCGCGGCTGCGCGGTCAGTTCCTACGAGTCACATTGGTCCTGTGGGAGATGTTGGCGCCACCCACGGGGCCGTTCGGGGGATGTTTTGGGTTTTCCACCACTAACGCCATATTTTTAAGCCTAAGTCTAGAAATATGCAAATTATCATCATTTTCTCAAATCGGGAGACCCGCGACTACGGGGTCAGTTCCTACGAGTTACATTGGTCCCGTGGGAGGTGTTGGTGCCACCCACAGGGCCGTTCGGGGGTTGTTTCGAGTTTTCACCCTCTAACGTCATGTTTTTCTTAAGTCTAGAAAAATGCAAATTACCGTCGTGTTCTCAAATCGGGAGTATCGTAGATGCGCGGACAGTTCCTATGAGTTACATTGGTCCGGTGGGAGGTGTTGATGCCACCCACGGGACCGTTCGGAGGTTGTTTCGAGTTTTCACCCTCTAACGCCATGTTTTTATGCTTACGTCTAGAAATATGAAAATTATCATCGAATTTTCAAACCAGGAGTGCTGCGGCTGCACGGTCAATTCCTACGAGTTACATTGGTCCCGTGGGAGGTGTTGGTGCCACCCACGGTGTCGTTCGGGGGCTGTTTTGGGTTTTCACCCAATAACACCATGTTTTTAAGCCTAGGTCTGGAATTATGCAAATTACCATCGAATTCTCAAACTAGGAGTCCCGCGGCTACGTGGCCAGTTCCTACGAGTCATATTGGTCTTGTGGGTGGTGCTGGTGCCACCCACGGGGTCGTTCGGGGGCTGTTTCAGGTTTTCACCCACTAACCCCGTGTTTTTAAGCCTAAGTCTAGAAATATGAAAATTATCGTTGTATTCTCAAACCGGGAGACCCGTGGCAGTGGGGTCAGTTCCTACGAGTTATATTGGTCCCGTGGGAGGTGTTGGCGCCACCCACGGGGCGGTTCGGGGGCTGTTTTGGGTTTTCACCCACTAAAGCCATGTTTTTAAGCCTATGTCTAGAAATATGAAAATTATCATCGTATTCTCAAACCGAGAGTCCCGGGGCTACGCGACCAGTTCCCACGAGTTACATTAGTCCCGTGGGAGGTGTTGGTGCCACCCACGAGGCCGTTCGGGGGCTGTTTCGAGTTTTCTCCCACTAACGCTATGTTTTTAAGCCTAAGTCTATAATTATGCAAATTACTATCGTATTCTCAAATCGGGAGTCCCACGGCTGCGCGGTCAGTTCCAACGAGTCACATTGGTCCCGTGGGAGGTGTTGGTGCCACCCACGGGGGCGTTCGGTGGCTGTTTTGGGTTTTTAACCACTGACGCCATGTTTTTAAGCCTAAATCTAGAAATATGCAAATTATCGTCATTTTATCAAACCGGGAGACCCGCGACTGCGGGGTCAGTTCCTACGAGTTACATTGGTCCGGTGGGAGGTGTTGGTGCCACCCACGTGGCCGTTCGGGGGTTGTTTCGAGATTTCACCCTCTAACACCATATTTTCTTTAAGTCTAGAAAAATACAAATTATCGTCGTATTCTCAAATCATGAGACCCGCGGCTGCGGAGTCAGGTCCTACGTGTTATATTGGTCCCGTGGGAGGTGTTGGTTCCACCCACGGGGCCGTTCATTTTTTTTTTTTGAGTTTTGACCCTCTAACGCCATGTTTTGCTTAGTTATAGAAATATGCAAATTATCGTCATCTTCTCAAACCAGGAGTCTCGCAGCTGTGCGGTCAGTTGCTACGAGTTACATTGGTTCCGTGGGAGGTGTTGGTGCCACCCACAGGGCCGTTTTAGGGCTATTTCGGGTTTTCACCCACTAACATCGTGTTTTTAAGCCTACGTCTAGAATTACACAAATTACCATCGTATACTCAAACTGGAAGGCCCGCGGCTGCGTGGTCAGTCCCTACGAGTAACATTGGTCCCGTGGGAGGTGTTGGTGCCACCCACGGGGCCGTTCGGATGTTGTTTCGAGTTTTCACTCTCTAACGCCACGTTTTTTTAGCCTAACCCTATAAATATGCAAATTATCATTGTATTATCAAACTGGGAGACCCGCGGCTGCGGGGTCAGTTCCTACTAGTTACAGCGGTCCTATGGGAGGTGTTGGTTCCACCCACAGGGCCGTTCGGGGGTTGTTTCGAGTTTCCACCATCTAACACCATGTTTTTAAGCCTAAGTCTAGAAATATGCAAATTATCATCGTATTCTGAATCGAGGTGACCCGCGGCTACGGGGTCAGTTCCTACGAGTTATATTGGTCCCGTGGGAGGTGTTGGTGCCACCCACGGGGCCGTTCAGGGGTTGTTTCGAGTTTTCACCCTCTAACGCCACGTTTTGCTTAAGTCTAAAAATATTCAAATTATCACCGTATTCTCAAATCGGGAGTCTCGCGGTTGTGAGGTCAGTTCCTACGAGTTACATTAGTCCCGTGGGAGGTGTTGACGCCACCCACGGGGCCGTTCGGGGGCTGTTTTGTGTTTTCACCCCTAACGCCATGTTTTTAAGCCTAAGTCTCGAAATATGTAAATTATCATCGTATTCTCAAACCGGTAGTCCCGGGGCTGCACGACCAGTTCCTACGAGTTACGTTCGACCCGTGGGAGGTGTTAGTGCGACCCACGGGGCCGTTCGAAGGATATTTCCTGTTTTCACCCACTAACGCCATGTTTATAGCCTAAGTCTAGAATTATGCAAATTATCGTCGTATTCTCAAATCGGGAGACCCGCGGCTGCGGGGTCAGTTTCTGCGAGTTACATTGGTCCCGTGGGAGGTGTTGGTCCCACCCACGGGGCCGTTCGGGGGTTGTTTCAAATTTTTAACCTCTAACGCGATGTTTTTAAGCCTAAGTCTAGAAATATGAAAATTGTCACCGTATTCTCAAATCGAGAGACCCGTGGCTGCGGGGTCAGTTCCTACGAGTTATATTGGTCCCGTGGGAGGTGTTGGTGCCACCCACGGGGCCGTTGGGGGCTATTTCGAGTTTTCACCCACTAACGTCGTGTTTTTAAGCCCAAGTTCAGAAATATGCAAATTATAGTCGTATCTTCAAACCGGGAGACCCGAGGTTGCGAGGTCAGTTCCTACGAGTTACATTGGTCCCGTGGGAGGTGTTGGTGCCCCCCACGTGGCCGTTAGGGGGCTGTTTCAAGTTTTCACCCTCTAACGCCTTATTTTTTTTAAGTGTAGAAAAATGAAAATTACCGTCGTATTCTCAAACCAGGAAACCCGCGGCTGCGGGGTCGGTTCCTACGAGTTACATTGGTCCCGTGCGAGGTGTTGGTGCCACGCACGGGGCCGTTCAGGGGCTGTTTTGGGTTTTCAACCACTAACGCCATGTTTTTAAGCCTTAGTCTAGAAATTTGAAAATTATCGTCATTTTCTCAAACTGGGAGACCCGCGATTGCGGGGTCAGTTCCTACGTGTTACATTGGTCCCGTGGGAGGTGTTGGTGCCACCCACGTGGCCGTTTAGGGGGTTTTTACGAGTTTTTACCCTCTAACGCCCTATTTTTTTAAGTGTAGAAAAATGCAAATTACCGTCGTATTCTCAAACCGGGAGACCCGCGACTGCGGGGTCAGTTCCTACAAGTTACATTGGTCCCGTGGGAGGTGTTTGTTCCACCCACGGGGCCGTTCGGGTTTTTTTTCGAGTTTTCACCCTCTAACGCCATATTTTGCTTAAGTCTAGAAATATGCAAATTATCGTCGTCTTTTCAAACCAGGAGTCTCACGACTGTGCGGTCAGTTCTTACGAGTTACATTGGTTCCGTGGGAGGTGTTGGTTCCACCCCCAGGGCCGTTAGGGGGCTGTTTTTGGTTTTCACCCTCTAACGCCATGTTTTTAAGCCTAAGTCTAGAAATATCTAAATTACCATTGTAATCTCAAACTGGGAGTCCCGCGGCTGCGCAGTCACTTCCTACGAGTCACATTGGTCCCGTGAGAGGTGTTGGTGCCACCCACGTGGCCGTTCGGGGGCTGTTTCGAGTTTTCACCCTCTAACGCCAAGTTTTTAAGCCTAAGTCTAGAAATATGCAAATTATCATCGTATTCTCAAACCGGGAGACCCGCGGCTGCGGGGTCAGTTCCTACGAGTTACATTTGTCCCATGGGAGGTGTTGGTGCCACCCACAGGGCCGTTCGGGGGTTGTTTCGAGTTTCTACCATCTAACGCCATGTTTTTAAGCCTAAGTCTAGATATATGCAAATTATCATCGTATTCTCAAACCGGGAGTCTCGTGGCTGCGGGATCAGTTCCTACGAGTTACATTGGTCCCGTGGAAGGTGTTGGCGCCACCCACGGGGCGGTTCGGGGGCTGTTTTGGGTTTTCACCCTCTAACGCCATATTATTAAGCCTAGGTCTCGAAATATGAAAATTATCATCGTATTCTCAAATCGGGAGAGCCGCGGCTGCAGGGTCAGTTCCTATGAGTTACATTGGTCCCATGGGAGGGGCTGGTGACAACCACAGTGCCGTTCGGGGATAGTTTCGAGTTTCCACCCTCTAACGCAATGTTTTTAAGCCTAAGTCTAGAAATAAACAAATTACTGTCGTATTTTCAAACTGGGAGAACCGCGGCTGCGGGGTCAGTTCCTACGAGTTACATTGGACCCATGGGAGGTGTTGGTGCCACCCACGAGACCGTTCGGGGGTTGTGTCGATTTTTCACCCTCTAACGCCATGTTTTTAAGCCTAAGTCTAGAAATATGAAAATTATCATCGTATTCTCAAACCGGGAGTCTCGGGGCTGCGCGACCAATTCCTACGAGTTACATTAGACTCGTGGGAGGTGTTGGTGCCACCCACGGGGGCTATTTCGGGTTTTCACCCACTAACGCCATGTTTTTAAGCCTAAGTCTAGAATTATGCAAATTACCGTCGTATTCTCAAACCGGAAGTCCCGCGACTGCGCGGCCAGTTCCTACGAGTCGCATTGGTCAAGTGGGAGGTGTTGGTGCCACCCACGGGGACGTTATAGGGCTATTTCGGGTTTTCACCCACTAACATCGTGTTTTTAAGCCTAAGTCTAGAATTACGCAAATTACCGTCGTATACTCAAACTGGAAGTCCCGCGGCTGCGTGGTCAGTCCCTACGAGTAACATTGGTCCCGTGGGAGGTGTTGGTGCCACCCACGGGGCCGTTCGGGGGTTGTTTTGAGTTTTCACCCTTTAACGCCATGTTCTGCTTAAGTCTAGAAATATACAAATTATCATCGTCTTCTCAAACCAGGAGTCTCGAGGCTGCGTGGTCAGTTCCTACGAGTTACATTTGTCCCGTGGGAGGTGTTGGTGCCACCCACATGGCCGTTCGGGGGCTATTTTGGGTTTTCACCCTCTAACGCCATGTTTTTAAGACTAAGTCTCGAAATATGCAAATTATCGTTGTATTATCAAACCTGGAGTCCTAGGGCTGCACGACTAGTTCCTACGAGTTACATTAGGCCCGTGGGAGGTGTTGGTGTCACCCAAGGGGCCGTTCGGGGTATGTTTCAGGTTTTCACCCACTAGCGCCATGTTTTTAAGCCTACGTATAGAATTATGCAAATTATTGACGTATTCTCAAACCGAGAGTCCCGCGACTGCACTACCAGTTTCTACGAGTCACATTGGTCCCGTGGGAGGTGTTGGTGCCACCCACGGGGCCGTTCGGGGGCTATTTCGGGTTTTCACCCACTAATATCGTGTTTTTAAGCCTAAGTCTATAAATATGTAAATTATTGTCGTATTCTCAAACCGGGAGACCCGTGGCTGCGGGGTCAGTTTCTTTGAGTTAAATTGGTCCCGTGGGAGGTGATCTTGCCACCCACGGGGCCGTTCGGGGGTTGTTTCGAGTTTTCACCCTCTAACCCGATGTTTTTAAGCCTAAGTCTAGAAATATACAAATTATCGTCGTATTATCAAACCGGGAGACTAACGACTGCGGGGTCAGTTCCTACGAGTTACATTGGTCCCGTGGGAGGTGTTGGTGTCACCCACGTGGCCGTTCGGGGGTTGTTTCGAGTTTTCACCCTCTAACGCCTTATTTTTTTTAAGTGTAGAAAAATGCAAATTATCGTCGTCTTCTCAAACCGGGAGTCCCGCGGCTGTGCGGTCAGTTCCTAGTAGTTACATTGGTACCGTGGGAGGTGTTGGTGCCACCCACGGGGCCGTTCGGGGGCTGTTTTGGGTTTTCAATCACTAACGTCTTGTTTTTAATCCTAAGTCTAAAAATATTCAAATTATCATTTTTTTCTCAAACAGGGAGACCTGCGACTGCGGGATCAGTTACTACGAGTTACATTGGTTCCATGGGAGGTGTATGTGCCACCCACGGGGCCGTTCGGTGGGTTGTTTCGAGTTTTCACCCTCTAACGCCATGTTTTGCTTAAGTCTAGAAATATCCAAATTATCGTCATACTCTCAAACTGGGAGTCTCACGACTGTGCGGTCAGTTCTTACGAGTTACATTGGTTCCGTGGGAGGTGTTGGTTCCACCCACAGGGCCGTTAGGGGGCTGTTTTTGGTTTTCACCCTCTAACGCCATGTTTTTAAGCCTAAGTCTAGAAATATCTAAATTACCATTGTAATCTCGAACTGGGAGTCCCGCGGCTGCGCAGTCACTTCCTACGAGTCACATTGGTCCCGTGAGAGGTGTTGGTGCCACCCACGTGGCCGTTCGGGGGCTGTTTCGAGTTTTCACCCTCTAACGCCAAGTTTTTAAGCCTAAGTCTAGAAATATGCAAATTATCATCGTATTCTCAAACTGGGCGACCCGCGGTTGCGGGGTCAGTTCTTAAGAGTTACATTGGTCCCATGGGAGGTGTTGGTGCCACCCACAGGGCCGTTCGGGGTTGTTTCAAGTTTCCACCCTCTAACGCCATGTTTTTAAGCCTAAGTCTAAAAATATGCAAATTATCGTCATATTCTCATATCGGGAGACCTGCGGCTGCGGGGTCAGTTCCTACGAGTTACATTGGTCCCGTGGGAGGTGTTGGTGCCACCCATGGGGCCGTTCGGGGGTTGTTTCGAGTTTTCACCCTCTAATACCATGTTTTGCTTAAATTTAGAAATATACAAATTATCATCGTATTCTCAAACCAGGAGTCTCGCGGTTGCGCGATCAGTTTCTACGAGTTACATTGGTCCCGTGGGAGGTGTTGGCGCCACCCATGGGGCCGTTCGGGGACTGTTTCGGGTTTTCACCCAATAACGCCATTTTTTTAAGCCTAAGTCTAGAATTATGCAAATTAACGTCGTATTCTCAAACCAGGAGTCCCACGGCTGCGCATCCAGTTCCTACGAGTCACATTGGTCCCGTGGGAGGTGTTGGTACCACCCACGGGGCCGTCCGAGGGCTATTTTGGATTTTCACTCACTAATGTCGTGTTTTTTAGCCTAAGTCTAGAATTATGCAAATTACCGTCGCATTCTCAAACCGGAAGTCCCGCGGCTGCATGGTCAGTTCCTACAAGTTACATTGGTACCCTTGGAGGTGTTGGTGCCACCCACGGGGGCGTTCGAGGGTTGTTTCAAGTTTTCACCCTCTAACGCCATATTTTGCTTAAGTCTAGAAATATGAAAATTATCATCGTCTTCTCAAACCGGGAGTCTCGCGGCTGCACGGTCAGTTCCTACGAGTTATATTGGTCCTGAGGGTGGTGTTGGTGCCACCCACGGGGCCGTTCGGGGGCTGTTTTGGGTTTTCACCCTCTAACGCCAGGTTTTTAAGCCTAAGTCTAGACATATACAAATTATCATCGTATTCTCAAGCCGGGAGTCCCGAGGCTGTGCGGCTAGTTCCTACGAGTTACATTAGTCCCATGGAAGGTGTTGGTACCACCCACGGGTCCGTTCGGGGGCTGTTTCGAGTTTTCACCCACTAACGCCATGTTTTTGAGCCTTACTCTAGAATTGTGCAAATTACCATCGTATTCTCAAATCGAGAGTCCCGCGACTGCGCGGTCAGTTCCTACGAGTTACATTGGTCCCGTTGGAGGTGTTGGTGCAACCCACGGGGCCATTCGGGGGCTGTTTTGGGTTTTCAACCACTAACGCCATGTTTTTAAGCCTAAGTCTAGAAATATGCAAATTATCGTCATATTCTCAAACCAGGAGACCCGTGGCTGCGGGGTCAGTTCCTACGAGTTATATTGGTCCCATGGGAGGTGTTGGTTCCACTCACAGGGCCGTTCGGTGGTCGTTTCGATTTTTCACCCTCTAACGCCATGTTTTGCATAAATCTAGAAATATGCAAATATATGTCATATACTTAAATCGGAAATCTCGCGGCTGCGCGGTCAGTTCCTACAAGTAACATTGGTCCCGTGGGAGGTGTTGGCGCCACCCACGGGGCGGTTCGGGGGCTATTTTTGGTTTTCACAGTTAAAGCCATATTTTTAAGCCTATGTCAAGAAATATGCAAATTATCATTGTATTCTCAAACCGGGAGTCCCGAGGCTGCGCGACCAGTTCCCCACGAGGTACATTAGTCCCGTGGGAGGTGGTAGTGCTACCCACGGGGCCGTTCGGGGGCTGTTTTGAGTTTTCACCCACTAATGCTATGTTTTTATGGCTAAGTCTAGAATTATACAAATTACCATCGTATTCTCCAATCCAGAGTCCCGCGACTGCGCGGTCAGTTCCTACGAGTCACATTGGTCCCGTGGGAGATGTTGGCACCACCCACGGGGCCGTTCGGGGGCTGTTTTGGGTTTTCCGCCACTAACGCAATATTTTTCAGCCTAAGTCTAGAAATATACAAATTATCATCATTTTCTCAAATCGGGAGACCCGCGACTGCGGGGTCAGTTCCTACGAGACACATTGGTCCCGTGGGAGGTGTTGGTGCCACCCACAGGGCCGTTCGGGGGTTGTTTCGAGTTTTCTCCCTCTAACGCCATGTTTTTCATGCTTACGTCTAGAAATATGCAAATTATCATCGAATTCTCAAACCAGGAGTGGTGGGGCTGCACGGTCAATTCCTACGGGTTACATTGGTCCCGTGGGAGGTGTTGGTGCCACCCGCGATGTCGTTCGGGGGCTGTTTTGGGCTTTCACCCAATAACAGCATGTTTTTAAGCCAAGGTCTAGAATTATGCAAATTACCATCGAATTCTAAAACCAGGAGTCCCACGACTACGTGTCCAGTTCCTACGAGTCATATTGGTCCTGTGGGAGGTGCTGGTGCCACCCACGGGGTCGTTCGGGGGCTGTTTTAGGTTTTCACCCACTAACCTCGTGTTTTTAAGCCTAAGTCTAGAAATAGATAAATTATCATCGTATTCTCAAACCGGGAGACCCGTGGCAGTGGGGTCAGTTCCTACGAGTTATATTGGTCCCGTGGGAGGTGTTGGTGCCACCCATAGGGCCGTTCGGGGGCTGTTTTTGTTTTCACCCTCTAACGCCATGTTTTTAAGCCTAAGTCTAGAAATATGCAAATTACCATCGTATTCTCAAACTGGGAGTCCCGCAGCAGCGCAATCACTTCCTACGAGTCACATTCGTCCGGTGGGAGGTGTTACTGCCACCCACGGGGCCGTTGGGGTGCTGTTTTGAGTTTTCACTCTCTAACGCCACGTATTTTAGCCTAAGCCTGGAAATATGCAAATTATCATTGTATTCTCAAACCGGGAGACCCGCGGCTGCGGGGTCAGTTCCTACGAGTTACAACGGTCCTATGGGAGGTGTTGGTTCCACCCACAGGGCCGTTCGGGGGTTGTTTCGAGTTTCCACCCTCTAACACCATGTAATTAAGCCTAAGTCTAGAAATATGCAAATTATCATCGTGTTCTGAATCGAGGAGACCCGCGGCTGCGGGGTCAGTTCCTACGAGTTATATTGGTCCCGTGGGAGGTGTTGGTGTCACCCACGGGGCCGTTCAGGGGTTGTTTTGAGTTCTCACCCTCTAATGCCATGTTCTGCTTAAGTCTAAAAATATGCAAATCATCACCGTATTCTCAAATCGGGAGTCTCGCGGTTGCGTGGTCAGTTCCAACGAGTTACATTGGTCCCGTGGGAGGTGTTGATGCCACCCATGGGGCCGTTCAGGGGATGTTTTGGGTTTTCACCCCTAATGCCATGTTTTTAAGCCTAAGTCTCGAAATATGCAAATTATCATCGTATTCTCAAACCGGGAGTCCCGGGGCTGCACGACCAGTTCCTACGAGTTACATTAGACCCGTGGGAGGTGTTAGTGCGACCCACGGGGCCGTTCGAAGGCTGTTTCTAGTTTTCACCCACTAACGCCATGTTTATATCCTAAGTCTAGAATTATGCAAATTATGGTCGTATTCTCAAATCGGGAGACCCACGGCTGCGGGGTCAGTTTCTACGAGTTACATTGGTCCCGTGGGAGGTGTTGGTCCCACCCACGGGGCCGTTCGGGGGTTGTTTCAAATTTTCAACCTCTAACGCGATGTTTTTAAGCATAAGTCTAGAAATATGTAAATTATCGTCGTATTCTCAAATCGATAGACCCATGGCTGTAGGGTCAGTTCCTACGAGTTATATTGGTCCCGTGGGAGGTGTTGGTGCCACCCACGGGGCCGTTCGGGGGCTATTTCGGGTTTTCACCCACTAACGTCGTGTTTTTAAGCCTAAGTTCAGAAATATGCTAATTATAGTCGTATCTTCATACCGGGAGACCCGCAGTTGCGAGGTCAGTTCCTACGAGTTACATTGGTCCCGTGGGAGGTGTTGGTGCCCCCCACGGGGCCGTTAGGGGGCTGTTTTGAGTTTTCACCCTCTAACGCCATGTTTTTAAGCCTAAGTTTAGAAATATGCAAATTATCATGGTATTCTTAAATCGGGAGTCCCGGGGTTGCGCCACCAGTTCCCACAAGTTACATTAGTCCCATGGGAGGTGTTGTGCCACCCACGTGGCCGTTCGGCGATTGTTTCGAGTTTTCACCCTCTAACGCCTTATTTTTTTAAGTGTAGAAAAATGCAAATTACCGTCGTATTCTCAAACCAGGAGACCCGCGGCTGCGGGGTTAGTTCCTACGAGTTACATTGGTCCCGTGGGAGGTGTTGGTGCCACCCACGGGGTCGTTCGGGGTCTGTTTTGGGTTTTCAACCACTAACGCCATGATTTTAAAGCTTAGTCTAGAAATATGTAAATTATCGTCATTTTCTCAAATCGGGAGACCCGCGATTGCGGGGTCAGTTCCTACGAGTTACATTGGTCCCGTGGGAGGTGTCGGTGCCATCCACGTGGCCGTTCGGGGGTTGTTACGAGTTTTCACCCTCTAACGCCTTATTTTTTTTAAGTGTAGAAAAATGCAAATTACCGTCGTATTCTCAACCGGGAGACCCGCGACTGCGGGGTCAGTTCCTACAAGTTACATTGGTCTCGTGGGAGGTGTTTGTTCCACCCACGGGGCCGTTCGGGTTTTTTTTCGAGTTTTCACCCTCTAACGCCATATTTTGCTTAAGTCTAGAAATATGCAAATTATCGTCATCATCTCAAACCAGAAGTCTCACGACTGTGCAGTCAGTTCTTACGAGTTACATTGGTTACGTGGGAGGTGTTGGTGCCACCCAAAGGGCCGTTAGGGGGCTGTTTTGGGTTTTCACCCTCTAACGCCATGTATTTAAGCCTAAGTCTAGAAATATGTAAATTACCATTGTAATCTCAAACTGGGAGTCCCGCGACTGCGCAGTCACTTCCTACGAGTCACATTGGTCCCGCGAGAGGTGTTGGTGCCACCCACGTGGCCATTCGGGGGCTGTTTCGAGTTTTCACCCTCTAACGCCAGGTTTTTAAGCCTAAGTCTAGAAATATGTAGATTATCATTGTATTCTCAAATCGGGAGACCCAAGGCTGCGGGGTCAGTTCCTACGAGTTACATTTGTCCCATGGGAGGTGTTGGTGCCACCCACAGGGCCGTTCAGGGGTTGTTTCGAGTTTCCACCCTCTAACGCCATGTTTTTAAGCCTAAGTCTAGATATATGCAAATTATCATCGTATTCTCAAACCGGGAGTCTCGCGGCTGCGGGGTCAGTTCCTACGAGATACATTGGTCCAGTGGGAGGTGTCGGCGCCACCCACGGGGGGGTTTGGGGGCTGTTTTGGGTTTTCACCCTCTAATGCCATATTATTAAGCCTAGATCTCGAAATATGCAAATTATCATCGTATTCTCAAATCGGGAGAGCCGCGGCTGCAGGGTCAGTTACTATAAGTTACATTGGTCCCATGGGAGGGGTTGGTGACAACCACAGTGCCGTTTGGGGATTGTTTCGAGTTTCCACCCTCTAACGCCATGTTTTTAAGCCTAAGTCTAGAAATAAACAAATTATTATCGTATTCTCAAACCGGGAGACCCGCGGCTGCGGGGTCAGTTCCTACGAGTTAGATTGGACCCGTGGTAGGTGTTGGTGCCACCCACGGGGCCGTTCGGGGGTTGTTTCGAGTTTTCACCCTCTTACGCCATGTTTTTAAGCCTAAGTCTAGAAATATGAAAATTATCATCGTATTCTCAAACCGGGAGTCTCGGGGCTGTGCGACCAGTTCCTACGAGTTACATCAGACTCGTGGGAGGTGTTGGTACCACCCCCGGGGCCATTCGGGGGCTATTTTGGGTTTTCACCCACTAACGCCATGTTTTTAAGCCTAAGTCTAGAATTATGCAAATTAATATCGTATTCTCAAACCGGCAGTCCCGCGACTGCGCAGCCAGTTCCTACGAGTCACATTAGTCAAGTGGGAGGTGTTGGTGCCACCACGGGGCCGTTTTAGGTCTATTTCGGGGTTTCACCCACTAACATCGTGTTTTTAAGCCTAAGTCTAGAATTATACAAATTACCATCGTATACTCAAACTGGAAGTCACGCGGCTGCGTGGTCAGTCCCTACGAGTAACGTTGGTTCCATGGGAGGTGTTGGTGCCACCTACGGGGCCGTTCAGGGGTTGTTTCGAGTTTTCACCCTCTAACGCCATGTTCTGCTTAAGTCTAGAATATGCAAATTATCATCGTCTTCTCAAACCAGGAGTCTCGCGGCTGCGTGGTCAGTTCCTACGAGTTACATTGGTCCCGTAGGAGGTGTTGGTGCCACCCAATGGGCCGTTCGGGGGCTGTTTTGGGTTTTCACCCTCTAACGCCATGTTTTTAAGCCTAAGTCTTGAAATATGCAAATTATCGTTATATTCTCAAACCTGGAGTCCTAGGGCTGCACGACCAGTTCCTATGAGTTACATTAGGCCCGTGGGAGGTGTGGTGTCACCCACGGGGCCGTTCGAGGGCTGTTTCAGGTTTTCACCCACTAACGCCATGTTTTTAAGCCTAAGTATAGAATTATGCAAATTACCGTCGTATTCTCAAACCGAGAGTCCCGCGGCTGCGCGACCAGTTTCTAGGAGTCACATTGGTCCCGTGGGAGGTGTTGGTGCCACCCACGGGGCGTTCAGGGGCTGTTTCGGGTTTTCACCCACTAATGTCGTGTTTTTAAGCCTAAGTCTAGAAATGTGCAAATTATTGTAGTATTCTCAAACCGGGAGACCTGTGGCTGCGGGGGTCAGTTTCTATGAGTTAAATTGGTCCCGTGGGAGGTGATCTTGCCACCCACGAGGCCGTTCGGGGGTTGTTTCGAGTTTTCACCCTCTAACGCAATGTTTTTTGGTCTAAGTCTATAAATATAAAAATTATCGTCGTATTATCAAACCGGGAGACTAACGACTGCGGGGTCAGTTCCTACGAGTTATATTGGTCCCGTGGGAGGTGTTGGTGCCACCCACGTGGCCATTCGGGGTTTTTTTTCGAGTTTTCACCCTCTAACGCCTTATTTTTTATAAGTGTGGAAAAATGCAAATTATCGTCGTCTTCTCAAACCGGGAGTCCCGCGGCTGCGCGGTCAGTTCCTAGTAGTTACATTGGTACTGTGGGAGGTGTTGGTGCCACCCACGGGGCCGTTCGGGGGCTGTTTTGGGTTTTCAATCACTAACGTCTTGTTTTTAAGCCTAAGTCTAAAAATATTCAAATTATCATTTTTTTTCTCAAACAGGGAGACCTGCGACTGCGGGGTCAGTTACTACGAGTTACATTGGTTCCATGGGAGGTGTATGTGCCACCCACAGGGCCGTTTGGGGGTTGTTTCGAGTTTTCAGCCTTGAACGCCATGTTTTGCTTAAATATAGAAATATCCAAATTATTGTCATCTTTTCAAACCGGGAGTCTCGCGGATGCGCGGTCAGTTCCTACGAGTTACATTGGTGCCGTGGGAGGTGTTGGCGCCACCCACGGGGCCGTTAGGGGGCTGATTTGGTTTTTCACCCCGTAACGCCATGTTTTTAAGCCTAAGTCTAGAAATATGCAAATTACCATTGTAATCTCAAACTGGGAGTACCGCGGCTGTGCAGTCACTTCCTACAAGTCACATTGGTCCCGTGAGAGGTGTTGGTGCCACCCACGGGGCCGTTCGGGGGCTGTTTCGAGTTTTAATCCTCTAACGCCAGGTTTTTAAGTTTAAGTCTAGAAATATGCAAATTATCATCGTATTCTTTGAAATTCTGTTACTAAAGCCGTTTATTAAAAATAAACTATTTAAGTAACTCCGATCTATTTTTTGAGGAAACACTTTTCTTGAAAACCCAAATTTATTTGAACACAAGATGTGTTTAACAAAACATTATGTACGAGATCTATTCAAGATTTTACTAACCAGTTTATAAAATAGTTTTAAACGAACTTTAAAACCCAGCAAAACCAAGAATGAGATGAGAAGATGTAGGAAGATTAAGTACAAGATTTTTACGTGGTAAAAACTCTCCAATTGAGGAAACATCCACGACTCCCTCTACGGAGTAAAAAAAAAATCCTCTTTAAACAAATTTAACCATTACAAACTATATAACAAACATGCATACAACTCAGACCTATATAAGTTTAGGAATGTACCCTCTGGTGTCCTTATAACTTCTCTGCAGTTCTGATTGTTGATGTTGTCCTCTCATTTTGTTAACTCCATTTTGTTCAAGCTCTTTACGTCGACTCTTTTTCTCAAGATCTTATTACCAACACTTTTCGTGTTGTAGAGTGAAAGTGTTTGTGGAGGTGCTCTCTAACACATGCATGCACACACTCACACTTATTAAGTACAAACAGTCCTAGCAAATTACATATAAGGCTATATGCTGTGATTTTCTTTTTCTTTCTTCTCACAAAACTTTGAACCTGTTTTGACCTTTTAATCAATCCCAGAATCCACGAATATCTTGCTTAGAAGACAATCAAGATCTTAATCAATCTCAGAGTTTTTAAAAGATTTTCGAGATTGAAAACCTCCAAGTGTGATTCCAAACTAGGTCAAAGGTTTAGTTTTAAGAGAACTAGAAATCGAAAACATTTTGGTTGATTTCAAAGTTAAAAACATTTACAGAAAACGAATCAACAAAATATTTCTCAAGCTGAGAAACAAACATGCAAATTAAGTGTAATATATCATGAAAAACTCAGATCTGAAAATTTCTATATACAAGAACAACAGATCTAAGAAAATGATTAAGTTGTAAATAAGATCCAAAGAAGAAGAGGCTACAGCAACAAACCACCTCTCAAATCATCTTTTAAAACACTCAAACACTCAAGGTTGTGTTTGGTAAAGTATAAAGATTTGAAGGTTTGTATGTGTTTGAACTGTGTAGACGATTTAGGGTTAGGGTTTCTAACTCTTTCACTCTCTTTTGGTTTCTCTCTTCTCTTTCTCTTCTCTCTACTCTCTCTTTCTTTTATCTCAAAGGATGAAATGGAAAAAGTCTCAGAAAGCTGAGTAAAGGGCTCCTTTTATAGGAGGCTGAGAAGGTTCGAGAACAAGGGCCAAAATCAAGGGTCCAGATTGAGTCAAGATGGATTGACTTTAATCCAAGGGCTCACAATATACGGTGATTAAAACTCACCTGATTGGTTCACAAGGGATTCATATGGATTATAAAGGAGCGCATGCAGATCGTTGATCACCAATGATCCAAGGGTTAAAAACCGGCGTTGTTATACTCTCTATAAAGAAACACACTTCCCACCAATCAGAGGGAGAAAAATGTTGGCCAATAACACGAGATAAAATGCGCGTCTAAATTAATTACAAAGTAAACCCTGAAGTCTCTGCCTCTTTTGGTTTCTACCCAAACCAACTTTAGACAGTTAAACCAACATTCTAAAATAGCAGATTTACCCCATAACCTTTTAAAACCAAGTTTTATTAATAAAACCTTATTTTTAAAATGCTTTAAAAAATCCCAAAAAATATTTAAAAAACAATATTGGGGATTTAAACACACTCAACATATGTACACACACTAATATGCAATATGACATGTAAATGATTCATTCTACTGTGTGTGAGTGTTGGTAATTAGGTCTAGATCCCTTCAATCAAAGATGAAATAGAAATGCAAGCTCTGAGGTTCTTTGGTTTCTAGGATGGACATAATTTTATCACAATTTCCAAACTAGATGAGCACTTATACAATATAGACTCAATTGAGTCAAGAGTATAAGGGCTTTAATCTCCCCCTTTGGAAATATGAGACAAAATCTCCTTTGAGTTAACTAGGACTCGTAGGGCGACAAAAAGATAAGAAAAACCTATTCCTATAAAGATTCTATCTACCCAAATCCTAGAAAACAAAAGTACATAACTCAACTATTAACAATTGAATACCCTATTACAACAGTTGAGAAAAATTGTACAAAAACCTGCAATGAATCACTAAGATCAAGTTGTTTAGCATATATACAAGTATTCATAACGAATCAAATTTCTCCCCCATTTTGTCTCAAATGGACAAAGGGAAAAACTTGGATAATCAGCAAAGGTATTACTCAACACAAACCATACCAATAGATTTATGCAAGGAAATGAATCTATTATAATCAAGAGGTTTGGTGAACATATATGCGAGTTGCAAATTAGTAGGAAGTTAATTGATTTCTAATTCCTTAGTTTCAACCAATTCGCGTATAAAATGATGTCTAATTTTTATGTGCTTTGTTCACGAGTGTTGAACAGGGTTTTTAGAAATATTAATCGCACTTTGATTATCACAATAGATATGCAATTAGTTTTCTTGAATACCATAATCAATTAGCATTTGTTTAAGCCACACTAATTAAGCACAACAGCTAACAGCGGCTATGTATTCAGATTCGGCTGTCGAGAGTGATGTGCAGTTTTGTTTCTTACTACTCCATCCTACCAAGTTATTACCTATATAATAACATGCTCCTGATGTGCTTTTACTATCATTAGTACACCCAGCCCAGTCAGCATCTGTGTACCAAATTACAGTGCTTAGTGTGTCATTAGTGTACCAAAGTCCTAGATTTAGAGTGCCTTTTACTTATTTAATGATACGTTTAACATCATTCAAATGGATCTCTTTAGGGTTATTTTGATAACGAGCACAAACACACACAACATACATAATATCAGGACATGAGGCAGTAAGATATAGTAAGCTTCCTATCATACTACGATATAGAGTAGGATCTACGGATTTTCCATTTTCATCTTTAGAAAGTTTTAACGTAGTACTCATGGGAATTTTAGCATATTTAGCACTCTCGAGGCCAAATTTCTTTACTATCTCTAAAGCGTACATGGATTGCGATACAATTAATACTTCTGAATTTTATTTGACTTGGAGGCCTAAGAAGAATTGTAACTCCCCCATAAGGGACATTTGAAATTCCTTATGCATAGTTTAAGAGAAGGATTTTACTTCCGAGGGAGAAGTTGATCCAAAGATAATATCGTCAACATAAACTTGAGCAATAATGATTTGTTTGTCAAAATGTTTGACAAAAAGAGTTTGATCATTTCCACCTCTTTTGAAACCTTTATCTAAGAGGAAACTGGAAAGACGCTCATACTAAGATCTAGGTGCTTGTTTAAGGCCATACAAAGCCTTTTTGAGACGAAATACATGATTTGGATATTGAGGGTCAATGAACCCTTTAGGTTGTTCTACATAGGTCTCTTCAGTCAATATTCCATTAAGGAATGCAAATTTGACATCCATTTGGTAAAGTGTAAAATGCATGTGGAAAGGTATAGCAAAGAGCAGACGAACAGATTCTAACCGAGTAACAGGAGCAAAAGTCTCGTTAAAATCTATTCCTTCAATTTGAGAGTATCCTTGAGCAACTAATCTAGATTTATTTCTAATGATTATCCCATTTTCATCAGACTTATTTTTAAAAATCCAACGTGTGCCAATAACCTTTTTATGATCAGGACGAGGAACAAGATACCAAACATCATGAATGATAAATTGAAGAAGTTCTTCCTGCATAGCAGAAATCCAGTGAGAGTCATTCAATGCCTCATTTACATTCTTTGGTTCCACTAGGGAAACAAAACATGCATAATGTGCATAGTTTCTAAGTTGGGATCTTGTATGCACTAGCTCACTAGGGTTACCAACTACGTTATTTATAGGATGATCTTTTGAAACCTAATTAGGTACTTCAGGTGTCTCAATTGGTAACGAATCATCTATTTCAGAAGAGTTATTTTCTAAAATGATTGTAGGCTCTTCCTCAATAGTTGATTCACCAGTCTTACTCTCTACAGTAGTGTCACTCACAATTACATTTATGGATTCCATCAAGGTTTTAGTGCGAAGATTATACACTCGATAGGCTCTACTGTTAGGCGAGTATCCTAAAAATATAGCTTTATCTCCTCAGCTCTCAAATTTGGACAAGTGTTCCCTATCTTTGCATACATAACAAGTACTACCAAAAGTTCTAAGGTACTTAAGATTGGGTTTTTTCTTGTACCAAAGTTCATAAGGGGTTTGTTTGGAATTCTTTCTAAGATAGACCCTATTTATGATGTGATAGGCAGTACGAATAGATTCTACCCAAAAGTACTTAGGCAAATTCTTGGCATGTAACATAACACGTGTCATCTCTTGAAGGGTATGATTCTTTCTCTCAGCAATACCATTTTGTTGAGGAGTCTTAGGAGCACTGAATTCATGTTTGTAACCATTATAGTCACAGTATTCAATAATACCAGTGTCTTTGAATTCACCACCTCTATCACTAAAAATTCTATTTACTTGAGTGTCCTTTTCATTTTCAATCCGAAGAAGAATTTTTAAGAAAGTTTGAAAAGTGTCAGATTTTTGTTTTAAAAAGGCTACCCAAGTAAATCTGGTGAAGTCATCAACCATAACTAAAATATAATTATGTCTACAAAGACTAATAGTTTGGGAGGGACCCATTAGGTCTATATGGATGAGCTCCAAGGGATTAGATGTAAGAATATCATTAACTTTCTTATGAGGTGCCTTAACAATTTTACCTTCCTGACAGGAACCACAGACAATGTTAGGAATGGGTTTGATTTTAGGAACTCCTCTAACTATTTCCTGAGAGGTCAGTCTACTAAGGTTATCGTAATTTATATGACCCATTCTGTTATGCCATATCTCATTGTCATCCATTCTGGCAACATTACAAATTTCAGAATTATTCATGACAGTATAGCAATTGTGAGGAGTTCTGAATCCTGTAATTATGCATTCACCTTTCTCATTTAAAATTTTGCAATTGTTCTTTGAAAAGGTAGCAGTATGATCTGAGTCACAAAATTACGATATGCTAAGTAGATTTGCCTTAAGACCTTTAACTAGAAGGACATTTTCAAGAACAGGAAGTCCATCTTCTTAGAGAGTTCCTTTGCTTATGATTTGAGATGAAACTCCATCACCAAAAATGACTTTACCTCCAACAAAGCTGGTTTTGTTTAAAAGTTTAGTTTCATCCCCAGTCATGTGCTTAGAACATCCAGAGTCTAAATACCAACCAGATGATGTGTGTTCAGCTTTTAAAGCAGTAATAACTATGTTACACTTCATCTGAGGTAATAGATCATCTTTTCTAACCCAAATTTCTCTAGTTTTCATTTTGCGCTTATTAGCTCTCAATTCATAAAATTTGCGAGTATTAGATTTTTGCTGAAAAATGTTTTGCGCAAGATTTTGAATTTTATGAAAGACTTGAGCATTTGGTTTAGGAAAGTGGTTAGGAATCCTTCTAGGAAATGTTCTTTTAGATTTGGTCTTTCGCTTCCTATAATTAGAGTTTTTGTCAGGTTGTCTAGGAAGTACATAATTGTTTCGGCTCCTTCTAGAATAGTTAAAGTTCTGATAAATAGGAGAACTATAGACAGGTGTAATTAGTCTCCTAGAATAGCAACTATCAAAAGAGTGACCGTATATATCACAGTAAGAGCAATAAATATTGCTCGAAATTGGGGTCTCCTTAGGAAAGTCTCTAAACAAAGGTTTTGAGACGTTTTGAGGTTGAACTCTATTCCTAGGCGTGACAGTCTTGAATGCAAACTCACTCTTCCTAATAGAGGGGCAGACGTATTTAGCCTTAGGTGAACTTCCATGCTTAGAGCAACTTGATTCCCCAATGTTAAAATTTTGATGTTTTGAATCAAACTCAGTTTTTAGAGAATGAAAGTCTGGGCATGTTTCAATAGGCCTTTGCCTCCTGACACAAACTTGATAGGTTCAAAAGATTTTGTTTGTGTCTTCAAATTGGGGAAAAACCCTATTCCAGTTCGATCATCAGCATTGGTTTTTGATTCAACAACAAATTCATCAAAACAGTTTGAATTATTTTCAAATTTTGTAAATTTTTTGAAAACAGTTGTTGTCTTTTCTTTAGTTTGTTCCAATTCTAACAATGTCCCTTTGTATTTTTTCTCCAGAGTTTCATTTGTTTCATTTAAATTTCTGAGTTTTTGATCAAACATTTTTATTTCGCTTTCATGAGTCAAACATTGGGTAGTATACTCTTAAGCATTCAGTCTAACTATTAGGCTTAGATCTTCTAACTTCTTAGTGAGATCTTTCACAATCTTTTCTAGTCTAGTGTTTTTCTTGAGAGTTTTAGCATAGAGAGTGTGAATATCTGAGAGGTCTTCATTGTCTGAGTCACTAAGTGTAGTCTGTGCAGTGACCCCTAGGGCTTCATTCTTTGTACTCACACACCCATTAACATCGTCATTATCGCTTTGACTCAGACACCCCGAGGAATAGATAGCAATATTCTCAGTAATCAAAGCATCTAAACCAGTAACAACAGTATTCGAAACATCAGAAGTAGAACTACTATCTTCATCCTCATTAACAAACACAAGCATATCATCATTATAGATAATCTTAGCAAAGAAAGACATGCAAGGGTCAAAAACATCAGATGACTCAGGTTTCTCATTTTCAGATTCACTTGAATCATCCCATGTCTTGCAAATGTTGGCTCTAGCGTGTTTGTTTTGAGTGTTCAAGTTAACTCTACAGTCTTGTCAATGTGTCCTAGTTTACCACATCTATAGCATTCAGTCTTCTTAAGGTCTCTGTTAGGTCTAGTGTGAGAGTCCTTGTGATTTTTGTCATGGCTTTTCTCATGAGGTCTGTGATTGAAAGGAGTTGGATAATTGGACTTGCCTTGTTTATTTTCCATGTTGTTTCTAAATTTAATGATTTTCTTAAATTATTTTGACATCAAGGCAATCTGATTGTCCAAACTCTCTATATCGTATTCCTCATCAGAATCATCATTGGAATTATTAAACTCAGGCTTAATCAATTTTGAAGAGAAGCTTAGATCGGAACTAGTCTGTTTCCTATGGGACTGGGTTAATTGTTTCTTAAACTCCAGTTCCATTTCCATAGTTCTTAATTTACTACTGAGTAGTTCAGGAGTGAGATTAATATCACACATTTCCTCAATAGCATATCTTTTGTTATCAAATTTTTGTGGTAATGATCTTAGAATTTTAGACACAATTTCTTGTCTGTCATATGTTATCCCATTAGCATGCAGTTTGGTCACAATATCAGTCAGGTTCATATAGAAGTCATCAAATGACTCAGTCTCAGACATAATTAGGGAATTATACTATTGAATGAGCATTTGAGTTTTAACAGCCTTAACTCTAGTGTCACCTTCATGAGCAGTAACTAAAGTGTCCCAAGCTTCCTTAGAAGTGGTACAGGATGAGATTCTTTTGAACTCATGTTCATTTATAGACATAAATATGGCATTCTTTCCTTTGTTATTGTTGCGAGAAACTTGTTTCTCTTCTTGTGTGAACTCACTTAAAACTTTCTTAACCCTCTCATTACTTCCTTCAGTGGATGGTTTTGTAGGAAAAATGTAACCATTTTCAACAATGTCCCAGACATCATCTCCCAGAGTTCCTTGAATGAAAGCAATCATTCTTACTTTCCAGTAAGCAAAGTTGGTTCCATCAAAGATAGGAGGTCTGGTCAAGTTACGAAATCTTTCATTTTTCTCGTCCATATTTGATTTTCAGAATTTTTTTTTAGAAACACAGGATCTCTTTAAAAGAAGTTTACCAAGCTCTGATACCAATTGAAATTCTGTTACTAAAGACGTTTATTAAAAATAAACTATTTAAGTAACTCAGATCTGTTTTTTGAGGAAACTATTTTTTTGAAAAAACAAAATTATTTGAACACAAAATGGGTTTAACAAAACAGTATGTACGAGATCTATTCAAGATTTTCACAACAGGTTTATAAAACAGTTTTAAACAAACTTTAAAACCCCACACAACCAAGAATGAGATGAGAAGATGTAGGAAGATTAAGTACAAGATTTTTACGTGGTAAAACCTCACCAATTGAGGAAACATCCACAACTCCCTCTACGGAGTAAAATAAAAATCCATTATAAACAAATTTAACAGCTACAAACTATATAACAACATGCATACAACTCAGACCTATATAAGTTTAGGAATGTACCCTCTCGTGTCCTTATAACTTCTCTGCAGTTCTTATTGTTGATGTTGTCCTCTCAGTTTGTTAACTCCAATTTGTTCAAGCTCTTTACGTTGACTCTTTTTCTCAAGATCTTATTACCAACACTTTTCGTGTTGTAGAGTGAAAGTGTTTGTGGATGTGCTCTCTAACACATGCATGCACACACTCACACTTATTAAGTACAAAGAATCCTAGAAAATTTCATATAAGGCTATATGCTGTGATTTTATTTTTCTTTCTTCTCACAAAACTTTGAACCTGTTTTGACCTTTTAATCAATACCAGAATCCACGGATATCTTGCTTAGAAGACAGTGAAGATCTTAATCAATCTCAGAGTTTTTAAAAGATGTTCGAGATTGAAAACCTCCAAGTGTGATTCCAAACTAGGTCAAAGGTTTAGTTTTAAGAGAACTAGAACCAGAAAACATTTTTACTGATTTCAAAGTTAAAAATATTTACAGAAAATGAATCAACAAATAATTCTCAAGATGAGAAACAGACATGCAAACTAAGTGTAATATATCATGAAAAACTCAGATCTGAAAATTTCAATATACAAGAACAACAGATCTAAGAAAATGATTAAGTTGTAAACAAGATCCAAAGAAGAAGAGGTTACAGCAACAAACCAACTCTCAAATCATCTTTCAAAACACTCAAACACTCAAGGTTGTGTTTGGTAAAGTATAGAGGTTTGAAGGTTTGTATTTGTTTGAACTGTGTAGAAGATTTAGGGTTAGGGTTAGGGTTTCTAACTCTTTCTCTCTCTTTTGGTTTCTCTCTTCTCTCTCTCTTCTCTCTACTCTCTCTTTCTTTTCTCTCAAAGGACGAAATGGCAGAAGTCTCAGAAAGCTGAGTAAAGGGCTCCTTTTATAGGAGGCTGAGAAGGTTCGAGAACGAGGGAGAAAATCAAGGGTCCATATTGAGTAAAGATGGATTGACTTTAATCCAAGGGCTCAAAATATGCGGTGATTAAAACTCACCTGATTGGTTCAAAAGGGATTCACAGGGATTATAAAGGAGCGCATGCAGATCGTTGATCACAAATGATCCAAGGGTTGAAAACAGGCATTGTTATACTCTCTATAAAGAAACACACTTCCCACCAATCAGAGGGCAACAAATATTGGCCAATAACATGAGATAAAACACGCCTCTAAATTAATTACAAAGTAAACCCTGAAGTCTCTGCCGCTTTTGGTTTCTACCCAAACCAACTTTAGACAGTTAAACCAACATTCTAAAATAGCAGATTTACCCCATAACCTTTTAAAACCAAGTTTTATTAATAAAACGTTATTCTTAAAATGTTTTAAAAAATCCCAAAAAATATTTAAAAAACAATATTGGGGATTTAAACACACTCAACATATGTACACACACTAATATGCAATATGACATGTAAATGATTCATTCTACTGTGTGTGAGTGTTGGTTATTAGGTCTAGATCCCTTCAATCAAAGATGAAATTGAAACGCAAGCTCTGAGGTTCTTTGGTTTCTAGGACTTATACAATATAAAATCAAGTGAGTCAAGAGTATAAGAGCACTAACGTCTTGTTTTTAAGCCTAAGTCTAAAAATATTCAAATTATCATTGTTTTCTCAAACCGGGAGACCCGCGGCTGCGGGGTCAGTTCCTACGACTTACATTTGTCCCATGGGAGGTGTTGGTGCCACCCACAGGGCCGTTCGGGAGTTGTTTCGAGTTTCCACCCTCTAACGCCATGTTTTTATGCCTAAGTCTAGAAATATGCAAATTATCATCGTATTCTCAAACCGGGAGACCCGCGGCTGCGGGGTCAGTTCCTACGAGTTACATTTGTCCCGTGGGAGGTGTTGGGGCCACCCATAGGGCCGTTCGGGGGATGTTTCGGGTTTTCACCCACTAACGTCGTGTTTTTAATCCTAAGTCTAGAAATATGCAAATTATAGTCGTATCTTCAAACCGGGAGACCCACGGTTACGAGGTCAGTTCCTATGAGTTACATTGGTCCCGTGGGAGTTGTTGGTGCCCCCTGCGGGGCCGTTAGGGGGCTGTTTCGAGTTTTAACCCTCTAATGCCAGGTTTTTAAGCCTAACTCTAGAAATATGCAAATTATCATCATATTCTCAAACCGGGAGACCCGCGACTACAAGGTCAGTTCGTACGAGTTACATTTGTCCCATGGGAGGTGTTGGTGCCACCCACAGGGCCGTTCGGGGTTTGTTTCGAGTTTCCACCCTCTAACGCCATGTTTTTATGCCTAAGTCTAGAAATATGCAAATTATCATCGTATTCTCCATCCGGGAGACCCGCGGCTGCTGGGTTAGTTCCTACAAGTTACATTGGTCCCGTGGGAGGTGTTTATGCCACCCACAGGGACGTTCAGGGGTTGTTTCGAGTTTTAACCCTCTAATGCCATGTTTCTCTTAAATCTAGAAATATGCAAATTATCATCGTATTCTCAAACCGGGAGTCTCGCGGCTACGCGGTCAGTTCCTACGAGTTACATTGGTCCCGTGGGAGGTGTTGACGCCACCCACGGGGCGTTTCAGGGGATGTTTTGGGTTTTCACCCTCTAACGCCATGTTTTTAAGCCTAAGTATTGAAATATGCAAATTATCATCATATTCTCAAACTGGTAGTCTCGGGGCTGCGCGACCAGTTCCTACGAGTTACATTCGACTCGTGGGAGGTGTTGGTGTCACCCACAGGGCCATTCGAGGACTATTTCGGGTTTTCACCCACTAACAACATGTTCTTAAGCCTAAGTCTAGAATTATGCAAATTACCATCGTATTCACAAATCGGGAGTCCCACGACTGCGCGACCAATTCCTACGAGTCACATTGGTCCAGTGGGAGGTGTTGGTGCCACCCACGGGGCCGTATTAGGGCTATTTCGAGTTTTCACCCACTAACATCGTGTTTTTAAGCCTAAGTCTAGAATTATGCAAATTACCATCCTATTCTCAAATTGGAAGCCCCGCGACTGCGTGGTCAGTCCCTACGAGTTACATTGGTCCCGTGGGAGGTGTTGGTGCCACCCACGGGGCCGTTCGGGGGTTGTTTCGAGTTTTCACCCTCTAACGCCATGTTTTTAAGCCTAAGTCTAGAAATATGCAAATTATCATCATCTTCTCAAACTGGGAGTCTCGCGGCAGCGTGGTCAGTTCCTACGAGTTACATTGGTCCCGTGGGAGGTGTTGGTGCCACCCACAGGGCCATTGGGTGGCTGTTTTGGGTTTTCACCCTCTAACGCCATGTTTTTAAGCCTAAGTCTCGAAATATGCATATTATCGTCGTATTCTCAAACCGAGAGTCCTATGACTGCGTGACCAGTTTCTACGAGTTACATTAGACCCGTGGGAGGTATTGGTGCCACCCACGGGGCTGTTCGGGGGCTATTTCTGGTTTTCACCCACTAATGCCATGTTTTTAAGCCTAAGTCTAGAATTATGCAAATTACCATCGTATTCTCAAACCGGGAGTCCCGCGGCTGCGCGACCAGTTTCTACGAGTCACATTGGTCCGATGGGAGGTGTTGGTGCCACCCACGGGGCCGTTCGGGGGCTGTTTAGGGTTTTCACCCACTACCATCGTGTTTTTAAGCGTAAGTCTAGAAATATGCAAATTATCGTCGTATCTTCAAACCGAGAGACCCACGACTGTGAGGTCAGTTCCTACAAGTTACATTGGTCCTGTGGGAGGTGTTGGTGCCACCCACGGGGCTGTTTGGGGGCTGTTTCGGGTTTTCACCCACTAACGCCATATTTTTAAGCCTAAGTCTAGAATTATGCAAATTACCATCGTGTTCTCAAACTGGGAGTCCCACAACTGTGCGGTCAGTTCCTACGAGTTACATTGGTCCCGTTGGAGGTGTTGGTACCATCCACGGGGCCTTTCGGAGGAAATTTTGAGTTTTCAACCACTAATGTCATGTTTATAAGCCTAAGTCTAAAAATATACAAATTATCAACGTTTTCTCAAACAGGGAAACCCGCGACTGCGGGGTCAGTTCCTATGAGTTACATTGGTACAGTGGGAGGTGTAGGTGCCACCCATGGGGACGTTCGGGGGGTGTTTCGAGTTTTCACCCTCTAATGCCATGTTTTGCTTAAGTCTAGAAAAATACAAATTACCGTTGTATTCTCAAATTAAGAGACCCGCGGCTACGGGGTCAGTTCCTACGAGTTACATTGGTCCCGTGGAAGGTGTTGGTTCCACCCATGGGGCCGTTTGGGGGTTGTTTCGAGTTTTCACCCTCTAACGCCATGTTTTTCTTAAGTCTAGAAATATGCAAATTATCATCGTCTTCTCAAACCGAGAGTCTCGCGAATACGCGATCAGTTCCTATGAGTGACATTGGTCCCTTGGGAGGTGTTGGCACCACCCACGAGGCGTTTCGGGGGCTTTTTTGGGTTTTCACCCTCAAACGCCATGTTTTTATGCCTAATAAGTATTTGAATATGCAAATTATCATCGTATTCTCAAACTGGTAGTCTCGGGGCTGCGCGACCAGTTCCTACGAGTTACATTAGACTCGTGGGAGGTGTTGGTGCCACCCACAGGGCCATTTGGGGGCTATTTCGGGTTTTCACTCACTAACGCCATGTTTTTAAGCCTAAGTCTAGAATTATGCAAATTACTGTCGTATTCTCAAATCGGGAGTTCTGCGACTGCGCGACCAATTCCTACGAGTCACATGGGTCCAGTGGGAGGTGTTGGTGCCACCCACGGGGCCGTTTTAGGGTTATTTCGGGTTTTCACCCGCTAACATCGTGTTTTTAAGATTAAGTCTAGAATTATGCAAATTACCGTCGTATTCTGAAACTGGAAGCCCCGCGGCTGCGTGGTTAGTCCCTACGAGTTACATTGGTTCCAAGGGAGGTGTTGGTGCCACCCACGGGGCCGTTCGGGGGTTGTTTCGAGTTTTCACCCTCTAACGCCATTTTTTCCTTAAGTCTAGAAATATGCAAATTATCATCGTCTTCTCAAACTGGGAGTCTTGCGGCTGCGTGGTCAGTTCCTACGAGTTACATTGGTCCCGTGGGAGGTGTTGGTGCCACCCATCGGGCCGTTCGGGGGCTGTTTTGGGTTTTCACCCTCTAACGCCATGTTTTTAAGCCTAAGTCTCAAAATATGCATATTATCATCGTATTCTCAAACCGAGAGTCCTACGGCTGCGCGACCAGTTCCTACGAGTTACATTAGTCCCGTGGGAGGTGTTGGTGCTACCCACGAGGCCGTTCGGGGGCTGTTTCGGGTTTTCACCCACTAACGCCATGTTTTTAAACCTAAGTCTAGAATTATGAAAATTACCGTTGTATTCTCAAACCGGGAGTCCCGCGGCTGCGCGACCAATTTCTACAAGTCACATTCGTCCCATGGGAGGTGTTGGTGCCACGAACGGGGCCGTTCGTGGGCTGTTTTGGGTTTTCACCCACTACCATCGTGTTTTTAAGCGTAAGTCTAGAAATATGCAAATTATCATCTTATCTTCAAATCGAGAGACCCACGATTTTGGGGTCAGTTCCTACGAGTTACATTGGTCATGTGGGAGGTGTTGGTGCCACCCACGGGGCCGTTAGGGGACTGGTTTTTCGAGTTTTCACCCTCTAACGCCATGTTTTTAAGCCTAAATCTAGAAATATGCAAATTATTTCCGTATTCACAAATTGGGAGTCCCGAGACTACATGACCAGTTCCTACGAGTTACATTAGTCCCGTTGGAGGTGTTGGTGCCACCCACGGGGTCGTTTGGGGGTTGTTTCGGGTTTTCACCCACTAACGCCATGTTTTTAAGCCTAAGTCTAGAATTATGAAAATTACCATTGTATTCTCAAACCGGGAGTCCCACGGCTGCGCGCTCAGTTCCTACGAGTTACATTGGTCCCGTTGGAGGTGTTAGTGCCACCCACGGGGCCATTCAGGGGCTGTTTTGGGTTTTTAACCACTAACGCCATGTTTTTAAGCCTAAATCAAGAAATATGCAAATTATCGTCATTTCTTCAAACCGTGAGACCCGCGACTACGGGGTCAGTTTCTACGAGTTACATTGGTCCCGTGGGAGGTGTTGGTGCCACCCACCTGGCCATTCTAGGGTTGTTTCGAGTTTTCACCCTCTAACGCCATGTTTTGCTTAAGTCTAGATATATGCAAATTGTTATCGTCTTCTCAAATCGAGAGTCTCGCGGCAGCGCGGTCAGTTCCTACGAGTTACATTGGTCCCGTGGGAGGTGTTGGTGCACCCCACGGTGCCGTTCGGGGGTTGTTTTGGGTTTTCAACCACTAACGCAATGTTTTTAAGACTAAGTCTAGAAATAAGCAAATTATCGTCATTTTCTCAAACCGACAGACCCGCGACTGCGGGGTCAGTTCCTAAGAGTTACATTGGTCCCATGGGAGGTGTTGGTGCAACCCACAGGGCCGTTCGGGGGTTGTTTCGAGTTTTCACCCTCTAACGCCATGTTTCTCTTAAGTCTAGAAAAATGCAAATTATCATCGTATTCTCAAACCGGGAGTGTCACGGATGAGCAGACAGTTCCTATGTGTTACATTGGTCTTGTGGGAGGTGTTGATGCCTACCATGGGGTCGTTCGGGTGTTGTTTCGAGTTTTCACCCTCGAACGCCATGTTTTTATCCTTAAGTCTAGAAATATGCAAATTATTATCGTATTCTCAATCCAGGAGTGCCGCGGTTACGCGTTCAATTCCTACGAGTTACATTGGTCCCGTGGGAAATGTTGGTACAACCCACGGGGCCGTTCGGGGCCTGTTTCGGGTTTTTAACCCATAACATCTTACTTTTAAGTATAGGTCTAAAATTATACAAATGACCGTCGAATTCTCAAACCGAGAGTCCCGCGACTGCGCGGCCAGTTCCTACGAGTCATATTGGTCCCGTGGGAGGTGTTGGTACCACCCACGGGTTCATTTGGGGGCTGTTTCGGGTTTTCACCCACTAACGCCGTCTTTTTAAGCCTAAATCTAGAAATATGAAAATTATCGTCGTATTCTCAAATCGGGAGACCCGCGGCTATGGGGTCAGTTTCTACGAGTTACATTGGTCCCGTGGGAGGTGTTGGTGCCACCCACGAGGACGTTCGGGTGTTGTTCGAGTTTTCAGCCTTTAACGTGATGTTTTTAAACCTAAGTCTAGAAATATGCAAATTATTGTCGTATTCTCAAACTGAGAGTCCCGCGGCTGCGCGACCACTTCCTACGAGTCACATTGGTCCCGTGGGAGGTGTTGTTGCAACCCACTGGGCCGTTCGGAGGTTGTTTCGAGTTTTCATCCTCTAACGCCATGTTTTGCTTAAATCTAGAAATATGAAAATTATCATTGTATTCTCAAACTGGGAGTATCTCCGCAGTACGATCAGTTCTTACGAGTTACATTGGTTCCGTGGGAGGTGTTGGTGCCACCCACAGGGCCATTCGGGGGCTGTTTTGGGTTTTCACCCTATAACACCATGTTTTGAAGCCTAAGTCTAGAAATATGCAAATTACCATCATATTCTCAAACTGGGAGTCCCGCGGCTGCGCAGTCACTTCCTACGAGTCACATTGGTCCCGTGGGAGGTGTTGGTGCCACCCACGGGGCTGTTCAGGGGCTGTTTAGAGTTTTCACCCTCTAACGCCATGCTTTTCAGCCTCAGTCTTAAAATATGCAAATTATCATCGTATTCTCAAACCGCATGTTCCATGGCTGTGCGGTCAGCTGCTACGAGTTACATTGGTCCCGTGGGAGGTGTTGGTGCCACCCACGGGGCCGTTCGGGAGCTGTTTCGAGTTTTAACCCTCTAACGCCAGGTTTTTAAGCCTAAGTCTAGAAATATGTAAATTATCATCGAATTCTCAAATTGGGAGACCCGCGATTGCGGGGTCAGTTCCTACGAGTTACATTGGTCCCGTGGGAGGTGTTGGTGCCACCCATAGGGCCGTTCGGGGGTTATTTCGAGTTTTAACCCTCTAACGTCATGTTTTGCTTAAATCTAAAAATATGCAAATTATCATGGTATTCTTAAACCGGGAGTCTCACGGTTGCTCGGTCAGTTCCTATGAGTTACATTGGTCCCGTGGGAGGTGTTGGCGCCACCCACGGGGGGTTTCGGGGGTTGTTTTGTGTTTTCACCCTCTAACGCCATGTTTTTAAGCCTAAGTCTCAAAATATGCATATTATCATCGTATTCTCAAATCGGGAGTCTCGGGGCTGCGCGACCAGTTCCTACGAGTTACATTAGACTCGTGGGAGGTGTTGGTGCCACCCACAGGGCCATTCGGGGGGCTATTTAGGTTTTTCACCCAATAACGCCATGTTTTAAGCCTAAGTCTAGAGTTATGCAAATTAACGTCGTATTCTCAAACCGGGAGTCCCGCGACTGCGCGACCAATTCCTACGAGTCACATTCGCCCAGTGGGAGGTGTTGGTGCCACCCACGGGGCCGTTTTAGGGCTATTTCGTGTTTTCACCCACTAACATTGTGTTTTTAAGCCTAAGTCTAGAATTAGGAAAATTACCATCGTATTCTCAAACTAGAAGCCCCGCGGCTGTGTTGTCAGTCCCTACGAGTTACATTGGTCCCGTGGGAGGTGTTGGTGCCACCCACGGGGCCGTTCGGGGGTTGTTTTGAGTTTTCACCCTCTAACGCCATGTTTTGCTTAAGTCTAGAAATATGCAAATTATCATCGTCTTCTCAAACCGGGAGTCTCGTGGCTGCATGGTCAGTTCCTACGAGTTGCATTAGTCTCGTGGGAGGTGTTGGTGCCACCCACAGGGCCGTTCGGGGGTTATTTTGGGTTTTCACCCTCTAACGCCATGTTTTTAAGCCTAAGTCTCAAAATATGCATATTATCATCATATTCTTAACCCGGGAGTCCTACGGTTGCGCGACCAGTTCCTACGAGTTACATTAGACCCATAGGAGATGTTGGTGCCACCCACGGGGCCGTTCGAGGGCTGTTTTGTGTTTTCACCCAGTAACGCCATTTTTTCAATCCTAAGCCTAGAATTATGCAAATTACCGTCATATTCTCAGACCACGAGTCTCGCGGCTGCGCGACCAGTTTCTACGAGTCACATTGGTCCCATGGGAGGTGTTGGTGCCACGCACGGGCCGTTCGAGGTCTATTTCGGGTTTTCATAAACTACCATCGTGTTATTAAGCGTAAGTCTTGAAATATGCAAATTATCATCGTATCTTCATACCGAGAGACCCACGATTGCGGGGTCAGTTCCTACGAGCTACATTGGTCCCGTGGGAGTTGTTGGTACCACCCACGGGGCCGTTCGGGGGCTGTTTCGGGTTTACAACCAGTAATGTCTTGTTTTAAAGCATAGGTCTAGAATTATGCAAATGACCATCGAATTCTCAAACCGGGAGTCCCGCGGCTGTGCAGCCAACTCCTACGAGTCATATTGGTTCAGTGGGAGGTGTTGGTGCCACCCGCGGGTTCATTCGGGGGCTGTTTCGGGTTTTCACCCACTAACGCCGTCTTTTTAAGCCTAAGTCTAGAAATATGTAAATTATTGTCGTATTCTCAAACCGGGAGACCCGCGGCTGCGGGGTCAGTTTCTACGAGTTACATTGGTCCCGTGGGAGGTGTTGGTGCCACCCACGAGGCCGTTAGGGGGTTGTTTCGAGTTTTCAGCCTCTAACGTGATGTTATTAAGCCTAAGTCTAGAAATATGCAAATTATTGTCGTATTCTCAAACTGGGAGTCCCGCGGTTGCGCGACCACTTCCTACGAGTCACATTGGTCCCGTGGGAGGTGTTGGTGCCACCCACGGGGCCGTTCGGAGGTTATTTCGAGTTTTCATCCCCTAACGCCATGTTTTACTTAAATCTAAAAATATGAAAATTATCGTCATATACTTAAACCGGAAATCTCGTGGCTGCACAGTCAGTTCCTATGACTTATATTGGTCCCGAGGGAGGTGTTGGCGCCACCCACGGGGCGATTTGGGGCCTATTTATGGTTTTCAACCTCTAAAGCCATGATTTTAAGCCTATGTCTAGAAATATACAAATTATCGTCGTATTCTCAAACCGTGAGTCCCGGGACTGCGCGGCCAGTTCCCACGAGTTACATTAGTCCCGTGGGAGGTGTTTGTGCCACCCATGGGGCCGTTCGGGGGCTGTTTTGGGTTTTCACCCACTAACGCTTTGTTTTTAAGCCTAAGTCTAGAAATATGCAAATTACCATCATTTTCTCAAATCGGGAGACCCGCGAGGGCGGGGTCAGTTCCTACGAGTTACATTGGTCCCATGTGAGGTGTTGGTGCCACCCACGTGGTCGTTCGGGGGTTGTTTTCAGTTTTCACCCTCCAACGCCATGTTTTCTTTATGTCTTAAAAAATGCAAATTACCATCGTATTCTCAAACCGGGATACCCGTGGCCGCGGGGTCAGTTCTTACGAGTTACATTGGTCCCGTGGGAGGTGTTGGTTCCACCCACGGGGCTATTTTTTTTGAGTTTTCACCCTCTAACGCCATGTTTTGCTTAAGTCTAGAAATATGCAAATTATCATTGTCTTCTCAAACCAGGAGTTTCGCGGCTGTACGGTCTGTTCTTATGAGTTACATTGATTCCGTGGGAGGTGTTGGTGCCACCCACAGGGCCGTTCGGGGGTTGTTTTGGGTTTTCACCCTCTAACGCCATGTTTTTAAGCCTAAGTCTATAAATATGTAAATTACCATCGTATTCTCAAACTGGGAGTCCCGCGGGTGCGCAGTCACTTCCTACGAGTCACATTGGTCCCGTGGGAGGTGTTGGTACCACCCACGGGGCCGTTCGGGGTTGTTTCGAGTTTTCACCCTCTAACGCCATGCTTTTCAGCCTCAGTCTAGAAATATACAAATTAACATCGTATTCTCAAATCGGGTGTCCCGCGGCTGCGCGGTCAGTTGCTACGGGTTACTTTGTTCCCGTGGGAGGTGTTGGTCCCACCCATAGGGACGTTCGGGGGCTGTTTTTAGTTTTCACCCACTAACGTCGTGTTTTTAAGCCTAAGTCTAAAAATATACAAATTATCATCGTATCCTCAAACTGGGAGACTCGCGGTTGCGAGTTAAGTTCCTACGAGTTACATTGGTCCCGTGGGAGGTGTTGGTGCCACCCACGGGGCCGTTCGGGGGTTGTTTCAAGTTTTCACCCTCTAACGCCATGTTTTGCTTAAATCTAGAAATATGCAAATTATCGTCGTATTCTCAAACTGGGAGTCTCGTAACTTCGCAATCAGTTCCTACGAGTTACATTAGTCCCGTTGGAGGTGTTGGCGCCACCCACGGGGCTGTTTGGGGGCTGTTTTGGGTTTTCACCCTCTAACGCCATGTCTATAAGCCTAAGTCTCGAAATATGAAAATTATCGTCGTATTCTCAAACCGGAAGTCCGGGGGCTGTGCGACCTGTTCCTACGAGTTACATTAGACCCGTGGGAGGTGTTGGTGCCACCCACAGGGCTGTTCGAGGGCTGTTTCGGGTTTTCACCCACTAACACCATGTTTTTAAGCCTAAGTCTAGAATTATGCAAATTACTGTCGTATTCTCAAACTGGGAGTCCCGGGGCTGCGTAGTCACTTCCTACGAGTCACATTGGTCCCGTGGGAGGTGTTGGTGCCACCCACGGGGCCGTTCGGGGGTTGTTTCATGTTTTCACCCTCTAACGCCATGTTTTACTTAAATCTAGAAATATGAAAATTATCATCGTATTCTCAAACAGGGAGTCTCACGACTGCGCGATTAGTTATTACGAGTTATATTGGTCCTGTGGGAGGTGTTGGTGCCACCCACAGGGCCATTCGGGGGCTGTTTTGGGTTTTCTTCCTCCAACGCCATGTTTTTATGCCTAAGTATAGAATTATGCAAATTATCTTCGTATTCTCAACCCGGGAGTCCCACGACTGAGAGGCTAGTTCCTACGAGTCATATTGGTCCGGTGGGAGGTGTTGTTGTCACTCACGGGGCCGTTCGAGGGCTATTTTGGGTTTTCACCCACAAACGTCGTGTTTTTAAGCCCAAGTCTAGAATTATGCAAATTACCGTAGTATTCTCAAATCAAAAGTCCTTCGGCTGCGTGGTCAGTCCCTACGAGTTACATTAGTCCCGTGGGAGGTGTTGATGCCACCCACAAGGCCGTTCGGGGGTTATTTCGAGTTTTCTCCCTCTAACGCCAAGTTTTGCTTCAGTCTAGAAATATGCAAATTATCATCGTCTTCTCAAACCGGGAGTTTCACGGCTGTGTGGTCAGTTCTTACGAGTTACATTGGTCCCGTGGGAGGTGTTGGTGCCACCCACAGGGCCGTTCGGGGACTGTTTTGGGGTTTCACCCTCTAACGCCATGTTTTTAAGCCTAAGTCTAAAAATAAGCATATTATCGTTGTATTCTCAAACCGAGAGTTCCGAGGATGCACGACCAGTTCCTACGAGTTACATTAGTCCTGTGGGAGGTGTTGGTTCCACCCACGGTGCCAGTCGGGGGCTATTTCGAGTTTTCACCCACTAACGCCATGTTTTTAAGACGAAGTCTACAAATATGCAAATTACCATCGTATTCTCAAACCGGGAGTCCCGCGGCTGCGCGGAAGTTCCTACGAGTCACATTGGTCCCGTGGGAGGTATTGGTGCCACCCACGAGACCGTTCGGGGGCTGTTTGGGGTTTTCAACCACTAACGACAAGTTTTGCTTAAGTCTAGAAATATGAAAATTATCATCGTCTCCTCAAACTGGGAGTCTCGCGACAGCGTGGCGAGTCCCTATGAGTTACATTGGTTCCGTGGGAGGTGTTGGTGCCACCCATAGGGCCATTCGGGGGCTATTTCGGGTTTTCACCCACTAACGCCATGTTTTCAAGCCTAAGTCTTGAATTGTGCAAATTACCGTCGTATTCTCAAACTGAGATTCCCGCGACTGTGTGGCAGTTCCTACGAGTCACATTGGTCCCGTGGGAGGTGTTGATGCCACCCACGGGACCGATCGGGCGTTGTTTTGGGTTTTCAACCACTAATGCCATGTTTTTAAGCCTAAGTCTAGAATTATGCAAATTATCGTCATATTCTCAAACCGGGAGTCCCGCGGCTGCGCGGTCAGCTCCTACGAGTTACATTGGTCCCGTGGGAGGTGTTGGTGCCACCCACGGGGCCGTTCGGGGGCTGTTTCGGGTTTTCACCCACTAACTCCATGTTTTTAAGCCTAAGTCTAGAATTATGCAAATTATCATCGTCTTCTCAAACTGGGAGTCTCACGATAGCGTGGTCAATCCCTACGAGTTACATTGGTTCCATGGGAGGTGTTGGTGCCACCCACAGGGCCATTCGGGGGTTATTTCGGGTTTTCATCCACTAACGCCATGTTTTTAAGCCAATGTCTTGAATTATGAAAATTACCATCATATTCTCAAACCGTAAGTCCCGCGACTTCGTGGCAGTTCCTACGAGTCACATTGGTCCTGTGGGAGGTGTTGGTACCACCCACGGGACCGTTTGGGGGCTGTTTTGGGTTTTCATCCACTAATGCCATGTTTTTAAGCCTAAGTCTAGAATTATACAAATTATCATCATATTCTCAAACCAGGAGTCCCGCGGCTGCGCTGTCAGCTCCTACGAGTTACATTGGTCCCGTGGGAGGTGTTGGTGCCACCCAAGGGGCCGTTCGGGGGTTGTTTTGAGTTTTCACCCACTAACGCCATGCTTTTAAGCCTAAGTCTAGAAATATACAAATTATCGTCATATTCTCAAATCGGGAGACCCGTGGCTGCGGGGTCAGTTCCTATGAGTTACATTGGTCCCGTGGGAGGTGTGGGTGCCACCCATGGGACCGTTCGAGGGCTATTTTGGGTTTTCAACCACTAACGTCTTGTTTTTAAGCCTCAGTCTAAAAATATTCAAATTATCGTCGTTTTCTGAAACAGGGAGACCAGCGACTGCGGGGTCAGTTCCTACGAGTTACATTGGTCCCATGGGAGGTGTTGGTGCCAACCATGGGGCCATTCGGGGGGTTGTTTCTAGTTTTCACCCTCTAACGCCATGTTTTGCTTAATTCTAGAAAAATACAAATTACCGTCGTATTCTCAAACCGGGAGACCCGCAGCTGCGGGGTCAGTTCCTACGAGTTACATTGGTCTCGTGGTAGTTGTTGGTTCCACCCATGGGGCCGTTCGGGGGTTGTTTCTAGTTTTCACCCTCTAACGCCATGTTTTTCTTAAGTTTAGAAATATGTAAATTATCGTCGTCTTCTCAAACCGGGAGTCTCGCAGCAGCGCGATCAGTTATTACGAGTTATATTGGTCCTGTGGGAGGTGTTGGTGCCACCCACAGGGCCGTTCGGAGGCTGTTTTGGGTTTTCTTCCTCTAACGCCATGTTTTTAAGCCTAAGTCTAGAATTATGAAAATTACCATCGTATTCTCAACCCGGGAGTCCCGCGGCTGAGTGGCCAGTTCCTACGAGTCATATTGGTCCCGTGGGAGGTGTTGGTGCCACCCACGGTGCCGTTTGGGGGCTTTTTCGAGGTTTCACCCTCTAATGCCATATTTTTAAGCCTTAGTCTTGAAATATGTAAATTATCATCGCATTCTCAAATCGAGAGATCCGTGGCTGCGGGGTTAGTTCCTACGAGTTACATTGGTCCCATAGGAGGTGTTGGTGCCACCCACAGGGCCGTTCGGGGGTTGTTTCGAGTTTCCACCCTCTAACGCCATGTTTTTAAGCCTAAGTCTAGAAATATGCAAATTATCATCGTATTCTCAAATCGAGAGACCCGCGGCTGCGGGGTCAGTTTCTACGAGTTACATTGGTCCCGTGGGAGGTGTTGGGGCCACCCACGGGGCCGTTTGGGGGTTGTTTCGAGTTTTCACCCTCTAACGCCATGTTTTCGTTAAATCTAGAAATACGTAAATTATCATCGTATTCTCAAACCGGAAGTCTCGCGGCTGCGCGGTCAGTTCCTATGAGTTACATTGGTCCCGTGGGAGGAGTTGGCATCACCCACGGGGCCGTTCGGGGGCTGTTTTGGGTATTCACCCTCTAACGCCATATTTTTAAGCCTAAGTCTAGAAATATGCAAATTAACGTCGTATTCTGAAACCGGGAGTCCTGGGGCTGCGCGACCAGTTCCTACGAGTAAGATTATACCCGTGGGAGGTGTTGGTGCCACCCACGGGGCCGTTCGGGTGCTGTTTCGGGTTTTCACCCACTAACGCCATGTTTTTAAGCCTATGTCTAGAATTATGCAAATTACCATCGTATTCTTAAATCGGGAGTCCCGCGGCTACGCGACTAGTTCCTACGAGTTACATTGGTCCGATGGGAGGTTTTGGTGCCACCCATGGGGCCGTTCGAGGGCTATTTCGGGTTTTCAACCACTAACGTGTTGCTTTTAATCTTAAGCCTAGAATTTTGCAAATTACCATCGTATTCTCAAATCAAAAGTCCCGCAGCTGCGCGACAAGTTTCCACGAGTCACATTGGTCTCGTCACAGGTGTTGGTGCCACCCACGGGGCCGTTCAGGGGCTGGTTCGGGTTTTCACCCACTAACGTCGTATTTTTAAGACTAAGTCTTGAAATATGAAAATTTCATCTTATCTTCAAACCGGGAGACCCGCGGTTGCGGGGTCAGTTCCTACGAGTTACATTGGTCCCGTGGGAGGTGTTGGTGCCACCCACAGAGCCGTTCGGTGGCTGTTTCTAGTTTTCACCTTCTAACGCCATGTTTTTAAGCCTAAGTCTAGAAATATGCAAATTATCATCGTATTCTCAAACTGGGAGTCCCGAGGCTACACGACTAGTTCCTACGAGTTACATTAGTCCCGTGGGAGGTGTTGGTGCCACCCATAGGGCCGTTCGGGGGCTATTTCTTATTTTTAACTACTAACGCCATGTTTTCAAGCCTAAGTCTAGAATTATGCAAATTACCCTCGTATTCTCAAACTGGGAGTCCTGCGGCTGCGCGATCAGTTCCTATGAGTTAAATTGGTCCCGTGGGAGGTGTTGGTGCCACCCACGGGGCCGTTCGGGGCTATTTTTGGTTTTCAACCACTAATGCCATGTTTTTAAGCCTAAGTCTAGAAATATGCAAATTATCATTGTTGTCTCAAACCGGGAGACCCGCGACTGCGGGGTCAGTTCCTATGAGTTACATTGGTCCCGTGGGAGGTGTTGGTGCCACCCACGGGGCCGTTCGGGGGTTGTTTCGATTTTTCATCCTCTGACGCCATGTTTTGCTTAAGTCTACAAAAATATAAATTACCATTGTATTCTCAAACCGGGAGACCCACAGCTGCGGGGTTAGTTCCTACGAGTTACATTGGTCACGTGGGAGGTGTTGGTTTCACCCACGGGGCCGTTCGGGAGTTGTTTCGAGTTTTCACCCTCTAACGCCATGTTTTGCTTAAGTATAGAAATATAAAAATTATCATCGTCTTCTCAAACCGAGAGTCTCGCGGCTGCATGGTCAGTTTTTACGAGTTACATTGGTCCCGTGGGAGGTGTTGGTGCCACCTACGGGGCCGTTCGGGGGCTGTTTTGGGTTTTCAACCACTAAAGCCATGCTTTTAAGCCTAAGTCTAGAGATATGCAAATTATCATCATTTTCTCAAATCGGATAACCCGCGACTGCGGGGTCAGTTCCTACAAGTTACGTTGGTCCCGTGGGAGATGTTGGTGCCACCCACGGGGCCGTTCGATGGTTGTTTCGAGTTTTCACCCTCTAACGCCATGTTTTTCTTAAGTCCAAAAAAATGCAAATTACCGTCGAATTCTCAAACCGGGAGTGTCACGGATTCGTGAATAGTTCCTATGAGTTACATTGGTCCCGTTGGAGGTGTTGGTGCCACCCACGGGGCCGTTCGGGGGTTGTTTTGGGTTTTTACGCAATAACGCCATGTTTTTAAGCCTAGGTCTAGAATTATGCAAATTACCGTCGAATTCTCAAACCGGGAGTCCCGCGGCTGCGCTGTCAGATCCTACGAGTTATATTGGTCCCGTGGGAGGTGTTAGTGCCACCAATGGGGCCGTTCGGGGGTTGTTTCGAGTTTTCATCCGCTAACGCTGTGTTTTGCTTAAATCACGAAATATGCAAATTATCATCACATACTTAAACCGGAAATCTCGCGGCTGCGCGGTCAGATCCTACGAGTTAAATTGGTCCCGTGGGAGGTGTTGGCGACACCCACGGGGCGGTTCGGGGGCTATTTTGGGTTTTCACCCTCTAAAACCATGTTTTTAAGCTTATGTCTAGAAATATGCAAATTATCTTCCTATTCTCAAACATGGAGTCCCGGGGCTGCGCGACCAGTTCCCACGAGATACATTAGTCCCGTGGGAGGTGTTGGTGCCACCCACGGGGCCATTCGGGGGCTGTTTCGGATTTTCAGCTACTAACGCTATGTTTTTAAGCCTAAGTTTAGAATTATACAAATTCCCGTCGTATTCTCAAATCGAGAGTCCCGCGGTTGCGCGATCAGTTCCTACGAGTCACATTGGTCCCGTGGGATGTGTTGGTGCCACCCACGGGACCGTTCAGGGGCTGTTTTGGGTTTTCAACCACTAACACCATGTTTTTAAGCCTAAGTCTAGAAATATGCAAATTACCCTCATTTTCACAAATCGAGAGACCCGCGAATGCGGGGTCAGTTCCTACGAGTTACATTGGTTCCTTGGGAGGTGTTGGTTCCACCCACGTAGCCGTTCGGGTTTTTTTCGAGTTTTCACCCACTAACGTCGTGTTTTTAATCCTAAGTCTATAAATATGCAAATTATCATCGTATCCTCAAACCGGGATACCCGCGGTTGTGGGGTCAGTTCCTACGAGTTACATTGGTCCCGTGGGAGGTGTTGGCGCCTCCGACGGGGCCGTTCGGGGACTGTTTCGAGTTTTCACCCTCTAACGCCATGTTTTTAAGCCTAAGTCTAGAAATATGCAAATTATCCTCGTATTCTCAAATCGAGAGTCCCGAGGCTGCACGACCACTTCCTATGAATTACATTAGTCTCGTTGGAGGTGTTGGTGCCACCCACGGGGCCGTTCGGGGGCTGTTTCGGGTTTTCACCCACTAACGTCGTATTTTTAAGACTAAGTCTTGAAATATGAAAATTTCATCTTATCTTCAAACCGGGAGACCCGCGGTTGCGGGGTCAGTTCCTACGAGTTACATTGGTCCCGTGGGAGGTGTTGGTGCCACCCACAGAGCCGTTCGGTGGCTGTTTCTAGTTTTCACCTTCTAACGCCATGTTTTTAAGCCTAAGTCTAGAAATATGCAAATTATCATCGTATTCTCAAACCGGGAGGCCCGCGGTTGCAGGGTCAGTTCCTACGGGTTACATTGGTCCTGTGGGAGGTGTTGGTGCCACCCACGGGGCCGTTCGGGGGTTGTTTCGAGTTTTCACCCTCTAACGCCATGTTTTTCTTAAATCTAGAAATATGCAAATTATCATCGTATTCTCATACCGGGAGTCTCGCAGCTGCATGATCAGTTCCTACGAGTTACATTGGTCCTGTGGGAGGTGTTGGCGCCAACCACGTGGCGATTCGGGGGGTGTTTCGGGTTTTCACCCTCTAACGCCATGTTTTTTAACCTAAGTCTCGAAATATGAAAATTATCATCGTATTCTGAAACTGGGAGTCCTGGGTCTGCGCGACCAATTCCTACGAGTTACATTAGACCCGTGGGAGCTATTGGTGCCACCCACGGGGCCGTCCGCGGGCTGTTTTGGTTTTTCACCCACTAACGCCATGTTTTTAAGCCTAAGTCCAGAATTATGAAAATTACCATCGTATTCTCAAAATGGGAATCCCGCGGCCGCGCGACCAGTTCTTACGTGTCACATTGGTCCGGTGGGAGGTGTTGGTGGCACCCATGGGGCCGTTCGAGGGCTATTTCGGGTTTTTCCCCACTAACGTCGTGTTTTTAAGCCTAAGTCCAGAATTATGCAAATTACCGTCGTATTCTCAAATCGAAAGTCCCGCGGTTGCGTGGTCAGTCCCTACGAGTTATATTGGTCCCGTGGGAGTTGTTGGTGCCACCCACGGGGCCGTTCGGGGGTTGTTTCGATTTTTCACCCTCTAACGCCAAGTTTTGCTTAAGTCTAGAAATATTCAAATTATCATCGTCTTCTCAAACCGGGAGTCTCGCGGCTGCGTGGTCAGTTACTACGAGTTACATTGGACCCGTGGGAGGTGTTGGTGCCACCCAACATGGACGTTCGGGCACTGTTTTGGGTTTTAACCCTCTAACGCCATGTTTTTAAGCCTAAGTCTAGAATGTGCATATTATCGTCGTATTCCTAAACCGGGACTCCCGAGGCTGCACGACCAGTTCCTACGAGTTACATTAGTCCCGTGGGAGGTGTTGGTGCCACCCACGGGGCCGTTCGGGGGGTTATTTCGGGTTTTCACCCACTAACGCCATATTTTAAAGCCTAAGTCTAGAATTATGCAAATTACCTTCGTATTCTCAAACCGGGTGTCCCGTGGCGGCGCGACCATTTTCTATGAGTCACATTGGTCCCGTTGGAGGTGTTGGTGCCACCCACGGGGCCGTTCGGGGGCTGTTTCGGGTTTTCACCCACCAACATCGTGTTTTTAATCCTAAGTCTAGAAATATGCAAATTATCATCGTATCCTCAAACCGGGAGACCTGCGGTTGCAGGGTCAGTTCCTACGATTTACATTGGTCCCGTGGGAGGTGTTGGCGCCTCCGACGGGGCCGTTCGGGGACTATTTCGAGTTTTCACCCTCTAACGCCATGTTTTTAAGCCTAAGTCTAGAAATATGCAAATTATCCTTGTATTCTCAAATTGAGAGTCCCGAGACTGCATGACCATTTCCTACGAATTACATTTGTCTCGTGGGAGGTGTTGGTGCCACCCACGGGGCCGTTTGGGGGCTGTTTCGTGTTTTCACCCACTAACACCATGTTTTTAAGCCTAAGTCTAGAATTATGCAAGTTACCATTGTATTCTCAAATCGAGAGTCCCATGGCTGCGCGGTCAGTTCCTATGAGTTACATTGGTCCCATGGGAGGTGTTGGTACCACCCACGGGGCCGTCCGGGGGCTATTTTGAGTTTTCAACCACTAACATCATGTTTTTAAGCCTAAGTCTAAAAATATGCAAATTATCATCGTGTTCTCAAATAGGGAGACCCGCGACTGCGGGGTCAATTCTTACGAGTTACATTGTTCCCATGGGAGGTGTTGGTGCCACCCATGGGGCCGTTTGGGGGTTGTTTCGAGTTTTCACCCTCTAACGCCATGTTTTGCTTAAGTCTAGAAAAATACAAATTACCGTCGTATTCTCAAATCGGGAGTCTCACGGCTGCGGGGTCAGTTCCTACGAGTTACATTGGTCCCGTGGGAGGTGTTAGTTCCACCCACGGGGTCGTTCGGGGGTTGTTTCGAGTTTTCACCTTCCAACGCCATGTTTTGCTTAAGTCTAGAAATATGCAAATTATCGTCGTCTTCTCAAACCGGGAGTCTCGTGGCTGCGTGGTCAGTTCTCATGAGTTTCATTTATCCCGTGGGAGGTGTTGGTGCCACCCACAGGGCCATTCGGGCGCTGTTTTGGGTTTTCACCCTCTAACGCCATGTTTTTAAGCCTAAGTCTAGAAATTTGTAAATTACGGTCGTATTCTCAAACTGGGATTCCCGCGGCTGCGCGAACACTCCCTACCAGTCAGATTGGTCCCGTGGAAGGTGTTGGTGCCACCCACGGGGCCGTTCGGGGGCTGTTTCGAGTTTTCACCTTCTAACGCCATATTTTTAAGCCAAAGTCTATTAGTAAAAAAATTATTGTCGTATTCTCAAACCGGGAGACCCGCGGCTACGAGGTCAGTTCCTACGAGTTACATTGGACTCGTGGGAGGTGTTGGTGCCACCCACCGGGCTGTTCGGGGGTTGTTTCAAGTTTTCACCCTCTAACGCCATGTTTTGCTTAAATCTAGAAATATGCAAATTATCATTGTATTCTCAAACCGGGAGTCTCGCGGCTACGCGGTCAGTTCCTATGAGTTACATTGGTCCCATGGGAGGGGTTTGGTGCCACCCACGAGGCCGTTCGGGGGCTGTTTCGAGTTTCCACCCTCTAACGCCATGTTTTTAAGCCTAAGTCTAGTAATAAACAAATTATTGTCATATTCTCAAACCGGGAGACCCGCGGCTGCGAGGTCAGTTCTACGAAATACATTGGACCCGTGGGAGGTGTTGGTGCCACCCACGGGGCCGTTCGGGGGTTGTTTCGAGTTTTCACCCTCTAACGCCATGTTTTGCTTAAATCTAGAAATATGCAAATTATCATTGTATTCTCAAACCGGGAGTCTCGCGGCTGCGCGGTCAGTTCCTATGAGTTACATTGGTCCCGTGGGAGGTGTTGGCGCCACCCACGGGGAGATTCGGGGGCTGTTTTGGGTTTTCTCCTTCTAATGCCATGTTTTTAAGCCTAAGTATCGAAATATGCAAATTTTCATCGTATTCTCAAACCGGGAGTCTAGTGTCTGCGCGACTAGTTCCTACGAGTCACATTGGTACCGTGCGAGGTGTTGGTGCCATCCACGGGGCCGTTCAAAGGATATTTTGGGTTTTCACCCACTAACGTTGTGTTTTTAATCTTAAGTCCAAAATTATGTAAATTACCATCGTATTCTAAAACCCGAAGTCCTACGGCTGCGTGGTCAGTTCCTACGAGTTACATTGGTCCCGTGGGAGGTGTTGGTGCCACCCATAGGGCCGTTCGGGGGTTGTTTCGAGTTTTCACCCTCTAACGCCATGCTTTCCTTAATTCTAGAAAAATGCAAATTATCATCATCTTCTCAAACCGGGAGTCTCGCGGCTATGCGGTCAATTCCTACGAGTTACACTGGTCCCGTGGGAGGGGGTGGTGCCACTCACAGGGCCGTTCGGGGGCTGTTTTAGGTTTTCACCCACTAACGCCATGTTTTTAAGCCTAAGTCTAGAATTATGCAAATTACCATCGTATTATCAAACCGGGAGTCCCGCAGTTGCGCGACCAGTTTCTACGAATCACATTGGTCCCGTGGGAGGTGTTGGTGCCACCCACGGGGCCGTTCGGGGGTTGTTTCGAGTTTTCACCCTCTAGCACCATGTTTTTAATCCTAAGTCTAGAAATATGCAAATTTCCATCATATTCTCAAACCGGAAGATCCGCAGCTCTGGGGTCAGTTCCAACGAGTTATATTGGTCCCGTGGGAGGTGTTGGTGCCACCCACGTGGCCGTTCGGGGGTCGTTTCGAGTTTTCACCATCTAACGCCATGTTTTGCTTAAATCTAGAAATATGCATATTATCACCATATTCTTAAACCGGGAGTCTCGCGGCTGTGCGATCAGTTCCTATGAGTTACATTGGTCCCGTGGGTGGTGTTGGCACCACCCACGGGGCGGTTCGGGGGCTGTTTTTATTATTTTCATCCTCTAACACAATGGTTTTAAGTCTAAGACTAGAAATATACAAATTATAGTCGTATTCTCAAACCGGGAGTCCCGAGGCTGCGCGACCAGTTCCTACGAGTTACATTAGTCCCGTAAGAGGTGTTGGTGCCACCCACAGGGCCGTTTGGGGGCTGTTTTGGGTTTTCACCCACTAACGCCATGTTTTTTATTATAAGTCTAGAATTATGCAAATTACCATTATATTCTCAAATCGGGTGTCTCGCGACTGCGCGGTCAGTTGCTATGAGTTACATTGGTCCCGTGGGAGGTGTTGGTGCCACCCACGGGGCCGTTCGGGGGTAGTTTTGGGTTTTAAACCACTAACGCCATATTTTTAAGCCTAAGTCTAGAAATATGCAAATTATCATCATTTTCTCAAACCGGGAGACCCACGACTGCGTGGTCAGTTCCCACGAGTTACATTGGTCCTGTGGGAGGTGTTGGTGCCACCCACGGGGCCGTTCGGGGTTGTTTCAAGTTTTCACCCTCTAACGCCATGTTTTTCTTCAGTCTAAAAAAATGAAAATTACCGTCATATTCTAAAATCGGGAGTGTCGCACCTGCGCGTAGAGTTCCTATGAGTTACATTGGTCCCGTGGGAGGCGTTGATGTCATCCATGGGGCCGTTCGGGGGTTGTTTCGAGTTTTCACCCTCTGACGCCATGTTTTTATGCTTATGTCTCGAAATATGAAAATTATCCTCGTATTCTCAAACCGGGAGTGCCGCGGCTGCACGGTGAATTCCTACGAGTTACATTGGTCCCGTGGGAGGTGTTGGTGCCACCCATGGAGCCGTTCGGGGGGCTGTTTTGGGTTTTCAACAACTAACGCCATGTTTTTAAGCCTAAGTCTAGAAATATGCAAATTATCGACATTTTCTCAAATCGGGAGACCCGCGACTGCGGGGTCAGTTCCCACGAGTTACATTGGTCCCGTGGGAGGTGTTGGTCCCACCCACGGGGCCGTTCAGGGGTTGTTTCGATTTTCCACCCTCTAACGCCATGTTTTTAAGCCTAAGTCTATAAATACACAAATTATTATTGTTTTCTCAAACCGGGAGACCCGCGACTGTTGGGTCAGCTCCTACGAGTTACATTTGTCCCGTGGGAGGTGTTGGTGCCACGCACGGGGCCGTTCGGGGGTTGTTTCGAATTTTCACCTTCTAATGCCATGTTTTCTTAAGTCTAGAAAAAGGAAAATTATCGTCGTATTCTCAAATCGAAAGTGTCGCAGCTGTGCAGACAGTTCCTATGAGTTATATTGGTCCCGTGGGAGGCGTTGATGCCACCCACAGGACCGTTCGGGGGTTGTTTTGAGTTTTCACCCTCTAACGCCATGTTTTTATGCTTATGTCTCGAAATATGCAAATTATCCTCATATTCTCAAACTGGGAGTGCCGCGGGTGCGTGTTCAATTCCTACGAGTTACATTGGTCTCGTGGGAGGTGTTCGGGGGTTGTTTCGGGTTTTCACCCAATAACGCCATGATTTTAAGCCTATGTATAAAATTATGCAAATTACCGTCGAATTCTCAAACTAGGAGACCTGCGGCTGTGCGGCCAGTTCCTACGAGTCACAATTGTCCTGTGGGAGGTGTTGGTGCCACCCAGGGGGACGTCCGGGGCTGTTTCGGGCTTTCACCCACTAACGCCAAGTTTTTAAGCGTAAGTATAGAAATATGTGTAAGGACATTTTTGTCCATTATCAATTTGTATGTCGTACGCCGTTACACCGTTGAAGAAACTCAAGATCACACCTACATCAACGGATCCGAATATCAAAGCGTCTTCAACATCATAGCCTCTGCGAGAATGAACTTGGTAAAATTTTGTTTTTACGTTCCTTAAAGTTCATATTTAGTACTGGGAAATTTTTATAAAATGTTTTTTGTTTTTTTGAGAAAGCCGGACCGGTCCGCGTCTATACCAGACCGATCCGCCTTCGGACCGGTCCGCCCTCAACCGGACCGGTCTGCCTGCTGAAAAGCCAGTATACCCCGGATCGAATGCAAACCGAAGAAGGCAAATTTTAAAAGAACCGATCCGAGGTCGGACCGATCCGCCTCCAAGCCGGACCGGTCCGCCTAGGATAAACTCGAACAGTTCCGTGAGTTGTTTTTCCACCAACTTATTTTTCCTATATACATACCTATTTCGGTGGTGTATTTTTTAAGTCTTTGAGAAAACGTTTTTAAGAGTACAAACACAACAAGACTTCAATTTTTGATGTGCCAAACATCTTTTTGATTCACACACAAAAATCCCAATTACTTTTGTGAATCTTTTGGAACCCTAGAACACAAACTTTGGTGTTGTTCATCTTTGTGGAGAGATCTTTGCAACCGAGGGCTGCGTGTCATTGCTGAGGGAGTCTCTACAAAGTTTTATGGCTGCGTGTCATTGAGGAGAGCTGCGGTTCTTCCTTCGTTGTTTGGGCTGCGAGTCCTTGGAGGGTGCTGCGTGTATTCTCTTGCTGAGTTCAAGACTGCGTGTCTTTGTGGGTTGGCTGCGCGTTGATCCATTGCAGATTTCTCTATGTAATTGTAAGTTGTGGCTTCTATATTCATAGTGAAATAAAGGTTTTACCCGAAAGGGTTTTTTTCCTGAATTCTGTGTCTCAGCATAATTTTTGTGTCACATGCTTTATTTATTTATTGGTTGACACACACACACACACACACGTAGTTGTTTGTTTATGGGCTGTTTCTAAATAGACTTGAATTAAATAAGGGTTACTTGGAATCTTGCGAATTTAATTTAATTTAAATCAGCATTACACGACGTTTTTCAAATTGGTATCAGAGCGGGTTACGCTAATTTATTGCGTATTCCTATTTTTCGCAAAATTTGTGTGATATTTTTTTTTGAAAAATCAGTTTTGTGAAAAATCGCAATTTTTCCTATGGAGCACTTATATAATCAGATGCCTATTTTTGACGGGTCTAATTATGCCTACTGGAAAGCTCGTATGAAATCGATTTTAAAATCTATTGACGAGCGTCTTTGGTTGCTTTGCGAAAATGGTTGGACTCCTCCCACGGTCACTGTTAATAACATCACCACTTTAAAACCCGTGTCAGCCTGGACTGAAGATGATTATAAACTGTCCAATTTTAATTCCCGTGGTCTGAGTGCTATTTCTGGAGCTGTCTCTCCTGATGAGTTTCGCCGAATTATGACGTGCACCACATCTAAAGAGGCTTGGGATGTTTTGAAATTGACACATGAGGGTACGAACGCGGTTAAAGAGTCAAAATTACAAAATCTGGCCACCCAATTTGAGACTATCACCATGTCTGAGTTCGAATGCTTTGATAATTTTTATGCACGATTGTCGGACATTGTTAACACATGTTTTAATTTGGGTGAGGTGATTGATAACACGCGTGTTGTTAAAAAGATTTTGAGATCTCTCCCAAAACGCTTTATTCCTAAAGTCACTGTTTTGAACTCTTTGGGAAATTTGAAATCACTTAAGTTGGAAGAACTTGTAGGAGATCTTCAAACCTATGAGATTGATATGTTTCCCAAAACCATTAAGGCTAAGGATAATGGCATTGCTTTAAAGACTCATTTTAAGAAAAAGAAAGAAAAAGTTTGTGAGTCCGATTCTGAGGGAGATTTTGATTTTAATGAAATGGCCTTGTTTGCGAAAAATTTTAAAAAATTTCTCAACATGAACAAAAATAATTCTTCCAATAAAAAGAATTTTTTTGAGAAAAATAAAAAGAAAGGAAAGGCCAAAGAAAGTGGTGAGAGGGAAAAAGAAAATAAATCCGATGAGGAGTGTGAGGAAGATTTTGAGAACGTCACTTGTTTTGAATGTGGGGGTAAGGGACATAAGTCGTTTGAGTGTCCTACGTGGCTTAGAAAGAAAGGAAAGAAAGTAGCTATGCCCTCCACACTTAGTGATAGTAGTGAAGGTGAGGGTGATGAGACTAGTGGTGAGAAGTTTGTAGCTTTTTCTAGTCGTGTGAGCACATCCACCTTGTCCCACAATAGTGCACACGAAAGTGATAGTGATGGTTTGAGCGCTTCAAGTGAGGGAGAAAGTGAGAGTGAAAGTGGAGATGGAAGTGAGCTCCAAAAAGCTTTTAGAGATTTGTACACCGAGACCTTGAAAACAAAGAAGTATAATAAGGATTTAGGTCGTCGGGTTTTAGATTTGGAGAAAGAGAAGGAGTTTTTTAAAAAGGAGAAGTGTGATTTGACCGACACGTTGTCTAGTCTGACGACACGTGTATCCCAACTTGAGAGTGATCTCGAACGTGCCCGGGAGGTCAAAGTCAAGTTTGAGAACGCACCTAAGAAGGTTGAAAAGGAGGTTCTTAAGGGTAAAGGTGAGAAGTTAGGAATAAGTCATGATGGTGCTTCTTCTTCCCAATTAGCACCCGAGCCGGTTCCCACTTTAGTGACAGTTTCACATGTGTCTCACCCTAACCCACCTAGGCGTCCCATTCCTTTTAGGAAAGTGCGTCCTAGAGTTTTTGAGAGAGGTGTTCCTAGGCCTATTTATGTTTGTTCCCATTGCAAGAGGAGAGGACACCTTAGGGAATTTTGCTTTAAGTTGGGTTATGTGTCACGTTTTTCTTCTACACGTGTTTCTCGCACACATGCACCCACACATAATACTTTACATGCTCCCGGAGACTACATGAGAGAGTTTGCACATTTAGGAGAGCAAGTTAATTTTTTAGTCAAAACTTCACAAGAACTGATGGAGGTTTTTCATAAGTTGTCACCACCTTTGGAAAACCCCTCTGCACCTAATGATTGAGGTTTGACTTGTTTACTAGCATAGGGTGATTTTCATGATGACATTGTTTGCCTATTGCTAGTATGTATCATTTTGTATGTTTTATTTTTTGAAAAATTTGAAAAAAATACAAAAAGATTTTATTTTGACAAAAAATTTTGAATAATTCAAAAAGATTTTATTTTGACAAAAAATTTTGAAAAATCCAAAAAGATTTTTTTTGTATTTTTTTTGCACCGTTTATGGATGAACTCTTAGGATGACCAAGTCACAACATCATTCCATTATTTTCATGTGACTATTTTATAGTGTTTTGAGACAATAGGTCAATTCATCCATGTGCTTTATAATGTTTGGAGTCATTAAGATGTAATTAAGTGTTACTTCCTACATGTTTGACTCATGTTTCCTTTATTGTACACATGCACGGATTTGTTTGATTATTGTGCTTGTCTTATCACATGTTGGTTGGGTGTTTTCACTTCAATCCTGTCCTTAAAACGAACCAAGCGCGATAATTTTTTATAAGGAAATTGTGCATATAAAAACCGTTTTGTGAGTTTGTGTGCTTTCTTTAAAAACGGGGAAGGGCTGCGAAAGGTTCATTTTACCTTTGCGAATACTAAGCCACCGTTAAATTGGACCTAAAAAATTGAGGAATTTTATTATCCGAGGTCCAAAGAGGTTAAAAGAGCCCGAAAAAAATTGAAAGGCAATAAAAAGAAATTCATGCCAATTATGGGCCATTTAGGTTTTTGCACCAATTCTCCAAAGTTTGAGAATTTAGATTACCTCTAAAAGAATATATATATGAGGGAGTTTGGTTGGAGAATTTAAAACGGGTTTGCACGTCCTTGAAATGCTTGAAAATGCGGTACATAGTTTTGGACGTTATTGGTGTGGAAATCATTTTAACTTTGATTTGTTGATTTGTATAAGACGATGTCAACTAAATTCAACAATTTTTTTACACCTAAGGATACTTTTGATGATCATTCGTTAGGAGTACACATATGAATCGTGCACATATGATTGATTGAGTTGATTTACCTCTCGAATGTCTTCACACCCATTCATTCCATTTCCATGACTTGGTTGTTTGAGTCTAAATCCATGGTGTGATTTTTGTATCCTATTTTTGTATCTTTGTATGAAAAATTTGAAAAATCAAAAAATAGTTTGTGTATTGTTTTGTGTACCGTGACACCCCGATTTTGCTTATTTGATTCATTCTTCTCTTTTGTCTATTTTGGGGACATCATAAAAAGAGGGAGAAAGAATTATCATTTTATGGGGGAGTTTGAATTTTGGGGAAGTTTTTGAGATGTAGCTTATGTTTTTATCAAATATTGGTATCCATGCTTATCTCATTTCAAACTCGATATGTCACGTGGTATTTGCTTTGTCTCATGTGTGTAGGTATAAAGATTGAAGATCAATATGTTGCACACCCTGATGAGAAAAGCTTTGAGATTTGATGATTGTTGAAGATTGAAGACCAAACGATGAAGATTTAAACATTGTATCTTTCCATCTTTAGGGTTCATGGGAGGGTAGATTTGTATAGGTCATAAGTTGATAATTCGGATATTTTTTATGTATGTACCGGCATAGACATAGGGGGAGATTTGTAAGGACATTTTTGTCCATTATTAATTTGTATGTCATACGCCGTTACACCGTTGAAGAAACTCAAGATCACACCTACATCAACGGATCCGAATATCAAAGCGTCTTCAACATCATAGCCTCTGCGAGAATGAACTTGGTAAAATTTTGTTTTTACGTTCCTTAAAGTTCATATTTAGTACTGGGAAATTTTTATAAAATGTTTGTTATTTTTCTGGGAAAGCCGGACCGGTCCGCGTCTATACCGGACCGATCCGCCCTCAACCGGACCGGTCTGCCTGCTGAAAAGCCAGTATACCCCGGATCGAATTCTAACCGAAGAAGGAAAATTTTAAAAGAACCGATCTGAGGTCGGACCGATCCGCCTCCAAGCCGGACCGGTCCGCTTGGGATAAACTCGAACAGTTCCGTGAGTTGTTTTTCCACCAACTTATTTTTCCTATATATATACCTATTTCGGTGGTGTATTTTTTAAGTCTTTGAGAAAACGTTTTTAAGAGTACAAACACAACAAGACTTCAATTTTTGATGTGACAAACATCTTTTTGATTCACACACAAAAATCCCAATTACTTTTGTGAATCTTTTGGAGCCCTAGAACACAAACTTTGGTGTTGTTCATCTTTATGGAGAGATCTTTGCAACCGAGGGCTACGTGTCATTGCTGAGGGAGTCTCTACAAAGTTTTATGGCTGTGTGTCATTGAGGAGAGCTGCGGTTCTTCCTTCGTTGTTTGGGCTGCGAGTCCTTGGAGGGTGCTGCGTGTATTCTCTTGCTGAGTTCAAGACTGCGTGTCTTTGTGGGTTGGCTGCGCGTTGATCCATTGCAGATTTCTCTATGTAATTGTAAGTTGCGGCTTGTATATTCATAGTGAAATAAAGGTTTTACCCGAAATGGTTTTTTTCCTGAATTCTGTGTCTCAGCATAATTTTTGTGTCACATGCTTTGTTTATTTATTGGTTGACACACACACACACGTAGTTGTTTGTTTATGGGCTGTTTCTAAATAGACTTGAATTAAATAAGGGTTACTTGGAATCTTGCGAATTTAATTTAATTTAAATCAGCATTACACGACGTTTTTCAATATGCAAATTATTGTCAAATTCTCAAACCTGGAGACCGACGACTGCGAGGCCAATTTCTAAGAGTTACATTGGTCCCGTGGGAGGTGTTGGTGCCACCCATGGTGCCGTTCGGGGGATGTTTTAGGTTTTCGACCACTAACGCCAGGTTTCTAAGCCTAAGTCTATAAATATGGAAATAATCGTCAATTTGTCAAATCGGGAGACCCGCGGCTGCGGGGTCAGTTCCCACGAGTTACGTTGGTCCCGTGGGAGGTGTTGGTCCCACCCACGGGGCCGTTCGGGGGTTGTTTTGTGTTTTCCACCACTAACGCCAGGTTTTTAAGCCTAAGTCTAGAAATATGGAAATTATGGTCATTTTGTCAAATCGGGAGACCCGCGGCTGCAGGGTCAGTTCCCACGAGTTACATTGGTCTCGTGGGAGGTGTTGGTCCCACCCACGGGGCCGTTGAGAGGTTGTTTTGAGTTTCCACCCTCTAAGGCCATGTTTTTAAGCCTAAGTCTTGAAATATGAAAATTATTGTCATTTTCTCAAACATAGAGACCCGCGACTGCGGGGTCAGCTCCTACGAGTTTCATTTGTCATGTGGGAAGAGTTGGTGCCACCCATGGGGCCGTTCGAGGGTTGTTTCAAGTTTTCACCCTCTAACGCCAGGTTTTTAAGCCTAAGTCAAGAGATTTGGAAATTATCGTCATTTTGTCAAATCGGGAGACCCGCGGCTGCGGGGACAGTTCCCACGAGTTACATTGGTCCCGTGGGAGGTGTTGGTCCCACCCACGGGGCCGTTCGGGGGTTGATTCGAGTTTCCACCCTTTAAGGCCATGTTTTTAAGCTTAAGTCTAGAAATATGAAAATTATTGTCATTTTCTCAAATCGAGAAACCCGCGACTGCGGGGTCAGCTCCTACGAGTTACATTTGTCATGTGGGAATAGTTGGTGCCACCCACGGGGCCGTTCGAGGGTTGTTTTGAGTTTTCACCCTCTAACGCCATGTTTATCTTAAGTCTAGAAAAATGAAAATTACCGTCGTATTCTCAAATTCGGAGTGTCGCAGCTGCGCGGACAGTTCTTATGAGTTACATTGGCCCGTGGGAGGCGTTGATGCCACCCACAGGGCCGTTCGGGGGTTGTTTCGAGTTTTCACCCTCTAACGCCATGTTTTTAATGCTTACGTCTCGAAATATGAAAATTATCCTCGTATTCTCAAACCGGGAGTGCCGCGGATACGCGGTCAATGCCTACGAGTTACATTGCTCTCGTGGGAGGTGTTGGTACCACCCACGGGGCCGTTCAGGGGATGTTTCGGGTTTTCACCCAATAACGCCATGTTTTTAAGCTTATGTCTAGAATTATGCAAATTACCGTTGAATTCTCAAACCAGGAGCCCCACGGCTGTGCGTCCAGTTCCCACATGTCACATTGGTCCCGTGGGAGTTGTTGGTACCACCCAGGGGGTCGTTCGGGGGTTGTTTTGGGTTTTCACCCACTAACGCCGTGTTTTTAATCCTAAGTCTAGAAATATGCAAATTATCGTCATATTCTCAAATCGGTAGACCCGTGGCTGCGGGGTCTGTTCCTACGAGTTATATTAGTCCCGTGGGTCGTGTTGGTGCCACCCACGGGGCCGTTCGGGGGTTGTTTCGAGTTTTCACCCTCTAATGCCATGTTTTTAAGCCTAAGTCTAGAAATATGCAAATTACCATCGTATTATCAAACCGGGAGTCCTAGGACTGCGCAAACAGTTCCTACTAGTTACGTTAGTCCCGTGGGAGGTGTTGGTGCCACCCACGGGGCCGTTCGGGGACTGTTTCGAGTTTTCACCCTCTAACGCCATGTTTTTAAGCCTAAGTCTAGAAATATGCAAATTATCGTCGTATTATCAAACCGACAGTCCCGGGGCTGCGCGACCAGTTCCTACGAGTTACATTGGTCCCGCGGGAGGTGTTGGTGCCACCCAGGGGGCCATTCCGTGGCTATTTTGGGTTTTCAACCACTAACACCGTGTTTTTAAGCCTAAGTCTAGAATTATGCAAATTACCGTCGTATTCTTAAACCGGCAGTCACACAGCTGCGGGGGTCAGTTCCCACGAGTTACGTTGGTCCCGTGGGAGGTGTTGGTCCCACCCAAGGGGCCGTTCGGGGGTTGTTTTGGGTTTTCCACCACTAATGCCAGGTTTTTAAGCCTAAGTCTAGAAATATGGAAATTATGGTCATTTTGTCAAATCGGGAGACCCGCGGCTGCAGGGTCAGTTTCCACGAGTTACATTGGTCTCGTGGGAGGTGTTGGTCCCACCCACGGGGCCGTTCAGAGTTTGTTTTGAGTTTCCACCCTCTAAGGCCATGTTTTTAAGCCTAAGTCTAGAAATATGAAAATTATTGTCATTTTCTCAAACATAGAGACCCGCAACTGCGGGGTCAGCTCCTACGAGTTTCATTTGTCATGTGGGAAGAGTTGGTGCCACCCATGGGGCCGTTCGAGGGTTGTTTCAAGTTTTCACCCTCTAACGCCAGGTTTTTAAGCCTAAGTCAAGAGATTTGGAAATTATCGTCATTTTGTCAAATCGGGAGACCCGCGGCTGCGGGGACAGTTCCCACGAGTTACATTGGTCCCGTGGGAGGTGTTGGTCCCACCCACGGGGCCGTTCGGGGGTTGATTCGAGTTTCCACCCTTTAAGGCCATGTTTTTAAGCTTAAGTCTAGAAATATGAAAATTATTGTCATTTTCTCAAATCGAGAAACCCGCGACTGCGGGGTCAGCTCCTACGAGTTACATTTGTCATGTGGGAATAGTTAGTGCCACCCACGGGGCCGTTCGAGGGTTGTTTCAAGTTTTCACCCTCTAGCGCCACGTTTTTCTTAAGTCTACAAAAATGAAAATTATCGTCGTATTCTCAAATCGGGAGACCCGCGGTCGCGGGGTCAGTTCCTACGAGTTACATTGGTCCCGTGGGAGGTGTTGGTTCCACCCACGGGGCCGTTCGGGGGTTGTTTCGAGTTTTCACCCTCTAGCGCCATGTTTTTAAGCCTAAGTCTAGAAATATGCAAATTTTCATCGTATTCTCAAACCGGGAGACCCGCGGCTCTGGGGTCAGTTCCTACGAGTTATATTGGTCCCGTGGGAGGTGTTGGTGCCACCCACGGTGCCGTTCGGGGGTTGTTTCGAGTTTTCACCCTCTAATGCCATGTTTTACTTAAATCTAGAAATATGCAAATTATCATCGTATTCTTAAATCGGGAGTCTCGCGGCTGCGCGATCAATTCCTATGAGTTACATTGGTCCCGTGGGAGGTGTTGGCACCACCCATGGGGCGGTTCGGGGGCTATTTTGGGTTTTCACCCTCTAACACCATGTTTTTAAGTCTAATTCTAGAAATATGCAAATTATAGTCGTATTCTCAAACCGGGAGTCCCGAGGCTGCGCGACCAGTTCCTACGAGCTACATTAGTCCCGTGGGAGGTGTTGGTGCCACTCACAGGGCCGTTCGGGGGCTCTTTTGGGTTTTCACCCAGTAACGCCATGTTTTTAAGCCTAAGTCTAGTTTTATGCAAATTACCATTGTATTCTCAAACCGGGTGTCCCGCGGCTGCGCGATCGGTTGCTACGAGTTACATTGGTCACGTGGGAGGTGTTGGTGCCACCCACGGTGCCGTTCGGGGGCTGTTTTGGCTTTTCAACCACTAACGCCATGTTTTTAAGACTAAGTCTAGAAATAAGCAAATAATCGACATTTTCTCAAATCGGGAGACCCGCGACTGCGGGGTCAGCTCCCACGAGTTACATTGGTCCCGTGGGAGGTGGTGGTCCCACCCACGGGGCCGTTCGGGGGTTGTTTGAAGTTTCCACCCTCTAACGCCATGTTTTTAAGCCTAAGTCTAGAAATACACAAATTATCGTTGTTTTCTCAAATCGGGAGACCCGCGACTGTTGGGTCAGCTCCTACGAGTTACATTTGTCCTGTGGGAGGTGTTGGTGCCACCCACGGGGCCGTTCAGGGGTTTATTTCGAATTTTCACCTTCTAACGCCATGTTTTTCTTAAGTCTAGAAAAATTAAAATTGTCGTCGTATTCTCAAATCAGAAGTGTTGCAGCTGCGCAGACAGTTCCAATGAGTAACATTGGTCCCGTGGGAGGCATTGATGCCACCCACAGGGCCGTTCGGGGGTTATTTTGAGTTTTCACCCTCTAACGCCATGTTTTTATGCTTATGTCTCAAAATATGCAAATTATCCTCGTATTCTCAAACTGGGAGTGCCGTGGCTGCACGATCAATTCCTACGAGTTACATTGGTCCCGTGGGAGGTGTTGGTACCACACGGGCCGTTCGGTGGTTGTTTCGGGTTTTCACCCAATAACGCCATGATTTTAAGCCTATGTCTAAAATTATGCAAATTACCGTCGAATTCTCAAACCAAGAGTCCTGTGGCTGTGCGGCTAGTTCCTACGAGTCACATTGGTCCTGTGGGAGGTGTTGGTGCCACCCAGGGGGACGTTCGGGGTCTATTTTGGGTGTTCACCCACTAACGCCATGTTTTTAAGCCTAAGTATAGAAATATGCAAATTATTGTCATATTCTCAAACCAGGAGACCCGCGGCTGCGGGGCCAGTTTCTACGAGTTACATTGGTCCAGTGGGAGGTGTTGGTGCCACCCACGGGGCCGTTCGGGGGCTGTTTTGGATTTTCGACCACTAACGCCAGGTTTTCAAGCCTAAGTCTAGATATATGGAAATTATCATCATTTTGTCAAATCGGGAGACCCGCGGCTGCGGGGTCAGTTCCCACGAGTTACATTGGTCCCGTAGGAGGTGTTGGTCCCACCCACAGGGCCGTTCAGGGGGTTGGTTCGAGTTTCCACCCTTAAAGACCATGTTTTTAAGCCTAAGTCTAGAAATATGAAAATTATTGTCGTTTTCTCAAACCGAGAGACCCGCGACTTTGGGGTCAGCTCCTACGAGTTACATTTGTCATGTGGGAAGAGTTGGTGCCACCCACGGGGCCGTTCGAGGGTTGTTTCGAGTTTTCACCCTCTAACGCCATGTTTATCTTAAGTCTAGAAAAATGAAAATTACCGTCGTATTCTCAAATCCGGAGTGTCGCAGCTGCGCGGACAGTTCTTATGAGTTACATTGGTCCCGTGGGAGGCGTTGATAACACCCAAAGGGCCGTTCGGGGGTTGATTCGAGTTTTCACCCTCTAACACCATGTTTTTAATGCTTATGTCTCGAAATATGAAAATTATCCTCGTATTCTCAAACCAGGAGCCCCGCGGCTATGCGGACAGTTCCCACGAGTCACATTGGTCCCGTGGGAGGTGTTGGTGCCACCTAGGGGGTCGTTCGGGGGTTGTTTTGGGTTTTCACCCACTAACACCGTGTTTTTAATCCTAAGTCAAAAAATATGCAAATTATCATCATATTCTCAAATCGGGAGACCCTTGGCTGCGTGACCAGTTCCTACGAGTTATATTAGTCCCGTGGGAGGTGTTGGTGCCACCCACGGGGCCGTTCGGGGGTTGTTTTGAGTTTTCACCCTCCAACGCCATGTTTTTAAGCCTAAGTCTAGTATTATGCAAATTACCATTGTATTCTCAAACCGGGTGTCCCGCGGCTGCGCGGTCAGTTGCTACGAGTTACATTGGTTCTGTGGGAGGTGTTGGTGCCACCCACGGGGCCGTTTGGGGGCTGTTTTAGGTTTTCAACCCCTAACGCCAGGTTTTTAAGCCTAAGTCTAGATATATGGAAATTATCATCATTTTGTCAAATCGGGAGACCCGCGGCTGCGGGGGTCAGTTCCCACGAGTTACATTGGTCCCGTGGGAGGTGTTGGTCCCACCCACGGGGCCGTTCAGGGGGTTGGTTCGAGTTTCCACCCTTAAAGACCATGTTTTTAAGCCTAAGTCTAGAAATATGAAAATTATTGTCGTTTTCTCAAACCGAGAGACCCGCGACTGCGGGGTCAGCTCCTACGAGTTACATTTGTCATGTGGGATGAGTTGGTGCTACCCACGGGGCCGTTCGAGGGTTGTTTTGAGTTTTCACCCTCTAACACCATGTTTATCTTAAGTCTAGAAAAATGAAAATTACCATCGTATTCTCAAATCCAGAGTGTCGCAGCAGCGCGGACAGTTCTTATGAGTTACATTGGTCCCGTGGGAGGCGTTGATAACACCCAAAGGGCCGTTCGGGGGTTGATTCGAGTTTTCACTCTCTAACACCATGTTTTTAATGCTTATGTCTAGAAATATGAAAATTATCCTCGTATTCTCAAACCATGAGCCCCGCGGCTGTGCGGCCAGTTCCCACGAGTCACATTGGTCCCGTGGGAGGTGTTGGTGCCACCCAGGGGGTTGTTCGGGGGTTGTCTTGGGTTTTCACCCACTAACACCGTGTTTTTAATTCTAAGTCTAAAAATATGCAAATTATCGTCATATTCTCAAATCGGGAGACCCTTGGCTGCGCGGCCAGTTCCTACGAGTTATATTAGTCCCGTGGGAGGTGTTGGTGCCACCCACGGGGCCGTTCGTGGGTTGTTTTGAGTTTTCACCCTCTAACGCCATGTTTTTAAGCCTAAGTATAGTATTATGCAAATTACCATTGTATTCTCAAACCGGGTGTCCCGCGGCTGCGCGGTCAGTTGCTACGAGTTACATTGGTCCCGTGGGAGGTGTTGGTGCCACCCACGGGGCCGTTCGGGGGCTGTTTTGGGTTTTCAACCCCTAACGCCATGTTTTTAAGCCTAAGTCTAGAAATATGCAAATTATCGACATTTTCTCAAATCGGGAGACCCGCGACTGCGGGGTCAGCTCCCACGAGTTACATTGGTCCCGTGGGAGGTGGTGGTCCCACCCACGGGGCCGTTCGGGGGTTGTTTCAAGTTTCCACCCTCTAACGCCATGTTTTTAAGCCTAAGTCTAGAAATACACAAATTATCGTTGTTTTCTCAAACCGGGAGACCCGCGACTGCTAGGTCAGTTCCTATGAGTTATATTTGTCCTGTGGGAGGTGTTGGTGCCCCCACGGGGCCGTTCGGTGGTTTATTTCGAATTTTCACCTTCTAACGCCATGTTTTTCTTAAGTCTAGAAAAATTAAAATTGTCGTCGTATTCTGAAATCGGAAGTGTTGCTGCTGCGCAGACAGTTCCAACAAGTTACATTGGTCCCGTGGGAGGCCTTGATGCCACCCAGAGGGCCGTTCGGGGGTTGTTTTGAGTTTTCACCCTCTAACGCCATGTTTTTATGCTTATGTCTCAAAATATGCAAATTATCCTCGTATTCTCAAACTGGGAGTGCCGCGGCTGCACGATCAATTCCTACGAGTTACATTGGTCCCGTGGGAAGTGTTGGTACCACACGGGCCGTTCGGTGGTTGTTTCGGGTTTTCACCCAATAATGCCATGATTTTAAGCCTATGTCTAAAATTATGCAAATTACCGTAGAATTCTCAAACCAGGAGTCCCGTGGCTGTGCGGCCAGTTCCTACGAGTCACATTGGTCCTGTGGGAGGTGTTGGTGCCACCCAGGGGGACGTTCGGGGGCTGTTTATGGTTTTCACCCACTAACGCCATGTTTTTAAGCCTAAGTATAGAAATATGCAAATTATTGTCATATTCTCAAACCGGGAGACCCGCGGCTGCGGGGCCAGTTTCTACGAGTGACATTGGTCCCGTGGGAGGTGTTGGTGCCACCCACGGGGCCGTTCGGGGGCTGTTTTGGGTTTTCGACCACTAACGCCAGGTTTTTAAGCCTAAGTCTAGAAATATGGAAATTATCGTCATTTTGTCAAATCGGGAGACCCGCGGCTGCGGGGTCAGTTCCCACGAGTTACATTGGTCCCGTGGGAGGTGTTGGTCCCACCCATGGGGCCGTTCGGGGGTTGGTTCGAGTTTCCACCCTTTAAGGCCATGTTTTTAAGCTTAAGTCTAGAAATATGAAAATTATTGTCGTTTTCTCAAACCAAGAGATCCGCGACTGCGGGGTCAGCTCCTACGAGTTTCATTTGTCATGTGGGAAGACTTGGTGCCACCCACGGGGCTGTTCGAGGGTTGTTTTGAGTTTCACCCTCTAACGCCATGTTTATCTTAAGTCTAGAAAAATGAAAATTACCGTCGTATTCTCAAATCCGGAGTGTCGCAGCTGCGCGGACAGTTCTTATGAGTTACATTGGTCCCGTGGGAGGCGTTGATGCCACCCACAGGGCCGTTCGGGGGTTGTTTCGAGTTTTCACCCTCTAACGCCATGTTTTTAATGCTTATGTCTCGAAATATGAAAATTATCCTCGTATTCTCAAACCGGGAGTGCCGCGGATATGCGATCAATTCCTACGAGTTACATTGGTCTTGTGGGAGGTGTTGGTACCACCCACGGGGCCGTTCAGGGGTTGTTTCGGGTTTTCACCCAATAACGCTATGTTTTTAAGCTTATGTCTAGAATTATGCAAATTACCATTGAATTCTCAAACCAGGAGCCCCGCGGCTGTGCGGCCAGTTCCCACGAGTCACATTGGTCCCGTGGGAGGTGTTGGTGCCACCCAAGGGGTCGTTCGGGGGTTGTTTTGGGTTTTCACCCACTAACACCGTGTTTTTAATCCTAAGTCTAGAAATATGCAAATTATCATCATATTCTCAAATCGGGAGACCCTTGGCTGCGGGGTCAGTTCCTACGAGTTATATTAGTCCCGTGGGAGGTGTTGGTGCCACCCACGGGGCCGTTCGGGGGTTGTTTTGAGTTTTCACCCTCTAACGCCATGTTTTTAAGCCTAAGTCTAGAAATATGCAAATTATCAACGTATTATCAAATTGGGAGTCCCAGGACTGCGCGACCAGTTCCTACGAGTTACGTTAGTCCAGTGGGAGGTGTTGGTGCCACCCACGGGGCCGTTCGGGGGCTGTTTAGAGTTTTCACCCTCTAACGCCATGTTTTTAAGCTTAAGTCTAGAAATATGCAAATTATCATCGTATTATCAAACCGGCAGTCCCAGGACTGCGCGACCAGTTCCTACGAGTTAAGTTTGTCCCGTGGGAGGTGTTGGTGCCACCTACGGGGCCGTTCGGGGGCTGTTTCGAGTTTTCACCCTCTAACGCCATGTTGTTAAGCTTAAGTCTAGAATTATGCAAATTACCATCGTATTCTCAAACTGGGAGTCCCGTGACTGCGCGGTCAGTTCCTACGAGTTACATTGGTCCCGTGGGAGGTGTTGGTGCCACCCAGGGGGCCATTCTGTGGCTGTTTTGGGTTTTCAACCACTAACACCATGTTTTTAAGCCTAAGTCTAGAATTATGCAAATTACCATCATATTCTTAAACTGGCAGTCACACGCCTGCGCGATCGGTTCCTACGAGTAACATTGGTACCGTGGGAGGTGTTGGTACCACCCACGGGGCCGTTCGGGGGTTGTTTCGAGTTTTCACACTCTAATGCCATGTTTTTAAGCCTAAGTCTAGAAATATGCAAATTATCATCGTATTATCAAATCGGGAGTCCCAGGACTGTGCGAACAGTTCCTACTAGTTACGTTAGTCCCGTGGGAGGTGTTGGTGCCACCCACGGGGCCGTTCGGGGACTGTTTCAAGTTTTCACCCTCTAACGCCAAGTTTTTAAGCCTAAGTCTAGAAATATGCAAATTATCGTCGTATTATCACACCGGCAGTCCCAGGGCTGCGCGACCAGTTCCTACGAGTTACATTGGTCCCGTGGGAGGTGTTGGTGCTACCCAGGGGGCCATTCTGTGGCTGTTTTGGGTTTTCAACCACTAACACCGTGTTTTTAAGCCTAAGTCTAGAATTATGCAAATTACCATCGTATTCTTAAACCGGCTGTCACACGCCTGCGCGACCAGTTCCTACGAGTAACATTGGTCCCGTGGGAGGTGTTGGTACCACCTACGGGGCCGTTCGGAGGTTCTTTCGAGTTTTCAATCTCTAACGCGATATTTTTTAGCCTAAGTCTACAAAAATGCAAATTAACGTCGTATTCTCAAACCGGGAGACCCGCGGCTGCGGGGTCAGTTCCTACGAGTTACATTGGTCCCGGGGTAGGTGTTGGTTCCACCCACGGGGCCTTTCGGGGGTTGTTTCGAGTTTTCACCCTCTAGCGCCAAGTTTTTAAGTCTAAGTCTAGAAATATGCAAATTTTCATCGTATTATCAAACCGGGAGACCCGCGGCTCCGGGGTCAATTCCTACGAGTTATATTGGTCCCGTGGGAGGTGTTGGTGCCACCCACAGGGCCGTTCGGGGGTCGTTTCGAGTTTTCACCCTCTAACGCCATGTTTTGCTTAAATTTAGAATTGTGTAAATTATCATGGTATTCTTAAACCGGGAGTCTCGCGGCTGCGCCGTCAGTTCCTATGAGTTACATTGGTCCCGTGGGAGGTGTTGGCACCACCCACGGGGCGGTTCGGGGGCTGTTTTTCGTTTTCACCCTCTAACTCCATGATTTTAAGTCCAAGTTTAGAAATATGAAAATAATAGTCGTATTCTCAAATCAGGAGTCCCGGGGCTGCGTGACCAGTTTCTACGAGTTACATTAATTCTGTGGGAGGTGTTGGTGCCACCCACAAAGACGTTTGGGGGCGGTTTTGGGTTTTCACCCACTAACGCCATGTTTTTAAGCCTAAGTCTAGAATTATTCAAATTACCATCGTATTCTCAAACCAGGTGTCCCGCGGCTGTGCGGTCAATTTCTACGAGTTACATTTGTCCCGTGGGAGGTGTTGGTGCCACCCACGGGGCCGTTCGGGCGCTGTTTTGGGTTTTCGACCACTAAAGCCATGTTTTTAAGCAAAAGTCTAGAAATATGGAAATTATCGTCATTTTCTCAAACCGGGAGACCCGCGACTGCAGGGTCAGTTCCCACGAGTTACATTGGTCCTGTGGGAGGTGCTGGTCCCACCCACGGGGCCGTTCACGGGTTGTTTCGAATTTCCACCCTCTAACGCCATGTTTTTAAGCCTAAGTCTAGAAATATGAAAATTATTGTCGTTTTCTCAAACCGAGAGACCCGCGACTGCGGGGTCAGCTCCTACGAGTTACATTTGTCCTGTGGGAAGTGTTGGTGCCACCCACGGGGCCGTTCAAGGGTTGTTTCGAGTTTTCACCCTCTAACGCAATGTTTTTCTTAAGTCTAGAAAAATGAAAATAACCGTCGTATTCTCAAATATGGAGTGTCGCAAGTGCGCGGACTGTTCCTATGAGTTACATCGGTCCCGTGGGAGGCGTTGATGCCACCCACAGGGCCGTTCGGGGGTTTTTTCGAGTTTTCACCCTCTAACACCATGTTTTTATGCTTATGTCTTGAAATATACCAATTATCCCTGTATTCTCAAATCGGGAGTGCCGCGGCTACGCGGTTAGATCCTACGAGTTACCATTGTCCCGTGGGAGGTGTTGGTACCACCCACAGGGCCGTTCGGGGGGCTATTTTGGGTTTTCACCCAATAATGCCATGTTTTTAAGCCTATGTCTAGAATTATGCAAATTATCGTCGAATTCTCAAACCAGGAGTCCCGCGGCTGTGTGGCCAGTTCCTACGAGTAACATTGGTCCCGTGGGAGGTGTTGGTGACACCCAGGGGGTCGTGCAGGGTTGTTTTGGGTTTTCACCCACTAACACCGTGTTTTTAATCCTAAGTCTAGAAATATGCAAATTATCGTCATATTCTCAAATCGGGAGACCCGCGGCTGCGGGGTCAGTTTCTACGAGTTACATTGGTCCCGTGGGAGGTGTTGGTGCCACCCACGGGGCCGTTCGGGGTTGTTTCGAGTTTTCACCCTCTAACACAATGTTTTTAAGCCTAAGTCTAGAAATATGCAAATTATCATCGTATTCTCAAACCGAGAGACCCATGGCTGCGGGGTCAGTTCCTACGAGTTATATTATTCCCGTGGGAGGTGTTGGTGCCACCCACGGGGCCGTTCGGGGGTTGTTTCGAGTTTTCACCCTCTAATGCCATGTTTTTAAGCCTAAGTCTTGAAATATGGAAATTATCGTCGTATTATCAAACCGGGAGTCCCAGGGCTACGCGACCAGTTCCTACGAGTTACGTTAGTCCCGTGGGAGGTGTTGGTGCCACCTACAGGGCCGTTCGGGGGCTGTTTCGAGTTTTCACCCACTAACGCCATGTTTTTAAGTCTAAGTCTAGAATTATATAAATTACCATCGTATTATCAAACCGGGAGTCCCGTGACTGCGCGGTCAGTTCCTACGAGTTACATTGGTCCCGTTGGAGGTGTTGGTGCCACCCACGGGGCCGTTCGGGGGCTGTTTTGGATTTTCAACCCCGAACGCCGTCTTTTTAAGCCTAAGTCTAGAATTATGAAAATTACCATCGTATTCTTAAATTGGAAGTCCCGCGACTGCGCGACCTGTTCCTACGAGTAACATTGGTCCCGTGGGAGGTGTTGGTGCCACCTACGGGGCCGTTCGGAGGTTCTTTCGAGTTTTAACCCTCTAACGCCATGTTTTTCTTAAGTTTAGTAAAATGAAAATTATCGTCGTATTCTCAAAATGGGAGTGTCGCGGCTGCGCAGACAGTTCCTACGAGTTACCTTGGTTCCGGGGGAGGTGTTGATGCCACCCACGGGGTCGTTCGGGGGTTGTTTCAAGTTTTCACCCTCTAACGCCATGTTTTTATGCTTAAGTCTAGAAATATGCAAATTATCATCGTATTCTCAAACTGGTAGTGTCGCGGTTGCGCGATCAATTCCTATGCGTTACATTGGTCACGTGGGAGGTGTTGGTGCCACCCAGGGGGCGTTCGAGGGCTGTTTCGGGTTTTAACCCAATAATGCCATGTTTTTAAGTCTATGTATAGAATTATGCAAATTACCGTCGAATTCTCAAACCAGGACTCCCGCGGCTGTGCGTCCAGTTCTTACGAGTCCCTTTGCTCCCGTGGGAGGTGTTGGTGCCACCTAAGTGGCGTTCGGGGGCTATTTTGGGTTTTCAACCACTAACGCCGTGTTTTTAATCCTAAGTTTATTAATATGCAAATTATTGTCATATTGTCAAACCGGGAGAACCGCGGCTGCGGGGCCAGTTCCTACGAGTTACATTGGTCCCGTGGGAGGTGTTGGTTCCACCCACGGGGCCGTTCTGGGGTTGTTTCGAGTTTTCGCCCACTAACGTCGTGTTTTTAATCCCAAGTCTAGAAATATGCAAATTATCATCGTATCCTCAAACCGGGAGACCCGCGGTTGTGGGTCAGTTCCTACGAGTTATATTGGTCCCGTGGGAGGTGTTGGTGCCACCCACGGGGCCGTTCGGGGGTTGTTTCGAGTTTTCACCCTCTAACACCAAGTTTTTATGCTTATGTCTCGAAATATGCAAATTATCCTCGTATTCTCAAATCGGGAGTGCCGCGGCTACGCGGTTAATTCCTACGAGTTACATTGGTCCCGTGGGAGGTGTTGGTACCACCCACGGGGCCGTTCGGGCGCTGTTTCGGGTTTTCGACCACTAACGCCATGTTTTTAGGCCTATGTCTAGAAATATGGAAATTATCGTCATTTTCTCAAACCGGGAGACCCGCGACTGCAGGGTCAGTTCCCACGAGTTACATTGGTCCCGTGGGAGGTGTTGGTCCCACCCACGGGGCCGTTCAAGGGTTGTTTCGAATTTCCACCCTCTAACGCCATGTTTTTAAGCCTAAGTCTAGAAATATGAAAATTATTGTCGTTTTCTCAAACCGAGAGACCCGCGACTGCGGGGTCAGCTCCTACGAGTTACATTTGTCCTGTGGGAAGTGTTGGTGCCACCCACGGGGCCGTTCGAGGGTTGTTTCGAGTTTTCACCCTATAACGCAATGTTTTTCTTAAGTCTAGAAAAATGAAAATAACCGTCGTATTCTCAAATATGGAGTGTCGCAAGTGCGCGGACTGTTCCTATGAGTTACATCGGTCCCGTGGGAGGCGTTGATGCCACCCACAGGGCCGTTCGGGGGTTGTTTCGAGTTTTCACCCTCTAACACCATGTTTTTATGCTTATGTCTTGAAATATACCAATTATCCCTGTATTCTCAAACCGGGAGTGCCGCGGCTATGCGGTTAAATCCTACGAGTTACCATTGTCCCGTGGGAGGTGTTGGTACCACCCACAGGGCCGTTCGAGGGGCTATTTTGGGTTTTCACCCAATAATGCCATGTTTTTAAGCCTATGTCTAGAATTATGCAAATTATCGTCGAATTCTCAAACCAGGAGTCCCGCGGCTGTGCGGCCAGTTCCTACGAGTAACATTGGTCCCGTGGGAGGTGTTGGTGACACCCAGGGGGTCGTTCAGGGTTGTTTTGGGTTTTCACCCACTAACACCGTGTTTTTAATCCTAAGTCTAGAAATATGCAAATTATCGTCATATTCTCAAATCGGGAGACTCGCGGCTGCGGGGTCAGTTTCTACGAGTTACATTGGTCCCGTGGGAGGTGTTCGTGCCACCCACGGGGCCGTTTGGGATTGTTTCGAGTTTTCACCCTCTAACACGATGTTTTTAAGCCTAAGTCAAGAAATCTTCAAATTATCATCGTATTCTCAAACCGAGAGACCCATGGCTGCGGGGTCAGTTCCTACGAGTTATATTATTCCCGTGGGAGGTGTTGGTGCCACCCACGGGGCCGTTCGGGGGTTGTTCCGACTTTTCACCCTCTAACGCCATTTTTTAAGCCTAAGTCTTGAAATATGGAAATTATCGTCGTATTATCAAACCGGGAGTCCCAGGGCTACGCGACCAGTTCCTACGAGTTACGTTAGTCCCGTGGGAGGTGTTGGTGCCACCTACAGGGCCGTTCGGGGGCTGTTTCGAGTTTTCACCCACTAACGCCATGTTTTTAAGTCTAAGTCTAGAATTATATAAATTACCATCGTATTATCAAACCGGGAGTCCCGTGACTGCGCGATCAGTTCCTACGAGTTACATTGGTCCCGTTGGAGGTGTTGGTGCCACCCACGGGGCCGTTCGGGGGCTGTTTTGGGTTTTCAACCCCTAACGCCGTCTTTTTAAGCCTAAGTCTAGAATTATGAAAATTACCGTCGTATTCTTAAATTGGAAGTCCCGCGACTGCGCGACCTGTTCCTACGAGTAACATTGGTCCCGTGGGAGGTGTTGGTGCCACCTACGGGGCCGTTCGGAGGTTCTTTCGAGTTTTAACCCTCTAACGCCATGTTTTTCTTAAGTCTAGAAAAATGCAAATTATCGTCGTATTCTCAAAATGGGAGTGTCGCGGCTGCGCAGACAGTTCCTACGAGTTACCTTGGTTCTGGGGGAGGTGTTGATGCCACCCACGGGGCCGTTCGGGGGTTGTTTCAAGTTTTCACCCTCTAACGCCATGTTTTTATGCTTAAGTCTAGAAATATGCAAATTATCATCGTATTCTCAAACCGGTAGTGTCGCGGTTGCGCGATCAATTCCTATGCGTTACATTGGTCACGTGGGAGGTGTTGGTGCCACCCAGGGGGCGTTCGAGGGCTGTTTCGGGTTTTAACCCAATAATGCCATGTTTTTAAGTCTATGTATAGAATTATGCAAATTACCGTCGAATTCTCAAACCAGGACTCCCACGGCTGTGCGGCCAGTTCTTACGAGTCCCTTTGCTCCCGTGGGAGGTGTTGGTGCCACCTAGGTGGCGTTCGGGGGCTATTTTGGGTTTTCAACCACTAACGGCGTGTTTTTAATCCTAAGTTTATTAATATGCAAATTATTGTCATATTGTCAAACCGGGAGACCTGCGGCTGCGGGGCCAGTTCCTACGAGTTACATTGGTCCCGTGGGAGGTGTTGGTTCCACCCACGGGGCCGTTCCGGGGTTGTTTCGAGTTTTCGCCCACTAACGTCGTGTTTTTAATCCTAAGTCTAGAAATATGCAAATTATCATCGTATCCTCAAACCGGGAGACCCGCGGTTGTGGGTCAGTTCCTACGAGTTATATTGGTCCCGTGAGAGGTGTTGGTGCCACCCACGGGACCGTTCGGGGGTTGTTTCGAGTTTTCACCCTCTAATGCCAAGTTTTTATGCTTATGTCTCGAAATATGCAAATTATCCTCGTATTCTCAAATCGGGAGTGTCGCGGCTACGCGGTTAATTCCTACGAGTTACATTGGTCCCGTGGGAGGTGTTGGTACCACCCACGGGGCCGTTCGGGGGCTGTTTCGGGTTTTGACCCAATAACGTCATGTTTTTAGGCCTATGTCTAGAATTATGCAAATTACCATCGAATTCTCAAATCAGGAGTCCCGCGACTGTGCGGCCAGTTCCTATGAGTCACATTGGTCCCGTGGGAGGTGTTGGTGCCACCCAGGGGGTCGTTCGGGGATTGTTTTGGGTTTTCACCCACTAACGCCATGTTTTTAAGCCTAAGTCTAGAATTATGCAAATTACCATCCTATTCTCAAACCAGGTGTCCCGCGGTTGCGTGGTCAGTTGCTACGAGTTACATTGGTCCCGTGGGAGGCGTTGGTGCCACCCACGGGGCCGTTCGGGGGCTGTTTTGGGTTTTCGACCACTAACGCCATGTTTTTACGTCTAAGTTTTGAAATACGAAAATTATCGTCAATTTCAAAAACCGAAAGACCCGCGGCTACGGGGACACTTCCCACGAGTTACATTGGTCCCGTGGGAGGTGTTGGTCCCACCCATGGGGCCGTTCGGGGGTTGTTTCGAGTTTCCACCCACTAACGCCATGTTTTTAAGCCTAAGTCTAGAAATATGAAAATTATTGTCATTTTCTCAAACCGAGATACCAGCGACTTTGGTGTCAGGTCCTACGAGTTACATTTGTCCTGTGGGAAGTGTTGGTGCCACCCACGGGGCCGTTCGGGGGTTGTTTCGAGTTTTCACCCTCTAACGCCATGTTTATCTTAAGTCTAGAAAATTGAAAATTACAATCGTATTCTCAAATCTGGAGTGTTGCAGCTGCGCGGACAGTTGCTATGAGTTACATTGGTCCCGTGGGAGGCGTTGATGCCACCCATAGGGCCGTTCGTGGGTTGTTTTGTGTTTTCACCCTCTAACACCATGTTTTTATGCTTATGTCTCGAAATATGAAAATTATCCTCGTATTCTCAAACCGGGAGTGTCGCGTCTACGCGATCAATTCGTACGAGGTACATTGGTCCCGTGGGAGGTGTTGGTACCACCCACGGGGCCGTTCGGGGGCTGTTTCGGGTTTTCACCCAATAACGCCATGTTTTTAAGCCTCTGTCTAGAATTAAACAAATTACCATCGAATTCTCAAACCAGGAGTCCCGCGGCTGTGCGGACAGTTCCTACGAGTCACATTGGTCCCGTGGGAGGTGTTGGTGTCACTCAGGGGGTCGTTCGGCAGTTATTTTTGAGTTTTCACCCACTAACGTCGTGCTTTTAATCCTAAGTCTAGAAATATGAAAATTATCGTCATATTCTCAAACCGGGAGACCCGCGTCTGTGGGGTCAATTTCTACGAGTTACATTGGTCCCGTGGGAGACGTTGGTGCCACCCACGGGGACGTTCGGGGGTTGTTTCGAATTTTCACCCTGTAATGCGATACTTTTAAGCCTCAGTCTAGATATATGCAAATTATCGTCGTATTCTCAAACCGAGAGACCCGTGGTTGGGAGGTCAGTTCCTACGAGTTATATTAGTCCTGCGGGAGGTGTTGGTGCCACCCACGGGGCCGTTCGGGGGTTGTTTCGAGTTTTCACCCTGTAACGCCATGTTTTTAAGCCTAAGTCTAGAATTATACAAATAACCATTGTATTCTCAAAACCTAGAGTCCCGTGGCTGCGTGGTCAGTTCATACGAGTTACATTGGTCCCGTGAGAGGTGTTGGTGCCACCCACGGGGCCGTTCGGGGGCTGTTTTGGGTTTTCAACCACTAACTCCGTGTTTTTAAGCTTAAGTCTAGAATTATGAAAATTTTCATCGTATTCTCAAATCGGGAGTCCCACGGCTACGTGACCAGTTCCTACGAGTCACATTGGTCCCGTGGGAGGTGTTGGTACCACCCACGGGGCCGTTCGAGGGCTATTTTGGGTTTTAAGCGACTAACGCCGACTTTTTAAGCCTAAGTCTAGAATTATGCAAATTACCATTGTATTCTCAAACCGGAAGTCCCGCGGCTATGTGGCCAGTTGCTACGAGTAACATTGGTCCCGTGGGAGGTGTTGGTGCCACCTACGGGGCCCTTTAGGGGTTATTTCGAGTTTTCCCCCTCTAACGCGATGATTTTATGCTTAAGTCTAGAAATATTCAAATTATCGTCGTATTCTCAAACCGGGAGTGTCGCGGCTGCGCGGTCAATTCCTACGAGTTAGATTGGTCCTGTGGGAGGTGTTGGTGCCACCCACGGGGCCGTTCGGGGGCTATTTTGGGTTTTCAACCACGAACGCCGTCTTTTTAAGCCTAAGTCTAGAATTATGCAAATTACCATCGTATTCTTAAGTCGACAGTCCCGCGGCTGCGCGACTAGTTCCTACGAGTAAAATTGGTGCCGTGGTAGGTGTTGGTGCCACCTAGGGGGTCGTTCGGGGGCTGTTTCGGGTCTTTACCCTCTAACGCCATGTTTTTATGCTTAAGTCTAGAAATATGCAGATTATCGTCGTATTCTCAAACCGGGAGTGTCGCGGCTGCGCGGTCAATTTCTACGAGTTACATTGGTCCCGTGGGAGGTGTTGGAGCCACCCAGGGGGCCGTTCGAGGGTTGTTTCGGGTTTTCACCCATTAACGCCATGTTTTTAAGCCTATATCTAGAATTATGCAAATTACCGTTGAATTCTCAAACCAGGAGTCCCGCGCCTGTGCGACCAGTTCCTACGAGTCACATTGGTCCCGTGGGAGGTGTTGGTGCCACCCAGGGGGTCGATCGGCGGTTGTTTCGGGTTTTTACCCTCTAACGCCGTGTTTTTAAACCTAAGTCTAGAAATATGCGAATTATCATCGTATTATCAAACCGGGTGTCCCAGGGCTGCGCGACCGGTTCCTACGAGTTACATTAGTCCCGTGGGAGGTGTTGGTGCCACCCACGGGGCCGTTTAGGAGGTGTTTCGAGTTTTCACCCACTAACGCCATGTTTTTAAGCCTAAGTATAGAATTATGCAAATAACCATCGTATTCTCAAAATCGAGAGTCCCGTGGCTGCGCGGTCAGTTCCTACGAGTTACATTGGTTCCGTGAGAGGTGTTGGTGCCACCCACGGGGTCGTTCGGGGGCTGTTTTGGGTTTCAACCACTAACGCCGTGTTTTTAAGCTTAAGTCTAGAATTATGCAAATTATCATCGTATTCTCAAACCGGGAGTCCCACGGCTACGTGACCAGTTCCTACGAGTCACATTGGTCCCGTGGGAGGTGTTGGTACCACCCACGGGGCCGTTCAAGGGCTATTTTGGGTTTTAATCCACTAACTCCGTCTTTTTAAGCCTACGTCTAGAATAATGAAAATTATCGTCATATTCTGAAACCAGAAGTCCCGCGACTATGTGGTCAGTTGCTACGAGTAACATTGGTCCCGTGGGAGGTGTTGGTGCCACATACGGGGCCGTTCGGGGGTTCTTTCGAGTTTTCACCCTCTAATGCCATGTTTTTCTTAAGTCTAGAAAAATTAAAATTACCGTCGTATTCTCAAACTGGGAGTGTCGCGGCTGCACGGACAGTTCGTACGAGTTACATTGGTCCCGTGGGAGGTGTTGATACCACCGACGGGGCCGTTCGGGGGTTGTTTCGAGTTTTCACCCTCTGACGTGATGTTTTTATGCTTAAGTCTAGAAATATTCAAATTATCATCGTATTCTCAAACCGGGAGTATCGCGGCTGCGCGGTCAATTCCTACGAGTTACATTGGTCCTGTGGGAGGTGTTGGTGCCACCCACGGGGCTGTTCGGGGGCTGTTTTGGGTTTTCAACCACGAACGCCGTCTTTTTAAGCCTAAGTCTAGAATTATGCAAATTACTGTGGTATTCTTAAATTGGCAGTCCCGCGGCTGCGCGACTAGTTCTTACGAGTAATATGGGTGCCGTGGGAGGTGTTGGTGCCACCCAAGGGGGTCGTTCGGGGGCTGTTTCGGGTTTTTATCCTCTAATGCCATGTTTTTATGCTTAAGTCTAGAAATATGCAAATTATCGTCGTATTCTCACACCGGGAGTGTCACGGCTGCGCGGTCAATTTCTACGAGTTACATTGGTCCTGTGGGAGGTGTTGGAGCCACCCAGGGGGCCGTTCGAGGGTTGTTTCGGGTTTTCACCCAGTAACGCCATGTTTTTAAGCCTATATCTAGAATTATGCAAATTATCGTTTAATTCTCAAACCAGGAGTCCCGCGCCTGTGCCACCAGTTCCTACGAGTCACATTGGTCCCGTGGGAGGTGTTGGTGCCACCCAGGGGGTTGTTTCGGGTTTTTACCCTCTAACGCCATGTTTTTAAACCTAAGTCTAGAAATATGCAAATTATCATCGTATTATCAAACCGGGAGTCCTAGGGCTGCGCAACTGGTTCCTACGAGTTACATTAGTCCCGTGGGAGGTGTTGGTGCCACCCACGGGGCCGTTCGGGGGCTGTTTCGAGTTTTCACCCTCTAACGCCATGTTTTTCTTAAGTCTAGAAAAATGCAAATTACCATCGTATTCTCAAACCGAGAGTGTCACGGCTGCGTGGACAGTTCCCACGAGTTATATTGTTCCCATGGGAGGTGTTGATGCCACCCACGGGGCCGTTCGGGGGTTGTTTCGAGTTTTCACCCTCTAACACCACGTTTTTATGCTTAAGTATAGAAATATTAAAATTATCATCGTATTCTCAAACTGGGAGTGTCGCGGCTGCGCGGTCAATTCCTACGAGTTACATTCGTCCCGTGGGAGGTGTTGGTGCCACCGACGGGGCCGTTCGGGGGCTGTTTTGGGTTTTCACCCAATAATGACATATTTCTACGGGTACGTCAAGAATGATGAAAATTACCGTCGAATTCTCAAACCGTGAGTTCCACGGCTGCGCGGCCAATTCCTACGAGTCACATTGGTCCCGTGGGACGTTTTGGTGCCACCCACGGGGTCGTTCGGCGACAGTTTCGAGTTTTCACCCTCAAACGCCATGTTTTGCTTAAGTCTATAAAAATGCAAATTATCATCGTATTCTTAAACCGGGAGACCCGCTCCTGCGGGGTCAGTTCCTATGAGATACATTGGTCCGATGGGAAGTGTTGGTTCCACCCACGGGGCCGTTAGGGGGTTGTTTCGTGTTTTCACCTTCTAATGCCATGTTTTTAAGCCTAAGTCTAGAAATATGGAAATTATTGTTGTTTTCTCAAATCGAGAGTCCTGGGGCTGCGTGACCAGTTTTTACGGGTTACATTAGTCCCGTGGGATGTGTTGGTGCCACCCACGGGGCCGTTCGGGGGCTATTTTGGCTTTTCAACCACTAACTCCATGTTTTTAAGTCTAAGTATAGAAATATGCAAATTATCATCGTTTTCTCAAACCGGGAGACCGGCGACTGCGGGGTCTGTTCTTACGGGTTACATTGGTCCCGTGGGAGGTGTTAATGCCACCCACGGGGCCGTTCGGGGGTTGTTTGGAGTTTTCACCCTCTAACTCCATGTTTTTAAACCTAAGTCTAGAAATATGAAAATTATCATCGTATTATCAAATCGGGAGTCCCAGGGCTGCACGACCAGTTCCTACGAGTTACGTTAGTCCCGTGGGAGGTATTGGTGCCACCCACGGGGCCTTTCGGGGGCTGTTTCGAGTTTTCACCCACTAACGCCATGTTTTTAAGCCTAAGTATAGAATTATGCAAATTACCATCATATTCTCAAATGGGGAGTCCCGTGACTGCACGGTCAGTTCCTACGAGTTACATTGGTCCCGTGGGAGGTGTTGGTGCCAACGGGGCCGTTCAGGGGCTATTTTGGATTTTCAACCACTAACACCGTGTTTTTAAGCCTAAGTCTAGAATTTTGCTAATTATCATCATATTCTCAAATTAGGAGTCCCGCGGCTGCGCGACCAGTCCCTACGAGTCACATTGGTCCCGTGGGAGGTGTTGGTGCCACCCACGGGGCCATTCGAGGGCTATTTTGGGTTTTCACCCACTAACGCCATGTTTTTAAGCCTAAGTCTAGAATTATGGAAATCACCATCGTTTTCTCAAACCGTAAGTCCTGCGGCTATGTGGTCAGTTGCTACGAGTAACATTGGTCCAGTGGGAGGTGTTGGTGCCATCTACGGGGCCGTTCGGGGGTTCTTTCGAGTTTTCACCCTCTAAAGACATGTTTTTATGCTTAAGTCTGGAAATATGCAAATTATTGTCGTATTCTTAAACCGAGAGTCCCGCGCCTGTGCATCTAGTTCCTACGAGTCACATTGGTCCCGTGGGAGGTGTTGGTGCCACCCAGGGGGTCGTTCGGGGGTTGTTTCAGGTTTTACCCTCTAACGCCATGTTTTTAAACCTAAGTCTGGAAATATGCAAATTATTGTCGTATTATCAAACCGGGTGTCCCAGGGCTGCGCGACTGGTTCCTACGAGATACATTAGTCCCGTGGGAGGTGTTGGTGCCACCCACGGTCCCGTTCGGGAGATGTTTCGAGTTTTCACCCACTAACGCCATGTTTTTAAGCCTAAGTATAGAATTATTCAAATAACCATCATATTCTCAAAACTGAGAGTCCCGTGGCTGCGCGGTCAGTTCCTACGAGTTACAATGGTCCCGTGACAGGTGTTGGTGCCACCCACGGGGCCGTTCGGGGGCTGTTTTAAGTTTTCAACCACTAACGTCGTGTTTTTAAGCTTAAGACTAGAATTATGTAAATTATCATCGTATTCTCAAATCGGGAGTCCCGCGGTTACGCGACCAGTTCCTACGAGTCACATTGGTCCCGTGGGAGGTGTTGGTACCACCCACGGGGCCGTTCGAGGGCTATTTTGGGTTTTAAACCACTAACGCCGTCTTTTTAAGCCTAAGTCTAGAATTATGCAAATTACAGTCATATTCTCAAACCGGAAGTCCCGCGGCTATGTGGTCAGTTGCTACGAGTAACATTGGTCCCGTGGGAGGTATTGGTGCCACATACGGGGCCGTTCGGGGGTTCTTTCGAGTTTTCAGCCTCTAATGCCATTTTTTATTCTTAAGTCTAGAAATATGCAAATTATCGTCGTATTCTCAAACCGGGAGTGTCGCGGTTGCGCGATCAATTTCTACGAGTTATATTGGTCCTGTGGGAGGTGTGGGAGCCACCCAGGGGGCCGTTCGAGGGTTGTTTCGGGTTTTCACCCAGTAACGCCATGTTTTTAAGCCTATGTCTAGAATTATGCAAATTACCATTGAATTCTCGAACCAGGAGTCCCGCGGCTGTGCGACCAGTTCTTACGAGTCACATATCCCGTGGGAGGTGTTGGTGCCACCTAGGGGGTCGTTCGGGGGCTGTTTCAGGTTTTTACCCTCTAACGCCATGTTTTTAAACCTAATTTTGGAAATATGCAAATTATCGTCGTATTATCAAACTGGGAGTCCCAAGGCTGCGCGACCGGTTCCTACGAGTTACATTAGTCCCGTGGGAGGTGTTGGGGCCACCCATGGGGCCGTTCGGGGGCTGTTTCGAGTTTTCAACCACTAACGCCATGTTTTTAAGCCTAAGAATAGAATTATGCAAATTACCATCGTATTCTCAAACCGCGAGTCCTGTAACTACGGGGACAGTTCCACGAGTTACATTGTTCCCGTGGGAGGTGTTGGTGCCACCCACAGGGACGTTCGAGGGTTGTTTCTAGTTCTCACCCACTAACACCATGTTTTTAAGCCTAAGTATAGAATTATGCAAATTACCATCGTATTCTTAAACCGGGAGTCCCGTGACTGTGCGGTCAGTTCCTACGAGTTACATTGGTCCCGTGGGAGGTATTGGTTCCACCCACAGGGCCGTTCGGGGGCTGTTTCGGGTTTTCATCCACTAATGCCATGTTTTTAAGCCTAAGTCTAGAATTATGCAAATTACCATCATATTTTCAAACCGGGTGTCCCGCGGCTGCGCGGTCAGTTCCTACGAGTTACATTGGTCCCTTGGGATGTGTTGGTGCCACCCAGGGGCCGTTCGGGGGCTATTTTGTCTTTTCAACCACTAACGCTATGTTTTTAAGTCTAAGTCTATAAATATGCAAATTATCATTGTTTTCTCAGACCGGGAGACCCGCGACTGCGGGGTTAGTTCCTACGAGTTACATTGGTCCCGTGGGAGGTGTTGATGCCCCCCACGGGGCCGTTCGAGGGTTGTTTGGAGTTTTCACCCTCTAACGCCTAGGTCTAGAATTATGCAAATTACCATTGAATTCTCAAATTGGGAGCCCCGCGACTGCGCGACCAGTTCCTACGAGTCATATTGGTCCCGTGGGAGGTGTTGGTGCCGCCCACGGGGCCGTTCGGGGGTTGTTTCGAGTTTTCACCCTCTAACGCCAAGTTTTGCTTTAGTCTAAAAAAATGCAAATTATCGTCGTATTCTCAAACCGGGAGACCCGCGGCTGCGGGGTCTGTTTCTACGAGTTACATTGGTCCCGTGGGAGGTGTTATTTCCATCCAAGGGGCAGTTCGGGGGTTGTTTCGAGTTTTCACCCTCTTACGCCATGTTTTGCTTTAGTCTACAAATATACAAATTATCATCGTCTTCTCAAATCAAGAGTCTCGCGACTGCGCGATCAGTTCTTACGAGTTACATTGGTCCCGTGGGACATTTTGGTGCCACCCACAAGGTCATTCGGCGACAGTTTTTAGTTTTCACCCTCTAACACGATGTTTTGCTTAAGTCTAGAATTATGCAAATTATCGTCGTATTCTTAAACCAGGAGACCCGCTGTTGGGGGGTCAGTTCCTATGAGTTACATTGGTCCTGTGGAAAGTTTTGGTTCCACCCACGAGGCCGTTCGGGGGTTGTTTCGATTTTTCACCTTCTAACGCCATGTTTTTAATCCTAAGTCTAGAAAAATGGAAATTATCGTTGTATTCTCAAACCGGGAGTCCCGAGGCTGCGCGGTCAGATTCTACGGGTTACATTAGTCTCGTGGGAGGTGTTGGTTCCACCCACAGGGCCGTTCGGGGGCTGTTTCAGATTTTCATCCACTAGCGCCATGTTTTTAAGCTTAAGTCTAGAATTATGCAAATTACCATCGTATTTTCAAACCGGGTGTCCCGCGACTGTGCGGTCAGTTCCTACGAGTTACATTGGTCCCGTGGGATGTGTTGGTGCCACCCACGGGGCCGTTCGGGGCTATTTTGGCTTTTCAACCACTAATGCCATGTTTTTAAGTCTAAGTCTAGAAATATGCAAATTATCATCGTTTTCTCAAACCGAGAGACCCGCGACTGCGGGGTCAGTTCCTACGAGTTACATTGGTCCTGTGGGAGGTGTTGGTGCCACCCATGGGGCAGTTCGGGGGTTGTTTGGAGTTTTCACCCTCTAACGCCATGTTTTTATGCTTAAGTTTAGAAATATGCAAATTATCATCGTATTGTCAAACCGGGAGTGCCGCGGGTGTGCGGTCAATTCCTACGAGTTACATTGGTCCCTTGGGAGGTGTTAAAGCCACCCACGGGGCCGTTCGGGGGACTGTTTCTGGTTTTCACCCAATAACGACATGTTTTTAAGCCTAGGTCTAGAATTATGCAAATTACCGTTGAATTCTCAAATCGGGAGCCCCGCGACTGCGCGACCAGTTCCTACGAGTCATATTGGTCCCGTGGGAGGTGTTGGTGCCGCCCACGGGGCCGTTCGAGGCTATTTTGGTTTTTCAACCATTAACGCCACAGTTTTAAGCCTAAGTCCAGAAATATGCAAATTGTCATCATTTTCTCAAACTGGGAGACCCGTGACTACGGGGTCAGTTCCTACGAGTTATATCGGTCCCATGGGAGGTGTTGGTGCCACCCACGGGGCCGTTCGGGGGTTGTTTCGAGTTTTCACTCTCTAACGCCAAGTTTTGCTTAAGTCTAGAAAAATGCTAATTACCGTCGTATTCTCAAACCGGGAGACCGGCAGCTGCGGGGCCAGTTCCTACGAGTTACATTGGTCCCGTGGGCGGTGTTATTTCCATCCACGGGGCCGTTCGGGCACCCTCTTACGCCATGTTTTTCTTTAGTCTAGAAATATGCAAATTATCATCGTCTTCTCAAATTAGGAGTATCACGGCTACGCGGTCAGTTCTTACGAGTTACATTGGTCCCGTGGGAGGTGTTGGTTCCACCCACAGGGCCGTTCGGGGGCTGTTTTGGGTTTTCACCCTCTAACACCATGTTTTTAAGCCTAAGTCTAGAAATATGGAAATTACCATCGTATTTTAAAACTGGGAGTCATGCGGCTGCGCGGTGACTTCCTAGAGTCACATTGGTCCCTGGGAGGTGTTGGTGCCACCCACGGGGGCGTTCGGGGGATGTTTCATGTTTTCACCCTCTAACGCCATGTTTTTCTTAAGTCTAGAAAAATGCAAGATACCATCGTATTCTCAAACCCCGGGAGTGTCGCGGCTGCGCGGATAGTTCCTATGAGTTACATTGGTTCCGTGGGAGGTGTTGATGCCACACACGGGGCCGTTCGGGTGTTGTTTTGAGTTTTCACCCTCTAACGCCATGTTTTTATGCTTAAGTCCAGAAATATGCAAATTATCATCGTATTCTCAAACCGGGAGTGTCGCGGTTGCGCGGTCAATTTCTATGAGTTACATTGGTCCCGTGGGAGGTATTGGAGCCACCCAGGGGGCCGTTCGAGGGTCGTTTTGGGTTTTCACCTAGTAACGCCATGTTTTTAAGCCTATGTCTAGAATTATGCAAATTCTCAAACCAGGATTCCCGCGGCTTTGCGGCCAGTTCCTACGAGTCACATTGGTCCCGTGGGAGGTGTTGGTGCCACCCAGGGGGTCGTTCGGGGTTGTTTCGGGTTTTACCCTCTAACGCCATGTTTTTAAACCTAATTATAGAAATATGCAAATTATCATCGTATTATCAAATCGGGAGTCCCAGGGCTGCGCGACCGGTTCCTACGAGTTACATTAGTCCCGTGGGAGGTGTTGGTGCCACCCACGGGGCCGTTCGGGGGCTGTTTCGAGTTTTCACCCTCTAACGCCATGTTTTTCTTAAGTCTAGAAAAATGAAAATTACCATCGTATTCTCAAACCCGGTGTGTCGCGGCTGCGCGGACTGTTCCCACGAGTTACATTGGTCCCGTGGGAGGTGTTGATGCCACCCACGGGGCCGTTCGGGGGTTGTTTCGAGTTTTCACCCTCTAACGCCACATTTTTATGCTTAAGTCTAGAAATATGCAAATTATCATCGTATTCTCAAATTGGGATTGTCGCGGCTGCGCGGTCAATTCCTATGAGTTACATTCGTCCCGTGGGAGGTGTTGGTGCCACCCACCAGGCCGTTCGGGGGCTGTTTTGGGTTTTCACCCAATAACGCCATGATTTTAATGGTTGGTCTAGAATTATGCAAATTACCGTCAAATTCTCAAACCGTGAGTTCCATGGCTGCGCGGCCAATTCCTACGAGTCACATTGGTCCCGTGGGACGTTTTGGTGCCGCCCACGGGGTCGTTCGGCGGCAGTTTCGAGTTTTCACCCTCTAACGCCATGTTTTGCTTAAGTCTATAAAAATGCAAATTATCGTTGTATTCTTAAACCGGGAGACCCACTGCTGGGGGGTCAGTTTCTACGAGTTACATTGGTCCCGTGGGAAGTGTTGGTTCCACCCACAGGGCCGTACGGGGGTTGTTTCGAGTTTTCACCTTCTAACGCCATGTTTTTAAGCCTAAGTCTAGAAATATGGAAATTATCGTTGTATTCTCAAACCGGGAGTCCCGGGGCTGCGCGACCAGTTTTTACGGGTTACATTAGTCCCGTGGGAGGTGTTGGTTCCACCCACAGGGCCGTTCGGGGGCTGTTTCGGGTTTTCATCCACTAACGCGATGTTTTTAAGTCTAAGTCTAGAATTATGCAAATTACCATCGTATTTTCAAACTGGGTGTCCCGCGGCTGCGCGGGCAGTTCCTACGAGTTACATTGGTCCCGTGGGATGTGTTGGTGCCACCCACGGGGCCGTTCGGGGCTATTTTGGCTTTTCAACCACTAATGCCATGTTTTTAAGTCTAAGTCTAGAAATATGCAAATTATCATCGTTTTCTCAAACCGAGAGACCCGCGACTGCGGGGTCAGTTCCTACGAGTTACATTGGTCCCGTGGGAGGTGTTGGTGCCACCCATGGGGCAGTTCGGGGGTTGTTTGGAGTTTTCACCCTCTAACGCCATGTTTTTATGCTTAAGTTTAGAAATATGCAAATTATCATCGTATTGTCAAACCGGGAGTGCCGCGGGTGTGCGGTCAATTCCTACGAGTTACATTGGTCCCTTGGGAGGTGTTGAAGCCACCCACGGGGCCGTTCGGGGGACTGTTTCTGGTTTTCACCCAATAACGACATGTTTTTAAGCCTAGGTCTAGAATTATGCAAATTACCATTGAATTCTCAAATCGGGAGCCCCGCGACTGCGCGACCAGTTCCTACGAGTCATATTGGTCCCGTGGGAGATGTTGGTGCCGCCCACGGGGCCGTTCGAGGCTATTTTGGTTTTTCAACCATTAACGCCACGTTTTTAAGCCTAAGTCCAGAAATATGCAAATTGTCATCATTTTCTCAAACTGGGAGACCCGTGACTACGGGGTCAGTTCCTACGAGTTATATCGGTCCCATGGGAGGTGTTGGTGCCACCCACGGGGCCGTTCGGGGGTTGTTTCGAGTTTTCACTCTCTAACGCCAAGTTTTGCTTAAGTCTAGAAAAATGCTAATTACCGTCGTATTCTCAAACCGGGAGACCGGCAGCTGCGGGGCCAGTTCCTACGAGTTACATTGGTCCCGTGGGCGGTGTTATTTCCATCCACGGGGCCGTTCGGGCACCCTCTTACGCCATGTTTTTCTTTAGTCTAGAAATATGCAAATTATCATCGTCTTCTCAAATTAGGAGTATCACGGCTACGCGGTCAGTTCTTACGAGTTACATTGGTCCCGTGGGAGGTGTTGGTTCCACCCACAGGGCCGTTCGGGGGCTGTTTTGGGTTTTCACCCTCTAACACCATGTTTTTAAGCCTAAGTCTAGAAATATGGAAATTACCATCGTATTTTAAAACTGGGAGTCATGCGGCTGCGCGGTGACTTCCTAGAGTCACATTGGTCCCTGGGAGGTGTTGGTGCCACCCACGGGGGCGTTCGGGGGATGTTTCATGTTTTCACCCTCTAACGCCATATTTTTCTTAAGTCTAGAAAAATGCAAGATACCATCGTATTCTCAAACCCCGGGAGTGTCGCGGCTGCGCGGATAGTTCCTATGAGTTACATTGGTTCCGTGGGAGGTGTTGATGCCACACACGGGGCCGTTCGGGTGTTGTTTTGAGTTTTCACCCTCTAACGCCATGTTTTTATGCTTAAGTCCAGAAATATGCAAATTATCATCGTATTCTCAAACCGGGAGTGTCGCGGTTGCGCGGTCAATTTCTATGAGTTACATTGGTCCCGTGGGAGGTATTGGAGCCACCCAGGGGGCCGTTCGAGGGTCGTTTTGGGTTTTCACCCAGTAACGCCATGTTTTTAAGCCTATGTCTAGAATTATGCAAATTCTCAAACCAGGATTCCCGCGGCTTTGCGGCCAGTTCCTACGAGTCACATTGGTCCCGTGGGAGGTGTTGGTGCCACCCAGGGGGTCGTTCGGGGTTGTTTCGGGTTTTACCCTCTAACTCCATGTTTTTAAACCTAATTCTAGAAATATGCAAATTATCATCGTATTATCAAATCGGGAGTCCCAGGGCTGCGCGACCGGTTCCTACGAGTTACATTAGTCCCGTGGGAGGTGTTGGTGCCACCCACGGGGCCGTTCGGGGGCTGTTTCGAGTTTTCACCCTCTAACGCCATGTTTTTCTTAAGTCTAGAAAAATGAAAATTACCATCGTATTCTCAAACCCGGTGTGTCACGGCTGCGCGGACTGTTCCCACGAGTTACATTGGTCCCGTGGGAGGTGTTGATGCCACCCACGGGGCCGTTCGGGGGTTGTTTCAAGTTTTCACCCTCTAACGCCACATTTTTATGCTTAAGTCTAGAAATATGCAAATTATCATCGTATTCTCAAATTGGGAGTGTCGCGGCTGCGCGGTCAATTCCTATGAGTTACATTCGTCCCGTGGGAGGTGTTGGTGCCACCCACCAGGCCGTTCGGGGGCTGTTTTGGGTTTTCACCCAATAACGCCATGATTTTAATGGTTAGTCTAGAATTATGCAAATTACCGTCGAATTCTCAAACCGTGAGTTCCACGGCTGCGCGGCCAATTCCTACGAGTCACATTGGTCCCGTGGGACGTTTTGGTGCCGCCCACGGGGTCGTTCGGCGGCAGTTTTGAGTTTTCACCCTCTAACGCCATGTTTTGCTTAAGTCTATAAAAATGCAAATTATCGTTGTATTCTTAAACCGGGAGACCCACTGCTGGGGGGTCAGTTCCTACGAGTTATATTGGTCCCGTGGGAAGTGTTGGTTCCACCCACAGGGCCGTACGAGGGTTGTTTCGAGTTTTCACCTTCTAACGCCATGTTTTTAAGCCTAAGTCTAGAAATATGGAAATTATCGTTGTATTCTCAAACCGGGAGTCCCGGGGCTGCGCGACCAGTTTTTACGGGTTACATTAGTCCCGTGGGAGGTGTTGGTTCCACCCACAGGGCCGTTCGGGGGCTGTTTCGGGTTTTCATCCACTAACGCGATGTTTTTAAGTCTAAGTCTAGAATTATGCAAATTACCATCGTATTTTCAAACTGGGTGTCCCGCGGCTGCGCGGGCAGTTCCAACGAGTTACATTGGTCCCGTGGGATGTGTTGGTGCCACCCACGGGGCCGTTCGGGGCTATTTTGGCTTTTCAACCACTAATGCCATGTTTTTAAGTCTAAGTCTAGAAATATGCAAATTATCATCGTTTTCTCAAATCGAGAGACCCGCGACTGCGGGGTCAGTTCCTACGAGTTACATTGGTCCTGTGGGAGGTGTTGGTGCCACCCATGGGGCAGTTCGGGGGTTGTTTGGAGTTTTCACCCTCTAACGCCATGTTTTTATGCTTAAGTTTAGAAATATACAAATTATCATCGTATTGTCAAACCGGGAGTGCCGCGGGTGTGCGGTCAATTCCTACGAGTTACATTGGTCCCTTGGGAGGTGTTGAAGCCACCCATGGGGCCGTTCGGGGGACTGTTTCTGGTTTTCACCCAATAACGACATGTTTTTAAGCCTAGGTCTAGAATTATGCAAATTACCGTTGAATTCTCAAATCGGGAGCCCCGCAACTGCGCGACCAGTTCCTACGAGTCATATTGGTCCCGTGGGAGGTGTTGGTGCCGCCCACGGGGCCGTTCGAGGCTATTTTGGTTTTTCAACCATTAACGCCACGTTTTTAAGCCTAAGTCCAGAAATATGCAAATTGTCATCATTTTCTCAAACTGGGAGACCCGTGACTACGGGGTCAGTTCCTACGAGTTATATCGGTCCCATGGGAGGTGTTGGTGCCACCCACGGGGCCGTTCGGGGGTTGTTTCGAGTTTTCACTCTCTAACGCCAAGTTTTGCTTAAGTCTAGAAAAATGCTAATTACCGTCGTATTCTCAAACCGGGAGACCGGCAGCTGCGGGGCCAGTTCCTACGAGTTACATTGGTCCCGTGGGCGGTGTTATTTCCATCCACGGGGCCGTTCGGGCACCCTCTTACGCCATGTTTTTCTTTAGTCTAGAAATATGCAAATTATCATCGTCTTCTCAAATTAGGAGTATCACGGCTACGCGGTCAGTTCTTACGAGTTACATTGGTCCCGTGGGAGGTGTTGGTTCCACCCACAGGGCCGTTCGGGGGCTGTTTTGGGTTTTCACCCTCTAACACCATGTTTTTAAGCCTAAGTCTAGAAATATGGAAATTACCATCGTATTTTAAAACTGGGAGTCATGCGGCTGCGCGGTGACTTCCTAGAGTCACATTGGTCCCTGGGAGGTGTTGGTGCCACCCACGGGGGCGTTCGGGGGATGTTTCATGTTTTCACCCTCTAACGCCATGTTTTTCTTAAGTCTAGAAAAATGCAAGATACCATCGTATTCTCAAACCCCGGGAGTGTCGCGGCTGCGCGGATAGTTCCTATGAGTTACATTGGTTCCGTGGGAGGTGTTGATGCCACACACGGGGCCGTTCGGGTGTTGTTTTGAGTTTTCACCCTCTAACTCCATGTTTTTATGCTTAAGTCCAGAAATATGCAAATTATCATCGTATTCTCAAACCGGGAGTGTCGCGGTTGCGCGGTCAATTTCTATGAGTTACATAGGTCCCGTGGGAGGTATTGGAGCCACCCAGGGGGCCGTTCGAGGGTCGTTTTGGGTTTTCACCCAGTAACGCCATGTTTTTAAGCCTATGTCTAGAATTATGCAAATTCTCAAACCAGGATTCCCGCGGCTTTGCGGCCAGTTCCTACGAGTCACATTGGTCCCGTGGGAGGTGTTGGTGCCACCCAGGGGGTCGTTCGGGGTTGTTTCGGGTTTTACCCTCTAACGCCATGTTTTTAAACCTAATTATAGAAATATGCAAATTATCATCGTATTATCAAATCGGGAGTCCCAGGGCTGCGCGACCGGTTCCTACGAGTTACATTAGTCCCGTGGGAGGTGTTGGTGCCACCCACGGGGCCGTTCGGGGGCTGTTTCGAGTTTTCACCCTCTAACGCCATGTTTTTCTTAAGTCTAGAAAAATGAAAATTACCATCGTATTCTCAAACCCGGTGTGTCGCGGCTGCGCGGACTGTTCCCACGAGTTACATTGGTCCCGTGGGAGGTGTTGATGCCACCCACGGGGCCGTTCGGGGGTTGTTTCGAGTTTTCACCCTCTAACGCCACATTTTTATGCTTAAGTCTAGAAATATGCAAATTATCATCGTATTCTCAAATTGGGAGTGTCGCGGCTGCGCGGTCAATTCCTATGAGTTACATTCATCCCGTGGGAGGTGTTGGTGCCACCCACCAGGCCGTTCGGGGGCTGTTTTGGGTTTTCACCCAATAACGCCATGATTTTAATGGTTGGTCTAGAATTATGCAAATTACCGTCGAATTCTCAAACCGTGAGTTCCACGGCTGCGCGGCCAATTCCTACGAGTCACATTGGTCCCGTGGGACGTTTTGGTGCCGCCCACGGGGTCGTTCGGCAGCAGTTTCGAGTTTTCACCCTCTAACGCCATATTTTGCTTAAGTCTATAAAAATGCAAATTATCGTTGTATTCTTAAACCGGGAGACCCACTGCTGGGGGGTCAGTTCCTACGAGTTACATTGGTCCCGTGGGAAGTGTTGGTTCCACCCACAGGGCCGTACGGGGGTTGTTTCGAGTTTTCACCTTCTAACGCCATGTTTTTAAGCCTAAGTCTAGAAATATCGAAATTATCGTTGTATTCTCAAACCGGGAGTCCCGGGGCTGCGCGACCAGTTTTTACGGGTTACATTAGTCCCGTGGGAGGTGTTGGTTCCACCTACAGGGCCGTTCGGGGGCTGTTTCGGGTTTTCATCCACTAACGCGATGTTTTTAAGTCTAAGTCTAGAATTATGCAAATTACCATCGTATTTTCAAACTGGGTGTACCGCGGCTGCGCGGGCAGTTCCTACGAGTTACATTGGTCCCGTGGGATGTGTTGGTGCCACCCACGGGGCCGTTCGGGGCTATTTTGGCTTTTCAACCACTAACGCCATGTTTTTAAGTCTAAGTCTAGAAATATGCAAATTATCATCGTTTTCTCAAACCGAGAGACCCGCGACTGCGGGGTCAGTTCCTACGAGTTACATTGGTCCTGTGGGAGGTGTTGGTGCCACCCATGGGGCAGTTCGGGGGTTGTTTGGAGTTTTCACCCTCTAACGCCATGTTTTTATGCTTAAGTTTAGAAATATGCAAATTATCATCGTATTGTCAAACCGGGAGTGCCGCGGGTGTGCGGTCAATTCCTACGAGTTACATTGGTCCCTTGGGAGGTGTTGAAGCCACCCACGGGGCCGTTCGGGGGACTGTTTCTGGTTTTCACCCAATAACGACATGTTTTTAAGCCTAGGTCTAGAATTATGCAAATTACCGTTGAATTCTCAAATCGGGAGCCCCGCGACTGCGCGACCAGTTCCTACGAGTCATATTGGTCCCGTGGGAGGTGTTGGTGCCGCCCACGGGGTCGTTCGGGGGTTGTTTCTAGTTTTCACCCTCTAACGCCAAGTTTTGCTTTAGTTTAAAAAAATGCAAATTACCGTCTTATTCTCAAACTGGGAGACCCGCGGTTGTGGGGTCAGTTCCAACGAGTTACATTGGTCCCGTGGGAGGTGTTATTTCCATCCAAGGGGCGGTTCGGCGGTTGTTTCGAGTTTTCACCCTCTTACGCCATGTTTTGCTTTAGTCTACAAATATGTAAATTATCATCGTCTTCTCAAATCAGGAGTCTCGCGACTGCGCGGTCAGTTCTTACGAGTTACATTGGTCCCGTGGGAGGTGTTGGTGCCACCCACAGGGCCGTTCAGGGGCTATTTTGGGTTTTCACCCTCTAACGCCATGTTTTTAAGTCTAAGTCTCGAAACATGAAAATTACCATCGTATTCTCAAACTGGGAGTCCCGCGGCTGCGCTGTGACTTCCTATGAGTCACATTGGTCCCGTGGGAGGTGTTGGTTCCACCCACGAGGCCGTTCGGGGGTTGTTTCGAGTTTTCACCTTCTAATGCCATGTTTTTAAGCCTAAGTCTAGAAATATGGAAATTATCGTTGTATTCTCAAACCGGGAGTCCCGGGGCTGCGCGGTCAGTTTCTACGGGTTACATTAGTCTCGTGGGAGGTGTTGGTTCCACCCACAGGGCCGTTCGGGGGCTGTTTCGGATTTTCATCCACTAACGCCATGTTTTTAAGCCTAAGTCTAGAATTATGCAAATTACCATCATATTTTCAAACCGCGTGTCCCGCGGCTGTGCGGTCAGATCCTACGAGTTACATTGGTCCCGTGGGATGTGTTGGTGCCACCCACAGGGCCGTTCGGGGCTATTTTGGCTTTTCAACCCCTAATGCCATGTTTTTAATTCTAAGTCTAGAAATATGCAAATTATCATTATTTTCTCAAACTGAGAGACCCGCGACTGCGGGGTCAGTTCCTACGAGTTACATTGGTCCCGTGGGAGGTGTTGGTGCCACCCACGGGGCCGTTCGGGGGTTGTTTCGAGTTTTCACCCTCTGACGTGATGTTTTTATGCTTAAGTCTAGAAATATTCAAATTATCATCGTATTGTCAAACCGGGAGTGCCGCGGTTGTGCGGTCAATTCCTACGAGATACATTGGTCCCGTGGGAGGTGTTAAAGCCACCCAAGGGGTCGTTCGGGGGACTGTTTCGGGTTTTCACCCAATAACGACATGTTTTTAAGCCTAGGTCTAGTATTATGCAAATTATCATTGAATTCTCAAATCGGGAGCCCCGCGACTGCGCGACCAGTTCCTACTAGTCATATTGGTCCCGTGGGAGGTGTTGGTGCCGCCCACGGGGCCGTTCGAGGCTGTTTTGGGTTTTCAACCATTAACGCCATGTTTTTAAGCCTAAGTACAGAAATATGCAAACTGTCATCATTTTCTCAAACTGGGAGACCCGTGACTGCGGGATCAGTTCCTACGAGTTACATCGGTCCCACGGTAGGTGTTGGTGCCACCCACGGGCCCGTTCGGCGGTTTTTTCGAGTTTTCACTCTCTAATGCCAAGTTTTGCTTAAGTCTAGAAAAATGCAAATTTCTGTCGTATTCTCAAACCGGGAGACCCGCAGCTGCGGGGCCAGTTCCTACGAGTTACATTGGTCCCGTGGGAGGTGTTATTTCCATCCACGGGCCCTTCGGGGTTTGTTTCGAGTTTTCACCCTCTTACGCCATGTTTTGCTTTAGTCTAGAAATATGCCAATTATCATCGTCTTCTCAAATTAGGAGTATCACGGCTACGCGGTCAGTTCTTACGAGTTACATTGGTCCCGTGGGAGGTGTTGGTGCCACCCACAGGGCCGTTCGGGGGCTGTTTTGGGTTTTCACCCTCTAACACCATGTTTTTAAGCCCAAGTCTAGAAATATGCAAATTACCATCGTATTCTCAAACTGGGAGTCCTGCGGCGGCGCGGTGACTTCCTAGAGTCACATTGGTCCCTGGGAGGTGTTGGTGCCACCCACGAGGCCGTTCGGGGGTTGTTTCATGTTTTCACCCTCTAACGCCATGTTTTTCTTAATTCAAGAAAAATGCAAGATACCATCGTATTCTCAAACCTCGGGAGTGTCGCGGGTGCGTGGACAGTTCCTATGAGTTACATTGGTGCCGTGGGAGGTGTTGATGCCACACACGGGGCCGTTCGGGTGTTGTTTTGAGTTTTCACCCTCTAACTCCATGTTTTTATGCTTAAGTCCAGAAATTTGATAATTATCGACTTATTCTCAAACCGGGAGTGTCGCGGTTGCGCGGTCAATTTCTATGAGTTACATTGGTCCCGTGGGAGGTGTTGGATCCACCCAGGGGGCCGTTCGAGAGTTGTTTCGGGTTTTCACCCAGTAACGCCATGTTTTCAAACCTATGTCTAGAATTATGCAAATTACCATTGAATTCTCAAACAAGGAGTCTCGCGGCTTTGCGGCCAGTTCCTACGAGTCACATTGGTCCCGTGGGAGGTGTTGGTGCCACCCAGGGGGTCGTTCGGGGCTATTTCGGGTTTTTACCCTCTAACGCCATGTTTTTAAACCTAATTCTAGAAATATGAAAATTATCATCATATTATCAAATCGGGAGTCCCAGGGCTGCGCGACCGGTTCCTACGAGTTACATTAGTCCCGTGGGAGGTGTTGGTGCCACCCACGGGGCCGTTCGGGGGCTGTTTTGAGTTTTCACATTCTAACGCCATGTTTTTCTTAAGTCTAGAAAAATGAAAATTACCATCGTATTCTCAAACCCGGTGTGTCGCGGCTGCGCGGACTGTTCCCACGAGTTACATTGGTCCCGTGGGAGGTGTTGATACCACCCACGGGGCCGTTCGGGGGTTTTTTCGAGTTTTCACCCTCTAACGCAACATTTTTATGCTTAAGTCTAGAAATATGCAAATTATCATCGTATTCTCAAATTGGGAGTGTCGCGGCTGCGCGGTCAATTCCTATGAGTTACATTCGTCCCGTGGGAGGTGTTGGTGCCACCCACGGGGCCGTTCGGGGGCTGTTTTGGGTTTTCACCCAATAACGCCATAATTTTAATGGTTGGTCTAGAATTATACAAATTACCGTCGAATTCTCAAACAGTGAGTTCCACGGCTGCGCGGCCAATTCCTACGAGTCACATTGGTCCCGTGGGACGTTTTGGTGCCGCCCACGGGGTCGTTCGGCGGTAGTTTTGAGTTTTCACCCTCTAACGCCATGTTTTGCTTAAGTCTATAAAAATGCAAATTATCGTCGTATTCTTAAACCGGGAGACCCACTGCAGGGGGGTCAGTTCCTACGGGTTACATTGGTCCCGTGGGAAGTGTTGGTTCCACCCACGGGGCCGTACGGGGGTTATTTCGAGTTTTCACCTTCTAACGCCATGTTTTTAAGTCTAAGTCTAGAAATATGGAAATTATCGTTGTATTCTCAAACCGGGAGTCCCGGGGCTGCGCGACCAGTTTTTACGGGTTACATTAGTCCCGTGGGAGGTGTTGGTTCCACCCACAGGGCCGTTCGGGGGCTGTTTCGGGTTTTCAACCACTAACGCGATGTTTTTAAGTCTAAGTCTAGAATTATGAAAATTACCATCGTATTTTCAAACCGGGTGTCCCGCGGCTGCGCGGGCAGTTCCTAAGAGTTACATTGGTCCCGTGGGATGTGTTGGTGCCACCCACGGGGCCGTTTGGGGGCTATTTTGGCTTTTCAACCACTAACGCCCTGTTTTTAAGTCTAAGTATAGAAATATGCAAATTATCATTATTTTCTCAAACCGAGAGACCCGCGACTGCGGGGTCAGTTCCTACGAGTTATATTGGTCCCGTGGGAGGTGTTGGTGCCACCCACGAGGCCGTTCGGGGGTTGTTTGGAGTTTTCACCCTCTAACGCCATGTTTTTAAACTTAAGTCTAGAAATATGTAAATTATCATCGTATTGTCAAACCGGGAGTGCTGCGGCTGTGCGGTCAATTCCTACGAGTTACATTGGTCCCCTGGGAGGTGTTGAAGCCACCCACGGGGCCGTCTGGGGGACTGTTTCAGGTTTTCACCCAATAACGACATGTTTTTAAGCCTAGGTCTAGAATTACGCAAATTACCGTTGAATTCTCAAATTGGGAACCCCGCGACTGCGCAACCAGTTCCTACGAGTCATATTGGTCCCGTGGGAGGTGTTGGTGTCGCCCACAGGGTCATTCGGGGGTTGTTTCTAGTTTTCACCCTCTAACGCCAAGTTTTGCTTTAGTTTAAAAAAATGAAAATTACCGTCGTATTCTCAAACTGGGAGACCCGCGGCTGCGGGGTCGATTCCTACGAGTTACATTGGTCCCGTAGTAGGTGTTATTTCCATCCAAGGGGCGGTTCGGGGGTTGTTTCGAGTTTTCACCCTCTTACGCCATGTTTTGCTTTAGTCTACAAATATGTAAATTATCATCGTCTTCTCAAATCAGGAGTCTCGCGACTGCGCGGTCAGTTCTTACGAGTTACATTGGTCCCGTGGGAGGTGTTGGTGCCACCCACAGGGCCGTTCAGGGGCTATTTTGGGTTTTCACCCTCTAACGCCATGTTTTTAAGCCTAAGTCTCGAAATATGAAAATTACCATATTATTCTCAAACTGGGAGTCCCGCGGCTGTGCTGTGACTTCCTATGAGTCACATTGGTCCCGTGGGAGGTGTTGGTTCCACCCACGAGGCCGTTCGGGGGTTGTTTCGAGTTTTCACCTTCTAACGCCATGTTTTTAAGCCTAAGTCTAGAAATATGGAAATTATCGTTGTATTCTCAAACCGGGAGTCCCGAGGCTGCGCGGTCAGTTTCTACGGGTTACATTAGTCTCGTGGGAGGTGTTGGTTCCACCCACAGGGCCGTTCGGGGGCTGTTTCGGATTTTCATCCACTGACGCCATGTTTTTAAGCCTAAGTCTAGAATTATGCAAATTACCATCATATTTTCAAACCGCGTGTCCCGCGACTATGCGGTCAGTTCCTACGAGTTACATTGGTCCCGTGGGATGTGTTGGTTCCACCCACAGGGCCGTTCGGGGCTATTTTGGCTTTTCAACCCCTAATGCCATGTTTTTAAGTCTAAGTCTAGAAATATGCAAATTATCATTATTTTCTCAAACCGAGAGACCCGCGACTGCGAGGTCAGTTCCTACGAGTTACATTGGTCCCGTGGGAGGTGTTGGTGCCACCCACGGGGCCGTTCGGGGGTTGTTTGGAGTTTTCACCCTCTAACGCCATGTTTTTATGCTTAAGTCTAGAAATATGCAAATTATCATCGTATTGTCAAACCGGGAGTGCCGCGGTTGTGCGGTCAATTCCTACGAGTTACATTGGTACCTTGGGAGGTGTTGAAGCCACCCACGGGGTCGTTCGGGGGACTGTTTCGGGTTTTCACCCAATATAGACATGTTTTTAAGCCTAGGTCTAGAATTATGCAAATTATCGTTGAATTCTCAAATCGGGAGCCCCGCAACTGCGCGACCAGTTCCTACGAGTCATATTGGTCCCGTGGGAGGTGTTGGTGCCGCCCACGGGGCCGTTCGAGGCTGTTTTGGGTTTTCAACCATTAACGCCATGTTTTTAAGCCTAAGTACAGAAATATGCAAACTGTTGTCATTTTCTCAAACTGGGAGACCCGTGACTGCGGGATCAGTTCCTACGAGTTACATCGGTCCCACGGGAGGTGTTGGTGCCACCCACGGGCCCGTTCGGGGTTTTTTTCGAGTTTTCACTCTCTAATGCCAAGTTTTGCTTAAGTCTAGAAAAATGCAAATTACTATCGTATTCTCAAACCGGGAGACCCGCAGCTGCGGGGCCAGTTCTTACGAGTTACATTGGTCCCTTGGGAGGTGTTATTTCCATCCACGGGGCCGTTCGGGGTTTGTTTCGAGTTTTCACCCTCTTACACCATGTTTTGCTTTAGTCTAGAAATATGCAAATTATCATCGTCTTCTCAAATTAGGAGTATCACGGCTATGCGGTCAGTTCTTACGAGTTACATTGGTCCCGTGGGAGGTGTTGGTGCCACCCACAGGGCCGTTCGGGGGCTGTTTTGGGTTTTCACCCTCTAACACCATGTTTTTAAGCCCAAGTCTAGAAATATGCAAATTACCATCGTATTCTCAAACTGGGAGTCCTGCGGCGGCGCGGTGACTTCCTAGAGTCACATTGGTCCCTGGGAGGTGTTGGTGCCACCCACGAGGCCGTTCGGGGGTTGTTTCATGTTTTCACCCTCTAACGTCATGTTTTTCTTAATTCAAGAAAAATGCAAGATACCATCGTATTCTCAAACTCCGGGAGTGTCGCGGTTGCGTGGACTGTTCCTATGAGTTACATTGGTGCCGTGGGAGGTGTTGATGCCACACACGGGGCCGTTCGGGTGTGGTTTTGAGTTTTCACCCTCTAACGCCATATTTTTATGCTTAAGTCCAGAAATTTGATAATTATCGTCGTATTCTCAAACCGGGAGTGTCGCGATTGCGCGGTCAATTTCTATGAGTTACATTGGTCCCGTGGGAGGTGTTGGATCCACCCAGGGGGCCGTTCGAGGGTTGTTTCGGGTTTTCACCCAGTAACGCAATGTTTTCAAACCTATGTCTAGGATTATGCAAATTACCGTTGAATTCTCAAACCATGAGTCCCGCGGCTTTGCGGCCAGTTCCTACGAGTCACATTGGTCCCGTGGGAGGTGTTGGTGCCACCCAAGGGTTCGTTCGAGGCTATTTCGGGTTTTTACCCTTTAACGCCATGTTTTTAAACCTAATTCTAGAAATATGAAAATTATCATCATATTATCCAATCGGGAGTCCCAGGACTGCGCGACCGGTTCCTACGAGTTACATTAGTCCCGTGGGAGGTGTTGGTGCCACCCACGGGGCCGTTCGGGGGCTGTTTTGAGTTTTCACATTCTAACGCCATGTTTTTCTTAAGTCTAGAAAAATGAAAATTACCATCGTATTCTCAAACCCGGTGTGTCGCGGCTGCGCGGACTCTTCCCACGAGTTACATTGGTCCCGTGGGAGGTGTTGATGCCACCCACGGGGCCGTTCGGGGGTTGTTTCGAGTTTTCACCCTCTAACGCCACATTTTTATGCTTAAGTCTAGAAATATGCAAATTATCATCGTATTCTCAAATCGGGAGTGTCGCGGCTGCGCGGTCAATTCCTATGAGTTACATTCGTCCCGTGGGAGGTGTTGGTGCCACCCACGGGGCCGTTCGGGGGCTGTTTTGGGTTTTCACCCAATAACGCCATGATTTTAATGGTTGGTCTAGAATTATACAAATTACCGTCGAATTCTCAAACCGTGAGTTCCACGGCTGCGCGGCCAATTCCTACGAGTCACATTGGTCCCGTGGGACGTTTTGGTGCCGCCCACGGGGTCGTTCGGCGGCAGTTTTGAGTTTTCACCCTCTAACGCCATATTTTGCTTAAGTCTATAAAAATGCAAATTATCGTCGTATTCTTAAACCGGGAGACCCACTGCTGGGGGGTCAGTTCCTACGAGTTACATTGGTCCCGTGGGAAGTGTTGGTTCCACCCACGGGGCCGTACGGGGGTTATTTCGAGTTTTCACCTTCTAACGCCATGTTTTTAAGTCTAAGTCTAGAAATATGGAAATTATCGTTGTATTCTCAAACCGGGAGTCCCGGGGCTGCGCGACCAGTTTTTACGGGTTACATTAGTCCCGTGGGAGGTGTTGGCTCCACCCACAGGGCCGTTCGGGGGCTGTTTTGGGTTTTCAACCACTAACGCGATGTTTTTAAGTCTAAGTCTAGAATTATGCAAATTACCATCGTATTTTCAAACCGGGTGTCCCGCGGCTGCGCGGGCAGTTCCTACGAGTTACATTGGTCCCGTGGGATGTGTTGGTGCCACCCACGGGGCCGTTTGGGGGCTATTTTGGCTTTTCAACCACTAACGCCCTGTTTTTAAGTCTAAGTATAGAAATATGCAAATTATCATTATTTTCTCAAACCGAGAGACCCGCGACTGCGGGGTCAGTTCCTACGAGTTATATTGGTCCCGTGGGAGGTGTTGGTGCCACCCACGAGGCCGTTCGGGGGTTGTTTGGAGTTTTCACCCTCTAACGCCATGTTTTTAAACTTAAGTCTAGAAATATGCAAATTATCATCGTATTGTCAAACCGGGAGTGCTGCGGCTGTGCGGTAAATTCCTACGAGTTACATTGGTCCCCTGGGAGGTGTTGAAGCCACCCACGGGGCCGTCTGGGGGACTGTTTCAGGTTTTCACCCAATAACGACATGTTTTTAAGCCTAGGTCTAGAATTACGCAAATTACCGTTGAATTCTCAAATTGGGAACCCCGCGACTGCGAAACCAGTTCCTACGAGTCATATTGGTCCCGTGGGAGGTGTTGGTGCCGCCCACAGGGTCATTCGGGGGTTGTTTCTAGTTTTCACCCTCTAACGCCAAGTTTTGCTTTAGTTTAAAAAAATGCAAATTACCGTCGTATTCTCAAACTGGGAGACCCGCGGCTGCGGGGTCAGTTACTATGAGTTACATTGGTCCCGTGGTAGGTGTTATTTCCATCCAAGGGGCGGTTCGGGGGTTGTTTTGAGTTTTCACCCTCTTACGCCATGTTTTGCTTTAGTCTACAAATATGTAAATCATCATCGTCTTCTCAAATCAGGAGTCTCGCGACTGCGCGGTCAGTTCTTACGAGTTACATTGGTCCCGTGGGAGGTGTTGGTGCCACCCACAGGGCCGTTCAGGGGCTATTTTGGGTTTTCACCCTCTAACGCCCTGTTTTTAAGCCTAAGTTTCGAAATATGAAAATTACCATCATATTCTCAAACTGGGAGTCCCGCGGCTGTGCTGTGACTTCCTATGAGTCACATTGGTCCCGTGGGAGGTGTTGGTTCCACCCACGAGGCCGTTCGGGGGTTGTTTCGAGTTTTCACCTTCTAACGCCATGTTTTTAAGCCTAAGTCTAGAAATATGGAAATTATCGTTGTATTCTCAAACCGGGAGTCCCGGGGTTGCGCGGTCAGTTTCTAGGGGTTACATTAGTCTCGTGGGAGGTGTTGGTTCCACCCACAGGGCCGTTCGGGGGCTGTTTCGGATTTTCATCCACTAACGCCATGTTTTTAAGCCTAAGTCTAGAATTATGCAAATTACCATCATATTTTCAAACCGCGTGTCCCGCGGCTATGCGGTCAGTTCCTACGAGTTACATTGGTCCCGTGGGATGTGTTGGTGCCACCCACAGGGCCGTTCGGGGCTATTTTGGCTTTTCAACCCCTAATGCCATGTTTTTAAGTCTAAGTCTAGAAATATGCAAATTATCATTATTTTCTCAAACCGAGAGACCCGCGACTGCGAGGTCAGTTCCTACGAGTTACATTGGTCCCGTGGGAGGTGTTGGTGCCACCCACAGGGCCGTTCGGGGGTTGTTTGGAGTTTTCACCCTCTAACGCCATGTTTTTATGCTTAAGTCTAGAAATATGCAAATTATCATCGTATTGTCAAACCGGGAGTGCCGCGGTTGTGCGGTCAATTCCTACGAGTTACATTGGTCCCTTGGGAGGTGTTGAAGCCACCCACGGGGTCGTTCGGGGGACTGTTTCGGGTTTTCACCCAATAACGACATGTTTTTAAGCTTAGGTCTAGAATTATGCAAATTACCATTGAATTCTCAAATCGGGAGCCCCGCGACTGCGCGACCAGTTCCTACGAGTCATATTGGTCCCGTGGGAGGTGTTGGTGCCGCCCACGGGGCCGTTCGAGGCTGTTTTGGGTTTTCAACCATTAACGCCATGTTTTTAAGCCTAAGTACAGAAATATGCAAACTGTCGTCATTTTCTCAAACTGGGAGACCCGTGACTGCGGGATCAGTTCCTACGAGTTACATCGGTCCCACGGGAGGTGTTGGTGCCACCCACGGGCCCGTTCGGGGGTTTTTTCGAGTTTTCACTCTCTAATGCCAAGTTTTGCTTAAGTCTAGAAAAATGCAAATTACTGTCGTATTCTCAAACCGGGAGACCCGCAGCTGCGGGGCCAGTTCCTACGAGTTACATTGGTCCCGTGGGACGTGTTATTTCCATCCACGGGGCCGTTCGGGGTTTGTTTCGAGTTTTCACCCTCTTACGCCATGTTTTGCTTTAGTCTAGAAATATGTAAATTATCATCGTCTTCTCAAATTAGGAGTATCACGGCTATGCGGTCAGTTCTTACGAGTTACATTGGTCCCGTGGGAGGTGTTGGTGCCACCCACAGGGCCGTTCGGGGGCTGTTTTGGGTTTTCACCCTCTAACACCATGTTTTTAAGCCCAAGTCTAGAAATATGCAAATTACCATCGTATTCTCAAACTGGGAGTCCTGCGGCGGCGCGGTGACTTCCTAGAGTCACATTGGTCCCTGGGAGGTGTTGGTGCCACCCACGAGGCCGTTCGGGGTTTGTTTCATGTTTTCACCCTCTAACGCCATGTTTTTCTTAATTCAAGAAAAATGCAAGATACCATCGTATTCTCAAACCCCGGGAGTGTCGCGGCTGCGTGGACAGTTCCTATGAGTTACATTGGTGCCGTGGGAGGTGTTGATGCCACACACGGGGCCGTTCGGGTGTTGTTTTGAGTTTTCACCCTCTAACGCCATGTTTTTATGCTTAAGTCCAGAAATTTGATAATTATCGTCGTATTCTCAAACCGGGAGTGTCGCGGTTGCGCGATCAATTTCTATGAGTTACATTGGTCCCGTGGGAGGTGTTGGAGCCACCCAGGGGGCCGTTCGAGGGTTGTTTCGGGTTTTCACCCAGTAACGCCATGTTTTCAAACCTATGTCTAGAATTATGCAAATTACCGTTGAATTCTCAAACCAGGAGTCCCGCAGCTTTGCGACCAGTTCCTACGAGTCACATTGGTCCCGTGGGAGGTGTTGGTGCCACCCAGGGGGTCGTTCGGGTCTGTTTCGGGTTTTTACCCTCTAACGCCATGTTTTTAAACCTAATTCTAGAAATATGAAAATTATCATCGTATTATCAAATCGGGAGTCCCAGGGCTGCGCGACCGGTTCCTACGAGTTACATTAGTCCCGTGGGAGGTGTTGGGGCCACCCATGGGGCCGTTCGGGGGCTGTTTCGAGTTTTCAACCACTGACGCCATGTTTTTAAGCCTAAGAATATAATTATGCAAATTACCATCACATTCTCAAACCGCGAGTCCCGTAACTGCGGGGACAGTTCCACGAGTTACATTGTTCCCGTGGGAGGTGTTGGTGCCACCCACGGGGCCGTTCGGGGGCTGTTTCTGGTTTTCACATTCTAACGCCTAGTTTTTCTTAAGTCTAGAAAAATGCAAATTACCAACGTATTCTCAAACCCGGTGTGTCGCGGCTGCGCGGTCAGTTCCTACGAGTTTCAATGGTCCCGTGGGAGGTGTTGATGCCACCCACGGGGCCGTTCGAGGGTTGTTTCGAGTTTTCACCCTCTAACGCCACATTTTTATGCTTAAGTTTAGAAATATGCAAATTATCATCGTATTCTCAAATTGGGAGTGTCGCGGCTGCGCGGTCAATTCCTACGAGTTACATTCGGCCCGTGGGAGGTATTGGTGCCACACACGGGGCCGTTCGGGGGCTGTTTTGGGTTTTCACCCAATAACGCCATGCTTTTAAGGGTTGGTCTAGAATTATGCAAGTTACCGTTGAATTCTCAAACCGTGAGTTCCACGGCTGCGCGACCAATTCCTACGAGTCACATTGGTCCCGTGGGACGTTTTGGTGCCAGCCACGAGGTCGTTCAGCGGCAGTTTTGAGTTTTCACCCTCTAACGCCATGTTTTGCTTAAGCCTATAAAAATGCAAATTATCGTCGTATTCTTAAACTGGGAGACCCGCTGCTGGGGGCTCAGTTCCTACGAGTTACATTGGTCCCGTGGGAAGTGTTGGTTCCACCCACGGGGCCGTTCGGGGGTTGTTTCGAGTTTTTAACTTCTAATGCCATATTTTTAAGCCTAATTCTATAAATATGGAAATTATCGTTGTATTCTCAAACCGGGAGTCCCGGGGCTGCGCGACCAGTTTTTACGGGTTACATTAGTCCCGTGGGAGGTGTTGGTTCCACCCACAGGGCCGTTCGGGGGCTGTTTCGGGTTTTCATCATAACGCGATGTTTATAATTCTAAGTCTAGAATTATTCAAATTACCATCGTATTTTCAAACCGGGTGTCCCGCGGCTGCGCGGTCAGTTCCTACGAGTTACATTGGTCTCGTGGGATGTGTTGGTGCCACCCACGGGGCGTTCGGGGGCTATTTTGGCTTTTCATCCACTAACGCCCTGTTTTTAAGTCTAAGTATAAAAATATGCAAATTATTATCATTTTCTCAAACCGAGAGACCCGCGACTGCGGGGTCAGTTCCTACGAGTTATATTGGTCCCGTGGGAGGTGTTGGTGCCACCCACGGGGCCGTTCGGGGGTTGTTTGGAGTTTTCACCCTCTAACGCCATGTTTTTATACTTAAGTTTAGAAATATGCAAATTATCATCGTATTGTCAAACCGGGAGTGCCGCGGCTGTGCGGTCAATTCCTACGAGTTACATTGGTCCCCTGGGAGGTGTTGAAGCCACCCACGGGGCCGTCTGGGGGACTGTTTCAGGTTTTCACCCAATAACGACATGTTTTTAAGCCTAGGTCTAGAATTATGCAAATTACCATTGAATTCTCAAATTGGGAGCCCCGCGACTGCGCGACCAGTTCCTACGAGTCATATTGGTCACGTGGGAGGTCTTGGTGCCGCCCACGAGGCCGTTCGGGGGTTGTTTCGAGTTTTCACCCTCTAACGCCAAGTTTTGATTTAGTCTAAAAAAATGCAAATTACCGTCGTATTCTCAAACCGAGAGACCCACGGCTGCGGGGTCAGTTCCTACGAGTTACATTGGTCCCGTGGGAGGTGTTATTTCCATCCAAGGTGCGGTTTGGGGGTTGTTTCGAGTTTTCACCCTCTTACGCCATGTTTTGCTTTATTCTACAAATATGAAAATTATCATCGTCTTCTCAAATCAAGAGTCTCGCGACTGCGCGGTCAGTTCTTACGAGTTACATTTGTCCCGTGGGAGGTGTTGGTGCCACCCACAGGGCCGTTCATGGGCTATTTTGGGTTTTCACCCTCTAACGCCATGTTTTTAAGCCTAAGTCTCGAAATATGAAAATTACCATCGTATTCTCAAACTCGGAGTCCCGCGGCTGCGCTGTGACTTCCTACGAGTCACATTGGTCCCGTGGGAGGTGTTGGTGCCACCCATAGGGCCGTTCGGGTGCTATTTCGAGTTTTCACCGTCTAACGCCATGTTTTTCTTATGTCTAGAAAAATGCAAATTACCATCGTATTCTCAAACCCCGGGAGTGTCGCGGCTGCGCGGACAGTTCCTATGAGTTACATTGGTCCCGTGGGAGGTGTTGATGCCACGCACGGGGCCTTTCGGGGATTGTTTTGAGTTTTCACTCTCTAATGCCATGTTTTAATGCTTAAGTCTAGAAATATGCAAATTATAATCGTATTTTCAAACCACGAGTGCCGCGGCTGTGCGGTCAATTGCTACGAGTTACATTCGTCCCGTGGGAGGTGTTGGTGCCACCCACGAGGCCGTTCGGGGGCAATTTCGGGTTTTCACCCAATAACGCCATGTTTTTAAGCCTAGGTCTAGAATTATGCAAATTACCGTCAAATTCTCAAACCGGGAGTCCCGTGGTTACGCGACAAGTTCCTACGAGTCACATTGGTCCCGTGGGAGGTGTTGGTGCCACCCACGGGGTTGTTCTGGGGCTGTTTTTGATTTTCACCCACTGATGTCGTGTTTTAAAGCCTATGTCTAGAAATATGCAAATTATCATCGTATTCTCAAACCGGGAGACAAATGGCTGCGGGGTCAGTTTCTATGAGTTAAATTGGTCCCGTGGGACATGTTGATGCCACCCACGGGGCCATTCAGGGGTTGTTCCGAGTTTTCACCCTCTAACGCGATGTTTTTAAGCCTAAGTCTAGAAATATGCAAATTATCATTATATTCTCAAATCAGGAGACCCGTGGATGTAGGGTCAGTTCCTAGGAGTTATATTGTTCCCGTGGGAGGTGTTCGTGCCACCCACGGGGCCGTTCGGGGGTTGTTTCGAGTTTTCACCCTCTTACGCCATGCTTTCCTTAAATCTATTAATATGCAAATTATCATCGTATTCTTAAATCGAGTGTCTCGCGGCTGCATGGTCAGTTCTTACGAGTTACATTGGTCCCGTGGGAGGTGTTGGCGCCACCCACGAGGCGGTTCTGGGGCTGTTTTGGGTTTTTACCCTCTAACGCCATATTTTTAAGCGTAAGTATAAAAATATGAAAATTATCATCGTATTCTCAAACCGGGAGTCCCGGGGCTGCGCGACCAGTTCCTACGAGTTACATTAGTCCCGTGGGAGGTGTTGGGGCCACCCACGGGGCCGTTAGGTGGATGTTTCGGATTTTCACCCACTAACGCCATGTTTTTAAGCCTAAGTCTAGAAATATTCAAATTATCATCGTTTTCTCAAATCGGGAGACCCGCGACTGCGGGGTCAGTTCCTACGAGTTACATTGGTCCCGTGGGACGTGTTGGTGCCACCCACGAGGCCGTTCGTGGGTTGTTTCGAGTTTTCACCCTCTAACGCCAAGTTTTTCTTAAGTCTAGAAAAATGCAAATTACTGTCTTATTGTCAAACCGGGTGACCCACGGCTGCGGGGTCAGTTCATACAAGTTATATTGGTCTCGTGGGAGGTGTTATTTCCACCCACGGGGCCGTTTGGGGGTTGTTTTGAGTTTTCACCCTCTTACGCCATGTTTTGAGTTCTTACGACTTACATTTGTCCCGTAGGAGGTGTTGGTGCCACCCACAGGGCCGTTCGGGGGATGTTTTGGGTTTTCAACCTCTAACGCCACGTTTTTAAGCCTAATTCTAGAAATATGAAAATTACCGTCGTATTCTCAAACTGGGAGTCCCACGGCAATAAGACCAATTCCTACAAGTCACATTGGTCCCGAGGGAGGTGTTGGTGCAACCCACAGGGCCGTTCGGAGGGTGTTTTGGGTTTTCACCCAATAATGCCATGTTTTTAAGCCTAGGTCTAGAATTATTCAAATTATCATAGAATTCTCATCCCGGGAGACCTGCGGCTGCGCGACCAGTTCCTGCGAGTCACATTGGTCCTGTGGGAGGTGTTGGTGCCACCCACGGGGTCGTTCGGGGGCTATTTCGGGTTTTCACCCACTAACGCCGTGTTTTTAAGCCTAAGTCTAGAAATATGCAAATTATTGTCGTATTCTCAAACCGAAATGCCCGTGGCTGCGGGGTCATTTTGTATGAGTTAAATTGGTCCTGTGGGAGGTGTTGGTGCCACCCACGGGGCCGTTCGGGGGTTGTTTCGAGTTTTCACCCTCTAACGTGATGTTTTTAGGCCTAAGTCTAAAAATATAAAAATTATCGTCGTATTATCAAACCGGGAGACCCGTGTATGCGGGGTCGATTCCTACGAGTTATATTGGTCCCATGGGAGGTGTTGGTTCCACCCACGAGGCCATTCGGGGGTTGTTCGAGTTTTCACCCTCTAACGCCATGTTTTGCATAAATCTAGTAATACGCAAATTATCATCTTATTCTTAAATCTGGAGTTTCGTGGCTGCGCGATCAGTTCCTACGACTTACATTGGTCCCGTGGGAGGTGTTGACGCCACCCACGGGGCGGTTCGGGGGTTGTTTTGGGTTTTCACCCTCTAATTCCATATTTTTAAGCCTAAGTCAAGAAATATGAAAATTATCATCGTATTATCAAACGAGGAGTCCCGGGGATGCGCGACCAGTTCCTACGAGTTACATTAGTCCCGTGGGAGATGTTGGTGCCACCCACGGGGCCGATCGGGGGATATTTCGAGTTTTCACCCACTAACGCCATGTTTTTAAGCCGTAGTCTATAATAATGTAAATTACCATCGTATTCTCAAACCGAGAGTCCCGCGGATGTGCGGCTAGTTCCTACGAGTTACATTGGTCCCGTGGGAGGTGTTGGTGCCACCCACGGGGCTGTTCGGGGGCTATTTTGGGTTTTCAACCACTAACGCCATGTTTTTAAGCCTAAGTCTAGAAATATATAAATTATCATCATTTTCTCAAACCGGGAGACCCGCGACTGCGGGGTCAGTTCCTAGGAGTTACATCGGTCCCGTGGGAGGTCTTGGTTCCACCCACGGCGCCGTTTGGTGGTTGTTTCGAGTTTTCACCCTCTAACGCCAAGTTTTGCTTAAGTCTAGAAAAATGCAAATTATCGTCGTATTCTCAAACCGGGAAACCCGCAGCTGCGGGGTCAGTTCATACAGGTTACATTGGTCCCGTGGGAGGTGTTATTTCCACCCACGGGGCCGTTCGGGGTTTATTTTCAAATTATCATCGTATTCTCAAATCGGGAGTCTCGCGGCTGCACGGTCAGTTCCTACTAGTTGCATTGGTCACGTGGGAGGTGTTGGCGCCACCCACGGGCCGGTTCGGGGGCTGTTGTGGGTTTTCACCCTCTAACGCCATGTTTTTAAGCCTAAGACTCGAAATATGCAAATTATCGTCGTATTCTCAAATCGGCAGTCCCAGGGCTGCGCGACCAGTTCCTACCAGTTTCATTAGTCCCGTGGGAGGTGTTGGTGTCACCCACGGGCCGTTTGGGTTTTCACCCACTAACGCCATGTTTTTAAGCCTAAGTCTAGAATTATGAAGATTACCATCGTAGTGTCAAACCAGGAGTCCCGCGGCTGCGCTGCCAGTTTCTACGAGTCACATTGGTCCCGTGGGAGGTGTTGGGGCCACCCACGGGGCCGTTCGAGGGTTATTTCTGGTTTTCACCAACTAACGTTGTGTTTTTAAGACTAAGTCTAGAATTATGCAAATTACCATCGTATTCTCAAACCGGAATTCCGCGGCTGCATGGTCAGTTCCTATGAGTTACATTGGTCTCGTGGGAGGTGTTGGTGCCACCCACGGGGCCGTTCGGGGGTTGTTTCGAGTTTTCACCCTCTAACGCCATGTTTTGCTTCAGTCTAAAAATTTGCAAATTATCATCGTCTTCTCAAACCGAGAGTCTCGCTGCTACGCGGTCAGTTCCCACGAGTTACATTGGTCCCGTGGGAGGTGTTGGTGCCACCCACAGGGTCGTTCGGGGGATGTTTTGGGTTTTCACCCTCTAACGCCATTTTTTAAGCCTATGTCTAGAAATAAGCAAATTATCATCGTATTCTCAAACCAGGAGTCCCGAGGCTGCACGCCCAGTTCCTACGAGTTACATTAGTCCCATGGGAGGTGTTGGTGCCACCCACGGGGCCGTTCGGGGGCTGTTTCGTGTTTTCACCCACTAACGCCCTGTTTTGTAGCCTAAGTCTAAAATTATGCAAATTACAGTCGTATTCTCAAACCGGGAGTCCCGAGGCTGCAGGACCAATTTCTACGAGTCACATTGGTCCCATGGGAGGTGTTAGTGCCACCCACGGGGCCGTTCGGGGGCTGTTTTTGGTTTTCACCCACTAATGTCGTGTTTTTAAGGCTAAGTCTAGAAATATTCAAATTATCATCGTATCCTCAAACCGGGAGACCAGCGGTTGTGGGGTCAATTCCTACGAGTTACATCGGTCTCGTGGGCGGTGTTGGTGCCACCCACGGGGCCGTTCGAGGGTTGTTTCGAGTTTTCACCCTTTAATGCCTTGGGTCCCGTGTGAGGTGTTCGTGACTCTTAGAGGACCGTTTTGTGCTTGTTTTACATTCTCAACCTTCGATGGCTTCTTTTTATGCTCAGGTCGAACTTTGTACAAATTTAGAAAGTTTTCTCAAACTAGGCACCCCGTGACTACGCGGTCGGTTCCTATGAGTCCCATTGGTCCCCTGCGAGATTTTCGGACTCTTACGGGGCCTTTTTGTGGATCTTTTACATTTTCACCCTTCGATTGCAAGTTTTTATGCTCAAGTCTAAATTTTTTGCAAATTTACGTCGTACACTCTAACCGGGAGCCCCGTGACTACACGATCGGTTCTTATGAGTCAGATTGGTCCCGTGCAAGGTGTTCATGACTCTTACCAGACCTTTTTGTGGTTATTTTACGTTTTCACTCTTCGATGGCATCTTTTTTATTCTCAAGTCTAACTTTTTGCAAATTTACGCTGTACACTCAAACCGGGATCCCTTTAAGTACCCGCTCGGTTCCTACTATTAATATTGGTCCCATGCGAGGTGTTCGTGACTGTTACGGGACCATTTTGTGGCTTTTTACATTTTCACCCTTCGATGGCATGCTTTTATGTCGAACACTCCAATCGGGAGCGCCGTGACTACGCGGTCAGTTCCTACAAGTTATATTGGTCTCGTGCGAGGTGTTCGTGCCTCTTACATGACCGTTTTAAGGTTGTTTTATGTTTTCAACCTTCAATGGCATGCAAGTCTAACTTTTTGCAAATTTATGTCATACACTCAAATCGGGAGCCCCATGACTATGTCGTTGGTTCCTACAAGTCACATTGGTTCCGTGCGAGGTGTTCGTGACTCTTACCAGACCGTTTATTGGCTATATTAGGTTTTCACCCTTCGATGGCATGTTTTTATGCTCAAGTCTAATTTTTTACAAATTTGCATCGTACACTCAACCCGGCAGCCCCGTTACTACGCGATCGGTTTCTACGAGTCACATTGGTCCCATGCGAGGTGTTCGTGACTCTTACAGGACCATTTTGTGCTTGTTGTACGTTTTCACCCTACGATGGCATGTTTTTATGCTCAAGTCTATTTTTTTGGCAAATTTATGTCGTACACTCTAACAGGGAGCCCCGTGAGTATGCGGTCGAGTTCTATGAGTTACATTAATCCCGTGCGAGCGTTCGTGACTCTTACCGGACCGTTTTATGGCTATTTTACATTTTCACCCTTCGATGGCATGTTTTTATGCTTAAGTATATCTTTTTGCAAATTTACGTCATACACTCAAATCAGGATCTCCGTGACTACGCGGTCGGTTCCTACGAGTCACATTAGTCTCGTGCGAGGGGTTCGTGACTCTTACGGGACCGTTTCAAGGCTGTTTTACATTTTCACCCTTCGATGGCATGTTTTTACGCTTAAGTTTATTTTTTACAAATTTACGTCGTATACTCAAGCCGGGAGCCCCGTGACTACATAGTCGGTTCCTATGAGTCACATTAGTCCCGTGCAAGGGGTTCGTGACTCTTACGGGATCGTTTTAAGGCGGTTTTATGTTTTCACCCTTTGATGACATGTTTTTATGCTTAAGTTTATTTTTTTGCAAATTTACGTCGTACACTCAAACCGGGAGCCCCATGACTACGTGGTCGATTCCTATGAGTCACATAGGTCCCATGTGAGGTCTTCGTGACTCTTAGGGGACCATTTTATGCTTGTTTTACGTTTTTAACATTCGATGGCATCTTTTTATGCTCAGGTCGAACTTTGTGCAAATTTAGAAAGTATTCTCAAACCGGGAGACCAGTGACTACGCGGTCGGTTCCTATGAGTCGCATTGGTCCCGTGCGAGGTTTCGTGGCTCTTATGGGACCTTTTTGTGGCTGTTTTACATTTTCACCCTTCGATTGCAAGTTTTTATGCTCAAGTCTAATTTTTTTGCAAATTTACGTCGTACACTCTAATCGGGAGCCCCGTGACTACACGGTCGGTTCCTACGAGTCAGATTGGTCTCGTGCAATGTGTTCGTGACTCTTACAAGACCGTTTTCTGGTTGTTTTATGTTTTCACCCTTCGATGGCATGTTTTAATGCTTAAGTCTATGTTTTTATAAATTTACGTTGTACACTCAAATTGGGAGTCCCGTGATTACGTGGTCAGTTCTTATGAGTCGCATTGGTCCCATGCGAGGTGTTCGTGACTCTTACGGGACCATTTGGTGTTTGTTTTAGGTTTTCATCCTTCAATGGCATGTTTTTATGCTTAAGTCTAACTTTTTGTAAATTTATGTCGTACACTCAAACTGGGAGACCCGTGACTACATGGTCTGTTCCTACGATTTACATTGGTCCCGTACGAGGTGTTCGTGACTCTTACGGGACTGTTTTGTGGCTATTTTATGTTTTCACCATTCGATGGCAATTTTTTATGCTTAAGTCTAATATTTTTCAAATTTACGTTGTACAATCAAGCCGGGAGCACTGTGACTACACGGTCAGTTCCTACGACTTAAATTGGTCCCGTGCGAGATGTTCGTGACTCTTACGGGACCTTTTTGTGGCTATTTTACGTTTTCACCCTACGATTTCATCTTTTTTATTCTCAAGTCTAACTTTTTGCAAATTGACGTCGTAAACTCAAATCGGGATCCCAGTGACTACCCAGTAGGTTCCTATGAGTCACATTTGGCCTATGCGAGGTGTTCGTGACTCTTACCAGACCATTTTTTGGATATTTTAGGTTTTCACCCTTCGATGGCATGTTTTTATGCTCAAGTCTAATTTCTTGCAAATTTGCGTCATCCACTCAACCCGAAAGCCCCGTTACTACGCGATCCGTTTCTACGAGTCACATTGGTCCAATGCGAGGTGTTCGTGACTCTTACGGGACCATTTTGTGCTTGTTGTACGTTTTCACCCTTCGATGGCATATTTTTATGCTCAAGTCTATTTTTTTTGCAAATTTACGTCGTATACTCTAACCGGGAGCCCCCTGACTGCGCGGTCGGTTTCTATGAGTTACAGTAATCCCGTGCGAGGTGTTCGTGACTCTTACTGGACCGTTTTATGGCTATTTTATGTTTTCACCCTTTGGTGGCATTTTTTTATGCTTAAGTATAGCTTTTTACAAATTTACGTCATACACTCAAATCGGGAGCCCCGTGACTATGCGGTCGGTTCCTACGAGTGATATTAGTCCCGTGCGAGGGGTTCGTGACTCTTACGGGACCGTTTTAAGGCTGTTATACATTTTCACCCTTCGATGGCATGTTTTTATGCTTAAGTTTATTTTTTTACAAATTTACGTTGTATGCTCAAATCGGGAGTCCCGTGACTACGTAGTCGGTTCGTACGAGTCACATTAGTCCCGTACGAGGGTTCGTGACTCTTATGGGACCGTTTTATGGCTGTTTTACTTTTTCACCCTTCGATGACATGTTTTTATGCTTAAGTTTATTTTTTTGCAAATTTACATCGTACACTCAAACCGGAGGCCCCATGACTACGTGGTCGGTTCCTACGAGTCACATGGGTCCCGTGTGAGGTGTTCGTGACTCTTAGGGGACCGTTTTGTGCTTGTTTTACGTTTTTAACCTTCAATGGCATCTTTTTATGCTCAGGTCAAACTTTGTTCAAATTTAGAAAGTATTCTCAAACCGGGAGACCCGTGACTACGCGGTCGATTCCTATGAGTCGCATTGGTCCCGTGCGAGGTTTCGTGACTCTTACGGGACCTTTTTGTGGTTATTTTACATTTTCACCTTTCGATTGCAAGTTTTTATGCTCATGTCTAAATTTTTTACAAATTTACGTCGTACACTCTAATCGGGAGCCCCGTGACTACACGGTCGGTTCCTACGAGTCAGATTGGTCCCGTGCAAGGTGTTCGTGACTCTTACCAGGCCATTTTGTGGTTGTTTTACGTTTTCACGCTTTGATGGCATGTTTGTATGCTCAAGTCTAAGTTTGTGTAAATTTACGTCGTACACTCAAATCGGGAGTCCCGTGACTACGCGGTTTGTTCCTATGAGTCATATTGGTCCCGTGCGAGGTGTTCGTGACTCTTACGGGACCATTTGGTGTTTGTTTTAGGTTTTCGTCCTTTAATGGCTTGTTTTTATGCTTAAGTCTAACTTTTTGTAAATTTACGTCGTACACTCAAACTCGGAGACCCGTGACTACATGGTCTGTTCCTACGATTTGCATTGGTCCCGTGCGAGGTGTTCGTGACTCTTACGGGACTGTTTTGTGGCTATTTTATATTTTCACCATTCGATGGCATTTTTTATGCTTAATTCTAATATTTTGCAAATTTACGTCGTACAATCAAGTCGGGAGCGCCGTGACTAAACGGTCAGTTCCTACGACTTAAACTGGTCCCGCGCGAGATGTTCGTGACTCTTACGGGACCTTTTTGTGGCTATTGTATGTTTTCACCCTTCGATGGCATCTTTTTTATTCTCAAGTCTAACTTTTTGCAAATTGACATCGTACACTCAAATCGGGATCCCAGTGACTACCCGGTCGGTTCCTACGAGTCACATTGGTCCCGTGCAAGGTGTTCGTGACTCTTAGCAGACTGTTTATTGTCTATTTTAGGTTTTCACCCTTCGATGGCTTGTTTTTATGCTCAAGTCTATTTTTTTGGAAATTTACATCGTACACTCAATCCGGAAGCGCCGTTACTACGCGATCGGTTCCTACGAGTGACATTGGTCCCACTTGACAAGTGAATAAGATGAGCGGTCACAAATTGCAAACCCAAGAATAACTTTCGAACCATGACTAATTTTTATTCCCATTTTCACATCTCTCCTATTCATCTCGGACTAATCAAGAATATCTTTAAGTTAATAAACAAATGGTTGCCAATTAGTTCAATGTGAACCATTGCAGAGAAATTGACACGCCTTAAACCTTGAAAGTGGCAAGTCGTTGGATAATGCCTTCTTTTTGTAGTGTTCACCCAAACTATTCTTTGTTCAAAAGTTATGTTCTCCCCCCCCCCCACTGGAAGTGACAAGAAACAAATGCGCCAACAATACCCAAGCTATCGGGGGGGCAAAAAAATTAAAATTTCGGGGTTTAGACATAAATAGTATCGAAACCCAAAATAATTAAAAAACTGAATCAATGCATATTTAACCATAAAATAAAGTTCATCGTAGGTCTATCCATTACATGGATATTTTGTTACACCCAATGCCAATCAGAACCTTCTCTATGCCAGCAACGATGTAATTTCAAATTATGTTTGATAGTAGTTCGACCCCAACATCAATGCATCCTATGACAGTGAAAAAATAATGATTTTTTTGCAAACAGTTATGGTCAATTACAAAAATGGTAGAACAAAAAAAAAATTAAAACCAAAGGAAGAAAACTAGGGCTAGTGCTTTCGTCACTCACTGTCCCAACGTGACTCGTGGTAAACTTGTTTGAACTGAAATTCGTTAATCCTCATTGATATTTTATTTCACGTATATAAGGATTACTACTGAGAAAAAAATTAGATGCACACATATGGAGAAGATTACAATTGATTTTGATTACATTTCAAAAACCAATACTTATTCAATTTCAACAATAATATAAAATGGCATAACAGGTATATCATAATATAACCAACACCAATCTAATTAAACTAGAATTTTTAAGGGACTATTTGTTGCTTCTAACCCCCAACCCGGTCTCCACCCGTCTCCATCGCATACTATTTAGGGTGGCACGCATATAGCCCCCAATAAAATCACGACAAGGTGGATGTAAATTTTTTTACTCATTAAAAATCCAGTTAATTATATTTTGTCAAAAAAATACACACAGATACAATCTAGGTTTATTGGCATAATCTATACAAACACACACATACAATCTACGGTTTATTGACATAATATATACATACACACACATACTATTTAAGGTTTACTAAACCCTAATTTTTTTTTACATAAATCTATACATACAATCTATACATACACACTCATACAATATAGGGTTTATTGATAAAAAAAATAATTTATTTGTTCATAGTTACACACAAAAACACATATACACACATAAATCTATGCATACACACAGATATAAACATAAATCTATACATACACACACATACAACATAAATCTACACATACATACACATAAATTAGGGATTTATACAGAAATAATGAAATCCAAATGAATCCAAATGAATCAAAACATACCAAGGTAGATTTATGTTTGCAAACCCAACTGAAATCCAAACGAAATCGCACGTGAATCGCTTAGACCTAATAGCCTTACAAACTGCACATAAGAAATTAGAAGCAGCGGGTAATTTTCATTTTTAATACCTGAACCTCGTCACGGCCAAGAGTCGTGATCCCATGGACGCGACCAATTGATGCAGAGACCTGGTCACGGCCTAGAGCCGTGACCCACCATGTGCGCGACCAACAAATTGCATATGAGGTATTCTGGCTTCTTCAAACAGGTCATGGCCTAGAGCCGTGACCCACCATGCTGGAGACATTTCCATCCACACTTAGTGATTCAATGAGGCATGGTCACGGCCCACAGCCGTGACTCACACCAAGAAATAGTCACGGCCCGTAGCCGTGACCCTCGATCAGTGATGTACGACCCTTTTCATCGACCCTAGTGCTTGAATGAGGTATGGTTATGGACCTTAGCCATTACCCACACCAAAAAATGGTCACGACCCTAATCCGTGACCCCCAATATGTGTACTCTCTTCTTCTTCATGCCATGGGTCACGGACTTGGGCCGTGACCCACCCGTGACCAAGCTTGGAGGGAATTTTGGCGCGTGTTTGGCTCCAAGATGGTCACGACCTGGTCAAGGCCTATGTCCGCGACCACTGTGGTCACGGCCTTCGTCCGTGACCACTTCCCGAGCATCAATAATTTAGTGTGATAATAAATATGGTCACGCCAAATATTGAGTGGGTCACAGCCCAAATCCGCGACCAGCTGGTCGCGGACTTGGGCCGTGACCCACTGGGTGTGACCATTTGTAGGATTTGGTTTAGTGACTCATGATCATATTTAATATATTTAGGCATGTATGTTTTGTACTCTTAACAAGTTATTCTTCACAATTGACATTATGGCCATCAGACATGGTTGGTTGATGTTGTTGATTCAGCTAGGGGATTTTGATAAGGGTTGATCAACCACGATGCATCTTTTTACAAGCTTAGATATGGCATGTCGATAGTTCTCCTTAAGTCCAATCTAATTGAAGGTCACTGTTAAATGGATTCACCTAGATCCTTTAGGTAGATTCATCCCATTTATATAATTTTTCTTACATAAATTGTTTTAATTTAACTAATTATTGATATAGTGTGGTCAACCATTTTGCTGGCATGTGCTCAGCCGCTACGTGCATATCTAACAAAGTCTTCCAATAAAAGAAGAACTATTCAACTATATCACTTGTAATGGATGGCTTCGATCAAGGGATAAGCCCTAACTCTTAAGGATAGTTATTAACATGGCCTAGGACTATCCTAAGCTACCTTATAACTATAAACTCACCCAATAAGGGTGTGGGATATATATATATATATATATATATATATATATATATACTTCCATTGAACTAAGTTCTTAATCAATATAAAACAAATTCTACCACCCTGTGGATGTAGGCAAGAATCTGAACCATGTGCATCTTATGTTGTATGCGTAACATCATTTTTTTGTAATTAATATTGTTCTTGGGCTTGTGTACATTGAATATGATCAGTTTTAGGAATTTACTAACTACAATTGGCACCGTCTGTAGAAATGATCTAATGTTTATTGCCATTAGCCAATTTTTTGTGATGTATCACTCACCCTACCGAGATCACCAAATTCATGATGACCATGAGGTATATCATAAGCCAAACCATGGACAACAATAGGTCCACCGTCTAAGTTATGACAACCATGATGACCAAGGGGGTCGTCACTCCTTACCCCTAAGGGTCAAATAAGAGATTGGTGACTATTATTATGCGGTCCATAATTACATAACCACTTAATTGATAAAAATGTTGGGATTACTTGCATTAAAAGTTCATGAAGAGTCCAAGTCAAGGAAGACTCCCACGTGTTCACTACTCGGATCAACTGAAGTTGATAAAAGAATAGTCTAAACTCTTAGGGATAACAATTAACGGAAATTAGGAGTCTCCTAAGCTACCTTACAAATGTAAACTTGCTTCCCATTGAGAGGGTCTTGTGACATTGTATCATTGAGAAGTACTAAAACTCTGACGATCAGTCCTCTAAAGGATTCAAGAGGAAAAAATAAATTCCGTTAATGTGGGCATGTTTTCGAATGACGTACATCTTGTGTTGTGTATGTTATTTCATTGTTCTCTTTTTTTTTATTCTTATTTGGCTTGTGTGCATTGGATACTTTTACCTATAGGAAAACACCACCTATAATTAGCGTCGTCTGTTCTAACGATCTTAATTTTATGGCCTTAGCTAATTTTCTAAGATGTCTCACTAACCCAATAAAGATCATAAAAATATCAATGACCAGGAGGGTCATCAGCAACATAGTAATGGGAACTCGGAGGGCTATCCCCTTTACTATGATGATTATGAGGACCATGAAGGTCATAAATCATCTTTCCCCTCTCAAATACAAGATTGGTAATTATTACCGCTCCTCTGATGCATGATACTATTGTCAAGAGGAGAAAATTGACAAAATTGATGATCTTGAACGATCTAACCAGATCTCGAGGCTCATTGACAACTATGAGAAGCGCCTTCGAGAAAGGGGATGCCAATATTCACCAACATCAGTAGAATGTTGTGCCCCAATGTCACATAAAGAAGTTATAAAGGGAAGCCCAAAAGAGAAGTACAATCATATGCACGAATCGAAAACTTCTAACCCTCAAGAGAGCGAAGCTCACAGTCGAAGAACGATCACCCGACGATTGAAGGAATCACCTCCTCATGAGAGAACTCTTGAAAGGATACCACTCTCAGATGAGTGGAAACGAAACAAAGATCATAGATATTTCATTAGAAAGGAAGTGGATACACCCATTCCACTAAGAAGCTCGCACGACGAAGGAGCTGGAGAGGAGAGTCCTTGTGTTCCAAATGAAGTTGACCTTCAACCAGGCTATTGAGGAGTTTGAGCATCCTAAGAATTTTACTCCCACATAATTCAAAATCTATGTTGGGAGGCCTGTCGCTATTTATCACATTAAAAAACATCATGAGTTAATGATGTTATGGAACACCAATGGAGGATTGATCTACCGAATATTCCCCTCCAGTTTTGGAGACACTAACCAAAAGTGGTTTGAAAAATCACCGCACATATCAATTGCTTCCTTCAAGTAGCTGGCCAAGGCCTTCATGGACAAATTCATTAATAATAGCACTTATTTGATATGGATGGACTCACTTTTGATGATGAAGAATGGTCCTCCGAAGACACTCCACGAGTAAGGTATAAGGTACTGGGAGGTGTATAATGAGGTAGAAGATTACACAGAGCAGGTTGTGATGGCATCCTTCAAGATCTGGATGCCGACAAGCTCTATGATTTACCTATCCCTCATTAGTAGAGAGGCCATTACCATCGATGACCTTATGATGAGAATCGATAATTATGCCAAGGTTAAAGATAAAATGACCATTATCTATCTGGAAGGAGATCGACACAAATAGACCAATAAGGGGGATAAAAAGGAGAAAATTAAGAAAGGAGGGAGGAACTCAAACAAAAAATAGAAGGGAATCGAGAAGAAGGATCCTGAGAAAGTCTTCAAGGACATTAACATAGTTTTCTCCTAACCAATCTACAAGATTAGAGGTCAGTAATACTTCAAATGGACAAAAAAGATGTTCAACGATCCTAAACAGAAACACTAGGCACTGAAGTGTGCATATTATAAAGATGATGGTCACAAGACCAAAAATTGCAAGGTAAATAAGTCCGAGCTAAAGGAACTGGCTTAGATTGGGCCCCTAAATGATTTCGTAGAGAAGAAGGAAGGTGCAAGACCGTCTATGCATGATTAGAGACAAAACAATGTCATGAACGATGATATCAAACATGTTTTCATGATAATCCATGGGGGACCAAGATTAGATATTATCTTGGAAGAATGTTTGGGTCATAAATTCACAGTGATTCATGGGGCCTTAAACCCAAACCATATAAAGGGAAATTCCATCAGGATAGAAGTTAGGAACTCATAGTAGTTATGTAATCCTATCAGATTGACCAAGACAAAACAATTTCAATAAAACACCGACAACCTGAAGATATTGGTTATTCGAAGAACATTATTTTAACCAATGACGATTTGGCCATAGTAAGGACTCCCCATCATGAAACTCTTATAATTACTATCGAGGTTGCTAATTAGGATATGGTCAAATTATTGGTGTATCAGTAAAACTCCTCATAAGTAATATATCTTTGAATGTTCAACCAATTAAACTTGCGTATAGATGACCTACAAGAAGCCACTACGCCTTTGGTCAACTTTGTAGGAAGGATGAATTTTCCACTAGGCAATGTCGTTATCCCCATTCGAGCAAGAGTAATATCTAAGTTTATTAAGTTCTTCTTGGTAGATATATATTCCATATAAAATTCCATCATTGATAGAGGGTCATTCTATTCTATGAAGGTTGTGACATCTACTTATGACTAGAAGGTAAAGTGCATCACCAATAAGGGAAACATGGAGATCAAGGGGACCAAACCTTAGCCAAAAAAATGTCATTTCTATTATCTGACAAAATAAGGAGTAGAACAATATGGAGAAAGGGTGGAGCTAGAGGAGGGTTCCGTACCCTCCAAGTAGTAGCTAAAGTATGGACAACCTAGTGTTGAGGAAACCAGGCTTGACCCTACTGATAGAGTTGTGGAACCTATTTAAGACGTAGCATCTTATGACACTCATCCCTATAAGAAGTTCTTAATTCGACTTTCACTTACCAATGTAGACAAATAAGAACTGGATATTTTCCTCAAAATTAATCATGACATTTTTACTTGGCAACCGTATGACATGCTAGGAATAGATTTATAAGTAATGTGTCACAAGCTACACATGGATCTATTACATCCTTCGGTTACTCAAATGGCCTGACAAACTACACCCGAAAAGGTCCAAGTGAATTCGGCCATAATGTTTGCTAGGGTTTTCCATTTTATGGTCGTTCTTGGTTGATAGAGGATGTCAAACTCTCCCAATTCGATTGCCCAAGCCATCAACCTTCCTGGCTTCTCAGTCTTGTGAACTACTTATCTGAGAGGTGAGTCTGTGAGGACCACCATGGTATGTGCCTAAAAGTAAGGCTTCATCTTCCTCAAGGCATGGATCAGTGTGTAGGCTAACTTCTCCATCTTGGGGTACCTCTACTCAGCCCCTTAGAGTGCCTTACTATTAAAGTACACCAATTTTTGAACTCCACCCTCTTCTCATATAATAGCAATGCGAATGGCTAACTCAGATACTGCCAAATAATTATATAGTTTATCCCAATGAACTGGTCCAGATAATAGGAGTGGGGAGATGAGGTAGGACTTCAAATCCTTAAAGGATCTATAGCACTTTTCATTCCACTCAAAAGATTTTGTCCATATTTTAAAGAAAGGAATACATTTATTAGTGGATCTAGAGACAAACTTGATTAGCGTTGCCACTCTTCCGATGAGTCTTTGCACATCCTTTATCGTATTAGTAGAGTTCATTTCCAATAAGTCCTTGATCTTCTCTTGATTGGCTTTGATCCCTCTTTGATTCATAATAAATCCTAAAAACTTTCGTGCTCCTATGCCGAAAACACACTTGGTGGGTTTAAACTTCATCTGGTACCTATCCATCGTGTCAAAGGTGCGATCAAGGTCGAACACTTGTGTATCATCCTTGAGGCACTTAGTCACCATATCATCAATGTATACTTCCATCATTTTTTCAATCTGATATTTAAATATTTTGTTGACTAGCCTCTAATATCTTGCCCCATCATTCTTCAACCCAAAGGGAATGACCATATAACAATCGGTCCCCTTATCAGTGATAAAGGCTATCTTTTCTTCATCGGTTGGGTCCATGAATATCTAGTTGTAGGCTGAGTAGGCATCTATGAAGGTCATCAATTAATGGTCAACTGTTTCATCTACCATTTGATCGATCTAGGCAAAGGGAAACTGTCTGTTAAGCATACTTTGTCCAGATCCGTGAAGTCAACACACATCCTCTACTTGCCATTGGTCTTTGGGATAATGGCAGCATTTTCCATCCATTCGGTATAGATGACTTCTCGGATGAAGTCATCCTCCTTCAAATTCTTCACCTCCTCTCTGATAACATCATACTTCTCTCTTGAGTATACTTGTATTTTCTTCTATATCAACTTAGCATCATTGGCGATGCTGATTTTATGGCACATAACTTCTGGCACGATACCTGGCATGTCTTCATGAACCCATCTGAAGATGCTTTGCCTCTTCCTCAACAACTTCACCATCTCTTCCTTAACCTCATTTTTTTGGGTTTTGCCAATTTGGATGGTTTTTTTTGGCTTGTCCTGATTGAGGATGACGCATTATACCTCCTCAATGACTTCTCCTTTCTTGAGTTTCTTCTCATCTCTTGGGTCCAGGGTATCGCTGTTGTAGGTCGTAGTATTTTTTTATGAGCTTCCCTCTCCTCGACCGAGTTAAAGTAGCCTTCCCGTGCCAACACTTCATCACCTTGGACTTCCCCTAACCCATAAGGAGATGGTAATTTCACCATTGGGTGTACAGTGGAGGGCACGACCTCAAACTCTTTGAGGGACACTATTCCCAAGATAATATTATAAGCCGAGTATATACTTTCATCCATTATAAAGAAATTAACCTTCTTTGTTAGCCTTTTAGGTAAAAACTTCTCCCATTTTGAAATCCATTTCATACATTCCCAATTGATGAACCTTCTCGTCGTTGAACTGTATCAGAGGATGATGATAGGGTATGAGCCTCTTCTTGCTGAGTCCTAGGCCTTTGAAGCATGGCCAGAACAAAACATCAACCGAACTTATGTCGTCAACCATTATTCTCGGCACGTCATACCCATGATCCCTGGTTGTAATTACTAGAGGGTCGTCTTGGGAGGCTAGGATACCTTTGAAGTCGATTATTGAAAAACCCACTATCAAATTGTACATATCCACCTTCTTCCTTTTCTCTGACTTAATGCCTATTTTAACCGAGTTAACCACCTCAACCTTAGGAAAAGATTTAACTTCTAAAATGTGGGCCTTTTTCTTAGTAGGAAATGACCCCGCGACTGCAGGGTCAGTTCCAACGAGTTACATTGGTCCCATGGGAGGTGTTGGTGCCACCCATGGGGCCGTTCGGGGGTTGTTTCGAGTTTTCACCCTCTAACGCCATGTTTTGCTTAAGTCTAAAAAAATACAAATTACCGTCGTATTCTCAAACCGGGAGACCCACGGCTGCGGGGTCAGTTCCTATGAGTTACATTGGTCCCGTAGCAGGTGTTGGTTCCAGCCACGGGACCGTTCGGGGGTTATTTCGAGTTTTCACCCTCTAACGCCATGTTTTGCTTAAGTCTAGAAATATAAAAATTATTATCGTCTTCTCAAAAGGGGAGTCTCGCGGCTGCACGGTCAGTTCTTACGAGTTACATTGGTCCCGTGGGTGGTGTTGGTGCCACCCACAGGGCCGTTCGGGGGCTGTTTTGGTTTTTCACCCTCTAACGCCATGTTTTTAAGCCTAAGTCTAGAAATATGTAAATTACGGTCGTATTCTCAAACTGGGAGTCCCGCGGCTGCGCGACCACTTCCTACTAGTCAGATTGGTCCCATGGAAGGTGTTTGTGCCACCCACGGGGCCGTTCGGGGGCCGTTCGGGGGCTGTTTCGAGTTTTCACCCTCTAACAACTTGTTTTTTCGCCTAAGTCTAGAAATATGCAAATTATGATCGTATTCTAAAAATCGAGAGATCCGCGGCTGCGGGGTTACTTCCTAAGAGTTACATTGGTCCCATGGGAGGGGTTGGTACAACCCACGGGGCCGTTCGGGGGCTGTTTCGAGTTTCCACCCTCTAACGCCATGTTTTTAAGCCTAAGTCTAGAAATCAACAAATTATTGTTGTATTCTCAAACCGGGAGACCCGCGGCTGCGGGGTCAGTTCCTACGAGTTACATTGGACCTGTGGGAGGTGTTGGTGCCACCCACGGGGCCGTTCGGGGGTTGTTTCGAGTTTTCACCCTCTAACACCATGTTTTGCTTAAATCAAAAAATATGCAAATTATCATTGTATTCTCAAACTGGGAGTCTCGCGGCTGCGCGGTCAGTTCCTATGATTACATTGGTCCGTGGGAGGTGTTGGCGCCACCCACGGGGAGGTTCAGGGGCTGTTTTGGGTTTTCACGATCTGACGCCATGTTTTTAAGTTTAAGTCTCAAAATATGAAAATTATCACCGTACTCTCAAATCGGGAGTCCCACGTCTGCGCGGCCAGTTCCTACGAGTCACATTGGTCCCGTGGGAGGTGTTGGTGCCACCCACGGGGCCGTTTGAATGATATTTTGGGTTTCACCCACTAACGTTGTGTTTTTAAGCCTAAGTCTACAATTATGCAAATTACAGTCGTATTCTCAAACCGGAAGTAACGCAGCTGCGTGGTCAGTTCCTATGAGTTACATTGGTCCCGTGGGGAGGTGTTGGTACCACCCACGGGGCCGTTCGGGGGTTGTTTTGAGTTTTCATCCTCTAACGCCATGCTTTGCTTAAGTTTAAAAAAATGCAAATTATCATCATCTTCTCAAATCGGGAGTCTCGCGGCTACGCGGTCAGTTCCTACGAGTTATATTGGTCTTGTGGGAGGGGGTGGTGCCACTAACAGGGCCGTTCGGGGGCTGTTTCGGGTTTTCATCCACTAACACCATGTTTTTAAGGCTAAGTCTAGAATTATACAAATTACCGTCGTATTATCAAACCGGGAGTCCCGCAACTGCGCGGCCAGTTTCTACCAGTCACATTGGTCCCGTGGGCGGTGTTGGTGCCACCCACAGGGCCGTTCGGGGCCTGTTTCGGGTTTTCACCCACTAACGTCGTGTTTTTAAGCCTAAGTATAGAAATATGCAAATTATCGTCGTATCCTCAAATCGAAAGACCCGCGGTTACGGGGCCAGTTCCTACGAGTTACATTGGTCCCGTGGGAGGTGTTGGTGCCACCCACGTGGCCGTTCCGGGGTTGTTTCGAGTTTTCACCCTCTAGCGCCATGTTTTTAAGCCTATGTCTAGAAATATGCAAATTTTCATCGTATTCTCAAACCGGGAGACCCGCAGCTCTAGGGTCAGTTCCAACGAGTTATATTGGTCCCGTGGGAGGTGTTGGTGCCACCCACGGGGCCGTTTGGGGGTTGTTTTGAATTTTCACCTTCTAACGGCATATTTTACTTGAATCTAGAAATATGCAAATTTTCATCATATTCTTAAACCGAGAGTCTCATGGCTGTGCAGTCAGTTCCTATGAGTTACATTGGTCCCGTGGGAGGTGTTGGCACCACCCACGAGGCGGTTCGGGGGTTATTTTTTAGGTTTTCACCCTCTAACACCATGTTTTTAAGTCTAAGTCTAGAAATATGCAAATTATAGTCGTATTCTCAAATCGGGAGTCCCGAGGCTGCGCGACCAGTTCCTACAAGTTACATTAGTCTCGTAGGAGGTGTTGGTGCCACCCATAGGGCCGTTCGGGGGCTATTTTAGATTTTCACCCACTAACGACATGTTTTTAAGCCTAAGTATAGAATTATGCAAATTACCATTGTATTCTCAAACCGGGTGTCCCGCGCCTGCGTGGTCAGTTGCTACGAGTTACATTGGTCCCGTGGGAGGTGTTGGTGCCACCCACGGGGCCGTTCGGGGGATGTTTTGGGTTACAAACCACTAACGCCATGTTTTTAAGCCTAAGTCTAGAACTATGCAAATTATCATCATTTTCTCAAATCGGGAGACCAACGGCTGTGGGGTCAGTTCCTACGAGTTACATTGGTCCTATGGGAGGTGTCGGTGCCACACACGGGGCCGTTCGGGGGTTGTTTCGAGTTTTCACCCTCTAACGCCATGTTTTTAAGCCAAAGTCTAGAAATATGCAAATTATCATTGTTTTATCAAACCGAGAGACTTGCGACTGCGTGGTCAGCTCCTACGAGTTACATTGGTCCCGTGGGAGGTGTTGGTGCCACCCACGGGGCCGTTAATGGGCTATTTCGAGTTTTCACCCTCTGACGCCATGTTTTTAAGCCTAAGTCTAGAAATATGCAAATTATCGTCATATTATCAAATCGGGATTCCCGAGGCTACACGACCAGTTCCTACGAGTTACATTAGTCCCGTGGGAGGTGTTGGTGCCACCTACGGGGCCGTTCGGGGGTTGTTTCGAGTTTCCACCCTCTAACGCCATGTTTTTAAGCCTAAGTCTATAAATATGCAAATTATCGTCATTTTCTCAAATCGGGAGACCCGCGATTGCGGGGTCAGCTCCTACGAGTTACATTTGTCCTGTGGGAGGTGTTGGTGCCACCCACCGGGCCGTTCGGGGGTTGTTTCGTGTTTTCACCCTCTAACGCCATGTTTTTCTTAAGTCTAAAAAAATGAAAATTATCGCCGTATTCTTAAATCGGGAGTGTCGCAGCTGCGTGAACAGTTTCTATGAGTTACATTGGTCCCATGGGAGGCGTTGATGCCACCCACGGGGTCGTTCGGTGGTTGTTTCGAGTATTCAGCCTCTAACGCCAAGTTTTTATGCTTATGTCTCGAAATATGCAAATTAGCCTTGTATTCTCAACTTGGGAGGGTCGCGGCTGCGCGGTCAATTCCTTCGAGTTACATTGGTCCCGTAAGAGGTGCTGGTGCCACCCACGGGGCCGTTCGGGGGTTGTTGCAGGTTTTCACCCAATAATGCCATGTTTTTAATCCTATGTCTAGAATTATGCAAATTACCGTCGAATTCTCAAACCAGTAGTCCTGCGGCTGTGCGGCCAGTTCCTACGAGTCACATTGGTCCCGTGGGAGGTGTTGGTTCCGCGCAGGGGGTCGTTCTAGGGCTGTTTCGGGTTTTTACCCACTAACGCCGTGTTATTAAGCCTAAGTCTAGAAATATGCAAATTATCATCGTATTCTCAAACCTGGAGTCCTGTGGCTGCGCGACCAGTTACTACGAGTCACATCGGTCCCGTGGGAGGTGTTGGTGCCACCCACGGGGCCGTTCGAAGTATATTTTGGGTTTTCACCCACTAACGTTGTGTTTTTAAGGCTAAGTCTAGAATTATGCAAATTACCATCGTATTCTCAAACCGGAAGTCCCACGGCTGCGTGGTCAGTTCCTACGAGTTACATTGGTCCCGTGGGAGGTTTTGGTGCCACCCACGGGGCCGTTCGGGGGTTGTTATGAGTTTTCACCCTCTAACGCCATGCTTTACTTAAGTATAGAAAAATACAAACTATCATCATCTTCTCAAACCAGGAGTCTCGCGGCTGCGCGGTCAGTTCCTATGAGTTACATTGGTCCCGTGGGAGGGGGTGGTGCCACCCACATGGCCGTTCGGGGGCTGTTTCGCGTTTTCGCCCCCAAACGCCATGTTTTTAAGCCTAAGTCTAGAATGATGAAAATTACCAGCGTATTCTCAAATTGGGAGTCCCGCAGCTGCGCGGCCAGTTTCTACGAGTCACATTGGTCCCGTGGGAGGTGTTGGTGCCACCCACGGGGCCGTTCGGGGCCTGTTTCGGGTTTTCACCCACTAACGCCGTGTTTTTAAGCCTATGTCTAGAAATATGCAAATTATCGTCGTATACTCAAATCGGGAGACCCGCGGTTACGGGGTCAGTTCCTACGAGTTACATTGGTCCCGTGGGAGGGGGTGGTGCCACCCACAGGGCCGTTCGGGGGCTGTTTCGCGTTTTCGCCCACTAACGCCATGTTTTTAAGCCAAAGTCTAGAATTATGCAAATTACCATCGTATTCTCAAATCGCGTGTCCCACGGCTGCGCGGTCAGTTGCTATGAGTTACATTGGTACCGTGGGAGGTGTTGGTACCACCCACGGGGTAGTTCGGGGACTGTTTTGGGTTTTCAACCATTGACGCCATGTTTTTAAGCCTAAGTCTAGCAATATGCAAATTATCATCATTTTCTCAAACCGAGAGACCCGCGACTGCGGGATCAGTTCGCACGAGTTACATTGGTCCCGTGGGAGGTGTTGGTCCCACCCACGGGGCCGTTCGGGGGTTGTTTCGGGTTTTCACCCTCTAACGCCATGTTTTTAAGCATAAGTCTAGAAATATGCAAATTATCATCGTTTTCTCAATCCGGGAGACTCGAGACTGCGGGGTCAGCTCCTACGAGTTACATTTGTCCTGTGGGAGGTGTTGGTGCCACCCACAGGGCCGTTCGGGGGGTGTTTCGAGTTTCACCCTCTAACGCCATGTTTTTCTTAAGTCTAGAAAAATGAAAATTACCGTCGTATTCTCAAATCGGGAGTGTCGCAGCTGCGCGGAGAGTTCCTATGAGTTACATTGGTCCAGTGGGAGGCGTTGATGCTACCCACGGGGTCGTTCAGGGGTTGTTTCGAGTTTTCACCCTTTAACGCCATGTTTTTATGCTTATGTCTCGAAATATGCAAATTATCCTCGTATTCTCAAACTGGGAGTGCCGCGGCTGCGCGGTTAATTCCTACGAGTTACATTGGTCGCGTGGGAGGTGTTGGTGCCACCCATGGAGCCGTTCGGGGGCTGTTTCGGGTTTTCACCCAATAACGCCATGTTTTTTAGCCTGTTCCTAGAATTATGAAAATTCCCGTCGGATTCTCACACCAGGAGTCCCGCGGCTGTGCGTCCAGTTCCTACGAGTCACATTGGTCTCGTGGGAGGTGTTGGTGCCACCCAGCGGGTCGTTCAGGGTTGTTTCGAGTTTTCACCCACTAACGCCATGTTTTTCTTAAGTCTAAAAAAATGAAAATTATCGCCGTATTCTTAAATCGGGAGTGTCGCAGCTGCGTGAACAGTTTCTATGAGTTACATTGGTCCCATGGGAGGCGTTGATGCCACCCACGGGGTCGTTCGGTGGTTGTTTCGAGTATTCAGCCTCTAACGCCAAGTTTTTATGCTTATGTCTCGAAATATGCAAATTAGCCTTGTATTCTCAACTTGGGAGGGTCGCGGCTGCGCGGTCAATTCCTTCGAGTTACATTGGTCCCGTAGGAGGTGCTGGTGCCACCCACGGGGCCGTTCGGGGGTTGTTGCAGGTTTTCACCCAATAATGCCATGTTTTTAATCCTATGTCTAGAATTATGCAAATTACCGTCGAATTCTCAAACCAGTAGTCCTGCGGCTGTGCGGCCAGTTCCTACGAGTCACATTGGTCCCGTGGGAGGTGTTGGTTCCGCGCAGGGGGTCGTTCTAGGGCTGTTTCGGGTTTTTACCCACTAACGCCGTGTTATTAAGCCTAAGTCTAGAAATATGCAAATTATCATCGTATTCTCAAACCTGGAGTCCTGTGGGTGCGCGACCAGTTACTACCAGTCACATCGGTCCCGTGGGAGGTGTTGGTGCCACCCACGGGGCCGTTCGAAGTATATTTTGGGTTTTCACCCACTAACGTTGTGTTTTTAAGGCTAAGTCTAGAATTATGCAAATTACCATCGTATTCTCAAACCGGAAGTCCCACGGCTGCGTGGTCAGTTCCTACGAGTTACATTGGTCCCGTGGGAGGTTTTGGTGACACCCACGGGGCCGTTCGGGGGTTGTTATGAGTTTTCACCCTCTAACGCCATGCTTTACTTAAGTATAGAAAAATACAAATTATCATCATCTTCTCAAACCAGGAGTCTCGCGGCTGCGCGGTCAGTTCCTATGAGTTACATTGGTCCCGTGGGAGGGGGTGGTGCCACCCACATGGCCGTTCGGGGGCTGTTTCGCGTTTTCGCCCCCAAACGCCATGTTTTTAAGCCTAAGTCTAGAATGATGAAAATTACCAGCGTATTCTCAAATTGGGAGTCCCGCAGCTGCGCGGCCAGTTTCTACGAGTCACATTGGTCCCGTGGGAGGTGTTGGTGCCACCCACGGGGCCGTTCGGGGCCTGTTTCGGGTTTTCACCCACTAACGCCGTGTTTTTAAGCCTATGTCTAGAAATATGCAAATTATTGTCGTATACTCAAATCGGGAGACCCGCGGTTACGGGGTCAGTTCCTACGAGTTACATTGGTCCCGTGGGAGGGGGTGGTGCCACCCACAGGGCCGTTCGGGGGCTGTTTCGGGTTTTCGCCCACTAACGCCATGTTTTTAAGCCAAAGTCTAGAATTATGCAAATTACCATCGTATTCTCAAATCGGGTGTCCCACGGCTGCGCGGTCAGTTGCTATGAGTTACATTGGTACCGTGGGAGGTGTTGGTACCACCCACGGGGTAGTTCGGGGACTGTTTTGGGTTTTCAACCATTGACGCCATGTTTTTAAGCCTAAGTCTAGCAATATGCAAATTATCATCATTTTCTCAAACCGAGAGACCCGCGACTGCGGGGTCAGTTCGCACGAGTTACATTGGTCCCGTGGGAGGTGTTGGTCCCACCCACGGGGCCGTTCGGGGGTTGTTTCGGGTTTTCACCCTCTAACGCCATGTTTTTAAGCATAAGTCTAGAAATATGCAAATTATCATCGTTTTCTCAATCTGGGAGACTCGAGACTGCGGGGTCAGCTCCTACGAGTTACATTTGTCCTGTGGGAGGTGTTGGTGCCACCCACAGGGCCGTTCGGGGGGTGTTTCGAGTTTCACCCTCTAACGCCATGTTTTTCTTAAGTCTAGAAAAATGAAAATTACCGTCGTATTCTCAAATCGGGAGTGTCGCAGCTGCGCGGAGAGTTCCTATGAGTTACATTGGTCCAGTGGGAGGCGTTGATGCTACCCACGGGGTCGTTCAGGGGTTGTTTCGAGTTTTCACCCTTTAACGCCATGTTTTTATGCTTATGTCTCGAAATATGCAAATTATCCTCGTATTCTCAAACTGGGAGTGCCGCGGCTGCGCGGTTAATTCCTACGAGTTACATTGGTCGCGTGGGAGGTGTTGGTGCCACCCATGAAGCCGTTCGGGGGCTGTTTCGGGTTTTCACCCAATAACGCCATGTTTTTTAGCCTGTTCCTAGAATTATGAAAATTCCCGTCGGATTCTCACACCAGGAGTCCCGCGGCTGTGCGTCCAGTTCCTACGAGTCACATTGGTCTCGTGGGAGGTGTTGGTGCCACCCAGCGGGTCGTTCAGGGTTGTTTCGAGTTTTCACCCACTAACGTCGTGTTTTTGAGCCTAAGTCAAGAAATATGCAAATTATCGTCATATTCTCAAACCGGGAGACCCTCGACTGCGGGGTCAGTTTCTACGAGTTACATTGGACCCGTGGGAGGTGTTGGTGCCACCCACGGGGCCATTCGGGGGTTGTTTCGAGTTTTCACCCTCTAACGCGATGTTTTTAAGCCTAAGTCTAGAAATATGGAAATTATCATCATTTTCTCAAACCGGGAGACCCGCGATTGCGGGGTCAGCTCCTACGAGTTACATTTGTCCTGTGGGAGGTGTTGGTGCCACCCACCGGGCCGTTCGGGGGTTGTTTCGTGTTTTCACCCTCTAACGCCATGTTTTTCATAAGTCTAAAAAAATGAAAATTATCGTTGTATTCTTAAATCGTGAGTGTCGCAGCTGTGTGAACAGTTTCTATGAGTTACATTGGTCCCATGGGAGGCGTTGCTGCCACCCACGGGGTCGTTCAGTGGTTGTTTCGAGTATTCAGCCTCTAACGCCAAGTTTTTATGCTTATGTCTCGAAATATGCAAATTATCCTTGTATTCTCAACTTGGGAGTGTCGCGGCTGCGCGGTCAATTCCTTCGAGTTACATTGGTCCCGTAGGAGGAGTTGGTGCCACCCACGGGGCCATTCGGGGGTTGTTGCAGGTTTTCACCCAATAATGCCATGTTTTTAATCCTATGTCTAGAATTATGCAAATTACCGTCGAATTCTCAAACCAGTAGTCCTGGGGCTGTGCGGCCAGTTCCTACGAGTCACATTGGTCCCGTGGGAGGTGTTGGTTCCGCGCAGGGGGTCGTTCTAGGGCTGTTTCGGGTTTTTACCCACTAACGTCGTGTTTTTAGGCCTAAGTCTAGAAATATGCAAATTATCATCGTATTCTCAAACCTGGAGTCCTGTGGCTGCGCGACCAGTTACTACGAGTCACATCGGTCCCGTGGGAGGTGTTGGTGCCACCCACGGGGCCGTTCGAAGTATATTTTGGGTTTTCACCCACTAACGTTGTGTTTTTAAGGCTAAGTCTAGAATTATGCAAATTACCATCCTATTCTCAAACCGGAAGTCCCGCGGCTGCGTGGTAAGTTCCTACGAGTTACATTGGTCCCGTGGGAGGTTTTGGTGACACCCACGGGGCCGTTCGGGGGTTGTTCCGAGTTTTCACCCTATAACGCCATGCTTTACTTAAGTATAGAAAAATACAAATTATCATCATCTTCTCAAACCAGGAGTCTCGCGGCTGCGCGGTCAGTTCCTATGAGTTACATTGGTCCCGTGGGAGGGGGTGGTGCCACCCACATGGCCGTTCGGGGGCTGTTTCGCGTTTTCGCCCACTAACGCCATGTTTTTAAGCCTAAGTCTAGAATGATGAAAATTACCAGCGTATTCTTAAACTGGGAGTCCCGCGGCTGCGCGGCCAGTTTCTACGAGTCACATTGGTCCCGTGGGAGGTGTTGGTGCCACCCACGGGGCCGTTCGGGGCCTATTTCGGGTTTTCACCCACTAACGTCGTGTTTTTAAGCCTATATCTAGAAATATGCAAATTATCGTCGTATACTCAAATAGGGAGACCCGCGGTTACGGGGTCAGTTCCTACGAGTTACATTGGTCCCGTGGGAGGGGGTGGTGCCACCCACAGGGCCGTTCGGGGGCTGTTTCGCGTTTTCGCCCACTAACGTCATGTTTTTAAGCCTAAGTCTAGAATTATGCAAATTACCATAGTATTCTCAAATCGGGTGTCCCACGGCTGCGCGGTCAGTTGCTATGAGTTACATTGGTACCGTGGGAGGTGTTGGTACCACCCACGGGGTAGTTCGGGGACTGTTTTGGGTTTTCAACCATTGACGCCATGTTTTTAAGCCTAAGTCTAGCAATATGCAAATTATCATCATTTTCTCAAACCGAGAGACCCGCGACTGCGGGGTCAGTTCGCACAAGTTACATTGGTCCCGTGGGAGGTGTTGGTCCCACCCACGGGGTCGTTCGGGGGTTGTTTCGGGTTTTCACCCTCTAACGCCATGTTTTTAAGCATAAGTCTAGAAATATGCAAATTATCATCGTTTTCTCAATCCGGGAGACTCGAGACTGCGGGGTCAGCTCCTACGAGTTACATTTGTCCTATGGGAGGTGTTGGTGCCACCCACAGGGACGTTCAGGGGGTGTTTCGAGTTTCACCCTCTAACGTCATGTTTTTCTTAAGTCTAGAAAAATGAAAATTACCGTCGTATTCTCAAATCGGGAGTGTCGCAGCTGTGCGGAGAGTTCCTATGAGTTACATTGGTCCAGTGGGAGGCGTTGATGCTACCCACGGGGTCGTTCAGGGGTTGTTTCGAGTTTTCACCCTCTAACCTCATGTTTTTATGCTTATGTCTCGAAATATGCAAATTATCCTCGTATTCTCAAACTGGGAGTGCCGCGGCTGCGCAGTTAATTCCTACGAGTTACATTGGTCGCGTGGGAGGTGTTGGTGCCACCCATGGAGCCGTTCGGGGGCTGTTTCGGGTTTTCACCCAATAACGCCATGTTTTTTAGCCTGTTCCTAGAATTATGAAAATTCCCGTCGAATTCTCACACCAGGAGTCCCGCGGCTGTGCGTCCAGTTCCTACGAGTCACATTGGTCTCGTGGGAGGTGTTGGTGCCACCCAGCGAGTCGTTCAGGGTTGTTTCGAGTTTTCATCCACTAACGTCGTGTTTTTAAGCCTATGTCAAGAAATATGCAAATTATCATCATATTCTCAAACCGGGAGACCCTCGACTGCGGGGTCAGTTTCTACGAGTTACATTGGTCCCATGGGAGGTGTTGGTGCCACCCACGGGGCCATTCGGGGGTTGTTTCGAGTTTTCACCCTCTAACGCGATGTTTTTAAGCCTAAGTCTAGAAATATGGAAATTATCATCTTATTCTCAAACCGGGAGACCCGTTGCTGCGGGGTGAATTCCTACGAGTTATATTGGTCCCGTGGGAGGTGTTGGTGCCACCCATGAGGCCATTCGGGGATTGATTCGAGTTTTCACCCTCTAACGCCATGTTTTTATGCCTAAGTCTAGAAATATGCAAATTATCAATCGTATTCTCAAGCCGGGAGTCCCGCGACTGCGCGGTCAGTTCCTACGACTTACATTGGTCCCGTGGGTACGGGGCCGTTCGGGGGTTGTTTCGAGTTTCCACCCTTTATCGCCATGTTTTTAAGCCTAAGTCTAGAAATATGCAAATTATTATCATTTTCTCAAATCGAGAGACCCGCGACTACGGGGTCAGCTCCTACGAGATACTTTTTTCTTGTGGGAGGTGTTGGTGCCACCCGCGGGGCCGTTCGGGGGTTGTTTCGAGTTTTCACCCTCTAATGCCATGTTTTTCTTAAGTCTAGAAAAATGCAAATTAACATCATATTCTCAAACCGGGAGTGTCGTGGCTGCGCGGACAGTTCCCATGAGTTAGATTGTTCCCGTGGGAGGTGTTGATGCAACCCACGGGGCCGTTCAGGGGTTGTTTCGAGTTTTCATTCTCTAACGCCACGTTTTTATGCGTTAGTCTAGAAATATTCAAATTATCATCGTATTCTCAAACTGGGAGTGTCGTGGTTTCACGGTCAATTCCTACGAGTTACATTCATCCCGTGGGAGGTGTTGGTGCCACCGACCGGGCCGTTCGGGGGCTGTTTTGGGTTTTCACCCAATAATGACATATTTTTACGGGTAGGTCTAGAATGCTGCAAATTACCGTCGAATTCTCAAACCGTGAGTTCCACGGCTGCGCGGCCAATTCCTACGAGTCACATTGGTCCCGTGGGACGTTTTGGTGCCACCCACGGGGTCGTTCGGCGGCAGTTTCGGGTTTTCACCCTCTAACGCCATGTTTTGCTTAAGTCTAGAAAAACGCAAATTATCATTGTATTCTTAAACTGGGAGACCAACGGCTATGGGGTCAGTTCCTACGAGTTACATTGGTTCCGTGGGAAGTGTTGGATCCCCCCACGGGGCCGTTCAGGGGTTGTTTCGGGTTTTCACCCTCTAACGCCATGTTTTTAAGCCTAAGTCTAGCAATATGGAAATTATCATCGAATTTTATAATCGGAAGTCCCGGGGCTACGCGACCAGTTCCTACGGGTTACATTAGTCCCGTGGGAGGTGTTGGTGCCACCCACGGGGCCGTTAATGGGCTGTTTTGAGTTTTCACCCTCTAACGCCATGTTTTTAAGCCTAAGTCTAGAAATATGCAAATTATCATCATATTCTCAAATCGGGATTCCCGAGGCTACACGATCAGTTCCTACGAGTTACATCAGTCCCGTGGGAGGTGTTTGTGCCACCCACGGGGCCGTTCGGGGGTTGTTTTGACTTTCCACCCTCTAACGCCATGTTTTAAGCCCAAGTCTAGAAATATGCAAATTATCGTCATTTTCTCAAACCGGGAGACCCGCGATTGCGGGGTCAGCTCCTACGAGTAACATTTGTCCTGTGGGAGGTGTTGGTGCCACCCACGGGGCCGTTCGGGGGTTGTTTCGAGTTTTCGCCCTCTAACGCCATGCTTTTCTTAAGTCTAGGAAAAAGAAAATTATCGTCGTATTCTCAAATCGGGAGTGTCGCAGCTGCGCGAATAGTTCATATGAGTTACATTGGTCCCGTGGGAGGTGTTAATGCCACCCACGGGGCCGTTCGATGGTTGTTTCGAGTTTTCAGCTTCTAATGCCATGTTTTTATGCTTATGTCTCGAAATATGCAAATTATACTTGTATTCTCAACTTGGGAGTGTCGCGGCTGCACGGTCAATTCCTACGAATTACATTGGTCCCGTAGGAGGTGTTGGTTCCACCCACGGGGCCGTTCGGGGGCTGTTGCAGGTTTTCACCCAATAACAACATGTTTTTAAGCCTATGTCTAGAATTATGCAATTTACCTTCGAATTCTCAAACCAGGAGTCCCGCGGCTGTGTGGCCAGTTCCTATGAGTCACATTGGTCCCGTGGGAGGTGTTGGTGCCACCCAGGAGGTCGTTCTGGGGCTGTTTTGGGTTTTTACAAACTAACGCCTTGTTTTTAAGCCTGAGTCTAGAAATATGCAAATTATCATCGTATTCTCTAACCTGGAGTCCTGCGGTTGCGCGTCCAGTTACTACGAGTCACATTGGTCCCGTGGGAGGTGTTGGTGCCACCCAAGGGGCCGTTCACTAACGTTGTGTTTTTAAGGCTAAGTCTAGAATTATGCAAATTACCATCGTATTCTCAAATCGTAAGTCCCGCGGCTGCGTGGTTAGTTCCTACGAGTTACATTGGTCCCGTGGGAGGTTTTGGTGACACCCACGGGGCCGTTCGGGGGTTGTTTCAAGTTTTCAACCTCTAACGCCATGTTTTACTTAAGTCTAGAAAAATACAAATTATCATCATCTTCTCAAACCAGGAGTCTCGCGGCTGCGCGGTCAGTTCGTACGAGTTACATTGGTCCCGTGGGAGGGGGTTGTGCCACCCACAGGGCCGTTCAGGGGCTGTTTTGCATTTTCGCCCACTAACGCCATGTTTATAAGCTTAAGTCTAGAATTATACAAATTACCGTCGTATTCTCAAACCGGGAGTCCCGCGGGTGCGCGACCACTTTCTACGAGTCACATTGGTCCCGTGGGAGGTGTTGGTGCCACCCACGGGGCCGTTCGGGGCCTATTTCGGGTTTTCACCCACTAACGCTGTGTTTTTAAGCCTAAGTCTAGAAATATGCAAATTATCATCTTATCCTCAAATCGGGAGGCCCGTGGTTACGGGGTCAGTTCCTACGAGTTACATTGGTCCCGTGGGAGGTGTTGGTGCCACCCACGGGGTCGTTCGGGGGTTGTTTCGAGTTTTCACCATCTAACGCCATGTTTTACTTAAATCTAGAAATATGCAAATTATCATCATATTCTTAAACCGAGAGTCTCGCGGCTCCGGGGTCAGTTCCTTTGAGTTACATTGGTCCCATGGGAGGTGTTGGAACCACCCACGGGGCGGTTCGGGGCCTCTTTTGGGTTTTCACCTTCTATCACCATGTTTTTAATTTTAAGTCTAGAAATATGCAAATTATAGTTGTATTCTCAAATCGAGAGTCTCGGGGCTGCGCGACCAGTTCCTACGAGTTACATTAGTCCTGTGGGAGGTGTTAGTGCCACCCACAGGGCCGTTCCGGGGCTTTTTTGGGTTTTCACCGACTATCGCCATGTTTTTAAGCCTAAGTCTAGAATTATGCAAATTACCATCGTATTCTCAAACCGTGTGTCCCGCGGCTGCGCGGTCAGTTGCTACGAGTTACATTGGTAACGTGGGAGGTGTTGGTACCACCCACGTGGCCGTTCGGCGGCTGTTTTGGGTTTTCAACCATTGACGCCATGTTTTTAAGCCTAAGTCTAGAAATATGTAAATTATCGCCATTTTCTCAAACCGAGAGACCCGCGACTGCGGGGTCAGTTCGTACGAGTTACATTGGTCCCGTGGGAGGTGTTGGTGCCACCCAGGGGGCGTTCGGTGGTGGTTTCGATTTTTCACCCTCTAACGCCATGTTTTTAAGCATAAGTCTAGAAATAGGCAAATTATGATCGTTTTCTCAAACCGGGAGACCCGCGACTGCGGGGTCAGCTCCTACGAGTTACATTTATCCTGTGGGAGGTGTTGGTGCCACCCACGGGGCCGTTCGGGGGTTGTTTCAAGTTTCACCCTCTAACGCCATGTTTTTCTTAAGTCTAGAAAAATTAAAATTACCATCGTATTCTCAAATCAGGAGTGTCGCAGCTGCGTGGAGAGTTCCTATGAGTTATATTGGTCCAGTGGGAGGCGTTAATGCTACCCACGGGGTCGTTCGGGGGTTGTTTCGAGTTTTCATCCTCTAACGCCATGTTTTTATGCTTATGTCTCAAAATATGAAAATTATCCTCCTATTTTCAAATCGGGAGTGCCGCGGCTGCGCGGTTAATTCCTTCGAGTTACATTGGTCTCGTGGGAGGTCTTGGTGCCACCCATGGAGCCGTTCGGGGGCTGTTTCGGGTTTACACCCAATAACCCCATGTTTTTTAGCCTGTGTCTAGAATTATGAAAGTTCCCATTGAATTCTCACACCAGGAGTCCCGCGGCTGTGCGGCCAGTTCCTACGAGTCACATTGGTCTCGTGGGAGGTGTTGGTGCCACCCAGGGAGCCGTCCGGGGGTTGTTTCGAGTTTTCACCCTCTAACGTGATGTTTTTAAGCCTAATTCTAGAAATATGGAAATTATCATCTTATTCTCAAACCGGGAGACTCGTTGGCGCGTGGTGAATTCCTACGAGTTATATTGGTCATGTGGGAGGTGTTGGTGCCACCCACGGGGCCGTTCGGGGATTGATTCGAGTTTTCACCCTTTAACGCCATGTTTTTAAGCCTAAGTCTAGAAATATGCAAATTATTGTCGTATTATCAAACCGAGAGTCCCAGGGCTGCGCGACCAGTTTCTACGAGTTACATTAGTCCCGTGGGAGGTGTTGGTGCCACCCACGGGGCCGTTCGGGGTTTGTTTCGAGTTTTCACCCACTTAGGCCATGTTTTTAAGCCTTAGTCTATAATTATGCAAATTACCATCGTATTCTCATGCCGGGAGTCCTGCGACTGCGCGGTCAGTTCCTACGAGTTACATTGGTCCCGTGGGAGGTGTTGGTCCAACCTAAGGGGACGTTCGGGGGTTGTTTCGAGCTTCCACCCTATAACGCCATTTTTTTAAGCCTAAGTTTACAAATATGCAAATTATTGTCATTTTCTCAAATCGGGAGACCCGCGACTGCGGGGTCAGCTCCTACGAGATACATTTGTCTTGTGGGAGGTACTGGTGCCACCCACGGGGCCGTTCGGGGGTTGTTTCGGGTTTTCACACTCTAACGCTATGTTTTTCTTATGTCTAGAAAAATAAAAATTATCGTCGTATTCTCAAATCGGGAGTGTCGCAGCTGTGCGGACAGGTCCTATGAGTTACATTAGTCCCGAGGGAGGCGTTGATGCCACCCACGGGGACGTTCGGGGGTTGTTTCGGGCTTTCACCCTCTAACGCCATGTTTTGCTTAAGTCTAGAAAAATGAAAATTATCATTGTATTCTTAAACCGGGAGACCAACGGCTGTGGGGTCAGTTCCTACGAGTTACATTGGTCCCGTGGGAAGTGTCGGTTCCACCCACGGGGCCGTTCGGGGGTTGTTTCGAGTTTTCAGCCTCTAACGCCATGTTTTTAAGCCTAAGTCTAGAAATATTGAATTTATCGTCGTATTCTATAATCGGGAGTCCCGGGGCTGCGCGGCCAGTTCCTACGGGTTACATTAGTCCTTTGGGAGGTGTTGGTTCCACCCACAAGGCCGTTCGGGGGCGGTTTTGGGTTTTCGCCCACTAAGCCATGTTTTTAAGCCTAAGTATAGAATTAACCAAATTACCATCGTATTCTCAAACCGGGTGTCCCGCGGCTGGGCGGTCAGTTCCTACGAGTTACATTGGTCCTGTGGGAGGTGTTGATGCCACCCACGAGGCCGTTCGGGATCTGTTTCGTGTTTTCAACCACTAACGCCATGTTTTTAAGCCTGAGTCTAGAAATATGCAAATTATCGTCATTTTCTCAAACCGAGAGACCCACGACTACGGGGTCAGTTCCTACGATTTACATTGGTCTCGTGGGAGGTGTTGGTGCAACCCATGGGGCCGTTCGGGGGTTGTTTCGAGTTTTTACCCTCTAACGCCATGTTTTGCTTAAGGCTACAAAAATGCAAATTACCGTCGTATTATCAAACCGCGAGACTCGCGGCTGCAGGGTCAGTTCCTACTACTTACATTGGTCCCGTGGGAGGTGTTGGTTCCACCCACGGGGTCGTTCGGGGATTGTTTGATGTTTTCACCCTCTAGCGCCATGTTTTTAAGCCTAAGTCTATAAATATGCAAATTTTCATCGTATTCTCAAACCGGGAGACCCGCGGCTCCGGGGTCAGTTCCTACGAGTTATATTGGTCCCGTGGGAGGTGTTAGTGCCACCCACGGGGCCGTTCGGGGGTTGTAACGAGTTTTCACCCTCTAATGCCATGTTTTGATTAAATCGAGAAATATGCAAATTATCATCGTATTCTTAAGCCGGGAGTCTCGCGGCTGCGCGATCAGTTCCTATGAGTTTTATTGGTCCCGTGGGAGGTGTTGGAACCCCCCATGGGGCGGTTCGGGGGTTGTTTTGGGTTTTCACCCTCAAACACCATATTTTTAAGTCTAAGTCTAGAAATATGCAAATTATAGTCGTATTCTCAAACTGGGAGTCTCGGGGCTAGGCGACCAGTTCCTACGAGTTACAATAGTCCCATGGGAGGTGTTGGTGCCACCCATAGGGCCATTCGTGGGATGTTTTGGGTTTTCACCCACTAACGCCATGTTTTTAAGCTTAAGTCTAGAATTATGCAAATTACCATCGTATTCTCAAACTGGGTGTCCCGCGGCTGCGCGGTCAGTTTCCACGAGTTACATTGGTCCCGTGGGAGGTGTTGGTCCCACCCACGGGGCCGTTCGAGGGTTGTTTCGAGTTTCCATCCTATAACGCCATGTTTTTAAACCTAAGTCTAGAAATATGCAAATTATCATTGTTTTCTCAAATCGGGAGATTTTCTCGATTATCTCAAACCGGTTTTCGAGTTTCCACCCTCTATCATTGTTTTGCATAAATCTAGAAATATGAAAATCTCCCGATTTTCTCAAATCGGGAGATTTTTGAGATTGAAAACCTCCAAGTGTGATTCCAAACTAGGTCAAAGGTTTAGTTTTAAGAGAACTAGAAACATAAAACATTTTTTTTTATTTCAAAGTTAAAAACATTTACAGAAAACGAATCAACAAAATATTTCTCAAGCTGAGAAACAAAGATGCAAACTAAGTGTAATATATCATGAAAAACTCAGATCTGAAAATTTCTATATACAAGAACAATAGATCTAAGAAAATGATTAAGTTGGAAACAAGATCCAAAGAAGAAGAGGTTACAGCAACAAACCAAATCTTAAATCATCTTTCAAAACACTCATACACGCAAGGTTGTGTTTGTTAAATTATAGAGGTTTGAAGGTTTTTATCTGGTTTGAACTGTTTAGACGATTTAAGGTTAGGGTTAGGGTCTCTAACTCTTTCTCTCTCTGGTTTCTCTCTTCTCTCTCTCTTCTCTCTCCACTCTCTCTTTATTTTCTCTCAAAAGACGAAATGGCAAAAGTTCTCTAATGCTGAGAGTAGGAGCCTTTTTATAAGAGGCTGGGAAGGTTCGAGAATAAGGATTGAAATTAAGGGACCAGATTTAGTCAGGTTCAATTGACTTAGATCCAAGGGCATACGATATGCGGTGGTTAAAGCTCTCCTGAATGGTTCAAAAGGTGATCACAGGGATTATGATGGAAGACATGCAGATCGTTGATAAGAATGATCCAAGCGATGAAAATGATCACTCGAATTGTCTCAGCAAGGAAACACACTTCTCACTAATCAGAAGCTAACACATGTTGGCATATGAGGCGAGGTAAAATGCGCGTCTAAAATAATTACGAAGTAAACCCTGAAGCCTCTGCCCTTTTGGTTTCTACCCAAACCAACTTTAGACAATAAAACCAACATTCTAAAATATCAAATTTACCCCATAACCTTTTAAAACCAAGTTTTATTGATAAAACCATATTTTTAAAATGTTTTAAAAAATCCCAAAAAATATTTAAAAAACAATATTGGGGTTTTAAAAACACTCAACATATGTACACACACTAATATGCAATGTGACATGTAAATGATACATTCTACTGTGTGTGAGTGTTTGTAATTAGGTCTAGATCCCTTCAATCAAAGATGAAATAGAAATGCAAGCTCTGAGGTTCTTTGGTTTCTAGGATGGACATAATTTTGTCACAATTTTCAAACTAGATGAGCACTTATACAATATAGACTCAAGTGAGTCAAGAGTATAAGGTGCTTCAATCTCCCCCTTTGGAAATATGAGACAAAATCTCCTTTGAGTCAACTAGGACTCGTAGGGCGACAAAAAGATAAGAAAAACATATTCCTATAAAGATTCTATCTACCCAAATCCTAGAAAACAAAAGTACATAACTCAACTATTAACAATTGAATACCCTATTACATCAGTTGAGAAAAACTATACAAAAACCTGCAATGAATCATTAAGATCAAGCAGTTTAGCATATATACAAGTATTAAAAACGACTCAAATTTCTCCCCCATTTTGTCTCAAATGGACAAAGGGAAAAACTTTGATAATCAGCAAAGGTATTACTCAGAACAAACCATACCAATAGATTTACGCAAGGAAATGAATCTATTATAATCAAGAGGTTTGGTGAACATATATGCAAGTTGCAAATAAGTAGGAATATAATTGATTTCTAATTCCTTAGTTTCAACCAATTCGCGTATAAAGTGATGTCTAATTTTTATGTGCTTTGTTCGTGGGTGTTGAACAAGGTTTTTAGAAATATTAATCGCACATTGATTATCACAATAGAGATGCAATTGGTTTTATTGAATACCATAATCACTTAGCATTTGTTTAAGCCACAGTAATTGAGCACAACAGCTGCCAGCGGCTATGTATTCAGATTCGACTGTCGAGAGTGATGTGCAGTTTTGTTTCTTACTACTCCATCCTACCAAGTTATTACCTATATAATAACATGATCCTGATGTGATTTTACTATCATCAGTACACTCATCCCAGTCAGCATCAGTGTACCCAATTATAGTGCTTGGTGTGTCATTAGTGTACCAAAGTCCTAGATTTAGAGTGCCTTTCACATATTTAATGATACATTTAGCAGCATTCAAATGGCTCTCTTTAGGGTTATTTTGATAACGGGCACAAACACACACAACATACATAATATCAAGACGCGAGGCAGTAAGATATAGTAAGGTTCCTATCATATTTTGATATAGAGTAGGATCTACGAATTTTCCATTTTCATCTTTAGAAAGTTTTAACGTAGTACTCATGGGCGTTTTAGCATTTTTAGCACTCTCGAGGCCAAATATCTTTACTATCTCTAAAGCGTACTTGGATTGCGATACAAATAATCCTTCTGAATTGGGTTTGAGTTGGAGGCCTAAGAAGAATTATAACTCCCCCATAAGGGACATTTGAAATTCCTTATGCATAGTTTCAGAGAAGGATTTTACTTCCGAGGGAGAAGTTGATCCAAAGATAATATCGTCAACATAAACTTGAGCAATAATGATGTGTTGGTCAAAATATTTGACAAAAAGAGTTTGATCATTTCCACCTCTTTTGAAACCTTTATCAAAGAGGAAACTGGAAAGACGCTCATACCAAGCTCTAGGTGCTTGTTTAAGGCCATACAAAGCCTTTTTGAGACGAAATACATGATTTGGATATTGAGGGTCAATGAACCCTTTAGGTTGTTCTACATAGGTCTCTTCAGTCAATATACCATTAAGGAATGCAGATTTGACATCCAATTGGTAAAGTGTAAAATGCATGTGGCAAGCTATAGCAAAGAGTAGATGAACAGATTCTAACCGAGTAACAGGAGCAAAGGTCTCGTTAAAATTTATTCCTTCAATTTGAGAGTATCCTTGAGCAACTAATCTAACTTTATTTCTAATGAATATCCCATTTTCATCAGACTTATTTTTAAAAATCCAACGTGTCCCAATAACCTTTTTGTGATCAGGACGAGGAACAAGATACCAAACATCATGAATGAAAAATTGAAGAAGTTCTTCCTCCATAGCAGAAATCCAGTGAGAGTCATTCAATGCCTCATTTACATTATTTGGTTCCACTAGGGAACAAAACATGCATAATGTGCATAGTTTCTTAGTTGGGATCTTGTACGCACTGGCTCACTAGGGTTACCAACTACGTTATTTATGGGATGATCTTTAGAAACCCAGTTAGGTACTTCAGGTGTCTCAATTGGTAATGAATCATCTATTTCAGGAGAGTTATTTTCTAAAATGTTTGTAGGCTCTTCCTCAATAGTTGATTCACCAGTCTTACTCTCTACAGTAGTGTCACTCACAATTACATTTATGGAATCCATCAAGGTTTTAGTGCGAAGATTATACACCCTATAGGCTCTACTGTTAGGCGAGTATCCTAAAAATATAGCTTTATCTCCTCGGCTCTCAAATTTGGACAAGTGTTCCCTATCTTTGCATACATAACAAGTACTACCAAAAGTTCTAAGGTACTTAAGATTGGGATTTTTCTTGTACCAAAGTTCATAAGGGGTTTGTTTGGAATTATTTCTAAGACAGACCCTATTTATGATGTGATAGGTAGTACGAATAGATTCTACCCAAAAGTACTTAGGCAAATTCTTGGCATGTAACATAACACGTGCCATCTCTTGAAGAGTACGATTCTTTCTTTCAGCAATCCCATTTTGTTGAGGAGTCTTAGGAGCACTGAATTCATGTTTGTAACCATTATAGTCACAGTATTCAATAATACCAGTGTCTTTGAATTCACCACCTCTATCACTACGAATTCTATTTACTTGAGTGTCCTTTTCATTTTCAATCCGAAGAAGAATTTTTAAGAAAGTTTGAGAAGTGTCAGACTTTTGTTTTAAAAGGGCTACCCAAGTAAATCTGGTGAAGTCATCAACCATAACTAAAATATAACTGTGTCCACAAAGACTAACAGTTAGGGAGGGACCCATTAGGTCCATATGGATGAGCTCCAAGGGATTAAAGGTAATAATATCATTAACTTTCTTATGAGGTGCCTTAATAATTTTACCTTCCTCATAGGAACCACAGACAATGTTAGGAGTGGGTTTGATTTTAGGAACTCCTCTAACTATTTCCTGAGAGGCCAGTCTACTCAGATTATCGTAATTTATATGACCCATTCTGTTATGCCACATCTCGTTGTCATCCATTTTGGCAACATTACAGATTTCAGAATTATTCATGACAGTATACCAATTGTCAGGAGTTCTGAAACCTATAATTATGCATTCACTTTTCTCATTTAAAATTTTGCAATTGTTCTTTGAAAAGGTAACAGTATGATCTGAGTCACAAAATTGCGATATGCTAAGTAGATTTGCCTTAAGACCTTTAACTCGAAGGACATTTTCAAGAATAGGAAGTCCATCTTCTTGGAGAGTTCCTTTGACTATGATTTGAGATTAAACTCCATCACCAAAAATGACTTTACCTCCAGCAAAGATGGATTTGTTTAAAAGTTTAGTTTCATCCCCAGTCATGTGCTTAGAACATCCAGAGTCTAAATACTAACCAGGTGATGGGTGTTGAGCTTTTAAACCAGTAATAACTATGTTACACTTCATATGGGGTAATAGATCATCTTTTCTAACCCAAATTGCTCTAGTTTTCATTTTGCGCTTAGTAGCTCTCAATTGATAAAATTTTCGAGCATTAGATTTTTGCTGAAAAATGTTTTGCGCATGATTTTGAATTTTATGAAAGACTTGAGCATTTGGTTTAGGAAGTGCTTAGGAATCCTTCTAGGAAATGTTCTTTTAGGTTTGGTCTTTCTCTTTCTGTAATTAGAGTTTTTGTCAGGTTGTCTAGGAAGTACATAATTTTTCCGACTCCTTCCAGAATAGTTAAAGTTCTGATAAATAGGAGAACTATAGACAGGTGTAACTAGTCTCCTAGCATAGCAACTATCAAAAGAGTGACCGTATATATCAGAGTAAGAGTAATAAAGATTGCTCGAAATTGGGGTCTCCTTAGGAAAGTCTCTAAACAAAGGTTTTGAGAAGTTTTGAGGTTGAACTCTATTCTTAGGTGTGACAGTCTTGAATGCAGACTCACTCTTCCTAATAGAGGGGCAGACGTATTTAGCTTTAGGTGAACTTTCATGTTTAGAGCAACTTGATTCCCCAATGTTAAAATTTTGATGTTTTGAATCAAACTCAGTTTTTGTAGAATGAAAGTCTGGGCATGTTTCAATAGGCATTTTGCCTCCTGACAAACTTGATAGCTTCAAAAGATTTTGTTTGTGTCTCCAAATTGGGGAAAAACCCTATTCCAGTTCGATCATCAGAATTGGTTTTTGATTCAGCAACAAATTCATCAAAACAGTTAGAATTGTTTTCAAATTTTATAAATTTTTTGAAAATAGTTGCTGTCTTTTCTTTAGTTTGTTCCAATTCTAACAATGTTCCTTTGTATTTTTTCTCCAGAGTTTCATTTGTTTCATTTAAATTTCTGAGTTTTTTATCAAACATTTTGATTTCGCTTTCATGAGTCAAACATTGGGTAGTATACTCTTCGACATTCAGTTTAACCATTAGGCTTAGATCTTCTAGCTTCTTAGTGAGATCTTTCACAATCTTTTCTAACTTCTTAGTAAGATCTGGAAATATGCAAATTATCCTCGTATTCTCAACCCAGGAGTGCCGCGGCTACGCGATCAATTCCAATGAGTTACATTGGTCCCGTGGGAGGTGTTGGTGCCACCCACGGGGCCGTCCGGGGGTTCTTTCGGGTTTTCACCCAATAACGCCATGTTTTTAAGTTTATGTCTAGAATTATGCAAATTATCGTCGAATTCTCAAACTAGGAGTCCCGCAGCTGTGCGGCCAGTTCCCATGAGTCACATTGGTCCCATGGGAGGTGTTGGTGCCACCTAGGGGGTCGTTCGGGGGTTATTTTGGGTTTTCACCGACTAACGCCGTGTTTTTAATCCTAAGTCTAGAAATATGCAAATTATCGTCATATTCTCAAACCGGGAGACCCACGGGTGCGAGGTCAGTTTCTACGAGTTACATTGGTCCCATGGGAGGAATTGGTGCCACCCACGGGGCCGTTCGGTGTGGTTTCGAGTTTTCACCCTCTAACGAGATGTTTTTAAGCCTAAGTCTAGAAATATGCTAATTATCATCGTATTCTCAAACCTGAGAGACCCGTGGCTGTGGGGTCAGTTCCTACGAGTTATATTAGTCCCGTCGGAGGTGTTGGTGCCATCCACGGGGCCGTTCGGCGGTTGTTTCGAGTTTTCACCCTCTAACGCAATGTTTTTAAGCCTAAGTCTAGAAATATGTAAATTATCATCGTATTATCAAATCAGGAGTCCCAGGGCTGCGCGACCAGTTCCTACGAGTTATGTTAGTTCCGTGGGAGGTGTTGGTGCCACACACGGGGCCGTTCGGGGGCGATTTCGACTTTTCACCCACTAACGCCATGTTTTTAAGCCTAAGTCTAGAATTATGCAAATTACCATCGTATTCTCAAATCGGGAGTCCCATGACTGCGCGGTCAGTTCCTACGAGTTACATTGGTCCCGTGGGAGGTGTTGGTGCCACCCACGGGGCCGTTCGGGGGCTCTTTTGGGTTTTCCACCACTAACGTCGTGTTTTTAATCCTAAGTCTAGAATTATGCAAATTATCATCGTATTCTCAAATCGGTAGTCCCGCGACTGCGCGACCAGTTCTTACGAGTCTCATTGGTCCCGTGGGAGGTGTTGGTGCCACCCACAGGGACGTTCGAGGGCTATTTTGGGTTTTCACCCACTAACACCGTGTTTTTAAGCCTAAGTCTAAAATTATGCAAATTACCGTCATATTCTCAAACCGAAAGTCTTGCGGCTATGTGGTCAGTTGCTACGAGTAACATGGTCCCGTGGGAGGTGTTGGTGCCACCTACGGGGCCGTTCGGGGGTTTTTTCGAGTTTTCACCCTCGAACGCCATGTTTTTCTTAAGTATAGAAAAATGTCAATAACCGTCGTATTCTCAAACTGGGAGTATCGCGACTGCGCGGACAGTTCCTACGAGTTACATTGGTCCCACGGGAGGTGTTGATGCCACCCACGGGGCCTTTCGGGGGTTGTTTCGAGTTTTCGCCCTCTAACGCCATGTTTTTATGCTTAATTCTAGAAATATACAAATTATCATCGTTTCTCAAACTGGGAGTGTCGCGGCTGCGCGCTAAATTCCTACGAGTTACATTGGTCCCGTGGGAGGTGTGGGTTCCACCCACTGGGCCGTTCGGGGGATGTTTTGGGTTTTCACCCAATAACGCCGTGTTTTTAAGCCTAAGTCTAGAATTATGAAAATTACCGTCGAATTCTCAAATCGGGAGTTCCATGGCTGTGCGACCAGTTATTATTAGTCACATTGGTCCCGTGGGAGGTTTTGGTGCCACCCACGGGGTCCTTCGGGGGCAGTTTCGAGTTTTCACCCTCTAACGCCATGTTTTGCTTAAGTCGAGAAAAATGCACATTATCGTCATTTTCTTAAACCGGGAGACCCACGTCTGTGGAGTCAGTTCCTACGAGTTACATTGGTTCCGTGGGAAGTGTTGGTCCGACCCACGGGGCCGTTCGGGGGTTGTTTCGTGTTTTTACCCTCTAACGCCATATTTTTAAGCTTAAGTCTAGAAATATGGAAATTATCATCGTATTCTCAAATCGGGAGTCCCGGGGCTACACGGCCAGTTGCTACGGGCTACATTAGTCCCGTGGGAGGTGTTGGTTCCACCCACAGGGCCGTTCGCGGGCTATTCGAGTTTTCACCCACTAACGCCATGGTTTTAAGCCTAAGTATATAATTATGCAAATTACCATCGTATTCGCAAATCGGGTGTCCCGCGGCTGCGCAGTGAGTTCCTATGAGTTGTGTTGGTCCCGTGGGAGGTGTTGGTGCCACCCACTGGGCCGTTCGGGGACTGTTTTGGGTTTTCAACCACTAACACCATGTTTTTAACCCTAAGTCTAGAAATATGCAAATTATGATCATTTTCTCAAACCGAGAGACCCGCGACTGCGGGGTCAGTTCCCACGAGTTCCATTGGTCCTGTGGGAGGTGTTGGTGCCACCCACGGGGCCGTTCGGGGGTTGTTTCGAGTTTCCACCCTCTAACGCCATGTTTTTAAACCTAAGTCTACAAATATGCAAATTATCGTTGTTTTCTCAAACCGACAGACTTGCGACTGCGGGGTCAACTCCTACGAGTTACATTTGTCCTGGGGGAGGTGATGGTGTCACCCACGGGGCTGGGGGGTTCTTTTGAGTTTTCACCCTCTAACGCCATGTTTTTCTTAAGTCTAGAAAAATTGAAATTACGGTCATATTCTCAAATCGATAGTGTCGCAGATGTGCGGATAGTTCCTATGAGTTACATTGGTCCCGTGGGAGGCGTTGATGCCACCCACGGGGCCGTTCGGGGTTGTTTTGAATTTTCACCCTCTAACGCTATTTTTTTATGCTTAAGTCTCAAAATATGCAAATTGTCCTCGTATTCTCAAACTGAGAGTGCCGCGGCTGTGCGGTCAATTCTTACGAGTTATATTGGTCCCGTGGGAGGTGTTGGTGCCACCCACGAGGCCGTTTGGGGGTTGTTTCGCGTTTTCACCCAATAACGCCATGTTTTTAAGCCTATGTCTAGAATTATGCAAACTACCATTGAATTCTCAAACCAGGAGTCCCGCGGTTGTGCGGCCAGTTCCTACGAGTCACATTGATCCCGTGGGAGGTGTTAGTGCCACCCAGGGGGTCATTCGGGGGTTGTTACGAGTTTTTCACCCACTAACGCCATGTTTTTAAGCCTAAGTCTGTAAATATGCAAATTATCATCGTATTATCAAACCGAGAGTCCCAGGGCTGCGCGACCGGTTCCTACGAGTTACATTAGTCTCGTGGGAGGTGTTGGTGCCACCCACGGGGCCGTTCGGGGGCTGTTTCAAGTTTTCACCCATTAACGCCATGTTTTCAAGCTTGAGTCTTGAATTATGCAAATTACCATCGTATTCTCAAACCGGGAGTCCCGTGACAGAGCGGTCAGTTCCTATGAGTTACATTGGTTCCGTGGGAGGTGTTGGTGCCACCCACGGGGCCGTTCGGGGGTTGTTTTGGGTTTTCAACCACTAACGCCGTCTTTTTAAGCCTAAGTCTAGAATTGTGCAAATTATCATCGTACTCTCAAATCGGGAGTCCCGCGGCTGCGCGGTAAGTTCCTACGAGTCAAATTGGTCCCGTGGGAGGTGTTGGTGCCACCCACGGGGCCGTTCGAGGGCTAATTTTGGTATTCACCCACTAACGCCGTGTATTTAGACCTAAGTCTAGAATTATGCAAATTACCGTTATATTCTCAAACCGAAATCCCACGGCTGCGTGGTCAGTTGCTACGAGTAACATTGGTCCCGTGGGTTGTTTCGAGTTTTCACCCTCTAACGCCATGTTTTTCTTATGTCTAGAAAAATGTAAATTACCGTCGTATTCTCAAACCGAGAGTGCACAGCTGCGCAGACAGTTCCTACGAGTTACATTGGTCCCGTGGGATGTATTGATGCCACCCACGGTGCCGTTCGGTGGTTGTTTCGAGTTTTCACCCTCTAACGCCACATTTTTATGCTTATGTCTAGAAATATGCAAATTATCATCGTATTCTCAAACTGGGAGTGTCGTGGTTGCGCTGTCAATTCCTACGAGTTACATTTGTCCAGTGGGAGGGTTGGTGCCACCCACGGGGCCGTTCGGGGGCTGTTTTGGGTTTTCACCCAATAATGCCATGCTTTTAAGGGTAGGTCTAGATTGATGCAAATTACTGTCGAATTCTCAAACCGAGAGTTCCACGGCTGCGCGGCCAATTCGTACGAGTCACATTGGTCCTGTGGGAGGTTTGGGTGCCACCCAAGGGGTCGTTCGGGGGCAGTTTTTAGATGTCACCATGTAACGCCATGTTTTGCTTAAGTCCAGAAAAATGCAAATTATCATTGTATTCTTAAATCGGGAGACCCGCTGCTACGGGATCCATTCGTACGAGTTACATTGGTCCCGTGGGAAGTGTTGGTTCCACCCACGGGGCCGTTTGAGATTTGTTTCGAGTGTTCACCCTCTAACACCATGTTTTTAAGCCTAAGATTAGAAATATGGAAATTATCATTGTATTCTCAAATCGGGAGCCCCGGGGCTACGCGACCAGTTTGTACGGGTTACATTTGTCCCGTGGGAGGTTTTGGTTCCACCCACAGGGCCGTTCGGGGGTTGTTCCGGGTTTTCATCCACTAACGCCATGTTTTTAAGCCTAAGTCTCGAATTATGCAAATTACCATCGTATTTTCAAACCTGGTGTCCTGCGGCTGCGCGGTCAATTCCTACGAGTTGCATTGGTCCTGTGGGATGTGTTGGTGCCACCCACGGGGCCGTTCGGGGGCTGTTTTGGGTTTTCACCGACTAACGCCATGTTTTTAAGTCTAAGTCTACAAATATGCAAATTATCGTCATTTTCTCAAATCGAGAGACCCGCGACTGCGGGATCAGTTCCTACGAGTTACATTTGTCCCGTGGGAGGTGTTGGTACCACCCACGGGGCCGTTTGGGGGTTGTTTGGAGTTTTCACCCTCTAACGCCAAGTTTTTATGATTAAGTCTAGAAATATGCAAATTATCATCGTATTGTTAAACCGGGAGTGTCGCGGCTGTGCTGTCAATTCCTATGAGTTACATTGGTCCCTTGGGAGGTGTTTGAGCCAACCACGGGGCCGTTCGGGGGACTGTTTCGGGTGTTCACCCAATAACGGCATGTTTTTAAGCCTAGGTATAGAATTATGCAAATTACCATTGAATTCTCAAATAGGGACCCCCGCGGATGCGCGACCAGTTCCTACGAGTCACATTGGTCCCGTGGGAGGTGTTAGTGCCACCCACGGGGTCGTTCGGGGGTTGTTTCGGGTTTTCACCCACTAACGCCGTATTTTTAAGCCTAAGTCTAGAAATACTCAAATTATCCTCATATTCTCAAATCGGGAGTCTCGCGGCTGCGCGGTCATTTCCTATGAGTTACATTGGTCCCGTGGGAGGTGTTGGCGCCACCCATGGGGCGGTTCGGGGGCTGTTTTGGGTTTTCACCCTCTAACACCATATTTTTAAGCGTAAGTCTATAAATATGCAAATTATCATCATATTCTCAAACCGGGAGTCCTGGGGATGCACGGCCAGTTCCTATGAGTTATATTTGTCCCGTGGGAGGTGTTGGTGCCACCCACGGGGCCGTTTGGGGGCTATTTCGGATTTTCACCCACTAACGCCATGTTTTTTAGCCTAAGTATAGAATTATGCAAAATACCATAGTATTCTCAAATCGGGAGTCCCGCGGCTGCGCGCTCAGTTCCTACGAGTGACACTGGTCCCGTGGGAGGTGTTGCTGCTGCCCACGAGGCTTTTCAGGGATGTTTTGGTTTTTCAACCATTAACGCCATGTTTTTAAGACTAATTCTAGAAATATGCAAATTGTCATCATTTTCTTAAACCGGGAGACCCGCGACTGCGGGGTCAGTTCTTACGAGTTACATCAGTCCCGTGGGAGGTGTTGGTGCCACCCAAGGGGCCGTTCGAGGGTTGTTTCGAGTTTTCACCCTCTAATGCCAGGTTTTTCTTAAGTCTAGAAAATTGCAAATTACCATCGTATTCGCAAACCGAGAGACCCGCGGCTGCGTGGTCAGTTCATAAAAGTTACATTGGTCCCGTGGGAGGTGTTATTTCCACCCACGGGACCGTTCGGGGGTTGCTTCGAGTTTTCACCCTCTTACGCCATGTTTTGCTTAAGTATAGAAATATTAAAATTATCATCATCTTCTCAAATCGGGAGTCTTGCGGCTGCGCGTTCAGTTCTTACGACTTACATTGGTCCCGTGGGAGGTGTTGGTGCCACATATATGGCCGTTCGGGGGCTGTTTTGGGTTTTCACCCTCTAACGCCATGTTTTTAAGCCAAAGTCTAGAAATATGTAAATTACCATTGTATTCTCAAACTGGGAGTCCCAAGGCTACGCGGTGACTTCCTACGAGTCACATTGGTCCCGTGGGAGGTGTTGGTGCCACCCACGGGGCCGTTCGGGGGCTGTTTCGAGTTTTCATCCTCTAACGCCATGTTTTTCTTAAGTCTAGAAAAATTTAAATTACCATCGTATTCTTAAACCCCAGGAGTGTCGTGGCTGCGCGGATAGTTCCTATGAGTTACATTGGTCCCGTGGGAGGTGTTGATGCCACGCACGGGGCCGTTCGGGGGTTGTTTTGAGTTTTCACCCTTTAACGCCATGTTTTTATGCTTAAGTCTAGAAATATGCAAATTATCATCATATTGTCAAACCGAGAGTGCCGCGGCTGCGCAGTCAATTCCTACGAGTTCCATTGGTCCCGTGGGAGGTGTTGGTGCCACCCACGAGGCCGTTCGAGGGCTGTTTCGCGTTTTCACCCATTAACGCCATGTTTTTAAGCCTAGGTCTAGAATTATGCAAATTACCGTCGAACTCTCAAACCGGGAGCCCCGCGATTGCGCGACGAGTTCCTACGAGTCAAATTGGTCTCGTGGGAGGTGTTAGTGCCACCCACGGGGTCGTTCGGGGGCTGTTTTTGGTTTCCACCCACTGATGCCGTGTTTTTAAGCCTATGTCTAAAAATATGCAAATTATCATCTTATTCTCAAACCGGGACACCAGTGGCTGCGGGGTCAGTTTCTATGAGTTAAATTGTTCCCGTGGGAGGTGTTGGTGCCACCCACGGGGTCATTCGGGGGTTGTTTCGAGTTTTCACCCTCAAACGTGATATTTTTAAGCCTAAGTCTAGAAATATGCAAATTATCATTGTATTCTCAAACCGGGAGACCCGTGGTTTCGGGGTCAGTTCCTACGAGTTATATTAGCCCCGTGGGAGGTGTTGGTGCCACCCACGGGGCTGTTCGGGGCTTGTTTTGAGTTTTCACCCTCTTATGCCATGTTTTGCTTAAATCTATAAATATTCAAATTGTCACCGTATTCTTAAATCGGGAGTCTCGCGGCTGCGTGGTCAGTATCTACGAGTTACATTGGTCCCGTGGGAGGTGTTGACGCCACCCACGGGACGGTTCGGGGCTGTTTTGGGTTTTCACCCTCTAACGCCATATTTTTAAGCGTAAGTAAAGAAATATGCAAATTATCATCGTATTCTCAAACCAGGAGTCTCGGGGCGGTGCTACCAGTTCCTACGAGTTACATTAGTCCCGTGGGAGGTGTTGGTACCGCCCACGGGGCCGTTCAGGGGCTGTTTCAGATTTTCACCCACTAACGCCACGTTTTTAAACCTAAGTCTAGAAATATGCAAATTATCGTCGTTTTCTCAAACCAGGAGACCCGCGGCTGTGGTGTCAGTTCCTACGAGTTACATTGGTCCCGTGGGAGTTGTTATTTCCACCCACGGGGTCGTTTGGGGGTTGTTTCGAGTTTTCACCCTCTCACGCCATGTTTTGCTAAAGTCTAGAAATATGAAAATTATCGTTGTCTTCTAAAATTGGGAGTCTCGCGGCTGTGCGGTCAGTTCTTACTAGTTACATTGGTCCCGTGGGAGGTGTTGGTGCCACCCACAGGGCCGTTTAGGGGCTGTTTTTGGTTTTCAACCTCTAACGCCATGTTTTTAAGCCTATGTCTAGAAATATGCAAATTACCGTCGTATTCTCAAATTGGGAGTCCCGCGGCTACGCGACCACTTCCTACGAGTCATATTGGTCCCGAGGGAGGTGTTGGTGCAACCCACGAGGCCGTTCGGGGGTTGTTTTGAGTTTTCACCCTCTAACATCGTGTTTTTCTTTAGTCTAGAAAAATGTAAATTCTCATCGTATTCTCAAACCCCGGGAGTGTCGCGGCTGCGCGGACAGTTCCTTGAGTTACATTGGTCCCGTGGGAGGTGTTGATGCCACCCACAGGGCTGTTCGGGGGTTGTTTTGAGTTTTCACCCTCTAACGCCATGTTTTTATGCTTAAGTCTAGAAATATTCAAATTATCATCGTATTGTCAAATCGGGAGTGCCGCGGCTGTGCGGTTAATTCATACGAGTTAGATTGGTCCCGTGGGAGGTGTTGGTGCCACCCACGGGGCCGTTTGGAGGATGTTTCGGGTTTTCACCCTCTAACGCCATGTTTTTAAGCCTAATTCTCGAAATATACAAATTATCGTCGTATTCTCAAATTAGGAGTCTTGGGGCTGCGCGACCAGTTCCTACGAGTTTCATTAGTCATATGGGAGGTGTTGGTGCCACCCGCGGGGCCGTTCGGGGGCTGTTTGTGGTTCTCACCCACTAACGCCATGCTTTTAAGCCTAAGTCTAGAATTATGCAAATTACCGTCGTAGTCTCAAACCAGGAGTCCCGCGGCTGCGCGATCAGTTTCTACGAGTCACATTGGTCCCGTGGGAGGTGTTCTTGCCACCCACAGGGCTGTTCGGGGGTTGTTTCGAGTTTTCACCCTCTAACGCGATGTTTTTAGGCCTATGTCTAGAAATATGCAAATTATCGTCGTATTCTCAAACCGGGAGACCCGTGGATGCGGGGTCGATTCCTACGAGTTATATTGGTCCCGTGGGAGGTGTTGGTTCCACCCATGGGGCCATTCGGGGGTTGTTCGAGTTTTCACCCTCTAACGCCATGTTTTGCAAAAATCTAGTAATATACAAATTATCGTCGTATTCTTAAATCGGGAGTCTCGCGGCTGCGCAATCAGTTCCTATGAGTTACATTGGTCCCGTTGGAGGTGTTGGCACCACCCACAGGGCGGTTCGGGGGCTGTTTTGGGTTGTCAACCTCTAATGCCATATTTTTAAGCCTAAGTCTTGAAATATGAAAATTATCATCGTATTCAAAAACCAGGAGTCCCGGGGCTGCGCGACCAGTTCCTACGAGTTACATTAGTCCCGTGGAAGGTGTTGGTGCCACCCACGGGGCCGATCTGGGGTTGTTTCCGGTTTTCACCCACTAACGCCATGTTTTTAAGCCTAAGTCTAGAATAATGTAAATTACCATCGTATTCTCAAACCGGGAGTCCCGCGGCTGCGCGGCTAGTTCCTACGAGTTACATTGGTCCCGTGGGAGGTGTTGGAGCAACCCACGGGGCCGTTCGGGGGCTGTTTTTGGTTTTCAACCACTAACGCCATGTTTTTAATCCTAAGTCTAGAAATATGCAAATTATCGTCATTTTCTCAAATCGGGAGACCCGAGACTGCGGGGTCATTTCCTACGAGTTACATCGGTCCCGTGGGAGGTGTTGGTGCCACCCACGGGGCATTTTGGAGGTTGTTTCGAGTTTTCACCCGCTAACGCCAAGTTTTACTTAAGTCTAGAAAAATTAAAATTATCGTCGTATTCTCAAACCGGGAGACCCGCGGCTGCGGGGTCAGTTCCTACAAGTTACATTGGTCCCGTGGGAGGTGTTATTTCCACCCACGGGGCCGTTTGGTGGTTGCTTCGAGTTTTCACCCTCCTACACCATGTTTTGTTTAAGTCTAAAAATATTCAAATTATCATCATCTTCTCAAATCGGGAGTCTTGCGACTGCGCATTAAGTTCTTATGAGTTACAATGTTCCCGTGGGAGGTGTTGGTGCCACCTACATGGCCGTTCGGGGGCTGTTTTGGGTTTTCACCCTCTAACGCCATGTTTTTAAGCCTAAGTCTAGAAATATGAAAATCACCATCGTATTCTGGAATTGGGAGTCCCGCGGCTGGGCGGCCACTTCTTACGAGTCACATTAGTCCCGTGGGAGGTGTTGGTGCCACCCACGGGGCCGTTCGGGGGCTGTTTCGAGTTTTCACCCTCTAAGGCCATGTTTTTATGCTAAGTCTAGAAATATGCAAATTATCATCGTATTCTCAAACTGGGAGACCCGTTGCTGCAAGGCAGTTCATACGAGTTACATTGGTCCCACGGGAGGTGTTGGTGCCACCCACAGGGCCGTTCGGGGGTTGTTTCGAGTTTCCACCCTCTAACGCCCTGTTTTTAAGCCTAAGTCTAGAAATATGCAAATTATCGTCGTATTCTTAAATCGGGAGACCCGTGGCTACGGGGTCAGTTCCTACGAGTAAGATTGGTCCCGTGGGTGGTGTTGCTGCCACCCACGGGGCCGTTTGGGGTTTGTTTTGAGTTTTCACCCTTTAACACCATGTTTTTTTTAATCTAGAAATATGCAAATTATCATCGTATTCTCAAACCGGGAGTCTCGCGGCTGCGCGGTGAGTTCTTACGAGTTGCATTGGTCACGTGGGAGGTGTTGGTGCCACCCACGGGGCCGTTCGGGGTTTGTTTCGTGTTTTCACCCACTAACGCCATGTTTTTAAGCCTAATTCTAGAATTATGCAAATTACAGTCCTATTCTCAAACCGGGAGTCCCGCGGCTGTACGACCAGTTTCTACGAGTCACATTGGTCCCATGGGAGGTGTTGGTACCACCCACGGGGCCGTTAAGGGGCTGTTTTCGGTTTTCACCCACTAATGTCGTGTTTTTAAGCCTATGTTTAGAAATCAGCAAATTATCGTCGTATCCTCAAACCGGGAGACCTGCGGTTGCGGGGTCAGTTCCTACGAGTTACATTGGTTCCGTGGGTGGTGTTGGTGACACCCACGTGGCCGTTCGGGGGTTGTTTCGAGTTTTCACCCCCTAACGCCATGGGTCCCGTGTGAGGTGTTCGTGACTCTTACAGGACCGTTTTGTGCTTGTTTTACATTTTCAACCTTCGATGGCGTCTTTTTATGCTGAGGTCAAACTTTGTGCAAATTTAGAATGTTTTCTCAAACCGGGCGCCCCGTGACTTCAAGGTCGGTTCCTATGAGTCCCATTGGTCCCGTGCAAGATTTCGTGACTCTTACGGGACCTTTTTGTGGACGTTTTACATTTTCACCCTTCGATTGCAAGTTTTTATTCTCAAGTCCAAATTTTTTGCAAATTTACGGTGTACACTCTAACCGGGAGCCCCGTGACTACACGGTTGATTCCTATGAGTCAGATTGGTCCCGTGCAAGGTGTTCTTGACTCTTACCAGACCTTTCTGTGGTTATTTTACTTTTTCACCCTTCCATGGCATCTTTTTTGTTCTCAAGTCTAACTTTTTGCAAATTTACGCTGTACACTCAAACCGGGATCCCTTTGAGTACCCGTCCAGTTCCTACTATTAACATTGGTCCCGTGCGAGATTTCATGACTCTTACGGGACCTTTTTGTGGATGTTTTACATTTTCACCCTTCGATTGCAAGTTTTTATGCTCAAGTTTAAATTTTTTGCAAATTTACGGTGTACACTCTAACGGGGAGCCCCGTGACTACACGGTTGGTTCCTACAAGTCAGATTGGTCCCGTGCAAGGTGTTCTTGACTCTTACCAGACCTTTCTGTGGTTATTTTACGTTTTCACCCTTCCATGGCATCTTTTTTGTTCTCAAGTCTAACTTTTTGCAAATTTACGCTGTACACTCAAACCGGGATCCCTTTGAGTACCCGTTCTGTTCCTACTATTAACATTGGTCCCGTGCAAGGTTTTCGTGACTCTTACGGGACCGTTTTGTGGCTTTTTTATGTTTTCATCCTTCGATGGCATGCATTTATGCTTAAGTCTATTTTTTTGCAAATTTATTTCGTACACTCCAATCGGGAGCACCGTGACTATGCGGTCAGTTCCTACAAGTTATATTGGTCCCGTACGAGGTGTTCGTGCTCTTACGGGACCGTTTTAAGGTTGTTAAATGTTTTCACCCTTCGATGGCATACAAGTCTAACTTTTTACAAATTTACGTCGTACACTAAAACCGTGAGCCCGGTGACTATGTCGTCGGTTCCTACAAGTCACATTAGTTCCGTGCGAGGTGTTTGTGACTCTTACCAGACCGTTTATTTGCTATTTTAGGTTTTCACCCTTCGATGGTATGTTTTTATGCTCAAGTCTAATTTTTTGCAAATTTGCGTCGTACACTCAACCAGGAAGCCTCGTTACTACGCGATCGATTTCTATGAGTCACGTTGGTCCTGTGCGAGGTGTTCGTGACTCTTACGGGACCATTTTGTGCTTGTTGCATGTTTTCACCCTACGATGTCATGTTTTTATGCTCAAGTCTATTTTTTTTGCAAATTTATGTAGTACACTCTAACCGGGAGCCCCTGACTATGGAGTCGGTTTCTATGAGTTACATTAATCCCGTGCGAGGTGTTCGTGACTCTTACCGGACCATTTTATTGCTATTTTACATTTTTACCCTTCGATGGCATGTTTTTATGCTTAAGTATAGCTTTTTACAAATTTACTTCATACACTCAAATCGGGATCCCCGTGACTATGCGATCGGTTCCTACGAGTCACATTAGTCCCTTGCGAGGGGTTCCTGACTCTTAGGGGACCGTTTTAAGGTTGTTTTAGATTTTCACCCTTCGATGGCATGTTTTTATGCTTAAGTTTGTTATTTTTAAAAATTTACATCGTATACTCAAGCCGGGAGCCCCGTGACTACGTAGTCGGTTCCTACGAGTCACATTAGTCCCATGCGAGGGGTTCGTGACTCTTACGGGACCATTTTAAGGCTGTTTTATGTTTTCACCCTTCGATGACATGTTTTTATGCTTAAGTTTATTTTTTTGCAAATTTACGTCGTACACTCAAACCGGGAGCCCCGTGACTACGTAATGGTTCCTATGAGTGACATGGGTCCCGTATGATGTATTTATGACTCTTAGGGGACCGTTTTGTGCTTGTTTTATGTTTTTAACCTTCGATGGCATCTTTTTATGCTCAGGTAGAACTTTGTGCAAATTTAGAAAGTATTCTCAAACCGGGAGACCCGTGACTACGCGGTCGGTTCCTATGAGTCGTATTGGTCCCGTGCGAGGTTTCGTGACTCTTACGGGACCTTTTTGTGGCTGTTTTACGTTTTCACCCTTCGATTGCATGTTTTTTTGCTCAAGTGTTATTTTTTTGGAAATTTACGTCGTACACTCTAATTGGGAGCCCCGTGACTACACGGTCGGTTCCTACGAGTCAGATTTGTCCCGTGCAATGTGTTCGTGACTCTTACCAGACCGTTTTGTGGTTGTTCTACGTTTTCACCCTTCGATGGCATGTTTTTATGCTTAAGTCTATGTTTTTATAAATTTACATCGTACACTCAAATCGGGAGTCCCGTGACTACGCGGTCGGTTCCTACGAGTCGCATTGGTCCCGTGCGAGGTGTTCGTGACTCTTATGGGACCGTTTGGTGTTTGTTTTAGGTTTTCGTCCTTTAATGGCATGTTTTTATGCTTAAGTCTAACTTTTTGTAAATTTACGTCTTACACTGAAACTGGGAGACCCGTGACTACACGGTCTGTTCCTACGATTTACATTGGTCCCGTGCGAGCTGTTCGTGACTCTTACGGGACTGTTTTGTGGCTATTTTATGTTTTCACCATTCGATGGCATTTTTTATGGTTAAGTATAATATTTTGCAAATTTACGTCGTACAATCAAGTCGGGAGTGCCGTGACTACACGGTTAGTTCCTACGACTTAAATTGGTCCCGTGCGAGATGTTCGTGACTCTTACGGGACCTTTTTGTGGCTATTTTATGTTTTCACCCTTCGATGGCATCTTTTTTATTCTCAAGTCTAACTTTTTGCAAATTGACGTCGTAAACTCAAATCATGATCCATGTGACTACCCGGTTGGTTCCTACGAATCACGATGCTGCACGACCAGTTCCTACGAGTTACATTAGTCCCGTGGGAGGTATTGGTGCCACCCACGGGACCGTTCGGGGTTTGTTTTGTGTTTTCACCCACTAACGCCATATTTTTAAGCCTAATTCTATAATTATGCAAATTACAGTCGTATTCTCAAACCGGGAGTCCCGTGGTTGTACGACCAGTTTCTACGAGTCACATTGGTCCCATGGGAGGTGTTGGTGCCACCCACGGGGCCGTTAGGGGGCGTTTTTCGGTTTTCACCGACTAATGCCGTGTTTTTAAGCTTAAGTCTAGAAATCAACAAATTATCGTCGTATCCTCAAACCGGGAGACCTGTAGTTACGGGGTCAGTTCCTACGAGTTACATTGGTCCCGTGGGAGGTGTTGGTGCCACCCACGGGGCCGTTCGGGGGTTGTTTCGAGTTTTCACCCTCTAACGCCATGGGTCCCGTGTGAGGTGTTCGTGACTCTAACAGGACCGTTTTGTGCTTGTTTTACATTTTCAACCTTCGATGGCGTCTTTTTATGCTAAGGTCGAACTTTGTGCAAATTTAGAAAGTTTTCTCAAACCGGGCGCCTCGTGACTTCAAGGTCGGTTCCTATGAGTCCCATTGGTCCCGTGCGAGATTTCATGACTCTTACGGGACCTTTTTGTGGATGTTTTACATTTTCACCCTTCGATTGCAAGTTTTTATGCTCAAGTTTAAATTTTTTGCAAATTTACGGTGTACACTCTAACGGGGAGCCCCGTGACTACACGGTTGGTTCCTATGAGTCAGATTGGTCCCGTGCAAGGTGTTCTTGACTCTTACCAGACCTTTTTGTGGTTATTTTACGTTTTCACCCTTCGATGGCATCTTTTTTGTTCTCAAGTCTAACTTTTTGCAAATTTACGCTGTACACTCAAACCGGGATCCCTTTGAGTACCCGTTCAGTTCCTACTATTAACATTGGTCCCGTGCGAGGTGTTCGTGACTCTTAAGGGACCGTTTTGTGGCTTTTTATGTTTTCACCCTTCGATGGCATGCTTTTATGCTTAAGTCTAATTTTTTGCAAATTTATGTCGTACACTCCAATCGGGAGCACCGTGACTATGCGGTCAGTTCCTACAAGTTATATTGGTCCCGTGCGAGGTGTTCGTGCTCTTACGGGACCGTTTTAAGGTTGTTATATTTTTTCACCCTTCGATGGCATGCAAGTCTAACTTTTTACAAATTTACGTCGTACACTCAAACCGGGAGCCCCGTAACTATGTCGTCGGTTCCTACAAGTCACTTTAGTTCCGTGCGAGGTGTTCGTGACTCTTACCAGACCGTTTATTGGCTATTTTAGGTTCTCACCCTTCGATGGCATGTTTTTATGCTCAAGTCTAATGTTTTGCAAATTAGCATCGTACACTAAACCAGGAAGCCCCGTTACTACGCGATCGGTTTCTATGAGTCACGTTGGTCATGTGCTAAGTGTTCGTGACTCTTACGGGACCATTTTGTGCTTGTTGTACATTTTCACCCTACGATGGCATGTTTTTATGCTCAAGTCTATTTTTTTTACAAATTTATGTCGTACACTCTAACCGGGAGCCCCCTGACTACGGAGTCGGTTTTTATGAGTTACGTTAATCCCGTGCGAGGTGTTCGTGATTCTTACCGGACCATTTTATGGCTATTCTACATTTTTACCCTTCGATGGCATGTTTTTATGCTTAAGTATAGCTTTTTATAAATTTATGTCATACACTCAAATCGGGATCCCCGTGACTACGCGGTCGGTTCCTACGAGTCACATTAGTCCCGTGCGAGGGGTTCCTGGCTCTTACGGGACCATTTTAAGGCTGTATTAGATTTTCACCCTTCGATGGCATGTTTTTATGCTTAAGTTTGTTTTTTTCCAAATTTACGTCGTATACTCAAGCCGGGAGCCCCGTGACTACGTAGTCGGTTCCGATGAGTCACATTAGTCCCGTGCGAGCGGTTCGTGACTCTTACGGGACCGTTTTAAGGCAGTTTTACATTTTCACACTTCAATGACATGTTTTTATGCTTAAGTTTATTTTTTTGCAAATTTACATCGTACACTCAAACCGGGAGCCCCGTGACTACGTGGTTGGTTCCTATGAGTCACATGGGTCCCGTGTGAGGTGTTTGTGACTCTTAGGGGACTGTTTTGTGCTTGTTTTACGTTTTTAACCTTCGATGGCATCTTTTTATGCTCAGGTCGAACTTTATGCAAATTTAGAAAGTATTCTCAAACCGAGAGACCCGTGACTACGCGGTCGGTTCCTATGAGTCACATTGTTCCCGTGCGAGGTTTCGTGACTCTTACGGGACCTTTTTGTGGCTGTTTTACGTTTTCACCCTTCGATTGCAAGTTTTTATGCTCAAGTGTAATTTGTTTGCAAATGTACGTCGTACACTCTAATTAGGAGCCCCGTGACTACACAGTCGGTTCCTACGAGTCAGACTGGTCCCGTGCAATGTGTTCGTGACCCTTACCAGACCGTTTTGTGGTTTTTCTACGTTTTCACCCTTCGATGGCATGTTTTTATGCTTAAGTCTATGTTTTTGTAAATTTACGTTGTACACTCAAATCGGGAGTCCCGTGACTACGCGGTCGGTTTCTACGAGTCGCATTGGTCCCGTGCGAGGTGTTCGTGACTCTTATGGGACCGTTTGGTGTTTGTTTTAGGTTTTCGTCCTTTAATGGCATGTTTTTATGCTTAAGTCCAACTTTTTGTAAATTTACGTCGTACACTCAAACTGGGAGACCCGTGACTACACGGTCTATTCCTACGATTTACATTGGTCGCGTGCGAGGTGTTCGTGACTCTTACGGGACTGTTTTGTGGCTATTTTATGTTTTCACCATTCGATGGCATTTTTTATGCTTAAGTCTAATATTTTGCAAATTTACGTCGTACAATCAAGCCGGGAGCGCCGTGACTACACGGTCAGTTCCTACGACTTAAATTGGTCCCGTGCGAGATGTTCGTGACTCTTACGGGACCTTTTTGTGGCTATTTTACGTTTTCACCCTTCTATGGCATCTTTTTTATTCTCAAGTCTAACTTTTTATAAATTGACGTCGTAAACTCAAATCAGGATCCCTGTCACTACCCGGTCAGTTCCTACGACTTAAATTGGTCCCGTGCGAGATGTTCGTGACTCTTACGGGACCTTTTTATGGATATTTTACGTTCTGACCCTTCGATGTCATCCTTTTTATTCTCAAGTCTAACTTTTTGCAAATTGACGTCGTAAACTCAAATCGGGATCCCTGTGACTACCCGGTTGGTTCCTACGAGTCACATTGGTCCCGTGCGAGGTGTTCATGACTCTTACAGACCGTTTATTGGCTATTTTAGGTTTTCACCCTTCGATGGCATGTTTTTATGCTAAAGTCTAATTTTTTAGAAAATTTACGTCGTACACTCTAACCGGGAGCCCCGTGACTACGCGGTCGGTTTCTATGAGTTACAGTAATCCTGTTCGAGGTGTTCGTGACTCTTACCGGACCGTTTTATGGCTATTTTATGTTTTCACCCCTCGATGGCATTTTTTATGCTTAAGTATAGCTTTTTACAAATTTACGTCATACACTCAAACCGGGAGCCCCGTGGGTAAGCTGTCGATTCCTACGAGTCACATTAGTCCCGTGCGAGGGGTTAGTGTCTCTGTTATACATTTTCACCCTTCGATGGCATGTTTTTATTCTTAAGTTTATTTTTGTACAAATTTACGTCGTATACTCAAATCGAGAGTCCCGTGACTACGTAGTCGATTCCTACGAGTCACATTAGTCCCGTACGAGGGGTTCGTGACTCTTACGGGACCGTTTTAAGGCTGTTTTACGTTTTCACCCTTCGATGACATGTTTTTATGCTTAAATTTATTTTTTTACAAATTTACGTCGTACACTCAAACTGGAAGCACCGTGACTACATGGTCGGTTCCTACGAGTCACATGGGTCTCGTGTGAGGTGTTCGTGACTGTTAGGGGATCGTTTTGTGCTTGTTTTACGTTTTTAACCTTCGATGGCATTTTTTATGCTCAGGTCGAACTTTGTGCGAATTTAGAAAGTATTCTCAAACCGGGAGACCCGTGACTATGCGGTCGATTCCTATGAGTCACATTGGTCCCGTGCGAGGTTTCGTGACTCTTGCGGGACCTTTTTGTGGCTATTTTACGTTTTCACCCTTCGATTACAAGTTTTTATGCTCAAGTCTAATTTTTTTGCAAATTTACATCGTACACTCTAACCGGGAGCCCCGTGACTACACGGTCGGTTCCTACTAGTCGAATTGGTCCCGTACAAGGTGTTCATGACTCTTACCAGACCGTTTTATGGTTATTTTACGTTTTCACCCTTTGATGGCATGTTTTTATGCTTAAGTCTATGTTTTTGTAAATTTACGTCGTACACTCAAATTGGGAGTCCCGTGACTACGCGGTCGGTTCCTATGGGTCGCATTGGTCCCTTGCGAGGTGTTCGTGACTCTTACGCGACCGTTTGGTGTTTGTTTAATGTTTTCGTCCTTCAATGGCATGTTTTTATGCTTAAGTCAAACTTTTTGTAAATTTACGTCGTACACTCAAACTGGGAGACCCATGACTACACGGTCTGTTCCTACGATTTACATTGGTCCCATGCGACGTGTTCGTGACTCTTACGGGTCTGTTTTGTGGCTATTTTATGTTTTCACCATTCGATGGCATTTTTATACTTGAGTCTAATATTTTTAAATTTACGTCGTACAATCAAGCCGGGAGCGCCGTGACTACACGGTCAGTTCCTACGACTTAAATTGGTCCCTTGCGAGATGTTCGTGACTCTTACGGGACCTTTTTGTGGCTATTGTACGTTTTCACCCTTCGATGGCATCTTTTTTATTCTCAAGTCTAACTTTTTGCAAATTGACATCGTACACTCAAATCGGGATCCCTGTGACTACCCGGTCGGTTCCTACGAGTCATATTGGTCCCGTGCGAGGTGTTCGTGACTCTTACCAGACCGTTTATTGGCTATTTTAGGTTTTCACCCTTTGATGGCATGTTTTTATCCTCAAATCTAATTTTTTGCAAATTTCCGTCGTATACTCAACCCGGAAGCCCGTTACTACGCGATCGGTTCCTACGAGTCACATTGGTCCCGCTCGACAAGTGAATTTGATGAGCGGTCACAAATTGCAAACCCAAGAATAACTTTCGAACCATGACTAATTTTTATTCCCATTTTCACATCTCTCCTATTCATCTCGGACTAATCAAGAATATCTTTAAGCTAATAAACAAATGGTTGCCAATTAGTTTAATGTGAACCATTGCAGAGAAATTGACACGCCTTAAACCTTGAAAGTGGCAAGCCGTTGGATAATGCCTTCTTTTTCTAGTGTTCACCTTAACTATTCTTTGTTCAAAAGTTATGTTCTCCCCCCCCCCCCCCCCCCCCCCCCACACCCCCACTGGAAGTGACAAGAAACAAATGCGCCAAAAATACCCAAGCTATAGGGGGCACAAAAGAATTAAAATTACGGAGTTTAGACATAAATAGGATCCAAACCCAAAATAATTAAAAAACTGAATCAATGCATATTTAACCGTAAAATAAAGTTCATCATTGGTCTATCCATTACCTAGATATTTTGTTACACCCAATGCCAACCAGAACCTTCTCTATGCCAGCAACGATGAAATTTCATATTATGTTTGATAGTAGTTCGACCCCAACATCAATGTATCCTATGACAGTGAAAAAATAATGATTTCTTTGCGAACAGTTATGTTCAATTACAAAAATGGTAGAACCAAAAAAAATCAAAACCAAAGGAAGAAAACTAGGGCTAGTGCTTTCGTCACTCACTGTCCCAACTTGACTCGTGGTAAACTTGTTTGAACTGAAATTCGTTAATCCTCAATGATATTTTATTTCACGTATATAAGGATTACTACTGAGAAAAAAATTAGATGCACACATATGGAGAAAATTACAATTGATTTTGATTACATTTCAAAAACCAATACTTATTCAATTTCAACAATAATATAAAATGGCATAACAAGTATATCATAATATAACCAACACCAATCTAATTAAACTAGAATTCTTAAGGTTCTATTTGTTACTTCTAACCCCCAACCCGGTCTCCACCCGTCTCCATCGTATACTATTTAGGGTGGCACGCATATAACCCCCAATAAAATAACAACAAGGTGGGTGTAAATTTTTTTACTCATTAAAAATCCAGTTAATTATATTTTGTCAAAAAAAATACACACACATACAATCTAGGTTTATTGGCATAATCTATACAAACACACACATACAATCTAGGGTTTATTTACATAATATATACATACACACACATACTATTTAAGGTTTACTAAGACCTAATTTTCTTTTGACATAAATCTATACATACACACACATACAATCTATACATACACACTCATACAATATAGGGTTTATTGATAAAAAAAAATTATTTGTTCATAGTTACACACAAAAACATATATACACACATAAATCTATGCATACACACAAATATAAACATAAATATATACATACACACACATACAACATAAATCTACACATACATACACAGAAATTAGGGCTTTATACAGAAATATCTAAATCCAAATGAATCAAAACATACCAGGGTAGATTTATGTTTGCAAACCCAACTGAAATCCAAACGAAATTGCACGTGAATCGCTTAGACCTAATAGCCTTACAAACCGCATATAAGAAATTAGAAGCAGCGGGTAATTTTCATTTTTAACACTTGAACCTCGTCACGGCCAAGAGTCGTCATCCCATGGACGCGACCAATAAAATGCAGAGACCTGGTCACGGCCTAGAGTCGTGACCCACCGTGTGCGCGACCAATAAATTGCAGATGAGGTATTCTAGCTTCTTCAAACAGGTCACGACCTAGAGCAGTGACCCACCATGCTGGAGCATTTCCATCCACACTTAGTGATTGAATGAGGCATGGTCACGTCCCAAAGTCGTGACTCACACCAAGAAATAGTCACGACTCCTATTCGTGACCCTCGATCAGTGATGTACGACCCTTTTCATCAACCTTAGTGCTTGAATGAGGTATGGTTATGGACCTTAGCCCTTACCCACACCAAAAAATGTTCACGGAGTGACCCCCAATATGTGTAGTCTCTTATTTGTCATGCCATGGGTCACGGTCTTGGGTCGTGACCCACCCGTGACCAAGCTTGGAGGGAATTTTTACGCGTGTTTGGCGCCAAGATGGTCACGACCTGGTCACGGCCTATGTCCGCGACCACTGTGGTCACAGCCTCGGTCCGTGACCACTTCCCGAGCATCAATAATTTAGTGTGATAATAAATATGGTCACGCCAAATATTGAGTGGGTCACAGCCCAAATTCGCGACTAGCTGGTCGCGGACTTGGGCCGTGACCCACTGGGTGTGACCATATGCAGGATTTGGTGTAGCGACTCGTGATCATATTTAATACATTTAGGCATTTATGTTTTGTACTCTTAACAAGTTATTCTTCACAACTGACATTATGGCCATCAGACATGGTTGGTTGATGATGTTGATTCAGCTAGGGGATTTTGATAAGGGTTGATCCACTACGATGCATCTTTTTACAAGGTTAGATATGGCATGTCGATATTTCTGCTTAAGGGAAATCTAATTGAAGGTCACTGTTAAATGGATTCACCTAGATCTTTTAGGTAGATTCATTCCATTTATATAATTTTTCTTGCATAAATTGTTTTAATTTGACTAATTATTGATATAGTGGGGTCAACCATTTTGCTGGCATGTGCTCAGCCACTGCGCGCATATCTAACAAAGTCTTCCGATCAAAGAAGAACTATTCAACTATATCACTTGTAATGGATGGCTCCGATCAAGGGATAAGCCCTAACTCTTAAGGATAGTTATTAACAGGGCCTAGGACTATCATAAGCTACCTTATAACTATAAACTCACCCAATAAGGGTGTGGGAGATATATATATATATATATATATATATATATATATATATATATATATATATATATATATATATAGATACTTCCATTGAACTAAGTTCTTAATCAATATAAAACAAATTCTACCACCCTGTGGATGTAGGCAAGAATTTGAACCATGTGCATCTTATGTTGTATGTGTAACATCATTATTTTTGTAATTAATATTGTTCTTGGGTTTGTGTGCATTGAATATGACCACTTTTAGGAATTTACCAACTACAATTGGCACCGTCTGTAGAAACGATCTAACGTTGATTGCCATTAGCCAATTTTTTGTTATGTATCACTCACCCTACCGAGATCACCAAATTCATGATGACCATGAGGTTCATCACAAGCCAAACCATGGACAACAAGAGGTCCACCATCTAGGTTATGACAACCATGATGACCAAGGGGGTCGTCACTCCTTACCCCTAAGGGTCAAATAAGAGATTGGTGACTATTATTATGTGGTCCATAATTACATAACCACGTAATTGATACAAATGTTGGGATTACTTGCATTCAAAGTTCATGAAGAGTCCAAGTCAAGGAAGACTCCCACGTGTTCACTACTCGGATCAGCTGAAGTTGATAAAAGAACAGTATGAACTTTTAGGGATAACAATTAACGGAGATTAGGAGTCTCCTAATCTACCTTACAAATGTAAACTTGCTTCCCATTGAGTGGGTCTTGTGACATTGTATCATTGAGAAGTACTAAAACTCTGCCGATCAGTCCTCTAAAGTATTCAATAGCAAAATATAAATCTCGTTAATGTGGGCATGTTTTCGAATGACATACATCTTGTGTTGTGTATGTTATTTCATTGTTCTCTTTTATATTTATTCTTATTTGGATTCTGTGCATTGGATAATTTTACCTATAGGAAAACACCACCTATAATTAGGGTCGTCTGTGCTAACGATCTTAATTTTATGGCCTTAGCTAATTTTCTAAGATGTCCCACTAACCCAATCAAGATCATAAAAATATCAATGACCAGGAGGGTCATCAGCAACATAGTTATGGGAACTCGGAGGGCTATCCCCTTTACTATGACGATTATGAGGACCATGAAGGTCGTAAATCATCTTTCCCCTCTCAAATACAAGATTGTTAATTATTACCGCTCCTCTCATGCATGATACTATTGTCAAGACGAGAAAATGGACAAAATTGATGATCTTGAACGATCTAATCAGATCTCGAGGCTCATTGACAACTATGAGAAGCGCCTTCGAGAAAGGGGATGCCAATATGCACCAACATCAGTAGAATGTTGTTCCCCAATGTCACATAAAGAAGTTATAAAGGGAAGCCCAAAAGAGATGTACAATCATATGCACGAATCGAAAACTCCTAACCCTTAAGAGAGCGAAGCTCAAAGTCGAAGAATGATCACTCTGTGATAGATAGAATCACCTACTCGTGAGAGAACTCTTGAAAGGACACCACTCTGAGATGAGTGGAAACGAAACAAAGATCATAGATATTTCATTAGAAAGGAAGTGGATACACCCATTCCACTAAGAAGCTGTCACGACGAAGGAGCTAGAGAGGAGAGTCCTTGTGTTCCAAATGAAGTTGACCTTCAACCAGGCTATTGAGGAGTTTGAGCATCCTAATAATTTTACTCCCGCACAATTCAAAATCTATGTTGGGAGGCCTGTCCCTACTTATCACATTAAAAAACATCATTAGTTAATGATGTTATGGAACACCAATGAAGGATTAATCTACCGAATATTCCCCTCCAGTCTTGTAGACACTAACCAAAAGTGGTTTGAAAAATCATCGCACATATCAATTGGTCCCTTTAAGTAGTTGGCCAAGGCCTTCATGGACAAATTCATTAATAATAGCACTCATTTGATATGGATGGACTCACTTTTGATGATGAAGAATGGGCCTCAGAAGACACTCCACGAGTAAGGTATAAGGTACTGCGAGGTGTATAATGAGGTAGAAGATTACACAGAGAAGGTTGTGATGGCATCCTTCAAGATCAGGATGCCGATAAGCTCTATGATTTACCAATCCCTCACTAGGAGAGAGGCCATTACCATCGATGACCTTATGATGAGAATCGATAATTATGCGAAGGATGAAGATAAAATGAACAGTATCTGTCTGGAAGGAGATCGTCATAAATAGACCAATAAGGGGGATAAAAAGGAGAAAATTAAGAAAGGAGGGAGAAACTTAAACAAAAAATATAAGGGAATCGAGAAGAAGGATCCTGAGAAAGTCTTCAAGGACATTAACATAGTTTTCTCCTAACCAATCTACAAGATTAGAGGTCAATAATACTAAAAATGGACCAAAAACATTAACATAGTTTTCTCCTAACCAATATACAAGATTAGAGGTCAATAATACTTCAAATGGACCAAAACGATGTTTAACGATCCTAGAAAGAAACACTAGGCTCTGAAGTGTGCATATTATAAAGATGACGGTCACAAGACCAAAAATTGCAATGCAAATAAGTCCAAGCTAAAGGAACTGGCTTAGATTGTCCCCCTAAATGATTTCGTAGAGAAGAAGGAAGGTGACAGACCGTCTATGCATGATTAGAGACAAAACAATGTCATGAACGATGATATCAAACATGTTTTCATGATAATCCATGGGGGACCAAGACTAGATATTATCTTGGAAGACTGTTTGGGTCATAAATTCACAGTGATTCATGGGGCCTTAAACCCAAACCATATAAAGGTATATTCCATCAGGATAGAAGTTAGGAACTCATAGTAGTTATGTAATCCTATCAGATTGACCCAGACAAGACAATTTCAATAAAACACCTACAACTTGAAGATATTGGTTATTCGAAGAACATTATTTTCACCAATGATGATTTGGTCATAGTAAGTACTCCCCATCATGAAGCTCTTATAATCACTATCAAGGTTGCTAATTAGGATATGGTCAAATTATTGGTGTATCAGTAGAACTCCTCATAAGTAATATATCTCAGAATGTTCAACCAATTAAACTTACGTATAGATGACTTACAAGAAGCCACTACGCCTTTGGTCAACTTTGTAGGAAGGATGAATTTTCCACTAGGGAATGTCGTTATCCCCATCCGAGAAAGAGTAATATCTAAGTTTATTAAGTTCTTCTTGGTAGATATATATTCCATATAAAATTCCATCATTGATAGAGGGTCATTCTATTCTATGAAGGATGTGACATCAACTTATGACTAGAAGGTAAAGTGCATCACCGATAAGGGAAACATGGAGATCAAGGGGACCAAACCTTAGCCAAAAAAATGTCATTTCTATTATCTGACCAAAGAAGGAGTAGAACAATATGGAGAAAGTAGTGGAGCTAGAGGAGGGTTCCATACCCTCCAAGTAGTAGCTAAAGTATGGACGATCTAGTGTTTAGGAAACCAGGCTTGACCCTGCTGATTTGGTTGTGGAGCCTATTTAAGACGTAGCATCTTATGACACTCGTCCCTACAAGAAGTTCTTAAGTCGACTTTCACTTACCAATGTAGACAAATAAGAATTGGATATTTTCCTCAAAAGTAATCAGGACATTTTTGCTTGGCAACCATATGACATACTAGGAATAGATTTAGAAGTAATGTGTCACAAGCTACATATGGATCTATTACATCCACCGGTTACTCAAATTGCTTGACAAACTACACCCGAAAAGGTCCAAGTGAATTCGGCCATAATGTTTGCTAGGGTTTTCCCTTTAATGGTCATTCTTGGCTGATAGAGGATGTCAAACTCTCCAAATTCGATTGCCCAAGCCATCAACCTTCCTTGCTTCTTAGGCTTGTGAACTACTTATCTGAGGGGTGAGTCTGTGAGGACCACCATGGTATGTGCCTAAAAGTAAGGCTTCATCTTCCTCGAGGCATGGATCAGTGTGTAGACTAACTTATTCATCTTGGGGTACCTCTACTCATCCCCTTAGAGTGCCTTACTATTAAAATTCACCAATTTTTGAACTCCACCCTCTTCTCATAAAATGGCAATGCGAATGGCCGACTCAGATACTGTCAAATAAATATATAGTTTCTCCCAATGAACTGGTCCAGATAATAGGAGTGGGGAGATGAGGTAGGACTTCAAATCCTTAAAGGATCTATAACACTCTTCATTCCACTCAAAAGATTTTGTCCATATTTTGAAGAAAGGAATACATTTATTAGTGGATCTAGAGACAAACTTGTTTAGCACTGCCACTCTTTTGATGAGTCTCTGCACATCCTTTATCATAGTTGTAGAGTTTATTTCCAACAAGGCCTTGATCTTCTCTCGATTGGCTTTTATTCCTCTTTGATTCATAATAAATCCTAAAAACTTCCGTACTCCTACGCCGAAAACACAATTGGCGGGGTTGAGCTTCATCTGGTACCTATCCATCGTGTCAAATGTGCGATCAAGGTCGAACACATGTGTATCATCCTTGAGGAACTTAGTCAGCATATCATCAACGTATACTTCCTTCATTTTTCCAATCCGATATTTAAATATTTTGTTGACTAGCCTCTGATATCTTGCCTCATCATTCTTCAACCCCAAGGGCATGACCTTATAACAATAGGTCCCCTTATCAGTGATAAAGGCTATCTTTTCTTCATCGATTGGGTCCATGAATATCTAGTTGTAGCCTGAGTAGGCATCTATGAAGGTCATCAATTAATGGTCAACTGTTGCATATACCATTTGATCGATCTAGGCAAAGGGAAATTGTCTATTAAGCATAATTTGTCCATATCCGCGAGGTCAACACACATCCTCTACTTGCCATTGGTATTTGGGATAATGACTACATTTTCCATCCAGTCGGGATAGATGACTTCTCGGATGAAGTCAGCCTCCTTCAACTTCTTCACCTCCTCTCTGATAACATCATACTTCTCTCTTGAGTATACGTGTATTTGCTTCTATATCGACTTGGCATCATTAGCGATGTTGATTTTATAGCACAAAACTTCTGGCTCGATACCTGGCATGTCTTCATGAACCCATCTGAAGATGCTTTGCCTCTTCCTCAACAACTTCACCATCTCTTCCTTAACCTCTTTTTTTTGGGTTTTACCAATTTGGATGGTTTTTTCTAGCTTGTCCTGATTGAGAATGACGCATTCTAACTCCTCAATGACTTCTCCTTTTTTGAGTTTCTTCTCATCTCTTGGGTCCAGGGTATCGCTGTTGTAGGTCGTAGTATTTTTTTATGAGCTTCCCTCTCCTCGACCTAGTTAAGGTAGCATTCCCGTGCCAACACTTGATCCCCCTGGACTTCCCCTACCCCATAAGGAGTCGGTGATTTCACCATTTGGTGTACAGTGGAGGGCATGGCCTCAAACTCTTTGAGGGACACTATTCCCATGATAATATTATAAGCCGAGTATATACTTTCATCCATTATAAAGAAATTAACCTTCTTTGTTAGCCTTTTAGGCAAAAATTTCTCCCATTTTGAAATCCATTTCATACATTCCCAATTGATGAAACTTCTCGCCGTTGAACCGTACCAGAGGATGATGATAAGGTATGAGCCTCTTCTTGCTGAGTCCTAGGACTTTGAAGCATGGCCAGAACAAAACATCAACCGAACTTCTGTCGTCAACCATTATTCTCGGCATGTCATACCCATGATCCCTGTTTGTAATTACTAGAGGGTCGTCTAGGGAGGCTAGGATACCTTTGAAGTCGATTATTGAAAAACCCATAATCAAAGTGTACATATCCACCTTCTTCCTTTTCTCTGACTAAATGCCTATTTTAACCGAGTTAACCACCTCAACCTTAGGAAGAGATTTAACTTCTAAAACGTGGGCCTTTTTGTTAACCACCTCTGAGTCTCCTCCTGCTAGGCCCCCACAAATAATCTTCACATCGAATGAAATCATGTGAAGGCGACATGTAGGACCATCGTCCTTTGGTGGCAGATCTGGTTATCATCCCTTCTTTTCTTAAGGTCATCTTATCCCCTATTTGGGCTTCCACTTCTTACATACTTTCTCAGCCTCCTAGCCTTAAGCATCTTCTCAATATCATCTTTTAGAGAAAAAACACTTGTCGATTAAGTGCCCGTGATATTGGTGGAATTCACACCATAAGATTTTATTCCTTTTGTGAGGGGGAGCTTTCATTTTTTGGAGCCATCTTAGGGACCGATAATTCTTAATCTCATTCAAAATGGGCTCACAGCTAATCGTAACAGGAGTTTACTTGGCAAACTTATCATCAACTGATCTATTCTTTCCATCTTTATTATTCTTCTAAAAATTTCTCCCACTACTGGTCCCCTTCTCATCCTCATACTTAGCTGCAATATCTTCCTTGGCATTCATAACCATGTCGATTGTTGTCAGTAGCTAGACCATAGACTTTGGTGGGTCCTCAGCAAGCTTCCAAAGAAATTTCTCCTACTGCAAGCCTCCTGTTAATGTTTTCATCGCAATACTTTCCGTATAATCCTCCACTTCCAAGTTCTCCTTGTTAAACCTCACGATGTACTCCCTAAGACTCTCATTCTTCCCTTGCTTAATGTATAGTAGGTGAGTATTCTTCTTCTGGGGTGTTACCCCAAAGCAGAAGTTATGGATGAATCGTTCTGCGAGTTACTTGAATTTTTTAATGGAGTTCTTTGGGAGTGAAGTGAACCATATATGGGCATCTCCAGTTAAAGTTCTTGAGAATGTGAAACTTTCATCTCATCTGAAATGGGGTAAATTTCTGCAGCCGACTGGTACATCTCTACATGGTACACAAGGTTAGTACTCCAATCATAGCTTGGAGTAAATACTAGTGGCTTGAACTTAACAGGGTTAGAAAGTTGACTACCTTAGCTACAAAAGGATAACCTTCTAAATATCCCCTCTATAAGAAGTCACGACTCTTAAGGATGTCTCCAATCTTATTTTCAAGCCTTTAAATTGAATCATTCTAAGGTTCTCGATCGCTTTAACAATGTCTACCTAGACAATGTTATCCCTTGCTACCTCAACCGACCAAAATCAGGGTTCCCCTACTACCGACCTGCGTCGGCTATTGACTTCTCGCTGACCCTCGTCTCATCCACATGGGGGTCGACCATTTTCCCCCACCATCCTGGAGCCACCATTGCTCCATGACATGAACAACCATTCTCTCAAATCACCAACTCGGTCGATTATTTCAAAGGTCGACCCTCTACTTAATCGGTTAAAAGCCTAACCCCTTGGTCAGACATTAGGACTCTTCCTCCTAATATGACCTTTGCTTGCTTTGATGGGGTGCGCAGTACTTCCAGATACTTCATGAGGCTCCCAGCAGTCATCCTGAGCATCTTCAGCCTCATAATCATCATAACGATCCTCCGATAGCGTTGGCCTTACCTCCCCTACCGTAAATACCTAGGGTCAATAACGTCCATCCAGCTCTGAAGAGGTGGCTTGATTTTGTTCGGTGCCTGGGGTGGTCCCTTGGTTTCCTAAGGGTGATCCACATCTTCCAGATTAATCATCTATGTTTGTACCCAACTGGCCTAATTATCACATTTTGGATAAAAGCAACCAGTTTCTCTTGCATTGCCTATTGGCTAGCCACTAAGGACTTTAATGTCGTCGCTACTTCAACCATTTCTGACTGAGTAGGCGCGTTGCTAGAACTAGGACCACTAGTTACTGCTGGTGGTGGTGGAAATTTTGATGCCGTGTGTTAAACCTGACGAGTGAGCTACAACTAGGGAGTATAAGATTGGAAGCTCAACAGGAACTCTTTCAATAGTGAAACAACTCTACAAGAAGGGAAGACTGGTTCATCACCAGGCAATCCGGTGAGGACATTCTAAAGGAGGGATGAGATGATACTACTCATTCCCACGGATGGCGCCAGACTCATGATACTAGAAATGGTATCACCAGGTCGCAAATATAAGAAGCTCAACAGGAATATAACAATGGAAATAATCACACAATAAACCAATAAAGAAGAATAAGAAGAGGTAAAAAGGATGAACATCTAGATTTAAGTGGTTCGACTGGAGCCTATGTAGACTATATATGTGTGTGAATGAAATCCACTAGTAAGTATGGCTCTAATGGACTAGTTACAACACAATATCTCTCTCTCTCTATCTCTCTCTCTATCTATCTGTCTATCTCTCTCTCTCTCTCTCTTTCTCTTTCTTCTGTATACAAATAAGCATAGTTTTAACTAGGGTTTGAATTCATCCTCCCTTACAATGAAGAAGATTATGGGTTTATATAGTGCCTAAGGGGTTTAATACACCCCCCAACCATGTTGAAGGTGTGCACAGATGAGGGAATCCACTCAGGTAGTGACATCTGTCCATGCACATGTATGTAATGATGATGAAAATTCCCCTCACGTGAGGAAAACAATCGTAGTTATAACCGAATTGCTCACGTGGGACACGTCACCTTGGTACATTGTACAGATCATCCAGTCATAGTGTCGTCTAAAGATGTCTCTGCCTAGGCGAGTACGAGGTTACTGATGAAGCGCTTGACCTTATGCAGGAAACTGCCAAGTGAGGTTGACTGAGGTTAACTACGCTGGCCATCTCCTAGTGTCAGTTGGGCGATAGGACGAGAGGTGTCTTTGTTGCTGTTATTCTTATCAAAGTCTCATCATAGTGTATGGCCGAGGTTATAGATACGAGGCTAACCTTTGTCTTGGTTGAGTCTTGGAAACGACCTATGAGTTCCTTCTTGAAGCTCGACTGCCTGGAATTATGAGGTCTCTTCTTGGGATGAGGTCTTATTTGGTCATATCAATGATCGAGGAACCAAGCTAGGGATAATAGATCAATGAGATAAAATTGTTAGCTCTATGAAGCCTCATCATACTTTCTCTCCATTGACCCCCGTCAGGATGATGTTGTTATATCGCAACAGCAGGGTATCCCCTGAAGAATGGTGAGGCTCCCTAACATACATGATTCGTAAGTCTAATTATATCGCATCAGCGTGGATGACATAAATATTAATCATTATGTACACCAACAATGTCAACCTTTTCTTCCTCCACCACATATTTTAATCCAACTGCATATCCACTGAAAAGAGTGACGTGGGTCATTTGTTGGAGTTTCGATACTATACTATATGCTCAGGTTGGATATGTTGGCATGTTGGGTTAGATAGGGAAAAAATAGGACCCTTAAATACCCATTGTGTTGTTATTCATAGTGATTCCGAAAATACAAAACTTGAATACCATTTATGGGTGATAAATTAGCCCTTTGTCCCATAATGATGTGGGACTACAACGCCTATTTCCTCTCAAAGTGTCGTTTATTCATCCATGGTCGCCACACCACTCTTGTGGATCCACACATATTCTGTTGTCTACAAGCCATAGGGTGGTTTTGATTTACCTCAACCTCAATAATAAGGTTATTCTCCCAGTTCCATCCTATAATGTGCAAGAACTTATTGTAATTGGCATGCTCCTCACCTAGTAGAAAACGTAATCATCGCATGTATTCAATTCACCAAAACTAGAAAAAAAATTATATTTGTAGGTAGTAAACTCCTACAAGTGATTATATTTCATGCACATAAGATAAAGAACAATAATAGTTGCAAAAAGAATTATTTCACATACAAGACATGATGTACGTGGTTCAGTATCTTGCCTACATCCATTGGGGTGCTTGGGCTTATTCTCTATTGATTTAGAACATAGGCCGATAGAATTATAATACTTCTTGGTGTTACATGCATTGGTCCCCTAACCCTATGGGGTGTGTTTATATTTATAAGTCAACTTAGGAGCATTCTAAATCCTGTTAACAACGATCCCTTACAGTTAGGGATTATCCCTTTATCGTAGTTAACTATTGTAAGTCGTAGAGTTTAATAGTTCTTCTTTGACGAGAAGACTTCAATAGATTTTTTCGCACAAAGTTGAGAACGTTCCAACAAAATGGTTTGTCCCAAAATTTTCCCTAAAATTTTAGGGATTCATTGTGGTCGCTAAGATTTATGCCATGGCTGGCTACGATGTTGGATAAGTCTTTTTGTTCATCAAGGATGATAAGATTCCCTGTTTGGTCGGAGGTCGACAATAGTTTGGGATTTATGTATACTGATCAGAGGGAAATACTATAATTTCCATTGGAACTGAAATATTTTCACCCGTTGAGTGCCCCAGGGAATGCTCGTAATTCTAACATCTTTACCCGTACCTTAGGGGGATGCGACTATCTTTACAATAGTCACAAATTATCGCTACGGTAGTTATGTAAACAATGATGATTTTGAAAAACCATGAGACTATTTCTCACCACAAAATACCATTCCATCCATTTCCTTTTCATTTCAAAACCGAACCACTTAAAGAATGGTTCTCACTCCCTCCATTTCATTGTAAGCATTATATCTTCATCTCATTTTTCTGCATTTCTGAATCTCTTTCTTTATTTATTCCTACATTTCATTCTACACTTCTTAATAATGGTGTACGTAATTAACGAAAACACCACGAGATTTAAACTTTATTATGCCCCCAATTGGGTTACTATAGAGTTAGTTCACGTTCCCTTTGAACTTTGTAAGCTTGATAAGGGTCACTGGCTGTCCTCAATCTTTATTACTGAGTACGGTGTAACTTTTCCTCTCAATAAACTTTTCTCGAATTCTGTCAACCTTTTGATATGATTCTGACACAAGTTTTTCCAAATACTTGGAGGATCATTAATGGGGTTCATCAAATTATTGCATTATACAGGACCAATCTTATCATCATTGATGTCATGTATTATTATTAATGGGTATCGACCAATAAAAACACTTAGTACCTTAAGATAGGGGCGACTAATTGACCTTGGTAGTAAACCTTCATGATTCTAACAAGGAGTACTAGGATCATGGTGTAATTGGGAAGAAATGGCAACATACCACAAAATATGAAGGGTCGAGGTTTCCTTAGGAAGGAAGAGGAATATGTTATGTTGATTTTATGTTCTCGATTTGTATTTTCCTTTTTTATTGCATTTGTCGTGTTGTAATTTTTTCCTCTTTATTTATTGACAACTAAAGAAAATGGGAAGCTTCCTCGCAATAGGGACATCAATTTTATTGATCTTTCAAAGGTCTGATCGATAAATGAGAGGCTTGGGGATAGTGATCATCCAAGGCAGATTGCTTTCCTCATCGACTACACAAGTTTGACCATTTCTTTTGTTGCAAATCCCACTAATAAGAATCTTTCAATACAACTTGACTTGATTGATCCGGAGGCATCTACTTATGGAAACTTAGGCGAGGAAACAACATCATGATTTAAGTCGTAGGACCTTTTATCGCTCCCTACTTCTGAACTTTCTCCTGGTAAAATGGACCCCAGGAGAAAAATGGTTGATCTGACCTCTGCCAATATTTATCCCAGATCTCCCATAGCTCTCCCAGCGAGCAAGAACAAAAATCCTTCCCGGCCTATGAGTATGAAATATTTAGTAGGGGTTCTTGATAACCCACTAAAAATTAGGGACTCCCCAACTAAGAAGTGAATCCCCCTTACAAGAAAACCAAGAAGCATAAGGTTCCACCCCTTCTTGTAGGGAAGACTGATGCTGACAAGGGAAAAGTTATTCTAGGCTCTCTTATTCGTAACAACAACTTGGTGCGTGACTTAGTTAGGTCGGCCTTCCTTTTTGTTAACACAACACATGTATCTAGTCTATACCCTAGTCGGTTAGTAGAACGTGTCACCCACCCTCTTTATCTTGCAAGTTTACAGTTTGGATGTGTGTTCTTCTTCACATAATGATTGCGGGATCTCAACTTTTCTCTATACTTTAAAGATTCTTGTTGACTATAATCAGTTGCTGGAGAGTGATGCTATCCTGAGGAAGTACTCCTGTGACTTGGGGATAACCTTGGATGAGGCGTCTAAGTCGGTTGACTTGGCAAGGACAGCTTGTGATGTTGAGGTTTCCAATAAAAGAAACTTGTTTGAATTTTCCCCGACTTTTCCATCTGACTGTGGTGGAAATTGTTGTTTATCATGATGTGATTCGTTCCAACCAGGTCAGTCACAGAAAAGTTTAATCTAAATTGAAGACTAAATTTAACAAAAAAAATTAAGTTGGCTAAATCTGGGGATTCGATCAAAAGTTGTCCAATGTTCAATATATGCATGCCAAAAAGACTTCGATTTTGTAGGTTGACCTCTTAAAAGAGATGGGCGTTGTTGTTCTTCTAGAGAAGGAAAATAATGACTTAATGTCTTACTTTGGGAGATCCAAAAAACTCTTTACCAGACAACCAGGTTGAAGATGGATCATCCTTCCTTAAAAAGGAGAATAGTTCATTAATAGAAGAGCTTAAGAAGACCCAAAGTCTTTCGACGATAAAGAGGTGGCCATTAGGGGTTTATCTGAGAAACTTCATTGTCCCCTATTTCAAATCCACAAGCAACCTTGCCAAGTGTGGAATGATTCTTGTGATGAGCCTCTGCTCAATTCTGATCTTTCCCTAGATAATGATCAAAATGTTTCCTAAAAGAATGAATGGGTCATTGCCTAAAATTTTGTAAAAATGCCAAAGGATTACTAGTTGTTATATTCATATGGTCCCAGTTTACCCAATTACAAACTCCCCTCTTACATACTTAATGATTCACAGATCTAAGTGGACGCTATTTTGATCAGTTTTATACGATAATATTTAGGCATCCATGCCCAAATATGGGGATGATGAACTCTTTCGACCTCCTCACTTAGTCAATAAGGTGACTCCGAGAGGTCGATAGATAATTAGAGACTTGGATGATACCATCAAGATCCCTAGGTTGGATGATCAAACCAATAAAGATTAATCGCCCTAGTCACACAATGCTCTATTTGTAATCATTTTTTGTTGCAAATCATTCACACTTATAATTTCCTTGTAATAACTTTTGAGTATTAATGGAAATTTAAAAAACTTATTTTCCCTTATATTGTCTATTCTCTGATCATCCATTTTAGATGATATCATTACATCAAAGCTTAGGCCTATAACAAGAAAATAAATATTGCATTTGTTTATGGGATCATCTCCTAACTAGGATTTTTTCAAACTCCATGGTACTAGGTGACTATGGTTTCTCTGTATTCTTTTTACTTGTTATGAGAAATCTTGTATGTTTTTTAAATAACAAAAGTTCCTGGTCAGTTATTTGTCAAATAACTAATCAGTCAAAGAGAATACATTTCAAAGAAGTGTCCCTGGTCGGGGATCATATGGTGGCCTTTGGTCGACTAACCAATCATCTTAAAAAAGACATTTAAAGAAGAAAAAAATTGGGTAAAAGATAATACATCAAAGAAAATTCATTCGACTAACGATCTTCTTTATTAAATACTCACTGTCTTCCACTTGGAACAATGCAAAGTGATAAATGCATAAATTCCGAAATATAATTTTAAATTAAATCATAAAAATTGAAGAAAATGTCTGAAAAGAAATTCAATATTAAAATGAATTTAAACTAATACTAAAACTTCTTCAGGTTTGATTCATTCCATGCTCGAGGAACTTCCTTACCCTCCATTATTTCTCAGTGGTTGGCTCCCTACAAAAAATCTTTGTTAACTATGAATGGATCTTCCCGATTAGGCCCGGGCTTTGAGTCTAAGGGATTCTTTGCATTCACCATAATCTTCCTTAGGACATAGTACAGACCTTGAAGCTCACCGCCTTGACTCCATTATTATATTTTGTATCCAACTGTTGTTGGTAGGAGGAAATCTTTATAGAGAAAATTCTCTCCTTCCATGTTTTAGATCAAGCTCAACTCTGGACGCATCACTATAAAGACCTTGGTCAACTAGGGAGGACTTCATAGTCAGCAGACCTATTTTAAATAGATTAATGGATCCATCACATAAGCTAAGGAAAAACATTTTTCCCATTTCAATCTCTTAGGTGTAGTTCGGTACTCCTAGAGAACATAGGGAATACGGTCAACCCATGTGCCTTTCATTTTATCCAACCTCTTCCTTATCATATCGAGGACTGTCTTATTAAAAGTTTTTGTTTTCCCCTTATTTTGGGGATATTCCACTGAACTGTAGTAGTACCTAATCTCGTGATCATCATAGAAACTTTGAAAGAGGCTACTCTCAAATTGTGCAACATTATCTATTACGATGATCCTAAGAATGCTAAACAATATTATGATGTTCCTCCAAATGAATCTTGTCATGTTAAAATCTTAGATATTTTTTGTGGTTACTTTTCAACCCATTTAGATAAGTAATCAGTGTTGACTAGGAGGAATTTTCAGCTTCCATACGTAAGGGGTAGTGGACCGAAAATGTCTAGTCCCCAATGGATAAAAGGCCAAGGACTTATGATGTCTTTGAGGTCGTTGGAGCGCTAATGCACTAAAGGCAAGAATAGTAGAAAATTCTTGCACTTCTTGACGTATGTAACCGCATCATGTTGCATGTATGTCCTCCAATATCCTTATTTCATAGATATGAATGCTTGTAATTTTCCCCCTGTGTGGATTCCATATATCCCCTTATATAACTCGTAGAGGGTTGGCCAATATCATCTAGGTGAACACACTGTAGATATGGCCCTAAAAAGTAGGGGTGTGCAGAAAAATCGATCGAACCGATTAAATCAAATTGAAATGATGATTTTAGGCTGATTTATTTTTAAGGACGGTTTGGTTAAGTTTAAGCAGGATAAAAATTGATAATTTCGGTTCGGTTTTTGGATTGGATCGCATAGGTCCAGGTTTGAACCAAAATCAAACTGCTTCTCTACTTATTATATAATATTATATTATATAATGTATGTAATATATAACACACAAACATGGATGAATTTAGGACACATTTGAAACATTTTTTAAATTTTTTGGCATACTAATAAGATAATGTTAGTTGAATGTAAATGGAAAATGATTCAAACAAAATGAAAAAAATATTAAAAAATCAACCCTATCAAAATCGATTAAACTGAACCGGCCATGTCAATATTAGCCCTATCAAAAACTAAGGTCAATCCAAATTGACCCTATCAAAAATTGACCCTATTCGGTTCGATTAATCAATAAAGTTGGTTCGATTTTGGTTCAAAATGTTCAAAAACTGATAAAATTAATTCGGCTTCAAAAAGGCTAAAAATCGAACCGACCGACCCATGCATATCTCTACTGAAAAGGAGCACTAATAAATATTTTCATTTGATGACAAATGCAAGTGAGCAACCTTTACATTGATTTTGTGTGCTTTCATCTAATCGTTAGGCAAAATATCCTCTTTCAGGTAATGCACAGTTTAATTTTGAGCCATGTCGATGGCTATAACTTTCTCAGCCAGCTTCCCCTTACTGAAACTATTAGTTATCAAATCTTCCTAGGTCTATCGGCCATTTCAATATTCGTCGATATTAGTTAGGCTTTCAATGAAATGCCTTCAAGGGAAGGAAGTTAGGACAATAATGGTGTGTGTATAAAAATAATGCTTCAACTTGTGAGAGGCTATCACCAGCGTGTATGCAACTTTTTCCAAGGGGAGGTATCTCTTATCACCTTTAAGAAAAGTTTTTTTTTTTATCTTGACTCCCCTTCTTATCACAAAATAAAATCGAACTTACTATTAACTAGATACTGTCAGGTATAGGAATAATGGTCCTTCTTTGCCAGGGATTGTTAATAGTGGTGGTTGGATCAAGTACTTACTCGCTTCTTCTAGTGTCTGGGTGCATTGGTTATCCCATATCCATTTCCTTTCCTTCCTCAATATCTTAAGGAAACTTCAACACCTTTATGAAGATCTTGATATGAGCCTGTTAAGGGAAGCGAGCATGACAATCATCTTTTGTACTTCATGCACGGTGCTTGGAGGTTTTATGTTCCCTATTACTTCAATTTGGTTGGAGTTTGACTCGATCCCCCTTGGTTGACTGTCTATCCGAGGAACTTTCCCAAATACACTCCAAAATAACACTTGGCGACATTCAACTTCATTCTTTAATAACGAAGGACCTCAAAAGTCATGGTTAGGTTGGCAGGTTCACCCTCTTACTTCATACTCTTTATGATCCTTTCATCAACGTATACCTCCATATTTTCCCCTAGTTACTACTTAAATATATTTATAACAACCCTTGGGTAAGTTTACCCGGCATTCTTTAGTCCTTACTCCATCCCCCTGTAGAAGTACAACCCTTGTGTGGTGATTAAGGAGGTGTTTTCTTGGTTAGGGTAAAATAATTAGATTTAGTGGTACTCTTAGTAGGAATCGAGGAAGATCATGCGCTGGTGGTTTGTAGTTGCGTCTAATAGTCGATCAATCATGAGCAAAGAAAAACTGTCCTTGGGGCAAGCCTTGTTCAGGTCGGTGAAGTCTATACAGACTCTCCAAAACTCGTTGGTCTTTTAACAACCACATGATTTGATATCCAGTTGGGTAATTGAACTTCCTTAATGTTTGCCTCCAAAAATTTCCTCACATCTTCTTCTACGTCCCTCACATTCTCAGGCGTCATAAGTGGATGTGAAGGGTCCACGTGAAGCTTATGACACGTAACCTTTAGGTTAATGCCGTATATATTGTGTTGCCAAGTAAATATATCTTGATTTATTTTGAGAAAAATAACTAGTTCTTCTTTTAACTCCCTACTCAAAGCGATGCCAATCAAGAAATTCTTCTCCGGTTCATCACTATCAAACACCACATTTTAGAAGGGTTACATGGCCAGAATGGCCAGGGAAACTCTATTTTTGTAGTATCAGGTCTCCTAGACTTTAACTACTACTTGGAGGGAAACAATCCATCTACAGGTTCCACAAAATTTTCTTTCTTCATTTCCAAAATTTAACTCCATTATTCCTTTCTCAATGATGAACTTTTCTTATTCTAAGTGGAAGGTAATGCCCTCATTGATATACAAAAGTGTGGCCTTGTCCTTAATATGCCTAAGCTCGGCCAAGCCAACCACAATCACTCATCAAGTAGAATATTTAGAGCTTAACGTATTACGGTCTATCCTCAACAGTCGCGTCCTCGATCTTTTATATATTCTCGACATCCTACCAAGATGAGTGGGCCGAGACCCATCAACCATACCAAGGATAACTTCAACAGTATCATCTCGACCTCGTATCACCCAGTAAAGCTGACACCATGCTTCAACTCGTCTCCATAATTATCTATAGATAAGGTTCCCTATGTCAGACTTAGCCAGGACCAGTCCACTAGGGACGACATCTATCCCACGTGTGACACAAGGTTCGAGTATAGTTAATTCATATGGGCAAGCAGTTATAACAGATATTCATGGGAACGTGAAGGAATATTTTATCATCATGACTTATGTGTGTCAGGGACATGTGGATAGTTCCTATTGGATATTGCATCCTGTGCAAGCCCATTGCATGCTTGGGGCACGCACAGTGCACCCCTAAGGCTATAAATACCATTAATCTTCTTCCATGATGGGAACGAATATTAAAACCCTATGAAAAACTCTATCCAGATATACAATAGAGAGAGAAACTCTTGAGAGTTGTATTCTTAAGGCCATTAGTACCTTAATTTATAGTGAAAACACCAGCAAACACATTACATAATGGAGTAGGATACGACTGAACCACTTATACCATTGTGTTATCTTATTTGCCTCATCTTCTTATACATTTACTTTACTTCACTCTTATCTCCATTATTGTTGAGTAGTAGCTTGATATCTACAAGTTTAAGTGTTGATATTTTTGGTATCATCATTTTGCCACTGTTTGTGGGAAGATATTTAATCTTCTTCCTCTAATTTCTAGCGTAGATCTTTCTTGAGTCTCTGGTGGTGATCCAACTCCACCATTATTGGGCATGAATCACCATTTTAAGAGTTCTGTTTGGGACCTTCAAGATTCTTTTAGATCATCTAGTTTATCTATACTCTCACTGGAGACATGTCTTCAGATCATTTTTTAGGCATTGGCCCCAGCTCCAGCCAAGCACAACCTCTATAAAAAAGGGCTGACATGGAGACGATGCTATTCTCATTGGTGGACAACCAATAAAAGATGCAAGAATAATTTATGTATTTGAGACAAACCATGATGATAAGGACTCTAGATGTAGCCTAGGTAGATCATCACTTTGGGGGCTAGATAGATTGTGGATTCGGCAATAGGGGGACCACCACCGGCCCCATGAAAGGAGGCGTAATGTCATTAGAGATGGGGAGATGTGTCCGACCCTAAGAGACTTCGCCTAGGAAAATAAGTGAAAGCGGATACATATGATCAGGATTATGAGGAGGAGGAGGATTGTTGGGAAACATACAAGGTTTCTACCGATATGATTCTCCTAACACCAACCAACAGGGGAAACAACATAAGGCCGTCACCATAAGGTTGACACATAACTTTAGCGTTTAACAGGCTTAGAAGCGGTTCATCATTTGATCATCTCGACCCTGTGGGAAATTTACCTGATAGGCTCTACTGATATCGTAGTAACATTTACTTTAGAGGGAATGGTGGAGGTGGCGAAGGTCGATCTCAACATGGACAAGAATAAGAACAAAGGGAAGTGAACAGTTGTCAGGGAACTACTAGATGAGAGATGGTACCTAATCCAGTTAACAAAGAAGGCATAGGAGATAATGTAGTGATAATAGAGAAGACTTAGAACATCATAATTAAGAGGATAGAGGATAAGATCGGTGATTTTTTAAAAATTCGAGACCCAATCCACAAGGGCTACATGGAAAGATCTCTGATTAGAGCGAAAACAAAGTGCATGTGAATCGCCTGTTGTTGTAAATGATTTTTAACCCAATGCAAAAAACCTAAACATTAACTACACATGTTTTACATATATAGAGGCGAGTTCGGGTATCGAATCCATATGGAATGATGTTTGAATACTTTAATTAATTTATTACTTCTAAAAAAAAGTGTATAAGATGACGGGAGAGTTGAAATAATTATACTACGATTAATCTAGACAAGTATGTAAACTATGTTAAAAGAAGTAAAAAAAAGTTAAAAATTATATTCGACGCGTGTATCATAAATGATTACATAGAAAAACGTGAATCTCTTTTTAAACAATTATTAAGTCTGGAATGTCACTTCCTGAATGTTTTAAAAGTCCGCTAAGAGTTCGGTGTCGAAGATAGTCCCAAAACTTCACTTGTGATATTAAATACGGTGTATACTTGATATACACCGTTAAAGTCCCTCGGTATGTTCTCGATACTAATTAATCTGTCAAGATCTGGTCTTAAATTATCATATCATAGCGAAGCAGCTACACGTCTGAAACGTGTCCAAAAACTACAACTTATATTATTTAAGGAAAAGCAATTAAAACTAAGTAATCGTGCTTTGTGTGTATGAGAAAAATTGAACTAAGAGAATAAGTATACTGATTTTAATTCATGATAAATAAGTATGAGAGCATGGGAAAAATTTCATAAGAATACGTGAAGAAACAGAGAAAAGATAGAGAAGAAACTTGCATTAATTCGGGAAAAAATTACAAAAAAAGAAAAACTAAATTACACTAGTCCTAAAGATGAAACTACACTAAAATGATGAGAGGAACGGTTTTTGGTCCTCTCCTCTCCATTATTTTTTGAGCTTTAAATAGGGGGAATAAGGGCTTTGGGGTATTTTTGGTATGTTACATATATATTATTTTTAAAATAAAGAATAACATGTGCTTGATTTATTTAATAAGGAGTGGGGGGCTGATGAAAGTTGGCATGGGCTTCATAATATGGTAGCATTTATTTTTTGAAGAATTTAGAAAAAAAGAATGGGGAGAAAAGGATTTAAAATGAAAAAGTTATTAAAGAAATAATAATATAGGGTGGAGAGTGTAAAAGTTAAAAATGGTGGGCTGGAAAGTGGAAAAGGGGAAAGTGTCAGGTCCATGCAGGTCGGGTTTGGGTCAGCTGTTGGGCGGGTCAGGTTGATCCCGGTCAGACACGTGGCGCTCCCAGATGGCGACCTGTGGCGAGCCCAAAAAATTGAGCAAAACCCACCTCTGTCCGGGCTCGAACTCTCAACCTCTTGGTTAGAAAAAATGCCGTTAACCAGCTGATACCACATGGGACTAAAATACAAAAAGTGCACAGAAAATATAAAAACATTAATAAAATCCTAAATTAAATATTTACATTTTATTCTTCCAAAAATCGTAACTTGTGCATAAGGACTCCGATTGAAAATAAGAAAAAACCCATGTGACCCTCCTTCCGAGGCCGATAATGTTATAATGATGTTCGGGTCACGGGTGTTGACTTCGGGTATGACTCGGGACATTGACTTTGACTTTTTTCGGTTTTTTGGACTTCGTAATGGCATAACTTATTCGTTTGTATTTCGATTGACTCACCGCTTGAACCCAGGCGTTCCTTGATTACATGCCTACATTTTTCATGTTTGGTCCGAGTCCGAAATGAGTCATCTGAATTTAACATTTTTCTCTGAAGGTGCGTTTGCGTCCATTCTTCATTCGAAATGCATCCAGTCTTCGTCCTTAGCATCAAAGACCCTGTAAATACTCAAATAAACCTTGCGCAAGCGATTAACGATGAATAATTGAGGTCATATAGTAAATGAGTATAATACGTGAGTTTAACGAGCATCGGACTACTTTATTGCGCAAAAAGAAAGGGAATAAAATGCAATATTCACTACACGAAAATGGGTAAATTGGCACCCTTCCAGCGGCTAGTCTTGTCACGGTCATTGACCGTGTAAAAAAACACGCATTTTTTATCACGGTCATTGAACGTAACAAGTTCGTGACAAGTCCGAGACAAATGTCCTAGTAAAAAAACTCTTTCCCCGCCGATTCTTCCCTCCTTTCTCTCTCTCTCTCTCTCTCTCTTCGATTTATATATATGTGTGCATGTGTGTGTATATATATGTGCGTGTATGTGTGTATGTGTGTGCGTGTGTGGGGGGTGAGGAGGGGAGGGGAGGGGGTGGGGCTATGTGTGTGTGTGTGTGTGTGGTGGGGCAGCGTGGGGGGGAGTTGTTTGTGTGTGTGTGTGGTGGTGGGGCAGGGTGTGTCTGCGTGTGTGTGTAGTGGGGGTGCGGAGGGGGTGGGTCTGTTTGTGTGGGGAGGGAAGGGGTGGAGGAGGGTGGGGGTAGGGGGTAGGGATGGGTGGGTGGGTGGGGGTGGGGGGTAGGGGTGGGTGGTTGTGCGCGCGTGTGTGTGTATGTGCGCGTGTGTGTATATGTGCGCGTGTGTGTATATGTGCGTAGTGTCCCTTATAAACGAATTGATTGATTATTAATTTTTTTAGTAAATTAATATATGATTGCCCCTGATTGTAAATTAGTAAATTAATATATGATTAATTATGAAAGTTGGATTGCCTCTCATTGTAAATTAGTAAATTAATAATTGTATACTTTAATTGTTAGTTTAATTGATGAAAATAATTAATTGAGTAGATGAATTAGAAGGAGTACGGGACACACATTTGTTGTTGACATTGTTGTTGGATTATAGTGGATCGATGTCGGGTTGGTTAATTTTAAAAAAGGCATGACCACTGGATTATTATCCATATGAGGGTTTTCAACTTTTTTTAAAAAAAATTACTTTGTATATTGAACAATATATATATAGTATAATAATTAAATGAAACATACTTGAAATTACATATAGTGCGCATAGATACTAGCCTTCTATTTCTTATGCGTACGCATTCAATAACCCTTAGACACGTTCGAGAGTCATTACCCCTGTAATGAGATATCTCGAATTGTCCCATTTGGATAGTTTGGGACTGCATAATTTATGTATAATATTCTTAGTGGCTTAAAGTTGTTACTTTTGGAGGAAGTTCTGCAGTCGTATCCTAATGTTCTCTGGGTACATACTAGATTAACAAGTGTGAATGTTATTTCAATTGATCAATTGAAATAACACTCACACTTGCTAATCTACGTCGTGTACTTGGAGAACTACGGGGATATGCTGCCGAATTTTTCTCAAATCTTAACAATCTGCATGATCTGTTACATATATTACAGAAAAATGAGGTCTTGAATGGGATGGAACCACTCACCCTTTAGAGGAGATGGAGGAAATAGAAATTTCTATTATAAATTGAATTTGAATTTAAAATTTAAAAATCGAATATAAATAAGGCATAATTAAATGAAACATACTCTAAATCTAAGTTTTGTTTATACTAATCCATGAATATACACTTCGTACCTTTAATAGGTGATTAGTTGTGGTAACTGTGATGGGATATCCGAAATATAAACAGTGGATGGGTGAGACAAATAGAATGGGGGATGTGTTTCGCAGAGGTGCTAACGAATTTTTGAAATACACAAAGAGATGTCATAATGATGAAGAGTTTTCGTGTCCTTGTGCTAGGTGTAAGAATGGTAAGGTATTTGAGTGGAAAATAATTTAACTACATTTGTTAAGATCGAGTATGCAAGATAGTTATCGATTTTATAGTTTTCACGGTGAATTGAAAGTTCCTTTAGAATGAGGTTACTGATGATGTAGAAGGTTTAAGTGCTCGTGAAGATATCACGATAAAACTTGATGATGACTACCAAAGTTTAAAATTTAAGGCGACCCAACCGTTATACTCTGGCTGTGAGAAAGATCAAACAACTTTACATGCCATGGTTGGTTTGCACAGTTTGAAGACATAGTATGGTTTGGTAGGCAATAGCGTGATAGGAATTCTGAAATGGGTGAAGGGGTTATTACCGAAGGAGAATACACTTCCAAATAGCTATCATTTTATGAAGAACAGTTTGAAAGGTTTGGGAATAAAGTATAAATCGATTCATGCTTGTGTGTGTGACTGCATACTATACCGAAAGGAGAATGAAAATCTTGATCATTGTCCGGTATGCGATGAACCTAGATATGTCCAATCTACTAGTAAGGAAGGCACAAGCTCAAAAGTGCCTCAAAAAGTATTGAAATATTTTCGCCGTCTGATCGTACTATGCAGAAAATATGAAGCCTGTGAGAACAATAAAATACAAAAAACAATGGTACAATCAGACAGCAAATTTAGGCTGTGGTTGGCACAAGAGGTAATTATAATGAAAATGGTTGTTATATAACGTTACATTACACTCAAATTTTACAACTAATATAATTAATTTATCTATATTTTCAGCTCTTAATGACGGGTGATGCGACATCAAGGCTTGCTCGTCTAGTCACTGGACCTTGTTCGTGGCATAAGAGTATAAAAAATATCGATTGAACGGTTACATTTTGGGCGCTAAAGTGTATGAGGAAAGTACAAATGTACATAAATTGGGCATTTCATACAAGGATCTTACTTTCTTTCGAGCGAGCGTAAAAGATAAAAACCTCGTTGAAGCTGAAATGACTTACTATGGTGTAATCCGAAATGTATTTGAATTGGATTATATAAGCTTCAAAGAGGTTGTATTTTACTGTGACTAGGTGAGAGTTGAGGATAAAAATGCTTGTAAATTTGATATTGTCACCAATTTGATCATAGTTGACTTGTCCAAGTTGAAGAGCAATGACCACGTGAGCGATGAGTCGTTTGTTTGCGCATTTCAAAAGGTTAACCGAGTGTTTTACTCAGAGTATATCAATAACAAGCGGTGGTTAATTGTTCAAGATGTGCCAAAGCGTCTAAATAGTAGTGTAGATGACTTGGATGCTCCTAACGAATATCAATCTATTTTTTATGATAACCCGAATTTTAAACAATTTTTCAATTTGTAATAAATATTCCAATTTGTATCGAAACATACATTTTTAATACATTTAACTGATTTGCACTTTATCATTTTCACTCTTATGTAGTGTGCATGTGTGGGCAGTTGGGGTGGGGTGGGGATGTTTCATATTTTTAGTAATTGTACATATTATGAGCTAGATGCTATTATTTTGGAAATCATAATTGAGGTATTTAATAGTAACAATTCATTTTTATTTGTAGTAATTGTAGATATTTGCATGTGTTCTTCTAATTCATTTTCATTTGTACTAATAACATTTGTTTACAGCAAATGTCTCCTTCAGGTATTAAGGTGAGGATGATGATGTCATCTGGGCTCGGTGGTAGCGGAGGCGACGAGGGCTCCTCGGCCCCTAGGCTCCCCAAATATGGAAAATTGAGGATGGCCATCGAGGAAGTCGGGGCTATTAGCGAGATCCCTTGAGCTGGTAAAGACGATCATCAACCCGGGGTAAATTAGTTGGAAAGAGTCACCATATGAGCTCAAGTTAGTTGTTTGGGTGGCACTACAGGTACTGTATTTATATTTATATTTATATGAAAATTTCGATTTCAATTTCGATTTCAATTTCATTTTATATTTATTTATATTTATTCACAACTAACATTATATTTGTTGGACAGGAACAATTCAACCTGGATCCTAAGCTACGCGATTCCGTCTTGGAGAAGTTGAGGGATCAACACAAGACATGGAAGAAAAATATGCAGATCTGGTACTTTGAGAAGACACGAGAGTCCATTATCCGAATGTGTGAATCCGTCCCTCCGAAGGAGCCGATCTCATTTGAAAAATGGCAACAGTTCATTGTCAATGAGATCGGGGAGCGACAATTGGCATCTCGCCAATCGGGGAGGGAAAACCGAGAAAAAAAGACAGATGTGCACTACTCCGATCGGACGTCTTACGCCGAGGTGGAGCATAGGATGATGGTAAGATTTAATTTTTCTATAATTACTGAAATATATTATTCTGTATTATTTTACTTTGCAAGGCTAATACTAATTTTAGTTTATTTTATTTCAGGGGACTTGGAGTTTCCCTGGGGGTAGGCCACATAGGCTCGATACTTATGTATCTCTTCGAACGAAGAAGGGAAAGGATAAGGAGGTGTCCCCGAGCATCGCAGCCACGATTGTAAGTTATCCGACATTTTACTTTTTGCTAATTACGTTATAATTTTTTAATTTACTTATTTTACTAATCATGTGCTTTTTGTGGTTTTATGCAAAACTTAAGGAAGTGCATGAGTCACAGTCTGATGCCGACAAGGCATATTTATCCATAGACACACTCAACCAAGTGCTTGGCTCTGATTGCAAGGGGAGGACAAGGGGTGAGCTCCCGGGTGACCAAATCTAGGATCATCGAATTGGAGACGAGCGACACCGAGTTGTCTCGAACGCTGGACTCGCATGACTCGAAGCGGTATCATTTAGAGGCAACGGTCTAAGATATTTTCTCATTCATGAAGCGTTCGTTGGGCAGAAAATGCAAGGGTAAAGGTAAGGATAAGGTGGTGGAGGAGGTGGTGCGAGATGACGAGGTTGTGGGCCTCGCAGATTCATTGTAGACACGTGCGGACTTTGATGATCCACTCCCCTATTTGGCTCCCTTCTACCGACCGATGTAGACACTTAGTTGGCCGAGTGTGTTTATACTCGACGTATTTGATGGCCATCGGATAGGGCGGGGGTTGAGGGACCCGAATATTGTCTAAGGTGGAATAGTTCATGGACTTTAGCTTCAAGACATCGAGTCCAAGGTGCTCATCACGCATGTGATACTCGGGAAGGAGAACTCCCCATTGTGGTTGTGCGAACAATGCGGTACGATGTATATCAGTGGGTGTATCAATTCGTATATTGTGTGGCCTACTCACCTCCTCAGAGTTAACCTTACCCAAGACATGTCGTGACATTATTTGAATTGAATTGAATTATTTTTACAATGGTACATTTGAATTGTTTTTAAGTTGGTACATTTGAATTATATTTGGATTATATCGTGATGCATATTGTCTCTATTTTGAATGCATATTTTCATTATCTCTATTTTATTTGGATATATAATGTTTGAACAGGTACAACATTGTTATATACGGTACAAATATACTATTGGGTAGTGGAAGTGGGCATACTACCCAATAGATTTTTTTTAATTCTTCCCAGAATTGTCACGATCAGTGATCGTGACAATTTTTTATTAAATGTCATGGTTTTGTCACGGTCCTTAATCGTGAAAAAACTTGTCAAGGTCAAGTACCGTGACAAGTCTAATGAACTTATCACGGTCAATGATCGTGACAAGTCTGTGACAAAAAAACGTTGTGTAGACACCCCATCCTGTTACCCCTTAAACTCTCCTTAGGTCCTTAGCACCTCCCTTCATAACTACAGACCCAGGTCATACCCCGAGTACTGACCTAGAAGCCATTGGCCACTCTCAGGCTTCGTTTGACCAAAAATCAAAGTCTTCAGCTCGACCGAGACTGAATGAATCTTTAGAGGGCCCTAAAACCCCTTTCAAACGGTCCATCCCGTTCGCGATTCGGACCTACCATACGAACGAACGACCTATTTTCCTCGAAATCTGATCTGGAGGCCACCAGACGCTCCCAGGCTCCGTTTGACCTAAGTCAACTCTTCAGCTCGAACGAGACTGAATGAATCTTTAAAGGGCACTAAAACCCCTTTCCAACGGTGCACTCCATGCGTGATTCTGACTTACGGTACGGACGAACGAACGATCCGTTTTACTCCGAGAGGTCACCAAATGCTTCCAGGGCCCGGTTGATCAAAGTCAACTCCTTGAACCAGATCAAACTCTTTGGAATATATAAGTACATCTCCTAAACTTTCCAACACATCGCCCCATGCACGATTTGGACTTACCATGTGGACGAACGATCCGTTTCTGTCCAAAGTTTTTCCGTCCAATGGATTGATGAATTCTTCCAAGTCATATTTGACCCAAAGTAAACTCCCGAACCCGGGAGCAGTCCCAAGGACTTTCGAAGGTATATGAATTACCTTTCCAACAGTACACCCCGTGCACGATTCTGATCAACATTTTTCATTCTGCGGATGATTTTCCGAAAAGGCCCGAAAGACACTGCCAAACGGCAGGTCCCAGACCCTGCCTATCGACAGTGTGCCTAAACGCACATGCCGATTAGCAGGAACAGGGATATGCCGATTGGCAATGACCTGGGCCTATAAAAAGGAGGCTTGGACTCACTTGCAAGAGGAGCCCAAATCTGATAGATATCACTCTCAGCAAATCAAAAAAACCTCTCTCGAAGTCAGCACAATTTCCACATCCAAATCCCTTTCCAACCTTCACTTTTCATCAAACTTGGTGAATTCACTACCCTCCATCATCATCCAAGTCTAAGGTCTTCTCTCCAACATTCAAGATCAATCTCAAGATCTTCAAGAAGGTCCAATTTTCTCAACTCTCTCCTTAAATTCTCATAATTTTGCAATAACTTATTTTATTACTTAGCACTTTCATTATCTCATCTCACACATACTAATATAATTTTTATTTAGTATTATCGCACATCTCTTATTTTCATATAAATAAAAGCCTAAAAAAACAAGAAAAAGAGGGTTTACTCATAAATTTCAAACGGGAATTCTCATACTTTTCTTACACTTTTCTAATAACTCAAACACTTTTTCTACACACACACAAATAAGAGAATCCCCCGGTTGGATTTATGGGATAAACCCCACCCCTCATTTTGCATGCGAACTATGTGGACTTTGATGCCTTTATAGGCTACGTAGGCGTCTCTGGGTAAAACTCGAGACTCAAGTCCTATTTTTACTTTTTCTTTCATCGCATATTCTCTCTCAATTCAATTTTCCTAGATTACATATATATACATATATTTTTTCTTAGTGGCGTATTATTCCACATGCGTTATCGTTCCATCATAACGTTCAACGTAAGGATAATCACGTAAATCATATTTTCTAATATTTGTATACCTTCCTACGGATGACTCGCTTTACCTCTTCCATGGTGCAAGTCGATGATTCCTATCTCCACTATATATACACATGCACACATATCATGGAGAAAATAAAGGAAAATAATAAAAACCCATGAGAGAGCGAAAGGGAGGAATGGGAGCCTAACACTGTCCCATTTCGTAACTTAGCGTTCGGACCCTTTTTGAATCATTTTGGTCTCGTATGCATCAGTATGTCTTTGGATGCTATCCTTCGGGATGGTACCCTTTCTTTTGTATATTTTTTGTAAAATACACTCGAGACTCTATCTCTCTAAAATTTTCACCTCACCCAAATGACGCCGGCTAAAGCGCTCCCGAAAGGGATGTGCGGGACATAGGATCCTCCCTCACACTGTCCGCCCACTACGAGGATTGGGGATGGCCACAGTGGCGACTCTACTGGGGACTATATGTTTATTTTGAGGGGTAGACTCTATTTACATGGATGTTATGTTTGTTTATGTTTTTCCTCTATTTTCATGTTCCCCTTTATTACTCATGTGTACCCTCATGCTTATGCTTCTATTCACACACTTGTATAAAATTCACCATGTACACTTCACACCACGTGCACCTAGGGTCACATATATCCACATGTTGCACGCATCATCCATCCATATTTGGTGAATCATTGGTCCTTGTACTTTGCTTCCTGTTTATCATAATCGGAAAAGACATTCTCATAAGATACTAATAAGAGAATCATGCATGATTCACATGACATCGCCAAAGAGCATTGTTATTGACCAAATTTGTACCCAGTAACTGGAGGGTCACTTCGTGATGGGCACTGGTCCGATAGGGCGCAGTTAGCCTAGGCGATATGACTCTCACCTTCCATTGGCCAAGTACCTTCGACGTATATCGAAAGGTTCCCTCGCATAATACCGCTTGACCGAAGTCATGAAGGGAGGTATATCGCAGGGAATTCGTTCACGTACGCTGAGTATATCGAATTATCTCTCACACGTACCATCCCCATGAGTTATATGGTGAGGCAATTCACGTACACTCAGGTATATCAAATGGCTTGTCCACACGTGCCGATTGCTCACAAGAGCAAGACGTATATCGTAGAAGTCACGCCAAAGGGGGAACCCTTTTTTATTCACCCAACCAACTGCATACCCGCATATAGGTGTCAAGCCTAGGACACACATGTTAGATTGTCAGTTTCTTCCTGAAACTCTGCGGAAATTTTGGGTCGGCCTGCCGCTCGAATTTTCGCACATTTTTAAAAAACATGACCCTACCTGTGAGCCAGGTCGCAAGTCCAGCCATAGCTTTACATATATTACAACCCAATTTTTCCAGGCTCGGGTCCCGTCCGGTATTTCATTTTGCATTTAGGATAATTAATACAAGTGAAAACATAATGCTTATAATAATCATGCTGAGACCGTCTCCAAAAAGAAATTTCTCTTTTTATCCAAAATCCAAAAAAAATTTACCCCTCTTTATCAAAAATTCAAAAATATTTTGTCTATCAATCTAAAAAAAATGTCAAAAATATATTCATCCCTTTTTTTCTCAAAGATAAATCCCATTTTACGCCTTCTCAAGTCGATCGCAAGCCCTTGGTCTGGCTCCTTATTGGCTTTGGTCTTCAGTCAAGTCTCCCCGGAGTTTCGTCCGTTCTCCTATTATTCCTTCTGAGTCCGAAATCCATTCGATTTCCATGGAGAACACATATCAAGTACCCGTTGTGCAGTCGCATCTGACGGCTGTCCTAGCTCAGCTTGTGTCCAAGATTGACAACCTCCAAACTGAGGTCCGAGAAATGCAACGAAACTAAGTTCCCATTTCTCAAGAACTCGAGGCCCTATTCCCTCGTGCTATGGATCTACCCGAGCCCATCTAGGTTCCCGAAGAGTATCAACACGCTCCACATGCCCCTCCTGTTAATGGGCTGCCGCCTGCCCAGCTTCCTATGCCGAACCTTGCCAAGCCTGGGGCAAACTTTCCTATGATCATTGATACGAAGGAATAAGAGCTGAACAAAGTCAAAGAAGATCTCAATATGCTCACCAAGAAGTTTGACCAACTTAGAATCTTAGGGAATTACATGGACTACACCCACATGTCTCCTTATCCTAAAGCGAGGTTCCCCGAGAAGCTCTGTAACACCCCGCCTAATTAAATATCGGGTGGCCAGTCCCATACCAAATTAAAACAGAATATACAGTTGGCTCATTCTTAGCATCACTGTCGAAAACATTTACAACACACCCAATACCCAATTAAGCTGGTGATAAAAACATTACAAATTTTAATTCAACAAAATCCGTTATGTTTTTTTAGTTCTAGAATAACACAACACATTTTATTCTACAACACTCAAAACCAAATAGATAATAAAGAAGAATTTAAATGCAATTGGAATAAACATTCCCAGGTAATATTAGTCAATTACAGTAATCCCAACAATCACAAATGTATTAAAATGACACAAACACAATAGTATATGACTCCGATAGAAACTGATAACTGAAATCCTTTGGGCGATATGCCCCAACTATAAGAATACTGTGAATCAAATGAAGATAGGCATCTAAGCAAAACTCAATAACTCCATAGCTCATCATAATCCGCTAAGGTTGGCGTCCCCTCAGCTGGACACCTGATATAGAAGACACAATAGAAAAGAGAATACTCAAGGAAACGGGTCAGAGCCCAATTGTGAAAATGATTTTTAAAACAACAAGTAATTAACAAGTGCAATAAAGCATTTATTATGTACATTTTAGCATCCAACTCTCACTTGATATTCTCACCTACCAACTAGAGTGCACACTTAACGTTTTCCTCTTAACCTCCTAGTTAATGGCTCCTCATTACTAATTTCCATAATATGCTTTCATCCCAGATTATAACCCCGTATGTCCCATACCATACGTCGTATAATCATTCATTTACGTTATTCATTTATATGAATCTTTTCCCATTAACATGAATTAAGCTCTTCAATAAATATTCATTAGTTTATTTTCATTCTTTCTCAATTTACCGTTATCTACAATTATCACGCAATAAATAATTTAACCACAGTATAACCATTCATTCCTTTAATTCATTATATATATATATATATATATATATATATATATAATACGGCACCCCGAGTCACAGCTGCGGAGCAATGCATTACTCTGCTATCATGTCCCATCATCGCTGGTCGCCGAATAGGGGACAAAAGGTTCGGTAAGGATTCTTCGAACCACAAATAACAACATACAAATTGGAGGCAAACAAAGTTCTCATACCCAGGGGCCATGCACATACCTACGTTCCCATAGTCAGCGGACTTATCAACTCCCCGATAAGTCTTTCATAGACCTATGTTCTCGAGCAACAAGAAAAAAGATCCCATGGATTCATCAGGATATGACTGCCCTCACGCGCAAACCGCCTGATGATAGCAAGTAAGCTAGGTATGTCATACACATAATCATTAATCAATCAAATAGGCATTATCATACCTATATTATACTATCAACAAGGTACTCACATTACCCTTAAATTACTCCCATACGTAGCATTATATCTCTTTGAATCCTACGTATTAAAATATCATAACTTTACTTCTTAATTTAATAAACCCTGAGCCTCACTCAATACACAAGGTTCAAATAGGTTTTTCCTCAACATATACTCAGTAAGAAGTCGCTAATACCCTACTAGTCCATATGGTCATATCTCTGGAATTACTACGAATTAAACTCTCCCTTTCATTAAGGTTAAAACCGGTAGTTTCAAATCTCTTATGAACACATCTTCTTTCACTTAGGATTAAACCCTCTTATAATCTTAAGGATACTCAAGTGTTATATTAAATCACCCCTACTGGTCCTCTCTTTAATCCTCATGCATACCAATTAGAATTCAACAATTGAATCTAGCAACCGAAATTCCTTTAGATTAATTATCATTATTCTTAATCAATCAAAACCCAATCAAATTAATTCAAATATTAAGTAGGGCTTACTACTCTATTTTAAGTCCCATAATATCCAATTAATAATCACCAAATATCTACAAAAGGTTTCGGATAAGAATCAACAATTAAAAACCAAAAACTTTAGGAATTCTAGGGAGGTCGATCGATCGAAGGTAGGGGGTCGGTCGATCGATCACTCAGGTAACAACCCAGTTTTTCTGCATTTATGCAACTACGGGTTTAGCCATTTTTTATCATTCAAACCTTTATAATAACAACCCAAATGACTTATAATCCTTACTACATGATATGACAACATATAGGAATGATTTATAATACTTTAAACATCCTAGAATCATCAAGAGATTTAACTAAAAGCATGTTTATATTCACTTTTTCCAGAAAATTATCAACATATTATCTTCAAGAACACATCAATGGTTTTCAGAATTTCTTCAATAGATTCATGATTATTTTGTGGATTACTAACTACCTACAACATGAGCTTTATTCCTATATATTTTCAGTTTCCATAAATCCATTTAACAACTCCATTATTTCTTTTAAACATGAAAAATCATCTCTTTTCATAATTATCCTGACATGGACAATATACAAACTTAGATTGCCATTATCAAAAACTTGCCTCTAATGAAGGTCTCATCCTTTGGTGTAGTACATCTCAGGTCGTTCTTCCTTCTCCGGTCAACCTCCGGTGGTGGTTGGTGGAGGTGACTTTGGTCTTTGTTCTTCTCCTTCCCAATTAAACTTTTGCCTTCCCAAGCAACCTTTCACTCTCTCTAGGAAGATGACTCCTCTATTTTGTGTAGATGAGATGAATAACCCACGTACACTTAATCTCCAAATACTTATAATAGGACAAAATCCGAAATCACTATTCATCCCCCTTATAAAAATGACCAAAATGCCCTTTTGGGTTGTCTTTTCATTTCTAAATGACCCGAGACCCAAAACTACCATCCAAGTAGACTTTTTTGACTATTTAAAACCTTTCGGGCACAACAACTCAGTCAAAATGACTATAAGGTCGATAGAAAATAAATTTCCTTTTTAATTTAAAAAAATTAGTCCCGACACGTCCCATACCGCCTCTCACTAAAAATTCAAATTATCGAATTTATATCTCACAGCAATTATCAATAATCGTCACATTCATATATTACCTAAATATTTTTAAGTAATATTCAGAATCATACATTTTAATATCCTCGATTCGGATATAAAACCCAAATGAATTAATTAATTATAAAATCCAATTAATCCATTAATTTAAATTATTACTCATTTTAAAGGTTATTAAAAATACAGGGTATTACATACTGCCCCCTTTATAACAGAATTTTGTCCCAAAACTCAGGAATCTAAATCATACCGGTAAGGTCAACTCTGAGTATAAATCTCACATCGCAAGAAATCTAAGTAGTACCGCCCATACAGTACATTATCAAAAATATCTATTGATGTTATACGCCCAACCTCACCATATTGTTTCAAGTGAATCGAATTTAATCCTTACCCAATCTTCTCTATACCATCCTCGTGACAAAGTTTGGGAAAAACAAATGATCCCCAATCATCAAGTAACTACATCCTGAAGTCACAACTACTCACTGTTTCACAATTATGAAAACTACTACCATTTAACTATCCTGGGCGCCCATACACCCTATCGTACCACTTTCATTATAAAATATATCGCAAAGGTTATAAACTCATATCCCAAAGACCTAACTTATTTCGACTCCCAACGACTATTAGTTTCATGCATGGGGTCTCTCGCAAGCGAAATCCAAACAAGGAACTCCCCGATACACTACTACTTAAAGTAGTCGGTCATCGAAACTCCTCAGGTCCTTAGTCAATAGTATATAAAAATCAAGTTTATTGATTAAAAAAAAATATATCAGGTTTATCGATTTTAAAAAATTTTGGTTTTATCGATTTCAAATTGAGTCCACTCATATACTCTCTTATAAAAGACAAGATGCTGGATAGTAGTAGTACATACGCTCTCATATACCACAAGTCAATTCACGACAATAGTCACATCATGCTCGGGCATGCCTAAAGTAAGTAATCCCATGATAAAAAAAATCAGACCCACGTGATGACAAGAAAAATATAGGTGTCCCCAACCCCTAGGTGAGTCTACATAAATAACAATTCTATAGGCTAAGTTTAGCAACCCTTTTGCCCACACAATAATAATAGCTACAAAAATCAATATAGGCCTCATAATTCCTTAGATAGAAAACATACCCTCATTTGCGGGTGGTGGTTGTTGATTCGCTTCCTGATGGACGTTATATATACGCCCGTACTGACCCTGTTGCGCGGGTGCTGCTGGAATGGGAGGTAGTGCTAGCACCAGAGCTGGAGATGGAAGAGCAGCTGGTGGAAACACTAGTACCTGTGGATCCTGTCGAGCATTTTGTTGCTGAGGGAATTTGTCTTGCTTAGGACAATCTTATCATTTATGGCCATACTTGCCACACAAGAAACATTTTCCTGCAAAATTTCCAACACTTTGCTCCGACCTTGCTGGCCATTACCTCCTTTCCCTTGGCCCTGATGAGACTGTCTCTGGACCTGATGGCCCTGTTGTCCTTGCCCATTACCTCTATCCTCATATCAGAAATCTCCATATCGCAAACGCTTAACATAGTCCCCTGTCTAGGCTGCTCACCCTGACACTGATGACTCTGCCCTAACTGAGTCCCACTAGAACTGCCCCCAGTAGTCTTTCCTTGCAGGCTTGACCCAAACCCCCACTTGACACCCTGAGTATGAAAACGGTTATCCTGGCAGTGAAGCATTACAGTATTAAGAACATCTGCATACGTACGTAGTGAAAGATTCCACAATAAATGCTGGCGAATCTTATAGTTCAACCCATCAATAAACATTAGAATTCTCCTTTCCTCAGTGGATACTTATGCTGGTACCAAATTAGTTAATCTCGTAAATTCTTCCTTGTACTCTGCCACCGTCTTCTCTCCCTACTTCAAATCAAGTAGTTTCCCCCTCATCTCTGTCTGGATGGCGAAAGGAAAGTACTTCCTATCAAATCGTATCCAAAAGTCTTGGATAGTCATTGTGTCTCTCTCCTCCATAGTGGTTGTAATTTCCTACCATCGCAAAGCTGCCCCTACTAGCTTGAATGTAGCTAGTATTTGACATTGAACCTCAGTGCATTCGAGCATTCTCAAGTGTCGTTAGATATCTTTCTTCCATTGGCTAGCAGTCACAACATCTGATCCTCCCTGAAACTCGGGTGGGTGCGCCTTCTGAAAGGCATCCCTTGCTCGTTCACATGCAGTAGGAAACACTTGCCCTTGCGCGGGTTGCACAACTGGTGCCGGTGCTGGAGCCTGCTGAACAGCAGGTAGAGCTGTATTGACTGCCTGAGCGACAATTGCAGCAACTTCGGCTGCAGTCATCGTACCCTGAGCTGGGCCAGGCTAAGGTGCATATCGAAGAGGCATCTGAAATAAGAGAACACTGTCAGTATTTGATATATCAAAATAGCTGAAGATCGTAGGCGTAAATAGAAAAGAAATAATCCTACTAATAGGGCTATACATCAAAGAACGCTAAGCTTAAAACACAATAAGCCGTACAGACCCTAAAAGACACTATAACCTGATGCTTTGATACCACCTGTAACACCCCGCCTAATTAAATACCGAGTGGCCAGTCCCATACCAAATTAAAACAGAATATACAGTTGGCTCATTCTTAGCATCATTGGTGAAAACACTTACAACACACCCAATACCCAATTAAGCTCGTGTTAAAAACTTTCTGAATTTTAATTTAACAAAAGCCGTTCTGTTTTTTTAGTTTTAGAATAACACAACACATTTTATTCTACAACACTCATAACCGTATAGATAACACAAAATAATTTAAATGCAATTGAAATAAACATTCCCAAATAATATTAATCCATTACAGTAATCCCAACAATCACAAATGTATTAAAATGACATGAACACAATAGTATATAACTCCGATAGAAACTGATAACTGAAATCCTTTGGGCGACATGCCCCAACTATAAGAGTATTGTGAATGAAATGAATATAGGCGTCTAAGCAAAACTCCATAACTCCATAGCTCCTTATAATCCTCTAAGGTTGGCGTCCCTGCTGTTAGACACCTAATATAATGATACAATAGAAAAGAGAATATGCAAGGAAACGGGTCAGAGCCCGATTATGAAAATGATTTTTAAAACAGAAAGTATTTAACAAGTGCAATAAAGCATTTATTATGTACATGTTAGCATCTAACTCTCATTTGCTATTCTCACCTCTCAACTAGAGTGCACACTTAACGTTTTCCTATTAACCTCCTAGTTAATGGCTCCTCATTACTAATTTCCATAATATGATTTCATCCCAGATTATAAACCCGTATGTCCCATACCATACGTCGTATAATCATTCATTTACTTTATTCGTTTATATGAATCTTTTCCCATTAACATGAATTAAGATCTTCAATAAATATTCATTAGCTTATTTTCATTCTTTCTCAATTTACCTTTGTCTACAATTATCACGGAATAGATAATCTAACCAAAGCATAACCATTCATTCTTTTAATTCATTATATATATATATATATATATATATATATATATATATATATATATATATATATATATATATATATATATATATATATATATATATATATTCATATATAATACGGCCCCCCGAGTCACAGCTGCGGTGCAATTCATTACTCTGATATCATGTCCCATCATCGTTGGTCGCCGAATAGGGGATTAAAGGTTCGGTAAGGATTCTTCGAACCACAAAAAATAACATACAAATTGGAGGCGAACATAGTTCTCATACCCCGGGGACACGTACATACCTACGTTCCCATAGTCAGTGGAGTTATCATCTCCTCTATAAGTCTTTCATAGACCTATGTTCTCGAGCGACAAGTCAAAGATCCCATGGATTGATCAGGATATGACTGCCCTCACGCGCAAACCTCCCGATGATAGCAAGTAAGCTAGGTATGTCGTACACATAATCATCAATCAATAAAATAGTCATTATCATACCTATATTATACTATCAACAAGGTACTCACATTACCCTTAGATTATTCCCATACGTAACATTATATCTCTTTGAATCCTACGTGTTAAAATATCATAACTTTACTTCTTAATTTAATAAACCCTGAGCCTCACTCAATACACAAGGTTCAAATAGGTTTTTGTTCAACATATACTCAGTAATAAGTCACTAATACCCTACTGGTCCATATTGTCATATCTCCAAAATTACTACGAATTAAACTCTCCTTTTCATGAAGGTTAAAACCGGTAGTTTCAAATCTCTTATAAACACATCTTTTTTCACTTAGGATTAAACCCTCTTGTAATCTTAAGGATACTCAGGTGTTATATTAAATCACCCCTAATGGTCCTATCTTTAATCCTCATGCGTACCAATTAGAATCCAACAATTGAATCTAGCAACCGAAATTCGTTTAGATTAATTATCATTATTCTTAATCAATCAAAACCCAATCAAATTAATTCAAATCTTAACTAGGGCTTACTGGTCAATTTTAAGTCCCATAATATCCAATTAATAATCACAAAAGATATACAAAATGTTTGGGATAAGAATCAACATTTAAAATGAAACAACTTTAGGAATTCTGGGGAGGTCGATCGATCGAAGGCAGAGGGTCGATCAATCGATCACTCAGGTAACAACCTAGTTTTTCTGCATTTCTGCAACTACGGGTTTAGCCATTTTTTATCATTCAACCCTTTATATTAACAACCCAAATGACTTATAATCCTTACTACATGATATAACAACATATAGGAATGATTTATAATACTTTAAACATCCTAGAATCATCAAGAGATTTAACTAAAAGCATGTTTATATCCACTTTTTCCAGAAAGTTATCAACATATTATCTTCAAGAACACATCAATGGTTTTCAGAATTTCTTCAATAGATTCATGATCATTTCATGGATTACTAACTACCTACAACATGATTTTGATTCCTATATATTTTCAGTTTCAAGAAATCCATTTAATAACTCCATTATTTCTTCTAAACATGAAAAATCATCTCTTTTCATAATTATCCTAACATGGACAATATACAAACTTAGATTACCATTATCAAACACTTGCCTCTAATGAAGTTCTGATCCTTTGGTGTAATATATCTCAGGTGGTTCTCCCTTCTCTGTTCAACCTCCGGTGGTGGTTGGTGGTGGTGACTTTGGTCTTTATTCTTCTCCTTCCCAAGTAAACTTTTCCCTTCCCAAGAAACCTTTCACTCTCTCTTGGAAGATGACGTCTCTATTTTGTGTAGATGAGGTGAATAACCCACATACACTTAATCTCCAAATACTTATAATAGGACAAAATCCGAAATCACTATTCATCCCCCTTATAAAAATGACCAAAATGCCCTTTTGGGTTGTCTTTTCATTTCTAAATGGCCCGAGACCCAAAACTAACATCCAAATAGACTTTTTTGACTATTTAAAACCTTTCGGGCGCAACAACGCAGTCAAAATGACTATAAGGTCGATAGAAAATAAATTTTCTTTTTAATTGAACAAAATTAGTCCTGACACGTCCCATACCGCCTCTCACTAAAAATTCAAATTACCGAATTTATATCTCACAACAATTATCAATAATCGTCACATTCATATATTACCTAAATATTTTTAAGTAATATTCAGAATCATACATTTTAATATCCTCGATTCGGATATAAAACCCAAATGAATTAATTAATAATAAAATCCAATTAATCCATTAATTTAAATGATTACTCATTTTAAAGGTTATTAAAATTACAGGGTATTACAAGCTCAAGACGCCAAATATCGAGAAATTAGGAGTAAGTGAATACCCGATTGTTCATCTTCGTAGTTATCACCATTCTATGACTCTATTAGGGGCTTCTCAAGAAGTGATGCCCCAATTGTTTTAGGAAACTTTGAATGATAGTGCTCCCCGATGGTTTTTGTCTATCGAAGAGTTTAGAATTCGTAGTTGGGAGGATGTAGCCCGGGAATTCATGTCACAGTAAAAATACAATGAAGAGCCTAAGGTCACTCACCTTGATTTAAAGCTGCTCAAATAGAACCCTGGGAAATCAGTCAGTAACTTCATCACCCGATGGAGGGAAAAAGTAGCAACCATGAGCAATCGGCCTTTCGAGAAAGAACAAGTCAGCATAGTGAAGAATAACTTCTTACCCCATGTTCGAGCAACCATGGGAGGAAAATACTATCCCCACTTTCGAGCTCTCATAGAAGCAAGAGTAGAAATTGAGTAAGGTCTTGCCAAAACAGAAGTCAAACCAAAGAAGGTGTCCGGACAGTTCACCCCCAAAAAATATAACAAACCTGCCAGTGCTACAGTCTCAACCATCAACAACATCTCTCAACCAACCACCTCATGGGCGCCCGAAAGTCGTCCTGTGCTAGTCTGAAAGGAATACATCGAGCTCCATGATCCCCTCTCCAAAGTTTGTCAAGCCTTGTTACGCCAAAACTTTATCAAACCTTTGGATTCCCGTCCATTACCAAATCCACTCACAAGAAACTTCAAGGAAGATGCCCATTGTGCCTTTCACCAAACAGTTGGCCATACCACCGACCAATGCTTTCATCTCCGAAACATAATCCAAGGTCTAATTGATTGGGGTACCATCGCCCCACCAGCTAATCCTAAGACAAACACTACTCACAACCCACTTCCAAATCATGCCAATGCCATCTTTCTAGAAGAGAACCCAGAATTGGATCCCTCAACTCAAATCGCACCCATATACTTTCCTAAACCTCTCCAAATTTTCCCATATTTCCTCCTACACCCTACTACCCTCACTGATCAGGCACTGTCACTCCTTACCAGAGCATGCATCCTTGTATATACCCATTTTGAAAATGGAAGCATGGAATTGTCACAAGTGTAAAACCAACTCCTAGAGTTCGGGTTGAAATTTCCCTCATAGATGGTCATTTATTGCCAGAGGTTCAGTACATTATTCTTGGAAGTAAGGAAATGGTCCCGAGAGTCAGATAGTTGGGTAGTACCAACTGATGAAGTCAGGCTGGATGATTTCATCTAGATAATGACAGAATTATTCAGGAAAACCTACAACATTTGCAGTATGACCAAGTTACTTGATACTTTGAAGTTACAAGGGAGCCTAGTCCCTTCACCCTTACACATCCCCGCAGAATGGGATTACTTGTATGAAGAAGCCGTCGAAGTTGTGGAATGCACTACTTTACATAGAAATACATAATTGTTACCATCGGATGGGGGAAGAATTCGAAGATTGGAATGAAGAACAAGCTTTCGAGAAATCTGGCCTGGTAGCCAACATGTGTGGAATGATATCATTTGGAAGAACTCCTTGGAGAAATAAACAAGGTGGCAAAACAACCCGAGATCGACGAGAAAATGGGATTTATATTTTTCCCTTCTTCAGTAAATCATATAACCATCAGGGAGGCATTACTAGATCCCAAACTCACTACCATCCAATGACAAAGGGAAGGGCGTTGAAAACCTTCATATGCCAGAAATGACCTTCGAGGAGAGCAAGATCCTCGACAACACAGAAATGCTTTGATCAAGTTGCTCACTGGACCCACAGTTCCTCCTTCTACCACATTATTAGAAGAAATGGTAAATTTTATCGGATCCTTGACCTCTACCCGAATGCTATCCTTTTTTGAAGATGAAATCTCCAAGATTGGGCCAAACCACAATCATGCACTTAACATCTCCATCGAAGTTATGCGGAAAATTTTGTCACTCTCTCTTGTCGATAATGGATCCGCCTTAAATGTTTGGCCACTGAGAACCTTCAAATGTTTAGGCCTGAAAGAAAGCGACCTCGCTCCAGCTTCCACTGTTGTGCGTGCCTATGATAATACCCGTCGGGAGGTGATGGGATCCATAAAGCTTGTAATAGGTGTTGGCCCTATAAAAACTATCGTCGAATTCCAAGTTATTGACATCCCAGCCTATTTCAACCTATTGCTAGGACGAACTTGGCTCCACAGTATCAAGGGCGTGTCGTCCTGACTCCATCAGAAATTAAAGTTCTTCGCTGACAGACGGGTCATTCCCATCTTGGGCGACGACGACAATGCCGATGGTGCAAGTACCAACTGTCTAATCCTTGAGATACAGCACGGGTCAAATGATATGCTCGTATCAGGATTTTGAGTTTAACCACTGCTACACCCGACAGGGGACAACTTCAAAGAAAGGGTTCATGGCAACATCAATGTGATTCAGATGTTAAGAAACGTGTACTTCATGCCCGGACTGGGGATAGGGAAAAGACAACATGGGATACTTGTGCCCATTGAACTAAAGAAAGCTTTCCCTACTTATGGTTTGGGGTATCAACCATCAGAATAAGAGCTCAGAATGATCCACTAGTCTTGACCAAAGAGAAGACTAGACCGCGTCCAGACTATCCCATGTGACTCCTTGAACGGAAAATTCATTAAAGAGGGTGAGGACTTCCCATTTTATGGCTTTTTGAAGCCATGGTATGACCATACAGACAAGAAGATGAAGCCTGGAATGGAGATATTTTTCCAAGATAGCTACCCATGGGCTGAAAATTCCCAACACCTAGTACAACCGCTTATCAAAGATACCAAAGAGACTGAGGAAAGTGACTCCGAAGATTCCTTCAACTTACAGACACTGGGGCTGACACTCTACGTGGTTCATTTAGGCACTACATCACTGGATCCATCCCACCTGATTAAAGCTACTGATACACCTCTCCTCAACTGGCATGTTGCGCCAGTTCTACCGCTGAAATCTCCCCTAATCCTAATGTTTACCCCTTTTCTTCTTCTGTTATCTATCCTTATTCGAATGTAATAGAGTCCTCTTTTGACGAGGTTCTCAATGTTGTTTTTCCTATCAATGAAATAAATGAAGATTTTGAGTATCTTGTTGTGCCTTACATTAATTGTTTGGATTCTAATCAAACTTTTGATGAGGATGATTTTGCAAATGAACAATTATTTACTGATCTAAATAAGGTTAATAATAAACAACATAACCACGTTCAAGTTAATGAAGAAGTAACTGTTGTTGTTAACCTCGGTTCTAGTAGCCAACTGCGTGAGATTAGGATAGGGACTACCCTCGACGGGCATGAGCGTGCACAACTCAAAGAATTGCTAAAAGAATTTGTGGATGTCTTGGCATGGTCCTACGACGATATGCCTGGTATTTTTCTTGAAATAGCTCAGCATGAGATTCCCACTCTCCCAGATTACAAGTCGTTCAAACAAAAGTTGAGAAAGCTTCGCACCGAATGGTCACTCAAGGTCAAAGGAGAGGTGGTCAAACAATTGAATGTAATCTTCATTCATGTGATCGAATATCCCACATGGTTAAGCAACATAGTGCCGATGCTAAAATCAGGAGAAAAAGTTCGGATGTGTGTAGACTATCGAGACTTGAACAAAGCCTCTTCAAAGAATGATTACCCGCTACCCAATATTGACATGATCGTGGACAACACAACTAGTCATGCTCTCAAGCCATTCTTCGATGGGTTTGTCAGATACAACCAAATCAAAATGCACCCAGACCATCAAGAAAAAACCGCATTCATCACCCCATGGGGAACCTTTTGCTACACTGTCATGCCATTCGGTCTCAAGAACGTTGGGGCTATCTATCAGAGGGCTGCCACAACCATCCAATACGATATGATTCACAAACAGATTGAGTTATATGTGAATGATATGATTATCAAATCTAAGATGAGGGAAGGTCATGTTCCCGCTCTCCGAAAGTTCTTCAAACGACTTCGATAATATCAGATGAGACTCAATCCATAGAAATGCGTCTTCGGTGTTACAAAGGGAAAACTCTTGGGATTCCTGGTCAGTGAAAAGGGGATAGAAGAAGATCCCTCCAAGCTTAAAGCCATACATTAGATGCCACCTCCCCGAATAGCAAAAGAAGTCTGAGGTTTCCTCGGGAAATTATAATAAATCATCCGGTTCATTAGCCAACTAACCTCCATCTGTGAACCTATATTCAAACTCCTTATAAAGGATTCAACTAAAGTTTGGAACAAGGCATGCCAGGAAGCTTTTGAACGAATCAAACAATATCTGACCCAACCTCCGGTACTCATGCCACCACAACCTGGTCTCCCTTTGCTCCTATACCTAACCATAATCGACACTGTAGTTGGGGCTTTACTATCCCAATACCTTAAAGATTACCGCAAAGAAAGAGCCATCTATTATGCCGGTCGCAAATTGGCTAGATAAGAAGTCAACTACACTACTTTGGAAAAGGCATGTATCGCACTTGTCCGGGTCACTCAAAAGTTACGGCACTACATGCTCACCTTCCCCATAAAACTTGTATCCCGAATGGACCCCATCAAATACCTGCTTGAGAAACCCACCTTGTCTAGATGAATGGCTCGATGGTTTATTCCACTAGCCGAGTTCGATATCGTGTACGTGATGCAGAAATCCATGAAAGGAAGAGCCATCTATGAATACCTTGTTGATTACCCCGTAGATGAAGCTGATGTATGGATCTACGAATTCCCAGATGAAAACATCCTTTGCACTACTCAAGACAACCTTTGATGGAAAATGTTCTTTGACGGAGCTACTAACAAGAATAGATATGTCATTGGGATACTTTTGATCGCCCAGATGACTCCCCCACTCCTATCGCCATCAAGTTGGATTTCCCTTGGACCAACAACATAACAGAATACGAGGCATGCACAGTAGGCCTTAAAGTTTCTCTAAATAAAGGTATTCAATGCCTATATGCCTACAAGTATTCCACCCTCATCATCGGTCAAGTTCTCAAAAAGTGGAGAATCAAGGACGAGAAACTCCAACCCTTCCATTCCCACTTAGAAGAACTAACCTTCCAATTCTAAGATATCACCTTCTATTACCTACCTCGAGAAAAGAATAACCTAGCCGATGCCCTTTCTACCTTGGCATCCATGGTCTACATGCCCGAAGGAATAACTGTGACCCCCTTCCTAGTTCGAAAGCAAGACAAACCAACCCAATGCTACCACATTGAGCTCATCACTACAGAAGATCTTGAGCTAGCCAATTGTTGGTACTATGATATCTGGAGCCTCCTCAATCATGGTAGGTATCTCGAGGGTTACAATAAGAAAAATCAAGCCACCCTTTGAAGACTCGCTGCCCAGTACATCATCTGCCTCAGAGCACTGCTCACAAGGAACTTCGATGGAACTCATGTGCACCGAATCGCAGGGGATGAAATCGAAAAGATAATGCAGAAGGTCCACAGTGGGGAATGCGGACCCCACATGTTCAATCACATGCTTACCAAAAATATCATTCGACAAGGCTACTAATGGACCACCATGACCCAAGATTGCACCGCCTATGTTCGAAGATGCCTCAAATGCCAATAGTTCTCCAACCTTCAACATCTGCCTCCGCGTGAATTATACAGCATGACCTCTCCCTGGCCGTTCTCAACATGGGGCATCGACATCATAGGGAAGTTTACGCCGAAGGCTTCTAATGGGCATGATTTCATCCTACTTTCCATTGATTACTTCACCAAATGGGTCGAAGCGGAGTCATACGCAGTGCTGAACGTTAAGAAAATGGCCAAATTTGTCAAAAAAACATCATATGCCGGTATGTTGTCCTGCACGAGCTAGTATTAGATAACGGATTGCATTTTGAGGCAAAAGTCACAGAGGTGGTCAAAGAGTATGGTAATCAGAGACACAAATCTTCTCCCTACCGACCTCAGACCAACGATGCAGTTGAAGTCACTAATAAGAACCTCAAAGCCATCATCAGCAAGATGACCGAAGGCTATCAAGATTGGGCCGACTAGATTATGTACGCCCTCTGGGGATACCAAACCACAATACGAACCTCCACTAGGGCAACCCCTTACTCTCTGGTTTACGGTATGGAAGCAGTCCTACCCGTGGAGCTAAAAATAGCCTCGTTGCGCGTCATGCTTGAAAGAAAGATCAACGAAGAAGACTAGTGCCAAAACCTCTTGACGAGCTGACCCTCCTAGACGAAAGGAGATTAAAAGCACTATACCACATATAAGGGTACCATCATCGAATAACGCATTCATTCAATAAGAGAGTCAAGGATATCAATGTCCGAGAAGGGGACCTAGCCCTCAAGGAAATCATAGAACCCATCTGGGACCCTAGAGGGAAATTTAAGCCCAATTGGAGCGGCCCCTACATTGTCAAGAAGATCTTATCCGGCGGTGCCTCCATTCTTACCTACTTAGATGGGGAAGATATGGCTCATCTAGTCAACCTGAACTGTGTTAAGAAGTTCTACCCCTAGTCCAAAATCTCAACGTGCTACGACTCTTCTCGTCTCCCTTCTATTCTAAAAAAATGTAAGGACACAAATTTCCAATTGAGTCCTTTGTAGTTTTGGCTCAATTACGGACAAAAACATTTGAGTCATAGGATAGATTTCATGTTTATCCATTTAAGCCTATGACGTGTTTATTGAAGATGTAGCGGCCAAGTTCATAAAGCTTCATCAAATGCCGTGTTTGTAGTGCCTCGTTTCTACATCATAAACTTGGTTCCAATGCTCCTAAGGTTTGAATGCATTTTGAATATATATATATAGGATCTTGGAACATTTTATATTGAGTGAATTTTTATTTTAAACTGCTGTTGTATTTCAAAAAGTTTCATTAAAACTTTAAAATAAAGTTTTTGGGCTAAAAATAGAATTTTCAACTTTCTTGTTTTTCCTTCGATATTGTCGTTCGAACGAGTTTGTCGTTCGAACGAGAATGTCATCTGAATGAGGTTTGCAAAGGCCTTCCACTGGAACTTTGTTAGAAGTATCATTCAAATGAGACTTCATTAAAACAAAAATATCATTCGAACGAGATTTGGCGGGAATAATATTTTGGGCAGTTTTTGACAGTTTGCCCACTTTTTCCACTAGTTTTCCCCACTAACTTTTAGACAGACTTCATATGTGCGGGAACCAACTTTTTCCAATTAACTTTTTCACTATCCTCCATCTCCTAGAGAGAGTTTTGAGAGAAAATTCTTCAAAGAAAAAGTTCATGTTTTGAGTGTCTATTTTTCTAGAAGAAAAATCAATTAACACTCTAGTTTTCACCCATTTTATTTAATCCAAGTTACTCTCTCTCTCTCTCTATCTATATATATATATATATATATTTCTTGGGGTTTGGCACCAGGTTCATCTCTACCGCATTGAAGAGATTGTTTGGGTTTCCTTCTAAATCCCTCAAAGAAGAAGAGCTTGTTTTGCTGCGGCATTCTCACGTGGTGAAAGGCACCATGTGTGGTTGACGGTGTACCTATGTCTCATTGGTGATTTCAAGATTTCGATGGAGCTCCGGGGTTATCTACTAGGCGGAGGTGTATATAAGAAGAAGCGTCGGTGCTTAAAAGGGGTCATGTCGATTGTTGTAAGTCTTACTATCTTGTATTTGTAAAACCATACTTAGTGGACTTAAGGCTAGGGTCGTCCGTGGTTTTTTCCCGTTGTGGGTTTTTCCTCGTACATCGCGGCATAGTGATTCATTATTTAATTTTTTCTTGATATATCACCTATAACGCATGCTTAGGTAAACAGATAAGATTTGGTTTATATCACTACTTAATTTATTTTGGAGCTAAATAAATATTGGGTAATGTGTAGTTAATTCAAGTCTTCAATTTTTATTCGTTAAAATAGGTTTGGTCTAATTTGATAATATTGAAAATATAACATAGGCAAATGTCTAGGACTTGGGTTAATTAATTGTGTTTAAGTGAAATCAAATTGTGTGTGTGTGTGTGTTCCCTCATATTTCACTTGGTTGTAATTTTAATTTGAATAGAAATTAAAATTTGTTAATTTGATTTTATAATTGAACCATCATCTTTGCTTCCACATATCTAAAAAGGAAATTATCTTTTTGAAGTATAAGAATTTTGGTATCAGAGCTTTGATATAAGAATTTCAAAATTGGGGGCCTCTCCTTTTAAAAAAAATCTCTTCATTTCCCCTTGCCCAGAACTACGTGGGCCTGATCCTCTGCAAATAACCATTTTCAAACAAAGTATAAAATTTCAAAACCCGAGAGATACGTAGGCAGCTCATACACCTTACATGAGCACGGCCCTTTCTTTTTCACAAAAAAACTATTCCTTTCTTACCTTCGAGAGTGATAGTTCATTCTAACATATATTTGAACAAAAGGATTATGTATGACTTAGCGATCGGTGTAGATAATTCAAACAATACAAAACTCATCAAAAGGCACAGCTGGATGATCAGAAAATTGTTTATTTCACTATTAAGAAATTGCGGTACATATTACATAAGAAAAGGAACGGATAACTCCCTTCCGCCTACCCTCCTAAAAAAGCCAAATAAAATCCCCACATTTATTCCACATTATAAAATAAACCATCCTACACACAGCTACCAGAGGAGCCATCTCCGTCATCATCATCTGCATCATGGGGTCCCCAAGTTTCCCCTGCCTGAATAAAGTGTCGCAGATACTCCATGGACTGATAAGCTCGAACCAGCTTCAAAAAAACCACAACACCTCCTTCCATGGTGTTAAAAGAGACAAGCCACTTTTGTCCAGTCTCCATTGCCAATATCTTATTTAGTAATCTATTCCACAACCACTTCATATAATCCCCAGGGATATGCCAAACTCTCCCAACAGACTGAGAGGGATGCATCGACGGACGCCGACTCTCCCATAAAGAGCCATGTCGCAGGCACAAATGCTCGGTCAAATCCTCTACCGGAAAGAAATTTAGTGTCCGAGGTGGCACGACCTGTGCCCAGCCAAATTGGTATAGAAACCACCAAGGGAACTAAAAAGAGGTCTTTCTGAGACCAACCAACTGCACATACGGTCATTCTCCTAGCTCCAGAATAGGAAACAACTATCCCCACCAAGGCACTGACCAGTACAGATTATGATCCCCATACTCCGCAAGCCAGTTCTCCCAACTTTCAATATCCAGGCCAACGCTAAAGAAGTGACGTGAAAAGAAGTTGGGTACAGCCGACAAAGTATATTCTGAAAGAGTGACCAGGCAGAGTCTTTGAGAAAACCACATGAATAGCATCACGGGGCTACCCCGCTGGAAGTCAGAACGACCTTCTCGCCAGGCATCCAGATTGTCCAGGGTCTCCGCCAGTATCACTGCCACAGGATTGCGATGGTATGACATCCATGAAGTAATGGCTGCAAGTTGCGGATCCACCAGTTGTTCCCCAGTCACCAGCAGAAATTTTGAAACCAGGCCCAGAGCAATGGCTCCAGTATAGCCAGCATCACCTACTTCCCGTAAATGAATGGACTACAACACCACTGGGAGGGATATCATTCATCTGGCAACCAGTGATCTAGTCGCCGAAGGCGAAATACGAAGAAGTCGGTCCAATAAATCCCTGAGAGAATGGGAAAATTCGGGTAAAGCCACATAAACACTAAGATTTATCCCCAGCATGACTGAAAATTCCTCGTAGGTAGGATAAACATCATCCAACCCAAAGAGGAATACATGGTCTTTGGGGTACCAAAATTATACTGTCGCCATCAGTATGTTCCGCTCAATGGACCGATTTCGCCCCAAAGAGACTCGACGTATGTTGAAAGAATTATAGTCGACATTATAAGAGCACATCGCTTCCAAGGCTTTGAGGTAGTTAGCAAACTCAATGCTACCAGGGAGAGCCATCTTACAGGACTAATAGATAGTAGGAAAGTAAGTAAGAATGTGAAGGTGTGATGAAAACACTCCACCCCTACCCCTTTTATACTTGAGAACCCTCACAAAAGACATAACCCCTGTAGAAATCGGAGGGAATCCTGCCCCAAGAGGTACAAGATGCTGAAGAGGGCACTAATCAAAAGCTTTGAATTGATGGGACTGGACCTGACTGCCGATAGGCAGGACAAGGGTCTTGCCGATCAACAACCCCCTATTTTTGGAAATTTTCCTTTTTTCTTTTGTATCAAAATTCGGAAAACCCAAAAAAAATAAAATTGATATTCTCAACAGCGTTTCAAAAAAATCCTCTTCCACCCTATATAATTTCCCATTTCTAAAAAAACTTTCCTAAAAAAAATCCTTAAAATGCCTCTTTTTACGGTCTCAGCAGCAAAGTAAAAAGCGCATGTGCATGCCTTCACTCACCATTAACAAAAGATAATAAAAAATACCATTGCATTGCATATATATATTCTTCTGTGTTACATCAATTTTATAGGAAATAAAAGAAACAAAAAAAACAAACGGGACTCAGCATGAACCCATATTTTCTCTCTCTCTCTCTCTCTCCTACCCTTCACCCCTCTCTCTAAGAGCTTCCACCCTTATGACACTGTCTCTTTACCCTACGGCGAGATGACGCACCACCGCTACCTGAGCTAGAGTCCTCCCCGCATGAAGCACACGACACCAAGCAAGAAGGAACCGGGACTGGATCCTGAATATGGGAAGTCGCTGAAGATATCCAGTTTCTGATGTCCCTCAGCCAAGTGGTCGACACTCGGACTTACTGCAAGAAAAAGGCAAAATCAGTATCAAAGAGGGATCAAAATTGAAAAGGAACCAAAAAGAGGGAGAAGTTATACCGTATGATGAAGAACCTCCTATGTTAAACCCAACTCCTACGGATCCATCGCGTGAGGACGGTGCAACATAGGCATCATCCCTCCATTAGCCTGCTGAATAATGTATGAAGGAGTAAGCAATCGAACGAAGGGAACCTTTGAAGTCGTCGCAGACGCTGACGGACCACCGCCGCTGTGGGAGGACATCACCAACCAACTCGAACCCACATGAGGGAAAGGCAAGGCAACATATATGCTGGGCGCCATCAACTAGCTCATAACAAAGACCATATAGTCATACGGCACAGCCGTATCTATGTGCAACAAGTAGGACTCGCCAATCATCGTCGTGATCCTCGCATCCTCTAGTAACAGCCGCTCCCACCTCATAGATGTAGGAGGCTGAGCAGGTGGCACCACCACCTCGTCCCCAGTAATTTGCCAAACCACCCGCTCCCCCAGATACCAGGAACAGTCGAACTCATACGCTAGCAAATGCCTCATCAGCGCATTCACCCCGATCGCCCCCGTATCTGGCTGTCCCCGAAGGGTAAAAAATCACCTAAAAATCCCTAGCAGGCATAAGTCAAAATAGAATCAGATTGTGTAAAAACCAAGACTGAAGAGAAAAAGTCTTACCCTTACACTGGTCAGGTCATTCAAGACCTGACGCACTGCCTACAGAGAGAGAGATTCCTTCAACTGCCGATTCGCCTTACGCCATCGATACAATCGGCAGAAGTCCCCAACAGTCTCGTCCTTCAAGGCAATCAACGGGGTATTGCACCCAATCACCTCATAGAACCACGCCTGCCAAGGATAAGAATTTACAATAAAAAAGAGATGCATAAGGAAAATGCGAGTGCATGAAAAGAAAATTCACAAATTAATTAATACCTCAACGAGATATGTGGCTCTAGTAAAGGTTTATCGGCAGCACCAGTTGAATGCATCCAAAGAAAAATAGAGGGTCGCCAAGTTCAGGCTCCCCCAATAATAGAGAGGGATGTTCGAAAACATCCTGAAATACGGTAAGAACCAAACATGGACGACGTCGCCGCTCGATGCCACCATGAAACCTCCCAACACCAATAATATGAACAACTGGGCCATCTACCTCACGTATAGACCGTCCTCCAAATCAACCTCCCTATTGATCAAAACATCCTTCAGCAAGGATAGCCAGATGGAATCCCCATAAACAATCCTCCCTACATCGTCGAGCGCCGCTTGCACCACCTTCGACCTCACCCGCAGAGAACGGTCTACCTCTGTCTGCTCTCCATCACAATCCAGCCCCAATAGTTGTTACATGTCTATGTGAGTCACGGTCATCTCCCCAAAACCAAAATGGAAGATGTGGGTAGTATCCCACCATCTCTCTCGCAAAGCGCATAAGACTGCTGTCAATCAAGGCGTCTCATCCAGCATAGACGCCAACCTCCTAAAACTCATTGATGATGCCATCCAACGCACCACAGGTGGAAGATGCTCCCATACATCCTTAAGCCATGTCGTACTATGGGAACTCATGTTCTTCAAAGAGATATCAAACTATCAAAAGAAAAGAAAACCATGTCAAAAATTCAAGAATGAAGGAAAAATCACCAAGAAAAAAGAGAAGAATGCCAAAAGTCATTACTTACATAACTGTAGGGGCTCACCACCTTACAAGACCGATGACGTGATGACTCTAGTAGCAAAGTCCTCTCATCTGCAACCGAATCGAATGCATCAAAGGAGTTCTCTCTCCCCAAAGCAAAAGGCACCCTGGCCCTCCATTCCACGTTCGCCCAGTCATCAACAGTCAACCACTCCCTATGCGATCTAGTGCTAACAAATACGATCATTTCTTAAATATCGGAATGCTAGAAGGATCTGTAGAGGAAAATCGCAGAAAGAAGGAAAAGAAGAAGCTGTGAAAATGAAGCGAATTCGCCCCTTTAAATAGGATGCCAAGGGTCATGCCAATCGGCATTGACCCCCACCCACTGATCGACACTGACCCCTTAACTTCTCGAGGCAGTCCAAAAGTCCGTACCACTGGCGAATGGCACCCTCTGAACCATGCCGACGGGCACCCCCTCTAAATTTCATAACAAAATTCCCAGAAAATACCGAAAAGCCCTAAAAAATTCTCAGAAAAATTCTAAAAATCCCAGGAAGGATTTAGAACATTTTCACGAAGAAAATTTCACACTCCTTCAAGAGAAACCCCTATTTCACCAGTGAAACTCTCTAAAACCAAGTAAAACTCCTCCCAACAACATCCCCAGAGGATATTTAAAGATCACCCTTATGTCCCAAAGGCCTAAATTTTCCCCAAGAAATACATCCAAGTCTGGGCCACCTAAATCTCCCCTGTGGAATTTTAGCTTTTCCTTTAGAGGATGAAAAAGATTTCCCCAGTAGTCATCTCCCCATACCAAAACAAAACCACAAGATAAATCTCCCTGGCAGAGTCCCCCAAGAACATCTCTACATAAGCCCGCAGAATTGGTCATCTCAACTTAAGTCCGGAGAATTGTATTCGACCCGTAGAATTGGTCATCTCTACTTAAGCCCGAAGAATTGGCTTCGACCCGAAGAAGTGGTCATCTCACCTTAAGCGCGTAGAATTGGCTTCAACCCATAGAATTGGTCATCTCACCTTAAGCCCGCAGAATTGGTCATCTCTACTTAAGACCGCATAATTGACTTTGACCTACTGAATTGGTCATCTCAACTTAAGCCCATGGAATTGACTTCGACCAGCAGAATTGGTCATCTCTACTTAAGCCCATAGAATTGGCTTTGACCCCCAGAATTGGTCACCTCATCTCAAGCCCGCATAATTGGCTTCGACCCTCAGAATTAGTCACCCTCATCTTTAATCCCTCAAAAGTGGCTTTGACCCGCAGAATCGGTCATCCCCAGCACCTCCTTAGGAATTGGCCTAAACCTTTTTCTCCAAACCATCCCTTAGGTCCTCAGAATCAACCTTGACCCCCTGAATTGGCCATCCTCATTTCCTTAGGTCCTAAGAATCGACCTCGACCCCCTGAATTGGTCACCCTCGCTCCCTCAGGTCCTCAGAATTGGCCTCGACTCCCTGAATTGGTCATCCTCCCTCAAAAGCATCATGCGGTGTCTATTCGATGGCTATCGTTTATTCCAAACTCACCCATAGAGGGGCTCTATAGACACCCCATTATGTTACCCTTTAAACTCTTCTTAGGTCCTTAGCACCTCCCTTCATCACTATAGACCCAGGTCATACCCCAAGTACTGACCTAAAAGCCATCGAGCACTCCCAAGCTCCGTTTGACCCAAAGTCAAAGTCTTCAACTAGATCGATACTGAATGAATCTTCGAAGGGACCTGAAACCCCTTTTCAATGGTCCATCCCATGAGCGATTCCGACTTACCATGTGGACGAATGACCTATTTTCCCTAAAACCTGATCTAGAGGCCACTCGACGGTCCTAGGCTCCGTTTGACCTAAGTCTTCCCTTTAGCTCGACTGAGACTGAATGAATCTTCAGAGGGAACTGAAACCACTTTCCAATGGTCCACTCCGTGCGCGATTCTGACTTACGGTACGAAAGAACGCTCAGTTTTACTCCGAGAGGTCACCAAATGTTCCAGGGGTCGGTTGACCAAAGTCAACTCCTCGAACCAGATCAAACTCTTTTGAATGTATAAGTTCATCTCCTAATTTTTCCAATGGTCCACCCTATGAGTGATTCGGACTTACCATGCGGGCGAACGATCCGTTTGAGTCTAAAGTTTTCCTGTCCAATGGACTGACAAATGCTTTCGAGCCATATTTGACCCAAGGTCAACTCCTGAACCCGATATCGGTCCAAAGGATTTTCTAAGGTCTCTGAATTACCTTTCCAACGGTGAAACCCATTCACGATTCTTATCAACGGTTTGTGTTATGCGGCCAATTTTCTGAAAAGGCCGGAAAGACATTGACAAATGGCAGGTCCCAGACCCTGCCTATCGATAGTGTACCTAAATGCACCTGCCGATAGGTCGGAATAGGGATATGTCAATCGTCAATGCCCTGGGCCTATAAAAAGGAGGCCTAAACTCACTTGCAAGAGGATCCCAGATCTGATAGTTATCACTCTCGGCAAATCCAAAAAACCTCTCTCGAAGTCAACGCGATTTTCACATCGAAATCCCTTTCCAAACTTCACTTTTCATCATCCTTTTTATCAAACTTGGTGAATTAACTACCCTCCATCATCATCCAAATCTAAGGGCTGCTCTCCAACATTCAAGATCAAGCTCAAGATCTTCAAGAAGGTCTAATTTTCTCAACTTTCTCCTTAAATTCTTAAAAATTTGCAATAACTTGTGTTATTACTTAGCACTTTCATTATCTCATCTCACACATCCTAATATACTTTTTATTTAGTATTATTGCACATGGCTTATTCTCATATAAATAAAAACCCCAAAAAACAAGAAAAAGAGGGTTTACTCATAAATTCCAAACGGGAATTCTCATACTTTTCTTAAACTTTTCTCACAACTCAAACACTTTTTCTTACTCACACACAAAAAAAAAAAAAGAGAATCCCCTGGTTGGATTTATGGGATAAACCCCACCCCTCATTTTGCATGCGAACTACGTGGACTTTGATGCCTCTATAGGCTACGTAGGCATCTCGGGGTAAAACCCGAGACTCGGGTCCTATTTTTACTTTTTCTTTCATATCCTATTCTCTCTAAATTCAATTCTCCTAGATTACATATATATATATATATATATATATATATATATATATATATATATATACACATATATATATATACATATATTTGTTCTTAGTGGCATATTATTCCACATGTCTTTTTGTTCCATCATAATGGTCAACGTAAGGATAATCGCGTAAATCCTATTTTCGAATATTTTTATACCTCCCTATGGATGACTCGCTTTACCTCTTCCAGGGTGCAAGTCGATGAGTCCTATCTCCACTATGTATACACATGCACACATATCACGGGGAAAATAAAGGAAAATATTAAAAACCCATGAGAGACCGAAGGGGGGAATGGGTGCCTAACACCTTCACATTTCGTAACTTATCCTTCGGACCCTTTTCGAATCATTTTGATTTCGTATGCATCAGTATGTCTTTGGATGCTATCCTTCGGGATGGCTACCTTTCTTTTGTCTATTTTGAGTAAAATAGACTGGCGACTCTAACTCTCTACATTTTTCACCTCACCCAAATGACGTCGGTCGAAGCGCTCTCGAGAGGGATCCATGGTACCTAGGATCCTCCCGCACGCTGCCCGCCCATCGCGAGGATCGGGGATGGCCACAAGTTATCACCCCCAGAATTTTCACGTTCAATGACCTTAACAAGGTCAATGACCGTGACATTTCGGTCGATTTAGTGTAGTGATTTAGCACGAATCAACCTCCTTTCACAGCTAAGATAATGAATTTCCCCACTCCTACTAAGTTCAAACCTCCTATTGTGACTCTAAAGTATGATGAAAGTATAAATTCGATACATCACATCAAGATGTACCAGTCAGCGATCAATATTTGTTTCATCTCAGATCAGATGAGATGACAACCCTTCTCTGGCACCCTCATAGGCACAACCAATATGTGGTATACATTGCTTCCTAATAACTCAATCAAGAACATCAAATAGTTTCCCGATAAATTCATTCATAAATTTTATTTTTATATGAAACCCCAAAATAAAGTTACTCGTCTCTTATATGTGAAATAAGGGAAAATGAGACACTAAGAGACTATATTGCTTGGTTTAACAGAGAAAAACCTAAAGTGGAGGACTATGTGGAAAATATTTCTATGACAGCCCTTATGAGTGGGATATTAGAAGGTATGCTTCTATGGAAGTTTGTTCAGGGACCTCCCAAGTCCATGGCAGAACTTTTGGACACGATCAGGAGAGTTATGAATGCTGAGGGGGCCATGGATGCCAAAGGAGAAGATGAGAAATAAGCAAGTGGGAGTAAGGATGATAAGGTAAAATAGAAAGACGAAAAGAAAAGGCCGACTTATGATAAGTTTGTCAATTATACTCTATTGATAGTGTCCCGATCAATTCTGAATGAAATTAAGGATGATCAAGGACGTCACTGGCCAAAAAACCTTAAGTCCCTTGCTCATAAGAGAGACAAAATAAAGTGATACGAGTTCCATTAGGATCATGGCCATATGACAGACAAATGTTTGGCTCTTGAAGATGAAATCGAGAAATTGCTAAAACAAGGGAAACTATGAAAACATGTGGACGGAAGTGGTGCCAAGGATGGCATAAAAAAGAAGCACGGGGGGGGCAAAATATGAAAGGATGAGATGAAAGGCTCTAATTGATAATAAAGAGGATGGACCAGATAGTCTAGAAGATGATCCAGAACACCCACCGAAGATCTTGCACACATGATATCCTTTGATGATAAGATGTTATATGGTGGTTTAGCCGGGGGCGGCACGGAGGCGGACGATCGCAAAGCTCATGTAGTGGAAGAAAAGTTATCACCCAAGTGACTGGATGTTAACTCGATTTCTACATATCCAAAACTGGGGAAGATAAAGGAAGTGGACATGGATACCCTATTGGTGGGGTTTTCGCAAATGGACTTCAAAGGTATCCTGGTCCTCCATGACCACCCTTGGGCCATCAGCACCAGGGTCCACGAGTATGATCTTTGGTGCATTCTAATTGATGAGGTAAGTTCAGTTGATGTGTTGAACATCGTTCACATGATAGTGCACAGTGACTCTCAGCTAGTGGTGAACAAAATACTTGGAATCTATGAGGCTAAAGATGACAAAATGAACAATTATTTGGTTCCAGTAGAAAAGTTTATGGCCAAATTCAACGAGGTAAAAGTGAAGAGAATCCCTCGACTGGAAAATAGTCGAGCCTATGTGTTAGCAAGATTAGCCTTAGCCACATGAATGTAGATCAGAAGAACCATCCCCGTGGAGATCCTACATAGACCCAACATTAGGGAGGACGACAATGGGGTGGAATTTTTCTTAAATTTAAACTTGGGAGATTCATGGATGGATCTTTTGATCAAATACATCAGAGATGGAGAACTAACAGGTACCAAAGTTGAGGGAAAGAAGTTGTGATACTGGGTAGTAAAGTTCTATATTATAGGAGATGTGCTCCATAAGAAAGGTTTCCCATTACCCCTTCTCAAATGTGTCCATCCCACGGAAGTGGAATATGTCCTATGAGATGTCCATGAAGGGTCATGTGCAAGTTATATCGGAGGACGATTGCGAGCAAAAAGAATAGTTACTCAAGGTTATTGGTGACCGAAACTTGCTAAAGATGCATATGAGTATGTGAAGAAATACGATAAGTGTTAGCGATTCTCTAAAATCCCTCACCAAACTCATCATCCACTCTCGTACATCACAACATTGTGGACATTTGCAGTGTGGGTAATTGACCTTGTTGCCCACTTCCAAAGGTTGTCAGTGGTTATTAGCATCTGATTATGGTTATTGATTATTTTTCCAAATGGGTGGAGGCTGAAGCAATGATCTTCATCACCTAGGTTAAGACACTCAAATTTAGTTGGATAAATATTATCTGTATATACGACTTGCCTCATACACTCATATTGGATAATGGGAAATAATTTAAAAATAAATTATTGGAGGCCTAAAATGGAAAGGTCGGCATCAATCAGTTATATTATGCGCCTAGTTGACCCCAGGACAATGGCCAAACTGATGTCACAAATAGGACCACATTGGAAGGCATCAAGAAAAATCTTGGGGATGCAAAGGGCTTATGGACTGAGGACTTACATGGAATCCTATAGGCCTATAGGACGACAGAGAGGCCGCCGATAGATAAAACACCATTCATTCTAGCCTATGGATCAGAAGCGGTTATTCCCACTAAACTTGGGCGCCCTAGCCACAGAGTCCAGACCTACGATCCTGGTGCAAATAATGAGGAGAGGAGGCTTGACTTAAACTTGATAGGTGAAAGATGAGAGGACGTTGAAGTCAAACAATATGCTTATCAACAAAAAAACTTCAAAACTCTATAATAAGAGGTTTAAATTCAATCCAATGGCAATTTGAGACTTAGTATTGAAAAGCTTTGGCAAAAGCCAAACAAACTACATCCGAACTGGCATGAGCCGTATTGGGTCAAAGAAGAAGTCATCCCAGGTATACATAAATTGGATAACTTAGAGGGAAAACCCTTTTCTAATCCCTGGAATGCCAACCATCTAAAAAGATATTAACAGTGATCATGTTTTCTATGTCAATTTATACTATGGCTCAAAATTTTGCAATGGTTCAAATGATTGTACGACAATGATACTTTATAAGAAAGTTCAAGTTAATTATTGAATGAGAAATCCAAGTGGTGTTTCTTATTTGTGTTCTTCAATTAATGTTGAATGGTTTGGATGATGATAAAATAAAGAACATCATTTATTGGTGATTTAGTCATAACTCACTCAAAGTGATAAGACAGTTCATGAAAAGACTTATCTCGTCTATGAACTCTCAAAAATGCTGAGAGGGGGAATGGGTGTAATAACATCACTTAAGTGGTGGGAAACACAACTTAGAAAATATTTTAATTATGGTTATATAAAAATCACAATGTTGTGACATTAGAGTTAAAACTCTCTCGACAAAGACGAATGTGTATGAAGAGACGAGACTCGTCCATACACTCCTAAAAAATGAGAGGGGACTTGTATCATTCACATCATTAGTTTTGTGATTAAAATGAAAATCATTTAATTATGGTTAAATAAAAATCACAATGTGGTGACATTAGAGTCAAAACACTCTCGGCGAAGACGAGAGTGTATGAAGAGGTGAGACTCATTCAAACACTCCCAGAAATGATGAGACAGGACTTGTATAAGTACCATAATTAGTTTGGTGATTAAAATGAAAATCATTTAATTATGGTTATAAAAACATCACAATGTGATGAATTATGAGTTGGAATTATGTATAGACCTATTTCAAGGTCATTAACAAATATGAAGAAGTAGACATTACACTTTACCAAATGACAGAGATAGAAAAAAGTTGCATTCAAACAAATAACATGACATTATTAGCATTACAAACCAAAGATATTCAAAAATTACAAACATTGTTCAAAAACGAGGTTATAGATGTTCAAAAATTATTAATTACAAGTGAAAAAGGGCAACATACCATGGGCGGCCTGCCTAGTACAAAAGAGAAAAAATATGAAAAAGTAGTTGTCTAAGCTTGCTAGCTGGCTTGCTCCGAGATGAGGTTGTCCATGATGGGATGAGTTTGAACCTAACCTTCAATGTCCACGCCTTCCTTCATCTCAGCCCCCACTTTTCCCGATGCCTCGGTAGCAGTTGATTAAAGGGTCGCACCATCGGCTTCGACTTCATTTAGCACAGTAATGGTGGCAGGATCAGAGAAGTAAACTACCAAGAAGTCCTTGGCAAAATAAGAAATATTAGGCTACTTCTTAGTCGCCCATCGAAAAGAAGCGCGATCTCCCCTCTCTAGATATTGAAGTCCATACCTAGCGAACACATCTACTTCCTTAAAGTCTTCTATGGCATTTTGCTTAGCAGCCTCAATACCAACTGCAATTTTCTTCTCTTATATCTTCTCTAGGGCAGCAACGACATCGTTATGCTCCTTGATCTTAGCATCGAGGTCGTCCCATCTAGTCTTCTCCAGGGTCTCCACTTGGGTATTATGGACGGCCCCCTTTTTCTTCAGAGTTTGCTTGGCTTCGTTCTCAGTCTTGTCAGCATCATCAACTTATAAATCTTGGCCTTCTTAGCTGTAACACCCCGTAAATTCGAGAGCTTTGAATTTAATTAATTTCGGGAAAATTTAATCATTTCGGGAGAAATGGAACAAATTTAATCATTTTGGGAGAAACGGAACTTATTCATTTTTGGAACCATTTAAATTTATAATTTGGAGAAATTATTTAAATCGGTGTAATTATTTAAATTGGAAAATTAAAATTTAAAGTATACAAATTATTTTGTGTCGCATTTTTGGAAGTCAAAAATGTGAGAATGTTATAAGTAATTCACATGGCAATTCTCAGTGCACGGTTGACTCCGGATAGGTCAAAATAGTTAGAAAAGAGTACTCGAGGTAGTAATCGGGTCTCGAGGCATTTTTAGGCATAATCGGGCCCACGTGGGAGTGTTTGGGCCATTTTAATTAAGCCCTCTAGTCTGAAAACGGGATTAGCCCAATAAAAGCCAATTAAGGGAGTTGGGGGAAGCCAAAACTCAATAGGAGAAAATCAAAATATGCAAAGGAAGTTTGGCAGAGAAAATTGGGCATATTTTTGGAGCCAAATCAAGAAGAGGGGATTATTGTGTTCTCCGTCAAAATCTCCGTCTACATCAAAGGATCAGACCCTACGAAATTATCCAGGCAAGTAGTTAAACTTTCTTTCATTTAAATTGCAGTATTGCGATTCATATCATGGTGGGTGTAAACCATATTCATTTTGGGACGGGCTATTATAGCAAAATTCATTTTTGGAGGGTATCACATGTTAAATCTGTGTTTTTGGGATTTAAGAATTAAGGGTCAAATTAATGTTTAGTTCATGTGGGAATAATATCATATGAGGCTGGAATATGAATTAGAATAAAAAAACTGTAGAAATTGTGTTGACTTCGGATTATTGAATCGAATTGAGAATTGTGATTTAAGGGATATTGAGAAAAAACCAATTTATGAACCCTAGAATGTTAAGGAAAATCAATGATGATTAATGTCATGTATTAGCGTTTGAACATGTTTATAGATGAAATAAATATGGGAGATAAAGTAATTGAGGTTTGGATTGAAGTCGAAAAGCCTCGGAGTTTAAAAATGGTGGAAAAAACAGTCGGGGAAGATGACTGATATCTACTTGATCAATCGGTCGACCCAATTCTTCGATTGATCAACCTCTTCAGTTATCGTAAAACATGAGATTGTAGATCTTTTTGTCACGGTCGCGTGGGTGCTGACCTTGCATTTTTCTGATTTGTTTTGGATTTGATATGATTTTTCTACGAAAGGGTGCGTGAGATCGACATCTTTAGGAAGAAATAAATTTTGGTTATTTAGAGATGTCCATAGATGAGTGAAGGACTTTGGAAAGTATTAAGGAATATTATTTTATCCTTGGATTAATTAGGGATGAATCTAGAGTATGGATTTATTAGTGTTTAGGATGAACAACACTAAAAAATATATGTAAAAAATATATGAGTGTATTAGAATGGGAATTTCGGATGAATTTAACATACAGGCTGGTATCTTAAGGTGGATTTAATTTATTGAAATTAAATGGAGCCAAATACTTAGAGTCTTATGGTATGAGTATTAAGGTATTTAAGAGTTAAAGAAGGGGGGGACCTTAAGAAGTGAATTTTGAGTATTAAACTCATAAGTATGTTATTACGGGCCAAGTGAATGTGTTTGGGCATTGTAGTTGAGCGACACTACTTTAATAAATTAATTATGGTGAAATTGATTAGATTAATCAATTTAATTCGCAATGTAATGAATTCGGGGGTTAAGAATGAGTCGCGGTGAATGTGAGTGAACCTATGATTACGACTAGTAAAATATGAGTGAATTACCTACTGAAATATTTAAAAGTTAATTGGCACACTTCGAGTAGTGATGGATACTCGGGAATATACGATGATATGTACAATTGAAATTTAATAATATGTAGGATATTCGTGAGATATATATATATATATACTAGCGGAATGCCTGTGCCTGAAGGCACGGAGAAAATTTTCAAAAGACGTAATCGCAAAATGATAAAACTTTTCAAAATATGTAACTGCAAAACAACAAAAATTTCGTTCCCCGACAAAACAAAGTATAATTTTGAAAAATTTGGCCATAATATATTTATTTATAGGACTATCTACCCTGTTTAACAAATAATAAATAGTCCAACAACGTATATCTCAATGACAACAATATACCAAATCTTCAAAATAATAAGTCAATCACTCATGTTCATAAACTTACCTATGTTTACGAATAACAATATACAAAATGTGCAAAAACTAAAAACAGTAAATAACTATTGATTTATAGAACTATCCACCATATTTAAGACAAAAATATCCCAACAATAGGTCAGGTAGTCCTAATCCCAAAAACAAAGGTTATAATATGGTTTCAATAGTCTTATATGAAAAAAAGAAACTCGCAATTGCATAAAATTGATTCTCAAGAAGATATAAGAATTAGTCAGTTAGTCGGGGAATCCACATTTTGAAACATACAATCCACATTTTCCAGCATATGTAGGATTATTAAGCATCCAATGGGTCAGGTATTGGCTAGAGTCGATGGAAGATTTAAGTTGTTTGAGAGTCGTACAATTCTTATTTATCTAGCTTGTGCATCTCCTAGAGTTGCAGATCATTGGTATCCATTTGATCCATTCAAAAGAGACAATATTAACTCAGTCTTGGATTGCCATCACTCCAATTTGAGTCGTGGTGCCACTTCTCTTATTTTCAATTCAGTACTTACACCATTGGTTAGCCTCCTAATGAATCTGCAAGCAACTTCTGTGAGCGAAATTATGCAAGGGGAGTAGTCGGTTTTCACTGGGAAGCTTGCAACCATCCATAGCAGATCCCATATTCTAGTCGTAATCCAACTCCAATTCTTGTCGTAAGTTAAGAAAATTCACACTTTTACCCCCATTTGCTGTAGAACCTAAAAAATATAGAGATAACTTTAGATTAGATATTTCATTAATCAAACACAACACAACTTCAATATTTCATTAATCAAAACAATAAAACATAATGTTATCAACAAAATAACTATTAGTGTCAGTGCACAATTATTTAACTAATATGCACTTATAAGTGACCAACACATCATGTGTATGGAGAGAAATTGAAGTTAAAAAACTAATATCTTAACTCTATATCGGATTTTTTTATTAGACATAAGTAAAAGAGACCTAAGAGGGAAAATATATGAACAAATAACTGTTAACCAAGGCATACCGCATATGCATATATTGAGCTGTCATTGTTGAAAGCATATAAGGTATCGATTGATTGCACCTTGACATGGCTTAAATATCAAATCAAGAAAAATTATTCTTAACCAAGTCATACCACACATAAGAAATCCCAAGTAAATGAGTGAATTAGAAACATATTTGATGCCAAGAAGATTAGTCTTAATCGATTGATTACTCCCGTCGTATTTGCCTCTAGGCAGTCCTTTGAAGCTTCAAGTTGTCGACTTCTTTCACAGTATTCAGTGTCTTGCATACTTCCCAGGCTTTCCATTTTGTCCGTGAACCTATTGTCTTCCCTTAACTTGTGCACCTATTTCTGACCATCCCACCATAGCCTTCAGTACCCTGGATTTTCGTCTCAGTTAACGCCTATGGTTAGCGTTACTGTACCTGCCATAAGAAAGGACCAAAATTTCAGTAGATGTTTAACAGAGATAATATGATTATCAGTACCATCAAGAGCATGGTTAATGTCATAGGCCAGGTCCCAACTGTGTTTGATAATCATATAACCTTTCGCATCTTTCCCTTCAATTTTTGCATTCCTACTTTTTGACAAATTCCAAATTAAAGAGGATCAAGCCACCCTTCATTTTTCCAGAAATTAGTACTCCAAATGTTAGAACAAACCCAATAGTTAAAAGGACAAAAAGACATACCATTCTCAATAAACAAATTACCCAGTTGTTACTTTTTGACATGCTTAAAAACAACCCAACTCTTCATTTACTGAAAATAAGTTCTGGACATTGATTTCAAAAATTAACAAAAAAAGGAAACATGCCATGAAGTTGTTGTATTATCACATTTCACATTAAATTTATAGTTCTGACACAGTTTCCAAGTCATTTAACACTCATGTAGATAGTGGGCACACGTGAATGAGTTGAAATAAACAAAACATTATTTATAATCCACAATCCCTAAACTATAATCCACAATCAAGTTCCAACATTATAATCAAGTTCATGTATGTGTTGAGATGAAATAAACAAAACACTATTTATCTCATTATGAAAAGTAAATGAATATAGGTTCATGTGTGTTGGATATTATGAGACTTGCATCCCTTACCCAAACATGTTAGGGACATATCAGTAATGATATGCTTAACATAAATATATACAACAATACGCATCACACACGGATTAAAATAAAATAAAAAAGTAGACTCGCCAAAAATCTGTATACTATACACACATTTCTAGAAATGTCAAAGCTTGATTGAAAAATGACACTAAAGAACCATGGTAAGTCAATGACCTCAAACTGGAACACAAACACAAAATGAGAGGTCATAGACATATCACTCAATTAGATATAAAGCTCATAATGTGCATTATTCAGATAAATAAGATTCTAAAATTGAAAATTAAGATGCTAGTCGAGATCCAAAAAGGGTGGTTATGAGTTTTGACAATGTGGTTAGTCGATATCCAAAAAGGGATCTAGTAATTCTTCTACATGGAATGCTATTGGTACCTGGTTATGTCTTCAATTTTGAGAAAGTAAAGTAAAAAGGGCCATTTTCATGGTTATGGAGGGATGAGACAGTGAAAACTGTTATGAATTTCCCCAGTTATCATAGCTATGTAGCATTACATCTAGAGCAGGACCGAATTTTCAGACATCATGAGTAGGCCATGTTGCAAGTTTTTATTGATTTTGCGGAACTGTCAAAACAAGGTATTGTCAGGTAACAACATAATCATTGGTATATCTTTATCATTATATATATATATATACTCTTATCACATTTTAAACACTGTACATTGGAAAAAAACTACAGTAGTTTCAGTTCTTTTCAAAGACTTCGTAAAAATAATCGTAAGAACATATTCATGGATCAACGAAGGAGTAAAAAACTAAACATAAAACAAAAAGTCCATACTCCATCTCACGGCCTCTCGCAAAGAGAAATATGTTTGTAATTAGAAAAAAAAAATATTATCATCTAAGATCAAGACAATTTTCAAGAAATATAATGCAACATGTATTTATTATAATAGTATATGTGTTTTTTATAACAATAGAGGTAAAATAATTTATATATACATAGTGGTGTTTACTATCCCTGTCTTCTGAAGTTACAATAAATATATGATATAATTAATTGGAAGAAAATGAAATATTATTTATTTTTATATAACAGTAAAAATATACAATACATGGTAACTATTAAAACATACAATTGGATGTAACAAAAATTTTTGAAAACTTACAAAATAAAACATACAAATGGATCTAAGCTGCCTCAGCAACAGGGTAGTTTAGAGGAACAATGGATTGTATTCGGAGGATCTTGGAGCATTCCATACGTTCTTTTCGATCAATATCATAGGCCAACGCAGCCAAATCGAACTCTGAGAAGAAGGGCCCCCACAACACCATGTTCACAGAAGGAAGGACGCATAGTTTTGATTCTCGTACCGTATCGTATAGCATAAATTAGCAAACAGATTCTGTACCATTCCAATAATTAGCAAACAGAGTTCAAAGGTGATTTATTTTCGTTTTATCTTTAGATACACATTCTCAAAGAAGTGTTATCTCCTCATTCATATCCCCTTCTCCCGAGTCTCATTTTTTCTACAATGAGAATATCTCCAACTTAAGGGCAGGTACTTCATTCTCCAAACAAACTTGGATAGCTGACTTCAGGTTGGCATTGGTTGTACCTGGACGAAAATAAAATAAAATAAGATGTTATCAAACACCTAAGACGTTATTATTTAAACATCTAAGTCATGATCATATAAACATAAAACATCCCATTAAATTATTTCAAAAAATAAAATCGACTTGCAAAACGTAGAACAAAATAGGGATTTTTTTTTCACTATTTAACAAAAATCAAAATGGGGATAACTAATCTTATCTTAAGAAACAATACATTAATATCTAATATCAAAGTTCACATTGTAATATATGGTATAACTATAATGTTATTAGTGATCTCTTAATATGGTTTTGTTAAAGGACTTCCATACAAATAATATGTTCACACTAAGAGCATAAGGAACTCTTAGCCCAAAACATACATTGAAAATGTCTAACCCTATTTTAAACTGCACAAATGATAACAGGTCACTTAAATATATGCAACATATATATATGAGAAACGTAAATATAGAATAGGCAATGACAGATCACATATGAAAAATCACTGTGGGTAAAATTTAATGTTGAAATTGTGAATCTGGTGTTAATATAAATAACATGCATTTTAATTTGTCCCCAATAAATAATTTAAATAAAAAAGACATCAACAACTTCTACTAACATTCTTGATCACCATATAAAATCCACAACCCAAACAAAGTTTTAAAAGAATTTATATCCTCGATAATGTTCCCACTTCACTGTTCAACGCTCCTTCAATTCTTTACTTTCAGCCATTGATCCTCCAAAAAATGGCATTTTAGTGATTCAAAATGTTATAGCTATTTTTTTTGGGGGGCAATATGGATAGTCTTCGAAAACACCATTGGAGTAAATGCTAGATTTTAGTTATTGAAGGAGGTATGGGGTTTCAAAACATAGAATTAGTTATAAAGGCTTCTTCATCCAAACTCTGGTGGAATTTAAGAAATAAAAAATCCATGTGAGCCAAATTTATGTATGCTATATAGTATAGAATTAAACATCCTAATCAAATAACCAAATGTGAAGGATCTTCAGTATGGCAGAGGATGTTTAAAATTAAGGATGGTGTGGGGAAATTATGCATATGAGACGTGGGAGAAGGGGATTTAGACTACCTTAGGATAACTTGATTGATATGGGTCTTCTCAAAGACTGTGTAGCAGTTAATAATGTGGGAAGAGTGCATGAGTTGTGGGATGAGAATACAAACTAGAAGAATGTGGAAATATTTTATCCCCCTAAAATTTCCATTTAATACAAACTGGAATACAAAATGTGAAATAGACTAACCTCATTTTTGCCCTCTATGCCCACGCATGGATTTGTTACGAATCTTTTTTGACCCTGAAAAGACAATCATCAATTCAATAATAAATGGGGGATCTTCAGGTGGTAAGGCAGCAATTTGCTCAGCAAGATGAAAGAATTTATAAGAAGGTGGGGGTCTAGGACCATACGGATCATATATAAAAGGGTACTTATATCAATAAAATGAACATGACATATTCACTCTCTTCTAATACTTGAACATTAATTGAATATTTAAAGTTGATTATCAATAAAATGCAGGTCATGCATGTTTTAAGAGAATCTTCACTTGTTCAGTCAAATGCTCTGTAAACCATGTCAAATAACTCATATACCAAGTCAAAAATTTACGAAATTGATTTGAAAATATAACCGTGGATTTTTGGTAAACACCTGGAGTGAACACATTAGCAATATTACCTGAGGCCCACATGCAGTCTGCTTTTCACAAAAGGAGAAATAGGGATGGGATTAGCGTCATTTTGAACATATCTCGGCAGATCACTAATGATACTTATCAAGCAACGGAAATCTGAAACAACCAATAAATGACATCTTGTAGAATTGGGAATGTTGAAAAAAGACAAAAAGAATTCACAAATATCTATCACCAAGAGAATTCAAATATACACTCCAAGTGCTAATGAAAAATTGAAAGTTATAAATAACACAAATAAAACAATAAGGTTAAAAAACACTAATGTTGAGCAAATCATGAGAACAAAACCAAGAGAGAATTGACTTAATGAACCAGAGAACAAAACTCTAAAAAACTCACCTTTCTATTTTTTTTTCTTCCTTATATGTCGGTGTACCTCTTTTCATACCACAATTTATATCCCATGCATATACAATCATATGGTCACTCTCCCTGATCTTCAACAACCCCACCGACCAATTCAAATTAAGAAAAGCCTTGATAACAAAGCATTATCAACACCTTCATAAGTTTAATATGGTTTCCTAACATAGCTAGTCATATATAAACTTTACATGATAAACCTTCGATTGAAGGTTAATAATGGCTGAGAAAGATTAGAAAAGACATATGATAAGAATAAATAACTTCTTCTTCAAAGGCAATGCCTAAGACAGCTCATAAATTTGTCGAAAACCTTATATTAGTCTCCCCGAGTTAATGAGTTCAAATCTGCGACAAAAATGAAATGCTTAATTTAGAACACACATAAAAATGTACTAAAAATGCAAAACTGATCACATTAGTTTCTAAAAATGTACTGAAAATGGGATTCTGAGATTGCCATAATTCACCAGTATATATCGTCATTGCAAATTCTTTAATTGGTGGAATATTTACTCCACGATGCAGGAATATTCAGCTGGCATATATAGAATTTGCATTTAAATTATCAAGGACCAAGAGCTAATCAAAGCCTTAAAACTTAGTGTATAAGAAACCAAGATGATTACTTAGCACTTGTGCCCCTTATTGCATGATTGAAATTGTCCAACTGTTGTGATTGAGAGACATATACATTTTTGATCGTATCTATACAGCAACAACAATCCTCCTTGGAAACTATCTAGTTCTACTCGACGAAAATAAGGATGTTCAGAATAAATGGAGCATGTTCTTGCACTTTTCTGATAATGTTAACAACATCCATCCGGAGCTATGAAGCTTCTATATAGTTTGACATCATAAGAGTCTTGAAAGATTTCTTGAGGGGAGTAGAAGGTGGGACCCTTGAGGAGTTTGCAGCAAGCACCGCAGCCCTCTACGCACTGCCAGATTGGATCATTTTTTTGGGTGCAGAAGCCAAGGGTAGTGGTGGTCTTGGGGAGTTGGTTTTTCGTTGGGGTGTTTGAGGATGGCCTCTATCTCTGGGCGACCGTACATGCTTGCCATTTTGTGCCAAAAACCTTCTTGTATTTTCCTTGCCAAAGACCATTCCTTAATAACTCACAAATACCATTCCTTATTAACTCCAAGACCTGCTTGTATTTTGCAGCAAATACGTGCTTATCTTCTTTTTTTAGCCTACTTCCCCTTTTGGACTTGCTTGCGTCCCAAATAAGGCCTGCTTGTTATCATTTTTTTTCTAAGAAAAGAACTACTTAATAAAATATATATATGATTGAATGAAAAAAAAATATAGAAACTACTATAAAAATGTATATACACTAAAAACTAAAGCATTAAGAATCGAAACCTTAAATTTGTTTTACGGAGTACATCTCGGTACTAACCCATTTTCCATATTGTTCCTCCTGTGAAATAACAAAGAAAAACCAAACCTAATTAATACTTGAAGTTTTCAAAAAGTAGCAAATGCGTTGTGTCTGGTGCCCTTGGAATTCCTGTGAGTTGGGTCAAGTGTACCCTCGTAGCAGAAGCGCCCAATTTCACAATAGCATCAACAATGACCAAAGCAGGGGTCTGCATTTCACAACAGCATCAGCAGCACCCAATTTCACAATAGCATTAGGCTAATATGATTATAAATAGACTTATATATGGAATGTTCTTCAGAAATTGAAGTTATGTAAGTAGACGCTCAAATTCAAATTGAGTCACGGGTGAAGCAAATATGGCTTGCTGCTTCTATTCTTGGAGCATTTTGTCGAGATAAAAAAAACTCCCTAGCAACGGTTGAAATGACCCAAGCAACCCACACCGCAAATATTAACCAAATGGATGCAATGAAAATCGAAAGGGAAAGTATTCTCATGCAGTTACAGGGTGTGATTAATGAAGCTGGTAGAAGATAGCACCTTGATCAGGAAGCAGGTTAAGCAACAAAATCTGATTTTGAGGTTCAAGAAACAATACTCATAATTTTGAATAGCAGAGACCTTCAAATGAGGCAGGATGTGAGCAGGACACTTCTGACTTTGAGTGAAATCACAACAAACCAGATCCCTTCTTTGGCCTCAGGAACTACCTCCCAAACGATGATTCGGACATCGTCAGGACAGATGTCCCTAAGCTAGTGGGAAATCTACAAACTCTAACGTCAGGTTCGTTTGTTAAAGCACTTGGGAAGTTATGTACTACTGAAAATCTACGTATGCCATTTGTGAGATATCGCTTGGTGGAATGCCTGGAGTCTCTTTACTGTGCCAGTGCCTACTACCTCTGTTTGTGGAATGCTCACAAAAATTTAATATGCCAAATGCACTCAGAGATTTTAATATTGAGCCATGCCTTGCTAGACATTTAGTAAGGATGCATTGAGATGAAAACAATTGAAATTCTCAACATGAAGTTAATAGTTAGTTTATGATCAAACAGTGCAGCAGAAGCAATGCCTATAAATATCGTGGCACCAGTTTACATATACTTCTTCAAATTGTTTCAGCATATTTGAAAAAAAAATATGATAGAATTCCTTGCGCTGCATTGTTTAATATCAGGACCTTAAGTATTCTAATTTACTTGTGCGAGGTCGTGTTATTTCATGTAAAAAGATCAATTATCAATATCTTTGATATATGGTTCAAGGCAACCCTGCAACTTCTTGAATTTGTGGAACAAAAGAGATCGAAAATTCAATTAATAAAATTAGTTTTTCTTAATAACAAAGAAGTTTATTAGCAGCAGAGAAGATATATAATTAACAAAGAAGTTCAAAAAATGGGAGAGTAAGAGATCCAGTTTGTATAAGCTATTGAAAAAATTGTCCGAACCAACGAATAAGCTATTCATTTGATATATGATTAAAATAAAATATTCATTACCAACAAAAAACTTCTAAATTCTAAACAACATAACTCCATACTTTGACAAACATAGTAATAACATTAAAGAATTTTATGATGATGCATTTAAATAACCTTTGTCAAATAAAAATTTATTGCGCCTGCTTATGTCACATGTACCTAAGGATGTTTCTTGATGCGAATGAAAAGTTTCTTGATGTGTCAAAGAATAAGCACAAACATGTGACGAATCTGAAAACAGAGAATGGATATTAGACCAAACAATAGTACCTAAGGATGTTTCTTGATGCGAATGAAAAGTTTCTAGGTGTGACCCTAGACAAATATAATAGTCGCCGCCACTCTCAATCCTTAGTCCCGATATATCCATTCTTTCGATTTGGCAAACGAAGAAAAGAACATTGTATAATAAGATGGCAAGGGAAAAAAAATCATTATAGTAGAGATGAATACATACAAATACATTCAAATAACAATACATTCAAATGGTTTATTGAACACCTAGTATGGACCCATGTCAAACCTAGACAATGGTTAATCAGTTTACCAAAACTTATATAAACATATATATTTAATGTTCCCATCTTGTACATATGCACCAAACAAAGACAAACATATGCAAAAAACAAAGCTTAATGCTTTTCCATAGTCCAGGAAGTGAAATTCTTTAAAGAGCACCAAGTCACCATCTTGCACATACTATTAGAGCCAATCAACTATCTGCACATTAAAGCCAATGCTATGAGTTTCAGCAATAGATAAAAAGTATAAACCATCTAAGAAATATAAACCACGGTATTGTTCATACTATCTCTAAAATTTATAAACCACATTAAGATTTTACATACCCAAAGGACGCATGGACAAAAAAGGAGTAAAGATCCACTAAAAACAGGGTGTACGTGTTTTGTGTCGATTCAATCAAACATCATAACTAAATAAACATGCTTAAAAAACATTACATTGCAAACACTATAAATACCCCCCAAAAATCAGAAACTAAACCTAATCCCTAAAATTAGAAACTAAGCCTAAAATCGAAACCAATAAAAACCTAAAATCGAAACTATTAAACCCCAAAAACTTTAGCTGAACAATATTCGAAACAATTAAATCCCCAAAAACCTAAGTCGTAAAAATAAAAAAGTCAATCGGAGGAAAATAAACTTTCTTGATAAAATTAACCAACAACAAAAGAAAGACTTAAGGTAAAAACCTACCCCTATGAATCAATAAACAACACAAAATTAAGAATGGAAAATGAAAAAAAAATATAGGGCTGGAAGCTACTCCAAATGCACTCAGACATTTTAATGTTGAACCATGCCCTTGTTAGACATTTAGTAAGGGTGAAGGACAAAATGTAATGCTAAATATTGTGTAGAAATGGTTCATTTGAACTGTTACCCTGTATGAAATACACAAAACCTCTTAAATAAAACCTTAGATGATCCCAACATGAATCAAACATATGTTGGACCAAATAACTGAGGACTTTCTAGATAAATTTAATCAACTACAATAGAAATTAACGATCAACCAACTGAGCACCCGGGGTTCAATCAACAACATCAAAATGAACCAAATATATGTTAAACCAAACATGAACTTTCTCGATAAAATATCTAGATAAAATTTAATCAACAATAACAAAATTTTAAAATCAATTAACTGAGCACCTAGAATTCAATTAACAAAAAAATGAAGAAAAAATGGAAATCGTACCCGAAAGACGGAGCTCGAGAACAGGAAAATGGATATGGAGATCGCACAAAATAGGGAGAGACTGAAAGACGGGTCAAAAGGGGGGAGTAGTGTACTTTTGAGCAAGAGAAAAGGAATTTACTTATTTAGCCCTTCTTTTGAATTGAAGTAAGATAGGGAAACAAATAAGGAAGAGTAAAATAGGTTGAAGCAATCTCATCCCTTCATTTTTTGCCTTGTTGGCTAAATCATGACCCCTACTTAGCTTATGAATTTATTGAATAGTGCCAACTATTCTACTCCTTATTATATAGATATATATATATATATACACTACGTATTAGACACGTAGTATAGGTCGCGTGAATACCTATATGTCAGATAGTAATTTATATATTTGGGTTGTGTGAATACCTAATGATTATTACAGGTTGTGTGAATTCCTATTGGTTGATTTATTATGTGTTTGACATACCTACACTTCTTTCTATCAAGGTGGAGGTTGCGCATTGGGACGGTTTATGTCGAGGAGCCTTCGGAGTATTTTAGATGCGTTCCCTAGAACATAGAACATTGGAAACGTGTTATCTGAGATATATGATAGTTCGACGGTCAAATGGGAACGTTGGTATGTCCGTGACCCATGAGGCTCGGGACTATGTTCGCCTCCAATATGTGTGATTTGTATTCATGGTTCGAGAGAGATTGAACCAATAGTACTTTAAGTAGTGAGTGATGCACCCAAACATGATAGCAGAGTATGCATTGAACCAAGTGGTTCTAACCTAGGGGTGCAGAATTAATATGTATATATATATATATATATGTATGCTTGTGATTAATTATAATGTGTGTATTTAGTAAATACGAAAACATTGGTATTTGAAGTAATCTAAGTGGGAAAAAGATTAACTATAAGAATGATGAATACATAGTTGACTGCCGTGTATAAATTATTTGATAATTAATTAGTATATCTATATATATATTAGTGTGATAAAAAATATATACCAGGGATGTGTCCAACTTTGGGTACTTGGTTGAAAAGTAAGCTAATGACATCTAAAATAACTTTAATGTGTGAAGAATTAAATATAAAACGAGAAAGTCATAAGTGGTTATTAAATATAAAACATTTAGTAATGTATTGCGTGGTAGGTATGGGTGAACACATCAAGTTAGTGTGAAGAAGGAAACTTGATATGATTAGTTAAGCGGGTAGCTTAACCAGAGAGGGTTAGAAGGCAACGTTAGGTGTGAACATTAGATAAGGGGTGAGATTTACCTCAAGAGAGTGCGACACTGGATTTAATATGAAAAGGGTGCACTCATATGTACTTATTGCAATTTAAATGCTTGCTAAATATTTTCAAAATATCTTACTTGGGCTCTGACCTGTGTCAAAATCTTTTCCAAAACCTTTTAGGTGTCCAGCCATAAGGATGCCCAGTTTGAGGATTCTATACAGGGATGCGTAGCTGGAGCTCATGAGGAAGTTGCAGGACTTTGTTATAGACGCTTTGTTCATTTGTTTTTAGTATAGGGACTTTACTTTTGTATTCATTTGGGCATGTCACCCCCAAATTTTGTATTCAATTTATTTATTGTACTTTGTGTATCCAGGTTATTGTTCCCGTTACTGTTATATTTTATTGTTTAACTGATAGTGGATTCGGTTATCTTCATTTATAGTATTCATCATTATTTGATTTAATTATCATGGTGTGTTGATGGCTTAATTTATTATTATTTCCGCATATTGTTAATTAATGAAAGATAAAATTTGGCACCGGTCTAATTAAATTACTAGGTGGTAAGTAACTTAAAAAAATATTTTCGACAGTGATGCTAAGAATGAGCCATATGAGACCAAAGTTTTAGTTTAATTATGGACTGGTGACGCGACTAAGAATTTTTCTCAAAAGTGCATTTTCTATAGGCTCAAGTGCAAACCTATCACGTTAGTAATAATCCGACAAGTCGGGATCGTATCCACAGGGATTAAGAATTGTCACTTTTGTAGGAAAAGTTATTAAATCTTGAAATGATTCCTCCAAAGAAATATAAAGATGATTGATGATGAGAAATTGCAATTGGAATAAAATATACTCAAAGAAAAGAAAACCCTAAAAAGTTGTGGAGAAATTAGATTGAAAAGTAAGAGAAAATAGGGTAGGGTACAATCCCTCAAACCTTAACGAATTACCGTGTAGAATACTAGATTTGTAAATTAAAACTCTTGACTAAATCCAATCTTTATAAATACTAAGCATTACATATATGAAGAATCTATCCCTCGCCATATGAAATCAAAGGTAAATATAAAGAGGTGAATGGACAATTACACTTGCAAAATGTTCTTAAACATCTCAAGTACCTAGGGCAAGAGAGATTAAAAGATTGGCATGTTCATGTAATTTCCTTCCACGATTCGGTGAAAATTTAATTTACCCTCTATTTTCTACATAAGTAATTTCCCTCGGAGTGAGCTCATGTACCCCAGCCCTTAAGAATTTAGCTAGACATGATTTGATTAGAAGAAAAATTCATACAGAGAATTATAGACCTACAAAACATTGGAAATAATTTGCAATACAATTGAGATTTAACTAACATAGATACCAAGTAAGAGAATGGAAGTGTTATACTTGTATTCAGCAATAGGAAAAGAATTTGAATCCAGAAATTGTTGTCTCTCTCTCAACCTTACAAACTAGGGTTTATGAAAACTCCTTATCCAAGAAAATGAAAATTTCCAAACTTCTGAATTGCTCTCTCTAAGAAAATCCGCCTAGTATGAAGTAGGGCATGGGCTTTTATAGCACCAAGTAGTACGAATTTGACAGCCAGAGTTGCTTGTTGCGCAAGATTTCACCAGCTCTGCACATCAAAATCTTCACAATAAATCCCAGGATTTCGCATGACCGGACCGGTCCGGATAGCCCTCGGATCAGTCCGATTTTTTAGCCATCGGATCGATTCTTTTTTTATTCTACCAGATCGGTCCGGTCCCCACCGGATCGTTTCTGCTATCCTCGATTTGTCATCCATCGGGGGTCTACTGGACTTGAGTCATTTCGAATCGGTCTAGATATACACCGAATCGGTCCGATTTTCTTTCATGTTGACTTTTCTCTTTCATCTTTGGGTGGCCATAACTTTTGATCTCGAGATCCGATTTGAGCGTCGTTTCTTCTGATGCTCTTGTGAAATCAAGCACTTTAACTTCCCTTTAGGTGTCGAATTCGAATTCTGGATAGAAATTTACACTTTTGCCCTTTGACTTATCTTCCTTTCATCATTTCCTTGCTTCCGATTTCTTTCTCTAAATTCCTGTAAAATTCATCAAAAATACACGAAACTCGGGGAAATCATTAGAAACAATCAATGGCAATGATATGGAATAAAAATGATGCAATTACCTTGTTCGGGATATCAAAATCACTAACTTAAGGGACTAAATTCAGAAGAATTTATGCTTGGTCAAATCCCCCTAACTTAGGACTTTGCACGTCCCGGGCAATGTAAAAGAAATTAGTTTAATGCTCCACTCTTGAAAATTCTTTTATTGGGATAGAATACCTTTTTCGCGGGCAAGCGATTGAATTTAGCGTATGCAAAAAGCCTCTAAGCCCCTAGGTTACCCTAGTAGGACGAGTTTTGTCCCATGAGGGTTTGCAGTGAATACACCCATAAAATTCTTTATTGACTCAAATAAATATCAAAATACTTAAAAATTTTACAATTTAAACTTTTCGAAAAAATAATCACTATAAATTCATATTCAAATGTCTCAAACCATAGTGTGTGTGAGTAAAGCCAGAAATTAAACCTCAAATTTCCACCGATTGAGCATTACGTTACTTTTTGAAAATTCATTTTGATTCCAATTCTTACGGATGCAGTCTCAAACAAATCTCTCGGATTATGGCTATTCTCTCGGTATGCATGATATAAAGAGTAAATATAATGGACACAAATTCACGCATACAAAATTGAAAATAAGGAAATATATGGTGAAAAGATCTCATCATCGGAGTACGGTTATTAGGAAATGGGAACATCACCTCTAGTTCACACCATTTAATCTCTCATATTATCATTTCATGTCTTAGCTCTCCACGCGGTAACCAATTTCGCAATTTGGACTCGGTAAGGACTTTTCGGGTTAAAAAGTGTAAAGGGTAAAATTGGGAATGGACGGAATGTTTAGAATTGGAAAATGTCCTTATAACGTCCATTAGTGCTTTTTCCGGCATTTGCTCATTTTTCTCTTTCTTTTTCAATTTTCATTTTTTTTTCTTTTTTTCTTGCCCCTTTTTGTAGCACAATTTGGACTTTATTTGATGAATATTCTATTTTCACAATTCCGGGCTATTTGGGTTTTTCGAGTTATCAAACGAAAGGGAAATATTTTATTAGGCTCAAATTGGGTTGCAAAGGGATGATTTTTTTTTTCACAACGTTTTTTATGGCTAATATTTTTGGGTTAAACAAATGAAGGCCTACTTCATTATCCAAATTGCTAATCGCCTTACCATATGCATCTCGAGATTAATTAAGTTTAGAGATATATTTAGCACGAATTTCGATTCAACATTTCACACATTTCTCATAACCGATCAAAACAAAGGATTGATATCATCAACGACTTATTAAAACGCTGGAAAGAACTTTGAGTTAATCATAAACTCGGATTGATTTAAAAACTCAAAAAAATTGAAAGGCTCAAAATCTCACCGGGTTTGATCAATCTCCACAGTTATTCGTTAAGTCGTTAATTTTCTTTCAATTTCCATCTTCGGTCAATTTTGGCTTAGTTTATTTTGATTTTTACAATTTGAGACTTTAAATATAATAAAGGTGATGTTTTTGAAAAATTTAAATTCCAATTTTTATTTATTTTGAAGAAAAATATTTTTTTTATACATATATGCGAAGTTTTATGAATACGCACTTGTCATCCCCCCTAACATAGTGATTTGCATTGTCCTCAATCAAATGGACGAGAGAGATAAAGAAGACAACATTAGGAGTGCGATAAATAAAACAAGCAAATATCATATTAAAACTGTATATTACAACAAAACTATGGAAACAAAGGATCACAAACATAGTTAATAGACCATAAAGGGTTAGGGGGCATCCTAAGGGGTGGGTGGGGGACGGGAAGTTTCGGGAGCAGCAGGATCATAAGGATTGTAATAGTAGGGAGGAAGGGGGGCCTCGGGACCCAACTGGAGATGGTACAAGTCAGCTTGCATACGCAGGACCAAACTCATGTCCCTCTCATATGAAGTCATAAACCCGTCAAAACGCGTTTCAAGAGAAAGAACGCGCCCTGTCAAACCCGTACAAACCGGAACATAATCCGAATCAGCGGTTTCATCATATTCTTCCTCCTCCCCTTCTTCCATCGCAACATCCTCATCAGCAACGTCCTCTTCTGCATCAGTCTCGTCATCACTCAAATCGCCGCCGCGCCGTGCACGGATTAGCTGGATTTGCCATTAACTTCGAGTACGGGATTCTTGCCCTAATGGATTGGGAAAGATGATAAGATCTTGTGGCGGTTCAATCTCGGCATCCTTGAGCAAGGAGGTAATGAGACGGCCATAAGGAAAAGGGGCCCGACCCTTTTTGTCGTAGTCCACAAAGAGAATATCATTATAAAATGTGCGGGCCAAATTGATAACAGTTGCATGGTCAAACAAGTGATACATCATTGTAGCTTGACGCGGGTGCATTGCTGAATCATTGGAGGTTTGCAAAATATTGGCACAAACAATGTGAAAAGTGAACCGTGCCTTTTCGGATAACCGAAGAACAGGAAAGGTTTCGGTAGTCCAAACCGCACTCGGCTCGATTCTTGAGATGAAAATTGCTTTGGACAGAACGGGGTCCGGACTGGGATAAGCAAATTCAGCGGGAGTGACCACACCTTTAGACTAGAGTTTCTAGGCCATAAGTTCAAGTGAGAACGGTATTGGTGTCGAATCGACAAATGCTTGAGATTCGAATTCAGCGGTACGGACGAGCGAATCGTAAAATTGACGAACTTCATTCTCCCATACAGCTTCATATGGCTCATGGAAAAATCTGCACCAGCCTCTTGACATGAACATGGCTGTGACAAAATTGGGTAGCTGATCCCAAAGCACTTGACGCTCAATGTCGATTTTTCGAGTTGGACTGAAAAACCGTCGGCACCAATTTGCCTCACGGCGAGAATGGTATTCTCCATTGTCGTCGGGAAGGACTTCAATGGAGGTATATTTCTGGGGAGCAGCCATGGGTATGGAAGGAGTAGACAGAAAGGGAGAGAGAATAGAGTATATGGAGGTGTGAAGAAAAATGGTGTGTGGAATGGGGTTATTTATAGGTTGGAGGGGTGTAAATGATAGTGGGAAAGGATGGTGGGAAAGGATGGGGAAGGGGGTGTACGAATTTCATTTTGGAGGGGAAGGGATTGGGGGAATGAATGTGGTGAGGATCGAAGAGGTGTGAACCACGGGAAATTACACTGACTGCAGAATACCGGACCGATCCAATTTTATAGACCGGACCGATCCGGTCATCCGGATCGGTTCTTTTTATTTTGAGCCGAATCGATCCGCCTTCATCCGGATCGGTTCTTTTTTTTGGGCCGGACCGATCCGGATTGCTGAAATCCCATCTTCTCCTACTTTACTTCCATGGCCACTTTTACCCTGATTTTTCCACCTCAACGCTTTCGTCAACTCAATTGGACCTCAAAACTCTCAAAACTTTAGTCGAACCCCGAACCACACTCGAGACATGTTGTTGATTCCCACTTCTGGTAGTGACACACAACGAAGATTTCCTAACTAACCTCTCATCCTATGACTACTATATACAACATTCACCCCATACTTGTCGGGGGTGCGACGACCTCACCTTTCTTTTTCAGTCAATCCCCATAAATGGGGTCTGACAACCAGATTGTGTCGGCTTCCTTGACCATCGCTTCCAAATACGGCTTTAGACGATGCCCGTTGACCTTAAATGTGTTTCCCCCTTTTTCATCTGCGAGTTCAACAGCTCCATGGGGAAATACTTCTTGCACAATGAATGGACCTGACCATCATGACCGCAATTTTCAAAGAAACAAGTGCAACCTCGAGTTGTAGAGAAGGAATTTTTATCCCGAATGAAAGTCTTTCCGTCGAATGATTTTGTCGTGAGCTCGTTTCATTCGATCTTTGGATATTTTAGCACTTTCATACGCATCATTGCGTATTTCTTCCAACTCGTTCAACTGAAGTTTACGTGTTTCACCGGCTTTATCCATGTTGAAGTTCACCCTTTTGATAGCCCAATACGCTTTGTGTTAGATTTCAACCGGAAGATGACAAGGCTTGCCATACACAAATCGAAAGGGGGACATCCCAAGGGGATTCTTGTATGCAGTTCTATACGCCCAGAGCGCATTATCCAATCTGAGAGACCAGTCTTTCCTATTAGGTTCGATTTTCTTTTCCAAGATATTTTTGATTTCTCGATTAGCAAGCTCAGCTTGGCCATTCGATTGAGGGTGATAAGTTGTTCCAACTTTATGGACAACTCCATACTTTTGCATTAGCTTCTCCATAGGCCTATTGCAAAAATGGCTGCCTTTATCACTGATTATAGACTTAGGCATTCCGAAATGAGAAAGTATGTTTTCTTGAATGAATTTTATCACCACCTTATTGTCATTCATCCTCGTAGCTATGGCCTCTACCCATTTTGAGACGTAGTCTACAGCGACGAGGATGTATAGAAAACAAAAAGAAGATGGAAAGGGACTCATGAAGTCAATACCCCAACAATCAAACAACTCCAAGACTAGAATTGGGGTCAATGGCATCATGTCACGACGAGTAATAGCTCCCATTCTTTGGCATCTATCACATGATTTTCAAAAAGTATGCACATCCCGGAAGATTGTGAGCCAGTAGAGACCGCTTTGAAGGATTATTGCAGCAGTTTTATTTTTGGAAAAATGACCTCCACATGCTTCCGTATGACATAATCGAATTACCCCTTGGATTTCTTCATCAGGTACACATCTCCGAATGATTTGATCAGCACAATACTTAAACAAATATGGATCATCATAAAAGAACATGTGTGACCATGCACTGAACTTCCTTCTCTCTTGCGGACTCCAATTAGAGGGAACAATTCCAGTGACAAGGTAATTGACTATATCCGCAAACCAGGGGAGAGAAGAAGTAGCAAATAGATTTTCATCCGAAAAATACTCGTCTATGGGAATGGGATCAATAGGTACGTCGGACGATAGGAGTAACAAATGGTCAGCAATGACGTTTTCTACTCCTTTCTTATCTTGAATAGAGATATTAAACTCTTGTAAGAGTAGGATCCACCTGATTAGACGGGGTTTTGCGTCTTTCTTGTTCAAGAGATATTTGAGAGCCGAGTGATCAGTTAAACAAATTATGGGCGACCCAATAATGCAATAGCGGAATTTGTCTAGAGCAAAAATGACTGCTAGTAACTCTTTCTCTGTAGTAGAGTAATTAAGCTGAGGGCCAGAAAATGTTCTGATAGCATAGTAAATAACATGAGCTTTCTTGTCCTTTCTTTGTCCAAGAACGACCCCAATCGTGTAATCACTTGCATCACACATAAGCTCAAAGGGGAGTGACCAGTCAGGAGCTTGCATGATAGGAGCGGAAATTAGAATGCTTTTAAGTTTATCAAAAGCTTATTGACATGCTTTATTCCATTCAAATGGAGTGTCCTTCATAAGAAGATTACTCAAAGGTCTAGCGATGGCGCTAAAGTCTTTGATAAATCTCCTATAAAATCCAGCATGGCCTAGAAAGGACCTCACATCTTTTAGCGATTTTGGCGGGGTTAACTCAGCTATTACTTCAATTTTTGCTCGATCAACTTCATGATACTATGTGGCCTAAAACTACACCCTCGGTAACCATAAAATGGAATTTTTCCCAATTGAGGACTAAGTCTTTTTCCACACACCGGAATAGAACTCTTTCAAGATTAGCTAAACATTGGTCGAAAGATGGACCAAAAATGCTGAAATCGTCCATGAACACCTCAAGACCTTTTTCAATCATGTCGCTAAAGAGACTTAGCATGCACCTTTGAAAAGTTGCTAGTGCATTACATAACCCAAATGGCATACGTTTATAGGCAAACGTACCAAACGGACATGTAAAATCGTATTTTCTTGATCAAGTACATCAACTTCAATCTGATTATAGCCAGAATACCCATCTAGGGAACAGTAGTAAGGATGGCCCGCCACTCATTCAATCACTTGATCGATGAACGGTAAGGTAAAATGGTCTTTTCTGATTCCAGCATTGAGCTTTCGATAGTCAATGCATGCACGCCACCCGGTGGTGGTGCGTTGAGGTATTAGTTCTCCCTTGGCGTTTTCAACCACTGTCATACCCGATTTTTTTGGAACGACCTGAATTGGGCTCACCCATTTACTATCAGAAATGGGATAAATAATCCCAGTATCTAGCAATTTGATGATTTGCGCTCTTACTACATCTTTCATGGTTGGGTTTAATCGCCTTTGCATCTCTCGCGAGGGCTTCACCTCTTCCTCAAGATGGATTTTATGGGTAAAATCAATGGACTTATACCTTTCAAATCTGCTATAGTTCAACCAAAATCATTTCTATGCTTCCGTAACACAACCAACAACATGCCCTCTTGCTCTTTTTTTAAACTGGAAGAAACAACAACAGGAAATGTATCATTATCTCCCAGAAAATCATATTTGATATGCGAGGGTAGTTTCTTCTACTCAAGACTAGGAAATATGTTTTCAGAGGGAAGCATGGTTGTCACCCTCGTAGGTAATTATTCAAACCTAGAAATCCAGTCAACATCTCTTAATTTCTCAAAACTCACTTCTTCTAGTAACCAAGTTTCCAACCCTTCCACCTCACGCTCAAACTCAGTATAAAGGCTCTTTTTCTCACCACTTTGCACTAAACACACCTCCCGTGCATCTCCTCCTATGATCTTCTCGATGTGCTCATCCACCACTTCTTCAATAAGATCCACCTCAAGAATTTCATCCTCCTCACCCATTTGGTTAGTGACATTGAAAATATTGGTCTTGAGAGTCATGTTTCCAAAAGTGAGTTGCATTTGGCCATTACGTGTATTGATCAAAGTATTAGCAGTGGCTAAAAATGGACGGCCCAATATTATTGGAACATGATTTCTCACATGGGCAGCAGGCTCAGTGTCCCAAATGATGAAATCAACAGGGAAGTAGAACGTATGCACTTGAACTATCACATCCTCCACAACCCCACGAGGCACTTTCACTGTTCGATCACCTAACTGTAGAGTGATTCAGGTAGGTTTTAAATCACCTAAATTAAGCTATTTATAGATGGAGTATGGAAGAATGTTCACACTTGCACCTAAGTCAAGCAATGCTTTTTCCACTCTTTTTTCTCCTATGACACACGAAATTGTGGGTGCACCAGGATCCTTGAATTTTGGTGGTAGATCATTGAGAAGGACCGAACTCAAATTTTGTGCCAAGAAAACGTTCTTATTTACCTTGAGCCTTCGTTTGACAGTCAAAAGATCTTTGATGACCTTGGCATATGCTGTAATTTATTAAATAGCATCAAGGAACGGCAAGTTCAATTTTACTTGCTTCAAAACGTCCAACACTTTTGTACGCGATGCCCCTTTTTTAGGTGGAGCTAAGCGTTGAGGAAATGGAGCAGAAGTTGGTAGTTTGACTTCAATTTCAGATTCAACTCCCTCATCTTTGTCTTCTGTATCCAAGGGAGTCTTAGCAGACTCGAAAGTTTTAGATTCCTTGGGAATTTCAGGTTCAACTCCCTCATCTTTGTCTTTAGATTCCTTGGGAATTTTCGGTGCTAGATCAATTACGCGACCACTACGAAGAGTAGTAACATCTTGACATTATTATGGCAAATCCGATGATGTGGACCTAACCGTGGGTTGTCCTTGAAAAGGAGGTCTTTGGCCTTCAGCTGGGAATTTACCCTTCTCCTGAGTATTTACTGCAGATTGCAACCTAGAGATGCTAGTATGAATTTTAATGAACATTCGATCATATTTAGCATTTCTCTCTTTTTGAGATTGGATGAATTAATTCAGATTATCTTCAAGAGATCGCCTAGGTGGAGCAACATACGGACCAGGAGGTGGTACCTACATAGGAGGATGCATCTGAGGAGCCACTTGCTGAAATTGAGGGGGTGATAGTGTCACATGTGGGTTAGGAGCCATCCCCCTGTGGTTGTCCATAGTTGAAACCAGGGTGATTCCTCCACGATTGATTGTATGCATTCCCTTGCTGTGCATTATAATTTCCACGAAACCCCCCTATTGCCTTAACTTGTTCAGTGTACATTGCCTTGTATGCAGGGATGGTAGGACATCCTTTGGTAGAATTACCAGCAGCACAAATGGCACACACTTTCTCATTCCCGGCTTGCACGGGTACAGCTACTTCTCTCAATCTCACTTCAAGCATGTCTCTGAAATTCTTTTCCAAGTGGTCAAATTTTCGATCTAACAAAGTGTCCTTGTCCAAGTGATAGATACCGGACGCAGCAGGCACATTGGACACTTATCGATTTCTATTTTGACTATTGGGATCAGAAATATCCCATGCTTGGGTAGTCTCTGCTACATATTTCAGATGAGCCTCCGCATCGCTTGAATCTAACTCCCAAAAAGGTCTTTCGCACATGGTTTGAACAAGTTGTTTAGATGCTAAAGTAAGGCTTTGATGAAAAAATGAAATCAAATGATGTTTTTCAAATCCATGATGTGGGCAAGAACTAACTAACTCCTGAAATCTCTCCCAACACTTGTCGAAGGCCTCATTCTCATTTTGTCGAAAAGCTTGTATTTGTGCCTTGACAGAATTGGTTTTGTGTTTAGGAAAGAATTTGGAGAGAAACTTGGTTTGCATATCTCTCCAGGATAAAACGGAATTTGGGGGTAGCGACCATAGCCAGGTCTTAGCTTTATCCTTTAAGGAAAAAGGGAAAAGCTTTAACCGGATAACATCTTGTGGGAAATCTTGGTCACCAAACGTCTCACATGCTTCCTCGAACTCTCTAATATGGAGATATGGTTTTTCCGAATCCATCCCATGAAATGTGGGAAGAATTTGAATCATACCATTTCGAAAGTGGAACTTACCGGCATTATACGGGAGTAAAATGCAACCAGGGGTAACAGTTCTCTCAGGAAATAAAAGATATTTCATGGGAAGATATGGTACCTCTTCCTCTCCAGCACCAATACCAACACTACCGTGCACCGACATATTGCTACCGAAAGATTCAGAATTCGCACTTAGTGTTTGACTCGATGAGAGACTTGTGATTGAATTGTTAGGCGAAGGAGGAGGAACCCAAAAATGAGGAGAGTCAGTGGTATGAGAATTTTCAGAATTTTCTTCGGCAATAGGATTTTCGTGAACTTGGGTAGAAGATGAATTTTGCATATAAGCGCATAAGAGATGAGATGTAAAAAGAATATTTTTTTTTTTTTAGAGATCACTTGTAGATAAAAATCACTTTCCTAAATTATACCAATTGATGATCCCCGGCAACGGCGCCAAAAACTTGACGTGACTAAGAATTTGTCTCAAAAGTGCATTTTCTATAGGCTCAAGTGCAAGTCTGTCGCGTTAGTAATAATCCAACAAGTCGGGATCGTATCCACAGAGATTAAGAATTGGCACTTTTGTAGGAAAAGTTATTATATCTTGAAATGATTCCTCCAAAGAAATATAAAGATGATTGATGATGAGAAATTGCAATTGGAATAAAATATACTAAAAGAAAAGAAAACCCTAAAAAGTTGTGGAGAAATTAGATTGAAAAGTAAGAGAAAATAGGGTAGGGTAAAATCTTTCAAACCTTAACGAATTACCGTGTAGAATACTAGATTTGTAAATTAAAATTCTTGACTAAATCCAATCTTTATAAATCCTAAGCATTACATATATGAAGAATCTAGCCCTCACCATATGAAATCAAAGGTAAATATAAAGCGGTGAATGGACAATTACACTTGCAAAACGTTCTTAAACATCTCAAGTACCTAGGGCAAGAGAGATTAAAAGATTGGCATGTTCCTGTAATTTCCTTCCACAATTCGGTCAAAATTTAGTTTACCCTCTATTTTCTACATAAGTAATTTGCCTCGGAGTGAGTTCATGTACCCCAGCCCTTACGAATTTAGCTAGACATGATTTGATTAGAAGACAAATTCATACACAGAATTATAGACCTTCCAAACATTGGAAATAATTTGCAATACAATTGAGATTTAACTAACATAGATACCAAATAATAGAATGGATTTGTTATACTTGTATTCAGCAACAGGAAAAGAATTTGAATCCAGAAATTGTTGTCTCTCTCTCAACCTTTCAAACTAGGGTTTATGAAAACTCCTTATCCAAGAAAATGAAAATTTCCTAACTTCTGAATTGCTCTCTCTAAGAAAATCCGCCTAGTATGAAGTAGGGCATGGGCGTTTATAGCACCAAGAAGTAAGAATTTGACAGCCAGAGTTGCTTATTGCGCAAGATTTCACCAGCTATGCACATCAAAATCTTCACAATAAATCCCAGGATTTTTCATGACCGGACCGGTCCGGATAGCCCTCGGATCGGTCCGGTTGTTCAGCCACCGGATCGGTTCTTTTTTTAATTCTACCGGATCGGTCCGGTCCCCATCAGATCGGTTCTGCTGTCATCGGTTTGTCATCCATCCGGGGTCTACTGGACTTGAGTCATTTCGAATCGGTCCGGATATACACCGAATCGGTCCGATTTTCTTCCATGTTGACTTTTCTCTTTCATCTTTGACTGGCCCTAACTTTTGATCTCGAGATCCGATTTGAGTGTTGTTTCTTTCGATTCTCTTGTGAAATCAAGCACTTCAACTTCCCTTTAGGTGTTGAATTCGAATTTTGGATAGAAATTTACACTTTTTCCCTTTGACTTATCTTCCTTTCATCATTTCCTTTCTTCCGATTTCTTCCTCTAAATTCCTGTCAAATTCATCAGAAATACACGAAACTCGGGGAAATCGTTAGAAACAATCAATGTCAATGATATGGAATAAAAATGATTCAATTACGTTGTTCGGGATATCAAAATCACTAACTTAAGGGGCTAAATTCAGAAGAATTTATGCTTGGTCAATTGGCCACCCTATATTTTAATAGGCGGGGTGTCACAGATGGTATCAGAGCATTAGGTTCTAGAGTCCTTAGGATCTGTGTGGCTTATTACGTTTCAGCGTAATCTTCTTTTATATAGAGCCTTATTATAGGATTGTTGTATTCCTTCACATATGTGACATATGTTCTCCTGCTATTAAGTATAGTTAATGTGATCCATATACGAGTTCGGTTAGGCTTCGTACACCGAACAATTTTAGGACCACCAGCGGGGGCCGTTAAAAGGACGGCAGGAGGGGAGGCTCATTAGAAGAGATTAAATATCCCTAGAACGGTAACTGCGATAGGAGTCTTCATAGCAATGGGAGGAGAAGATCCAAAGATAAGTGTGTAGGGTGGTGTGCAATGGCACCCAACATTAAATTTCGGGCGCATAATTTTAACTCATAGGAGCGACGTTGTAGTAGTCGAAGTCGGCCACTGTAATCATGGAGAGATACCATGAATAATAATGAATTTAGGGGTGCAGTTTGACCGCACATCCTCTCATCAACTTTTAAATAAGATAGGTAATGGATATTTCAAGACTTATTTCAAAAGGGTGGTACAGTGGCCGGTCATGAAGAAAGTTGATAATTTTAGCGAACTTCGTATATAATGAGGTGGATACGTTCATAAGTTAATATTGGACTCGTGGGTAAAATGCACAAGCTAGGATGGGAAAATCCGACTAGGATGATTGGTGTTGTTGTCATCAAGGTCGTATGTTTAGAAATTTATATCAATACTTCTTTGAGAAAGGAATCAAGAGTGTTGGAGAACCTAACCGAAGGAAAAAAAAAACTAGATTTAACGGTGCTAATGAGGCATCATTGGAGGGTGTACCGGTTGAGAACCCATTACCAGGTGACAGTGAATTTAGTCAGGTTCGTCAAGGCCAGTAACAAGTTCCATAGGGTCAACGGAGCCAAAGGGGTAACGGGGTAGCAATCAGGGTCAAGTCTATTAAGTCAGTGAGACGCACCACCCCGACATAGCGAGTGGGGACAGGAAAAGGGGGATGACACAGAGAGGTGTATTAGATGTAAAGAGTAGTAACACATGTGTGGATCTTGTCCGGAGCGAATTGGGGAACAAAGTAGGGATGCCCAGTAGGGGCAAAAATTATAAGAAGTTTTGGTTGGGACGAGGGTGTTATGTTCTGGAACCATTTGAACGGCAAGTGGTATAAGAAATTTCAGGCATGAGTTTTATCTCGGAGTGATTGGGATCTCTTTTTGTGTGACACGAGCAAGTCACTTATTCGCATGTGAAATGGGTTTAGTATAGCTATCATTAATACTACCATAGTGTGTGTTTATTCACCATTTAGTGAAGAGTTTTTAACTCATTGTTGTTTATGTACTGAGAACTTAGTAATAGTGAGAGCATCGTATCATGTGACGCCTTGATAAACATGGGCATAGATTATTTGATTTATTATTGGGAGACAGAATTTGTGATATCTTCGTTATGTGCTTGGGCATGAATTTTGATGACCGACAATGCTAGGGGATAGTGCATTGGGGAAAGTTCTTTTGAACTTCGTTACGAGAGGTTACACACATGGATCGTAATAAACATTGGGAATATCGAGACGTTTTTGGATGCCAGTGCATTGGTTTTAAATGTTAAATTATTAAATAAGTAGAGGAAACACTTTAAGCTGAGAGTTAATACGATATATGGCTAGAGGAGCCAGGTAGTACTACGAAGGATTCACTGAGAACAAAATTTGCACCACAAGTTAATGGGTGGGGTAGGGTTGAGAATGACTTAATTTGAAAATTGGGGTAATCGAGAATACCCGTATGACATAGCCACGTTGAGAGTGAGGAGCTAAGCTTGAGATAAATATATTATGTACGAGACGTTACTGATAATTATAATAAAATGTTTGGGCTATGGTGTATAGAATGGTGGGACATTGTATTTGCTGTTCCGAGATATGATTTAGTTGTGTTAGTTATCACCTAAAAGAGGGTGTAGTCTACATATATTCGTGTATATATGTTATCGTGTGTTGCATAATATACTTATGAGAAAGTGTTTGTATTATTATATTTGATCCCGGTGATTAGGGATATTTACTAATGAGATTCAGAGTGGATATATTTAGTGACGAGCGAGGATATATAGCTTGTGATTGACTAGCGCTAAGATAATAGTGTGGGGAACTATATTGTACGATATCTTCGGTAACATGAAAATAGTCGAGTATACTTTTATGTCAGGAGAGGGGATTTGGGGGTATGTTCTATGGACTGAAAGACAAACGGATCTCATCGACCGACAATGCTAGGTAGTAGTGTATCGGGGGGTTCCTTGGTTGGATTTCTCTTTGCGAGACATCACACACATGAAACTTAGCACAACTTTGGAAGTGGGGAGATGTTTGGTCACTAGCACATAGTTTTGGTACCTTGGCTATTATGCATTCAGGTAGTTATGATCGTAAGTTCAAAATTGTAATACAATGTAAGGTTAGTGGAGTCAGGTAACCATTGTGCAGTGATGCGCGGGTATAGGGTGTATACGCGCCTTGGATAATTAATTTAATTTTATTATAACTCGCGATTAGAAGAGGTTGGAATATGTGTAGAGATATTAGATACATGTCAATAAGGAAGTATTCGAGGCTTTGAGCACTAGGATCATCTGAATTTTGAGGATGAAATTCCTTTGTGAGGGGGGAAGTATGTAACACCCCGTAAATTCGAGAGCTTTGAATTTAATTAATTTTGGGAAAATTTAATCATTTTTGGAGAAATGGAACAAATTTAGTCATTTTGGGAGAAATTGAAATTATCCATTTTTGGAGACATTTAAATTTATAATTTGGAGAAATTATTTAAATTGGTGGATTTATTTCATTTCGTAAATTAAAATTTAAATTATACAGATTATTTTGTGTCGCATTTTTGGAAGTAAAAAATTTGAGAATGTTATAAAGTAATTCATATGGCAATTCTGAGTGCACGGTTGACTCCTAATAGGTAGAAATAGTTGAAAAAGAGTACCCGGGGATAGTAATCGTGTCTCGGGACATTTTTAGGCATAATCGGGCCCACACGGGGGTGTTTGGGCCATTTTAATTAATCCCATTAGTCTAAAAACGGCATTAGTGCAATAAAATCGAATTAAGGGAGTTGGAGGAAGCCATAACTCAATGGGAGAAAAACTAAATATGCAAAGGAAGTTTGGGAGAGAAAATTGGGCATATTTTGGGAGCCAAATCAAGAAGAGGAGACTAATGTGTTCTTTGTCAAAATCTCCGTCTACATCAAAGAATAAGACCCTATGAAATTATCCAGGCAACTAGTTAAACTTTCTTTCATTTAAATTGCAGTATTGCGATTCATATCATGGTGAGTGTAAACCATATTCATTTTGGGATAAGTTATTATAGCAAAATCCATTTTGGAGGGTATCACATGTTAAATCTGGATTTTTGGGATTTAAGAATTAAGGGTGAAATTGGTGTTTAATTGATGTGGGAATAATATCATATGAGGCTAGAATATGAGTTAGAATCGAAAACCTGTAGAAATTGTTGTTAAATTCGGATTATTGAATCGAATTGAGAATTGTGATTTAAGGGATATTGAGAAAAACCCAATTTATGAACCCGAGAATTTTAATGAAAATCAATGAGGATTAATGTCATATATTAGTGTTTGAACATGTTTATAGATAATATAAATATGGGATATAAAGTAATTGAGGTCTGGATTGAAGTCGGAAAGCTTCGGAGTTTAAAAATGGTGGAAAAAGCAGTCGGGAAAGATGACTGATATTTGCTCGTTAGATCGATCAACCCCATTCGTCGATCGATCGACCCCTTTAGTTATTTTAAAACATGATATATTATATCTTTTCGTCAAGGTCGCGTGGGCGCAAACCTCGTATTTTTCTATTTTTTTATTTGATATGATTTTTCTACGATAGGGTGCATGACACCGACATCTTTAGGAAGAAAAAAATTCAGGTTATTTTGAGATGTACGTAGATGAGTGAAGGAATTTGGAAAATATTAAGGAACATTATTTTATCCTTGGATTAAATTGGGATGAATCCGGAGTATGGATTTAGGAGTGTTTAGGATGAACAACACTCAAAAATATATGTCGAAAATATATGAGCGTATTCGAATGGGAATTTCGGATGAATTTAACATACGGGTTGGTAGCTTAAGGAGGATTTAATTGATAGAAATTAAATGGAACCAAATACTTAGAGTGTTATGGTATGAATATTAATGGATTTAAGAGTTAAAGAAGGTGGGGGGGAACCTTAAGAAGTGAATTTGGAGTATTAAACTGATAAGTATGTAATTACGGGCCAAGTGAATGTGTCTGGACATTGTAGTTGAGAGACACTACTTTAATGAATTAATTATTGTGAAATTGATTAGATTAATCGTTGTAATTCGCAATGTAATGAATTCGGGGGTTAAGAATGAGTCACGGTGAATATGAGTGAACCTATTACGGAGACCAATAAAATATGAGTGAATTACCTACTAAAATATTTAAAGGTTAATTGGCACACTTCGAGTAGTGAGGGATACTCGGGAATATACGATGATATGTATAATTGAAATTTAATAATAAGTAGGATGTTCATGAGAGATATATATACTATGTATGAGACACATACTATTGGTCGTGTGAATACCTATACTTGTGATAGTAATTTATATATTTGGGTTATGTGAATACCTATTGGTTGATTTATTATGTGTATGACATACCTACGCTGCTTGCTATCGCGGTTGGTGGAGGTTGCGCAATGGGACGGTCTTATCTCGAGGAGCCTTCGGGTGGATTTTAGACTCATTCCTTAGAACTTAGAACATTGGAAATGTGATATCAGAGATATGATAGTTCGACGGTAAAATGGGAACGTAGGTAAGTGTGGGACCCATGAGGCTAGGGACAATGTTCACCTCCAATATGTGTGATTTATATTGATGGTTTGAGAGAGATTGAACCAATAGTCCTTTAAGCAGTGAGTGATGCACCAGGAGATAGCAGAGTATGCATTTCACCAAGTGGTTCTAACCTGGGGTGCAGGATTAATATATATATATATATATATACATTCCTGCTCTTGTGAGGACCGGACATGTGTCACCTGGCGGTGAGCCCAGAACAGAGAGAAAGTGTGTCTATAATTTAGGCGATAATTTCTAGGCGCATCGTTAGGTGACACATGTCCGATCCGCATTATTAAAATGCGGACTAGTCCGCACAGGAGCATTATTATATATATATATATATATATATATATATATATATATATATATATATATATATATATATATATATATATATATATTGATAAATATATGTATGTTTGTGATTAATTCTAATATGCTTATTTACTACAAACGAAAACACTGGTATTTGAAGTAATCTTAGTGGGAAAAAGATTAACTATAAGAATGATGAATACATAGTTGATTGCCATGTATAAATTATTTGGTAATGAATTAGTATATATATATATATATATATTAGTGTGATAAAAATATATACCAGGGATGTGTCCAACTGTGGATACTTAGTTGAAAAGTAAGATAATGACATCTAAAATAACTTTAATGTGTTAAGAATTAAATATAAAACCGGAAAGCCATTAGTGGTTTTTCGATATAAAATATTTAGTAATGTATTGCGTGGGCGGTATTGGTGAACACATCGAGTTAGTGTGAAGAAGGAAACTTGATATGATTAGTTGTAAGGACATTTTTGTCCATTGTCAATATGTATGTCATACGCCGTTACACTGTTGAAGAAACTCAAGATCGCATATACATCAACGGATCAGAATATCAAAGCGTCTTCAACATCATAACCTCTGCGAGAACGAACTTGGTAAAGTTTTGTTTTTATGTCCCTTAATGTTTCATACTTAGTATTGGGAAATTTTTATGAAATGTTTTTTATAAAAAATTTTATGAAATGTTTTCAAGAAAAATGAGGCTTTTAAAAGATTTTTTATTTTCTGATAAATCGGACCGGTCTGCCTCTTTTAAAAACGAACCGATCCGCCTCCGGACCGGTCCGCCTCCATACCGAACCGATCCTCTTTGTACCAGTAAACCCCGAATCGATTGTGAACCGAAGAGGCCCTATTAAAAAACTAATCGATACGAGGTCGGACCGATCCGCCTCCAAGCCGAACCGGTCCGCCTGAGATAAAATCGAACAGTTCCGTGAGTGTTTTACCCACCAACTCAAAATTCCTATATATATACCTATTTCGGTGGTGTATTTTTTAAGTCTTTGAGAAAACGTTTCTAAGAGTTAAAAACACAACAAGACTTCGATTTTTTAAGTGCTAAACGTCTTTTTGATTCACACATAAAAATCCCAATTACTTTTGTAAATCTTTTGGAACCCTAGAACACAAGCTTTGTTATTGTTCAACCTTTAGGTGGAGATCTTTGCAACTGAGGGCTGCGTGTCATTGATGTGGGAGATCTTTGCAACAGTGCTTTGGGAGACTATGGCTCCCAGGTGATTATTCTATCCCCACTAGCCTGAACAACAATCAAGGTGATGCCTATCACGATCACCATTTCCACAATACCCCATGTCTTCTGTTGAGACTCTCCTCCTACAATCCTCCTCTGACCCTCGATGGTCGCCCAAAGAATGTTCGGTATACAAATCCCAACCGAACTCATGTATGAATCACATCACTATACTTAATAGCAGAAGAACGCGAGTCGCATACGTAGAGGAATACAAAAATCCTATCATAAGTCTCTACATTAAAGAATGCTAAGTTAAAACGTGCAAACCCACACAGATCCTAAGGACACTAGAACCTGATGCTCTGATACCATCTGTGACACCCCGCCTAATTAAACCCCAGGTGATCAGTCCTAAATTAAATTAGAATAGGTTTCTCAGTTGGTTCATTCTTAGAATCATTGTCGAAACTTTTTAATTACTAACCACCTAAGTGAAATTAGACTGGTGCCAAAATTTTATCTTTCGTCAATTCAATGAATTACTCATGCGAAAATAAAGTATTAACATTCACGAGCTAACTGAATCCAACCATCACATATAAATAAGAAACTGGCCGAATAAACCATCGGCTAAAATCCAACACAAATGTAAATACAGACAAGAATGGATCTAAAGTATCTGAATTAAATACTAAATCAAACCGTGATCAACATGCTCAAAAATCTGATAGAAAATTCCTACACTAGGAATAGAAGGAATAGAGGCGCCTATCCAAATCCTGCAACATCCACATATGCTGCAGCAGCGAATCCTTGGAATGAATCAAGCCCGGCATCCCTGTGGATGGACACCTAAAAGGTTTTGAAACTATTTTATAGCAAGGGTTAAAACCCAAAAAATTTTGAAAACATTTAGCAAATGATTAACTTGCAGTAATAAAACATGCATGAATGCGCTTCATATTTTAATTAGCGTCGCACTCCCTTGAGGAAAGAATCACCCTTCAACTAATGTGCAAACCTAACGCCTCCTTTATATCCCATCTAGTCCTCTACCTAGAATCTAGATACTTGATATAACTCTTGTCAATCGTCCTACTCAATCCCGAGTATTTTAAACGCATGATTTATAAGTTATTTACAACCTTAACTTAGTTAATCATATTTTCTTGAAAGCCATATAACGTTCACCGGTTATATAAATAATACAATTTTCTCCATGTATTTGAATTACCCGTATATAATTATTTACCCCATTATATACGTAAAGTTATCTTACAACAATCACACGTGTGTTGAATATGAATATACCCCATATATAAGTACTTGAAATACACTATATGTATTTAATGACCCGTATATAACTATCTATCCCATTATCTACGTAGATCCATATTACAACATTCTCACATATGTTGAATACAAAAATAACCCATCCTCCTGAGTAATAATTCACCGGATGTATTCTCTAAAGTGCTATTCAACATAATGTACTCGCATCACCTAGTTACCCCAAGTTAGAATTGCTCACTAACTTGGCCAAATAAAGACATAATGGAGGCGGTCATATTCCTTCCCTGAAAGTGAGATAAGCCCATAACCCTTATAACGAACGCTATGACCTGTGGATATACTCTCCCTGCTCCTCAAGCCAGGGGATTCACCCACATCACGCAAGCTTCCTTGAGAGCACTAGAGTATATAAATTAAATAAATATTTAGTCACTGATATTTAATAACACACACAATATATATACATACAGTCACAACACCATATATATATAGTTCCCAGCATTACCGTGCAAAAAAATCCATAGCACTAGCCTAAAATTTCCACAAGTCTATAGTCCTACTCTAATTTAATTAATTTACACAATAATTAATTCATTGCTTTCCCGAGTCTATGGTCCAACTCAAAATTAATTAATTTATTACCTTGGTGTCACTCAACCCATATACCCGGACTCACTCACGTGGCCTGAAATTAAATATCACCCGAGTCAAATCCCTGACTCCAAATTAATTTGTTTTCCTCTATCATTAATTCAAATGAGTAGTGTTGCCCTACTACTATACCCTAACTTATTCGCCCAGTCCGTTATTTTATTGCTTTGAATTCATTTCCCCAAATTCATTCGCAATATGTCGCCCTTAATTACCCCACCACTCCCAATTATATCCCTTTATACCTATTAAGAATTTAATCTCATAATTAATTTTTCTCTCTTAATTATGCTAGGGGAAATTTTCAACTTAAATCTTAACCCATATAAATCCCTAAGTCAAACTGTCGAAAAACCTGAAGGGTCGATCGATCGAACCCCAGTCGTCGATCGATCGATCGAACAGGAGGTTGTCTTCACCGAGACTCTATTTCCACCATTAACGAAAACCTCCAAGTTCTATCCTTTCCCCTGGTCTAACCCAAGCAAAATCAACACTATATCTACATAGGAATAGGATCAAGGCACCTTATAGAACCTCAAACTCAAATTAAATCTCACGATTTTCTACTTTTCCAAGTTGGGAAATTTTCGAGTTTTTACACGTTAAATCCAAATTCCATCAATTCATCCCAATTTCGTTCACAATTGCTATTGGATTTCACATTCACATCAGATATCTACACTCAGAACCATGTAACACAATTAATTCTCACTTTGAATTCATTCTAGTGTTCCATTAACAAAAACCCCATTTTGTACCCATTTATACCCAAAAATGGATTTTGGTTTACACATTACTAAAATATGAATTGAATATCACAATTAAACATCACAACAATTTAACCACTTGCCTTATGGGTTCACAAGGTCTGATCCAAGTGTGATTCGCAAGGTTGATGATGAACTTCCAATAGGTTTCTTGCCTTATCTACAAAAGACTCCAATTTTGCAGCGAAATTACTCTCTATGGCTTCTTCTCCAAACTCCAGGTTCTCCCTTGTGTTTTCTCCCGTTTTCCTTCCCTTAGATTTAGGTCTTAAAACACAAATCCCGTTTTTAGCCTAATAGGCTTAATTAAATGGCCCAACTACCCTCGTGTGGGTCTGGTCATGCCCAAAAATGCCCCATGACCCATTTACTACCCTCGAGTACACTTTTCCGACTATCTCGGCCCATTCGGACTCAACAGTGAACTCAAAATCGACATCTGAATTAATTTATAAAAATTCTTATCTCACAACCAAATTAGTCTATATTGACTCCCGGCTGAGATAAATAAATGCCACGTCACTAATACACGTTATGACGTAAATAAATTATTATTATTCACATAGTAATTAAATTTCCCTAAATATTAACCATTCACTCTCCGACTAATACTTAAATAAATATTACCATAATTAATTCAATTAAATTAGGACACACTAGTAATTTAAAATTTCCCGAATTAATTAAATAATACATGCACAAAAATACGGGGTGTTACATCGAGATTAAGATAATCATTCATTTAGAGTCCGTTACGTCTACTTGCATTCACCCTATTACCCCTGTCTCTGATATCTACTTGGAACCATCGAAGAGTACTTTGTAAATTTCATAGTTGTGCAACTTTGGAATAGATAAAGATCTTTTCGAGGAATGTAAGAAATTCAGAATAGCTTCAGGTCCCCCAAGTTTTAAATACATCTACACCGGATATGACTCGAGCTGGAAACAAAAACATCAAATGGACTTTCGTAAGAATACAAAGTCAAGTTAGACTATCATTCAGAAAGATAAACATTATAATCGACACCTAATATTGTAACCTTACTAGGAAACTTAATCATCTGACCTTATAAAATGGTGTTGATACCACATAACCATGTGAAATTTAGCAAACTTGCCCTTTTCCAAATGTTACTAATACCGTTGCCTATCTGAACCTGAGAAAGAAACCCTTAGAATGTCTGTCTCCAATATGCCTTTGTGACGAAACACAAACCAAAATGAGGACTAGGAGTTATTCTACGCTATAGAAACTAACTTATGAATTAAAGATATACTACATGAACCGAGAAAAGTATCATTTTGATATCATGATAGTTCATCACTCTAGTTTCAAGATATACCCTTGAAGCTTAAGAAAATATCGTGCAGAGAAAGAATTATTGTACTTGCTGATATGAGAGTAATATTAAGAACTTTTGAAGGAAATATTACACTTATTACCAAGTCAAATAGGACACCAGTGTTCCAGTGAATTCATTTAACTTTTTTCGATCTAAGAATAGGAATGGATTGCATCATAATGAATTTTATTATTTGAATGTCTCATACGTCTCAAGGATACAAATCAGTATGTGTGATAACAGACCGACTCGTCAAATTTGCCCTTTTATCCCAATACAAGCTATAGATTATTTTCAATTTTCTAGTAGAAGGATTTATAATAATATAATTAACACGAACAAACCTATAGTCATTGAGTAAAAGAAACAGATGTACCTAGAAGGCTAGATAACCCTGAATGTTGGAATAAGAATATGATTCTTTATATGATACGTACCACCTAAATGAACTAACTTAGACAAAAACCTCATCCTGATTTAATAGTATCGTACCTTGATTATACGACCTAATATTAGTGAGCCCAAGTATTAGTAACTATGACTTCTCATACATCAGCATATATAACAATTGAGAGCAATACACCCTTATAAACATATTCCCCTCAGTAGTATCTTTATATTAGACGATATAAATGATAGTAACTTCATTTCCATTATTATAAGAACTATGTTTAAAGGAACTATATTTAATCTCAGTAGTACACCTTGGATTACAAAAACCCCATTCATCTAAGAGATCGAAATTTTCTAAACTTATAGGATATGTCTAGCATATCCCCAATGTACCTTAAAAAATCCTTTTGTCTTGTATGAGTACGCAAGATCACCGAAGAATAGTTCTATACTACTAGGGATCATACTTGTAGTAATCCTTAGTAAATCCTCATAAATTTGAGAATCAGTTAAATCAATGGACCTACTTAAATATCCAACCTTTATAAAACGCTGCCTTATATCTCTATTATTGGTTTCATATGAATCAAACTCTATAGATACATTAATTTTATGTTCAGAAAGTTAAGTACACATTACGTCAAGATCCTATATATGTTCTTCCTTAGCGAGAAATTTTAAATAAACCTCTCGAAAATATAAAGCATAATGAGTAAACGATGTATTTTTACAATGAACCAACAAGTTATTTCATAAACATAGTAAAACCTTTTAGTACTTCCTTAACCCATTCCCCATTAATAAAAACGCTAACATAAGAAATAAACGTAAAGTACAACCTCACCAGAGCATGGATTGAAATTCTGATAATAGCCTTGGTATTTAGATGGAACGATATATTCGATATAGTAATCGTTATCAACATTTTATCATCGAACTTTGATCACTTTACCTTGAAAGTTATTAGAAGTTTTAAGTCATTTTTAGTAAAATTCAAAATTTGCATTTCTCAATCTCAAGGACGATTGCCCTTATCATCTATCACTTTTATGGCATGGTACCCCTGACTCAATCAACCTTGAACCAAACATGAAAAATTAGTCAAGAAAGTCTTTATTTAATCTTAAAGATCACAAGTTTTGATTATGAAAACAAAGACGAGAACATTTCAATTATATATGAACTATCGAAAAGTTGATCAAGTGACTATTATGAATACATATCCTTAGTCTATAATGTGAAATTTCTTTCGATTAATCATGAGTATCCCGAAAACATAATTTACGATTTAGTTAACATCAACTTCATATTAATTAACTTTCGAAATCTAACTTTTTAAGCTTCAAGTATAAACAGTTGAACCTCAATCTTTACTTGCAAATACCTATTGTGCAAACAATTATACAATACTATTATTGTGAAACCCATGATTCAACCTACAACATCCTCTTACCCATACATATTTGTCTGGCATGCTAAAATTCATGGTTTGAAATGAACCTCAAACACCGAGACCATATACGAACCATGTTACCGAAACCCCTGTTTCGATACACGATACCTACAAAACCTTGTAAAAATGCCTATTAATTATCGAAAAACCCTTTTTAGTTAATGTTATCTCCAGTTATCTTGATTGATTGTCCCTAATTTTATTGGATTGATGTTGTTGTATGTATTTACTCTTGCCCTAAAGCCTCTAAATTGATAGGATGGGATATTTTTTAGAAACCATCTGCATCCTTTAACCTGATCTAGTATCATCATGTAATTTTGTTTATTTCACTTCAACCGTTGAGTCAAATTTTTTATTATATTCCTAATTATGTCGTTATTCCTTATATGATTGTGATATGTCACTAGTCCCAAGAATATCGACCTTGGTCAATAATAAACTATCCTTCCATATATGCTACATAACTTGGACAATATACGCACTATAAGATTTTTAAAAAAATCAGAGTATCGAAATTTCGAGGACGAATTTTTTTAAGGTAGGTAGAATGTAACAACCATATTTTAAATTAAATTGAATTAATTATGTATAAAAATGACCTTTTACGGACCATTAATAGTTTTTGCAACATTTATGACCCGTATTATCTTATTTTCCTCATATATTTATCTATTTAATTTACTATACTCTTATCTCCATTACTGTTGATTACTAGATTGGGATCAATAAGTTTCAGTGGTGATATATTTGGTACCATCGGTATGTAGCCACCCTCCACTATGTATGGTGTTATAAGGGATATTTATATCCACCACAAGGAACTCGGTGATTTTAGATATCCCTCCTATTCAAACTAGGACAACAACATTCACCATGGGAATGGACATCCCTCCTAAAAATCCTACCAATGGAATATGAAACACCCTAATTTTAAATTAAATTGAATTATTTATGTGATAAAATGACCTTTTACGGGCCATTAATAGTTTTTTCAACACTTATGACCCGTACGTATATCATGTAACATGAAAATACAGTCTTCATATTTATTTGCGTATTCAGAATAAATATTTTTCATATAAACGAATAGTAGAACGAGATTAAAATGAATTATTTTCAATTATTATTCAAATTAAAGTGTGTATAAATTAGTGTAATTCGAAAGTACTTTCGATGTAAAAATACCTTGTTAACGTGTCCTACACATCCCAATAGTAATTTAAAGTTGGTTGAAATTTCAATAAATATAAAATATTATACCTCTTAAAAATTATACGAGGGTACCAAAGACACCCAATTGTGTAATTATCCTATGCTGATTGTACCTAAACTAAAACCTATATGTAGGGATCTAACCCGTTGTTTTTTATCATTCCCTACGATCTACTCTCCATATATATAAAAAAACTCTGCCACAGTTTTAACTCAATACCCCTCAACCCCGACCTCTCCCCCTCACCCTGCGCCACTGCCGATCTCCCTCATCTCCAAACCCCTACCCAATCGCCGACTTGCCATCTTCTTCCCCTTCTTATTTTTTTCTTCTGACTGCCATTGTTGTGGATGTATGTATGTATGTATTTGTGTGTGTACGATTAGAGAAGCTCCGACCACCACCCATTTCCATGGTGGTGGACGACAGTAACAAACCCATTTTGGGATTAGAGTTTTGAATGTTTCTGTTAAAAGTCATTCATATATATGTCTAAGTACGTGTGTGTGTGTGTGTGTATGTGTGTGTGTGTGTGTGTGTGTGTGTGTGTGTGTGTGCATGTTTAGCACCTGACCACCACCCAACTTCTATATGGTGGTTAGAGACAGCCAAGAAACCCAATTTAGGGTCGATTTAATACCTTCCACTGAATTTTTCCCCATATATATATATATATATATATATATATATATGTGTGTGTGTGTGTGTGTGTGTGTGTGTGTGTGTGTGTGTGCATGTGTTTGTGTGTTAGTGTATAAACAAATTTAAACAAGTTCTGGATTGAAACTGTGAAGAATTATTTTAGGATTTTGTTAAACTTTTGTCTGACTCGATTTCGACTCGGGATAAATATTACATATGTGAAAATAAATTGCTTCGAGTTTTTTTATATATTATTTACACTCGATTGTATATAAAAAAATTCGTAAACACAAACCCCGATACATACGCGGAATCATACATTTTTTTTCAATATATTTGGACTCTTGTCATTTTCATTTTATTAGATATTTAAACGAGGTATGATACCAAATGACTCGAGGTTATAATCCAAGACTATATTTCGAGTCATAACTATTAAAATTATGATTATCCAGGTGTGCTAATTTTGAAAGTGGCACGATCACCGGTTTATTGTCTGAAATAAGGACGGGAGATATTAATTTTATTTTATTATGAATATTAATTTTACACTATCTAAAATGAATGTTGGTACTTGAATAAAATAATTAGTGAACACCAACACTATACCGGATTATCTTGAATCAATTTTGACAATTAATATTCTGGAATCATATATCAACACTATGCGAGGAAAAAAAGATCTTGATGTTCACATAAAAAATTGTGGATTGTTGTTAACCGTATATTTGACCGGATAAATAATTTTATTATTATTAAAAAATTATTTGGATAGAATAGAATCTTTTGACTCCATCTAAAGAATATGTTTTATTCACATTTACCGAACGATATACGATCCATTTCTCCCAATACTGGTATACCATTCTCATTTAATCGAGAAAAATAACTACGGGAATTGCAACGCAACAAAGGAAAGATCCACGAATAACAATGAAAAGCTCGTAAACACCAGTAGGTGATTCTTTTTCACTATTATACCTTGAACTTATTTTTTTTTACATTACTGCTTGTTATATCATAATGTGATGGCATTGAACTCGTATTATCATTTATGAACTCTTTGATAGTTCAACTCTACCGTGATTATTTATTCAATCTTTTATCTTCTTAAACTCAAGCCATCTCAACCCTAACAACCTTTTGATTTCAATAAATTATTCGGATTGCAGTGCACTATGTATCCTATTGAACAATAATTTAAATTGTGTTTACCTTATTGCAGTATTCCCTGCATGTTATTAAACCTTGGTTTCAATTATTATCTTTGATTTGAAGCATAGCCTGCCATTTTATAATTATTATCAATGAAACCTTTAGTTGCATACCTTATGATCCAGGATTTAGACCAGGTAAAACCCCGGTAAATCTAATTGTCCTGAAGGACTCAGATGTTGTGTGCCTTGTTATTATATTCTCTCTTTGAGTGCCACTCTAGCTAAGTGTGCCATGTTATTGGGTATTCTCCAACTATTTGGGATTTCCCATTCAAGTACATTTTATGCTTTGAGCGATATTATAACGGTATGTCTAGACATTTGCAGCCCCTATAGACGATAATTTATGGGTTACCGTATTATAGTATAAACCTTATTTTTAACTCGATAAACACCATATCTGGGTATAATCACCATACAGTTCTTTCATGTATCGTAGACTTCAGTATACCCCTATTTAGTTTTGTTGATATTTCATGTTACTGCAGATTATTATACACTATTTTACTTTTCTAGCATTTCAAATCTAGTGCTATTTGAAAAAATTCCATATTTACATTGCTATAGAACTAGAATTATCTATTGGGCAAAGTTTTGTTGATTCCTTTTTTTTTAGTTACTTTACAAAGGTACCAATAGGCCATGATGAATATTTCAGAGATTAGTTGATACATAGAGACAAAGAAAGGTCATATTAGAAGAAAAGGAGCATAGTTTGGCAAGGTAAATATTGTTGTATAGTTCATAGATTCAGTTATAACACATTTGATAATGAATATATGCCTCGGTTTTTTTAGTATTCGATTTTACTTATGATTTAGAATTGATCAGGTTAACCCTCACTCTTGAATAACTGGGATGTGACAGAATAGTTGCTTCTTATAAATCTTATAATATCAAGTTGATCTTTTTAAGCATATTATGGTACATGACCTTTGAGGAGCTCCCTTAATCCACTAGCATTTTATCCACTTTCCAATTGGCTACTCTGAGAATTATTACAAGAGCATGGCGATGAGGAGTCCTCACTCTGAATTAATCTTCCTCATTGAACACTATGTGTTTGGAGTTTTCAATCTTCTCTGGTCACTAATATTTTCTCTTAATGGGCTTAGCCAGGTTAATCTGGATACCTCCATCACTTTTGTGGGTTTTTTCACCTCCATTCTGATGGAGTTTTCCTTGATCTGACGTGGTTTTGATGCCCCATGGGTCATTGCAATATTATGAACAATATCTTCATTAAGAACATCATCTGGCCTTTTTTTGTGAACATGTTATGCCTGACCCTTCTTCTTCTTGATAAACTTATTGAGGTGCTAATCCAGGAAGAGTTTCTCAAGCGTGTGATTGTCTTTTTAGTGGCCATTATCCTTGTGGTATGCACACCTCAGCATTGTGTTTTGCTTATTGGCATCTCCCAACATCTTTTTAGGTCATTTAAAATACTTTCGAACTTTTATTTTATAAAAGATCTTATAGATTGGCTGTGTGAAAACTATGTTGATGGATTTTTATACTTTCTTGAGATCCTTCTTCTCGTTACCTTTCCACTTCCATTATGTTTTTTCCTTCCTTTCTTGGTCTCTCTTTCCTTGTCACTGCTTTTGGTTTGCTTTGGATAACTGTAACCACAACGTCTTCATATTTTACACACTTCTTTATTCTCTCCATAAGGTCATCAGCAACGATAGCCTACCTCTTGGTGAGAGACTAACCAAGCATGAAGTTTCTCAGCAACCCAATCTTAAAGGAGTCCACCTCAACTTTCTCGGTGCAGTCCTTGACTTCATTGTACACTTCCCAATATCATGAGGAATACTCTTAGATAATTTCTTCAAGCTTTATTTTATCATGATAAGTGATTTTATCCTTTTTTGGATGGGTGTTTCTCAATATAAAACTAGTCGTGAAGGCCTTAGCGAGATCCTTAAAACATGTGATTGATTTGTGAAGTAGTTTCTCGACCCACTTCTAAGAAGAATCCCTAAGGCTAGAGAGAAATATACAGTACATAAAACTCTCATTGTTATCCCATAATGCTATGGCCTATCGGTATTTCCTGACATGTTCAATGGAATTGGTCTTCCCCTTTCAAATATTGAACTATGCAGGGGAGAACTTATTGGGAAGCTCAAACTACTCAATGGTTCTATCAAACAGTGATTTCATCTGACTAGTTAGAGCTCTTCGAGAAACCTCCATGGTTGTCCGCGCTCTTTGGTGAGAAGGGTATCTATTACCTCTCTTCTTCAGATCGTAAATATTTTTTTCTACTCACCACTCACCAAAGCGGTGTCTCCTTTTTGATGACTTACTACACTATATACCAAGAATGGTCATAGTTTCTAACTGAGACCGGGGTTTTGAGTCACGATTTTGGTTTGTTACCATTTTAATGGTGACAATCTAGGCGGTCACGATCCAAAACCATCACCATAATATGGGGTCACAGTTTTTTAGGTTATATTATGGTTGTGGCATGACTATAGATGAGGACAGTGACCATATGGTCAGGGCTCACAACCATGACCTTACCCTTGACCATTTACCATGTTGTTTTAATGGTCACGATCCCTAATAATTACCATCATTGGTTTTATTTTGATATTTTGACCTTAGTTGTGACAAAATGGTCACACTTATACCATGACCATATATTAATGTATTTTAAATGGTCACCCATTTTGGTATTAGATCAATACCATGACTATTGTTATATTTAATTAAAAATAATAATTAATTAATTATTCCTCCCAAATAAACTTGTATATGTTTTCAAACTTCTATACATTATTACAAATAAATAATAAGGAATTAAATTTGTAAACACAAATTAATTAATTATTAAGTCATTAAGTGATCCATAAATTAAAAAATAATAGTACAACACAAATTAACTAACTATTAGGACATCAAATTGTTCAACGTAAATAATAATACAACTCATGCTTGTGGATGTCCACCCAACATATGACAATGAAATACAGTCATATGAAATGTCAATGCAATGCACATTGCGATAATACTCGTATAAATGCAACTAAATCCGAAATCATTGTTATCTCCCATAACATCCGAACTAGTGTGCTTTTAATGTATTTGCAAAATAAAGTCACAAATAATTCCATCTCCACTGCAACACAAAATTGCATGAACATTATTATAAAGTCATAAACAGTTTTTCATTAATGATTGAATGTTATAACCAAAATAAAAGAGTTAACATTATTATTCATTATAAAGAGGCCAAACATGACATGAACATTAACACAAAGACTTGAATCCCAAAATGATTATGCATGTATATATTTCAAAATCTTTTAAATGTTAAGAAAGGGCTTGAATACCGAAATGACTTCGGGATGCCCACGTAGCAAAAAATTGCATCAAAGTCCACGTAGTTTGTATGATCAAAAAGGGTGAGTTTAACACATAATTCGAATCTAGGGTGAAAATAAATGTTAAATGTGTTAGTAATGTAGAAAATTGTGTTAACACTTTAAATTGGGAATTGTGGTATAAGACCCCTTTTTGTATTTTTGATTTATGAAAGTAGATTTGAATGTACATAAGAAAATAAAGAACTAAATGTATTAGTAGAAGATACAAAATGTAAATAAATACAAGGGTTGTTCCAATACCTAAGATAAAAATAGGGTTTTTATACAGGGCTTAACTAAATAACAATACAATAATGTTTCAAATCTCTATTTCCATTTAAATCAACTAAACGATCCTTTATGCATGCATAACAATATAACAATTTCTGTCATTTATTCAGTTAAATTAAAATACATTGTTCATGTTTTAAAAGGTGAAATAAATGTTTTAAGGCATGATCAACTTTGCAACCACTCATAATATTCTCCACCTTCACTAAGTGAATATAGAAGATGACTTCTTTGAAATATAATTAATCTATTTCCATGATTTGTTGGACAATTCCATAATAGGTCAACAGTTTGTCCTCTAGATTTTTATCGCTTTTGCTAGCCACACAAGAACTCAATACTTTAAAAATCTAGATGTCAGGTTTTTTACATGTAGGATCATTCCCAACCGTAGAGAACCCAATGAGATTTTTATCATCGCCTTAGGATTCCTCGATAGTGGAAGGTGGGGGTATTGGATTAATAGGGGTTTGCTAGTTTTGATGAGTTGGAGATGGAGTGGTAGACTGAATTTGTAGAAGAGTAGAGTATTTTAAACTCGCACATGATAAGAATTGAGGTTGGGTTGTAGCAGAGCACCCAGTTGGTGGTATTACATTGTTTGGTGTAATACCCTGTACTTTTGATGATTATATAATTTTCGTGTGCTAATAATTATTAATTCAATTGGGTTTCAATAAATATTAATTAGCGAGTAAAGGATTAATATTATTATTATTATTATTATTATTATTATTATTATTATTATTATTATTATTATTATTATTTGATAAGCACCCAAAAGTGTACATTTTATACCCCGAATAGACGTATTTTATTTTCTAATTCTCGGCAAAATGGGTCTTATGTGCGTAATTATTTAATGTGCAGGCTTGATCGCCGTTTGTAGAGTTCAGACGGTTATTTCAAGGTAAATGTGCGAATTATGGAGCTAATTCTCCAGTCCCGTAACCTTAACCGAGCCTAAGCCTATCCCGAAGCCCGTGTGTGTTTAGTTTGTGCTTTTTAGATTTTTTATTTTATTTTTAGTTTGAGTGGTTTTATTTATAGATTTTATTAGTGATTTATTTAGAAATTTTTTGGAATTTCTTTTTATTTTTTATTTTTATTATTTTTTAATTATAGTCTTTATTTTTAGTTTTGCTATATTTTATAGTTTTAACACTTTAGGTTTTATTTTTGCTTCTTTTGTAGTTTTTATTTTTATTTTTATTTTTATTATTTGAGTTTTATTTTTAATAGATTTTATTTATTTTTAGAGGATTTATTTTTTTAGTACGTCGAGTATTTGTTTTTCTTTATTTTTATTTCATTTCGTTTAATTTTTCTTATTAATTTTTATTTGAGTCGTGTTTAGTTTTTAGATTTTGTATTGTGTGTAGTGTTATTTTTATTTATTTTTAGTTTTTTAAGTGAGTTTTATTTTTAGTTTTTTATTTTTATTTTACTTGTTTTTATTTTATTAGGTTTATTTTTATTTTATTAAGGGTACAAGTTAAACACACACTCACTCACACCCAAATAACTTGCACACACCATAATCCTATACTCTCCTACACTAAACAAACTCTCACACCCACACCCCCATTTTCCTACACCTCCACTACACCCAATTACCCCCACTTCATCTTCCTCATCCAACACCCATTCTCTCTCCTCTTCCCCCATAACCAAAACAACCCATACCCACCTATCTAAACCTAAATTTCATCTTACCCTTCACCAAACCAAGACCCACAAAAACCACAATCCAGAGAGGAACCCGCCGAAAAACCCGTCGAGAACCCGCTGAAGCCACATACCCATTCCGACCCCATAGCTCCGGACCTTAAACCCGAACCAATGAAACTCGAAACCTATTTAAACTCGGCGCGACCCGACTTCCTTCCTTACCCCCGCTGTCGGACTTCAACCCCTTAACCTCCATACTCAACCCAGTTGTGACCTCTATCGAAGTTGCCATCTTCCACCTGCAAACACGACCTTAACTCGATACAAAATATCAACACCCCAAACCTTCGACCCATACTTCAAACCCACTTTATCCATTAACAAACTTTTGAACCAAATACCCAAACCCAATCCTCCCACACAGCCAAACACAGTTTTCAACTCCATAAAAACCAACTCCCAATATCAACCAAATTACCCCACATGTGTTAAATTCCAACTTATCCCCATTTCCAAAAATACCCCCTCCCTCCCCCCCCCCCCCCCCCCCAACTTATCCCCACTATCTCATAACCTCACCATCCACATGCACCCTCTATTAATTTCTAAATTAACCCTGACCCAACATCTCACACACCCTTTTACACCATTAACCTCCCCAAATTACCCTTTAGCTCCATGTGCACTATTTAAGGAAGAAGAAGACCCAATTTGAAGGATATATGATATTTTGGAGAGCAAATTTTAGATAAAGAAACACCATTTTAGTGTATTTTTTTTAGTTTAGAATTTATTTTATTTTATTTTTTTAGATATTAGTGAGAAAATAAATTTGTGAGATTCAAGTTGAGTAAAAATTTTCGTTTATGTTTTTGTTGATCACAAACTTGGAGGATTGTATGCTTCTCAATCAAGGATTGAAGTCGATTGAATTCAAGATATTGGTCTGATTGTTCTTCTCTCTATGCTTTTATGTTAAATGCCTTTGTTTATCATGTTTGATATCATGTTAGGCTAAATCTCCTTTCAAGGGGTTAGATGATCCCATTATTTGGTGTTAATCCATTTGAATCAGTTTATCTATATTAAATATCCCTTTGATGATTAATTTTGCATTTTTCCATTTTAATTTACGCCTCAGGAGAGCGTAAATGGTTTTCGAGAGAAAATCGAAATTCTAGTTATAATACACATTTTAGATTCGAATAACAGATAGGGGTTTCTCAAGTGTGGTATTATTCCATTAATTTCAACTCTAGGCTTACTTTTATTATTTAAACTAGTTTAATCGGTCGATCATAGCCGGTGATTTGTTAGATGATATTTGGATCTAAATTTCAAGAGTTGTAGGAGTGTTAAATTTAATTTTCTAAAATATTATTATCAAAATTACATTTGCAACGAGAGTTGATTTGTGATTTCGATACTAACTTGGGATAATTAATTTTAATGAATTAATTAATATTAATTAACTAGAATATATGGTGTCATCCTATTCCTTGTTAGTCCTCACTTTTATTTCCTCACCCATCTCATATTTTAGATTTTTATTTAGTTAGATTTAATTAGTATCTTCACTTACACAAGTTAGTTAGTTATTTACATCTTACCATAATCTCAAAATTGTTTTAATATTGAAAAAGAAAAAAAAAAATAGAAAAAGTTAAAGTCCAAAAAGAAAATAAATCAACAAATGAATTACATATTTGCTCTATTTCATGTGTTCACCCTTAGATTTGGATTGATTCCCTTACTTACAGCTACACTTAGTATTGTTATATTTTTGTAGGTATGAAAGGTTTTGATTATAACAGCTTTCAACAATGATAAAAATACGCAAAAGTTATCTCTATCATTATTATTATTATTATTATTATTATTATTATTATTATTATTATTATTATTATTATTATTATTATTATTATTATTATTTACTTGTGTGTGATAAGTAAATAGTTATGTGATTTATTATGTATCGCGTATGAGTGAAAGATAATGTTTATTATATTATGTCGATAGAGTGTTACATCGGTGGATCGGTATATTTTATGAGCAATGCGTACGGTATGCACATGTTGGGCTCAGTTAATGAGATGTTGGTGCATTTATAGTTAGGTGACTCAGATAACCTTTTCGAGTGCACCGGTGATCCAGAATGGGTCAAAATATTCCAGAATAGGAACCTAAGTGTTATAATTGGGTTTGAGGGGCTATATAGACATAAGAGGACTCATATAAGGGTAGGATGGTCTTTTTACATCTAGAGTTTAACGAAAAATGGGATTAGGATGTAATTAGGAGGAATTTAATGTGTAGGGGAAGTGGGGGAAGCCCACCAGTGGCCTCCTGCATAATTAAGTTAGAGAGAAAGTTTAAGAGAAGTGAAAGAGGAAGAAAGTGGAGAAATTTGAGAAAAGGACTTGGAGAATATAAGAGCAGAAGCCATCTCCGGATTCAATCCATCATAACTATCGATACTTCAGATTTATATTCTTAAAGGGAAGTAGTTACTTTCTTTAAAATTTCACGTTGATGTAGTTAATTACCTTCATACTTAATTGGAATGAAATTTGAGAGTTAAAGGATGAATCTTGGAAACATTAAACAAGAGATGTAGATTGTAATTTATACTCGATTGAAATTGAAAATTAATTAATGATGGTTCTATTGAAATTTCATAAATAACTATGAGTTTACTAGGATGATCATGTGGAACATAGATAGGATGTTTGAAATAAAGAAAACTTAAATTAGGTTAATTCTAGATTTGATAGAATCGAATTTGGATTTAAAATCATTGGGTTTTGTTGATGGATTTGGGGTTAATTCTATGTTATAATACTTATGGGATGTTAGTATAATGTTGTATGATGTTTATTTCATGTTTAGGGAGGCTTAGGACCTCCATTGGAAGGGTTTAGAGGAGAAAACCTGAGAAAGAAGAGTTTGGCAGCCTAACAAACAAAATCGCTTCGCTGGGGGAGTGAATCGATTCGGTTGATCGAACCTCTTTGGTTTGCCAAGCATACTATTTCGGTTTTCTAGCCTGCCTATATTTTTTTTACGCTCTATTTTGACTCGTGAGAGCTTGGGGAATGAGCATAGGGACTTCTAGTGTAGAGTGGGACTACTGAGGAGGATTTTAAAGGCTTGTTGTGAGTGTTAGGCCAACGGATAGACAGGTTCGGGTGAGACTAACCGTCAATTCAAGAGAGTGAATACTTAAATGTTTATTCAAGAAGTTGGTTCAGACATCGGGATTTGGAGATTAGTACACTATGGATTTACGTACGAAGTCAGTACCATATATATATAGAGAGAGAGTCATGCTCTTGTGAGGACTAGTCTGCATTTTAAAAGTGCGGACTGGACATGTGTCACCTGGCAGTGAGTCCAAAAGAGAGAGAGAGAGTGTGCCTATAATTTAGGCAATAATTTCTAGGTGCACCGTTAGGTGACACATGTCTAGTTCGCATTCTTATAATGTGAACTAATCCGCACAAGAGCATTATATCTAGATAGGATTCTTTTGTTCTAGTTTTCTCTTGGTTGTGTTTCCTGTAGTTTGGATGGGACTTTACATTTATGTCAGGATGTTACTTCACTATTCAGTTTTATTCAATTGGATTCTTACTATTAGTCATCGATGGTTTATTCGGATCATATTTATTATTTATGCATGTTTACTCATTATGTTCATTAAGTTATATGATCTTTATTCGTATTTTATATATATATATATATATATATATATATATATATATATATATATATATATATATATATATATATATATATATATATATATATATATATATATATTATTTATTACGACAATGATGCTGAGAATGAAACCATACTGGATTCCTATTTTCTTTTAGTAAAGGATTTGTCTCCCGGTATTAAAATAGGAGCATTGTAACATTTCGTTGATAATTTTCCATCATGTTCTACATTGCCAAAAATTAAAGAAAAAACTTAATAACGAATGTACGACAATCATGTTTATGACTATATATATGTATATACATTTTTAGCATCTTTTAAAACATAATCGATGTGTTTGATTTTCGTCCAATTAGTATTAGTTTATGGAAAATTATGAAACTTTTCATGTGGCCAACTAGGAAGAAGCATATCGATAATTGACATACCAAGGTCCGTGACATGAAATCGAAATCCTTTCTTTTTCAACTTATTTGCAAGTTCATTTTTAATGCGCATATGTCACGAGACGTCACAATTTGGGTGGATGCTCTCTTTACGGAGTTATATCCATAATGGATGAATATTTTTTCTGCCTACATCAGTACCCTGTCAGCATTTTGAAGGCGAAATATATTCTCTACTACCTCATCCCATCATTTTGGCAAGGAAAATAATACGATTGAATATGTATGCTTACAAGAGATCATCTACATGATTTGTATGGTAATTAAACTGTTCAATTTTCATATTCCCATACTTGTAGTTAGGAGTTCCCTCTATTTGGCGTGCACTAATAAAAGATGTGTTGGTGCGGTCCAATTATATCGTCTCGTACTCTTTTTGAAAATAATTATTATCGTGATTCTTTTTTCCTAAGAAAATATATAGAATGAGATTGTGAATACGACTTCTAGAGGTAATGTCTCCAATTTATCTTAACAAATTATTCTTTTCCAATCGATTAATCATACACAACAAGTCCAATTTAAGTTTATTGTAATTAAATTAATCCTAAAATTACTCTGTGTCCACCAAATGTGCAAGCCCTTCTACCAATTTGTATTCACCCAAATAGAAACACTTAAGGAAGGGGTGAACACAGCCACAACACTTAACCAAATATATATATGCATTAATCTTCTTCCGCATAATATCAATAAGTCTAATTTAATTTCATTTTAATTAAATTAATCCTAAAGTCATCATGTGTCCACCAAATGTGCAAGCCCTTCCATCAAGTTGTGTTCACCCAAACAACAACCATATAAGAAAGGGGTGAACACGATCACAATAGTTTAATCCAACAAATATATACATTAATCTTCATTCTTAGAGTACCAACAAGAACCATTTAAGTTCCTTTTAATTAAATTAATCCTAAAATTACTATATGTCCACCAAATGTGCAAGACCTTCCACTAATTTCTATCCACGCAGATAGAAACCCCTTTAGGAAGGGGTGTACACGACCACAATATCTTAACCAATATGATACATGCATTAATATTCATCTGCAAAATGTCAACAAGTCCAATTTAAGTTTATTTTTAATTAAATTAATCCTAAAATTACTATGTGTCCACCAAATGTGCAAGCCCTTCCACCCATTTGTGTTCACCCAAACAATAACCACTTAAGGAAAGGGTGAAAATGACCAAAACATGTTAACCAAGAAGTTATAAATATATATATATGACTATGTTACATAAAAGAAAAGAAAAGAAAAGTAAAATTACTTGAATAAAGAAAGCACCTAGAATAAGTTGAGCTTCAATAATTGTTCTCCAATTACATGTGCACATGGAACGAGAAAAAAGTGTGTTATCATACTATTCTATATTCTAAACATGTAATTTATGTACCTCATGTTTCTCAAAATTTTCATTTATGTAGAAAGTGTATTCATTATATATGCCGGTGTCATACTATAAATATGGTGAGCTCAAATGATGAAGTGTAGATTCAAATCAACATCTCTTATAAAAAAAAAAAAGGTCAGCTCAGGACTCTTTATAGTCGGCTCAGGACCTATTCTGGTTATCAAGTGCAATTTGGTTTGCCCCAGGGTGATAGGCAATGAGTTAATCCATCTTGTCTCACAAACCACTGACTATATTAACTCACACTATGCATAGGTAGATATCTATTAGTGGGATCAAGTCAACAACACTCAAGAGATAAGCACAGGAAATATAAGGTTTATTATTCCCCCATTATTTATCGGATACAGAGATGCATTACTCTCTTCCATAAAATCATGTAACAAGGTGTACCTACCTAATCTGTAAAGTCAGGCCACTTGTCACCCAACATTCTTTTTATCTCCGCTACATTCTCTCTCTCTAGGACCGCACGTGTTAAGCATAAATAATAGGCATTATTTTCTATCTAGGGAAATTATCCATCGAACGATAGAGAGACCTTTACCACTATTATACTACCCATTTATCTATAGAGAGAGATAAGCTTGCAATCATCCTTTCATTCATGGCTATTTCCAATTGAATCTAATATAAACAAATATTGTACTTATGGACGTAGGCACCGCAATGGGACGAACCACATAAACTTAGTTTCAGTCTATTTTCGCTCATATTTTCTCTATTACTCTTACTCTAGATCAGCATTTTGTGATTAACCTATATTTATCTATTGGGAATCTAAGATTAGTGTATTTAGCTAAGACATCAATCCCAACACCAATTTTAGGCATTAATAGATTGGCGTCGTCTATGGGAAATGATTGAAAAGCCTATTGTTGCCTTCTACCGATATTTTCTCCTACTATTCTAGGATTTTCAATCCTATTTTTTCCACTATTTTGTTGATTACACTAGTTATAAACACATATTTTCCTCCAGCCCACAACCCACTTTTCTCCATAGCTCTTTTTACCACGAGAATGGGTGAAAATCTAGAAAGTAGCATGGTTGCAGAGGAAACTTCACCTTCTAAGCCTATAGGCACGAATGACCTGTAGGGGATATTATGAAGATCGACCAGGGGCTAAGAGTCCAAGCAGGAATGCGTCAAGAAATTGATGAAAACGATCCTAACCGAACAAAGGAGGAATGGTGAATATCTTTCCACCCCGACAGGGTATATGAACATCAAGCGAAGGCATAAAATTCCTTCTTCGACTCCACATAGAGGCCTGAGGAAGATATACCACGGTAGGTCGGTGGAGAATACCAAGAGATTAAACTGGAGCCTATACAAAGAGGTTAGAGAATCCAGGGACAATGCATCTGAACGTGATGGAAGTTATTACATATACACCATCCCAACAAGTGAATATGATGATAACCAGACTTACTCTCTAGAGCGCATAAGCGTTTTGGAGAGATTGAGCATAAGGTCTCCATATGACTGTTTGGGGCCAAGGGAGGAAAGATCCCACAAACGAAGGGGGGGTCATATAATATAGAGACAAAACTAGAGGGGTTAAGCTTTCACATAGGTCAGACCAAGTGTTCGAAGGTCGGCTAAAGCCGAGCAGATTTGCCAAGAAAAGATCTCAGCTAAGAGTCGAGGTCAAGTAGGCAAAATAGTGACGATTAAGGCCGAAAAAGATGAGCAGCCTCGGAGAGGGTCAATCCTCCGGTTAGAACATCACCTATGAGAAATTATAAAGAAAAAGAACACCCTACAAATAAATTTCGTACAAGGGTCACCATTCACATCATCAATCGTGAGATATCTGACACTCGCAAAGTTTAAACCATCGATCATCCCATCTGATCCAGTTTTGCACTTAGAGTTGAATCAGGCAGCCTCAGATATTTACTCCATCATTTATGAGATATATTGTTGATCTTTCTATAACATAATCATAGGATCAAGCCAAATCTGGTATAATAGACTACCAAGAGGTCATATTTATAACTTTCGATAAATGGTTGATCTCTTCGTCGGTAATTTCTATTTCAGTTCTAGATGAAGAAAAATGGTCGCACATTTGCTAAACATTCACCAAAGGATAAATGATATGACCAAGGGATTCATTGCTAGGTTTAACATTGAAAAACTGGAAGTCATGGACAATGAATAATAAACGATGATTGCAGTGCTAATGAGTGGATTGTGACCTAGGAAGTTATTCTGGAAATTATCCAAGGAATTACTAAACAATTTGTCTGAGATGTTGGGAAAAGATGCAAAAATTATGAATATCGAAGAAGTTATGGCAGCGAAGAAATCCATCCATTCCAAGGCTTACAATAGCAGGGTCTCAGAGAAGAAGAAAGAGTTCACAGAGACAAAAAATACGAAAAATCACGAAGTTTTAATGAATATACCCCATTGGTCGTAAGGGTACACCAAATCCTCAGAGAAATTCTTGGAGGTAATGACCTAATATGACCATAAAAGTTGGCATCTCCTTTGAATAGTAGAGACAAAACCAAGTTTTTCGAGTTCCATAAAGATCATGGTCATAATACGGACAACTGCATAGCCCTGAAGAATGAAATTGAGACCCCGTTAAGTGAGGAAAGATAATGAAGTTCGTTGACAGTGGTAACCGATCAGTTACACAGGATGCATAGAAACCCAGAAGACGATCAAAGTCACCTCGCAGGAAGGTTGATGAGAATAAAAGATGTCGAGATGACGACTCATAGGATGATCCTAAGCTACTTAAGAAAACCTAAGAGCCAGTACACGAGGTAAACATGATCTATTTTGAATGCAACTTCATAGCAGGAGGGTATACCGAAAGTGGAGATGGGTCAGTAGAAATAAAGGCTTAACTAAATTAGGCAAAAAGTCTTGCACTCACGTCAGACAACTTAACCTAATTGTCCCCACCATAACTCATCCTAGGAAGGTAAATAGAGATCGCCTAATTATTAATTTTTTTAAAGATAATTTATCATGTTTTCTTTATCCACGTTATGACCCACTAGTCATCACCATGGTGGTACATGAGAGTAAAGTGGCGAGGAAATTGGTTGACAACGGCGGCTTAGACGACGTCCTCTTCTGCAGCTGTTTCCAGAACCTTAGGTTAAAGGATAGAAAGTTAGAGGCTTAACACATGCCTCTTATAGGATTTTTAGGGGAGAAGGTGTTCCCCATGGGCACAATAGATTTATAAGTACTGATCGGTGAATGGTCAACCTGCCGATCAGTGAAGATTCATTTCTACATGATGGATGACAACCTGCATTCCTATAACATCATCTTTGGAAGGGTCAGATCAAAGAAGTTCGAGACTCTTTTACCCACTATTCACCAATGTATAAAATTCCCCACCAATTACGGAGTTAGTGTGATGAAAGGGAACTAGGTTGAAGCTTGTGAATAAGATTACATATCAACCAAACATGAAGAGAAAAAAAATTGACTACCACTTATAATATTGAGACACTTGTTCCTTACGATGAAGATAAATTAGTCAAAGGGTAAGTAATTGAGGAAACAAAGAAGGTGGTACTAGATGACGAACACCGAGAAAGGATAACAAATATCGTCTCATCACTTGACCTCGCCTTCAAAAAAGAATTAGCTGAGATCTTGAGAATAAGAAGGAATGTATTTTCCTGGAGCTATGAAAATATGTCAGGCATAGATCTGTATTTCATTTGCCACAATCTCAGCATAATGAAAGATACAAATCAAGTGAAGCAGAAATGTCATACGTTCAGTCAAGATAAGAACATCGGAATCCAAAAATAGGTGGACAAGTTGTAGCGGGAAAAGTTCATCAAAGATGTGAAATATCTATAATGGAATCCAAATTTCATCATGGTAAAAAGGAAGAATGACAATTGGCGCATGTGTGTGGATTTCACCGACATCAATAAAGCTTGCCCAAAATATCATTATCCACTGCCTAGGGTTGACCAATATATCGACACTACAATAGGAAATGAGCTCCTCAGCTTCATGGATACTTATTCGGGTATAGAAAGATAAAGATGAAGCCAAAGGATCAGGAGGAGACCTCATTCATCACCAGTCGAGGTATATATTATTATAATGTTATGCCTCTTGGATTAAAAAATGCAGTGGAAACATACCATATGCTAGTGAACAAAGTCTTCAAAGATCAGATTGACAAAACTATGGAAGTGTATGTAGAAGACATACAGAAGAAAAGTCAAAAAGTTACCGACCACATTAGCAATATAGGGCGAACTTTTGATTAACTGGAAAATATCAAATGAAGTTGAACTCAGAAAAAGGTGTTTTGGGGGTCAATGAAGGAAAATTCCTTTAGGACTTCAATTAGAACTAATGAAGAGATATAATCTCTAGATTTTTTCTAAATTTTTAGTTGTCTTTTTCATTTCCCAACTCTTGTTTTAAATATGGATTCCTCCAAATTATATGCACAAGTTCTACAAAGAAAAAAGTCATCACAAGCCCAGCCAACATATGAAGGTATCTCTCACCATCTTTCTAAACTTCTAAAACTTTATTATAAGGATGATATTCCCCATGTGAAAATTTCATCAGACTTTTATAAGAAATCTTTATATTCTTGTAAATCAAGGCTTTTAGGAAGATTATCATTGCCAATAGGACAAAAATCAGTTACTTCTCAAGAATTGAAGAACTTATTGGATTCATTTTGGCAAATTAAAAATCCATGGTGTCTAACTTCAAAAGGTAAGGGATTCTACAGTTTGTTTTTTTAAGATTTTAGGGCCAATTAAATAAAAAAATATGACTTTTCAAACCTATGATTTGGATGCCAATTTTTTCCCATCTATGTGTTATCTAATGAAAGTGTTTGGGTTCAGTTTATGGATTTACCAGATGAGTTTTGGCACCCAAGATTACTTCTTGAGATTGCAAGTGTAGGAATCCATATTACGATTTATCTAACCACCTTAGAGAAAAAAATATAGTTTGTTTGTTGGAGTCCTTATTGATGTCGATTTCTCTTTTTCTTTACTAAAATTTGTGGTCATTCATTATGAGGTGATAAAAGTTCCAATCAAAATTGTCTTCGAAGATTTTCCTTGTGAATTTTATGGTGGAATGGGTCACAAAAAGAATTCAATGTAAAAAATATCAAGGGATATTTCTATAAGATGCAGGGTGACCATATGATTAATAAACGGGTTTCTATAAATCGAATGCAGTTTTTAGAAAAAAAATGCTTCTCAAGAAAATGACAATGTTGAACTAGAATTCGGTGTTCTAGTAAAGAAGTTGCAAAACTAGTTTACGGCACTTCCTGTACATAAAGATAGTTCTAAAAAATTTGATCAAGAATCAATTTCAAATAAGTCCAATCAATAAGTTTCAAAGGTACCAACCATTTTTATGGGGAAAACAACGAACAAATGATTGTGGAGATCGAGAATTCACAAGGTCCTGCGAATCAGGTAGATAATAACAAAGATGTAAATATTCATAATGATAAAGGGAATTTTGAAATGTTGTCTCACACTTCTCCTTCCACTCGAAGGAGTTACTCGCGATTTTAAATAATTGGAGGTACTTGTCTGTGGCTCTGGACACAAATATGTTCAGCGCGGAAACTCATCCCCACTAATATTTGGATGTCTTTCTTTCTTATGGGGGATTGCATGTCTATCGGGGCTTGGATTTTGTCCGAGTTTTCTTCTATGCCTCCCTAGTTGACTATGAAGATAATGAATTTTCCTTTTCTTTCGCAAAAGAAATTTATTTCTAAATAGATAGGAGAAAAGTCCTCTCATAGGGATCTTACAAGTGCTAAAGAAAAGAATTAATAAAATTTATGAAATCTTGAATGAGTAGCAGTTGTCCTTAAATTATGTTTAAGAGCCAATTTATCATCAACAGTTAAGTACAAAAAAGAATCTTGTTTCTTTTCTCCCTTTTTCGTAAATCCATCTTCCTCAGCTAGATTATTTTATTCTTCTAAGTTCCCTAAAATATCAAAAGAATTTCTAATTAGAGTATTCGTAATTTGATATTGATTTTTTACTCTTTTTCTCCCAACCGAGTCTACAATAAACGCTCGAGCTTTTGCAGAATTAGGATACATTCCTACATCAAACATTGGAATCTCCACATATAAATTAACCTATGGGCATTCCTCTCCCTGCAGAGAAAATTTTGGAATATCCTCTAGAGGAGGAATATAACCATAGGAATTAGACTCTTTATTCTCAGAAATATCATCATATGAAATATTCTGATCATAAATTTGGCCCATATTTTTGGGAGCTCCGAAATAATCTTTATCGTTACTATCAAAATTTACACTAATTTTTTCCATCTTTTTTTTTTAAATATTTGGAGTTTCAGAATTGTTAATATCCACGGTAGATGACTTTGTAAATTTATTAAACTTATCCCCTTTTGCTAAAGCTGCTAGAGTTTTTTCTAAATTTGAATTCGGAATCAACTCATTTTCCTTAGCTAGATTTTGAAAAGTAAACAAAGTTGTGATGCCCTTATTAAGAGTTCAACTTTATCGAATTATTGCTCCTTAGTACGCCTTGCTAATGTAGTAAACCGGCTTTTGCACTTTAGCCTCTTATTTAACCAATTCCTAGCTGGAAGCTAATTCTAAAACTACCAACTTCAAATAGAGCTTCTCACCTTAGATCAACCTAGACACTAGTGGTGCGGATCTCAGGTATTTACCCTAGGCTGGAAAAGTTACCCTTGGCTTTGATTGAGGCATCTAAAATAATGAAATCGTACTTTCAACCACATACCATTATCGTCTATTCAGACCTTTCCCTACGCCAAGTTAGCCATAAACCCAAGAAATCAGGAAGACTAATAGCTTGGGCAGTGGAACTTGGAGAGTATGACATTCCGTATGCGCCTAGAACAGTACTCAAAGGCCAATAAAAGGCCGATTTTAGCGTAGGTAACTTATAATGAAAGACCGAAAGAGCAAACTTCTTAGGAAGAGAGACCAGTCCAGAAGAAGATCGAGCAGACTTCTACAGAAGAGAGATCAATGACAAGATCAAAGGAGTGGACTTTAATGGAAGATAACTCAACCAAGAAACAAACTGAGTAAACTTCCAAGAAAAGAGAACTCAATGACCCAACTGGAGAAGATTCCTTTAAGAGAGATCTCAAGAATCCTACCTATGAAGTAAACTTCTATAAAAAAAATAGCCTGATAGGTGATATAGCTGACCAAACTGTTGATATACCAGATTCCTCTATAAGCTTATGATCTCGAGGAGATGATGAAATTATTCAAAAATGGACAAGTAATGGAAGGCAACTTTGAAAAAGATCCACCGATTTGGTAACTATTCATAAACGACTCATCATGTGCTAACGATAGCAGAGAAGGTCTAATAGTCACAACGCTGAATGGGGTCGATGTGGAATACACCCTAAGATTCAACTTCGATGCCTCCAATAATTAGGCAGAGAATGAGGACCTTATATTTGTCCTGGGGAAGGTACATCACTTGGAGCTAAGTAGTTGACACCTCACAGCGAATCCTAACCTATAGTCAATCAAGTCCTTGGAATTTATGAAGCCGGAGAGGAATCGATGATGAGGTACTTGGGAAAGTCAAAAACACTGTTATCAAATTTTTCATCTATCCAGATCATCTGAATACCAAGATTCGAGAATGTTCGAGCATATGAACTTTCTCACTTACCATCAACCAAAATAACTGAGCTGCATAAAACGGTACCATTGGAAGTCTTAACCTGTCTTTGTAAAGATGAAAAAAAAAATTAGCAATAGAGGTACATCTGGGTCCTTCGTGGATGGACCCCATCCGATCATATCTGGAGTTTGAGACAGTCCCAGCCGATCCAAAAGAGTTAAAGAGGCTTCGATACAAGGCTATGAGGTATGTACTAGAATGAGGAATCCTATTTAGAAGAGGATTCATTATATTTATGCTCAGATGCATTCATGTGGAGCTCATTCAGTAGGCAGATAATTAGTGAAGTGTGCGGCCACCCAAGGGTATTATTGGCCAACTGTGAAAGAAGATTTTATAGACTCAAAAAGGTGCAATGAGTGTTGAAAATTCACAGTGATTCATAATAGCCCAGGAGCAACACTAGCTTCGATCACATTAGCTTATCCCTTTGCCATGTGTATAATCGATATGGTCCGCCCACTACCAAAGACGGGGGGATGATTCTAATATTTGGTTGTAGCAGTGAATTACATCAATAAATGGATTAAAGCTTAGCCTTCAGTCGAGAAGCCTTATGAAAAATTATTCCACTGTATATAATAGAACATCATATGCTCGTATGGTATGCCATACACTATCATCACTGACCACAATACCATTTTGACATTAAGGAGTTTGAAGACTATTTCGTTCGACCAAAAATTCACAAATTGCACTTTGCACCATGTCACCCATAATGTAATGGGCAAATGGAGATAATAAATAGGACCTTGCCCAGTGGAATGAAGAAAAGGTTGGATAATGAAAAAAGTAACTGGATTAACCGAATTACAGATCAGAATGTGGGAATACAGAACCACGCTAAGAATAGAAACAAGTGAAATCCTAATTATGTTGACATTTAGTAATGAAATAGTAGTGCCCATAGAGATTGGACTTCCAATCCATCAGGTCATTAATTTTGACTCACCAAAGAGTGATCTGATGAGGAGTACTAACCTAGAACTAGTTGAAGAGGTTGGGGAATGTGCTTCTTTACAGGTTGTCACTTATCAACATAGGATTTCTCGATTTTACAATAAATGAGTAATATCCATCATTCTAAAGGAGGGAGAATATGTGATGAAGAAGTTTATTCAAAAAATAAACAAGATGTAACTTACCGGCATGGTTAATAAAGAGTATCAACTTCCATGCAACTAGAACCTACATAATTGAAACTCTAGATGGTGAACAATTCAAAAATCCTTGCAACTCGGAGCACCTGAGGAGATACTACCACTAAATGTGACAACATATTGTGGAAGAACAAAAATGTAATCATTCCTTTACATTTCTTTTTAAATTCCCCTCAATGATTAATGAGAAAAACTTCATTTCCTACATATGTGGATTTTGAACATTATTATAAGATATTTTCATCGGCATAAGAGGAATGCAAATAAACAAAGGAAGGAAACTCCCAAAAGCCTATCACAATGAGATCCGCGATCATAAATAAGTTCATGGTCAAATGAAACACTTCATGTACGATCTCATCTTCGGATAGATCGCTCACAAAAAGTCCCCACAAGTATAGGAAATCTAGTGCAGTGTTGTGGATGGTAATACTCGACCATAATCCACTAACGCAAGGATAAATCTTGATAAACTAATATGAGTGGTAATCTATCCTGAAACATGGTCTGAACAACAAGATCCGTTTATAAGACCAATAAGCTAACACTAATAGTGGTATAACCTAGGTCAGCGTAACTTACATTCGTTCAAAACTGGTAGCTTGTAAGGCCGATCAAGTTATCCACCATATGATTGCAAGCATCACTATTGGCATGCCTATTCTAAACACTTCATGTAGAATCTCATCTCAGGATAGATCAAAAACAAGAAGTTCCCTCGGGTATGGGAAATCCAATGGAGTGTTATGGATCCGGCCATAGTCCACTAATGCAAGGATAGATCCCAATCGTGCAATCACAAGAGCTAATAATAAGGAAAATCATTCCCAAATAAGAGAGGTAGTTAATAAATTGGAAAGTCAAACACACAATATACTAGATTTAAGGTTAACTCAACAAAAGTCTGATCTAACCAAGCATGTGTAAATGTATTTATAAGAAGCAAAGTAAAGCACTGATCATTGCAAAGGTAGATGAATATATCCGTTCAATGTTATAAAAAACACAAATGTTCATCATGAATTACATAAATCTTCACATAAAATTTATCACAAGAAGAATAATCAGAATCTAGGAGAATTTTAGTTTCCATCTTTTGTCATCTGAACATCCATGACAGTAGTAAGACTGACATTGGGATCACTTGGCAGGACAACATCTACCTCCATTTGCTCGACGGAAGCTTTATCAATTCCCCTCTCGACTTTTGTATCTTCACGATCATCCACCAGGGATTTAGCCTCCTTTTCATTACCCTCCCAGACCTGCACTACATCGGTGATATCGGGGAAGTGTTTGATAACCCTTTTCTTCAGATCCTCACAGCCCTCCATAAAAATGGTCACCAATTCTATGTTATATTCTCCCGAGCTTTTAAACTTCCTGATGCCTTTTACTTCAGCATGTGCAAGGATAGAGCTGGTCTTTTCTAGGGACTCTATGAGTCTCTTTAAATCCTATACCCTCTTTACAATGGCCTCTTCAGATGATTTAAGTTTGGCATCATCCGGTTATGCTTGCTCCTTCAATTATTTAATCTCCTCTTCAGACTAACTAAAAGATCCTACCTTATTCACTTGTTGGTCGTATCTATCTTTTAACTTTATTAAAGCCTTCTCACGATTAGTTTTAGTATCCTTCAGCTCGATAAATAAGGTATAATAGTACTGGAAGAGCTTGTTATGATTGACCTTATGCTTGTCATAGGCATCCTAATAAGAGTCCATATTCTCCCTCAAAATAGTGGCACCCATGGCACCCCGAGATAAGAATTTCAGCACAACTGGACGATCAGACTATTGATAGTATAAATAAAAAATACAAATCTGGTTAAAGGCTTACCACTATCATAATGTGTTGTGTCACACTTCATATTTGGTCAGCATTAAATTATCACAGGCGTATCCATAGTAATCCAGCATCTCAGCATTATTTTTTGTATATCAAAGAATTCAATCCTTGTTCTCCCTCAACTTCTCCCTGGTGATAGGCTTATCAAGATCCCTTATAAAAGGATCCACCTCCCCATAGAGGTAGAAGGATATAGTATCTCAAACTAGCCGTCAAGAATGAGCTCCTTCGATTGAAACCCTCTCAAATCCATCCCTATTTATATGTTAATTAGGACTAGGGAGAGAAGGATTCTATAGAGGCCTCTTCTAACGAATTCCCTCACCTTCACAAGCAGTAACCTTTCCCTTCCTTTTGTCCTTAGCAGCAGCCTTAGCCTCAGCCTGTCTCCTAACCTCATGTTAAGTCTTTTTCCTACCCTCTGCATTGGTTATATTCTCATCATCTATCATCTTATTCTTTCTGGCTTCAGTAACAGTGGGACCTTTCTTCTTCTTTGCCTTAACTTTTAACTTCCTCTTTCTAATGGTCTCCATAACTCTACAATTTAGTGTTGGAGGGGATATTGAATTGGTTGATTTGGGTGAACTTGAAGAAGGAACTTCGTGGAAATGAGATGTGGTCAAAAATATGTAACAGGGATCAATTAAGTAAATGTTCTCATCTAAGATGACCATAGGTGAAATTACCTGTCATGACTTCCTCCAAAAAACCTCCTTACACCTCGCAACTAGTAGATAATTCAATTTTCTCGTCTACCTGAGGTGCACCATCTAGTCGGACGTAGTAGCCTAAGAAATAAACTTTTGCACTGAGAAAAGTTTCTCGAACTTCACTGGATCAAGTGTGCAAGTAGTTCAAACCATATCCTTCATACGGGGAGAAGCTAGGGAGCCTTTTTACTACAAAAAAAAGAACAAAAATTTGGCCAGTGAACATGTACAAATAAATGATCATATAAGGGCACGCTAAGAAATGTACTGATATGGTTGGGGAGCACCAATCCTGAGGGACACTACACAATCTATCCCTCTCATCAGATTGAAATTCCCAATCACCCTTCAAGAATATAAATTATTTTTTTCCAATTATGGCTGCCCATCTCCATTACCTAAACCATTTTTTGGTCAACATTTTGAGGAGAAAAGTAATAATATCCATTGACCTTAGCTTTTTCTTTGACACCATAGACCAAACAAATGATATTCCTAGTAAGGACAAACTCAGAATGGGTTTGACAGTACACCATAGACCCAAGAATGGACCTGAAGAGTTTGGGAGCAGATGGGAAGGAGCAACTTTATAACCTCGTATAATTGATCATATGATGGGGTGAAGGGGTATCCGTACTCCCACCTGTAGATAAAACACAGGGAATAAAGCTCTTTGGCATCACACTGGTGATAAACCCTCTCCTCGAAATTAAGAAGTCGAAGAGAAATGTTTATAGGGATGTCATACATATCCCTCAGATCGATCAAACCATCCTATGTGATGTCATAGTCTTAGTTCCCAATATCGATAGAAGATGGATCCTAAGAATCATAAGCTATAGATGTTCCCTAATCAATGAGGAGCATAACATAAGGAGAGGTTGAATCCATCTAATCGTTGGGAACAAGAAGGGATATTGATGTGATGTTAACAAGCTTCTCTTTATCAAAAGGGATTTTTAAAGTAATCCACTACTGCAAAAGATTCAACTCCTACTGAAGGGGGTGTGCAGTAGGCCCTATGGAAGAGGCAACTCTAGGGGTAAACTTGGGATTTTTTGGATCCTCCCCAGGAAGTAAAACTTGCAGTAGTTAGGGGAATATCCTAGAAGTTATACCTGGACAAGTTGGCTCTAATTTAGTTAGAATTTTAAAAATCCATTGAACATAGTGTCGGTAGTTCATTAAGGTGAGAAATAAAACCCTAAAACTACGGGCTTGTCAAACGTAGAAACAATAGGGAAATGGTGATTGAAAACCCTAGACTAAAGGGAAAACATAGGCCATCCATCTCAATGGTCATCTAAATACGCTCACTACTTCAAAAATCAATAAATTCATTAGTAATCCAATAATTGCAATAAGAAACCGAAAAAATAAAAATGGGGTTTTCTTACCAAAAATCCCTAAACCGTAGAGAGATTGTGAAAAGGCAAACCTGGAATCCCTAACAAACTTTCTAAGATGAACGAAGTCACCTAAAACTTGGATAAGGTAAAGAAAATCTTGTATTCACTGAAAATTATGGCGAAAACTCTAAATTAAAGGAATAGTGGAACTTGGAAGGTTTGCAAATATTTTGTTATTTTCTCTCTCTCTAAAATGTCACACGATGAACGACGATTGATTGGGAAAAAATGAAACGTTCATACTTGACAAAGGGCGGTAACATTTAATTATTGCTAATGATGTCATGCCTGGAAACACACATGAGCACGATAAGTTGGAGGGAGCGCACTACCCAAAACGCGTGTGATGATCACATTGAGCGTAAAAATCTAACCAGTGACACATGTCCAAGTTGAATTTTTTAAACAAAAGTGTTACAAGGCAATATGATCTGCGCAAGATGAGAATTTTTTTTAAGCCAATGACATTCTCATCTCATAAATACTTCACTTACTCCCATCAACTCAATATACATTCCAAATTCTTTGGGGCTTTCATTATACCATAAATATAGTGAGCTCAAATGATCCATTATAGAGACAAATCAACGTCTGTTATGTTCAAAAAAGGAGGTCGTCTCAGGACTCCTTATGGTCAGCTCAGGACCAATTCTGGTAATCCAATTCAATCTAGTCAGCCCTAGAGTGACAAGTAGTGAGTTAAGCCCTCCTGGATCATAGACCACGAACGATATTAATTGACACTACATAGGTGGATATCTATTAGTGGGATGATGGCAGTAGCACTAAAGAGAAAAGCATGAGAAACATAAGGTATGTTATTTCCCCATTATTGATGGGATACGGGGACCCGTCACTCTTTTCCATAAAGCCATTTAAAAGGTGTACCTACCTAATCTTTAAAGGCATGTCACCTATCACCCAACATTCTTTTTGTCTCCACTATATTCTCTCTCTGTAGGCCCTCACCTGTTAGGCATAAATATTACACATTATCTTCCAGCAAGGGGGATGATCCATCGATCGATAGAGAGACCTTTACCACTGTTATGCTACCCATTTTCCTATAAAGATAGACAAGCTTGTAATCATCCTTTCATTAATGGCTATTGTTCATTGAATCTTATATAAACTACTGCTGCACTTCTGGACGTAGGCACCACATTATGCCAAACCATGTAAACCTTGTTTCCATCTATTCTCTCTATTACTCTTACTCCATATCAACATTTATCTGATTAACCTCTCTTTATCTGTTGTTAATATAAGATTAGTGTATTTAGCTATCCATACACAAATTTTAGGCGTTAACAAGTGGTATGTGGTATGTGTTATATGTGTGCATTTATATGTATATATATGTTCATGAGTTTGTGTATATATGCATATAAATATTCATTTTATCAAGACTCATTTCCCTTTCAGTTTTATTATTGATTTAGGCGATTGCAAGTTTGTGTGTATATATGTGCGATTGTGTGTTAAGGTACACAAACATACATGTATGTGGCGTACGTGTGTGTATATGTGTATAAATATGTACGCGCGTGAGTATATGTTATATTTGTGCATTAATGCGTGTATATAAGTATGTGCGTGTAATTCTAAGTGTGTGTATATATATGTATATGTATGTGTGTGTGTGTGTGTGCATATCCATCTCTCTCTCTCTCTCTCTCTCTCTCTCTCTCTCTCTCTCTATATATATATATATATATATATATATATATATATATATATATATATATATATATATATGTGTGTGTGTGTGTGTGTGTGTGTGTGTGTGTGTGTGTGTGTGTGTGTGTGTGGATATATATACATATGTATGTGAAATCTCCCAAGTTACTATTCCATACATGTGCATAACATAAATCATCAAGGTTATAAGTAATCACAAATTTACTATTCTAACGTGTATGAAATATCCAAAATACATACCATTATGCTACCATATGAAATTAGACTAACATTATACCAAATTTCAAATTTACACATAATTTCAATTTAAATTTTAGATTTACACAATATTATATCCAATTTCATATTTAAACAATAAAATGGGTCCAATTAATCTGACATTATACCCAAATTCATATTTATACCCAATTTTAATTTTAATTTCAAATTTGTGCCCAATTTATACCCAATTGTTATACACAACATTACACCCAATTTCATATTTACACCCAATTTTTATAAATACTAAATCAATCACACACAAACACACATACGAACACATACACGCACATGCACATACACACACATACACACACACACACACACAGATATATATATCTGTGTACACACACCATCACACACACTAATAAACAAATGCCAACACACGCAAATACACATGCAAATTCACATATATAATGAGAGAGAGAGTATTATCGTGAGAGAGGGGTCTCTAGAGAGAATCTAAAGAGTGAGAACAGTGAGCGAGAGTGAAATAACAGAGACATAGAGTTAAATCATGAAATGAATGAACCCTAAGTGGGTTTAATTAATAGCAGCAACAAAGGGTCGCGGTCTGAAGCTGTGACACCCATTGTGACACATTTACTCCATAACTTGGTTACAGTTTCAAACCGTAACCCACTTACTTACTTACTGATATTGGTCACAATCCCAAACTGTTAGCATTGGATTGTAACAATTTTAATTAAATCTCCATCACTATCAAAGGTCATGGTTCAAAACATTGATTAAAGTTCACTGGGATTGGTAACATCTTGGTCACAGTTTTAGACCATGACCATCAGCCTGACAAATTTGGCAGGAATTTTAGCGCCTAAAAGGTCACGATCTAGATTCGTGACGCCCATGTTCATGGTCCAAAACCGTAACGAATTCCCTATCTATATCACCCCTTACTTTCATCACAACCTTGGTTACGAATTTTTTTTACGGTCACGAATTTGTACCATGACCACCTTGGTAACGGATTTAGACCTTGACCAACCTACGGTGACAATTCTCGATATTTGTCATAGTGACTTCATGAGAAGATAATATTCCTTCTGACGCTTGATACTCCTCCCTCAATAACAAGTTCTACTCGTATGAGGACTCGGGGTATGTGACATGTGGGCACATTTACGCTTCTCCCTTTGAGCTTCTTTTTCCAAGATACCTTGACGTCATTAGAGTTAAGAATTTATTCTTTCGAATACCCATTGAAAGCCCTCTCATCTCGAAGGCACTTCTCGTAAATGTTGATTCCTCCTGGGGATGATAATGTGAACTAGGAGATTAGTAATTGTAGGTGCTAATTTCATAAAGGTAAAAGTATCCAATTAACATAAACCAAATGAGAATTAGTATCAAAGAGAGCAATAAAATCACACACAACACACTATGTATGTGGTTCAGTAACCTGCCTACGTCCACGAGGTTTATGAGTTTCTATTTATTAATTTAAAGAAGTGGACAGTAGTGTTGTAGGATTGCTCAATGATACAATGTCACATGCTCATCTCAATGGGGTGAGGGGGAGGGTTTACATTTATAGTGAAGCTTAGGAGAATACTAAGATCCATCAATAGCTATCCCTAAGAGTTCAGACCTATTTTTTATTAACTTCAGCATTTCTAAGTGGTGAGCACGTGTGAGTCTTCTCTGACTTGGACTCTTCATGAACTTTTGGCATAAGTAATCCCAGTGCTTATGACGATTATGTTCTTTCATAATTATTAACCCTAAAATTTCCTCCAACGCTCAGGGTCGCTTTGAGGTCGCTTGGCTTTGTTACATCTAGGTCAGTTGTTGACTTTTAACGAGTCTTGTCACCAAGGGAATAACAGTGTTCCTTCTACTACAGTATCTCCTAGTTCCATAGCCAAGAGTAAAGTTATGAAGATTATAACCATAAATGTTGAGACCGTATCTCCTCCCTCCACTCACCCGTCGAGAAAATAAAAAGATCATGCTCAGTCGGCGAACAAGAAAAGTGAAATTATGGGTTTCACTAACCCCATGGACAATAATGACTTTACCTCTAAGGATAATGAGAAAATTTTAATGAGGAAAAAATGTATCACATACCTCCTTCCCCACTGGACGTTGTGGGGAAAAAGGATGCTGATAGGGGCAAAGGTGTTGCCCAATATATAGTTTCTTTCCTTGAGCTGGCTCGAGACTTGATTCGATTGGGGGTGTTTTCTGTTGATAGGGCGGTTTCTTCTACCCTTCCCCATTATCTACTGTTGGAGCGTGTCAATCACAATCTCTTCCATGTAAGTTTATCGTTTACTTCTGTTGTTCTTTTTACTCTTTTTTTTATTTGTATATTTCTTATATTTGTTTGCCCCTTATATGGAAGTTTTTAATAAAATATGACCAACTATTAGAGAGGAAAGACACATTAAAGAAATCCTCTAGTGATGTGGAGGTGTATTTTGAGGAGATGGTAAAGTCTCTAAATTCTTCTCGAAATCTAAATACTTACCAAGCAACCTAGAAGATAAAGCTCAGCTAAATGGTCAGGAGCCTAGAGGATAGTAAAATAAAGCTTCAAAAGAAGATTGGCGGCTATGCCAAGCTAGTGTATACTAGGGAATAGGCCAATAAATAGGTCGATCAAGCCATTGAGACCAAGGCCAAATCTAAAGAGGCCTTAGATGGAGTGTCAAAGGAAAAGGATAAGTCCTTCATTCATGGTTGGGACAAGGACTTCTATAATACCGAGATCAAGATAGCCTACCTTAGAAAGGTATTCTTTAAGAATGGTTGGGATAATGATCTTGTCAAGTTCGACACTACTGAGGATTCTAACATTTTCTAGGATTACCGCACAACTTTCCTTCCTCAATTTGAGGACGAGGTCGAGTTTGATGATGAGGTGATGGTGAGAGAGCGATTTTTTGCTCTTAATCTTTCTCAGGTGTAAGCCGATCAAACAATTTTATTCAGCACGCCAACAAATTGTGATGGTCAGAGAGTAGTCTGTTGGATTTGGGATGTGATCTAATGAGTTATCCTGGTCGTTTAAATGATCCAGTTGTATTTATCGTTTCATTATAAATTGTTTACTTTTTTGATTTCCTTATAATAACTTTGAGTGTTATTGAAATTTTTTGCATTTTGTTTCCCCTATAATGTGTTTTTTTTTTGTCTAACCTTTTAGGTGATGTCGTCACAATAAACTATGGGACTAGATCCAGAAAATATAAAATGCACATATTTGTGGGTTCGTTCCCTAAAAAGAATTTTTGCAGCCTAAGTTGGTTATAGGGGCCTAAGGTTTCCCATTAGACCTTTCATCGGTTGTGAGACGTTGTTCACATTTTGTTGAATGCCAAAACATTTTGGGTCTAGTTAACTGATGACCAACTAATCGGTTAGTCTTGTATGCAGACATTTAAATTTAGAGTTGGTTTATGGTCATCCCATTAATTAGTCTTAAAATAAGACATTTGAAATATGATAATCATCACAATGATAAGTAACATATCAAAGGGAACTATATTTGACTAATTGATCTTCTTAATTAAAGACTCATCTGCCTGCCACTTGGAACAATGCATAAAGATAAATGCAAGAAGTCTAAAAGAACTTCTGATAGTAATTCAAAATTGAAATAGCCTAGATTAACATACACATAAACTTAGAACTTAAAATTAAAATTTCTTCAAATTGGTTACATTCCACGATCAGGGAACCTCTCTTCCCTCCATTATTCCTAAGTGGAAGGCTACTATTAAGTTGTCTTAAATGACTTTGAACGGACCTTTCTAGTTAGTCCCAAGTTTCCTGTCTAAGGAATTCTTAGCATTACCCATGATCTTTCTAAGTATGTAATCCCCAAACTTGATTCTCCTCTCCTTTACCCCTTTTGTACTGCTTGGGCAACTATTGTTGGTAGGAGGCAAGCTTTATAAGATCTAATTCGCTATTTTCATTGGCTAACTCAACATCTACTTTGATGGCATCATTATTGAGGCCTTGGTTAACTAAGGTGGACTTAATATACTATAGACCTAATTTTAGAAGGATGACTTCCTCCATCCCATAAGTTAAGGCAAATGGTGTTTACCCCGTGGATCGCTTAAATACTTTTAAAAATGTGGGTACCCAGAATTAATACCATGGGCCTAGACGAGTAGCCCAATTCTGGCGGCCCAAAGTCTAGGCCCCCCACCTCTTATTTTGATTCGGTATCTTCCCACGTTCCCCTGAAGGGAAGTTATAGGAAATATGGAAGATGTGGGGGAACCCATCATCCCCACTCACCTAAATATACATGTATATATTAAACCCTAGGTCCGGGGCAAAAGGACAAGTTTTATTCTCCGTAATCACTCCTCGGAGTATATAAAAATAAAACCAACTGCACCACCATGGACGTAGGCACTTCTTTGCTGAACCACGTACATCCTTTGTTGTGTGATTGTCATTTTACATTCCTTTTTCTTACTTGGTAATTGCCTTTCTCTTAAATATTTTGCGTTGCATAATAATTGTCACCACAATTGGCGTCGTTTGTGGGAAGCGTTCATCTTTCCCTGAGAAGAGCCCACACCAAGAAAGGAGTTTAAAATGTCTAGTCATAGCAGCAATGCCCCCCAGGCAGGGGATATTCAAGAACCACCTGCTCCTCGCAGGATCAGGTGTGAAGTTCGAAGTTCAGATCAGAGGGCTCGCTTAGAAAGGCCAGCCTCAGAAGAAAGCCAGGGACCAGCAAGGTCTACACAGATATCCAGATTGATTGATGCATACGAGGCAAGGCTCCACGAGAAAAGGGAGTCTTCTCGCAGGTACGAGGCTGAGAATTCTCGCTTGAAAAGAAGATTGGAAAGACTGGAGAGGGAGCTTTGTCCTGATAACAGGAGACGTCCCTATCGCACTCCCAACCCTCAGGTGAGCAAGTCTCGCAGCCGAGGAAGGAGCCCTAGGCGAGGATCTCAAAAGGTCGAGGGAGACGAATCAGACGACGACCTCCACGAGCAGCTGCGAAGAGCTCGTCGTTACCAGAGCCCTGCTCGCAGCGACGAGAACATACGAAATCTGGTCCGTAGGTAAATGGACCAACATCTTACCCACCACGGTACAAGATCAACCAGAGAACTCGCAAGGCGAGCTCTCAAAACCTAGATGAAGTCACCCTTCACAAGGGAAATCGAAGAAGAAGAAGCCCCTAAGAAATTTTCCATTCCAAGGTTCAAGATTTATGACGGTAAGACTGATCCCATCGATCACGTCAGGCAATACCGACAGGCCATGACCCTCTAGAATCACCGAGATGCACTGATGTGCCGTATTTTTCCCTCGAGCCTGCATGATATGGCACAGAAATGGTTCGAAAGACTCCCCCACCGGTCCATCAGAAGTTTCAAATCCCTGGCCGAGCTCTTTACGACCCGGTTCATCACTAGCAGCTCCCATCCTAAAAGGATGGATGCTTTACTGATAATGAAGAAAACGCCTCAAGAGGCACTCCGGGACTACGCGAAGAGGTACTGGGAGTTATTCAACGAGGTCAAAGATTGCTCGGAACAAGTGGCAGTGGCCTCTTTCAAAATCGGGTTACCCAGCTCCTCCCTTCTATACCAGTCCCTGACAAAGAAAGAAGCTATAATTATTGATGACCTAATGGTTCGCATCGAGAAGTACGCTAAGGTGGAGGAGATCACCCGCCTCAGCAAAGGAGAAAGCGGTCGAGATAAACACACTACCAAGGGAAGTGAGAAAACTGAGAACCAGAAGAAAGGAGGAAAGAACGGGGCTAGAAATGGCCCCAAGAATGGAGGGAACCATGATGCATCGAAAGCATTCCAGGCGGTCAACACCGTCTTCAAAGAACCAATTTATAAAGTTCTCGCGAAGATCAAAGACGAGCCATTCATTAAATGGCCCAGGAAGATGGGAGGAGATCCCTCGAAGAGGAACAATGCGTTAAGATGCGCTTTTCACAAAGAGGGAGGACATAAGACCGATCACTGCAAAGCTCTTAAGTCTCACCTCGAGGAGTTGGCCCAGTCTGGGCATTTGAACGAGTTTGTGGAAAAGAAGGCAGAGAAAGTGGCTGCTAATAGGGAGACGAGACCTGACAACGTGATGGAAGATGACGCTGGACATGAGTTTGCGGTAATTCATGGGGCATCTGATGCCAGGCAGATACAAGGAAATTCAGCCCAAATGGAGATGAAGAAACTTACAGCAGTAATGCAGGCTTTTCAGATCGATCCAGCAAAATCACAGTCAGGAAAGCATCGACGAGTAGAGGACGTCAACTATAACAAGCATATTGTCTTCACAGATGAAGATCTGGTGGGAGTAAGGACCCCACATCATGATGCCCTGATCATTACACTCAGGATAGCCAACTTTGACGTCGACAAGATGCTCGTTGATCAAGGAAGCTCGTCCGAAGTAATATACCTCGACCTATTCAGGAAATTGAAGTTAAGCGTCGCCGACCTAAAGGAGGCTACTGTACCTTTGGTTGGCTTCGCTGGAAAAATGACTATGCCCTTGGGAAAGATTGTACTACCAGTGCGTGCTGGAAACGTCTCCAAGATGATCGAATTTTTAGTAGTTGACATCGACTCACTGTACCAAGCCATCCTCGGCAGGGGATGGCTTCATGAGATGAAGGCAGTCTCCTCAACCTACCATCAGAAACTCAAGTATGTGACTGAACGCGGAGTAATGGAAATCCACAATGATCAGGCAATGGCGAGAAGGTGCTTCATAGAAGCCATCCATCCGAAGCGAGAGAAGAAGTTCGAGAAGCCCAGCGAGAAAATTGAAAAAGGTCTGACACCTTCTAAATAACAATTAAAGTATGGGAGACCTGGAGTAGAGGAGACCAGGCTCCTCCCCTCCGAGCGGGTCGTCGAGGACCTGGTTGAAGTTACGACTGGAGGAGGTGACAGTAACAGAGTCTTCTTGATTGGGGCATCTCTTACCAACCAGGAACATAAGGAGCTGATGACCTTACTGAGGCGCAACGTAGATGTTTTCTCATGGGAACCATACGAGCTACCTGGAATCGATCCCAATATGACCTGTCATCAGCTGCACGTCGACCCCACTTTCAAGACAGTCACGCAGAAGGCACGACGAACTGCACTAGAGAAGGCTAAGGCGGTCGAAAAAGAAGTTGAAAAACTGTTGGATGCAGGATCCATACGGTAAGTATAATTCCACAAGTGGCTATCCAACCCAGTAGTAGTTCCGAAGAGCAATGGGAAGTGGAGAGTTTGCATCGAGTTCACTGACCTCAACAAAGAATGCCTTAAAGATAGTTTCCCCCTCCCAAAGATAGACCAACTAGTAGACACCACCGCAGCTCATGAGTGAATGAGTTTCCTGGATGCATACTCAGGGTATCACCAAATCCCCTTATATGCCCCAGACCAGGACCAAACAGCGTTCATCACTACAGTTGGGTTATACTGTTACACAGTTATGCCCTTTGGGCTCAAGAATGCAGGGGCAACATATCAGTGGCTGGTTACCAAGATGTTCAAGGATCAGATGGGAGACACCATGGAGGTCTACATCAATGACATGCTCGTTAAAAGCAAGAAGAAGTAGAATCATCTCTCAGACCTATCAAACAGCTTCGAAATTCTCAGGAAATATCGAATGAAACTTAATGCAAGCAAGGGTTCTTTCGGTGTCCAGTCAGGAAAATTTCTTGGGTACTTGGTCAGTAAGAGAGGCATAGAGGCTAATCCACACCAGATCGATGCAATCAACAGGGTGCAACCCCCTCGCACAATCCGGGATGTACAGAAGCTCACTGGTATGCTCGATGCCTTAAATCGCTTCATCTCCAAATCCGAGAAGTCCAATCCTTTTTTCCAGCTTCTAAAGGGGAGCAAAATGATAGAGTGGAGCCCAGATTGCTCACGAGCATTGGTCGAGCTCAAGTCCTACTTAAGCTCTTCACCACTGCTTATCATACCAGAGCAAATGGATTCTTTGTACCTTTACATCTCCGTATCCAGTCACACTGTCAGCTCTGCGCTAATATGCGAGGTTGTAGGAATCCAGCACCCTGTTTATTACGCGAGCAAGACCTTACTAGACGCCGAGAAAAGGTATCTAGCATTGGAGAAGCTCGCCTTTGCGCTGGTAATAGCCTCGAGGAAGCTGAAGCATTATTTCGAAGCTCATATTATCATCGTCCTTACATCGCATCCCCTTAAGGCAGCCTTAAGGAAAGAGGATTTGTCAGCAGACTACCCAAGTGGTCAGTCGAGCTCAGTCAATTTGACATCCAATTTCAACCAAGGACAGCTATCAAGGGTTAGATCCTTGCTGATTTCATAGCTGAATTCACGGGCAAAGAACCCTCCGACCAACCTCAACCAACAAGGAAAATGGAGAACCCAACAAAAAAGGAAACCTGGAAACTGTTTGTTGATGGAGCCTCCAATTTAAAAGGGGCAGGGGTAGGCATTGTCCTCATAACTCCAGAGAACACAATCCTTGAACAAGGAATCGGGCTTGGATTTGCAGCTCCAACAACGAAGCAGAGTATGAAGCCCTAATAGCTGGCCTCCAAAAGGCGCATACTTTGGGAGTAAAACATTTACAGGTGTTCGGTGACTTCCAACTGGTCTCCAATAAGATAAGCGGAGATTACAATGCAAAGAATGAAAGAATGGCAGCCTACCTCGCCTTAGTGAAAAAGCTGATGTCAAGCTTTGAAAAGATTAACGTCCATCAGTTTTCCAGGGGGCAAAATAGTCATGCTGATGCTTTAGTAGCCCTTAGTTCGGCAGTTGACTCCGACCTAAAAAGAATCATCCCCGTCGATTTCCTCACTTATCCGAGCATCGACAACAAACCACCAAGCATGGAGCAGGTACTCTAGGTGGGGTCAGCCCCCAGCTGGATGGACCCCTTAAGAGAGTTTTTAAAGAATGGCATGCTACTGGATGATAAGAAGATCGCCCACCAGATAAGAGTTAAAGCTGCTCGCCTTCACTTATCCCTAGAAGGCAACTTGTATAAGAAGTCCTTCTCCGGTCCCTACCTCCGATGCGTCCACCCAGGGGATGTCGAGCAAGTGATACGCGAGCTTCACGAAGGAATCTGTGGGAGCCACACCAGAGGAAGGTCTCTAGCCTTTCGAGCAATGAAGGAAGGATATTGGTGGCTATATATGCAAAAGGACTCCGCAGTGTATGTTCACAAATTTCTGAAATGCCAACTCCACGCTCCTATGGCCTACCATCCCACCAGCGACCTAAAGTCCCTGTCCAGCCCATGGCCCTTCGCCCAATGGGGAATGTACATCATAGGACCACTACCTACCACTACCGGCAATCGTAATATCTGTTGGTTGCAACTGACTACTTCACCAAATGGATTGAGGCAGAACCCCTGGCGAACATCCGAGATGCTGATATGATAAGGTTCATATAGAGGAATATAATCACTCGTTTTGGAATCCCCAGAACCATCATCACCAACAATGGAACATAGTTTGAAAGTGGTTCCTTTCAGAACTTCTATAACGAACACGGTATCAGACACCACTTCAGTTCGGTGGCCTACCCTCAGAGCAATGGCCAAGCTAAGGCTTCCAACAAAACCGTTATTGATGGATTGAAGAAACGATTGGAGCGAGCCAAAGGCGTATGGGTAAATGAACTACGTCACGTCCTATGGGCATATCGGACCACTCATCGACGAGCAACAGGAGAAACCCCATTTTTGCTGACATATGGTATGGAGGCAGTCATCCCACTCGAAGCAGGGTTGCCGACAATGAGGTCCAACCTTGTCGACCAAGGCCATAATGATGTAGCATTACTCGCTAAGCTCGACCTAGCCGACGAGCACCGAGAGCTAGCCCTAGTGAAACTAGAGAGCTACCAGTAACAGATCGCGAGGCATTACAACAAAAGGGTTAACCTGAGGGAATTCCGAATTGGGGACTATGTTCTAAGGAAAGTACTGGGCAGCGCAGTTAAACCATCAGACGGCAAGCTAGGTCCCAACTGGGAAGGACCCTTTAAAGTAACCAGAGATGACCTGCAGGGCGCCTATCACTTGGAAACGATGGAAGGCAGAGAAATACCACGAGCATGGAACGCAGCTAATCTCAAGAGATTCTATTTTTAGATCTTTCTATTGTATTCTTTTATTATACAAGTGCATTTCCCTTATTAATGAAAGTTATTTAATTGGTTACACTCTGATTAGTAATATATGCATTTATCGCACATCTTTTTCAAGTAACAGGCTCATTGATCACTATACTATAGCAGGGGAATACCCTTCCTCAAGTCATTGTCATGAAACACAAATAACCTCTTAGCATTGCCCCTGGCAATATATGAAGCCCTATAGTGGATCCTTAGGCAATGCGACCAAGTTTTATACTGGTCATCAAAACTCCTTTGATTGGATAAAATCCTGATCGGATGGAACATCCAACCTCAGGTGTGTCCTCGCCAATTGCCCACTTAGGCCTAAGGAAGTGTGACGACACAACCTAAAAGGTAAAGTGATGCACAATGGTATCTCGATATTATACTGGACTGGAAGGACACTCGCATGAAAAAACAAACTTAGAATATTGCAAAGCAATAAGAATATGAAGAATATGATGCACACATTTAGTCAGCAAGATTGCCCAAAACACAAAATTTTCATTAATTCATCATATTTACAACAATGGTGATACATGTTTAGTCTGCGAGCTCGCCCAAAGCATTTACATTACCAAAAAATAACAACTGGCAAAATCTCAATGGGGGGGAGGCCTCCGAGCGAGATAATCATCCACTCGAGCTCTTTGCCCATCATCGGGAGTAGGAGCTAACTCTTCCACAACCTCATTTGCATCCGACTCCAATAATTACTGAGGAATAGCATCGATGAGGATCCATCGATCATCCCTCCAGAAGGGGTTAGGCATTAGGATAGAGGGAGACATCTCATGGCGGTACCAGAGCATCGATTTCCTCGGGACTTACATCTCCTTCAAGGCACTTAGCCATCCCCTAATAAAAGAAAGCTCCTCGAACTCAGACAACCTTGTTGGAGCATCTGACCAACCCTTGTCATAGCCATCAGCCCACGCTTGCCGAGGACCTTTCTTGAACAAGTGCCGCAACTGGGTGACATCCCTTTGAAGCCCAGCAGCAATAACATAGGCTCGCTGGACATCACCACGGAGTTCTTCCATTTCTCTATCTCGAAGTTCTTCCGCTTCCCTGTTTCTGCTCCTGGCGCTCCTACCAGCTCGCGGAATGGGTGGGCGAGTGGAACCCCGCGACACAAGAGGAGTAACACTCTGACCAGCTCTAGTTCGCAATGATGAGGAACCTTGTAATATTGCTAGAACAGTGCTCGACGCATTCTCTCTAAGTCATAAGACTTCTCTCCTCAGGTCCTCATTCTCCTGCTGAAGAACCTCCCCAACTTGTTTGATCTCGGAGGCCTCTAATAGCTTTTTTCTCTGCTCATTGACCTCCTCTTGGACTGAGGCACCAATGTCCTCCATATCCTGGAGCCTGTCCTTCAGCTTGGCCACAAATTCAGATTGCTCCTTATACTTCTGATTTCTAGATCTGAGGGATTTGCAAAGTTTAACAAAGGCCTGGCAGACTTCAGGACTCACATTGGGACTAAGGGTCCTGCCCAATTGCGAAGTAGCAGGAATGTAATCATCCACATCAACTAACTACAAGCAAGAAAAAGATAAAGGAAAGAAAGAGACAAATCAGTGCGAGCAGAAAATGAAGCCTTTTCATTAATAAAGGATTGGAGTTACATCGAACAGTAAAGAAAAAATTTATAGATAGAGAAAAAAAAAGTACAAAGCAATCCTAGTAGATAACTAATTGATAACCTCAGGTGGCCCAGAGGTCGATGGCCCCTTCCCCTTGTCAAAATCAGCAGGAGCACCACCTTCAGCAGGGGTAATCTCTATCCCCACAACCAGAGAAACGTCAGCAGGGGTCGCTTGAGGAACAGTATCATCAGCTGGAGTAGGAACTTCATCCACAGTTGGCTTCGAACCTGGGTCATGCTCGTCAAATAAGGGAGAATCGATGTCGACGCCAGCAGCCAAAAGGGCCTTGTTCCATCCCTTCTTGAAGTTCGGACGACTAATATAGCCTATCTGAACTTCAGCATCCTCATATGCTGCAGCCCAACCGGAATTGTAAGAGTCCTCCTTGGCAGTAACAGCCTCAGACTCCTTCTTCTTCAGTTCTTCGGAGAACACCTTGTTCTCCTCCACGACAGTAAGTTTGCTCAAGCAAACCAGGTCGTAGGCCTGTCTCAGCTCCTTCAGATCCTGAACTGCAGCGTCCTTCTCCTTATTGGCAGTCGCAAGAGCCAAGTCGGATGAAATCCAAGCAGCGTCAATGGCTTTAAAGCTAGCCTCGAGCTCTTTACCCTTCAGCTTTATGGCATCATTTTCCTTCTCCAGCTCGCTGTTTCTTTTCACTAGCTCGTCGAGTGAACGATACAGCACGGCAAAGTCAGTAACAAACTATAGAAAAAAGAAGGCATCAGAAGAGGAAAATGAGGGAATTCAGAACAACATAGGAGAAGAGGGAAAAACCTTACCAGAGTGAGCCTTTGACTAGCCTAAAGGGCCAACTCCTCCGACCCTACCGCCTGGTGATCAGCCGGGAGAACAACTCTCTCGAGCAGAGATGGGGCCAACTGGGGAGAAATTGCCATAGAGGCCCCCTCGGGCAGCGCAGACACCGGGACTAATGCCTGCCCGGCCTTCATCCTCACTTCTTCCCTCCTTCTCTCCTCCTCCTTCTCACTCTCCTTCTTCCTCTCCTCTACTCTCTTCTTCTCTTCCATCTTCTTCCTCCCTTCTTCCTTTTTTCTCTGTCTCTCCCTCACCTGCTCCTCTTCCTTCCTTTTCCTCTCCTGCTCCTGAGCAGAGGACCGGGAACCAGTGGCCACGGCCCCAGAATTAGATTTTTTCTTCTTCGACCTTTGTGCAAAGAGCACATGGTCCTCATCATCATTATCCCTGATCAAGTTCTTCCTTGGAGGAACCATCTCCTCGCTCGAACTACTGGAAGTGCTAGACGATCCTTGAGCTTCAAAAACCTCCCAACAATCAGAAGAACTACTACTGCTAGAGCTCTCTCCCCGCAAATCACTTACAGCTCCTACAATGTTACTCTCAGAGCTGCTCTCTTCCTCCTCCAATTGGATAGGACCCGCAGCAGTCTCTTCAAATAAATTAAACTCTGGAATACTATCCACATGCCTTGCAATGAAACTGGAGCCAACGTTCTTGTACTTGAGCAGAAAGGCAGCAGACCTAGGATGCTCGCCGTAACCCAAAGGCTCCCTGATATTCCAAGCCTTAACCAATTCTGAGATACGAACCTCGCTGAGAGCAGGCTCCAAGTTCTTTGACCCCGCTGTGGAAGAAAAATCAAAGAGGAGTTAGAAAGATCACAAATCAACAAAAGTCGAAACAACAGTACAATGTCTACCTATGTATTCCTCCCCATAAAAGGGAACAAAGAACCTCTCAGACCTCGACCCTTCACATTGGGGAGAAAAATACCAATTTCTAACAAGGAAACCTTCTTGCCAGTAGTCCTTATGGGAATCAGGTAGATTTACTACCAATACCCTATCAGGGATCCTAGCTTTGAGGTAAAGAACACCAGAGCTAGTTCGAGAAAAGGAGTAGCAAAAACAGACCTCGGCGAGCCCTTACCTAGTACCATACAATTGATTTATCCTATGTACGCCATTTACTATTTTCCACACATTGGGCGAACATTTTGCAGGAACAATATTAAAATAGCCAAAAAATGCAAAAATAAATCATTAGGAGGAAAAGTGAGCCCCCCCTGGGAAAGCAACAAGACGTGGATCTAGTGGGCATCATCTATATCCCTAACATTTCTAGGAGGGGAGGCACAACACTCAATATATACCCACTTAGGGATGTTGTAAAACTTCCTAAATTCAGAGATTGACCTATTTACAATCTTCGCCATTGGAAAACCCTAGAAAAGCTACAAACTCAAAGAAAAAGTACAAAAAAATGGTACAGGAAACTTACAAAATAGAAGATCGATTCAAGCGATGAAGAAGCATGAGCCCAAAAAACTAACAAGCAATGAGAATGGGGATTGAGAGAAGAAGGTACAAAGCGCTAGAGCTCACAGAAATTAGAAGAATGCTGGAAGGACTGAAGAGATGGTAGAAAAGTGCCTATTCCAACAAACCTTCAAGTTCTGCTAATCATAGTGCACAATAAACGAAGCGGGTGCCGCCAAAATCAACTTCACAACTTTCGAAGAATTGCAAAAAAGCCATTATGGCTAATCATTTAAATTTACTGATCCCATGAACATGGCCCAACAAACTTAGGGGCAATTGTGGGTACCCATAATTAATACCATGGGCCTAGACGAGAAGCCCAGTTCTGGCGGCCCAAAGTTTAGGCCCCCCACCTCTTATTTTGATTCGTTCTCTTCCCACGTTCCCCTGAAGGGAAGTTATAGGAAAGATGGAAGACGTGGGGGAACCCATCATCCCCACTCACCTAAATATACATGTATATATTAAACCCTAGATCCGGGGCAAAAGGACAGGTTGTATTCTCCGTAATCACTCCTCAGAGTATATAGAAATAAAACCAACTGCACCACCGTGGACGTAGGCACTTCTTTACTGAACCACGTACATCCTTTGTTGTGTCATTGTCATTTTACATTCCTTTTTCTTACTTGGTAATTTCCTTTCTGTTATCTATTTTGTGTTGCATAATAATTGTCACCACAAAAATACAAAGAGTACATGGGGGAGATGGTCGACACATGCCCTTTTATCTTTCTTTAATCTCTTTCTTGTTACATCGAGGATTTTCTTGTTAAAGGTTTCTTCTTTCCTATTTGTTGGAGCATAGGCCATTGAAATATAGTAGTGCCTAATGTTGTGCTCGTCGTAAAATCTTTGGAAGACGTTGATCTTAAATTAAGTTCCGTTGCCTGTGACGATGATCCGAGGAATGCCAAACTGAATTATGAAGTTCTTCCATATGAACTTGGTTACGTCAAAATCTCAAATGTTCGCCAAGGGCTCTGATTCAATCCATTTAGAGAAGTACTATGTTCCCACCAATAGATACTTTCCTCTTCCAAACGCGAGGGGAAATGGCCCGATGATGTTAATCCCCGATTGGGTAAAAGGCCAAGGACTTATTCGAAACTTGACATTGCTGACGGATGATACACTAACAATGAGAAGAGTTGATAATTTTTACACTTTTAAATGTAAGAAACAACATTATTTTGCACATGTGCCCACTAGACCCTTCTTTCATGTCCCCAAATACCAATGACATGTGCCCAGCGTGGCTTCCACATATTCCCTCATTCAACTCACAAAGAGTCTTATTGATGTCATCTGGATGCACACATTGGAGGTAACACCTTGAAAAAGAGCGCCGATAAAACTAATGTTATGCCAATAAGTCTAAGAAAGAAACTTTCATGCAAAAACTTTATGCCTCTATCCTATGATCTGGCAGGACATCCTCTTTTAGATAATGTATTATCGAATCCATCTAGCTTGAGGCCCCATCAAGGGCCATAAATTGCTTGACAATTTTTTCATTGTTTCTGTTGGGTCCATTAAGTTAATCTACTTTAATCATTCATTTTATATCTCCATTTAAAGGTGAAGAAAGTGTGATAAGTGCATCTGCATGACTATTTTTCCCCTTTAGGAGCTGCTGCACTTGTCTATTCTTGAAATGAGAGACTAAGTGTTCATCTTTTTCAAGGTACGTGGCCATGCATTCGTCCTTAGTATTATATCTCATTTAATATCATCCTTGAGTTGTTAAAGGCATCCATTTAACGTGCGCCTAGGGAGAGATCCTTTTTCAACCCATCGATCAGCGTCTGATATAATGCCTTATTGTTGGAAGCTTCAAATCCTAAGAGAACTGCCTACTCGAGAACAGTTTACTCCAGGGATACCATCACAATACCAACTCTTGCACCTTGGAATATGAGAATCCATTAATATAAAGAGTCCATATGTCCAATAATATAAAGAGTCCACATCTCTATGTCCTTGATTTGTTATTGGACATACTCTTTTCTTTAGGTGCTAGTCGCTACTTATTCTTGGTCTCTGTTAGTACTTGCCCCTTGACTGAGGTCCTAGGATGAAATAGGTTATTAAACCTTCTGAGTTCCACTAATCATTTAAAAATCCATATAGATAGATCAACCTTCTTAAGTATCGCCTTCAGAGGGACGGAAGTTATAATAATGATAGTGTGTACCTCAAACTAGTGTTTTAACTTTCTAGAGGGTATCCCCAATGCGTATTCAAGTTACTCTAGTGGGAGGTACCTCTTCTTAGCTTCGAGAAAGTTTTTTCTCACATAATAAACGAAAGCCTGACTCTCGTTCTTTTCCCAAACTAGATTTTAGCTAACTGCATTGCTCGACATTGGAGGATACAATTGCAATAGTCCCTCATTATCTGGTATGGTCAACAATGTTGGTTAGATTAAATTATGTTTCACTTCTTCAAGTTCCTCGGTGCATTTGTCATTCAATATTTCCTTTCTTACTTTCCTGAGTGAGTTGAAGGAAGGTTGACACTTCTCCAAAGATCTTGTTATGAAACGATTAATTGTGACGAGCATGCTAGTTAACTTTTGTACCTCACGCACAGTATTGGGGGGTTGTACCTTCGTGATGGCTTAAATCTTGTTGGATTTTTCCTATATACCTCTTTTAATGACTAGGTATCCAAGTAACTTTCCCCACTCTACCCTAAAGGATCATTTTAGCCGTGTTTATTTGCATCCTATATTAGGTTAGAAGATCAAAAGTTTTTTCTAATCTACTAGAAGGTTCTCATTCATCATGCTTTTGATAAGCATGTCATCTATGTGAACCTCCATTGTATCTCCCACCCACTGCTTGAACATATTCATAACTAATCTCTAATAAGTTGCCTCGTCATTCTTTAATCTGAACAGCCCCTCCTCATAGCAATATAGCCCCAGCGTGGTGAAGAAGGAAGTATTTTCCTGATCAAGGGTGAACAATGGGATTTGGTGGTAGCCTGACTTCAGGTTTAGCTATGGGACCAACCAACTCACCTATCTTGGGAAAAGAAAAACTATTATTTAGGCATGTTAAGTTCAAATAAGTGAATTTTACACAGACTCTCCATTTTATGTTTCTTTTGTTCATAACGACTGGATTTGACACCCACTTAGTGAATTAAATTTCCTTTATGGACTGCGCTTACGGAATATTCCCTACTTTCTCCTTAACCGCTTTGGGACGAGGCCAACACCGAAGATGTTAAGAATACTTATGAGTAAGAAAGTAGTGCATGTCCTCCCCCAGCCCAGGCCAAGATGAGTTCAGCAGGAATCAAAGTATTTGATAATGATGAGGAAAAGTATATTTTCAACAATGGAACTCCAAATGGTACTATATGGAGCCTCTTTGTTGATGGGTCTTCATGTGATAGTGGAAGCGGTGTAGGATTGATAATGTCGGCCCCATATGGAACTAATATTGAATACGCATTGAGGTTTAACTTCAAATCTTCAAATAACGAATCTAAGTATGAGGCTCTCCTAGCAGGCCTCTCCCTTGATCAGAGACTAAATATTGGCCAACTCCTTACGCATAGTGATTCCAGGTTGGATGTCAACCAATTTTTTTTTTTTTTTTTGTGGGGGGAGGGGGGGGTATGAGGCTAAAGATGACAAAATGGCAAGGTACCTGGAAAGGATTAAGACAACATTGAAGTTATTTGTTGAAGTGAAGCTGAAGAGGGTACCCCAATTTGACAATGGTCGAGCCAACGCCCATGTAAGGTTGGCCTCAACTATAAGAACAGAGATAAGAAGGATGGTCTTGGTAGAAATCTTACATCAGTTGACCATTGAAAATGAGGACAATGCTCCATCATGTTGCTTGAATATGAACATGGGAACCTTCTGGATGGATCCACTCATCAGGTACATAAAAGATGGGAAGTTGGCAGAATCAAAGAACGAGAAAAGGAAGTTGAGATATAAATCTTCTAAGTTCTCCATCATAGGGGACACTTTATAAAAGAAAGGGTTTCTGCTTCCTATGCTCAAATATGTCCATCTATATGAGGTAGCGTATATCCTGAAGGACATACAGGAAGGCTCCTGCTTCAGCCACATTGGGGGAAGACCTCTGGCTAAGCGGATTATTACCCAGGGGTATTGGTGGCCGACCTTGGACAAGGATGCTGCAACATATGTCAAGAAGTGCTACAAGTGTCACAGGTTTTCTACCATTCCTCACCAGCCTCTCAGCCCCTGACCTCCATTACCCATCCTTGGCCATTTGTGGTATGGGGAATTCATTTGGTAGGCCCTTTGCCCATAGTTGTAAACTATTATCGTTATCTAATCGTGGTGATAGATTACATTTCAAAGTGGGTGGAGTCCAAGCCGATGATTACAATTAAAGAATAGAAGACCTTCTAGTTTATCTGGAAAAACATTATCTGTAGGTACGGGCTATCTAACACCTTGATTTCTTCTCCTCTCTTGGTCACCCCTAAACTAATGGGCAAACAGAAGTAACAAACATAAGGATTCTTGATGGAATCAAGAAGAAATTAGAGGATGCAAAGTGGAGATGGATCAAAGAAGTGTATGTTTTCCTATGGGCCTAAAGGATAACAAATAGGACTCCTACTAGGGAGACCCGATTTATGTTTTCTTACGGCTCAGAGGAAGTTGTGCCGATGGAGCTAGGACTGCCTAATCATAAGGTTCAGGCCTACGATCCTGAAAAGAACAGTGAGGAGCGGAGGATTTATTTAAATCTTATAAAATAAACAAGAGAAGACGCTAAGGTTACGTAGGCTTCCTACCAGCAAAGAACAATGAGGTCCTACAACAAAAGAGTTAAGACTCGACCAAGTGTTGAAAAAGACGTGGCAGAAACTTAATAAGCTTCACCCAAATTGGAACGACCCGTACAGAGTGGTTGAAAAGGTTGTACCATGGACAAACCGATTGGAAAATCTAAAAGGATAACCCTTCTCCAACCCATAGAACGCCGACCACCTCAAAAAGTATTACCAGTAAGATTTCAATTATGTTAGTTTTCTTTTGGTTACATTGTACTACATATGTATGAGCCTCGGATGAATGAAATTCAATGAATATATTGGTGTGTTATTTCATACATTGTCTATTTATTTGAATAATTGTTGTTTGTATGGGTCAACTTAAGCTATAAAACATAATTCTTGGTGAAGCCTGTAATACCCCGTACTTTTGGCTATATTTATTTTTGGGATTAATTAATTAAATGCGTATTAATTGGAAATTAATCCGGGTTATAAATACTGATGTGATGCGAATTGGTATTTGATTATGTGCATATATGATTATATATGTACTTGGTATTATAAAATTTGTCGTGGGATTTATATACGGCATTTTAGAAATTTTGTTGAGACGCGTGGGACCGCCGCGTCACGGTATAATATTTTGATATTAAAAGTGAATTTAAAATCTATAATCCGTATGGTCGTTTTGAGTGCGCCAACGCGTCCGGAAGGGTCGAGATAGTCAGAAAACACTAGCCGGGGGTATAGTTTGGGTCCCGGGGTATTTTTAGGCCATTTCGGCACTATAAAGGGTATTTTAGTAATTTGATATTTTTGGGTAATTAAAAGTGACGAAAATTGAGAGTTCTAATCTGATAAGGATTGACCCCAACCAACCTTTATTAACCCAACAAGCTACGGAGGTTTATTAACTTAGGTTTTCATAGGTTCCCCAAAGCAAACCCTAGCCACCATAGCTTTTTAGAGAAGAAAGCTTGGAGAAGGAGAGAGAGAGAGGAATTCTGCAGAAATTCTACACCGAATCCACACCAAATTCAGAAATCAAACCAAGGCAAGTGACTTTATTTCCATTTAATTACTAAGAATGTCTTTTCCATGTTAGAAATTGAAGAATCTTATTTGTTCTTGAAAGATTAAAAGAAAACCCATGAAATTTGAAGTTATTATTGAATGTTGGGATAGGTTTGCATGTAGAAACATTGTTGGGAGATTTAATTTCGGAGATTTCATATCTAGGTGATGCATAAACGAATTTAAAATCTGGGAATGTATGATGAGAAAAAGTTAGGGTTTATGTTCTTGAAGAAAATTGGGAATTAATGTAGAAATTGTGATTTAATGATGTTTAGATGATATCAAACCCTTTAATAATGTTAGCATAGCCCCTTAACATGTTTGAGGATGATTAGAGAACTCAATATATTATGGGAACGAATTTTAGAAGAGGTTTGAGGAGTAAAAATGGTGAAAAATGATTTTTGGGAAATTCTGGGCCGAAACTGGCATCTCGTTAGAAGCAGCCCCCAGGTCGTTCGAACGAGCTCGTTCGAACGAGCTTCTAACGAGTTGACCAGTCGTTATTAACGAGTAGGGGTTTTCGTTCGATATCTCGTTCGAACGAGATATCGTTAGAAGGGTCAGTTCGTTCGAACGAACTGGGATCTCGTTCGAACAGCATCGTTCGAACGAGACTTCTAACGACCTGACAGTCCAAACTCGTTCGAAGCCTCGTTCGAACGAGACTTCTAACGAGTTGACAGTTTGACCCTTTTTGGACTGTCTTGACTTTTGGAGTTCCGGGAGATGGTTCAAGGGTAGAGTTAGCATCCCTTTGATGATATAGTGGTTGATTTGGGACTTTTGGGTTATTGAGATGAGTAAACCATACACGAGAGTTATATTCAATGAACCGTTTGGGTTGAGACGTGAGTGTCTACTACGATGTGAGGATAAATTATGGCACGTATAATTATGAACCGAAATAAAATAAGTTGTGATAATTATAATTAGTACGAGAGTGAAATATGTACTACGAATATAATACGATATTACTAAGATGTGTGTTTACTTAGTATTGATATATGGATTGTATGTATGACATACCTACCATACTTGCTATCACGGGAGGTTTCGTTCACTTAGGACCCTCTATCCTTGTGTGCCTACGGGGGGGATATAGACTGGTACCTTGATGAACATAGGTCATAGAAAGACTTATTGTGATATTAATAAGTCCGCTGACCATGGGAGCGTAGGTATGTGCGTGACCCATGTGATGGTGACTATGTTCGCCTCCACTATTTGTGAATTGTGTTATCTGAACTATTCCTGAGAGATTCGGAATATGTGATCCTTATGTACGTGATGTACCGGGATGGATAGCAGAGTATGTGTGCACCATAGCTTAGATTGCGGGGTGCTTGTATCGTATATTTATGATGTGAATAATATACATTTGATTTATGGAAATCCTCATGTTAATGTTGTAAAAATATTCCGGTATTGTTTCGAGATATATAATGAGTTAGCTGATAGTTATATCAATGGCATACTTAATAACTGAGTTTACGTGAAACCTCTATTAAATTACGAGCGTTGTTATATTATATTAACCGAGTAAAATGGGTAGAACCTTTGGTTGTCTAGCTAGTTTACGTTGTCACTTAGCTAGTGGAAAGGGTAGTTATAGATGGGTACTTACGTTAGGAGTGCACAGTTAGTCGAGAGGTGAGAATTTAATGTGAGTGCACGTCCTAACATGTACTTTGCATTTAATGTTTTAAATGTTTTTAAAGCACTTGCAGGTTTTTAAAATGACTTCCACTTTCGGGCTCTGACCCATTTGCTTTCAAATATATTTTTGTAAAACCATTTTAGGTTCCCAGCCACAAGGACACCAAGCATAGGGTTCTCATTCAGGTGACGAGCTGTAGCTGTTTGTGGAAGCTACAGGGATTTGCATGTAGACGCTTCTCTCATTTGGATTCCAGTCTCAGCATCTATCAGTTGTAGGGCATGTTGCCCAATTCTATTAGACATTTTTATATTTCAGTTTTCAGACTCTAGCATGTATTGCTCAGTATTCAGTTTTAGTTATTTATTTCAGTTTACTTATCAGTTGTGGGATTTGTATTCAGGAGTTTTTCCTCCAGGTTTTATTTACATTTTGTGATGGTTATTCGTTTCACTTCAGTATGGTGAATGGTGTTATTTATTTCTTCATTACTTTTGTTGCATGTTAATCAGATTTAATAAAATTTGGCACTTACTTTTTAAATACTAGGTGGTTAGTAATCTTTAAAATTGTTTTCGACAGTGATGCTATTAACTGAGCCAACTTGGCATTTTGAATTAATTTTATAAAGGAGTAGCTACCCGGTGTTTAATTACTCGGGGTGTCACAGGTGGTATCAGAGCATCAGGTTCTAGTGTCCTTTAGGATCTGTACGGCTATTATGTTTCCGCTACGTTTTCTTTGATATAGAGCCCTATATTTTAGGACTGTTGTATTCTTTTGTGTATGCTTCGTTCTTCAGCTATGTTAAGTTTATAAACCGTGAACTTATAAACTTTGTTCTTATTTCAGATGCCTCCACGACGTGCACGACGAGTTCCCAGGAATGCTACGCCCGAACCCCAGCCCGCTCCAGTTCAGGGGCATGTTGAACGCCGCTGAGGTTGCTGCTATAGTAGCCCAAGCGGTAAATGCCGCGATTGCCGTAATTCAGCAGGCACCACCGCAGGCGCCGGTTGCTGTGCCAGTTCAGGTTAATGCATTCCCGTCTGCTTGGGAACGTGTACGTGACGCTTTTCAGAAAGCGCATCCGCCAGAGTTTGCAGGAAGCTCAGATGTGGTTATCTCGAGCCAATGGAGGAAGGACATGCAGAGGCATTTGAGGATGCATGAGTGCACAGATGTTCAGAAACAGGTGCTAGCTACTTTCAAGCTAGTTGGATCTGCACTGCAGTGGTGGGAGTCCATTACCACCGCGGAGGAGAGGGATACCCTCACCATTCAGGAGTTCTGGGTGCGGTTTGACCGCAAATACTTTTCGTCTGCAGTTCATACAGAGATGAGGAGGAAGCTGATGAGTTTGAAGCAGGAGGGCAAGACAGTGGCCGAATATGAGGCCGAGTTTACTAACCTGTTGAACATCGTTCCAGACGAGATTCCAACAGAGAAGAAGAAGATAGAGAAGTTCACTGATGGGTTGAATTGGAGGATCCGTCAGCATCTGCTAGGGAACCTATCGTTGGCCACGTATTCTTATGTGGTTAACGCTGCATTACTACACTGCCAGGACCACCGTTTTCATATGGCCGAGGGCAAGCGGTCAAGGGAGTCTAGCCATCAGGGCAGGACTGGAGAACATGGTGCCAGCGGGGAACAGACCGGTCAGGGGCAGAGACAGACTGAGCAGGGTACCCAGCAGGGGGACAATAAGAGGTTCGGATCAGGGAACTACAGGCAGGGACAGGGAGGTTTCCGCCAGGGCCATCAGGGTCCAAACGGCCATCAGGGCCAGCAGGGACAGAATGGACAGCAATTTCATCAGGGCCAGCAGGGCCAAGGGAGGAATGGTAACGGCCACCAGGGCCGGGGACAGCAGGGGCAGAGGGGAGGGAACTTCCCAGGGAAGTGCTTTACTTGTGGCAAGACTGGCCATAAGAAGCAGGATTGTCCTGATAGGGGCAGGGCCCCGCAGCAGCAGCAGCAGGGTGCTCGCCAGGAGCCGCAGAGACCTATGTTTCCCGCCGCTCTTCCTGCACCGCCACAGATGGCAGCTTTGCCACCCATTCCAGCAGTCCCAGCTCAACAGGGGCAGCTACAGTATGGACGTGTCTACAACGTTCACCAGGCTGCAGTTCCACAGGCACCGCCCGCGATCGAGGGTACGTTTCCTATCCATGGCACTATGGGTCGGGTGTTATTTGATACGGGTGCTACACATTGTTTTATAGCTACACACTTCGCGAAAGCTTTAGGATTGTTAGCTACGGCAGAGAGCACAGTGACGTGTGTCGACTCACCATTGGGGAGTGGGTCACTTATTTTCTTTTTATGCCGGGGAGTGGGGGTAGCGGTTGGTGGTTTGGTATTGCCTGCGGACATGTTAGTGTTAGACATGCATGTTCACGATGTGATCATCGGTATGGATTGGCTCGTATCATATAGGGCCATGATTGATTGCTTCAGCGGGAGCATTATTTTTGCCATTCCGGGGCAGGAGATGTTTATAGTGGCGATGCCTCGCCCAGAGGGAGGATCGACCGCTCATCTGTATTACATAGAGGAGGATACCTCTAAGGAGGTTGTGATTCCTTTAGATTCGATCCCGGTTGTCAGGGAGTATTCGGATGTGTTTCAGGAGATACCAGGCTTACCACCCAGTCGAGAGATATACTTCGTTATTGATTTGCTACCGGGTACGAGACCTATAGCACGCGCACCGTACCGTATGGCTCCAGCTGAGATGCGAGAGTTACGGGATCAGATAGAGCAGCTGTTAGGGCAGGGCTTTATTCGCAGGAGTACCTCACCTTGGGGTGCTCCAGTTTTGTTTGTGAAGAAGAGGGACGGTTCACTGAGGTTGTGTGTGGACTACCGAGAGTTGAATAAGGCCACGATACGGAATAAGTATCCGTTGCCTCGAATCGATGACTTATTCGACCAGTTGAGATGAGCTTCTTTCTTCTCGAAGATTGACTTAAGGTCGGGATACCATCAGTTGCGTATCAGGGAGGAGGATGTCTCTAAGACTGCGTTCTTGTCGAGATATGGTTCTTATGAGTTTCGGGTTATGCCTTTCGGCTTGACCAACGCTCCAACAGTGTTTATGGACTTGATGAACAGGGTGTTCAGAGATTTCCTCGATCAGTTTGTCATTGTCTTCATTGATGACATTCTGGTTTACTCTCAGACAGAGGAGGAGCACGCCGAGCATTTGAGGCAGGTTTTGCAGACACTTTGTCAGAACGAGCTGTATGCAAAATACGAGAAGTGCGGATTTTGGTTGAAGGAAGTCTAGTTCTTGGGTCATATTATTTCCGATCAGGGAATATCTGTTGATCCGGGGAAGGTGTCAGCGGTGAGGGAGTGGGGACAGCCCACGACACCAACGGAGATTCGTAGTTTCTTGGGTTTGGCAGGATACTACAGGAGGTTTATTCGGGGTTTCTCGGAGATAGCAGGTCCGTTGACACATCTTACTCGTAAGGGTGTGCCATATATCTGGAGTGATGCCTGTTAGTTGGCATTCGATGAGTTGAAGGACAAATTGACCTCAGCACCTGTGTTAGCATTGCCGAGACCGGGAGTTGAGTATTTGGTTTACACCGATGCGTCTTTGCAAGGGCTTGGAGGTGTTTTGCAGCAGGAGAGACAGGCCATAGCTTATGCTTCCCATAAGCTTAAGCCTCATGAGAAGAATTACCCCACGCATGATTTGGAGTTGGCAGCAGTAGTATTTGCCTTACGGATTTGGAGGCACTATCTTTTGGGGGAGAAGTTTCAGCTGTTCACGGACCACAAGTCACTACAGTATCTGTTCACGCAGAAGGAATTAAATATGCGGCAGCGTAGGTGGCTTGAATTTGTGAAAGACTACCAGTTCGACATTCAGTACCACCCGGGTAAGGCTAACGTGGTAGCAGACGCGTTGAGCCGCAGGCCAGCAGATGAGGTGGCAGAGGTGTGGAAAGCGAAGTGGAAGGAATTGGGACACCAGGATGCAGTGGCCCGATCTTTCATGTCTGTGATGACCGTTACACCGCAGATTGTCACGAAGGTTGTACGGGCACAGGCAAATGATTCGTTCTGTCAGGAGCAGATAGTTCGATTACTCGCTGAGGGAGCTGAATCCTATACCGTTAGCTCAGACGGGGGATTACGCTTCAATGGGAGATTGGTAGTTCCGGAAGGAGAGGAACTGCGACACGATGTGATGGCAGAGTCGCACGGCTCACGGTTCGCGGTACATCCTGGAGGGGACAAAATGTACCAAGACATGAGACGGCAGTATTGGTGGAGCGGTATGAAGAGAGATATCGCTGAGTTTGTCTTGAAATGCGCCACTTGTCAGCTTGTAAAAGTGGATCATCAGAGACCAACAGGATTGCTACAGCCATTGGAGGTTCCGGTGTGGATGTGGGAGAGCATATCCATGGACTTTATCACGGGGTTGCCTACGTCGCAGAGGGGTCACGACTCCGTTTGGGTAATTGTGGACAGATTGTCCAAGGTCGCTCACTTTTTACCCGTTAGGACTGATTACACTGCGGGTCAGTATGCCCAGCTCTTCATTTCAGAGATTGTGAGACTTCACGGTGTGCCCCTGAATTTCGTGTCTGACAGAGACAAGATATTTGTTTCGAGGTTTTGGGAGAGTTTTCAGGAGGCCATGGGCACGGAATTGCGGTTGAGTACGGCTTATCATCCGCAGACTGATGGGCAGACCGAGAGCACCAATCAGATGTTGGAAGACATGCTACGCATGTGTATTATTGACTTCGGGGGTGGATGGGAGCAGTACCTTCCACTGGTGGAGTTTGCTTACAACAACTCCTATCAGTTCACGATTGGCATGGCTCCGTTTGAGGCATTGTACGGTAGGCCTTGTCGTTCCCCAGCATGTTGGTTAGAAGTGGGGGACAACAAACTACTTGGGCCGGAAGTGATTCAGGATACTTCGGCAAGGATTGAGTTGATTCGGAGTCGCATTCGGGTAGCTCAAGACAGGCAGAAGAGTTATGCTGATGCGAAGAGGTTTTTCAGGGAGTTCCAAGTGGGGGACCAGGTTTTGCTCAGGGTTTCTCCGATGAAGGGGATTATGCGATTCGGGAAGAAGGGGAAGTTGGCACCAAGGTATGTGGGGCCGTTTCCTATTATTGAGCGGATCGGACCGGTTGCGTATAGACTCGGGTTACCGGAGCACTTGCATCGGATTCACGACGTGTTCCATATTTCCTCGCTGAGGAAATACCTTAGGGATGATTTGGCTCATTCTCACATTGCTGTGGAGGACATCGATCTCCAGCCGGATAGCTCCTACGAGGAGGGGCCGATTGCTATTTTGGACCGAAGCGAGAGGAAACTACGGTCAAAGATAGTCCCGTTAGTGCGTGTTCAGTGGCGACATCACAATGTCGAGGAGTCCACATGGGAGCGCGAGGATGAGATGCGCGAACGTTATCTAGAGCTGTTTTTAGCAGGTACTTTCTAGTTTCGAATTTCGGGACGAAATTCAGTTATTAGGGGGGAAGTATGTAATACCCCGTACTTTTGGCTATATTTATTTTTGGGATTAATTAATTAAATGCGTATTAATTGGAAATTAATCCGGGTTATAAATACTGATGTGATGCGAATTGGTATTTGATTATGTGCATATATGATTATATATGTACTTGGTATTATAAAATTTGTCGTGGGATTTACATACGGCATTTTAGAAATTTTGTTGAGACGCGTGGGACCGCCGCGTCACGGTATAATATTTTGATATTAAAAGTGAATTTAAAATCTATAATCCGTATGGTCGTTTTGAGTGCGCCAACGCGTCCGGAAGGATCGAGATAGTCAGAAAACACTAGCCGGGGGTATAGTTTGGGTCCCGGGGTATTTTTAGGCCATTCCGGCACTATAAAGGGTATTTTAGTAATTTGATATTTTTGGGTAATTAAAAGTGACGAAAATTGAGAGTTGTAATCTGATAAGGATTGACCCCAATCAACCTTTATTAACCCAACAAGCTACGGAGGTTTATTAACTTAGGTTTTCATAGGTTCCCCAAAGCAAACCCTAGCCACCATAGCTTTTTAGAGAAGAAAGCTTGGAGAAGGAGAGAGAGAGAGGAATTCTGCAGAAATTCTACACCGAATCCACACCAAATTCAGAAATCAAACCAAGGCAAGTGACTTTATTTCCATTTAATTACTGAGAATGTCTTTTCCATGTTAGAAATTGAAGAATCTTATTTGTTCTTGAAAGATTAAAAGAAAACCCATGAAATTTGAAGTTATTATTGAATGTTGGGATAGGTTTGCATGTAGAAACATTGTTGGGAGATTTAATTTCGGAGATTTCATATCTAGGTGATGCATAAACGAATTTAAAATCTGGGAATGTATGATGAGAAAAAGTTAGGGTTTATGTTCTTGAAGAAAATTGGGAATTAATGTAGAAATTGTGATTTAATGATGTTTAGATGATATCAAACCCTTTAATAATGTTAGCATAGCCCCTTAACATGTTTGAGGATGATTAGAGAACTCAATATATTATGGGAACGAATTTTAGAAGAGGTTTGAGGAGTAAAAATGGTGAAAAACGATTTTTGGGAAATTCTGGGCCGAAACTGGCATCTCGTTAGAAGCAGCCCCCATGTCGTTCGAACGAGCTCGTTCGAACGAGCTTCTAACGAGTTGACCAGTCGTTATTAACGAGTAGGGGTTTTCGTTCGATATCTCGTTCGAACGAGATATCGTTAGAAGGGTCAGTTCGTTCGAACGAACTGGGATCTCGTTCGAACAGCATCGTTCGAACGAGACTTCTAACGACCTGACAGTCCAAACTCGTTCGAAGCCTCGTTCGAACGAGACTTCTAACGAGTTGACAGTTTGACCCTTTTTGGACTGTCTTGACTTTTGGAGTTCCGGGAGATGGTTCAAGGGTAGAGTTAGCATCCCTTTGATGATATAGTGGTTGATTTGGGACTTTTGGGTTATTGAGATGAGTAAACCATACACGAGAGTTATATTCAATGAACCGTTTGGGTTGAGACGTGAGTGTCTACTACGATGTGAGGATAAATTATGGCACGTATAATTATGAACCGAAATAAAATAAGTTATGATAATTATAATTAGTACGAGAGTGCAATATGTACTACGAATATAATACGATATTACTAAGATGTGTGTTTACTTAGTATTGATATATGGATTGTATGTATGACATACCTACCATACTTGCTATCACGGGAGGTTTCGTTCGCTTAGGACCCTCTAATCCTTGTGTGCCTACGGGGGGGATATAGACTGGTACCTTGATGAACATAGGTCACAGAAAGACTTATTGTGATATTAATAAGTCCGCTGACCATGGGAGCGTAGGTATGTGCGTGACCCATGTGATGGTGACTATGTTCGCCTCCACTATTTGTGAATTGTGTTATCTGAACTATTCCTGAGAGATTCGGAATATGTGATCCTTATGTACGTGATGTACCGGGATGGATAGCAGAGTATGTGTGCACCATAGCTTAGATTGCGGGGTGCTTGTATCGTATATTTATGATGTGAATAATATACATTTGATTTATGGAAATCCTCATGTTAATGTTGTAAAAATATTCCGGTATTGTTTCGAGATATATAATGAGTTAGCTGATAGTTATATCAATGGCATACTTAATAACTGAGTTTACGTGAAACCTCTATTAAATTACGAGCGTTGTTATATTATATTAACCGAGTAAAATGGGTAGAACCTTTGGTTGTCTAGCTAGTTTACGTTGTCACTTAGCTAGTGGAAAGGGTAGTTATAGATGGGTACTTACGTTAGGAGTGCACAGTTAGTCGAGAGGTGAGAATTTAATGTGAGTGCACGTCCTAACATGTACTTTGCATTTAATGTTTTAAATGTTTTTAAAGCACTTGCAGGTTTTTAAAATGACTTCCACTTTCGGGCTCTGACCCATTTGCTTTCAAATATATTTTTGTAAAACCATTTTAGGTGCCCAGCCACAAGGACACCAAGCATAGGGTTCTCATTCAGGTGACGAGCTGTAGCTGTTTGTGGAAGCTACAGGGATTTGCATGTAGACGCTTCTCTCATTTGGATTCCAGTCTCAGCATCTATCAGTTGTAGGGCATGTTGCCCAATTCTATTAGACATTTTTATATTTCAGTTTTCAGACTCTAGCATGTATTGCTCAGTATTCAGTTTTAGTTATTTATTTCAGTTTACTTATCAGTTGTGGGATTTGTATTCAGGAGTTTTTCCTCCAGGTTTTATTTACATTTTGTGATGGTTATTCGTTTCACTTCAGTATGGTGAATGGTGTTATTTATTTCTTCATTACTTTTGTTGCATGTTAATCAGATTTAATAAAATTTGGCACTTACTTTTTAAATACTAGGTGGTTAGTAATCTTTAAAATTGTTTTCGACAGTGATGCTATTAACTGAGCCAACTTGGCATTTTGAATTAATTTTATAAAGGAGTAGCTACCCGGTGTTTAATTAGTCGGGGTGTCACAAAGCCGTCTTAAGTAGATTTAGGTGATACGACAACCTAGATGGGGTCAAACTCGTCCATGGGTGGTCAACAACATGACAAGACATTCATTATTAAACATCATTAGTTTGGTGGATTAAATCTCTCAGCCATATACGACAGTTCATGGACGACATGACACTCATCCATACACTCTAAAAAATGACGACAGAGGACTTATAGTGAAACACCATAATTTGGTGAATGAAAATTAAAAATCACTTAATTTTGGTTCATTATTAACATCATTAGTTTGGTTGATTAAATCTCTTAACCAGAGACGACAGTGCATGGACGAGATGACACTTATCCATATGCTCTCCAAAATGACGAGAGAGGACTTATGCTATAACACCATGATTTGGTGAATGTAAACTAAAAATCACTTAATTGTGGTTCATTATTAAACATCATTAGTTTGGTGTATTAAATATCTGTGCCAGAGACGATAGTGTATGGACGAGATGACATTCATCCATATACTCTGAAAATGATGAGAGAGGTTTGGTCAATCAATCCATCGACTAGAGATGACGAAATTACAAACTATGGTTCACACCAAGCAAGCATAAAAAAAGTCGATAAAAGTTGAAACAAGACTTTAGAAGTATAGATGAAAGAAATTTCAAATTTTATTGACTATAGGCAAGATTACAAAAGTTGAAGGCTATAAAAGGCCGAAAGTCATATTACATCAAAAGTTGCACTAAAAAATAAGATGAAATAAGATACACAAAAGATGCACAGAGTTAGAGCTGCGAAATGTCATCACCACCAGTTGGGTACGATCCTCCACCAGCTACTTGATTCTCCCTCTCAATACCAGTGTTTATCATCTCGACACCATCGTCTCGAAGACCAAGGTCAGCTGCATTCTCATTCGTCTCTGTGACCTCAGGGAGATTACTCTATGTAATAGAAGTGGGGTCCTCGACCTCGGCCAAGGCCATCTGCAGACGAGTAACACTAAAGTTGAGACCTGAGAAGTCATCAGGGGAAAGTTCCCCAATCTCGACATGCTTAAGGATAGACCACCAGCTGGAATGTTTTTTATGCACCTCTCTAGATTCTCAAAGCCAAGCTCAGCACACTTTTCAGAGTCCTTGAATTCGGATACAGCTTTCTCCTTAGCAGCCTTAATAGCATCATCAATTTTAAATTGCCTTTTTTCGGCCAGGGTCTTTAGGGTGTTGGCATGACTCGTTGTCAGATTGTCAATTTTGTTGTTTTGCCTCTTGCAAAGCCTAATTGGTAGTCTATAGCTCAGTTCGGAGGTTACTCTCCATTGTGACAACATCTCTTCCCTTTTGAATCAAACGCATTCGCTTTCTGATCTAATCACATATCCTTTGCAAAGAGACTATACCCTGCAAAATATGACAAGATAAGTCAGTACGAGGTTTCATCAAAGATGAGATATCACTTTGAAAAACTCCAGAAAAGATACTTGAATAACTCTATGGATGGAAAACTCGGTCAGCAACGCTATATCCATCGACTAAAAGAAGTGCTTATCGGCCTCAGACATAGTAAAATCGATGGCATCAATGGCTTGTGTGTTATGGTCGATGATGCTATCATCGGCAATCTTTAACTGCGATAGCCTGGCAGCAAGCACATCTTCAGACGAGATTAGAATTGATTGGTACCATGCTTCGAAGGACGTGTTGTGGTAGTGTCATCAATTAGGGCCCTCCTTTTCTTCCTAGCTTTATCAACTCGGCTGGGGTCGCCTGCAGATGACTTTTTGGTTGCTGGAGGGGCAGGGGGTTCATTCATCTGCCCAAGCTTGCCTGCGAACTTACTTAAGTTTAGAGCCACCATTTCCCAAAGAGTATCGAAGATGCTTTCCGAACGACCTACAAATGATAGACCTAGGAAGTTAGTCATGTATATCTGAGAAATACGAAGCTATACTTGGAAAAGTTTATCACTTACACAACTCCTCCAAGAGGCCAATATCTAGACCTGTCTGAGCTAGGTAGTATGGAGTCATCAGATGCTCAAACTTAGATAGACGATCTTTCTCACCCTATCCCCGGAACTTATTGACTTAATTATAAGCGTCAGGGTTCAAACCTAGGTCTAATTTGATCGACGTTGAGACCTTGCCCCACCTCAGAGGGGTCCTAGGCTCAGAGGCCCCATATGCTTGGGTGGGGCCGAACTCCTAAGCCCTATAAATAAAAAAGTAGTGAGGCTTCCAATTTTGATGGGAAGTTTGGATAACTAGCAGTAGTTTCTTCTCAGATTCCCTGTCTAAAAGGTGGTAGTAACCTAGTTGGGTCTTTGGGGATGATGGTGTATAGCAAGTAAGAAAAATATTTAGTGGAATGTGAGTTTGGTGAACTGTCCTCCAAAGTATGATAGAACCAAAGATGACCCCCCACGCATTCAGAGAAAGCTGAGAGGGTGCAAGCTTGAGATGGGCCAAGATGGCCCGGATTGTAGGATAGATGGGAAGTCGGAAGTTGATCTTAAACATTTTCTCGTAAACACAAATTTTTCCTTCTCGGCCGTGAAACGCTCTCTCATCATTATCAGGTTTCTCGTGAAAATAGAGGAATCTATCCCATATAAGTTCCTACAGACCAAGAGGTCGGCCTCAGACACTGTACTCTCGTAATCCTCAGCTACTGATGTATCAAAATCACTCTCCTCACCACTACTTTCTTGAGCCTCGACCTGAGGATCATTTTGAGCCTGTGGATTATCTGGGTAAACACTTGGGAACCTTTTTGCAAAATCGACCCCTATTTCAATCGATAGGGGAATTGCATCCACATGGGGTGGAATTGACACATCAGGCTCAAGAATCTAAACAGAGTCAGATTAATTTGAAGCCTCGGCTCTCTGAGATGAAGAGACACAGGAAGTGCCCTTGTCTACGTTAGACCCATCATAATCGATGAAGAATACTCCATGGCCTCCGTAAATGAATCTACATTCTCAGTCGCCTTAGATGTGCGCATAGGTTCGTCTGGAGATGAGGACGACATAGACATGGGATCATTTAGTTCGCCGATTGGGGGATCACAGGTCTTAACGTCTTGAAGGTAGATGACGGACAAGGGGGGAGGATAAATAGGACGAAGTGGAAACTCTTCGTCCTTACGCCTCTCGACCTCTTCAGACTTTATCCTCCTAATATGTTCGAAGCACTTGTCTCTAACACTGGGAAATTCCTCGGCTAACTTGTAAAGTTGTCTTAACATTAAGAGTTGAGGTTAAACTTGGGAAACAATTAAAATAAAGGGACAAATAGTTTACAATTTTGACTGTGATTGACTAAAGATTGAACAGGAAGTTGAAGAGTCTTTAGCAAAGAACTTCAAGAATACAGTCTTGAAGCCCGCCGGAGGAGATGATCGGAGATCATCGAAAAATGCTTAAAACATTGAAGAAAGCTCCCAAACCTCTCAGGCCATTATCTATCACCTAAAATGTCCCAAAAAAGGGATAAAAAGGTCCTAGAAGCGCTCTCAACCTTGCCAGAAAATAAAAATCTCATCGAAAAACTGGAAGTTTTACTAGAAAAAAATAATACAGCTAATCAAGAAGACTGTAATGAAAAGAAGGATTATAAAGGAAGATAAAAAGGGGTACCTGGAGAGTTGAGTGCCGAAAAGAAAGAAATGAAGGGGCAAGTTAGAGAGAGCATGGAAGGTTAGACAGAGAGTAAATCGGCCGGAGTTATTTTTGAGAAGATAAAGAAGAAAGAGAAAATTTGGGGGGTTTAAATATCAGGGCAATGATGAGGCGCAATTCCCAAAATGAGTCATTATTTGAAGGCACAAAACCCAAAGCGTTCAGCCGTCAAACTAGACTTGTGAAAAATGCTACCCAACCAAGACTGTGACATGTGTCACTCTCTTACACATCAAGATGTATTTAGAAACCCCTCATCAAAGGACAATGTAGACTCGTATCCCATAACCACCTCTTCACATAGATGACTGAGGGCTATGGGTGATTGATATGACCAAATAAGACCTCGTCCCAAGAAGAGACCTCACAATTTTAAACAATCGAGCTTCAAGAAGGAACTCATAGGTCTCTTCCAAGACTCACCCAAGACCAAGGACGGTCTTGTACCTATAACCTCGACCATACAGTAGGCCGAGACTTCGAGAAAGAATCACAGCAACAAAGACACCCCCTCGTCCTATCGCCCAACCGACACTAGGAGATGGCCAGCCTAGTCAACATCGGCCTTAGCATCTCAGGCCGAGACCACACTTTCCAGTTTCCCGCATAAGGTTAAGCGCTTCATCAGAAACCTCGTACTCGGCCAGACCGAGACATCTGCAGACGACGCCATGACTGGACGAGCAGTAGAATGTACCAAGGTAACGTGTACCATGTTAGAAATTTGGTTTTAACTAAGATTATTCTCCTCACGTAAGGGGAGATTTCATCATCATTACATACACGTGCATAGACAACTGTCACCACCTAAGTGGATGCCCTCATATGTTCACACCTTCAACATGCTTAGGGGGTGTATTACACCCCCTAGGCACTATATAAACCCATCATCTTCTTCATTGTAATGGGGGATGAATTCAAACCCTAGCTGAAACTATATTCATTTGTATACAGAAAGAGACAGAGAGAGAGAGAGAGCTTATGTTGTAACCTGGCCATTAGAGCCATACTTACTAGTGGATTTCACTCACACACACACAGTTGACGTAGGCTCCGGCCGAACCACTTATATCGAGGTTTTCTTCCTCTTTACCTCTTCACCTTCTTTGTTAGTTTGTTGTGTTACTATTTGCCATTGTTATATTCCTGTTGAGATTCATACAACTGCGATCTGGTGATATCATTTCTGGTATCACCAGTCATCATTAGGGAGCTCTTGGTGGGGAGACCTTAGGATAATTTGCTAAAACAAATGGCTTATGCGCCTCTCTTATTACTTTTTTGTATCCCCCTATTCTTTGGATATAATTTAATCCTTCTATGGACAAATCTCAATTTGTGGAAAGCCATTAATGGCTTCCTTATGAAAACATCAATTTTTATTTGGTTATGAATGAGAACTCTTCTTGCTTATTGACAAGTAACTCCATGTAAGGTTAACTTGAAAGCGAGTTTTTACTCTTTGACTTGAGGGGAAGAATGCTGTGATTATCGGGGGTGAGGTTGATGTTCTTTTTGTGGTACAACTATTAGTCTTGGATCTATACTAACTATCACTCGTCAAATTTTATTTGTTTGTATGATCACATTTTATTTATACTTTATTACTATTTTGATATATATTAACTTAATTTATTAATGTACGATGAATACTAGAGCTGTGTGTGTTAAGAGGTCCTAGCGAGTCATAGTCCGAGATGAGATGTACCTTCAAACGCAAGATCAACACCTCCATCTAAGGTATACACATGGTTCACTGAGGTAGACTAAATTTTACTATCATGCTTATCAACCATTATGAGATCCGAATGAAGTGTGATGTCATCCAACATATATTCGATTGGGCAGAAGATGATATCGAGGACGGGACATAACCATCATCCCACAAGAGACAACGTGTACCGTGCCATAGTAGTAAGGGCAATGCACCCTAGTGTATAATTAATATTTTTTTCCTTAAACGTTGCAAGATGAATAATTGTTTTATATGCTTGAATTTTGATATTTTGATGTTCATGCATATCTTTTCGTTTAATATCATCTATTTATTTTATTTTTCTAAATTTACCATTTAACGAGAAATAAGTTATACTTGAGCTTAAGCAAAACAAAATAATTGCTAATAAACAAATAAAATATTAAGGGGCTTCCCTCGGCATTTGGTTTGGCACGCGAAAGTTTGTTTTTCACGCCAACGTGATTGATGCTTCTCTCCAAAATCAGTTGCAATTTGCTTCTTGTACCAAAATTATTATGTTGCTACTTATTTTGGAGAGTCAAATTTTTAAAAAGACCAAAAATAATATTATACTATTTTGATCATTGTCTTGAAAATAGTCTTAATCAATGATGTCCTAAAATAATAAAAAAAGATGACTTAAATATCATACCATGCTCAAAAAAATCTTTTAGGATCCGTTTGATTCGTAAATTTGTCATGGCAAATGTCAAATCAGTGAGCAAATATGACATTTGTCCACTTTTTGGTCTGTTTCATTCACAAATTTGCCTACAACCCATTTGCCTATGTACAACACCTCTAATGCATGAAAAGTGGGCAAATTTTGCTTTGCTATTTGGGGAAGAATTATTTGCCAAACAATTTGTCACTTCTAACAAGTGTTTTTTTTTTATGCTAAAATATTTTAAAAATTATTTTACAAACTGTTTTAAATAAAAAACTTTTTTATAAAAAAATGTTTCTAAATTGTTTTAAAAAATATTTTAAAACTGTTTTAAAAACAATTTAAAAAGTTTAAAAAAATATTTTTTAAAACTGTTTTATTAATTTTTTTTTATAAAAACTGTTTTTGAAATGTTTGAAAAAACTGTTTTAAAAAACTGCTTTAAAAACTGTTATAAATAAAAAAAAATACTGTTTTATAAAAAATGTTTTAAAACTGTCAAAAAACTGTTTTAAAAATAATTTTAAAACGGTTTTAAAAAAATGTTTTATAAAACTGTTTTATTAAAAATTTGTTTTAAAACTATTAAAAACACTATTTTAAAAGGTTTAAAAACTGTTTCGAATATGGTAAAAATTATTTTAAAAAACTGTTTTATATAAGTTTAAAAAAAAAACTGTTTTAGAAATGTTTTAAAAATTGTTTAATTTTTTCTATAAAATATTTTAATAAATTAATTTGATTGATTTTAATTTCGCTTAATTGTTGTTTGATAGTACGCGTACAAAACTAGGTAAAATTTGACAAATTTTATCAATGAAATTTTTTGTCATTTCTACTTTTGACCCCTTTTAAATCAAACCGACCCTTATTTTATTTTAAATATCAATATCCATTCCTTGTCACATGGCAGCACAAAGTTTGCCAACGTCCCATTCACGAGAATGACCATTTCCAGCTCTCTTGTTTTCTTCTACTCCTGATCTGTTTGTCATCTTACCCCCTTGGAATGCGTGTTCGATTCCCTCGCTTCCTCTCTCCTAAATTTATACTTTTTATTAACTTAAATAAACTCTTTTCTCACTATTGCACATTGGTTACACTGCTGATACTAATTGATGTATCAGCAAAAATCATTAGAAAGGACTTATTGTTTCACATCACTTTGCAAACATTTCTGGCCTTATAGTTTAAAGTTGTGATTCCAAAGGAAGGAAAAAAAAAAGGTACCACTGAAATTTGTAAAGGACAGAAGCCCTTTACTGCCCATCCTAACTCTGGAAAACCAGTCACTAACAAATCTGTTTAAACTCTGATTTTTTTTCTTTTTTTCTTTTTCCAATGACACAGACTATCTATTAGCTTAAAAAAATAAAAAAATAATATTTTATTGCAAAGACACATAACCCTTTGATTTATTCCTCCATAACTATCTTGCAAGTTCCCACCTTGAATTCAACTTGACATTTGCTACCTTTATACACAAAAGAGTAGTCTTTTAAGTACCAAAACTAACAAGGCCTTCAGCTCAGAGAACATGGGTATACTCCAATAGGGCCATTTAAAGATGGATTGAATTGAATTCAATTCAATTGAAATGTTGCTGCTCCAACCAGGGCCAAAACCCAGTTTGATCCTCGATGCCGCAAAACATGTTGCAGAAGCTTTCTTCCTTAACTGTTTGATCAGTTTTTTGAAAGAGCTGTTGTTGGTGTTGTTGAGGCACACCATTAGTAGTAGGCCTAATAGAGGATGGGAAAAGGGGTCTGCTGGTTGGAATTGGGCTATCAATTGCTGGTGTTCTTGAAATGTCTAGCCTTATTTCAGAGCTGTTCTCACTTCTGTTACTGCAAGACCCCTCTGTTTCTTTAATGTTGAGGTTGATGGACTCAGTTGGCTCCCTATTTTTCAGTGCCAATATCTACATACATTCAATTAATTAACCAATCAACATTCAATTTAAAAGTATACAGATAAATATGTTGACAGACATAATCTGATAAATATTAAACATTCCTGAGATGAGATAGGATCAGGTGCAGTAAATTCCTGCAGTTGACATATTAGTGTTGTTTAAAAAAGTAAATCATGGAAAAACTAATTAATTATGTCTCTATCTACTGCAGTATTTTAATGCACCTGATCCGATCTCTCTTGATATACTGGGCTAGTTGTTTGGGTCTCCATTAAATTCCCATTCATACATTACTTAACGGTACATTTCAAGTTTTATAAACATCACAATGATGATTGCCCTTTTTGCATTCAAAATGATCAATTAAAATGCCATGAAACAAATGAAGAAAAATATAAAAGAAAATTCAAGTTCGAACATCACAATGATGATTATCATTTTCCCATTCAACTTGACCAAAAAGAGAGAACCCAAAACGATGATAATCATATCTACAATCTATATAATATGATTTGACCTAACCGTGATATGTAATCGAGATGGGTCACTTTTTTCAGGGTCAAGATTACAACTTTTCTTCAAAACCGTGACAAATCTTTTAAAAAAGAAAAAAAAGTTGCTTTAATGAATAACATGCACCAGTATTGGTTCATATATAGCTTTTATTGAACAAATCATTAAGAAAATCTCGTGCAGCACTTTATGTTTTTTCTCCCATTTTTTCCTATCAAAGATAGTAGAATATATGTACCTCAGCATGAAGTTTCTGGTTTTGAGATTGGAGTGCATCATTTTCTGACTTGATAGCTTCAAACTGTCTCTTGAGGACATCATAATCTTTCTCCAATTGTTTGGTCTTCCACCTTGCCCTTCTGTTTTGGAACCATATAGCAATCTGTCTTGGTTGGAGGCCAAGGGCTCTAGCTAGCTGCATTTTCCTCTCTGGCTCAAGCTTGTTTCCCAACTCAAAGTTTTTCTCAAGTGTCCTCACTTGTTCCATGTTAAGCCTCCTTTTCTTCTCTCCTACCTGTGACCCATCATCATCAGATAAATCATCTTCTCCGTTAGTTTCTTCAATACCTGAAAATGACATGGATCTCTTCCCTAGAAAAGAACCAACACCTGCACCAATTCATAATATAAACAGCATTTCAAAACTCATTTTTATTATTATTATCAAGATAGAGATAGAGATAGAGGGCGGGAGGGAGAACCATGGAAGTCTTGAGGTAGGAGTGGAGAGAGGGAGGTTGGGGGTTGATGGTCATCTTGATTAGAGGTTTGGAGCATGAAATTGGTGGAGAAGAAGGCCATTTCAGTGCAAGTCATGACCTAGACTTGTGATACCAGTTTGGATAACCGTGGTGGCGATCCAACTGCCATGTTTGTAAAGAGAGAGTGTGGAAAGATTTTTGTGTGAGAGAGAGAATAGAGAAATACTATATATATCCCATCTATTTTTTAGTTAAACCGAAAGAAAAAATAATTTGTTCAGTTGGGAGGTGCATTGTTTGTTGCGAGCGATGGATAGCTTATATACCTCTAGCAGCTCCAAGAATAGTTTCTGATACAGTAATAATAAGGAGACTAATTTATTTATCCGTTTTCTGGGCTCATTAATGTATTAATTATATAAAGAATTAAAAAATCATTCAATGTGTATTTAACACATCACTCGATTTGAAAAAATAATGATTTTTACGTATGTTTCACGTTGTTACCAATTCATATTATAATTTGGTAAATTGCTTATAAACACCTAAAGTATTAGGTTAATTTTAATCCAGATCCTAAACTATTAATTTGCAAAAGCCCTAAACTTCTCAAAAGATTGTAGGCTAACATGATTTTACACAAATGGACATGATTGCAACACCAAAAAATATTGACATGTTCGCAACTTTTTTGTAATTGGTTACGTGTTAAATAGATGTCGCTTGTTTATATGCAACTTACGCCAATATTATTGGTATTTTTTTTACTCATGCACTTGTTTCGATAATATGATTTTTTTTATTTGAATTTAATCTGTGAGCGGTCTTTGTTATAAATCTCTCGATCTTGAAAGCTACTTGATAGATAATATTGAATTAGACATTTTCATTTCCTTTTATTATTTGATCTTTATCATTTTATTTTGGTGTGACAAAGGCACGATGAAGGTGGACCAAGCGGGATTGGACTCATTTAGATTTATAAAGAATCACTTGCATTTGTTCAAATTTTAATAATATCTTGCTGGGGCTGCTAATCCCCCACCTTGCTCATGTTTTTTATAAAGAAAAAACGAAGAGACAGTTGTCCTTGAATATAAATTTTAAGAGAGCCAAGAAGCTTGTAACATAGGTTTGATTCCTTTGTTAAAGGAGAGAAAATGGGTTTATACAATATACTCTTAAATGAGTAGTGGGTGATTTTAAAGAAATTTTTTTTATTGTGATTCATTAAATTATAATTTAGAGCTTACTAATAGGTAGTGTTTGTTTTTAAAAAAGTGAAAGAGTGTAAGGTGACTTTTAAAAAGAAACTCGGATGTGTATATTTTATGTTGTTTCATTTTTGTCAAAAAAGGAGATTACTTAAGAAGAAAGAGGAATGAGTTGGCCACATCTATAGTGCTTTTAGGAGAGAGAAAAAGAGAGAGAGAGCAGGAATCTAGGGATGGGTCCGATAAGGGGGCAGGGGTTGCCACCTAACCACCCAACAAGCATCATGCACAAGGACGAAGCTCTTTCCCATCCATTATCCTTTCAGAATGCAATCAGCAGTGAACATGGAGAGAAATAGAGATAGAGATGTATAGATTTCGAGTGATTCAAAGTTTTGGAAAAGCCAAGCACCCTTCTTTCCAAACCCTACAAGTTTGGTACTATTTTTTGTCTTTGTGCCCCTAATGTCCATCTCTATCCTACTTCCACACCACCTCATTCAGGATTAGACTCGTCTGCATTAAAGGAATTACTCGGCTAAAGGAGTTATAATTAAGTCACATCATGCAATCTTTCCAAAACATAACAATATTTTTTTAAAAATAATATGAATTTATCTCAGCATTTTATTTTTAAATCATTAAAGAAAATAATTACTCTACCACCTCAATTGACTTCTAACACCCGAACCCGGCTCACCCGTAATCGTGGGATAGCACCGTGTACGATTATTATATCTCCCTCATATTTGGAATTTACATTTTATGATATTGCAACTAAAATTTTAGCTTTACTACATAAAATTAATTTTTGCACTTTTATATACTCACATTAATGCTAAACATGTGGAACAAAGACAACTCCAAAATCAAAGTAAACAGTTATTTTGTTTGGACAAGTTTGTCCATAATTTTATTTTGTTTTTTTTACATAGTTTTTAAAATTAAATATCTTTTAAAATATAAGTCCGTTTGAGACAAAATTTATATATATGGAAAGATCTCGGCAATATCTATCAAAATAGATCCATGAATGATATTTAATTTTGAAATTTCGCAGTGTAATTTTTGATGTATTTTTCAGTAGGTGAAATTTCGCAATGCAAAATCGAAATGCGATGTGAAGTTTCACACTGTGAAATTTAGTGAAAATGCTTGTTTTTACTAATTTTGTATATGGAATTCATAATGAGAAATTTGCACCATGAAATTTCACAGTGTAATTTCACAATGGGAATTGTCAGTGGTCGCCGAAGCATCATCGGAGTATCGTTGGAGCATTGCCGAAGCTATATGTCGTCGGCTACTGACCAGAGTCACCGGGATATCGCCTGAGTGTTGTCGAAGTGTTGTTGGACTCACTGGAGTGTTGTCGATGTTTCGTTGGAGCTTCGGAGATGTCGTGTAGGAGAAGCAATATTGGAGGTTTGCCATAGAGTCGCCGGAGACATGTAGTGGGTTAAGGTAAAGAGAGAAAATGAATTAGGAGTGTGTTAATTATGGTAACGAATATTTTGGTCTCATTATTAATATTATACTCTTTAGTTTAATGTTCCAAACGTTTGGCACCGAGGTCGATGAGTGAACATCTCTTATTTTTTGGGGGGGTTTAGGACTTGATGAGAATATTTAATAAAAAGGTTAATCGGTATTCAGTTTCTTTTATTTGTGGTCAGTGTGAGTTAGTATATACATGTATTTTTTCATCTAATGTATATATGAATATTCACAATGTACATGTGAATTTTTGTAATGTATAAAAGCTAGATTTGTGCATATGCTAACTTTAATGAGGTGGTAGGTGCTGCCAGAAAATAAAGCTAGGGTGTTGGTTAGAGGGATTAAGGTGCTGCCAGAATTCTTATCTTTCAAGGCTGGCGGGTGGGTTTTTAAACTCCCAGTAGTCGCTGAAACGCTCGCATCTTGTTCGTTTGGAGGGGATGATGTTCCGTATTTGGAGCGGGGAAGAGCTTACTCTCCAAGGCCTGCGTGCTCAGTTGCAGCAACAACTGGTGTGGTTCGTCAGGTGGAAGCGTATGCCCCAACCCTTGGGGTGAAGTCGGATGTCGTTACTTCATCGTGTCATATTAATGCTGCAGTACATACAGCGGCTGGTGTATCTCAACTGGGTCGGCATTCAACAGAGACTAATGTCGGTTGTGGTTGCATAGAGGCGGTAGGGGTGGGTTGTGGACCTCCAGTTGGGTCTAGCTCGCATGACCCATCTTTGCATCGTGTTAGCGCCTTGGGTCGTCATCTGGACCAACCTCCGTCGTTGTATGATCATGGTCCGGCCGGCATGGTTGCTGGGTCTTCTGATCAGTGTCATAGCAGTGGTGGGAATGTGTCGAAGCAGGCTTTTGCCCTGGATTGTACTCCCTCCTTAGTTAATGGGAAGGTTCGGATTCTGCGACGTCCGGTAGACCCATCAACGACTTCCAGGCCAGAACTGTTTTGTTCAGGGGAGTTGGTGAAAAGCTGCGAGGATGGTGTTCAGCCTAAGGTACGAGGTTTGGGGAAGGCAGTTTGTAGGGAAGCAGTCAAGTCCTTGTCTGGTGACAGACTTGACTCTGGAGATAAAGTGGTTTTTCAGGACAGTTTGGCTGCTCCATGTCGGGGTGATGGGATTGGTTTGCAGGGGACTTTTTCTGAGTTGTCTCACGTGTTGGAAGGGGGGCCTTTTGGTGATAGTAGTGTGGATAAGGGAGCAGCTTCTCTGCCTGGTTCATGATATAAGATTTGTGGGCCAATTCATCTGGTGGCTTATGAGGGGAATGGGCCTTTGCCAGTGCAAAAAAACCGTGCTACTGTTTTAGGTAAGAAGTCCAAGTGCAATTTACCTACCTTTGCTAAATCTGGGAAAAATGGGCCAGGCTTTGAAAAGATGGGCCCATGCCTTAATTCGGGCATTGTGCTTAAGAATGGGGTTTATAGGAAAAATCTTAGAAATAGAGGGGAGTGTAAGGGGAAAGGTGTTATTGATAGAGGTAAGCGTAGGGTGTCCAGTAACGAGGATCATTTCGAGGGTGTGCCTAATATGTGTAGGGGCACGCTTTGCACGTTGGTGGAGGCAGGTGAAGGAGAGGTGGAGCAGGAGGATTACGCGCATGCATTGCCTGGTACCGCTAGAGGGTCATCGTGCGGGGAGGATGTTTTGAGTAGTCAGGTTGTCACGTCCCCTAGGTTGTGGGTTGATCTTGGGGACTCAGTAGGGGTGGTATCCGGAGGCAGGGTTGACGAAAGGGGATGCGAGGTTGATTCAGAGGAGTGGGTCTCTAGCATGGTGGATGGCTTTAGCAAGTTCCTTGGTATCTCATATGAGGGGAATGAGAAGGAGGCACTTACGTTGTTCCGTACCATTGAGGAGAGGCGGAGGGAGAAAGCAGAGGAGGGAGTGAGGGGGGTAGGTGGGGTTTCTAACGATGTCCGATGAAGTTACGCATTATCTCTTGGAATGTGCGGGGTTTGAATGATTGGAGGAAAAGAGAAGTGGTTAGTGGGGCTCTTTCTCGGTGGCGGCCAGACATTGTTTGTCTTCAAGAAACAAAATTAGGGACTTTGGATAGGGAGTTGGCTCAGTCAATCTGGGGAGGTCGTAGGATTGAGTGGTGTTGTCTGGGCTCCGACGGTGCGTCAGGTGGGGTTGTCTTGATGTGGGATAGTAGCCTGGTGGAGAAAATGGATGTATTAGTAGGTCGATGGTCGCTTTCTTGCTTATTTAGGTGTGTAGATGATGGTTTTACATGGAGCCTTTCGGGGGTGTATGGGCCAGTTGAGGATTTGGCACGTTGGGAGTTGTGGGAGGAATTGGCTGGGGCCAGGAGCGTTTGGGGCGTTCCCTGGTGCACTGGAGGTGACTATAACATCATTCGTTTTCCCTCTGAGAGGAGTGGTGAGGGGCGGTCAAACTCTTTTATGCAGGACTTCTCCGACTTCATCAATGAGCAGGAGTTGATTGATCTTCCTTTGGTGGGTGGGGACTTCACGTGGTCCAGTTTCAGGGACGAGCCCTCTCTTTCTCGGTTGGATCGTTTTTTACTTTCTAATGACTGGGAGGAGCAGTTTTCGGGGGCTATTCAGTCTTGCCTGCCTCGTGTGACTTCGGATCACTCTCCTATTTTGTTGGAGTGCGGAGGACGGGGTGGAGGGAGGACTCCATTTCGTTTCGAGAATATGTGGTTACAGGAGGAGGACTTCTTAGGGAGAGTTCAGGGGTGGTGGCAGGGTTATGAGGTGGAAGGGAATGCGAGTTTCAGACTGGCGACTAAACTATTTTTTCTTAAGGGGGACATTATTCTTTGGAACAGGGAGGTGTTTGGACATGTGGGGTATATGATTGAGAAGTTGTTGGAGGAAATTAGGGCTCTCGACGTTAAAGAGGGGATGGGCGGTTTGTCGGGGGAGGAAAGGGTGATGAAGATCGAGAAAAAGAGGGAGGTAGCAAAGCGGCTGGTTCAGGAGGAGGTGAGTTGGAGGCAGAAGTCTAGGGCTCTTTGGCTCAGGGAAGGGGACTACAACACTAAATTCTTCCATAAAGCGGCTAACTCCCATCGGCGGTTCAACCATATTGGGAAGGTGGTTGTTGGGGGAGTAGAGTTCAATGAGGAGAGGGAGGTTCGTAGGGAAATCAGTCAGTTCTATGAGAGGCTGTATTCGGAGGAGGAGCCTTGGCGTCCGAAGATTGATGGGCTTCCAGTGGAGAGTATATCTGGGGTTGAGGCGACTCAGTTGGAAAGGCAGTTCTCCGAGGAAGAGGTGGTCCAGGTTCTGAGATCGATGTCCGGCGATAAGGCTCCTGGTCCAGACGGATTCACTATGGCTTTTTTTCAGCATTGTTGGGAGGTTATCAGGGCCGATGTGATGGCTGTCTTCACCGAGTTCTACGACAGGGGTTACTTTCTGCGGAGCATGAACGCAACATTCATTACTTTGGTTCCCAAGAAAGGGGGGGCTACAGATGTCAGATATTTCAGGCCGATTAGTTTGGTTGGTAGCGTGTATAAGCTCATCTCTAAGGTCCTGTCGGTCAGACTTAGAAGGGTGATGGATCCTCTTATTTCAGATGCTCAGAGCGCGTTTGTGGGTGGTCGTCATATCCTTGATGCTGCGCTGGTTGCGAATGAATGCATCGAGTCCAGACTGAGGAGTGGGGATCCTGGCATTCTATGCAAGCTTGATATTGAGAAAGCGTACGATCACGTAAACTGGGAGTTCCTTCTTTATTTGCTCAGGAGGATGGGTTTTGGGGAGCGGTGGTGCAGGTGGATTAAGAGGTGTATTTCTTCTGTCAATTTCTCAGTTCTTGTTAATGGGGTGCCTGAGGGGTTCTTCAAGAGTTCGCGTGGTCTCAGGCAGGGTGATTCGTTGTCTCCTTTCCTTTTCATTCTGGTTATGGAGGTGTTTTCTCGGATGATGAGCAGGACAGTGGAGGGGGGTTTGGTTTCAGGGTTTTCTATTGGGAGCTCGGTTTCTCATCCAGTTGTGGTCTCCCATCTTCTGTTTGCGGATGATACTATTATTTTTTGTGGGGCGTCTGTGGACGAGGTTAGGTCTCTGCGGTTGCTTCTGGTTTGCTTTGAGGCGGTGTCAGGTTTACGAATAAATGTCGGTAAGAGTGAGATGATTTCCGTGGGCGAGGTTGGTTATGTGGGCTACTTGGTTCGTGTTCTTGGTTGTCGGGTTGGATCTCTCCCTTCTACTTATCTTGGCCTACCTTTAGGGGCTAAGTTTAAGTCTTCTTCAATGTGGAATCCGGTCCTTGAGAGGGTTCAGAGGAGGTTAGCAGGTTGGAAGCATGGTTTCCTGTCTAAAGGTGGTCGGTTGATTTTGATCAAAAGCGTTTTGTCTAGCCTTCCGACATATTTTATGTATGTCCTCCCTTTGCCTCGGTCTGTTGCCAAACGGCTTGACAAGTTGATGAGGGACTTTCTGTGGAGAGGGAATGAGGATGAGTTTAAATATTGCTTGGTGAGTTGGGATGAGGTGTGTAGGCCGCTGATTGAGGGTGGGGCTGGGGTCAGAAGCTTAGCCCAATTCAATACGGCTTTACTAGGGAAGTGGTTGTGGCGCTTTAATAGGGATGGAGGTAGATTGTGGAGGAGAGTGGTGGTTGCTAGACATGGGGTGGGAATGTATGGTTGGGATCCTATTTTGGGGTGGGATGCGCATGGGGTGGGGTGGTGGAGGTTTATTGTGAGGGGGTGGGGGAGGTTCTCCTTGCTCACCTCCTTTCACCTTGGGAATAGAAGCAGGATCAGGTTTTGGAAGGATAAATGGGGTGAGGGGGGATCTTTGGAGGTTCTCTTCCCGGGTATGTTTAGGATTGGGATAGACAAAGATGGGTTAGTTGAGGATCATAGGCGGAGGGATGGGGTTGCTGAGGGGTGGGACCCAAAGTTTAGGAGGGGTCTCCGTGATTGGGAACTGGAGGAGGCAGATGTGTTCTTCGAATGGCTGAGGTTGGCGCCGGTTCCGTCTATGGGGGCAGATGGGTTGAGGTGGTCGTACTCTCAGGATGGCTTGTTTTCCGTGCGGAGTTACTATTCTGTCCTAAGGGGTCGCGGTGGGGCTTGTTTCCCATGGAAGGCTATTTGGAGATGCCATGCGCCTCCTAAGGTGTGCTTCTTTGTGTGGACTGCGGCCAGACAGGCCATCTTGACTATTAAGGGGCTTCAGCAAAGAGGTAGGAGGATGGCCAGTAGATGTTGGTTGCGTAGAAGGGAGGAGGAGACGACTAATCACCTTCTTTTACACTGTGAGGTTACTAGGGGTCTTTGGGATCTTTTTTTCTCTTTAAGCCAGATTGTTTGGGTCATGCCTCGTTCGGTGTGCGAAGTGCTAGCGGCGTGGAGTTGGCCTAGGGGTTGGTCAGGTCCGAGGGGGGTCTGGAGGTTGGTCCCCCACTGTATCTTTTGGACTGTGTGGTTGGAGAGGAACAGGAGATGCTTCGAGGGAGTCGATCTTGATCCTCCTCGAATTCGGTACAGTTTTCTGTGCCTGTTTCTTACTTGGTTTAGGAAACGGCATGATTCGTCTTTGTCTTTCCTTTTTGAGTTATTGGAGGAATTCTAGGGGCCTGAGTAGTGAGTGTTGGGTCTCGGTTTTTAGCTTGTTTACTTTGTATACTCCCTGTATACGGGATCCCGCCCCCTTTGGCGGGTCGTTTTATTGAATCATTAACTTATAAAAAAAAACATACAATAGGGGAGAGGGGCATTAGAGATGATGAAAATATGTTAGTATACTAGTGTAGACAAATCTTATTGGTTATGAGTTGAATTTAAAGGCTCACTTATATCAAAGTAGTATGAGTTGTGTGGCTAAAAGTAGAATTTCCACTTCTAGTTCTCTCATTTACCTTTTTTAGAAGTTGGGTTAAAGTTTACTTAGTTTTAGACTTTGTGATGTCCTTTGTGTTATGCCAAGATCCATAAGTTTAGAGAAAACAATAATACCAATATATGTTGTTCATATTCTCTTGCGAGCAAATTTGATCGGCATCCTTCATGTTTTTTCGATGAGCATGACTAACTCTTTTCTTCCCTGACTCTCTATTTTGTCAAACTGATTTGCCTATTCTCCTCTTCTTCCTCCTCCTTCTCTTCCTCGGTGAATAAAGCTCTGTCATATAAGTTTATTTGTATCTGTTTGTTTGGGTAATTTTTATCCTTTCTATAATTTTATTTTAGGGGATATCGAACCCATTATAATTGTAATATTATGAATTATCCCCTTGAATATGAATGAAGTAAAATATATGACATTGTAGGTACGCGGTTCAACATATCGTTCGACCTACATCCATGAAAAAGGATAAAGGGCTATTTGTTACATGGAAGAACAATAAACGATTAGAGTACTAGGGTTTTTACCTAAGAATCCAAGTCATCATGAGAAAAGTAAAAATTAATACCCCAAACTAGGGTGAGGTTGCCCATATTTATAGGTACAAGGTCCTCACAAATATAGGTCTCTTTACTTTGATCTTATCTTTGGGTTGGTACTATTGTATTACGAGTAATCGTCTATGGTATGTTATGATTTTCTTAGATTTTGAGTTATCTTTTCCTTGATATTCGATCGACTATAGCCCCTAGACATTTGGATGTCAAGTGTGGGTCCACCTGGATTGATCAACCACATATACCTTCAATTTTCCTAAGATTAGGGTGATCAGTCGTTCAGATCAAGTTGACCTATTAATGCTATTTAATTGGAAAAATGTTTGCACGGGTTTGCTAAAATGTTTATGACGGCTCCACACGTGCCCACTATGGTGAATGGGAGTGTTCCACCAAGGATATGCCTAAGGTAATGATTACGTGTGAGCACGTGGCCTAGGGGAAAATAACATAGGGCAATTTGACCAATGCCCAACCGATGTTCCATTTCCTTTATTGGAAGGAGATATAAGGTTTTGGAGGATCCATATGGCTTCCATGTCTCATTCATTTTTAAGGTATACTCGCATTTTCTTATTTCTATTGAGTTTTCAAACTACAGAGATATGTTATTTATTTATTTTCTTTATGTTCTCCATCATTATACTCTCTCACCGTGTCCAGGTGCTTGAGAAGGTATGATGTATCTTCAAAAAAAGATTTTGAAGAATTTTGTATAAAATGATTAATACCAGACAACGTCTATATTAGGACATCACTAGAGGAGAATAATGCCTTTCGAATTGATGACAAAATCACTTTTATGATGGTTGCAGAATTGAAGGGGGAGTTTTCTTGCCCCTTCACTTATTTTTTTTATTGAAGTACTCCGTTTATACGAAATACTTCTAATCTAGGAAGATGATAACTTCGATTGAATTGTTATGAGCAGAGTTGCCATAAATAAAATTTATGGGACTGGCTTTAGTTTGAATGAGATAAGGTATTGTTATCACCCGAGGAGCTTTCCGAGATATGATGTGTACCATTTCCATGCAAGGGAGAAGTCCCGTAATTTTGTTGCATGGATTCCCATACCATAGAAGGACACTGAAAAAATGTCTTAGTGCTTTTTCGGGATCTTATATGGTGAGATCTATAGAGGTCTCCATGTGTCAGCAAAAGCTAGATCTCCTGGTAGATCATCTATTATTTTTAATAGTAACCCTATTTTTCGTTATGCAACTAATCGGCATCCTTGTGTGAAAATCAGCATCGCAACAGTATACCTCAATATTTTGAAGTCAATTTGTACGATGTTTAAAACATTTATAGAAGAAGAACTCTAGTTAGTGTGAAATCATATTGGAGAGAAGATACAATCTTACTATCACCCATTATAACAACTTCGTAGCGATCGTAAAGGTAACAGTAGTTCATTATACCATGGTTAGCGACACTAATATTTTGACCGCCGTCCGACTTCCACGCGAGGAATCTATGGGTGTTTATCTTGGGGATTCTTCTCCCATTTTCATTGTATCCACTGACTCTAGTGAAGAACAAGAGGATGAAGAAGGAGAAGAGATGGAATAAGAAGAAAAGTAGAAAGAGGGTCAAGTTTTAAAATGGGATCGTCTCTTTGACGATCATGATCCTTTTTCTTCATTCGAAGATGTCAGTGTTTCTAGTTGCCTTTGGGAAGAATTCGACGAAGAAGAGAAATTTCAACCAAATGAATTTACTTTCATCCTCTTCTATAAAATATTTAAAAGATGACTAATGGTCCAAGACTAATAGTGGATCTAGAGCTTGTCAAGGCCTATCTTAGAAATAGGGTAACCAAGCTAATCAGGTCACTTAAGGTGCAGTTGGCACAAAGAATAGGGTAATCACCCTTATGGAGAAAGAATCTCTTAAGCTCAAGCAATACATACATACATATATATATATATATAGAGAGAGAGAGAGACACACACACACACACACGAACACAGAGAGAGAGAGGCAAGCTAAATATCCAAAAAAGAGGAGGACACACAAATCTCCTCCCAATGTTCGTGGCCTAGCCCCACCACTGACATCAAAACAATTTTTGGTCTTTCATTCTCAACCACAAATTCATCAAAGGACCACCCCATTAACACCATACAGGGTATATCCCTTGGAGATTGCCTTCCACGAAGTCAAGGAGACGATCAGCTCTATCGATTCAGCTCACCATGGTCAATAGGTCGAGTGCTCTTTTGATAAGAAACCATGTTGCCTTTTAATATAGCTAACTTAAAGATCTTCCCCCTGGAGTGCCTTTACAAATAAGGGCTTCGCCACGATGTGGTAATAAGTTTTGATTTTATTTCAAGACTTTTTACATATATTTTCTCCGGTATAATTGTTCTTTCCTTTTAGACGTGCCATGAAGGTCATGTAAGAGGTCACCAATCGCATCGAGAACCTGGGTAAGATAAATAATGTTCTTCTTGACAATAATAATGTCTTGAATAATGCCTTAACTGAGAAGAACAAGGAGGTGATCGACATTCATGACAAAGTGAAAGAGGAAACAGAGGCCAAAGAAAAGGCTATAAAAAAAGCTAAATGAACTCAGTTAGAGTTCAATTAAGTTGGCATCGAACATGATGAACTCATAAAGACCTACTCGGAAGACTTGCAGAAGCTTATCCAGCACCAACATAATTTTTTTCTGGAGAAGAAGATGGAGGCCGGCATGAATAAGGCCTCTAAGGAAGGTTTTGAGGTAGTCGTTCAAGTAGTTGCTTCACAACTGAACTATCATGAGTTTATTACATCCAACCGTGGTTGGGTATTCGGTCTCCAAAAGGGTAATATCTCTAAGTGAGACCCTGCGTACATTGAGCACCCCCTTTTACAAAAACCCAACATAGGGGTATGATGTCCATATTGCTCCTATTGCGGGGAATGTTGAAGCTCCCACTAAAGTTAATCAAGTCGTTGTCGACCTCGCCACTAAAGTCGCTATCGACCCCGCCGCTCCAGTCGATGGAATGGAAAATGTTATTTTGGATAATGTTCCTCCACTAAGTTGTTGAAATATCCCCTTTATCATTGTTTGTATAGACTATCTAGTCATTTTGTTTTTAACTTAACTTTTGTAGATCGACCGATCATCTTTTCTAAGCTTTGAAAAATTTCTATCAATTTTAAATGAAAGTAATTCCAATTCATTCATTGTTATCCTTGAATTTTAAACTTATATTCTAACAGGTTTAATACCAATTGCATCTCTATGACTTATATAAAGATTTTATTGCAAAGCGTGGTCGTCCAGCCTGTGTTGATAACCCAATACAGTTTGAATAATTATAAATTGATCTTTTGTCTTACCCCACACTTAGTTTCAACGGGATTCTTATACTGATCACTGAAAGTTTTAAAATCTAATCATGTAGAATGATCTACTAATAATAACTCAACCTAATCGTCAGCTCTCAACTAACTTTGAGGTTGTATCACCTAGTTCTTAAGTGGATCTATGCCTATTCTGGGCGGACTAAGTCAACTTGGTCTTTTTTATCATTTTATGGTGGGTTTTGTGACAAACATAGGCCCCCAACTTAGTTTGAAGTTATACTACTTAATTTTAAGAGGGTTTATGACTGTTATAGGCCGACCAGACTCACTTGGGTTATACCACTATTTTCTGGTGGGTTTTGTGCCAAACATAGACCCTTGACTTATTTATATGTTGTACCACTTAATTCTTAAGTGTTTTAAGCCCATTATATGCCAAATAGTCCAACTTGGGTTATACCATCATTTTCAATTGTCACTACACCAAAACTGCCTGTCATGGTAAAAAACTGTGACAAGGAAAACTTGTCAAGGTCAAAGATTGTAGCAAGTTTGGGGGTGATAAAAGTAATTGTCATAGATTTTTCATAATCAAAATCCATGATGATAATTGCATTTGTCACCGACTTTGACTATGATAAGTCCGTGACAAAGGAAAACTTGTCACGGTCAAGGTCTGTGACAAGTTCCTTTGTCACGACTTATCATGGTTAAAGTTCGTGACAAATCTAGGCAAAATTTTAAAAACAATTGTTGAGTAGTAGGGCCACTATCACAACCCCGTAGTATATTTGTACATGTTACAACATATTTAAACCTTTCCAAGCTGCATATAATATCCATAACCATAACCAACCAACAAATATCCATAACTAAATCAAAAAAATACAAATAATATTCAATATCCAAATCAAATGAATACAAATAATGTCACTGACTAGGGTCTTGAACATGTCTAAGGAGGAAGGTAGGCCACACTACATATGAATTGATATATCCATCAATTCGTCTAATGCCGCATTGCTATTTCAACCACAATGGTGCATTCTCACAATATGGGTGATGTGAACCTTTGCCTATATATCTTGCATGACACGTCCATGAACCGCACTACCTAGGTGTGTGTCTGGGTCCCTCAACACCTTATCTATTGGCATGCCACCAAAGATGTCTATTAAATACACATGAGGGCAAACCGAATTGTTCTAACGTGGAGTCACGGACACGTGGAGGCAGGCCGAATTGTTCCTATCAAACAAATATAAACCCAAAAGAAAGTAATTAATTGTCTCTTGTATTTAAATTATAAAATATAAATATAAACATAAACATAAATATAAATACAAAATAAAAATAAAGTGAGTAACTCCCTATAGTGTCCCCCAGATGACCATCTTTAGCTCCCATGGCACTTTCCTTCAATCCGTGAACCCCAAGCCAACAATCGACTTGAGCAACTCTAGGCCTCTATATAGTAAGGCCATCTTGTTCTTGATGACGGATCCCAAATTTTCACATTTTGGGGGCCTAGTAGCAGACGAGCCTTCCTCGCCTCCGCTACAGTGATGACCTGATGAAGCCATTTCCTGCAAAAAATATTATTAGTAGTACAAACATGTATATACTAGACGAATACAAGTTAACGACATTATAATAATACTAATTCATATCATCAACCAAACTAAGCATTGTTTCAAATAGATGAAATACTTGAACAAGTCAACCACGATCAAATTGGTGCCATCATCAACTTTACAATCATTTTTATCCTTAACTCCTACCCAATTAAAGTAAAACACAACCTCTTTGAAGCTTATATAGTGCAATTCAAATATATTTCGAATGACAACATAGTAAGTCATTTCAGCTTCAAAGAGGTTTTCATCTTCCGTCCTTGCTAAAAAATGAGTAAGAGACTTATATGAAATGCCCAAGTTCTGTAAATTTGCATTTTCCTTGCACACACTTGCACCGAATATGTGGCTGTTCAATGGATACTTTTTGTAATCGTGTGCTATGAACAAGGGTCCAGTGGCTAGAGGAACAAGTCTTGATGCAGCATCACCTATCTCTAAGAGCTGAGATTATAGATAAATTAAATAGGTTAGTTTTATGCTTTCTTGTGATGTGATAATTAATAAGAGACATTTTCATTATAATTATCTCACATGAGTTTTATGCTTTCTGTAATGTGATAATTAATAAGAGACATTTTCATTATAATTACCTCGCGTGACACCCACAACCTAAATTAGTTGTCTAATTGTGCCATCATTCTTCATCTTTTATTGTTCCCACATGCATCATTTTTTCTGCATTGATTGTAATGAATATATTACGAAATTTATCATGTATAAAAATTAAAATAATGTAAAAGTTTAAATAATATAAACTTAAATTTTCCATTCTTTGACATCTTCATATGTGTCAAATAGATAATGATATACTTTTCATGTTGTAAACTTGTTAATTTCACTCGCTTTCCCATCACCTGACCACCCTCATCGGCGAACTCATAATTATTATCCACACTGGTTGGGTCAAGCATATATTCCCGAGTGTAGATTGATGATTCCACGGTGATGTATTCATCTGTAATTGATCCTTAAATATATAATGCATTCTTGATGTAATCTTTGAAAACTTTCATCAATCTTTCAAATGAATACATCCACCGATATCTAACTGGGCTGCAAAAAAGTGTCTCATCGCATAGGTGTACGAACAAGTGAACACTTACATAAAATAATGATGGAAGAAAGTACTTATCCAACCCACAAATCGCTTCGGTCATCACTACTTTTGCAACCACCATGTGATCTCGATTGACTACCTTCTCACATAAAAGTGAGAAGCAGATGCCAATTTTCATAATAGCCCTTCGCAAATACTTGTGCTTAGAGAAATAATTCTTAAACAATAGAGGAACCAATTGCATGATAACATACCAATCGTGGGACTTGAACTTATGTAAATCATGAGTAGCATAATTCATAATCCTTTGCAAGTTGGATGAAAAATTAGGTGGAAATTATATATTTTGTCTAAAAGCACCATCCTTTCCTCACTTGTCAAAGTAAACACACCAGGGGGAATTATTATCCTTCCTCTAATATCTTCTTTCAACCATAGTTGTGTCTTAAGTTTCAACGATTTAACGTCTTTTCATGCATTTTCTCCATCCTTCGAATGACTCCCCCCAAGGCATGTGCCCATAATATATTCAGTGATGTTCTTTTCTGCATGCATCACATGAAATATAATGTGCATCGAGTTATTCTTCAAATAAGGCAAGTCAAAAAAAATTGACCTCCTAGACTATTTCTTTCTTATCTCAGTTTCATTCCCAGTTAGGGTCTTATTATGCTTGACATTCTTGAATTTAGGATTCCTACTTGGCATATTAGGGCCACAATTAGAAGATTTAATTTAAATTTCTAAACCTAAATGTTTTCTCGGAGGTAGCCTATGTTCAAACCCACCCAATAAAAAATGGAACCTATCTCAAATCTAAAACTATGATCGGGGGGTCAAAACCTCCTATGGAAATGATATATATAGTTTCCGCTATCGATGAGATGCAGAGATTCATTCTCCTCTCCACAAATAGGACACCCCAAATAACCATGTACTACACAACCAAATAATCTCCCATAGGCTAAAAAATCATGAATTCCCCACATCAACATAACTTTGAGTATAAACTCTTCTTTTTTTGAAAATAGTCAAATTCTTGCACACCCTCTTCTCACAACTCATTTAATTCTTCTACCAGAGGAGCCAAGTAGATACTGATGTCCTCACTTAGTGACTTTAGCCTAGGTATCGACAAATACTGCATATAAAATTTAGGTATCATACACTGTGAATGAGGGAGGTTTAGTGGTTCTAGGATCACTATGCGTACACTCTAATTAGTGCTTACATTTATAAATGGATTGAATTCACATGTCAATATTGCCAGACGAATGTTAAGCTATTCTAGCGGAAAATCAGGATACTCATAATTTATCATCTTCCAAGCCGTAGAATCAATAAGATAATGCATAATAGTATCTCTTACTTGTAACCTAGCATGCCAAGTCATTGACTCTGCTATCCATAGAACAGTGAAAAATATCTTCAATCTAGGCCCAACAAGAAAATATTTTAATACTTTTTGAGGAATTTTTGAGCTTGTGCATTCCTTGCCAGTACATTGCACATATCTAGGTTCATCGCATACTAGACACCGATTGAGATTTTCATACTCATTTCGTTATAATATGCAATCATACACACAAGCATGAATTTATTTATACTTCATTTCCAAACCTTTCAAACTATTCTTTATAGTAGGATAGCTATTTGGAAGCATATTCTGCTTGGGTAGTAAGTGCTTCACCCAATTCAAATTCTCGGCACGCTATTTCCAGAAAAAATCATATTGGGTCTTTAAACTATGCAAACCAACCATGGCATGTAAATTTTTTTGATCTTTGTTAAATCTATAGTACAACGAATCGGTCGCCCCATGTTTTAAACTTTGGTAGTACTCGTCAAGGTTATCTCGATATATTTATGAACACCTGAACCTTGTACATCGTTAGTGACCCTTTTTTTTTCTTCCACTTCATGAACTCCATACGTGTCATTAACTAAATCCTCTAGCATATTATGATCTACATTATCCTCCTTCCCTTGTACATCTATCCTACTTATTGAAGGTTATAATGAAGGTTTCTTGGGGATAAAAGGAACTTTCTATTCCCGATGAAAAATCCAAAATTGATTACTATCTTGTAAACCCCATCTTAACAAATGTAGTTCAACCGTTTTCCACTAAAACACCTTACCATTCCTATACTTAGCACATGGACACAAGAAATCTTTATCATTACGACATCTCTTTACATATATAATAAATTCATTAACACCTCTGCAAAACACATCCCCTATTTTATTTCTCTCACCCATCCACTCTATGTATTTAGGATATCTCATCGGATATACTACAAACAATCACCTATTATGGGTAAGAACCGTAGATTCATAGATTAGTATAATTAAAAACGTATTTTCTTTAATTTGATCGTAATATTTATAGTGATAATTTATACATAGTAGTGTTTCATTCCACGTTATAAATGTTTAACAACAAGCTTTTAAAATTTATATGGTCAAATCCACCTGTCAATAAAAATTCAAGAACACGAAACAACAATTCAAATAATAAAGAAAAATATTAGAAATACGTAGGGCCAACCAACTCAATGGCCATCTAAATGTTCAAATCCACCAACACGCAACTTATGAAGTGAACATGAGAAGATAAAAATCGTTATATCATGTTATTGTACCTTTATGTCATTCATTCACATGATAATACATGCCTGCATGCATGCATCCCCCAAAGCAAGTGTTATATAACAAGTAACGAGGGTGAAAAGGTAGTAAGTAATCGTATACAAGTTGATTTAGTGTAAATTTAAAGCAGCCAAGATTATAGTAACGAGAGCTTCTACTAATATCTATTAGCTCTTATTATACTCACCTATTTAACATCATTATGTTTATGATAGCAAATAGGTGAGTGAAACAGGAGCCAATGACTATCTATTGTGGTTCTTATTACTATAATCTAAGGAGGTGTAAATTTACACTAAGTCAACTTCTATATGATTACTTATTACCTTTTTGCCCTCGTTACTTGTTCTATAGCACTTGCTTTAGGGTGCATGCATGACACACACACACACACATATATATATATATATATATATATATATATATATATATATATATATATATATATATATATATATATATATATATATTGAGAGAGAGAGAGAGAGAGTGTTTTAAGGGAAAACCCACTATAAATCAATTTATACCCATTACCTATACCAATTACTACAATATATTGATTTATACAAATTACCAATTTTAATATGCAAATTTTAATTTCTGAAAATGAATTTCAATATACAAATATTAATTTCAGAATACACACACTGAAGACTGCATATTTCCTTCATCTCCTCTAAAGGGCGAGTGGTCCTATCTCATTCAAGACCGCTTATTTCTCTAATATACTTAGCAGCTCATGCACATTGTTTCCATTTGAGGAAAATTCTGCAGTATATCCCCATATTTCTTCAGTACACGACATAAATTCGCAAGTGTAAGCGTTATTTCAATTTTTCAATTGAAATAACACTTAACACCGCATCATCCAGTATGTACCTAAAGAATATTAAGAGACGACAACATAGATTCCTCCAAAAGTAACAAGTTTAAGCCAATAAGAATATTATTATATAGAAACTATGTCTTTCCAAACTGTTCAAAGGGGGAAATTCGAGACACCTCATTACAAGCGTAATGACTCTCGAACGGGTCTAAGGGATATTGAATGTGTATGCATAAGAACTAGAAGGCTAGTATCTATGTGCACTATATGTAATTCAAAGTAGTTATAATTTACCATGGTAAGTATGTTTCATTTATTTGATAGTAATGTTTATAGTGATGATATATACATAGTTCTGAACGTATTTTGCATCATTAATTGTATAATAACAAACTTTTAAAATTTATATGGTCAACCAACTCAATGGCCATCGAAATGTTCAAATCCACCAGTCAACAACAATTAAATAATTCCAAACAATTCAACAATTCAAGAGAGAGAGAGAGAGATAGAGGGAGATGTGTACCCAAATGCGTGTAGAGATAGAGATAGTCGCTGGAATATATGAGGAAGAGGAAAAGAGGTTGCCCTTGCTGAAATTAGAGAGAGAAACAAAAGATCAAATATCAAATACCAATTACCAATTCAAATTTCAATTTCAATTTATAATACCAATTTCAATTTCAGTTTCAATTTATAATACCAATTTCAATTTCAATTTAAATTCTAAATACCATTTTCAATTTGAATTTATACTAACCCACACATTGAAACACACACATACACACACACACACACACACACTACCCCCCCACATGCACACACCGACCCCCCCCCACATACACACTGACCCCAAAATGCACACACTGACAGACACATTGACCCCAAAATACACACGCACACACACTGCCCTCTCACACTGAAATCTTGGCCCCCCCACACACACATAAAGGAAAGAGAAAGAGAAAATAACATACCATTTGAGAGGGAGTGGGATAATCGCTGAGAGGGAGAGAAAGAGAGGCAGACATGAGAGAGAGAAAATTGAGGGGAATTAAAATGGGGGAACAGTAAATGAAGCAGCTAGGTTATTAAGTTATAGGAGTTTTTAACGATATTTGACCATGATTAGTCCGTGATAATTGTCGTCACGATTAAAGATCGTGGCAAAAAATGCCAATTTTTTGTCATAATTTTTTACCGTGACAACCTTGGCCGGGTGTAGGATGCTATTTTGGCAATTTTTGGTGTAGTGTAGTTTTTTTTACCAATCGTAGGCTCCCAACTTATTTATAAGTTGTACAACATAATTCTTTAGTGGGTTTATGCTTGTTCTAGGCCGAATAAACCAACATGTACTATTCCATCATTTTTAGATGGGTTTTGTGTTGAGAAATGATACAATAATCACAATAGTAAGGGAATATTTTTTTGAGATAAATAACTTGAAATATTTGAAACAAAAAAAAATTCATCTAATGATTAAATTTCTTAAGTTTCAAGGAATTTCATGACCTTGGTACTATTGTTTATCTAATTCCTCTAGGTGATATAATCCATCGCTCCATTTTAACTCTATCTTGTAAGGTCCCTACCAGTTTGATGCAAACTTTCCATCTAAAGGATTCTTTTCCACATGCAGGATCTTTTTGAGGACCAAGTCATCGACCTGGAATTCCTTGACTTTTACCTTCTTATCATGTTTCTTAGTCAGCTCTTGCTGGTAAGCGACTAGATATATGCGATCGGGTTCCTTCGTTATTCCACAATGTCCAACTTATGAGCCATTCGGTTGTTATTTGACCATATTCAAAGATATCAGTCCTCAGAAATAGAAGACCGATATCCAGAGGGATGACTGCCTCCATATCGTATTCCAAATATTATATGGTCTCTCTAGTCAGCCTTCTAGGTGTTGTTCTATAGGCCTAAAGGACAAAAGGGAGCTGATCCACCCATCTTTCCATTATGTTTTCTAATCAATGCTTACTTCCAAATATCAAGGTTTTGTTTGTGATATCATTATATCCATTGAACTATGGAAATACAAATGAGTCATAGTGAATTCTAACTCCATATTCTGGACAAGAATATTTTAATGTGATGTTGTTAGTGACTAAAGCTCTTGGGATTCCAAATGTAGTGATACTGTTTCTCTAAATGAAGCGTTTGTCATCTACTTCTCTAATATGGGTGAGTGGATCTTCCTCCACCCATTTAGTGAAGTAGTTAATGGAAGTTATCAGGTATTTTACGTCGCTTGATGATTTGAGAGAACTTTTGGAATTTAACGCACTTGTGGATGATCTGAAGAGCATATTTTTGCATGAAAGGCCACTAATATCCATGAGAGATCGAGCAATGACAGAGATATACCTCCCTCTTAAGTGAGTTCCAAAACAACCCTCGTGCAACTCACTAAGGATTCCTTCTACTTGGTGTGTATGTACACACTTAAGGCAAGGACCAGTGAACGATCATCCTTAAAGTTTCCCTTTGTAGTTAAGGCAGAACCTTACCGAATGTATTTTTAATTTGTGACCGTTTTACCATCTTTTGGTAAATCCTCATTTTTCAAAAGGGACATGATCATATCCATCAATGATAACACCGGCTAGACTTGCATGATGTCTGAGGCCAACTTTGGTTCATCGATACTGGGTCGATACACATATTCTACCTTAATCGTTCTCTTTACGTCACAAATAATGACATAATCAAGGGTAGTGATGAGAATAATTTTATACATTATAATCCCCATATTTATTCTTTTTTATTCTCATTTTTATAATAAAATAAGTTAATTATGCTAGTTTAGTAAATTTGAAGAAATATAGGAAGTTGACATGAAAATGGCCTAAAAATTATAAAGTCGATACTAAAAATGATAAAATTGTAATTTTATAAAATTTATATTTTTATGTGCCAAAATATGCTTATATTATTTATTTTTATATTTTGTAAGTACACCTGTTTGGACGAAAGACAAAGTAAAATGACAGTTATTGGATACATTGCAACACGACATATTCAATAGTGCAATGACAAAAATAAATCATAACTCATACACAAAGTGACTGTTTGAGACATTGCATACCTTTTTCAAAAGGTCTTTTAATGTTCTACAACTTTTTAGTTCAGGCAAAAATGAGATTTTGAAGTGCGGGGGGTAAAAAATGCAATTAAAGCTTGTGCCGAAAAATGACCAAAAAAGTGACAAAAATACAAAAATATATATATTAAAAATTGTTAGTTAATTTAAATAATAGGATCTAATTATTGACCACGCGGTCTTAAGTCCAAGTCTTAGGGTTGAAAAATACCATAAAAATTCTCTTTTCAAAGGGAAAAAGATGAGACAAAACACATGAGGTATGCGTAAATGAGGCCAAGGCTCTTTACAGCTCTTGTGGCATATGATTAAAAAAAAGACTATAAGAGGTGCCTCCCCATTTCTTTATATAGGGCGGACCCTGAACTTTCTCCTCTTTTACCCTATATTTTTTTTTTATTTTTTATATGAAATTTTTAGGAGGAGTTGTTGACTATTATTTTGTGTAAGACTTATTTATCTGTTTCTTGAATCCAAGTAAGTATTATCATTTATTTATTTATGTTTTAATTTATTCCATGTTAGGCTACGTGCTAGAGTTAGGATGAAATTACATGTGTTCATGTTTGTGTGACTCAATACATCCGAAAAAATTATGTCCTTGAATGTTTAACAATATCTCTTGTTTACTACTTCATATTAATGTTAAAAATTAAAATGAGATATTATTTATATTTCGTTGAATTCAATGTGTGGTTTATTTATTTAAATTTTTACACATTGTGTTTCGAAAGATTAAATTAATAATTGAGTTCTAAACCTTACTTTGACGAAATAGGTACTATTTTGTTGACATTAATAACAATAAAAAGGGAACTTTCACGACATACCACCAATGATAATTATGGTTAGAGGTCAAATTATTATGTAGAAAATAATTAGGGTTATAAACAAACAACAATGTGACCACATGTATAGGATTTCAAAAACGAAGTTCGTTAAGTAATTAATTTTTTTATTCATAATATCGTGTTAGCATTTTTTGGCATTACTTTAGTTCGTGTTACTTTAGTTGCAAATGTAATTTATAAAAATCTCAAACTTTTTCACCGAGATTAGGAATTAAAATTTAAGATAACATCGATTTATTAAATAAAAAGGCATATACTTTGCATAGTTGCCATATGTGTGACCTCTCTCTTGTATTATATACTATAAATGGTTTGTGCATTTGTGAGTAATTTAATTTGACACAACAAGTGTTTGGCGTTGTTATCAGGGAACTAATTTTAATAAATAACTCATTAGTCTTAGGTTATATTCCTTCTACTTGTTATCATTTACTGTTTAAAAACAAAAAATATATAAAAACCAAAAAATATATATAAAAAAAAGTAAAAAATATAAAATAAAAATAAATATTTTCGTAGTAATTTGTTCTATAGGATTGATTAGGAATTTTATGTAGTGTATGCGTTCTTGGGTTCGTGAATAAACACACCATTTATCTAGCAAAGAAATGGATGAAGGAGAACTTGCACCTAATACACATTGGGATCTTTTGTCCTAAATTTCTACTAACCCACCTTCGTACATTGTGTTTGCCCGCTACTACCACGACACGTTATCAATTACAACCTCAAATAATTCAAATTTTGCCAACCTTTCACGAATTTGACAAAGAAGACCAATATTTACATATAAAGATTTTCTTAAATTTTGTTTTACTTTTAAATTTCAAAATTTCTTTGACGAGGGAGTTCGTCTACATTTATTCTACTTCTCACTATAAGATAATGCAAAATTATGGCTTAACTCCCCTGCTCCTGGTTCCATTTAGTGTCTAAATTTTTTGGCAAGTTTTTTCTAATGTCAAAAACTATTTCCCTTAGGAGATAAATAACAGATTTCTTTCTGAAAGAAAATGAAAAATTTCTGGAGTGTTGGGAAATTTATAATAATTTACTTTTAACATTCCCTCACCATGATTTTGAGAGTTGGAGGCTTGTTCAATACTTTTACAATAGAATTTTTTAAGTTTGATACCTTTTATTTTGAGAGTTGGCGGGATGTTCTAGTTGAGGACATCCTTGTAAAGGTTGATACCTTTTATTTTTCAGTAGAATTTGTTATCCTTCGAACCCAACTTGTAGTCATTCTAGAGAGACGTTTCGTAGACACATCTAATGCGTTTATAAACCGTCGCAAACGATTGTTGAATCTTTCCTTTGGAAATATCACTTTCGAGCTTAATATTTTTTATATAACTAAGTCGCCGCTATATGTAAATGATAATATAACTGAGATTAATCTTATTGATAGTCTAATGGAGCAGAATTTTCTCCAAACACATTGCGAGGACACACTCGAGGCATGATTGGCCTACTTTGGGTGTGATTTTAATATTGATGATTCCATTGAGCAAGTCAATTCTCGTTTCGATTTGTTACCTTTAATGAACATGTATATTTACACACCAAAAGTGCAACCCTTAACGTTCTCCTCATCACGACCACTCATTTCCACAATTGAACCGCCCAAGTTGGACCTCAAAACTTTGACTGACACAATGACATATGCATTTTTAGGTTCATCTAACATGCAACCTATCGTTATAGATTCAAACTTGGATTATGATCAAGAAAAGAAAATATTGAATGTCACGAACGAACACAAAGAAGCCATTGGGTAGTCCACAAAAGATATAAAAGGAATTAAACCCTTAGCGGTTCTGCACAAAATTCATTTAGAAAAAGGTGCTAAAACATGACGTGAACCACAAAGGTGACTAAATCCCATTATATAAGAAGTAGTGAGACTGAAGGTTTTAAACATCTTAGATGCGGGTATTATTTATCCAATTTTAGATAGTGAGTGGGTGAGTCTAGTACAATTCGTTCCTAAGAAGTCGAGCTTATGATAATTATGAACGAAAATAATGATTTAGTTCCATCTCGTGTTCAAACGGGATGGCTTGTTTGCATCGATTAGCATAAGTTATACTCAATGACGTGGAATAATAATTTTTACCTTCCTTTCATTAATCTTATGTTAAAAAGACTACCCCATCATGCTTACTATTTGTAAGATCAAGTTTTATGATTTATCATTAGATTTAGTTAGGCATATTACATTACACCCCACTTCACCAGCATGTACATTCTTAAGCTTTCAAGAAAATAAAAGTTAGTTGAAGAATTCAATAATCAAAGATCGATTGCCACTATATTTATCGAAGAAGTTATATGAGATTGATTTTGTGTAAACATTTTATTCAGGGGTATTTTAAAATTATTTGTTTTTATAAATATATTTCAAGGCTATTTTTAAAAGTTTTTCAAAGATTTTTTTTTTCAATTTTTTAAGTCATTCGAACGACTTCGTAGTTTTCATTCGAACGAGAGTAGTTATTCGTTCAAATGAACTTCAAATGACCATCGAACGAGGTTTCTTTGTTAGCAGAATATATGTTGTTTGAAGCTTGTTAGAAGTTGGTTCGAACGAGATGAGTTTTTCATTTGAACAAGTTTGGTTGTGGTTTGAATGAGATATACAGTTTCATTAAAATGAACTCCTATGTTCTTTTGAATAAGACCACAAAATTTGTACCGACTCGAAAAACATCTTTTCTATATAAATGGGTTTTGACATCAATTTTTTGTAGAACTTTTGGTGAAAATGAGTTTCCCATATAATACTAAAAGGTCTCCAAACCTTAGTTTCACCAAAACACACTGCTTTTACAAATACAAACCCGGTGGATGATCTGTAATCACTTTATCAAACCTTGAAGAACACATACCATGGTCATATACCTATGCAGTTCATTCTTCGCTAATAAAGATGGGAAAAGATTTTCTTGAGGATGATCGGTGGACACCGAGTCAAGTGGAGCTTAATATGGAGCATTGTTGGATCTGCATCGCTTTTTGCTAATAATAATGAAGGAAGACATAACCACAAAACTTATTGGAATCTAAGGCTGTAAGTCTGTCTATGTCACTCTGTAATACATAGTTGCAACAATGATGAAAAATTATTTTATCGAAGGTTTTTTCCATCATGTCTTGTTTTGTGGTTTATTTCTTTCAATTTAGATTCAATATCTTGCATGTTTAGGTTCACCTAATTAATCAAGATAAAATTGGATTAAATTGAATTTGTCTTGTGTGCAACCTAATTTACGATTTATATATTTAACCATATAATTGGACCTGTTTATAATGAATTTACAAGTTAGTATCAAAGCTTATTTCTACAAGTTATTTAGATGAATCCTAGTGGTTATATAGAGAAGTTTTACAATAGGCCACCATTATTTGATGGTTCAAATTATGCCTATTGGGAAGCTCAAATGAGATCGTCTTTAAAATTAATCGATTAGCATGTTTGGGTTGCTGTTGAATCAGTGTGGACTCGTCCTATCATGACTAATGAAAATGTCATTAGTCTCAAGCCATTTGCAATTTGTCCTAAGGAAGATTTTATATTATAACTTTAACTCTCGTGGATTGAATGATATTTTTGATGTTGTCCCACAAAATGAATGTCGTAATATCATGACGTGTACCATATCTAAAGAAGCTTAGGATGTCCTCTAGCACACACATGAGGATATGAATGTTGTTAAAGCTTCCAAGCTTCAAAACCTCACCACACAATTTGAGACTACAAGCCTGTTTGAAACTAAAAACTTTGATTAGTTTTATGCCTGTATGTTTGATATTGTGAATTATTATTTTAGTTTCAGTGAGGAAATTTTGAAAATGAGCGTTGTTAAGAAAATTCTAAGGTCTCTGCTGTCTCATTTTAGTTGAAAATTTATCATCCTTAACTCTTTGGTAATTCTAGGACAGCTTGTAGATGAACTTCAAACATACGTATTGGACATGTTCCCCAAAACCCAAAATAAAAAATAAAAAGGAACATATTTAAAACTTCAATCAAAGGGGAAAAAGGAGGTAGGTGACTCCAAATTCGAATTTGATCTAGTGATGTTGCCATGTTTGCTAAAAAATCAAAAAGTTTCTTAAATTCAAAAATAAAAATTCTTCCAATGTGTTTTTTTTAGAAAAATAAAAATTACAAAGCGGGTAAGAACATTTTAGAGAATTATGAAAAGAAAGATACAAGTGAGTATTCTAAGAAAGATGAATCAGAGAGATGTTATGAGTTTAAGGGGAAAGGTCACAAAGAACACGAGTGTACCATTAGTCTTAAGAGATAGTGCAAAGACAAAGCCACCTATAATTCCAATCTAAGAAATATTGATGCCGAGTTAGTAGATTTCGGGGAGAATCATCGTATGGATGTAACTTCGTCGAGTTCATGGAAAGTCATGTTAGTATTTCATGTACGTCTCATGCCGATGAGGATGTTTATGAAAATGTTAACCTCGATAATCAATTGAATCGTTGAGGAGCTCTGAGGGTGCTGATTATAATTTGATTGAGGGAGAACGTAGCCTCCAATGCGCTCACTCCAAACTTTACACCGAGTCATTAAAAACAAAAAAAAAAAAATGTAGCTCTTAGGTTATTGTCTTAGGAGAAGGATTTGAAGGTTTTGAGAGAGCGTGAGACCACAATTATAATCTCTTTGAGTGAGCAACTTCTTTTGGTGTGTGTGGGGGGGGGGGGGGGGGGGGGGAGGGAGAGGGGATAATGACTTGACCAACATAGTGGCTAGTCTTACAATAGATATTCAAACATCATTGGAGACATGTGAGAAACTTGAAGCCCAGATTTTCCAACTCAAGAAAGATATCGAATGTGATTGGGAGGTAAAAGTAACTATAGAGGACACCTTTAAGAAGGTTGGAAATATGTTCCTACATCCTAAGGTTTAAGAGAAAGTCAAGCGATAGGTTACAAAGGTGCATACACTTCTAATATCGCACTCGAAGCGGTTCCCAAGTTTATGATGGATCCTTAACCTTGACCTAAACCACCAAGGAGAACTCGTCCCAGGCATTTAACCAAGGTATACGAAAACAAGTCTATGTTTTACCCATTGTAAATGAAGAGGTCACCTTCGGGAGTTCTTCTACAAGCTAGGAAGAGTTTATCATACACATGTTACCACACACCACCATAGATTATTTGCTAGTCTTAGAGAGAAAGTTGAGTTTCTAGTCACTACTTCTAAAAGTTTAATTGAAGAATTTCAAAGAATTTCTATGCCTTTTGAGAATAATTTCCATAAGTTAACTAGTGCCAATAATGAAAAGGGCGAGAAAAAGGCTGCCACTCTTGGGTACCTCAAAGTGATTAAAAAGACCTTGTTGTTCACGTTGATCTTAAGGATCAAGATACTTTTTAACGATATTTTAATAGTGGATGCTCTAGGATCATGATCGGTGACCAGTCACATTTTACCAACTTTGTGCGTCAGAAGGAAGAAAAATTCACCTTTGTAAGGAAAAATTTTCAATCGAGTTAATTTGTTTCTAATTGTCATAATTTCAAAAAAATTATTTGATTCGAAGGTTAGTCATTGTGTTGTAATTCGAGAAAGCCTATGATGTGTTATGTTGAAGACGTTGCGATAAAGATTTGAAGATAATATTTGTTCTTGTTTAGTGCCTACATTTTCTTCACGCTTGGTTTATCTTAGATAACTAAGGTATAAATGCTTAATGAATTTCAGATTTAGGATTTTAATTAAGTCTATGTTTGTAAATTAAAATGTTTAGGGACTTTGAAAAATATTTTGGAAACGTAATTTTAAAATATTTTTTAGCTATATTTAATTTAAAAAATCGAGGTTGTTTTAAACTAAAAATAATTTTTGATTGCATTCGTTCAAACGAGATGAGAATCTCATTCAAACGAAGACTATTTATCGTTCGAATGGGAAGCCACCTTGAAATTTGTGTTTTTATATCTAAATACTTCTTTTGCTCAAAACACAAGAACTTTTGTCGAAAATTGTTTCTTCACCAGTTTACAAAAATTTTAACTTGTTTTCAACATCCTTGGTATTCATGATCCAAATTTTAACATTTAAAAGATATAGTCATCTTGATGTTTGCACCGAAAATTGTTCTTCCTTCTTGAACAATTATTTTAATGCAGTGGACTCCGTATGTGCTAATTGGGAATAAGAAGCAGTGAACTTTGCATTCGGATTCACAAACGATTGCTAGAGTTAATTGGTGGATACCGAGGTGCATGTGGACTCATGTGCCATGGACACTTACATGGGTGGATTCTTGCCTTGATGTTGTGGAGGAGAGGTTGATGACTAGAAGATCATCAATGCTTGTGGGTGATCAGGTCATTGAGTAAGTCATGTCTACTTTTTTATAATTTCATATCATAGTGGATTGTTTAGCTAGACTGGCCGAGGTTTTTTCCTTTAGTGGTTTCCTTGTGCATTGCCATCTTGTGGTGTGTTTGATTTATTTCCTTTATATTCTTAGTCACCTTATATGCTTGATATAGGGTTAACAAGATAAAATTAGGCAGATCAAATTATTTTCACAAGATAACTTTGTTGGTGCTAAGTTAAAATTTGGAAAATTTTAAAAAACATTGCATTTTCCTAAAGAACACTTCTTAGGGGCCTTCTCAAATGGGTATCAGAGCTAGAATAATAAATTATAGTTTTTGTGATCCCTTGTCTTTAGGAATGAATCCACGAGGGTTTTATGTTTTTAGATGAACTGTGCTTGATGGGACTAATTACACTTACTGAAAAATGTGTATGAAGTTAACACTTAAGGATATTGATGAATGTGTGTGGTTAGATATAGTTAAAGGTTGGACACCACCAGTCACGAGAGATGGAAAGGAAACTCTATCAAAACTGGTTGAGTCATGAACTGGTGCCGAGCACAAATTAAGGGTTTGAATGAACTTTTTTATTCTATCTCTGTAAAGGAAATTTGTTGTATTATGATGTGTGAGACATCTAAAAAGGCATGAGTTATAATCCAACTCTCTTATGAAGGTACCAACGCTGTTAAGTCTTCTAAACTCCGAAACATCACCACCCAATTTGAGATGATTAAGATATTATAGAGTGATACCTTTGATGAGTTTTACGCTATATTTTTCGATGTAGTTAATTCGTCATTTAATTTAGGAGAGAAAATACATGACAATCCAGTGATTAAGAAAATCTTAAGATTGAACCCAAAGGGGACTTTTTTGAATTCTTTGAGGTTTCTGAACTCAATGAAACTAGAAGAGATTGTAGGTGACTTACAAACCTATGAGCTTGACACGTTTACCTCCAAGAATTTGACGAAGAAATAACAGGGTGTTGCTTTGAAATCTCAAAAGGAGGAGATACTGGTTTCAGATGATGAGTCAGACATCAAATCCAAAGAGGTGGCCATATTGGAAAATAAGCCCAAGAAATTTATCAAATTTCTAAAGCAATCGAAAGATGCCAAAATATTTGAGAAATAAAATAACAAGGCCGATCGCATCCCTAATAACCGTAGTGATAATGTTAAGAGGAATGATTCAGAAATATTTTTTGGTTGTGATGGTTATGGCCATATAGTATCTGAGTGCTTCACTGAACTAAGGAAGGAGGGAAAGAAATCGATATCATATAATGCCACCTTTAGTGATAGTGATCTAGAAGAGGGGAACAAGTCCTCCAATGAGAAGGACTTTACCACGTTCATGGTTAGTCGTGTGAGCGATGATGAGAAATATTCCCATGAAGATATATCTTTGCATGACACTTTCGATCCCATAGCTACTGATTCTCAAGTGGGTGAGGGTGATGAGAGTGAAGAGGAAGAAGTGGTGGAAAGTGAGTTGCAAGTTGCCTTCTGTAAATTATATGAGGAAATTGTGAAGGTGAAGAAGGAATATTGAAGTTAGAAGTTAGGTTGAAAGAACATGCCGTAGCAAATAATAATGATGCATTGATTGAGAATCTTAGGGTATGTGATAATACTTTTTAGGACAAACTAGAATATATTGAGGCTCTGGAGAAATTGATTTTAAAGTTTGAGGAGTCTATGCATTTACTCGAGTCTTGAATAGTTGAGCTTGAAGAGAGATTCCGAGATTAAATTATGGTTAAATTTGATTTGGAGGCTAGGTCAAAAAAGTTGGATAGGTTGTTAGGCACTGTCATTATCAGAGATGATAGGTGTGGAATTGTCTTCGATAATCGTGCTGCTCCCACTCCTAAAGCCAAGTGCATATATATGAGAGAGGTGACTAGGAACGTTAGGAAATGTCAACCTTTAGGTAACACTCATCGCTGTGCTTACATTTTCACTCATTGCAGTAGGAAGGGTCACCTTAGACATGTTTTCTATGATATTAAGAACGATTCTAGGAAGTCTTAGAATAGAGATGCTTCAGTTCTCAAAACCCTTATTTTTCGTTACACACCTCCTTGGGTTAGGAAACCATATTACAGGCTTTAGGTGTTAGGCTTGGTGATTCTCATTTTCTTGCACATGATTCTCCCCATGTTAGATCTTATGGTTGAGTGTGTTAGTCGTGTTTGGCATACTCTTTTTGTGTCTTATTTATATATCTTTCCTAGGGTTATGACTTGTTTATATTTTGTATTTTTATCATTTTATTTCTTGTGTCATATTGAGAAAAATACTAAAAGATTTTATTTTTCATAAATTTTTGAAAAATACAAAAAGATATTTTTTTGGTCAATTTTTTTTAAAAAACTCAAAATTATTTTTGGTTTTTGTGTTTAGAGGTTTAAACTTATGCTATGGAATTTTGGTGTGCTTGAATCCCCTTTACTTCACAATTTCCATGTGGCTATGACATTTGGTCTTGACTTTAAGTACTTAGATTCATCTTAACCATGTTGATGGAGTTTTTTTGAATTTGACTTGCTTTATGAATTAGAGTGTGTATATGCCACCACTCATACATGCACGAGAAATTTTGAGCGTTTAACTTCTCATGTACATTTGATTTTGGTGAGACGTTCTTCTCTCACTCTTGGCATCTACACTTATTTATGACTTAGGCGAAGTTGTACATTTAAGAACTATTTCCCATGAGTATATTTTTGTATTATAAAAGAAAATGAAAATACACGGTAAAGGGCTACGAAAGACAGGTCTTTGCGTGAAAGACACCATTGGAAAGAGCCCAAGAAAAATAAAGGCAATAAAAGAGCAAAAAATTCCAAAAAGGGTCAACGTAGAATAGCATAAAAGAAAAGTTAGTACTTAAAAAGAATCATGAGTTAGAAGAGAATAAAAATTTATTTGTTTATCTTTTGAGGGAGTTTAGTCGAAGATCAATGGATTTTCACAATGAGTCATAGGTTTAACAATCGTGTCATTACACTATTGTTTGGTAGAATCATCAAAAGCTAGATTTGTGTGCATTATGAATGTTTTATTCATTAAGTTCAATTTATAATTGTCATATGTGGATAAACAATATTTTGATAATATTTTGTGGTTAATTACAGCTTCTTGAACGTATTTATGTGTTTGGTCCTAATTCATTTGTTTTAGTTCACTCCTATTCACTCCATTCCATGTTGACGCACATTGATACCATATTATCGTATATCTCATTTGTCTTTGTGTTAGTTTTTCCTATTTTTGTTTGTGTTAGATGGATGTTTCTCATGTTTTTTTACCTTTCTGGGTCTTGTATCAGTAGTTTGAGGAGAGATTTCGAGTTTTTTGGGTGATATTAGAACTAAATATTGGTTCGTTGGAATGAGTTTTGGATCTCGTTCGAAGTGGAATTTAAATGAACATTAAAATGACACCCCACTATTTTGGCTTCACTACACCAAATCCTGCGAATGGTCACGGCCCAAGTCCGTGACTAGGTGGTCACGGACTTGGGCCGTGACCATATCAATTTTTGGCGTGACCATATTTATTACCACACTAAGTCATGGATGCTCTGGAAGTAGTCACAGACTAAATCCCGGACCATTGTGGGTCATGGACTGGGTCCGTGAACACGGCATCACGAACTTGAACCTGGTCACGAACCAGGGGTCATGTACTTTGACCGTGAGCATAGGCATGAATGTGAGAAACACACACACATATTGGGTCACTGCTGGGTCCATGACCATTTCTTAGTGTGGGTCATGGATATGGGCCATGACTATCCCTCATTCGAGTAGTGGTTATGATAGAAAAATGGTCGCGCATGGTGGGTCACGGCTCTAGGCCGTGACCAGGTTCAATCTAGCGACCTACTTACCTTCATTTATTGGTTGCGCATGGTGGGTCACGACTCTAAGCCGTGAGCAGGTTCAGAACTTAAAAAAAGACCCGCTGCATATCCTCATTTCTATCGAACGATTTTAGTGTCTAAAGGTTGTGCAATTTGTGCAATTTCTGGCGATTTGTGCGATTTCATTTCGATTTGTCTAAAGGTATTGTGCCCTCGTTTCAATTTCACAATTTACATATCCTCATTTCCTCATTTCTATTTAAAGCCCTAATTTCTGTGTGTGTACGTATAGATTTATGTTTGTATGTGTGTGTGTGTGTGTGTGTATGTGTATATGTGTGTGTATGTATATATTTATGTTTATATATGTGTGTATGCATAGATATATGTGTATACGTGTGTTTATGTGTGTAATTATGAACAAATAAATTGGCTTTTATGTCAATAAATCTGAGATTGTATGTATGTGCATGTATAGACTGTATGTGTGTGTATGTATAGATTTATATCAAACAAATATCAGGGTTTAGTAAACCCTAGATTGTATGTGTGTGTATGAAAAGATTATGTCAATAAACCTTATATTGTAGGTATGTGTATTTATTTTGACAAAATATTATTCAAACCCCTAGACATTATATTTTTTTGAAAAAATATAAGTAAATGGATTTTTAATAAGTAAAAAAAATCACGTCCACCTTTTTGTGGGTTATATGCATGTCATCATATTATATTGGGAGTTATATGCGTGTCATTATTTATTTTTACAAAATATAATTTTTTTTACATACGAGTCGCAAACACGTGTGCACATTACTATAGTGAGATATTTTTGGTTTGGTTGTTGGATACTATGTTGGATTATTGAATTGATAATACACATATACTTTTAAAATATCTCATAATAAATCTTAACAAAACGTGTTACAAACAATTACGCGCAGATTGTTGATGGGAATTTACATCGATGAGATCCATAATTCAAGGGGTTAAGATAAGGGTAGTGATGAATCAAAACCTTAATCAAACTAACATAACCTTATACATCATATGTTTGAATTAATAGTTATTAATTAATTAGATCCCTTAATTGTAGGACTCATATACACACCCTCGTATACTTTTCTCAAGCACGATGATAATCAATGTCAACAAGAGTGGGAGAGATTGTAATTAGACCACACATAAAACTCTTTTATTAGTATGAGCCATATAGAGGGTACTCCTATTTATAGGAATGGAAATAAAAATATCGAGCCATTAAACTACCTTGTAAATCGTGGGGCTGATCTCCATCAAGTTTACCTGTTTGATCGTATTCTATTGTGACACCCCGCCCAATTAAACCATGGGTGATCAAGCCTTAATTTAATTTAAACAGGTTTCTTAAATGGTTCATTCTTAGAATCATTGTCGAAAACTTTTTAAATTACTAACCAACTAAGGGAAATTAAACTAGTGCCAAATTTTATCTTCCTTAAGCAGAATAAACAACCCATACGAAACAATACAATTCCAACAATACTAAAACAATTCTCATAAATAACTGAATACAAATAAAGTCTTGTCGAAAACCACGTCCAAGAAAAACCAACTCAAAATCCAAAATCAGAATAACTGTAAAAGTAAAGATTGGACAACATGTCCCAACTGAGAGTACTAAAACTGAGATCCTGCACTAGATCTAAAAAAGAGAGACGTCTAAACAATCCCTGCAACATCCACACGTGCTTCAGCTCCCAAATTCCTGGAATGAAATCATGCTGGGTGTCCCTGTGGCTGGGCACCTAAAAGGTTTTTAAAATTTTTACATAGCAAGAGTTAGTACTCAAAAATATTTAAAAATATTTTTCAGGCAGTTATCACAATTGAGTTATTGATTACACATATTAAGATTTCGCACACTCCCTTGAGCTTCCTCACCTCTCTTCGATAGTGCATGTCTAACGAGGGTACTTAGTTCACCTAGTTATACTACCCCAGTTAACTAGATCTGAATACCCCACTACATGTACCCCCTCGCTAAGTCCCCATAACATACTCGCAGTATTTTAGTAATCCATATTTCATATGCTATAAACGTAGATAACTTACTTACTTCTTGTTATCCTTATCTTATAATAATTACATCACGCTACTTAATTATTACTAAGATATTTTCAATCCATCTCATTATCTACTATTCTAAGTCAGTAGATTATACACATGGAATACATTTTATCACGCAACATGTATTAAATATTAGTTATCACTATCATATCCTTTTGACACACATAAAGGACTCTTGGTTCGGAATGATTCATCGACCCCAAGTGAGCATTGGTTCAGAATGATCCATCGACCCCAACTATTTATATATATATATATATATATATATATATATACAAATATTCTGGTTCGGGACTCTTTCATCGCGACACTAGTTTTAAGGTTTGGTTCGGTATTTTGCATCGACCCCAAACATATAGTAACTTTATGTTAGTTCGGAATATCTCATTGACCCTAACATAATTAATTTAGGTATAATTCTCTTAACCCAAAAATTCATATAATTTTATAGGTACACACCCGACCTATCAAATCATGCCCGTACGTAATATATTTTACTTATATTCGCCGTACTCATTAATTTACGATTTATTTCACTATCGCATTTATTAGAGTATTCACGCAACTCTAAGGGTCCTAGTTATCCCTCCCTTGATTTAGTAATTAAGCTACCTCTAAACTACTGGTATTTTTCTGGAATTGACTCTCACTCTTTCCATAACTAAATTCTCACATTCCCGACACACGACTTAATCGGTTACCTTCCCATTGGTCCATTTCTCCAAATTTCACACTCAATCATTTAGGAAGAAATCTCACGGTACACCTACTAGTATATATTAAGTCCATTCATAGGTAAAATGTCATCACTAAGGTTCCCATTAAGTGATGGTAATGAAAAGAAATTTATTCACAAAATTTTCTAAAGAACAACCAGGGTCGATCGATCGATGGGATGAGGTCGATCGATCAACTGCTCGATCGATCGACATTCAAGGGTCGATAGATCGATCGAGCAGTTACAGACCCAGATTGTCTTCTTCATGCGGGTTACACCAATTTTGTTTATCCATCTCACATGATAATTCACCATACTTGTAACTAACAATTTTTAATCATTCCTACATATTCTGGGATGATTACTAACGATCTAAAACAGCAAAATGATTACAAATTTTGTCCAGATTAACTAAAAATCTTCTTATTATTCAAGAACCCTAAAAATACAATTCTTCCATCTTTTCATCAAAACTCCAGATTTTTAGTTCGATTTAATCATCAAGTCTTCTATGATATCAGATTATTTGGAGATAAAAAACGTTCTACATGAAATCCCTATCAATCATGGATCATATTCAAGTGTTTGTTCCCAAAAATATCATAAAAATCATGTTCTTCCTAAAACTTACATATGGGTATTATAACTCAATTTATTTTGAAAATAACCACTGGTCTTATGTTTTGTAGGGTCTGATTTCGTGGTTGTTGTTGATGATTGATGATTCTTATCCTTCAATCCTTCTTCCCAACAAGTTGGTAGTGAAATTTCCTTTGAATTCTCTCTACTTCCTTCTTTTGCCTTAGGAAATTATTTCTTTCTTCTCTATAATGGTTGTGGTGTATTTTTTTCCTCTCTAACCCTTGCCTCCAACTCTTATAATCTGACTTAGGGTTCCAAAATTCGTAGGTCTGCTCACCCTTAAATGTAAAGAGACCAAAATGCCCTCGTATGGTCCCAGTTTAGCCCAAAAATGACCCGACACTCAACTAGTACCCCCGGGTACACTATTTTGACTAATTCGACCCTTTCGGAATCATCTGTGGACTCTAAATTATCTTTTGAGTCTCTTAAAATATGTTTATCATCTCACCTTCAATTTTGTCTACGCGCGACACTCGATCGAGACTTTCAATATTTACCATTCACATTTAGTTAATTTTTAATCGTCATTTTAATCAGTGTCTTACTTTCAATGTTTGTCTAATAGCCATAATGATTAAATAATAACTTAATAATCATTATTATTATTATTATTACATCACATTAAATTACTCTACTCTCGTAATTTAATTTTAAACGTAACACTTTAAATTACTCTACTCTCGTAATTTAAATAAAAGTGTATTTTCACATTAAATTACTCTACTCACGTAATTTAAATTAACTATGCAGAAGTATGGGGTATTACATACTTCCCCCCTTACAAAGGAATTTCGTCCTCGAAATTTAGAAAATACCCGCGGTGAATAATTCTGGATACTGTTCTCGCATATCCTCCTCCCACTCCTAAGTAGACTCATCCATATTGTGATGTCCCCACCGTACTCGCACTAAGGGTACCACCTTGTATCGTAGTTTGCGCTCACTATAATCCAGAATAGCCACGGGTCTTTCCTCATATGAGACATCTGGCTGCAAGTCAATCTCCTCAATTGGAATGTGCCAAAAGGCTCTCTCACTCCTCTTGTATTTCTTTAGCGACGCCACATGGAATACGTCATGTATTCGCTGAAGATGCTCTGGGAGTCCCAATCTGTAAGCTACCGGTCCCACCCTCTTAATGATAGGAAACTGTCGCACATATCTCGGTGCTAACTTCCCCTTCTTGCCGAACCTCATAATCCCCTTCATAAGAGATCCACGAATTAACACCTGGTCGCCCACATCTAGTTCCACGTGTCTCCTACCGGCGTCAGCATAACTCTTCTACCTATCCTGAGCTATTCGAATACATCCTCGAATCAACTCTATTTTGGACGAAGTCTCCTGTATCATCTCTGGTCCCAATAGCTTGTTATCCCCCACCTCTAACCAACAGGCAGGCGAACGACAAGGCCTCCCATAAAGTGCCTCGAATGGAGCCATACCGATTGTGAATTGATAAGAGTTATTGTATGCAAACTCTACCAAAGGAAGATATGGCTCCCATCCTCCCCCAAAATCTAGGACACACATCCTCAACATATCCTCCAACATCTGGTTTACCCTTTCGATCTGACCGTCTGTCTACGGGTGATACGCCGTAATCAGCCGTAAGTCGGTGCCCATGACCTCCTAGAAGCTCTGCCAGAAATATGACACAAATATTTTGTCCCCACTTGGATGTACCAAAAACTTTGACCCGTGAGACTCCGTCATCATGACATGCCTCAAATCCTCCTCCTCCACTATACCAAATCTGCCCATTTGTCAAGGTCATTGACCTTGACAAATTCACCTTGTCAAGGTCAATGACCGTGACATTTCGAGGCGAGACAACTTTTTTTGTCACGGTCGTGTCACGGTCATTGACCTTGACAAAAAACTCGCGTTTTGTGTCACGGTCGTGTCAAGGTCAATGACCGTGACACGTTTGTCACGGTTTATAACCGTGACAAAGCCGTGACCCTTTTTAAAAAAAATTGTCACGGTCAATGACCGTGACAATTCTGGGTAGAATTTAAAAAAAATCTGCTGGGCAGTATGGCCACTGCCACTGCCCAGCAGTATATTTGTACCTGTTATAGCAACGTTGTACCTGTTCCAAACATCATAAATCCAACACAAACTAAAGATAATGCAAATATATATTCATGACAGTATAATCCAAATCTTCAAAGTAAAAATAATATACATGACGATATAATCCAAATATAATTAAAATGGACAAACTTAAAAATAATGTTACTACATGTCTTGGGTAAATGTGAGGAGGTGAGTAGGCCACACGACATACGAATTGACGCACCCACTAATATACGTCGTGCCGCATTGTTCGCGCAACCACAATAGGGAGTTCTCCTTCCCGGGTATGACATGCGTGACGAGCACCCTGGACTCCATCTGTTGAAGCACACGTCCATGGACTATTCCACCCTCGACGATATTCGGGTCCCTCAACCCCCGCCCTATCCGCTGGCCATCAAATATGTCCAATATGAACACGCTCGGCCAACCAATTGTCGATAATGGTCTGTTGGAGGGCGTCAAATAAGGAAGTGGATCGTCGAAGTACGAACGTGTCGGTGATGAAGCAACGAGGTCCACATCCTCGTCATCCTGCGCCTCGTCCTCCCGCACCTCCTCCTCCACCGCCTTCTCCTTCCCTTTCCATTTACCTTTCTCTTTACGGTCTCCACCCAACGTACGCTTCATGAATGCGTACATATCTTGGACCGTCGCCTCCAAACGGGACAGCTTCGCGTCGTGTGAATCCACCGTTCGAGCCAACCCGGTGTCGCTCGTCTCCAATCCGATGATCCTAGATTTGGCCACCCGCGAGCTCACTCCCCTTGTCCTCCCCTTGCGATCAGAGCCAAGCACTTGGCTGAGTGCGTCTGTGGACAAAGATGACTTGTCGGCATCAGACTGCGACTCATGCACTTCCTTAAGCTTTGCCTGAAACGACAAAAAGCACATGATTAGTAAAATAAGTAAACTAAAAAATTATAACGTAATTAACAATAATTAAACTGTCGGATTACTTACAATCGTGGCCGCGACGCTCGGGGACACCTCCTTGTCCTTCCCCTTCTTCGTCCGAAGAGCCACATAAGTATCGAGCCTATGTGGCTTACCCCCTGGCCCACTCCCTACCCCCTGAAATAAAATAAAATAAAGTAAAATTAGTATCGGCCCCACAAAGTAAAATAATATCCAATAATATATTTCTGTAGTTATAGATAAATTAAATATTACCTTCATCCTATGCTCCACCTCAGCGTAAGAGGTCCGGCCGGAGTAGTGCACGCCCGTCTTTTTAGCTCGATTTTCCCTCCCCGATTGGCGAGATGCCAATTGTCGATCCTCGATCTCATTGTCAATGAACTTTTGCCATTGTGCCAATGAGATCGGCTCCTTGGGCGGGACGGATCCGCGCCATTGTAAAATGGACTCTCGTGTTTTTCCAAAGTACCGTGTCCGCATATTTTTTTTCCACGTCTTGTGTTGCTCCCTCAACTGCTCCAAGATGGAATCGCGTAGCTTTGGATCCAAGTTGAATTGTTCCTGTCCAACAAATACAATGTTAGTTGCGAATAAATATAAATATAAATATAAATATAAATATAAATATAAATATAAATATAAATATAAATATAAATTGAAATTGAAATATTCATATAAATATTACCTGTAGTGCCGCCCAAACACCTAACTTGAGCTCATACGGCACCTCCTTCCAACTCATAAACCCCGGGCCGATGACCGTCTTTAGCAGCTCGAGGGATCTCGCTAAAAGCTCCGACTTGTTTTCGACGGTAATCCCAAATTTTCCATATTTGGGGAGCCTAGGGGCGGAGGAGCCCTCGTCGCCTCCGCTACCACCGAACCCAGACGACGACATCATCATAAACAGCATCATCATCTTCGCCCTAACATCTGAAGGAGACATTTTTGCTGTAAAAAAAATGTTATTAGTACAGATAAAAAAAATGTTATTAGTACAGATAAATTTTTTGTAATATTATGTTTTTTCCAAATATTTAAAGAGTTATTAAATGGGTGCCCCACCCCTGCCCCCTCCCCCCGCCACACACACACGCACACCTACGCACACACACACACACACACCCCACCCCTACCCACCCGGCAAGTTAATTAGAATATTTGTAGGACTGAAATTGATTTAGATTATGCCTATCTATGTAACTCTAAAACCTAATTGTGATTAAAATCTGATTTATATGGATTAATTCTATTACATTTATAATTTAACTAATAGAGTTGAATTTTAATATTAATCCTTTGGTTTATTTAACTAACTTTGGTTTGGTTTATTTCTAGTTGAATCTGAGTTATAATTTTTAGATTATGTATAGGAATTGAATTTTAATATTAATCCTTCATAAATCCCTTGAATACATGCATAAATTTGTAGAGATTGAAATTAAATTTCTATGTTTCGGGGTCATTATTTGAAAATACTTAATTACCCTTTGAAAACCTTTCATAACACACCTATGTATTAAATATGGGTTAGACCTCTTAGCTTGCTCAACCACCCATTTACACACTTACTTTACCTTTTATTTACATTATGGATATTAATCAATTCACACGTTTTTTGTCCACTTCAACCTTTACTGAAACATTTATTAATTCATTCAAGTTAGGTAAAACCACGCAAGTATCTAATACAAATATTATCATTCAACAAATTAAGTCCCATAATTTTTGCACATATCACAACCCGTAATCTTTTAACATTCAACGATACCAATTACTAAACAATTCTACTATCTACGATAAATACCAATATTTTTCAACACTATATCCCCCAATAGTAATAATGAATTAACATATAATTTTCAACTCCAACAACATATGCTTCAACTTAACCCAATCTTCCCAATAATACCAACTAATCAACACCCAACATCCAAATCCAACAACATAGGTCTAGAACCAAAGTTTGTACATAATAATTTATAGTCTCCAAGAAAGTACCATTTTTATTCATAATATTTACGATTATCAGTTTCTCGTGTATTAGCCAAATTTCCAAGATTTCAATTGTAGCATAATAATTGTACATAATAATTGTAGCCCCACACCCTCCCCCACCCTGCCCCACCCCGCCCCACCCCCTCCCCCACCCTGCCCCACCCCGCCCCACCTCCTACCCCCACCCTGCCCCACCCCCCACACACGCACACACATACACACACATATATATACACATACCCCCACCCCCTCCCCCACACTGCCCCACCCCGCCCCACCCCCTGCCCCCCTCCACCACCCCCTACCCCCATCCCGCCCCACCCCCCACACACGCACACACGCACACACATACACACATAAATATACAGACAAATATATATATATAAATGGAAGAGAGAGAGAGAGAGAAATTGGACCTGAGAGAGAGAGAGAGAGAGCAGCGTCGAGAGAGAGAGAGAGAGAGAGAGAGAGAGAGAGAGGGAGGGAAGGGCGCGGGAGGGAAAAAAGAAGGGGGGTAGGGTTTTTGCTGGAAAAGTTGTCACGGTCGTGTCAAGGTCTTTGACCGTGACATGACTTGTCACGGTCATTGACCGTGACACGACCGTGACAAATTTAATTGTCACGGGCTTGTCACGGTCAATGACCGTGACAAGTCGTTGTCACGGTCGTGTCAAGGTCAATAACCGTGACATAAAACGCGTGTTTTTTTGTCACGGTCAATGACCTTGACAAGGCTGGCTGGATGAAAGGTGGCAATTTGCCCATTTTGATGTAGTGCTCGGGTACTATCAGTCTACCATTAAACCGTAGTTTGCCCTCTGAGCTGATAGAGTAGGACTCCTCCCCCTCGGCCAGTAACTGTCATACTTTGTCCTAACAAAATGGGTCCTCGGCCTGTGCCCTCACTAACCGCATAACACTCTCGGGAGTGATAGCTAAAACTACCATGCATGCCCTAGCTATCTCATCCTCATGTCGAAGTTCACTCCACTTCGCCTTTCAGATTTCTGCTAGCTCTCCGGTAGGCCTTCTGCTTAACGCATCCTCCACGACGTTAGCCTTACCAGCATGATATTGTATATCAAACTGGTAGTCCTTCACGAATTCAAGACACCTCCTTTGCCTCATGTTTAGATCCTTATGCGTGAAAAGATACTGAAGTTACTTATGATCCGTGAATAAAGTGAACTGCTCACCCAGAAGATAGTGTCTCCATATCCTTAATGCAAAAACGACCGCTGCTAACTCGAGGTCATGGGTGGGGTAATTCTTCTCATGTGGCTTAAGCTTTCGGTATGCATAAGCTATTTCTTTCTCTTTCTGCTGTAACACACCCCCAATCCCCTGTAAGGATGCGTCAGTATAGACTCGATACTAAATTCCGCTCCTAGGCATGGCAAGAACGGGTGCTGATGTCAACTTGTCCTTTATCTCATCGAATGCTAACTGACAACAGTCACTCCATACGAAGGGCACTCCCTTCCGAGTCAGGTTCGTCAAAGGACCGGCAATTTTTGAGAACCCCTTGATGAAGCGACGATAGTAATCAGCCAACCCTAAAAAGCTACGAATTTTGGTCGGTGTCATGGGCTGTCCCCACTCCCTCATTGTAGATACCTTACTCGGGTCAACAACAATGCCTCTGTCGAATATAACGTGGCCTAAGAACTGAACCTCCCGAAGCCAAAATCCACACTTCTCAAATTTGGCATACAACTGATGGTCCCGTAATGTCTGTAGAACCATTCATAAATGTTCGTTGTCTTCCTCCTCCGTGCGAGAGTAGATTAGAATGTCGTCTATGAATACAATCACAAACTGGTCCAAAACTTCCCTCAATACCCAGTTCATGAGATCCATGAATACTGCAGGCTTATTAGTGAGCCCAAACGGCATTACCCTGAACTCCTATGACCCATACCGCGACAGGAAAGCGGTCTTAGGTACATCCTCTTCACGAATGAGCAATTGGTGGTAACCCGACTTCAAATAGATCTTTGAGAAGTACACAACCCCTCTCAACTGATCAAACAAGTCATCAATCCTCGGTAATGGATACTTATTACGTATCGTCACTTTGTTCAGCTCCCTGTAATCTACACATAGACGAAGTGAACCATCCCTTTTCTTTACAAATAACACCGGCGCACCCCATGGCGATGTACTCCATCGAATGAAACCCTGTCCTAAGAGATGCTGAATCTGTTCTCTCAGCTCTCGCATCTCCAAAGGAGCCATGCGATACACTGCTCTTTCAATCGGTCTCGTCCCCGACGCTAGGTCAATAACAAACTCTATCTCCCTGTTGGGTGGTAACCCTGGTATCTCCTGAAACACGTCCTCGAAATTCCTCATAACTGGGATTGAGTCCATAGAAACGACAACCCCATGTGAGCTCTCCTCCTCAATATAATATAAATGAGTGCGCGATCCTCCCTCGGGGAGAGGCATCGCCATAAGGAACACCTCCTATCCCGGGATGGAAAACACGATAGTCCCCTCGTAGCAATCTACCATTGCCGCGCCAACCAATACATGCCTAGGATGACGTCATAACCCTCCATATCCAGCACTAGGAGGTCCGCCGCTAAACTCAATCTCCTGACCATAATGTACACACCCTTACAAATCGAATATATAAGGGACCCACTACCCATCGATGACTCCATGCACATAAGATGAGTGTCAGCTGTCGCTAAGAGGCCAGCTGTCCGTGCAAATCTAGTGGAAATAAATGAATTCGTCGCCCCCGTATCAAACAAAATACTACCCTCAAGTCCATGAATAGGAAACATACCCACGACAGCCGGTGGTGCTGGAGGTGCTGGCTGAAATGGAATGTCACAGACGTTGAACACACGCTCGTAGTGCATCTGGCCTGGCTGCGAGGCCTGTGCTGCTGCTGGGGCTAACGAATCCTGCTGCCATTGTTGGTCACCCAGTGGTTGTTCCCTGCCTTGCTCTGGACAATTCCTACTCTTATGACCCTTCTGGATACAAGTGAAACACTGACCCTGAAACTGCCTCTGACCTTAGCCCTGTTGGCCCTGTCGACCTTGGCCTTGTTATCCTCCACCTTGGTTCCCTTGGCCTTATCGGCCCTGAGGAACTAGCTGCTGGGGATCCTACTGGCCCTGTCTATCAAAGCGATGCCTCCCATGCTTAAACTTCTTGGCAGAGTTCCCCTGTCGAGAATCCTGCCCTAGCTGGCCCGCTGTTTGCTGTTGTGGTGTGCTGCTGCCACTACTTCCATCCACTTTGTCCGGTTGGCTAGGCTCACCTCTCTTGTTTACCTTCGCATGAAAGCGATGATCCTAATAATGTAGTAGAGAGGCATTGACGACATCTGTGTAAGTTACCAATGCTTGATTGCTGATCAAATGATGTCTGATTCTCCAAGTCAAGCCATCCATAAATTTTGACTTCTTTCGCTCCTCATCGCTCACCTCATTTGGCACAAAGTTAGCCAAGCGGGTAAACTCCTCCTCATAATCAGCAACTGAGCGATCACCCTGAACCATGTCGCTCAATTTCTTTCTCATCTCTGTCTCTACTGTTGGAGGAAAATACTTGCCGTTAAACCGCACCCAAAACTGAGAAATTGCCATTGTGTCCCTTTACTCGGTGGTGGTAACTGGCTCCCACCACTGTAAGGCCGCTCCCGACAGACGGAAAGTGGCTAGCATTTGTTTCTGTACCTCGGTGCACACTAGCATGCGCAAGTGGCGCTGGATATTTTTCTTCCAGTTGCACGCCTCCACTACATCAGTACTACCCTGGAACTCGGGTGGATGCCCTTTCTAAAATGTCTCTCTGACTCGCTGCCAAGTAAATGGCCCTGCTGGGGCCTGAACTACTGGTGCCACGGGAGGTGGTACTTGGGGCTGAGGAAAATGGGCTGCCATGGCCCTCATCGCTGTCTCGACTGCCTTAGCCACTATCACTGCAACCTGAGTAGTGGAATTAACTCGGGTGGGGGTGGTGGCAGTGGCACCTGTGGCTCCTGATGAGCCTCCCTCACCTCATCTCTGGCTTCAGCCCTCTCCGCTCGCTGCCTCCTCGGTGGCATCTGAAATAAGATCAAATTGTATAAGTACACAGTTTATACAAAACTTTAAGAGCAGAAGTACGATAATCCAAAAGCATATAGTGAATCAACAGTCCTAGTAGTAGGGCTCTAATACAACCAAACGTTACGCTGAAACATAGTAAGCCATACAGATCCTATGGATACTCGAATCTGATGCTCTGATACCATCTGTGACACCCCGCCTAATTAAACCTTGGGTGATCAAGCCTTAATGTAATTTAAACAGGTTTCTTAAATGGTTCATTCTTAGCATCACGGTCGAAAACATTTTAAATTACTAACCACCTAAGTGAAATTAAGCTAGTGCCAAATTTTATCTTCCTTAAGCAGAATAAACAACTCATACGAAACAAAACAATTCCAATAATACTAAAATAATTCGCATAAATAACTGAATACAAATAAAGTCTTACCGAAAACCACGACCAATAAAAACAAACTCAAAATCCAAAATCAGAATAACTGTAAAAGTAAAGATTGGACAACATGTCCCAACTGAGAGTACTAAAACTGAGATCCTGCACTAGATCTGAAAAAGAGAAACGTCTAAACAATCCCTGCAACATCCACACGTGCTGCAACTCCCAAATTCCTGGAATGAAATCAAGCTGGGGGTCCCTATGACTTGTCACCTAAAAGGTTTTTAAAATTTTTACATAGCAAGAGTTAGTACTCAAAAACATTTAAAAATATTTTTCAAGCAGTTATCACAATTGAGTTATTGATTACACAAATTAAGATTTCGCACACTCCCTTGAGCTTCCTCACCTCTCTTCGATAGTGCATGTCTAACGAGGGTACTTAGTTCACCTAGTTATACTACCCCAGTTAACTAGATCAGAATAACCCACTACATGTACCCCCTCGCTAAGTCCCCATAACATACTCGCAGTATTTTAGTAATCCATATTTCATATGCTATAAACGTAGATAACTTACTTACTTCTTGTTATCCTTATCTTATAATAATTACATCACGCTACTTAATTATTACTAAGATATTTTCAATCCATCTCATTATCTACTATTCTAAGTCAGTAGATTATACACATGGAATACATTTTATCACGCAACATGTATTAAATATTAGTTATCACTATCATATCCTTTTGACACACATAAAGGACTCTTGGTTCGGAATGATTCATCGACCCCAAGTGAGCGTTGGTTCAGAATGATCCATCGACCCCAACTATTTATATATATATATATATATATATATATATATATATATATATATATATATATATATATATATATACATATTCTGGTTTAGGACTCTTTCATCGCGACACCAGTTTTAAGGTTTGGTTCGGCATTTTGCATCGACCCCAAACATATAGTAACTTTATGTTAGTTCGGAATATCTCATCGACCCTAACATAATTAATTTAGGTATAATTCTTTTAACCCAAAAATTTAAATAATTTAGTAGGTACACACCCGACCTATCAAATCATGCCCGTACGTAATATATTTTACTTATATTCACTGTACTCAATAATTTACAATTTATTTCACTATCGCATTTATTCGAGTATTCACGCAACTCTAAGGGTCTTAGTTACCCCTCCCTTGATTCAGTAGTTAAGATATCTCTAACCTACTGGTATTTTTCCGGAATTGAATCTCACTCTTTCCGTAACTAAATTCTCACATTCCCGACACACGACTTAATCGGTTACCTTCCCGTTGGTCCATTTCTCCAAATTTCACACTCAATAATTTTGGAAGAAATCTCACGGTACCGCTACTGGTATCTATTAAGTCCTTTCATAGGTAAAATGTCATCACTAAGGTTCCCATTAAGTGATGGTAATTGAAAATAAATTTATTCACAAAATTCTCTAAATCGATTAATGGGATGAGGTCGATCGATCGACTGCTCGATCGATCGACATTCAAGGGTCAATCGATCGATCGAGTAGTTACAGACCCAGATCGTCTTCTTCATGCGGGTTACACCATTTTTGTTTATCCATCTCACATGATAATTCACCATACTTGTAACTAACAATTTCTAATCATTCCTACATATTCTGGGATGATTACTAAACGATCTAAAACAACAAAATGATTACAAATTTCGTCCAGATTAACTAAAAATCTTATTATTATTCAAGAACCCTAAAAATACAATTCTTCCATCTTTTCATCAAAAGTACAGATGTTTAGTTCGATTTAATCATCAAGTCTTCTATGATATCAGATTATTTGTAGATAAAAAATGTTCTACATGAAATCCTTATCAATCATGGATCATATTCAAGTGTTTGTTCCCAAACATATCATAAAAATCATGTTCTTCCTAAAACTTACATATGGGTATTATAACTCAATTTATTTTGCAAATAACCACTTGCCTTATGTTTTGTAGGGTCTGATTTCGTGGTTGTTGTTGATGATTGATGATTCGTATCCTTCAATCCTTCTTCCCAATAAGTTGGTAGTGAAATTTCCTTTGAATTCTCCCTACTTCCTTCTTTTGCCTTAGAAAATTGTTTCTCTTCTCTCTAATGGCTATGGTGTATTTTTATCCTCTTTAACCCTAGCCTCCAACTCTTATAATCTGACTTGGGGTTCCAAAATTCGTAGGTCATCTCACCCTTAAATGTAAAGAGACCAAAATGCCCTCATATGGTCCCGGTTTAGCCCAAAAATGACCCGACACTCAACTAGTACCCCCGAGTACACTATTTTGACTAATTCGACCCTTTCGGAATCATCTGTGGACTCTAAATTATCTTTTGAGTCTCTTAAACTATGTTTCTCATCTCACCTTCAATTTTGTCTACGCGCGACACTCGGTCGAGACTTTCAATATTTACTATTCACATTTAGTTAATTTTTAATCATCATTTTAATCAGTCTCTTACTTTCAATTTATGTCTAATAGCCATAATGATTAATTAATCACTTAATAATCATTATTATTATTATTATTATTATTATTATTATTATTATTACATCACATTAAATTACTCTACTTACGCAATTTAATTTTAAACGTAACACATTAAATTACGCTACTCACGTAATTTAAATAAAAGTGTATTTTGACATTAAATTACTCTACTCACGTAATTCAAATTAACTATGTAGAAGTATGGGGTATTACATCTATTTTCTCTACCAGAAAACTGGGATGACGTATACAAAATATATTTCACACACAATCCCGACATAGCCCTAACCATGGTTATGTTGTTGCACAAGGCAAACAAAATCCATCCATTATGGATACAACTACGTATAGAGAGCATTGACATAGACTGTGATGTCTCGCACCACATGCACATAAAATTGAATCTTACCAACAAGTTGAGAAAGATGGGTTCCGAGTTCATGTCACGAATATCTACACTTCAATCATAGATACCCTTCCTCCTAGTTGGCCACGTTAAAAAATTCATAGGTTCTTAAAAATTAATATCAAATGGATGGAGATACTGAAAAGGTATACACACACACACACACACACACACACACACACATATATATATATAGTCATAAGCCTTATTAATTAGTTATAATTTCATATTATTATAATTATTTAGTCACTTATGATTTTTCATTTTGTAGATAATGTCGAGAAGAAACAACCCAATGGTACCAAGTGCCAAGGTGACACCAAAAGGAGGTTCACCATCTCGTGCACAACCCGAATTATCAACACCAATGGATTAGCAATTCACAACTCCAGCAATGGTTTAGTCCTCACCAAGTCAAACTCCAGGTGCTCCAACACCCAAATCAAGCACTCATGTTGCTCCAACGCCCCCATCCATCACCCGTGATGCCTCCCACTCAAATGAAAAGAAGACCATTAGGTTCTCCCTTCTCGAGAATAACCCTACGGGTAATAGGAATGACGTTCTGAACTTTAAAGCCATGTTTATCGCTGGAAAAAATGAATATGGGAGTCGGTGGACTAGACAACTGGAACCTTATTGATCAAGCTGTCAAAGATGACATACATGATCAACTTTGCAAGCATTTCTCACTACCTGACCATTCCTAGGATAAGATTCTATCTCAGGTTGCTAAGGGATTGAGGACATACAAGAGAAACCTTCAGAAAAAACATTTCCCGAAGGAGGCAGCGAACTCAGATATTTTATCTTTCAAAGAGAGAGTGCATCCAAATGTTGAAATGTCGGTGGAACAGTGGAATAATTTTTTAAAGAATGAGGCGAAGTAGAAAAAGTTGGTCCAAAGGGAGCAAAAAAAAAAATAGGGCATAAAAAACTGATATCCACAGGTTGGGATCCAAATCATATGAGGATTTGAAAAATGAATGGGGGAGTAGGACAAAGGATGGTCCATATGCTGGTAAAAACTCAAATCGAACTAACTTATTTATTCATGCTCGACGGGGCAAAGATAATCAATTCGTGTCGAACTTGCTTCAGACGATGGAATCAATAGAGGCCATCGACAGTCAATCCGATTTGAGCCCTAGTGATGACTTTGACTTCGAAATTGATTCCCTAGCCCAGACCTTTGGAAAAGACAAAATGGGGAGGATGAGAGGTGTTCGTTCACATATGCTAAAAACAAAACTTCAACACACTGCACCTCTTATGGATGAGCTTTCTTTGGTCAAGAATTGTATCTCTTCCCAAAAGGAACACTAGTTTAAGAAAGATGGGGATGCCCATGAGATTAAAAACACCCTCGGATTATTAACGAATAAAATTGGGAAACTTGTGAACTTTTTTTAAATTTATAGTCCCCGTAATGCCTCCTCAAGATTACCCTTACCTTACTTCTACTCAAGGTTTCACATATCCTTCCCCTCCAACATTACCCTCCCAAATGCCTCCTCCTACAACATTCCCCTGCCAAATGCCGACTCCTCCAACATTCCCCTTACCTGCACCTCCGCCAGCCACAGGATCGTCAACAACTCATTGTGACTTTGGCCAGCAGTATTATATCAGGGACCTGAGCATTAGGAGGTTTGTTTTCATGTGCACACTCATCTCCACAGTTTCCAAAACTCCAGTACACGGTCGAACTTTGGAGATGAGTAAGTCTCAAATAATGGTCGAAGAAATATACAACGGTTGTGGAGATGTACCTGTGCACGTTAACAACGGGGAATGGTTGTAATTAAGGAATTGTGTAGAATATTTTATTGCTTGGACAGTCTATCTGCTGGCCAAGTTTTAATAATATTTTCTTTCATTTCAGTTGTAATTTTTTTTATTGTTTTAGTTGTAAGAATATTAGTTTTTCTCCAGTTGCAATGATATTTTTTTTATTTAAGTTGTAAGAATATTTGTTTTATTTCAGTTGTAATGGTCTTTTTTTGTTTCAGTTGTAAGAATATTCTTTTTGTTTCAATTGTAATAATATTTTTTTAACCTATTAGCATATGACAAGAATTTGAAGATTATTACATGGATTTTGCATAATACAAAGAGTGGATGGGAGAGACTAACTGGATAACAAATAATCATGTAAGGGGCATTTATGAATTTGGTAAATACGCTTCCAAAAATCTTAAAAGTAATAAGATTTTGTGTTCGTGCACCCGCTGTATTAACGGAAAATAGAAATAATTAGAAGATGTGGAGTTACACTTAATAAAGTGGGGAATTAGTTAAGACTATAAAATATGGACATACCATGGTGAAAAAAAATATACCTTATGTTCTGGAAGAATTATCGGTACCCGACTGCATAACGGAACCACATCCATCGTCCACTGACTAACTTAATTGATTATGCTTATGGACTCCACAACCATCAAAACCACGAACCTATGGATATAGACAATGCACATTATGACCATGTAAAGTAACAAATTGATGTTGAACTACTAGGAGATTGGGAATACATATGGTTGAAAGCCAATGCGACTTAACCATTGTATAAAGATTGTGATAAAGATCACTCAGCATTGTATGCAATGATTAGTTTGCATAATTTGAAGAGTCAATTTAGTTTGTCTGAGAACATCGTAACCGGAATTCTTCAGTGGGTTAAAGAAATTTTCCCAAAAGAGAACACGTTACTAGACAATTATCCTACCATGAAGAAGAGTTTGAAAGGTTTAGGTTTGAAATACAAATCTATTCATGCTTGCATGTATAATTTCATATTTTACTGAAATGAGCACGAAGAGAAGGATGAATGTCCTGTATGCAGTGATCCTAAATATGTGGTTTGTGATACAGGAAAGGACAAACCAATAAAAAATCGCAAGTGCTAGCAAGTTCCATAAAGGTTTTGAAGTATTTTCCATTTGGGCCACAGTAAAAATGATTTTTTACTGTATTGTGGATAACGGAGGCCATGACATGGCACGCTCGATGCGAGGTGGGTGGGAATTTGATGCGTCATCAGGTTGATTCATCCATATGTCAAATTTCAAACTGACAACACCATGAATTTTCAAAGGAACCATGCAACATTCATCTTGGAATCTCAACCAATGGGTTTAACCCTTTTGATAATTTAAGTACTAATCAGAGTTATTGGCCAGTTCTCATTGCACCTTTAAGTCTCCCTCTTACACTATGCATGAGAAAGGAGTTCACATTGTTATCTTTGTTGATACCCAGGCCGAAGGCTCCCAGTTATGACATTGATATATTCTTATCACCATCAATCGAAGAACTTAAAGAGTTATGGGATAAAGTCATGAAGGTGTTCGATTCTAATAAAGGTGAAGAGTTCACACTTAAAGTAATGGTGATGTGGGTGATCCACGACCTTCCTGCTTATGGAACCTTGCTCGCTATAATGTTCATGGTTATTATGGATGTCCGATATATGGGGAGGAAACTAAGGACTGTTGGTTAAAACATAGTGATAATATGAGTTACACGGGTCATCGTAGATTTCTATCGATCAGTCACCCTTTTAGGAACGACAAGTCTAAATTTTTACCTGTCGGTCATGAGGGCAAAATGACACTTATTCGGGTGAATAAATTGAGGAGAAGGCAGTGGCTGAGACTACGGGGAATATGTACATAGGCAAACACCCACAGTTTGTAAACTTGAAGCGTAAAGCTATGGGGTATTCAAATGACCCTAGTAAAGTGATGCCATGGTCCAGGTGATCAATATTTTTGGATTTGCAGTATTGTAAAGATCATCGTGTAAGGCATATAATTGGTGCGATGCACATAGGTAAGAATGTTACAGAACATCAGATAGGAACATGTCTGGATGGATCTCATTCCAAAAGATGGAGAGCTGGCCCGTCGAGATCTACAGGATATGAAAATAAAAAACAAACCGTGGTTAAAAAATGATCATACAACAGGAAGAATTTATACTCCCCACTCGCTTTCACTTTGACTACTACTGATAAGAAGATCCTCTTAGAAACGCTGTTCAACTTTAAGACTCTAACCGATTATTTTGGTAATTTACGTAGGGTAGTAAGCTACCAAGCAAATGACTTGAAATAGTACAAGTCTCACGATTGGCACTTAATCATCTAATTAATTCCTTTATTATTTTAGTATTTCTTCTCTGAACACAAAGATCACAGTCGGACAATTATGCAAATCAGTTTGTGTTTTATCCTACTTTGTGAAAAAGTGGTAAAATAAAGGCGCATTGAAGCTGCAAAATCAACTTTAGCCAGTGCAGTTTGAGTATTAGAGAAATATTTTCCTATGTCATTCTTCGATATCATCATCCACCTACTTTTGCATTTATGCGACGAAGCTTTATTATGTGGTCCCGTTAGGTATCATTGGATGTATCCTTTTGAGTTCTTGATGAAAACCTTCAAATATTATGTAAAGAATGCACCGTATATTGGAGGGTCAATTGTTGAAGAATATGTAACTATGGAATCATCTCTATATGCTAGGGAACATATGACGTAAAAAGAGGTGAGAAGGTTCAATCCTCACGGAGAACGAGTAATAGAGGAACCTAACGAGTTTAAGGACAAATTGCCATTTGGGAACCCTAAAGAGGTGAAACACATAAATCTACAATACGAGCAAGAAACTCATTATATGTTCGAATCAAAAGATGAAGTCGAAGACTGGGGAGAGTGAGTATCTACTGAATTCTTCTTCTTTGATTATATGTATTTTATAATATATGATTTAAACTCTACAATTTATTAAAAAAAATTCCAGAAATGAAAGGAGAATTTCTCAACAACAGATTTTAGGGCATGGGTGTCAAAAGAGGTAATTTTCACATCTTATACGTGCATTTATTTATTTATGTGTGGTAAAAACATGCCCTAATACAAATTCATTAATAAATGCAGCTTCTAAAAAGAGTGATGTCTCTTCCAGAATTGCATGCCTAGAAAAAGGTCCTAGTTTTCGTGCGGAATAGTTTAAGAAGTTCCTCACTAATGGTTTTGATTTCATTTCATATCCATATGAGGAAAATCTTTTGACACAAAATAGTGGAATATCAATTTCTGCCTTGACCACCTGTATCGCTAGCAAAAGTAATAAAAATCCAAAGGATACAGTGCTAACTTATTAATGGATAATCCAACAAATCCTAGAACTTGATTACTTAGATTTCATAGAAACCATATTTTATTGTGATTGGGTAAAGGTGGAGAATACAACGAATGTTTTTAAAGTTGATCCTGCCTCCAAACTTATTATGTTTGATTTATCAAAGCTGAAGAGTAAATATCACATGGTCGATGAGCCTTTTATTTATGCCTTTCAGAATGTAAAGAAGGTGTTATATTAAAAGTGCATAAACGATGGAAATTGGTCTATTATTATGCATGCAACGAAGGGTATGCCTACTCAATAGACGCATTAAAGGCTGCAAAAGAGTTTCAGTCAGCTCTTGATGACAACCCTAATTTGAGGTATCTTTTAGTTGATTTAAAGGACTATTGAGTATCAAAATATTATTTTATCCTTGTCAATCTTATTTGTATCTTATTATGATATTGACATTGTATTAGCATTTTACTTTAATGTATGAATGTTTAGTTACTTTTATGAATGTTTATCCTTATCAATCTTATTAGTATCCTACCAGGTAATCTTTACTTTAACTAAAGTAGTTATATAATTTATATGCATTATCTATTAAATCTTTTAGATGATAGAAGGAGTACAACCCCGTGAGAGGTACCAACACCTCGTATAAGACCAATGTAACTCGTAGGAACTGACCTTGTGGTCACAGGACTCCTGGCTTGAGAATACGGTGATAACTTGAAAATATCTAGACTTAGGCTTAAGAACATGGCACTAGATGGGGATACACAGAAACAACCCCCAAACGGCCCCGTGAGAGGAATTGTCACCTCGCACGAGACCAATGTAACTCGTATGAACTGAATGCGTGGTCGCGGGACTCCCAATTTGATAATATGACGATAACTTGAAAATATTTAGACTTACACTTAAAAACATGACATATTGGATTCTAACATTTATCTCTTTTTTGTGTGTGTGGGGTGGGGTGGGGGTGGGGGAAGATCATATTTGAACTTGGGCTTTAAAAATTTTCTCTTTTTTTATTAGATTCTACTATATTTTGAGTTGAAAAAGGGTGTTTTTAAAATTCCATTTTCAAAAGTTTGACTATTACACTTGGCCTTCTGATTTACAATAATTTGATCCTAGTAAGATTAGTATTTACAATAATTTCTTATGAACGTAGGTTTAGGCTATCTTATTGTTAAATATCATCTACTTTTAAGTGTAATGTCCTGCTATTTGGGCAAATGGTAGGTGATTTATCGATTCTTTTGTTCACAAATAGATATTTTTTCATTTATTTATTTTACTATTACAATAGGCTTACTTATTTGTATGTTATCTGCACGAGAAGTGGAAAACATAAAAATTTCAAGTGATGTTAGTAGTGATGGGCGAAGAAGACAAGCACATGTTTCCACAGTTGTCAGTAAATTTATTACGATCGTGTCAATCAGTTTACATGTTACTAAATTGGTTTTGTATGTTCTTGATTTGCCTAATGGATGAAAAACTATATCACATATCTTACGATTATTGTGAATTTTTTTATGTTTACTTCAAGATATTAGAAGACTGCAACTTGACATGGAACAAATGCAACTTGATTGCGTTCATTCATATTTTAACTTGACATGTATGCCATAATTCTGTCGATTCCATAAATTTCGGTTTTAGTTTGAGGTTTGTTGTGATAAACTTGTCTGAATATGTATTTTAAAGCCTTAAAATGGACTGAAATACTCACAACTTCATTGATATTTTAGGAAACATGATGACATTGTAGAGGGGCCTTGAAAGTAATCGTGAGATTAAAGATAATCCCTCCATTAACAACAGTGTTTGGGATTAAAGCAATAAGTCATCTTAGCGTGGCAGTTCATACTTTAGCTTACTGTGTCACTTAATCATATTGTATCTTTGTTTATATTGACTATGAGCTATAATGTTTGTAATGATGTAACGAGTATAATATTTTTTACTGTGAGGTCGAACGGTAATCGCGAGAAACTAGGCTTGGCAGGGTCTGGGAGAGCTTTCATGCTCTATCGAACGACCTCGCCGCAGGAACTTTAGTGGAACTTGGTTTGGAGGATTGATAAGTGAGGCACCATTGGGATGTCCTGACCATCTTAGATACACTTGGTAAAACACCAAAGGACCCTGACCGTGGAACCTCGGGCGAAACAACCTTGAGTTCCATCGGACGTTGAGTTGTGAGCCAAACAACCCTCTACTTAATGTCACATCTACCATATGTGATGTCATTAGCCAGCAAGTTAATGTCAAATCTGCACTTGAGTAAACCACCATAGTATTTGGGGCTGTCAGACAGTCGGTGAGCCACTTCTGTGATCACAGTCCCCTAACACACAGTGGTTAGGTAAAAGGCATGTCTTGGCATTTAATGTTTATAACATAGATCTAACTTCTGCATCAGACATTTAATGTTTGTGACATGAAGTATGAGGGATGTCTTTCATAATTATTAATGACCGAGTTACCTCGGGAGTGGTGTGGGGGCTGTTTAAGTTTCCCAACCACTTCTGACAAAGGGATGTTCTTTTTGTGATTTCGAGAGTTATTGCTAGAGTGAATATACATCAGAGCGAGATTTGTTACAAACCAAAGAGTTTACTCACCCACCATTGTCATTTATTACGAAGCTTTAATACTTTATTGAGATCCTTGAGGGTGGTTGGGATGTTTGACTGCCTGCCAAGATGTATCTAAGGTGCTTACTTCTCTCTCACTCGAAATGAGTTATTTCTGAGTTTGTTATTATCGTTTTGAGTTATACACGAGAGATTTGTGAGTTTAAATTGAGTTTATCTTCACTGAGTTGTGATTGCGTGTCTTTTAATTAATCAATAGTGTTGCTGGTTAACTTATCATTACTGTACTTAAAAGGGGTTAAGCCTCTATCTAATCTAAACTAGCCTCTTACATTTGGCGATTCCGCTGGGGAAGCATTCTTCTAAGAAAGGAGTATGGTGTAGGATAACGTTAATCGAAGACTTAACTTTGATAACATTCAACATAATGAAGAATAGTTAGCGAGAGAGTTGAAGGCTTCAAGGGATGGAGCCACTCGACTGGAGGTACCTCTAGTTCAAACGACAACTAGTGTTCCAGGGTTGACACAAGCTTCCACGAGCGCTGGGTTAAGACCATCCCAAGTGGCACTCCTCATGAATAAATTTTATGAGTTTTTACAAACTGCCGTAGCTTCATCGATTTTGGTGGGATTTGAAGCCAACTCTTTCGTGACACCAGGGGAAGCCCCAACGGCCTCACCAAGCATGGTTTTAATAGGAACAAACCTAACAAATATACCTCTTGTTGTGAACCCAATAGTGGGAACTCCAGGAGTATCAACCGTTCCAACTGCAATGATTTCTCCAACTACAATGGGCACTCGGCCTATGGTCCCTCTGGAAATTCCTTCAATGACATCAACAATGGAAGAGATGAGGAACGAGATCCAGAAAGCGATGCTGAAATTCATGCAAGCTTCCTCACAATCTGCTGGCGAGGTGGTTTCAGTTTATGATGACTTTCAAACACCTTACCCTCAGGAGTACAACGAAGAGCCCTACCCAAAAGATTATATTCCTTCTATCTTTGAAAAATATACAGGAAAGGGTGGGAACCCAAAAGAGCAAATTAAACACTTTGTGGAACATTTGGGGGCGCACTGCAACAACAAGAAACTCAGGTTGAAGGAGTTTTCTAAATCCCTAACCGATAAGGCGTATACCTGGTATTCTCACTTTTCTCCTAAGAGTGTTTCCACATGGGAGGAGATGAACATTTTGTTTGTCCAGAAGTTCTTTCTAGAGAAAGATGAGTTCACCTTGAGCCAACTGGGGAGAGAGAAGCAATGACTATGGGAAGATGTAGTGGAATACGTTCGAAGGTTCAGGTAAAGGTCCCTCGATGTGAGGGAGGAGGACAAAGAATCCAAACTACTGTAGATTTGCGCAAAAGGACTGCTTCCTGAGTACATCTGCCATCTTATTAATGGGATGCACGAGGGGAATTTTACGACGTTCCTAAAAGAATAGAGGAATATATCGTTGGTTGTACGACCAAACCCAGTGGTGGTGCCCATGTTGTTCCGGAAGCCGACAAAATATGTGGGATGGAGGTCTCAGCCCCCACGAGTGGGATATATCGAAGGAGCATATGAGGGCAAACTGATAAAGAGGGATAATAAGAGAAAGTTTGGGAGAGGCAGGGAGGATCCACCACCGTTGCCTTGTACATTAGAAGAGGCTGTCAACTGTTACAACTCCATGGTTCAAGGATTAATGGTGTATGAACCAAAGGACATCCCCGAGGGAGAACCAGATGCAGCAACTAGAGCGGATCCCAAATATTTCCAGATCCATCGAAAGATCCAACATCCAATGGAAAGCTATTTCACAGTAAGAAGAATCATGGACAAATATGTGAAGGCAGGAACGCTGTAAATTCCTTCGTAAAATGTTAACAACAACTCACTCCCAGCACATGGGGCCAATCTGGTGGTGGCCTATGACGAGGAGGAGTTTGAAGAATCTTTGAAATACTGCACTAGGGCAATGTCTAACGTAGTGTTAGCCTATGATAAAGCAAGTGCTAAAGTTGCGGAGGACGTATATAACATTGAAGGTGAGGAAGTAGACCAAGCTATAGAATACTGTGCAGTTTCAAAGTACCCAAAGTTTGCCTGGTTCTTCGATAAGGTGGGGATACCAATGGAAAGTAGGTTGAAGATAACCCAAAAAATCATTGGTATTGCGAGGAAGAATGCAATCACTTCGCTGATATGGAAGGGACCCATGACTCGATTGGTAAAGAGGTTTTTATTAGAGATAACTTTCAGTGATGCAGATATGGCCACGAGATTCCCTCATAATAGGTCATTGTATGTGACTGCCAACATCAATGGAGTTAGTTTTGTAAGGGACCTTATGGATGGGGGAGCCTACATCAACATCATGCCAATAAATTCTTTCCACGCAACTAATATTCCAGAGGAAAGGTTAGACCCATGTCGTTGGTGATTTCAGGTTATGACAACTAGTCTTCCAAGTCCACTGGTTATGTGAAGGTTGGGATTGTGATGTGAAATCTGAGTTCCCACATCAAATTCCACATGATAGAGAGTGCAAGTTCCTACCATCTATTAATAGGAAGAGTGTGGATGCACAACCAAGGGTTAGTTCATTCAACGTATCACCAATGCACTAAGGCGAATATCAAAGTAGCGAAGGTAACCATTAGAGCTACAAAGAGGCCCTTCACTGTTGGAGAAGCTCACCTAATAAATGCAACATTTTATATAGAATTGGAGGAGGATGTTAGAGTCCTAATGAGAAAAATAGAGGGAGCATGGGTTCCCTCAATCAGAGAAAGGATGGGGCCCTTGAATGGGAAGAATAACGAAGTTACAAGCAGCAAAGGATTGATGGCAGAGGAAGCCCACCAGGTGGTCCCTCGTCCCCAAAACATCTCAAAGACAGGATGAGGCCTAGAGTGGATCTGATGGAGCATGAGGTCCAACTACAAAGTGTGTTGAGTCGATTTTTAAGAGGAAGAGTTACTGAGGCTTCTAGAAAAAAAGAAGAGGAAGGTAGTTGCAACTTCCAGTAGACAGTGACATAAGGTTTTTACTGAAGAAGGAAAGGTGGTTTATCAGTTATAATGGAGTGAACAGGTGGCCGACGAAGCTGATAATGAGGCTAACCCAATATATGAGTGTTTTCTGATGGATCAACGGGGGCAATGTATGGTGATAAATAACTCCAACATACAGGAGTTTATGGAGGATCTTTCCAAAGAACCAGACTACATGGGAGATCAACTGAAACCACATGGAAAGTTAAACCTGATGAAGGAAGAGGAGTATCCAAGGACCATTTTCATCATGAAGGATCTCACTAAGGAGAAAAGAGAGGCATTGGTTGAATTAATTTGGGAGTTCGTAGATGTTTTTGCATTGAAGTACAGAAAAATGGAAGGACTAGATGAGGAAGTGAGCTGCCATAAGTTGAACGTGATTCCTTCAGCCATTTCGGTGAATTAAGAAATTAGGAGGTACAAGATGGAGCTAAACTTAAAGATCAAGGAAGAGGTCCAACGTTTATTAGAAGTAGGGTTTATCAAACCGATATAACACCCACTATGGCTGTCTGTCATTGTCTTAATGGGAAAGAAAGACAAAAATCAAATAACAATCTGCATGGATTTCAGATACTTAAATAGGGCTTGCCCTAAAGACGAGTTACCCTACACTCCATCGATATCTTGCTAGATGAAACGATTGGTCATTAAATGTACAACTTTATGGATGAGTACGTAAGGTATAACTAGATCAAGATGGACCCTACAGATACTGAGAAGACGGAGTTTAGAACCCCATTGGGAAACTTCATGTACAAAGTGATGCTCTTTGGGCTCAAGAACGCTAGGTTTACTTACCAAAGAACAATGATGGCCATTTTCCATGACTTCTTTCACAAATTTGTGGAATTCTATGTAGATGATTTAGTCATTAAATCAAGGAAGGAGGAGTCCCATCTGAGCGATTTGAGGAAGGTGTTTGCCCGATGCTGGAAGTATAAGCTAAAAATAAACCCACTGAATTGCGTATTCAGAGTAGTAATTGGAAAGTTTCTAGGTTTTGTGGTTGATCAATAGGTGGTGCAGATGTACCAGGACAAATAACTAACGATCTTGGATATGCCAAGTCCAAGAATGGCAAAGGACCTAAAGAGTTTCCTCGATAAAGTTTCCTAACTTAGGAGATTTGTGTCTGGATTAGCTGAAATAACACATCCATTGATGCAGATTTTGCGAAAGAACATAAAATTCAAGTGGGAGGAGGTTCACTAGGAGTCTCTCATTGGGCTGAAGAAGCTGCTCGTTTCACCATAAACCATAGTTCCCCCAAGGCTAGTAATACCGTTACAACTATACCTCACATCCACCACGAGGTCCGTTGGAGCTCTATTAGTACAGGAGATTGATGGGAAAGAACAGTTAGTCTACTACCTCAGCAGAATCATACACGGGCCAGAGGTTAGGTATAGTAGCTTGGAAATGAATTTTTTAGCCTTAGTATTTGTAGCACAAAAACTTAGACATTATATGTTGTCTTTTACAATTCATATTGTAACAAGATGTAATCCCATTAAGGTTTTATTGGCAAGAACAATATTGATTGGTAGTGCAACTAGGTGGTTCCTCATCCTCTCAGAATATGACTTGAAGTGCGTGGTTCCTCGTGCGATCAAGAGTCAGGCGTACACAGATCTTTTGGCAATATTCCCCTCTAGGACGTTTAAGCCACCTAAAAAAAGTATTCCAAGAGATGACTTGTAGGCCAATCACTTAGATTCAAGCGATAAAGAATGGGCGATACAGTTCGATGGATCTTTAATAGAAAAGAAAGGAGGAGCAGGGGTTATCCTTTTAAGAGGAATGGAGGAGATTTACCTTTCCCGCAAGTTAGATTTCCCGTATTCCAACAATGAAGCAGAGTATGAAGCGTTGGTACTGGGATTGTTGGAGGCCCTTCAAAGGGGAGTTCATTCACTTTACATCAAGGGTGATTTGAACTTGGTGATTTAGCAAATGAATAGAGAATAAGCATTAAAACACCTAAGTTTGGCACCATACAGAACAATCATTTATAGGCTTTTTAGCCAGTTCCATCGGACCAAGATTAAGAGACATACATGAACGATGAACCACCATCCAGATGCCTATGCCACCATTTCTCAAAAGATGGTCATGAGAGACGATACAACTACAGTTGTGATCCAACGAAGAACAACTCCCTCGGTGGTACAAATAATTCTACCGATGGAGGAGGACGTTGTTTGGAGGGAATAAATTAGAAAACAACTGGAGTCTGGGGAAGGAGCGATGGAGATGGGGGAATTAGCCTAATACTTTACCAATAAGGGAAAACTTTATTTCAGAAATGCAGAAACGAGGCAGCTCAGCGTGGCAGCTCAAGTGAGGCAGCATAGCATGGCAGCTCATACTTTAGCTTGTTGTGCCACTTAGTCATATTGTATATTTGTTTATATTTACTATGAGCTATAACAATTGCAATGTTGTAACGAGTATAATATTTTTTAGTGTGAGGTCGAATGGTTCTCATGAGAGACTAGGCTTGGTAGGTCCTGGGAGAGAATTCATGCTGTATCGAACGACCTCACCGCGGGAACTTTATAGGTACTTGGTTTAGATGATTGAGAAGTGAGGCACCGTTGGGGGTTGTCCTAACCATCTTAGATACACCTGGTAAAACACCAAAGGTCCCTGACCGTGGAACCTCGGACATAATAACCTTGAGTTCCATTGGGCGTTGAGTTGTGAATCAAACAACACTCTACTTAATGTCACATCTACCATATGTGATATCATTAGCCATCAAGGTAATGTCAAATCTTCACTTGAGTAAACAACCATTGTATTTGGGGCTGTCAGACAGTCGGTGAGCCATCTCTGTGACGACAGTCCCCTAACACGTAGTGGTTAGGTAAAAGGCATGTTTTGGCATTTAATGTTTATGACATAGAGCTAACTAGTGCATCAGGAATTTAATGTTTATGACATAAAGTATGAGGGATGTCTTTCATGGTTATTAATGACCGAATTACCTCGGGAGTGGTGTGGGGGATATTTAAGGTCCACGACCTCCTCTGAGGAAGGGATGTTCTTTTTGAGATTTTGGGACTTATTTCTAGAGAGAATATACATCAGAGAGAGATTTATTACAAACCAGAGAGTTTACTCACCCACTATTGTAATTTATTACAAAGATTTAATACTTGATAGAGATCCTTAAGGGTGGTTGGGGTGTTTGGCTGCCTACCAAGGTGCATCTACGGTGCTTACTTATCTCTCCCTCTAAATGAGTTACTTTTGAGTTCGTTATTATCGTTTTGAGTTATACATGAGAGATTTGTGAGTTTAAGCTGAGTTTATCTTCACTGAGTTGTGATTCGTGTCTTGTAATTAATCAATAGTATTGCTGGTTAACTTATCATTACTGTACTGAAAAGGGGTTACGCCTCCATCTAATCTAAACTACCCTCTTACAAACATTATACCGTTTTGTTCTCCTTTTCTTCTATGTACTTTTCTTTAGATATTATAGACAACGGGTTTCTCATGTTTGTTTGAATTGCGGTGTTAAAACCGGGGAACAAATTAGCAACATTTATAAATCTATGACATATTATAGATAATAGATCTAAGTATAATGTGTGTGTGTGCACTACAATATGTGTGTAAGTACAGTGTGTGTGTGTGTGTATGTGTGTGTGTGTTGATTCTGCACTGTGTGTGGCAATGTACTAGAGACAATGTATGTTGTATGAATGATTGATTATTTTAGTAGCTAATATGTTAATATCAAAGAGAGTGAAGACCATGCATGTTGTTTACTATAATCTCATTGGTATATACCCATTTAGTTATATCACAAACTATTGTTTAATGTTTGTATGATCTTTTCTTGAGTTTGCATGTTTATATAAACACTTGACATTGTAAATTTGGTTTCGGGTGATAGGGGTGAAGTTCGTGTGTTTCGGTACATTTCGACAAAATTAGTAAGTGAGCATTCAACCTTCCTTACTATGATCTTTCTATATTGTGCTATATTGTCATTCTGACTTTGTCATCAATTGTCTTCTCATATTAATCTTTATAAATTCATTTTACATCTATAGCATCTCTATGCTATTTGTCTTTAGTATCTATTGATTTGAAATTTTTCTGCATTTTGATTATAATGCTATTGTTCTGATGTGGCCCATATGCTACATTATATGTTGGTGATTTTTCTTGAAGTGAAAAAATCAGATTTTCATCCCTATACATTATCCTTTTCATATGTATACATCTCCATTTTAAGACTTTTAAATAGACACCCAAGAAATATAGTTCATACAAAGCATTGTATACGATTAGTGATTTGTGATTTGTAGTGATATGTGAGACTGATTAGTGATTTGGAAAGCAATTCAATGTATATTGTGTTCATGGAATAAAGAAATCAAAAGAAAAAGTTGTACCCATATATTAGAGATGATGCTTGGATCAATGAAGTCAGTGGAAAAAATACAGCTACATAGTCGCTATATAACTGCTATATAGTTGCTATGTAGCTACATAGTTGTTATACAACTATATAGCTATTGTATAACGGCTATAGCTGCTATGTATATACATAGCTACTATATAACAATGATATAGAAACTATATAGTTGTTATATAGCTTTTATATAGGTGCTATATAATTGATATACAACTATATAGCTGCTATATGACTTTTTTGTTTCTAAATTGGTTTATCATAGAAATGTAGTTTGGGGAAAGTAATCATAGCAAGGAAAGTGACTGTGCACATATATGACTATTTAGCTGCTACATAGTTTCTTAGTTTAGTGAAATAGAAATTTTAATGGTGGAGAAATACCAAGTCCAGAAGTATATGACTTTAGAGAATTTGACAAAAAAGTGCATGATAGGTTTGTGAGACTAAAATAGTCTAATTTATTATGATCCCTGACTGTTTAAGAAATGTTTCCATATTATAGTCAAAGCATGTTTCAAAAATATATTTTTATTCTTTAAATATATGATGTGGTCAATCAAACAAGAGGAAATTCTTTGCATTCAGGTTCATGATGTAAAAGAGGCATTACATGAGTTAACATCTAACAACCATGATGCATGTTTTCCTCTCAAGGACTGGAGTTGAGGTAAAGGCTCTTCAATATATTTTAAAAAGAAAGAAAAAAATTCATATTTTACATATGATACATAGCTCACTGAACATTGTTTGTTGCCGATCTATAATTGGTCAGGGGTTCCAAAGCACATCGATTTCAACAAAAATGTCAAATGCCTTGCCATAACAGGAGATGAACTTTATTGCGGATGAACTACATTTAGTATTCAGGTAACTAAGTTTTGCACTGGTATCAATAGATTTGTATCATCTTACCCACAAGTAGGAAGAATTAGATTTGAGTTGGTTTTCCCTAGGAATTTCTAATATATTGCATTATTATTTGAATTGTTGTTTGGGATTCTTGAATTATTATTGACTGGTGGATGCGAACATTTAGATGTTCATTAATTTAGTTGGCCCTAGGAATTTCGAACATTTAGGGATTTCATTAAATAGAATATATATAAGACATAAATAAATCATACTACGAAACGGCCCCGAGACTCCCAGTTTAAGAGTATGATGATAATTTGAAAATATCTAGACTTAGGCTTAAAAACATGGTGTTGGAGGGCGACACGCCGAAATAGACCTCGAACGGCACCATGAGATGCACCAACACCTCGTACAGGACAAATGTAACTCGTAGGGACTGATCGTACGATCACGGGACCCCTGGTCTGAGAATAAGACGATAATTCAAAAATATCCAGACTTAGGCTTAAAAACAAGATGTTAGAGGGTGACACCCCAAAACAGCCACCAGTAGGTTCCGTGAGAGGCACCAACAGCTCGTACAAGACCAATGTAACTCGTAAGGGTTGCCTTCACGATCACGGGACGCTTGGTTTAAGAATACAACGATAATTAGAAAATATCTAAACTTAGGCTTAAAAATATGGCGTTGGAGGGGGAAACCTCGAAACATCCCCAATTAGGCCCCGTGAGAGACATAAATACCATACACGGGACTAATGTAACTCACAGGGACTAACCGCGCGATTACCACACTCCCAGTTTGAGAATATGATCATAATTTGAAAATATGTAGACTTAGGATAAAAAACATGGCGTTGGAGGGGTGAACTCCTAAACAACCTACAATAAGACTCGTAAGAGACACTAGCACATCACACGGGACTGACCGTGTGATCACGGGACTCCTGGCTTGAGAATACAATGATAGTTTGAAAATATCTAAACTTATGATTAAAACAAGACGTTTTGGGGAGATACCCCAAAATAACCCTTGAAAGACCCATGAGAGGCACCAACACCTTGCATAGGAACAATGTAACTCGTAGGGATTGACCGCGCAATCACGGGATTCCCAATTTGAGAATATGATAACAATTTGAAAATATCTAGAATTAGGCTTAAAAATAAGGAATGCCCCGCGAGAGGCACCAACACCTCGCACGGGACCAATGTATCTCGTAGGAACATACTGCGTGGTCATGGGACTCCCAGTTTGATAATACGATGATAATTTGAAAATATCTAAACTTATGCTTAAAAAGATGGTGTTAAAGGGAGAAAACCTAAAAAGGCCTCGTGAGAGGCACTAACACCTCGAATGGGACTATTATTACAAGTAAGAACTCATCGCATGGTCACGAAACTCCCGATTTGATAATATGATGATAATTTGAAAATATCTAGACGTGGACTTAAAAACATGGCGTTAGAGGGTAAAAACCCAAAATGGCCCGCAAACGACCCCGTGAGAGGCACTGACACCATGCACGAGACCAATAGTACTCATAAGAACTGATCACATAGTCATGGAACTCCCGATTTGAGAATACGATAATAATTTTAATATATCTAAAGTTAGGCTTAAAAACATGGCGTTGGAGGGGGAAACCTTGAAACAACTCCTAATAAGCTCCTTGAGAGGCACCAACTCATCGCATGGGACCAATGTAACTCGTAGGGACTGATCGTGCGATCAAGGGAATCTCGATTTTGAGAATACGATGGTAATTGGAAAATATCTAGACTTAGGGTTAAACAATGGAGTTAGAGGGCGACACCCTAAAACAACCCCCGAACGGCCCTATGAGAGGCATCAACAACTCGTATGGGACCAATGTAACTCGTAGAGACTAACTATGCGATCAAGGGACTCCAAATTTAAGAATATGACAATAATTCAAAAATATCTAGTGCTAAGCCTACAAACTAGGCGTTAGAGGGGGACAACCCAAAATAGCTCCCAATAAGCTCAGTGAGAGGCACCAACACCTCACAAGGGATCAATGTAACTCGGAGGGATTGATCGCGCGATCATGGGACTCTCGATTTGAGAATACAATGATAATTTGAAAATATCTAGAATTAGGCTTAAAAATAAGGCGTTAGTGGGTGACATCCCGAAACAATCCCCAAACAGCACCGTGAGAGGCACCGACACCTTGCACATGACCAATGTAAATCGAAGGAACAAACTGCTTTCATGAGACTCCGTGTTTGATAATATGATGCTAATTTAAAAATATCTAAACTTACGCTTAAAAACATGGCGTTAGAGGATGAAAACCCAAAATAGCCCCCAAACGGCCCTGTGAGAGGCACTCACACCTCGCACGGGACCAATATAACCCATAAGAACTAACCGAATGGTAATGGGGATCCTAATTTGAGAATATGATGATAATTTGAAAATATTTAGACTTAGTAAAAAAATAAGGCGTTTGAGGGCGACATCCCAAAATAGCACCATAAGAGGCACCGACACCTCGCACGGGGACAACGTAACTCGTAGGAATAGATCGTGTGCTCATAGGATTCTAGATTTGATAATATAATGATAATTTGAAAATATATAGACTTATGATTAAAAAGATGGCGTTAGAGGGCTAAAACAAAAAACAACACCCAAACGGCCCCGAGAGAGGCATTGACACCTTGCACGGGACCATTATTACTCGTATGAACTGACCACATGGTCATGGGACTCCCGATTTGAGAATATGACTTTGATTTGAAAATATCTAGACCGAGGCTTCAAAAACTGTGTCATTGGAGGGGAAACCCCAAAACATCCCCCAAGAGGCTCCGTGAGAGGCATCAACACCTTTCACGGGACAATGTGACTTGTATGGACTGACCGCAAGATCAAGGAACACCCTATTTGAGAGTACGATGCTAATTTGAAAATATCTAGATTCAAGTTTTAAAACATAGCGTTAGAGGGAAAAAAATCAAAATGTCCTCCAAACGGTCTCGTGAGAGGCACCGAAATCTCGCACGAGACCAATGAAACTCATAAGGACTGATCGCGTGATCACGGGACACCTAGTTTGAGAATACGATGTTAATTTGAAAATATCTAAAGTTAGGCTTAAAAACAAGGCGTTAGAGGGAAAAATCCAGAAATAACCCCATGAGAGGCACCGACACCTGTCAAGGGATCAATATAACTCGTAGGAGTAGATCATGTGGTCATGGGACTCCCGATTTGATTATACGATGATAATTTAAATATATTTAGACTTAGGCTTGAAAACATGGCATTTGAGGGAAAAAACCCAAAATGACCCCCAAACGACCCCGTGAGAGGCACTAGCACCTCACACGAGACCAATAATACTCGTACGAACTGACCACATGGTAATGGGACCCCTTGTTTGACAATATGGAATTAATTTAAAAATATCTAGACATAGGCTTGAAGATAAGGCATTGGAGTGGGAAACCCCGAAATAGCACCCAAACGGTCCCGTTAGAGGTACACCTCTCACGAGACCAATGTAACTCATAGAGACTGACCGCATGAACACGAGACTCTCAGTTTGAGAATACAAGGATAATTTGAAAATATCTAGACTCAACCTTAAAAACATGGCGTTAGCTAGAAAAAACTAGAAATGCCCTCCAAGCGGACTCATAAGAGGCATCGACACCTCGCACAGGATCAATGTATCACGTAGGGACTGACCACATGATCACGGGACACACGATTTGAGAATACAATGATAATTTGAAAATATCTAGAGTTAGGCTTAAAAATAAGGCATTAGAGGGAGAAATCTCAAAATAATCCTGTGAGAGGCATCGACACCTCGCACAGGACCAACGTAATCCGCAGGAACAGACCGCATGGTCATGGGACTCCCGATTTTATAATATGATGATAATTTAAAAACATTTAGATTTAGGCTTAAAAATATGGCGTTGAAGGGAGAAAAACCAAAACAACCCCCAAACGACCTTGTGAAAGGCACTAACACCACGCACGGGACCAGTATAACTCGTACGAACTGATCACATGGTCATGTGACTCTCGGATTGAGAATATAATGACAATTTGAAAATATCTAGACTTAGGCTTAAAAATAAGGCGTTAGAGGCAAAATCCCAAAACAACACCTAAACGGCCCCGTGAGAGGCACCGACACCTCGCACGGGGCCAATGTAACTCGTAGGAATTAATCACGTGGTCACATGACTCCCAGTTTGATAATACGATGATAATTTGAAAATATCTGTACTTAGGCTTAAAAATATGGCGTTAGAGGGTGAAAATCCAAAACAGCTCCCAAATGACCTCGTGAGAGGCATTGATACCTGTCACGGGACCAATAGTACTAGTAAGAACTGACCGCATGGTCACGGTACCCCCGATTTGAGAATACGATCATTATTTGAATATATCTACACTTAGACTTAAAAACATGGCATTGGAGGGGGAAACCCCGAAACAACCCCTAATAAGCTCGTTGAGAAGCACCAACACATCGCACGAAACCAATGTAACTAGTAAGGAGTGACCATGCGATCAAGGGACTCCACATTTTATAATATGAAAATAATTCAAAAATATCTAGAGTTAAGCTTAAAAGCAAGGCGTTAGAGGGCGACACGTCAAAACAGTTCCCAATAAGCCCCGTGAGAGGCACCAACACCTCGCACGGGACCAATGTAACTCAGAGGGACTGACCGTTCGATCACGAAACTCCTAATTTGAGAATACAATGATAATCTTAAAATATCTAGGCTTAGGCTTAAAAAAGGGCATTAGAGGGCAAAATCCTTAAACAACCCTAAATGATCCCGTCAGAGGAATCGACACCTCGCACAGGACCAATGTAAATTAAAGGAACATACCGATGTCACGGGACACCCTATTTGATAATATGATGATAATTTGAAAATATCTAAACTTACGCTTAAAAACATGGCGTTTGAGGGCAAAAACCCAAAACAACCCCCAAATGGCCTCGTGAGAGGCGCTTAAACATCGCACGGGACAAATGTAACTCGTAAGAACTGACCGAATGGTCATGGGACTCCTAATTTGATAATACGATGATAATTTGAAAATTTCCAGACTTAGGCTTAAAAACATGGCATTAGAGGTGAAACCCCGAAACAACACCCAAGAAGCTCCGTGAGGGGCACCAACACCTTGCACGGGATAATGTAACTCGTAGGGACTAACCGCAAGATCACAAAATTCTCAGTTTGAGAATACAATTATAATTTGAAAGTATCTAGACTCAAGCTTTAAAACATGGCGTTAGAGTGAGAAAACATGAAACGTCCCCCAAACGGCCTCGTGAGAGGCACTGACACCTCGCACGAGACCAATGAAACTCGTAGGGACTGACCGCGTTATCAGGGGACTCCCAGTTTGAGAATACAAAGTTAATTTGAAAATATCTAGAGTTACGCTTAGAAACTAGGCGTTAGAGGGAAAAATACTGAAATAGCCCCGTGAAAGGCACCAACACCTCTTATTTGACCAATATAACTCGTAGGAACAGACCGTGTGGTCATTGGAATTTCAATTTGATAATATGATGATAATTTAAAAATATCGAGAATCACAATTAAAAAGATGGCATTTGAGGGCAAAGACCCCAAATAATCCCCAAACGGACCTATGAGAGGCACTAACACCTTATATGGGACCAATATAGCTCATACGAACTGACTGCATGGTCATGAGACTCCCTGTTTGAGAATATAATGATAATTTCAAAAGATCTAGACATAGGTTTGAATGCAAAACAACACCCAAATAGCCCCGTGAGAGGCACTGACACCTCGCACGAGACCAATGTAACTCGTAGGAATTGACCGTAAGATCACGGGACTCCCGATTTTAGAATATGATGATAATTTGAAAATTTCTAGACTCAAGCTTAAAAACATGGCGTTAGAGGGAAAAAACTAAAACATCCTCCAAAAGGCTTCATGAGAGGAACCAACACCTCGTACGAGACCAATGCAACACATATGGACTGATCACGTGATCACGAGACTCTCGGTTTGAGAATATGACAATAATTTGAAAATATCTAGAGTCAGGCTTAAAAACAAGGCATTAGAGGGCGATATCCCGAAATAGCCTTGTTGGAGGCACCAACACCTCGCACGGGACCAACATAACTCGCAGGAACATACCGCGTGGTCATGGGACTCTCGATTTTATAATACGATGGTAATTTAAAAATATCTAGACTTAGGCTTAAAAACATGGCATTAGAGGGCAAAAATCCATAACAACCTCCTAACGGTCCTGTGAGAGGCACTAACACCTCGTACAAGACCAGTATAACTCGTACGAACTGATCGCATTGTCACGGGACTCCAGGTTTAAGAATACGATGAAAATTGGAAAATATCTAGACTTAGGCTTGAAAACTAGGCGTTAGAGGTCGAAACCCTTAAACAACACCTAAATGGCCCCGTAATAGGCACCGACACCTCACACGGGGCCAACGTAACTCATAGGAACAAATTTCGTGGCGAAGTGACTCCCAGTTTGATAATACGATGATAATTTGAAAATATCTAGACGTAGGCTTAAAAACATGACGTTAGAGGGAAAAAACCCAAAACAGCTCCCAAATGACCCCGTGAGAGGCATTAACACCTCGCACGGGACCAATAGTAATCGTAAGAATTGATCATATGGTCACGGGACTCCCGATTTGAGAATAAGAAGATAATTTAAAAATAACTAGATGTAGGCTTAAAACAAGGCGTTGTAGTGTGACACCCCAAAATAACCCCTGAATAGCCTCATGAAAGGCATCGACACCTCACAATGGACAATGTAACTTGTAGGGAATGACTGGGTGATCAAGGGACTCCCGATTTGAGAATGCAAAAATAATTAAAAAATATCTGGATTTAATCTTAAAAATAAGCCATTAGAGGGCAACACCCCAAAATATCTCCTAATGAGCCCCTTGAGAGGCACAAACACCTCGCATGGGACCAATGTAACTCATAGGGACTGACCGTACTATCACGAGACTCCTGATTTAAGAATACGATGATAATTTGAAAATATCTAGAATTAGGCTTAAAAATAAGGCGTTAGAGGGCGATATCCCGAAATAGTCCCCAAATGGCTCCGTGAGAGGCATCAACACCTTGCTCGAGACCAATGTAACTCGTAGGAATAGACCTGATTTGACAATATTCATCGACACCTGATTTAACAATATGATTATAATTTTAAAATATCTAGACTTACGCTTAAAGCCTTTAGTTAGATGGCAAACACCCAAAACGGCCCCGTGGGAGGTGCTGACACCTCGCGGGGGACCAATATTACTCTTAAGAACTGACTGCATGGTCATAGGACCCCGGTTTGAGAATATTATGATAATTTGATTATACCTAGACTTAGGCTTAATAACATGGCGATTGATGGGGAAACCCATAAACAACCCCCAATAGGCTCCGTGAGAGGCATCAACACCTCACACATGATCAATGTAACTCATAGGGATTGACCTCATGATTACTGGACTCCCATTTTGAGAATACAGCGATAACATGAAAATATCTAGACTTATGCTTAAAAACAAGGCGTTTGAGGGAAAAAAATTGAAACGTCCCCCAAACGGCCTCGTGAGAGGCACTAGCACCTCGCACATGATCAATGTAACTCGTATATATATACTTCGTGGTCATGAGGCTCTCGGTTTGAGAGTACAATGATAATTTGAAAATATGTACACTCAGGCTTAAAATCATGGATTTGGAGAGGGACACACCAAAACAGGCCCTAATAGGGCCCGTGAGTGGCATCAACACCTCAAACGGGACCAATGTAACTCGTAAGGACTTATCGCATGATCACATGACTCTTGGTTTGAGAATACGATAATAATATAAAAATATCTGGCGTTAGGATTAAAAATAAGGCATTAGAGGGCGATATCCCGTAACATCCCCGTGAGAGGCACCGACAGCTCCAGTGGGACCAACGTAACTCATAGGAACAGTCCATGTGGTCATGGGACACTCGGTTTGATAATACAATGACAATTTAAAAATATCTTGACTTAGGCTAAAAATATGGCCTTTGAGGGTGAAAACTCGTAATGTCCAACAAACGGCCTCGTGAGAGTTACTAACACCTTGAACGGGGCCAATATAACTCATACGAATAAACCATGTGTCCACGAGACTCCCGATTTGAGAGTGCAATGATAATTTGAAAAAATGTAGCATTGGAGAGGGACACCTCGAAACAACCCTCAATAGGCCCCGCGAGAGGCACAAACACATCATACTGAACCAATGTAACTCGTAGGGACTAACTGTGTGATCACGGGAGTCTCGATTTTAGAATACAATGATAATTTGAAAATATCTATAGTTAGGCTTAAAAATAAGGCGTTACTGGGCAAAATCATAAAACAACCCCGTGAGAGGCACCGACACCTCTAGCGGGACCAATATAACTCATAGGAACAGACCATGTGGTCACGGGACTCTCGATTTTATAATATAATGAAAATTTAAACATATTTAGAGTTAGGCTTAAAAACATGGCGTTAGAGGGAGAAAACCCAAAATCACCCCCTAATGGCCCCTTGAGAGGCACTGACAGCTCGCAAGGGACCATATTACTCATACCAACTGACCGTATGGTCATGAAACTCCCGATTTGATAATATAACGATAATTTGAATATATCTGGACTTAGGCCTAAAAACATGGCGTTGAAGGGGGAAACCTCGAAAGAACCCCTAATAGGCTCCATGAGGGGATCCAACACGTCACATGTGACCTATGTAACTCGTAAAGAATAACTCTATGATCACAGGACTCCCGGTTTGAGAATATGATGATAATGTAAAATATCTATACTAAAGCTTATAAACATTGTTTTTTGGGGGCCAAAACTCGAAACATCAGCTAAACGGCCTCATGAGAGGCATCGATACCTTGCACAGGACCAATATAACTCGTAGGAATAAACCGCATGGTCATGAGACTCCTGGTTTGAGAGTGCAATGGTAATTTGAAAAAATGTAGACTACGACTTAAAAATAAGGCGTTGGAGGGGGACACCCCGAAACAACCACCAATAAGCCCCGTGAAAGGCACCAACACCTCACACGGGACCAATGTAACTCGTAGGGACTGACCACGCGATAAAGGGACTCCTTATTAGAGAATACGATAATAATTTGAAAATATATAAACTTACGCTTAAAAACATAGCGTTAGAGGGCGAAAACCCAAAACGTCCACATGAGAGGCACTAACACCTCGCATGTGACTAATATTAAGAACTGACTACATGGTCATGGTACTCCCTATTTGAGAATACGATGATAATTTAAATATATCTACACTTAGGCTTAAAACATGGTGTTGGAGGGGTAAACCAGAAATAACCCCCAATAGGCTCCGTGAGAGAAACAAACACCTCGCACAGGACCAGTGTAACTCGTAGGGACTGATCGTGTGATCACGGGACTCCCGGTTTTAGAATATGATGATAATTTGAAAATATCTAGACTCAAGCTTAAAAACAAGGCATTTGAGGGAAAAAACTAGAAATGTCCCACTAACGGCCTCGTGAGAGGCATCGACACCTCGCACGGGACACATATAACTCGTACGAATGGACCATGTGGTCATGATACTCCTAGTTTAAGAGTACGGCGATAATTTTAAAATATGTATACTTGGGCTTAAAAACATGGCGTTGGAGGGGGACACCCCGAAACAGCCCCTAATAGGCCCCGTGAGAGACACCCACACCTCGCACGAGACAAATGTAACTCGTAGGGACTGACCACATGATCAAGGGACTCCCAGTTTGAGAATATGAAGATATTTAGAAAATATCTAGACTTAGACTTAAAAACACGTTGTTAGAGGGTGACACCGCTAAACAACTCCCAATAAGCCTCATGAGAGGTACTAACACCTCGCACGGGACCAATGTAACTAGTAGGGACTAACCGTATGATCACGTGACTCTTGGTTTGAGAATATGTTGAAATTTTTTAAAAATCTAGACTTAGGCTTAAAAATAAGGTGTTAGAGGGAAAAATCCCGAAACAGTCCCTGAACGACGCCGTGAGAGACACTGACACCTCGCACAGGGCCAATGTAACTTGTAGAAACTGACATTGTGGTCACAGGACTCCCGGTTTCATAATATGAGGTTGATTTTCAAAAATATATACTTAGGCTTAAAATCTTGGCGTTAGAGGGAAAAAAAACCTAAACGACCTCCAAATCGCCATGTGAGAGGCACCGACACCTCGCTCGGGACTAATGTAACTCGTAGGAATTGACTGCGTGGTCACGGGACTCCTGGTTTGAGAATACGATGATAATTTAAAAATATATATATATATTTAGGCTTAAAAACATGGCATTTGAAGGGGAACCCTGAAAGAGCCCCCAATAGGCCTCGTGAGAGGTAGTAATACCTCGTACGGGACCAATATAACTCTTAGGGACTGACCGTATGATCACGGGACTCTCGATTTGATAATACGATGATAATTTGAAAATATCTAGACTTAGGCTTATAAACATGGCGTTAGAGGGGGAAATCACAAAACAGACCCCAATTTTATAGTTAAATTTTATGGCCGTGCTGGTTTTATATTAAGTTAGTTTTATATTAACAGGGTTTGGAATGTTAAGAAAATAAAGGAAACTCTGGTCAATTTTTTTGGTCTGTGAACTGTTAAGACTTATAATATTTTAAAGTTTGTATGTATATTAGTTCGTTAACAACATTCCCGATTCCTAATTTTTGAATTTTTTGATTATTTTTCGAATTGTAAATATTTCTTACTCCTCATGCGCATCCAATGCAACACGTAGAAACAAGCCGCGTGCAGTCATGGGACCCCCAATTAAGGTTATTACGGAAAAAACCCTTTTTTTATTACTATAGTGAAATATGGTCATGGACAAAGTCCATGACCATTTTATTTTTTTCGTTGCGCATAAAAATGGTCGCGACCAAAGTACATGACCCCCAACCACGACGAAAAATGGTCGCGACCAAAGTTCATGACCCACACCGCGATGAAAAAAATGGTCACGAACTTTTTGCCTTGACCATTTTTTTACCGCGATGTGGGCCATGAACTTTGGCCATGATCATTTTTCGTCACGGTTTGGGTTCACAGACTTTGGTTGTTTTTTCGAATATTTTTTTACTGCGGTGTGAGTCATGGACTTTTGCCTTGACCATTTTTCGTCACGTTTTGGGGTCGTGGACTTTGGCCGTGACCATTTTTTCTAATTTTTTTCATCACGGTGTGGGTCACGGACTTTGACCGTGATCATTTTTCGTCACGGTTTGGGGTCACGGACTTTGATCGCGACCATTTTTTTTCTCGTTGCGATGTGGGTCACGGCCCAAATTCGCGACCATTTACCGTGATCACCGAATGATCGCAGACTTGGGTTACGACCCATAAAATTGGTCACGCCCAAAATGATCATGACCCAAGTCCGCAACCCACAGTCTTGGTGGATTTTGGCCATGACAATTCGCCAGTTTTGGTGTAGTGCTTGTTTGATAGTCATTTGAATCTTCTTCAAATGAAATCCAACCTTTGTTTGAATGACTTGTTATTGTATTCCAACGAGTTTCATTTATCGTTTAAACGAGCCTTATTTTTTGTTCGAACGAGGTTAAAAATCTCTTTTATTTTTTGACTCTTGTCATTTCTGCCGTTTTACCCTTTTCTGCTTTCGCATCGTCCTCTCGTTTTTGCTATCCAATCCACCGTTGTTGACCAAGGTTAGCATTGAAAGATTCAATTTCTTGGATTCTATTTCTCTTCCATCAATCCGTGTGCCATTTATGAAATATTTATCTAGTGTTTTGTCCGTTTATGTTGTTCTTGAGAATTTTTGGGAAAATTTGGTTTGGGTTTAATTCTCTTAAACATGTACCCATTTGTAATTGATCATTTATGCATACACATTTTGGAAAATATGTTCAATCTAATTTTATTCAGAAAGTTCCAAATTTTGAGGGGCTTTTTACTGATTTCTCCATCTTATTTCGTCTTGGTAATGTTTTTTTCCAGTGTAGTTTTTGCCCTTTGTGTGTAGTGACAGCCAAAAAAATTCAAAAATCATTTTTTTTAGAAAATTAATTTGTTATTACCTTTGGATATTTGTGTCACACACTCATGGTTTACTCCTGTTTTATCGCGTACTATTGGACTATTACTGAGTATATCCATTATTTGTTGTTGTAGATTTGGTTTCGTCGGGGTTCGATTGGACTTATACGGAGATAAGTTGTAGAGCTGTGCGATTTGGTTGGGTTAGGTTCTAGTGCTTACCCGCTCTTTTCCATATCATTTTCCTATCTTTGATTGTCATGGCTGGTAGTTGTAGACGTCGTTTCATTCAGACGAGATGAGTTTGGATCAAACCATTTCACCCCGTGCTCAGGCTGTCCAGGCTAACCGCCCACTGTTCATTACTGACCATTGGGTGCTTATGGTAGATTACAAACATTATTTTTCCATTGGTTTCCACATAGGTTTAGTCATTCATGAGCACATTTTTTTCATTGATAAGTTTACCATGTACTATGTTCTTGGATGGCTCAAGAGTAGAGGCTGGGTGATAATGTTTTCTATATATGATGTCATTCATCCAGACATCATTCCAGAGTTTTATTTTCATGCCTTAGGGATTGTTGTGGGTTTGCAGTCATTCGTTTGAGGGGTTTAGGTGGTCATAACCCCCGATCTCATTTCCCATATGGTTCAGATTCCCCGAGATCTAGATGCCATTTTTCCAGGTCGAGTCGTCGTTAGTCCCGAGCCCGATAACATTAATAGGCATTCCATTAGATAGATCCACCTCGCACTTCTATCATGATTCATCAGTATCTTCATGCGGATTACAGAGTACTTAATTAATTTACATCATCTTCAGTCCATCCTAAGATCAATCACACTGAGGTTTCTTTTTACATTGCCCACTTTATGTATGCGATCAGTCAGTGATGTCATATTGATATTCATTCCATCACCATACATGTAATGTTCTCCATACCTAATAAGGGATCTACTCCTGTTAGAGTATCACTTCCATTTGGCGTCCTTGTGAAATGTATCTGTGAGGCTGCCCAGGTCCTGTTACTACAGAACGAGGTGGACCAATTTGGTATTTCTCCCATTGATGCGAACATTATTCACATATCGAAGAGTCATCTTGCTGCTATCACTAGACATGGTTTTTTACATCTGCATCATCTTGTTCAGGGGGAGGTCACACTTTTCAACCATCTGGCACCCTTCCAGCTGAACGACCATATGCCGGGATAGAACCTAGTAGAGAGGAGTCTGAACATCGATATGAGGAGTACAGACATCAACAAATTCTCTCGCAAGATGAGCTTGCAGAGAAACAATGTTTGATAGAGGCCATTATGGATAGGTTTGATGCTGAGGCACAACAGTGCGCCATTCAACAGTCTCAGATTTTAGCTTTTCTAGATAAGAGCAAAAGAGCTGACAAAGGAGCAAGGACGTCTAGCAGATGCAGGGATGATGGCACCGCTGTTGATTATGATGATGATGATGATGATGATGATGATACTAATGGAGATTATTGATGTTGTAACTATTTATGTACTTTGAGATACATTTATGTTGATGTATTGGGATATTGATCATTCAGTTATAATGTAGTTGATGATACAGTCTGATTATTTTGCTACTATTAGATTTATATCATCTCATATTATCTATTAGACATGGATATTTCTTCCTTTTTATCCTTATGTAGTTATACGATTTATTGGCACTTGTGATTTATATTCATGTATCATGTTTATCATTTTTATTCATTATATGCTTTATAGATCTATTCACTTCTATCTTATTATCCATTATCATATGCTTACAATGTTTGATGATATTGAGATATTTATCTAGCCATGTTATCCATTCATTATATTCTTGCTAGATATGATTGTTTATGGATTCTCTGCCCTAGTCTTTGTCCATTCCAAGCAAAAGGGGGGAGAGACATGTGATGTAGGAGGAGTTATATTGATTTTTTTACTGACATTATTTAAACTTTTGCATATACCTCTATACTTTACTTGGTATTTTTGTTTCGTGTGTGTAGGATAACTACACCGAGACTACATGTTGAGATTTCTATCGGGTCGTTGTTTTCATGCAATGTATTTTTCATTTTGGGATTTATGGGATGGATATATATTTTTGGCGTAACGGCGTGGCTAGTAATTCGTATTTTTTGGTTTTGTCCTAGAATAACCAAAGGGGTAAATTTGAAAGGGCAAATTTCCAATCGAGTCAATTTGTTTGTAATAGACATAATTCGGGATAAAACTTCTTGAGTCATAGGTTACTCATTAAGTTGCGATCCCATAAAGCATATGACGTGTTGTGTTGAAGATGTTGTGACAAAGATTTGAAGATAATATTCATATCGCCTTTAGTGCCTACTTTTCTTCACACTTGGTGTATCTTAGATCACTCAAGTATGAATTCTCAATGGATTTTGAGATTTATGATTTTAACTAAGGATGTGCTTTTATATTAAAATATTTTGGGACTTTTTGGACACGTAATATTAAAATATTTTATGAATCGCATTTAATTAAAAAAATTGAGCTTGTTTTAAACTTAAAAATAATTTTTGTTTCCAGTCTTTCAAACGAGATGAGAATCTTGTTCAGAGGAATTGTGTTTGTTGTTTGAAGTCTCCTTAGAATTATTTGTCAAATGTGCATCGATCGAAGGCATACTATTTTGACTCGTGAGATACTCGTTCGATATTGGTTTAAATAAGATTGAACTATCGTTCAAACAAGACGGAGTTACGTTTAAACAAGAGAGAATTTTCATTTGAATGCTTGTTTGTCATTCAAATGGGAAGTGGCCTTGAAATTGGTGCTTTTGTAATTAAAGACTTTTGTTTCTCCGAGAACATAAGAACTTTTGTCAAAAATTGTTTTTACACCAGTTTACAAAAGTCCCCACTTGTTTTCAACATCCTTTGTTTTCAAGATCTAAATCTTAACATTCCAATGCTATAGTGATCTTGACTTTGGCATCAAAAATTGTTCTTCCTTCTTGAACAATTGTTTTTGTGCGGTGGACTCCATACATGCTGATTGTGAAGCAGAAGCGCTAAACTTTGCATTCGAATTCATAAAACAGTTGCTAGACTGCATCGGTAGGTACCGTGGTTCACGTGGACTCATGCATTATGGACACTTGCATGGGTGTATACATGTGTTAATACTATGGAGGAGAGTTTGAACACTAGAAGAGCATCAATGTTTGTGGGGTATCAAGTCATTGAGTAAGTCCTGTCTACTCTTGTATAATTCCATATCAGATTATCTGTCCTAGCCGTTCGAGATTTTTTCCCTTAGTGGTTTCCTCATAGACCGGTGTGTTAAGGTGTGTTTGGTTTATTTTCTTTATATGATTAATCACCTTAGATGCATTCTATTTACAATTAATTTTTTTTAAATCAATTTGTTCTCCCAAGATAACTTTGTTGGTGCTAAGTTAATTTTTTTTAAAAACCTTGCCTTTTCCTAAAGAACACTGCCTAAGGGCCTCTCAACCTTTGGGAATGGGAGTAGTTCTAACATATTAGGACGAGGTTGCGTGGAGATTTATTTCCTTCTTGATCTATATAATATGTTGTATTTTACAAGATTTAAGGCTAACTTAGTAAGTATAAGACAACTTTGCGATGCTAACTTGGCGATAAAGTTTGACCGGTCGGAGTGTAACATTTTTTATCAATCTCTTGAACTTTTGCTACAAGGTGTGATGACTATTGACGATTTCTATGATATCATTAACAAGTCCTCTTTATGTAAAATAGTTCCAACATGTCCACCATAGACCTTTGGCATCAACGACTCGGTGCCTCAATATTAGAGATCTTGCGAGGTTATTTAAAATATACTAGTTCATGGCTTACCATCACTTGGAAAACCAACTTCTTCGATTTGTGATCTTTGATAACAAGGGAAGAAAATCAAAAGTCTCCATAGGAAGTTATATACCATTTCCACCTCCCGTGTTTTAGAGTTGATACATATAAATCATATGGATCCCCAGCATACGAAGAGTACTGGTCGCAAGAAGTATATCCTAGGGAGGGTTGATGACTTTTCAAGATATTTTATCATTCTATTTCTTAGAGAAAAGTCCAAGGTTATTGAGTTCCTAACAACCAACTGTTATTTACTTAAAAATCAACATTGTGTCACTATAAATTTTGTTCGTAGTGACAATGTCACTGAATTTAAAGGATCCAAACTCGATGAATTTTGTTATGAAGTTGACATCAAACATGAGTTTTTGGTTGTTCATATTACTCAACAAAGTGGGATTATTTACTGGATGAATCACACAATTAAATAGATGGATAGGTCCATACTCCTTAGTAGGAACGTGAAAAAATAATTTTAAGCATAGGTGGCTAACACCGAATGCCACACGATGAATAGAGTTTATCTTTCTTCACACATACCTAACACTCCATATGAGTTATTGATCGATAAGAAACACAACATATCATATTTTTTATTTTTTAGGAGTCCTTGGTATATCCTTAGAGAATGAGAGAATTTAGGGAAATTCGACTATATAAGACGAGGGAATATTTTTCGAATATTCATCGTGTAATTGAGCCTATAGGGTGTATAACCCTAAAATCTCTAAGGTCATGGAATGGATAAACATCAAGATTAGAGATGGATCTCCAAATACATTTATTGATCATGGTATTACGTGTTATAACAATACATCCACCGAAGATGATCTCATTGCTCCCCACACTATCATGATGGAACCCTGCTCTTGAAATAGAGGATCCACCCTCTTGGGTTTGAAAGAGTCATGACCCTACCAACATACTTGTTGATCCCATACTAGGTTTCAAAACTCACGCTCAACTAGGAGATGTGATCACCTAATTTTGATACACTTCCACAATAGATCCCAAGAATGTGAAGGAAGTACATATGGATAAACAATGGACTAGTGCTATGCGAGATGAGTTGTTTTAATTTTGAAAGAATGATGTTAGGTAATTCATCCCCTGATCATGTGAGAATAATATAATTGGTACCAAGTGAGTGTAAAAGAACATGATGTATGATAATGTTACCATCGTTGGTGGTAAGACTGGGTTGGTCGTTCAAGGTTACACTCAAATTGAGGGTGTAGATTTTGACGAAATGGAAGCTCCTATTTCTTAGCTTGAACTGATCTGCTTACTACTTGCCATAGCATGTCATGTATTGTTTAAGATCTAGAAAATCGAAATCAAGAGTGCCTTTCTTAACAAAATTATTCAGGAGGAGGTTTAAATAAAACAACCAAAGGATTTCAAAGAACCAAAGTACTTGAGACATGCCTTTTATCTAAGGACGACCTTGTTTGGTTTAAGGAAAGAACCACGTGGTTGGTACAAAAGACTAACTTCTTATCTCCTAGCTCTTGGATTCAATAGAGGGAGAGTTTATATGACATTGTTTGTTAGGATATATGGTGGTGATATATTGATTGCCCAAATTTATATGGACATCGTACTCTTTGGATCCATGTGTTTCTATGCTCATACTTTTGAGGAGGAGATGAAGAGTGAATTTGATATGAGAATAGCTGGTAAAAATAATTTATTCCTATGTCTCTAAGTACGCTAACTCGAGAATGGGGTATTTATATCTCAATCTAAATATGTTAAGTATCTAGTGAAGAGTTTGGTTTAAACTCCTCTAAGGACTCTCACATATCCCTTATGTTCCTAGAGAAGGCTTAGAAAAGACACTTTAGGTAAGGAGGTAGGGAAAACACTAGGAGTATGATATGTAGTCTCCTCTAATTGATCACTAGTTATGTCGATATAGCCTTTACTGTTGGAGTTTATGCATGGTAACAAGCGTACCTGAAAGAATCACACTTGCTTACTTTTAAACGTATCATCAAATATATGAGTGACACTATATCTTATGGAATTTGGTATTACTTTGATACCGCTGACCGTTTGTTGTCTTATTAGGATTTCAATTGGGTTGGGGATATTGATGGTTATAAAACCACATCCGGAGGATTCTTTTACATTGGGAGTGATCTTGTCTTATGGTTGAGACAAAAGAAAAAAACTATTTCTCCATCCACGATAGAGGCTGAGTACATTTCCCTCGGTATTTATTGCACATAACTCTTATGGATGAAGAAAATGGTGTAGGATTATTGGATTATTCAGGGCACAATGACTATTTATTCCGATAATACAAGTAAAATCCACATTTCTCGTAATCTCATCCAACATTCTCGTACAAAGAACATTGGGATTCGTGAACACTTTATTCGTGATCTTTTTGAGGAAAATATCGTTTCCTAAGCTTCATGAGTACCGAACGTCAATTGGTTGACATTGTCACTAAAACTTTAAATGCACTTAGATTTGAGAATCTTAGGAATTTTTTAGGTATTTGTTCCATTGATTCAAATATTATTTCTACTTTAGGTTATTTTCATGTTTCAATCATTTTCCCTACTACTAAATTGTATTCTCACGTGTTACTGAAAAATTTAAAAATATTTTTTTCTTTTAAAAAATTTCCTAAAATTTACGAAGGATTTTATTTTGTTAAAAAAATTAAAAAGATTTTTGTATTGTTCTTTACACCATATACGGATGCGCATTTAAGATGTTCGAAACAAAAATTCATTCCATTCACTTATGTGACTTAATCATGGTGTTATTAAACTTGGCTACATTTTTTATATGTGCTTAATTATGCATGTTTAGTATTCTATTATTCATTGTTGATTACTTAGTTCATGCTAGACTCATTATATCAGATTGATTGCACACCTACATGAACTTATGAACATTGTACTTTCTTGTTATATGTTGAATAGGATCCTATGATGTCAATAGTGATTAATAAGGAACAAAATGGACTAGGAACTAATTGTGCATGTAAAAATCATTGCCCAGATTTTTTATTGGAAATTTGATTTATGCTTAAGCAATGGAAATGGGATACGAAAGAAGAAATTTTCTTTGCATTAAAATCTACCACAGCCAAGAGCCTAAAAGATGATTTCAACACATAAGAACATAAGTTCTAAGGCCAATTTGTTTTTACCATTGATTCTTAATTATACATAAGCAATATTATTCTTCTAAAAATTTGGAGAGTTTATGCTTAAAATATGATATTTTAAGGGTATTATAAGTTGAAGATCAATGGGTTTACAAAACAAAATTCGTTAAACAAATATTAATTAGTTTGACATTATTGATTTGTGAATCATTGAAATTTATGAAATTTTGTTTGAGTTGAGTCAGTTTCACATTGTTCAACAATTTTTGACAAAAGGTTATTGTGAGTTCTTTCTTTAGTAGTGTCTATTTTTACTTCGTGCACCATCGCTATGAAGACCTATATTGAATTTCTCGTGCATTAAGGTCACTTGCATTCAATCCATTTCCATGATTCAGATTTTTTTGTGCTACGGCATAGAGTGATTGTCTGTACTTATATGTACATTTTTATACTCAAAAATTTAAAATTTCAAAAATAGTTTGTTTGTTTGTTTAAGTTTTATTGCTTATCGATGATTTTCTATATTTTGTGATGATATTCCAAGTTTTAATTCTCGTGATACTAACGTTTCAGGTGTAGCTTCTAACCTTTTGTCTATTACAAACAAAAAGGGGTAGAACTTATTGAGTAAGAGTTTTTTTTTGTTTTTTTTAAACTTCTTGCATCACAATATTTCCTTTGCTTTATGTATGTAGGCATTTTTCGCATTCATGATATCATTAACTACAAGATGAATACTTTCAATGGAGATAAAGTTCCAAGTGTCTTTTCGTTTCGGGTTTGGGAAGGACATTATTTAAATTTATCTTAGCGGTTATTTGTTTTTGGTTATACGTTTTGTATGGGAATAGTCGAAGGGGGAGATTTTTAAGGGAATGTTTTATAATTGCTCATTAGTTTTAGTTTGGCATATTCGGTTACACCCAACTTAACCATCATGTACATTCTCAAGGCTTCAATTGAAGATAAGTTAGTGAGCAAATGAAATAGTTTCATATCAACCCCCATTACATTTATTGAATAAGGGATATAAGGTCGATTTTGTGCAAATATTTTATTGAGAGGTCCTTTAAAAGTGTTTATTTTTCTAAAAAAAATTCAATCTGTTTTTTAAAATAAATCAAAAAAAATATTTTCTATTTTTTTAAATCGTTCGAATAATTTCATACACATCATTCGAGCAAGATTAAATGTTCGTCCAAATGAACATCAAATGAAGTTTCTTTGTTAGAAAAACAAATATCGTTAGAAGCTCGTTAGAAGCGTGTTTGAACGTAATGAGAAGTTCATTCGAACGTGTTTGGTTTTCGTTCGAATGAGATGTAAAATTTCGTTCGAATGAACTCCTATTTTCATTTTAACGAGCCCTAAAAATAAATCCCTCCTTGAAAAAAGTGTTTTCTATATAAAGGGATCATGTCATCGGTTTTTGGTAGAACTTGTGGTGAAAATCTTTTTCCCATACAATACCAAAAGGTCTTTAAACCCTAGTTTTACCAAAGCACTTTGGTTTTACAATTATAAACCTCTTGGATGATTTGTTATCTCTTTATTAAGCCTTGAAGAACACATAACATCTTCATATCTGTGAGAAGTTAAATCTTCACTATCGAAGATAGGAATTTTTTTTCCTGAGGCTGATCGATGGACACCAAAGCAAGTGGATCTTGATGTGGAGAATTGTTGGACTAGCATCACATTTTATTAACAACAAGGAAAGAAAGACATAACTGCAAAACTTAGCGGATTCTAAGTCTGTATGTTCGTTCGTATCAGTCTGTAATAACTAGTTGCAACAGTGCTAAAAAATAGTTTTACTCAAAATGGGTTCTGCCTCATATCCTGTCTTGTGGTTTGTTTGTTTCGATTCAGATTCAATATCTTGCATATTTAGGTTCACCTAATTAATCAAGATAAAATAAAATAAAATTGAATTTATAATGCGTGTGACCTAATTTATGATTTCTACATTTGAGCATATAACCAGACCACTCTATAAATCGTTTTTGCAATTTGTTTTTCGATGGATATTTTGGCTACAACCAAATTTTTGAAGACCTCATGATCAAGAAAAAAATCACATTTTTGTGTCCTTTTGGTACGTTCACCTACCAACATTTTCCATTGGGTTGTTGAATTAACGTACAATTTTTACTTGTGTATGAATTTAATTTTCTTCGATTTTGTACAACATTTCCTAGAGGTTTTACGGATATTTTTCAATCTTTGGGTCTTCAGTCAGTAAGTGTTTAGACCCCTTAGGCCTAGTGCTAGAGAGATGTCGAGAGAAGACTTTTTTGCTAAATTTGGAGAAATACGATTTTATGGAACAAAAAGGAACTGTTTTAGGGGACATTATATCCAAAAGGGGGATTGAGTCTGATAAATCCAAAGTCTATTTAATTTCTAACATCCTCCTCCATGCACAATAAAATAAATACATTCATTTTTAGGCCACAAAGGTTTTTATAGAAGATTTCTTAAATGTGTGACCATGATTCAAAATATTTTTGTAACCTTTGGATAAAGATGCACCGTTTATATTTGATGATGTGCGTCTTCAATCCTTTGAGGCCTTAAAATCCCACTTAGCATCATCACGAATTATTCGATCTCCAGACTGGAGTCTACCATTAGATATTCTGTCTGAAATGTCTAATTATGCATAAATCCCTTATTAGGATAAATGATTGATAAAATTCTTCACGTGATTTATTATGCTAGTAAAACTTTAAATGATGCCCAATTGAATTATTCGACTATCGCGAAGGCGTTGTTAGTAGGCATGTTTGCCTTAGATAAATTTAGATTGGATCTTTTAGGGTCTAAAGTTATTGTATTCTTAGATCATGCTACCCTAAAATACCTTTTGTCTAAGAAAGATGTTAAATCGTGACTGATTCATTAGGTTCTATTGCTATAAGATTTTGACTTAGAAATTTGTGATAAAAAAGATTTAAAAATGTTGTAGTGGATAAATTATCTAGAATTATTGTACAGTTTAGTGATGCATCTATACCGAAAATTGAGACCTTCTTGACTAGAAACTTATGCATGTTTCTCAATCACCTTGGTATGCCGATATAGTGAACTATGTTGTTACAGCAGAAATGTCTACACATTGGTCCAAACAAGATAAATCAATATTAATGGCCGAGGTGAATTACTTTAATTGGGACGGCCCTTATTAATTCAGATATTATTATGATCAAGTCATTAGAAGGCCTGTTACCATAATTGAATAACTAATTATCCACTCATTTTTCCACGATCAGTCGTGTGGAGGAAATTTTAGTTCAAAGAAGACCCTACCAAAATTTTATATTGCGAATTTTATTGTCCCTCCCTCTTTCATGATTCATAGGCCTATTAGGTAATTTGTGAGAGATGTTTGAAATAAGGTTTTTGACTCTTATAAATATGATGCCCCTTTATTTTTCTACCTCTATATCTTAGTGGTAGTGGATTACGTGTCAAAATGCGTGGAAGCCACAGTGTGAAAGAACGATGACCACAAAGTGGTTCTTCAATTCTTAAAAGACTTTATATTTGCACATTTTGGTACACCATGAGACATAAAAAGTGATGGAGGAAGACACTTTTGTAGTAGACCATTTGAGATATTAGTAAAGAAATACAATATAATTCATAAATTGGGAACGGGATATCATCCTCAATTGAGAAAATAGCGAGATTAAACACATTTTATAGAAAAGGGTTAATCCTAGTGAAGAGTGCGACTATGTGATACTTGATTTAAATTAAATTCGCAAGTTTCCAAGTAACACTTATTTAATTAGAGTCCCTAAACATGTATCTAAGGTGCGTGTGTCAACCCATAAATAAATAAAGCATGTGACACAAAAATATGCTGAGACACAGATATCAGGAAAAAATCCCTTTCGGGTAAAACCTTTATTTCACTATGAATATGTAAATTGCAACTTACAATTACATAGAGAAATATGCAATGGATCAACGCGCAGCCAACCCATAAAGACACTCAGTCTTGAACTCAACAAGAGAATACACGCAGCACCCTCTAAGGACTCGCAACCTAAATAACAAAGGAAGAACCGTAGCTCTCCTCAATGACACGCAACCATAAAACTTTGTAGAGACTCCCTCAGCAATGACACCCAACCCTCGATTGCAAAGATCTCCCCACAAAGGTTGAACAATAGCAAAGCTTGTGTTCTAGGGTTCCAAAGGATTCACAAAAGTAATTGGAATTTTTGTGTGTGAATCAAAAAGATGTTTGGGACATAAAAAAACCAAGTCTTGTTGTGTTTGTATTCTTAGAAACGTTCTCTCAAAGACTTAAAAAATACACCACCGAAATAGATATATTTATAGGAAATATCAGATGGTGGATAAAAAACTCACGGATCTGTTCGAATTTATCCCAGGAGGACCGATCCGATATGGAGGCGGTTCGGTCCAACCTCGGATCAGTTCATTTTACAAAAGGGCCTATTCGATTGCCTATGATCCGGGGTATTCTGGAGCAAAGCGGATCGGTCCGGTAGGGAGGCGGACCGGTCCGGAGGCGGATCGGTTCGCTTTTAATATGGGCGGACTGGTCCGGTTTTCCAGAGAAAATAAAATTCTTTTAAAAACTTCTTATTTTTTTATAAAAACATTTTATAAAAATTTCGCAACACTAAGTATGAAGTATAAGGAACTTAAAAACAAAACTTTACCAAGTTCATTCTCGCAGAGGTTGTGATGTTGAAGACGCTTTGATATTCGGATCCATTGTTGTAGATGCGATCTTGAATTTCTTCAACGGTGAAACGACGTACGACATACAAATTGATAATGAAAAAAATGTCCTTACACCTAGTAGACAAGATTAGGACTTAAGGTTGACTGATGCATTATGGGCATATTGTACTACATACAAGAATCCCATTGGAATGTTCCCTTATTAATTGTATATGGTAAAGAATGTCACCTCCTAGTTGATCATGAACATTGTAAGAGGTTAGTTTAGATAAGATGAAGGCGTAACCCCCTTTTGAGTACAATAATGACAAGTTAAATAGCAACACTATTGATTAACCACAGGACATACAAACACGACTCAATGAAGATAGACTCAGTTTGAACTCACAAATCTCTCGTATATAACTCAGAAGGTAGTAATGAACTTAGAAGTAACTTAGCTAGAAGGAGAGAGAAATAAGCACCCTAGATACACCTCGGCAGGTATCCAAACACACCAACCACTCTTAAGAATTTCTGTCAAGTATTAAAAGCTTCGTAATAAATGATAATGGCGGGCGAGTAAAATCTCTGGTTTTTTAATAACTCTCTCTGATGTCTATTATCTCTAGTAATAACTTCTGAACTCTCAAAAAGATCCTCTGGTCCTATTCTCCAGAGGTGGGTGAGGTCTTTAAATAGCCTCCCACACCATACCTGAGGCAACTCCGCCATTAATGCCTGTGAAATATATCCCTCATACTTTATGTCACAAACATTAAATATTTGATGCACTAGTTGTCTTCACATCATAAACATTAAATGTCAAGACATGCCTTTTTCCTAACAACCGTGTGTCAGGGGTCTGTTGTCACAAAGGTGGTTCACTAACTATTTGACAGCCCCAAATACCAAGGTGGTTTACTCAAGTGTAGGTCTGACATTGCCTAGCTGGTTAGTGACATCATATAAAGTGGATGTGATATTATGTAGAGGATTGTTTGGCTCACAACTCAACGCCCTATGGAACTCAAGGCTGCTCCCCCCCGAGGTTACATGGTCAGGGTCCTTCGATGTTTTACTAGGAATATCTAAGATGGTCAGGACAAGACCCAACGGGTCCTCACTTCTCAATCTTCCAAAGTAAGTCCCTCCAAAGTTCCCACGACGAGGTCGTTCGATAGAGCATGAAAGCTCTCTTAGGCCCTGCCAAGCCTGGTCTCTCACGAGTACCGTTCAACCTCACACATAATCATTATTATCGTTACATAATTACAATCGTTATAGCCCATAGTTAGTACAAACAAAAGATACAATATAGCTAAGTAACACAACAAGCTCAAATATGAGTCGCCATGCTAAGCTACCTCGCTGAGATGCCACGCTAAGTTGCCTTGCCGACATGCCACGCTAAGCTGCCTTAACCCTAGATACTATTGTAAATAGGGGAATTATCCCTAATCTCAGGATTACCTTCAAGCCCCCTTTACAAAAAAAAAAAAATTGTTCTATAAAGAAATTTAACTTTGACCAGACCACGTGGGTAACCAAAGAAATATCGAACTTGATGAGTTAGAAGATATTATGAATGATGCTTAAGATTGTGCTAAAATGTATATGAAATGAATGAAAAGGGCACTTGATCAAAATATTTTGTTTAATAATTTTTACACCGATCAAAAGGTCATTCTATATAATTCTCATTGTATTTTTTCCCAGGTAAACTAAAGTCTCGATGGTCTAGTCCTTTTATAACACTCTTGTTTATCCTCACAGGGTCATTGAGATTTATAATCCAAAAGACGGTAGTGTTTTTAAAGTAAATGGACATAATCTTGAAACCATTTTTAGAATTGCCAAATCTAGAAGTTGCTGTTATGCTTCTAGAAGTCCTCATTTATAGGGATTGCATTTATTACAACCACATGTGTATATTATCCAATATAGTTTTCTTTCATTTTTTAATTAGTAATTTCATTTCATTTCAGCCTCTTTTATTTCTTTAGTATTTTGGTTTTTTCTTTATTATTTGGTTTCTAACAATGAGTGCAGGTAAATTATAACGAAAGTTTTCATGTCTAGAGGTGATATCCTATACCCCATAGACATAACATTAAGGAAAATGTAAGTTTTAGGTCTAGGGGTATGGGGTCAAACTTTATTTTTCTTAGTGACATGATGTTATTTGCACTGTATTAGAAACTCTGCAATTTTAAAGTTAACAAAATAAATACACATAAATTTTTCCTTTTTATTCATAAAAATATATAGTTCTTTTCAATGATGTATTAGTTTTCCTTTTTGTCAATGCACTAGAAAATGATAGATTCAATTATAGATTGTATGTGAGTCATGTGCGATGTATGAAATTCATAAGTTGGATTATTATCATAGTTCTTGGAAATTTCACGAATTTTAATTCTCAAATAATTGAGCACGATAATACAAATCTTTATTTGACTTGAATGAATATGTATAATTGTTGAGAAAAATTTGATAAACAAAGTCGAGATTTATTAACCCTTGTGCATTTAGATCCATTCACCTTTATGAGGTTTATATAGACTCACTCTTACTTTTTAAAAAGAACAATTCGTTGATTAATATCGTTATTCTTTTCTTGGTTGAACATTGATAGTGTTTCTGGCCCAAATGGTTTTCATGGTTCACTTTATACCAAATGCTGGGATATTATTTAGAGTTTTATTAGTAATGATGTCTTAAGCTTCTTTATAAGCGTGGATTTCCCCATGAGTAGGACTAGTACCACAACAATTCATTCCCTAAATTGAAATATCCCAGTTCTTGCACTCACTATAGTCGAAACAACCTTTGTAACTTTTATTTTCGAATAATTACCAAGGTTGTCATTGAAATATTAGCTACTTTTCCTAATGTCATTTTTACAACTCGATCTGTCTTTTATTAAAGGCAAAAGTATTGTGGAGAATATATTTCTTGCCTATGAAATGATGCTTAACATAAAAAAAATAATTTGTGGTAATGTGATTTTCAAGCTCGATATGGCTAAAACCTATAATAGTCTATCTTGGTTATGTATCATTAAAGTCAAGATAACATTTGGCAAATTTGCATTTACATGAATTGGAGATGTATTTTTAACAACGGGTTTTCTGTGTTAGTGAATAGTACTGCTGCTAGTTTTTTCAAGTCTACTAGTGGTCTTGAATTAGGGGACCCAATATCCCCAAGCCTATTCATCATAGCTTCTGAAGTTCTCAAGAGGGGTCTCCATAATTCAATAGAGTTTGGGCTTATTAAATCATTCTATCTTCCTTCAGGTAGTCCGTTGATCAGTCATCTGTCATTTAATGGTGATATTATTATATTTTCTAATGGTATAAAAAATCTATTAAACATTTAATGATATTTCTTCATTACTATGAATCAACCTTAGGTCAAAAGATTAACAGCTCCAAGAGTTGTTTTATTACAACAGATTTTTTTCCATTATCAAGGAGGAATTTGATTTATTGTTTGACTGAATTCTCATTTATGCCTAGAGCTATGCAATATATGGGATGTCCTATTTATCATGGAAGGATTCCCAAATCCTTGTCTTCAAGTCTCATCAAAAGCATTACAGCTAACATTAACAGTTGGAACTCAAAATTTTTGTCTATTAGTGGTAAGTTGATTTTAATTACGCATGTGTTAACCTCAATTCCCATCCATTTATTTTCTGCATTAAACCCTTCTTAATCACTGATTTCTACCATTCATCAAATTTTCCTAAATTATTTTGGAGAGGCAATGTCCAAGATAGTTGAAAACACCATTGGAGTGAATGGGATGATCTGTGTATGCCAATAACATAAGGTGGTACTGGTGTGCGATGTTTAGGAGAAACTTTTGAAGCTAGTAGTATTAACTGTATTGGCATTTCAAAACTTTCTCATGTTTATGGGATAAATTCATGCATAATAGATATAAAAACTCCTTTTCTCAATATTCAACCTCTTCCCACCCATGGAAAACAAAAAAGTAAGTTACATATCTAGCTATGGGTAATATGAAAAGATATCAACTACTTCCTGTGGATAATATTCAACTGTTTTGATATTCTACGAAGAAGCTATGGGTTGCTTCCTAGTTTCTCCTGATGTCCACGACTCCCTAATCACTGAGAAATATGAGTTTTGGGTGGATAGACGAGGGGCATCCTTTATAGTATGGAGTCATCCCCTACCTAGGATGGCACTGTAGTGTGACTCTGACTGAATGACATGCAATTCTATCTCGTGATTGACTGGTTCGGCATAGATAGGAAATTTGATATTTCCTAATAGGGTCTCCAAACTTCCATTGAAGTAGATTAAAGGTCCTACATTAGTGTTCAGATCTTAGGTAGTGTAGACTCTATTGAGCAAAAGACTGAGGTACGTGATCTTTACAGATCTTCCATGATCAACCAATTTCACTACACCAAAAGGCTAATGCGACACGGTTTTAAACTGTGTCAAACCCAATTTGGCATAGTTTAAAATCGTGCCATTAATAATTGAAATAGATTGACCTTTAATTTTTTCATGATTCTAAATCGTGCCAGATTTTGGCCTAACCATACTCATATTTGACAATGCGACACGGTTTAAAATTGAGTCAGATTTTTCAAGAATTTTTTTTATTATTTATAAAAAATCAGGAGAATCAGTAATTGTGAACATACTAAATTATTGATAATAGACTAATGTACGTATTAAACTACAAAATATTACAAGTCCTAATATTTAATAGAAAAAATATCGAAAGAGTTTACTCTGTGTTCTGGACATTCTATAAACCTATTAATATAAAACATGCTTAAACATGAATCTAGATCTTGAAATGACATCACATAAGATAACACGACCATAACACATCATGTAATAAACCCTAAAATGATATCAATAATCATAAATACGCAAACTACAAAGTAAAATATGAATTGTTCATGTGTAATAGTAGCTCAATATGTTGCTCATAAAAATCTTTGACTTGTTAATGTGTTCCACGTGAATAATGTCTAGCGCTAAAATGTTATCATGAAAAAAAGAGATATCAGTAATGAAATAATGTTAAAAATTATTCTTGTGTATACTTGTCATTTTTTAAATCGAGATTCTGATAAGGACACAATTATTGTTCAAACACGTTACAATCATCCATCTCGAGGTGTTTGTAACTATTTATGGGTCATTTCATTGTTGTTTTCATATTTCACCCTCCAATGCCACATACGAACCAAAAACTCGCGTATACTTGTCATTTAATTAAACCGGGAGTTCGATAAGGATACCTCTAGTTCACACACGTTGCAATGGATCATATTAAGGTCATCGTGCATTTTTCAGGGCTAATTGGTTGCTGTTTTGATATTTCACCCCAAACACTCTATTTTTTAACCTGAAACTTGAGTGTAATTGTCATTTTGTATAATTGGGAGTCTGATAAGGACACGACATGTTCAAACACATTATAATCGTCCATTTAGAGGTGTTTGTGCCTCATTCTAGCTCATTTTAATTAATATGTTGATATTTCACCCCAACGCCTCATTCTAACTTAAAACTTGCGTATACATGTCATTTTGTAAGATAAGGAGTTCAATAATAACATAGATAATTGAAACATGATACAATCTTTTATATGAAGGTGTTCGTGCCTTATTTTGGATCATTTAGCTATTGTTTTAAAATTTTATCCCTAATCGCCCCATTTTTAACAAAATAATTTCATATACTTGTCATTTGTTTATAACCAGTAGTCCGATAAGGTCATGACTAGTTCAATCATTTTGCAGTGGTCAAAGGTACTTATACCTCTTTCCGAGACAATTAGTTGCTATTTTGCTATTTTACCCCTCAATTCCCAATTTTTTAACCAAAAACTTTTGTATTCTTATTATTTTATTAAACAGGGAACCCAATAAGGACACGACTAGTTTGCACACATTGCAAGAATCCATATCGAAGTGTTCATGCCTTATTCAGGGTCATTTAATTGTTGTTTTGATATTTTACCCCAAACATCCCTTTATAAGATAAAACTTGCGTATAATTGTCATTTTGTAAAATCATGAGTCCGAAAGGACAAGACAAGTTAATACACGTTACAATCATCCATCTCAAGGTTCTCGGACCTCATTCAACATGTTTTACTTATTGTTATGATATTTCACCCCAACCCCATATTTTAACCTAAAACTTGCGTATACTTGTTATTTTGTTAAATTGGTAGCCAAATAAGAATATTGATAGTTCACATGCATTGCAATGGTCTGTATCGAGGTGATTGTGCCTCTTTCAAGGTAATTTCGGTTCATGTTTTGATATTTGAGTCCCTTAATGCCTTAATTTTCAACCTAAAACTAACATGTAATTGTCTTTTTGTATAACCAATAGTCTGTTAAAGACACGATTAGTTCAAACAAGTTACAATTATCCATTTTGAGGTGTTTGTGACTCATTCTAGGCCATTTGTCAGCTTTTTGATATTCCACTCCCAACGCCGCATTTTAACCTAAAAATTTGTGTAATTTTCATTTCGTTAAATCAGGAGTCCAATAAGGACATGACTTGTTCAAAAAAGTTATAGTCGTCCATTTCTAGGTGTTCACATCTCATTATGGGTCATTTGGATATTGTTTTGATATTTCAACATCATTGCCCCATTTTTAACCTAATATGTATACCTATTATTTTGTTAAATCAGGAGTTCGATAAGGACATGGCTAGTTCACATACGTTGCAATGGTTCCTATCGAGGTTCTTGCACCTCATTTTGGGCCATTTTGTTGTTGTTTTAATTTTTCACCCCAACGTCATATTTGAACCTAAAACTTGTGTATAGTGGTCATTTGCCTAAACCGAGAGTGTGATAAGTATATGGACAGTTCATAAACACTGTAACGGTCCATATCAAGGTGATCGTGCCTCTTTCAAAGTAATTTGGTTTCTATTTTCATATTTCACCCCCACACCCCATTTTTAAAGCTAAAACTTGTACATAGTTGTCATTTTGTGTAACCGGTAGTCTCATAAGGACATAACTAGTGCAACAAGTTACAATTGTCCCTCTGGAGGGGTTCACCCCTTATTTCAGGGCATTTGATTACTATTTAGATATTCTATCGTCCAATGCCCCATTTTAATTTAAAACGTGCATACAATTATCATTTTGTTAAATGGGACATTTGATAAGGATACAAATAGTTCAAATATCTTACAATCGTCTATCTCAAGGTGTTCGTGGCTAATTTCGGGTCAGTTGATTATTGTTTTGATGTTTTATCCCCCAATGCACCATTTTAAAACTAAAGATTGTATACTAGTCATTTTTCAAACTGTAATTTCAACAAGGGCACAAATCGTTCACACACATTTCTATGGTTTAGATTGAGGTGATCGTGCCTCTTTTCGGACCATTTAGATACTGTTTTGATATTTCCACCCCTAAATGCCCAATTTTAACATAAAAATTGTGTATACTCGTCATTTTGTTACCGGGAGTTATAAAAGGACACGACTAGTTCACACACATTTCAATGGTCGATGTTGAGGTGCTCTTGCCTCTTTTAAGGACATTTAATTACTATTTTGATATTTCACCCAGTCCCTAATGCCCCATTTTAACCTAATTTTTTTGTATAATTGTCATGTTGTATAACTAGTCGGATTAAGACACGACTACATCAAACAAGTTATAATAGCCCATCTTAACATTTTCATGACTTATTTCGGTTCATTTCATTGTTGTGTTTATATTTTATCCCCCAACGACCCATTTTTAATCTAAAACATTTATATAGTTTTCATTTCATAAAATTGGAAGTTCGATAAAGACGCGACTAGTTCACACATGTCAATGGTCTATATCAAGCTGATTATGGCTCTTTCCGAGCCATTTGGTAGCTGTTTTGATATCATCCCCTTAACGCCCCATTTTTAGCCTTAAACTTGCGTATAATTATAATTATAGAAAACACGAGTCCGATAAGGACACAACTATTTCAAACACATTACAATTGTCCATCTCGAGGTGTTCATTTCATATTCCAGGTCATTTGCTTATTCTTTTGCTATTCTATCACCCAATGCCCCATTATCTAACCTAAAACTTGTGTACGGGAGGCCGATTAAAACATGACTAGTTCCAGCACGTTGCAATTGTCCATATCGACGTGTTGGTGCCTTAATTTAACTATTTTATTTTTGTTTTGATATTTTATCCCGTAACACCCAATTTTTAACCTAAGACTTACGTATAATTTCCATTTTGTTAAATCAAGAGTCCAATAAGGACACAGTAACTTAAAACACATTATAATCATCCATCCCGAGGTGTTCGTCCCTTATTCCAAGTCATTTGTTTGTTGGAATGATATTTCACCCCATATTGGCCCATTTTTTAAACTAAAACTCGGTCATACTGGTCAGTTTGTTAAATCAGGCATCCAATAAAAATAATCGTTCATCTCAATGTGTTTCTTCCTTATTTTGGACAATTTTGTTGTTGTTAGGTTACTTTATCCCTTAATGAACCATGTTTTAAACTAAATCTTTCATACACTTATCATTTTGTTAAACCGAGATTTCTATAAGGCCATAGCAAGTTCACACACATTGGAATGGATTAGATCGAAGTGATCGTGCCTTTTTCGTTCCATTTGGTTACTGTTTTGATATTTCACCTCCCAACGCCGAATTTTAACCAAAAACTTTCATATCCTCATCAATTTTTTAAATCGGGAGTCGGATAAGAACTCATCTAGTTCACACACGTTACAATTGTCCATGTCGACGTTCTCCATCCCTTTTTAAGGACATTTTGGTTCTGTCGTAATATTCCCCCCACTCCATAACACCCCATTTTTAACCTAAAACATGCATATTATTGTCATTTTGTACAATAGGTGCAAAATAAGGATACGATAAGATCAAACACGTTATAATTATTGATCTCAATAACTTCTTGAATTATTTAGGGTCATTTCGATGTTGTTTTTATATCTTATCCCTCAACGACTAATTTTCAACCTAAAACTTTATATACTTGTCATTTTGTCAAATCGGGAGTTCGATAACTACACAACGAGTTCACACATTTTGCAATGGTCCATATAAAGTTGGTTGTGTCTCTTTCTGGGCTATTTTATAGTTGTTTTGATATTTTACCCTTGTAACGCCCCATTTCTCAACTTAAAACTTGTGTATATTTATCCTTTTGTATAACGGGAGTCCGACAAGGACCCAAATAGTTCAAACACATTGCAATTATCCATATCGTGGTGTTTGTGCCTCATTTCGAGTGAATTGGTTGCTATTTTGATATTCTACCCCCAACGCCCCATTTTTTAACCTAAAACACGTGTCTAATTTTAATTTTGTTAAACTGGGAGTCCGATATGGACTGGACTAATTCAAAAACATTTAAATCATCCATCTAGAGATGTTCCTGCCTTTTTTAGGACATTTTTTTTGGTATTTCACCACTAATGCCCTATTTTATAACATAAAACTGGTGTATACTTACTATTTTTATGACTGGGAGTTCCATAGGGACATGACTAGTTCATAGACAATGTAGTGGTCCATATCAAGGGGTTTGTGACCTTTTTTGGGAAATTTGATTGCAATTTTGATATTTCACTCCCAACACCCTATTTTATCCTAAATCTTACCTATACTTGTTATTTTGTTAAATCGAGAGTCCAATAAGGATATGACTAGTTTGCACACGTTGATATGGTCCGTAATGAGGTGTTAATGCCTCTATCAGGGTAATTTGACTGCTATTTTGATATTTCACCCCTAATTCCCTATTTCTAAACTAAAACTTTCGTGCGCTTGCCATTTTTTCAAATCATGTGTTCTATAAGGAGACAATTAGTTCATACACATTGTAATAGTCCATACTGAGGAGCTCATGTATTTCGAGGTCATTTGGTTGCTGTTGTGATATTTCACCCACTACTGTCCCGATTTTTCATCGAAAACTTTTTTATAATGATCATTTTTAAACCGGGTGTCCGATAATGATATGACTAGTTCACACTTGTTATAATTACCCATCTCGAGATGTTCCTACATAATTTCAGGCCAATTTGTTATTATTTTTTATATTTGAACCCAACTCCCCATTGTAATATAAAATTTGTGTATAATTACCATTTTCTAAAGTGGGAGTTTGATAAGGACATGAGTTACTCCAGCACCTTACAATCGTCTATCTCTAGGTGTCCATTATTTATTTAGGGTCGTTTGGTTTTGTTTTGATATTTATTACAGAAAACTCATCTTCAAGCTAAAGCTTGTGTGTCATTTGGTTGTTGTTTTGATATTTCACCACCAGTTGCTCCATTTGTTTGAAAAAACCTTCTTATAATTCGATAAGGACATAACCAGTTCAAGCAAAGTACAATTATCCATTTCGAGGTGTTCATGATGTATTCCAAGTCATTTGCCTTTTCTTTTGTTATTCTTTTACCCAATGCCCCATTATTTTACCTAAAACTTGTGTATACTTGTGGTTTTATTATACTGAGAGATTGATATGTACACGACAAGCTCAAACACGTTTCAATCACCCATATTGATGTGCTGATACCTCTTTTAGACCTATTTTGTTTTCTGATATGATATTTTACCCCGCAACGCTCCATTTTCAGCTCAAAACATACGAATAATTGATGTTTTTATTAAATCGAGAGTTAAAAAAGCACACGGTTACTTAAAACACAATATAATCATCCATCCTGATGTGTTCGTCCCTTATTGTAGGCCATTTGTTTGTTGTAATGATATTTCATAACCTATTACCCCATTCTTTAACCTAAAACTTATATATACTTGTCATTTTGTTAAGTCAGGCATTCGATAAGAACAATTGTCCATCTCAATGTGTTCGTGCCTTATTTTGTACAATTTGGTTGTTCTTTGGTTATTTTATCCCTTAATGCTCCATTTTTTAATTTAATCTTGCGTACACTTGTCATTTTATTAAACCGAGATTTCGATAAGGCCATAGCAAGTTGACACACAATGTAATTGTTTATATCGAGGTTATCCTGCCTCTTTTCGTGCCATTTGGTTACTTATTTGATATTTCACCCCCAATTCCCAATTTTAACCAAAACGTTTCATATCTTCATCAATGTTGTTAAATTGGGAGTCCGATAAGGACACGTCTTGTTCACACATGTTATAATGGTCCATGTCAAGGTTCTCCTTCCTATTTTAAGGACATTTTGTTACTATATTAATATTTTGTCCACTCCTTAACGCCCCATTTTTAACCTAAAAGATGCGTATGATTGTCATTTTGTTAAATCGGGAGTTTAATAAGGACTCGACTAGTTAAAAAATGTTACAATCTTCCATCTCGAGGTGTTCATGCCTCAATCTTGTTCATTTGGTCATTATTTTGATATTTCACTCCCAATGATCTATTTTTAACTTAAAACTTGCATATACTTGCCATTTTTATAACTGGGAGTTCTATAAGGACATGACTAGTTCACAAACAATGCAATGGTCCATATTCAGGTGCTTGCGACTCTTTTTGGGCCATTAGATTACTATTTTGATATTTCACCCTACTCACCCTATGTTAAACTAAAACTTACATATATTCCTTTTTTTTGTTAAATTGTTAGTACGATAAGGACAGGGCTAGTTCGCACACGTTGTAATGGTCTGTAATGAGGTGCTTATGACTCTTTGTGGGTCAGTTGGTTACTATTTTGATATTTTACCCCTAATGCCCCATTATTAACCTAAAACTGGCATGTGCATGCCATTTTCTTAAATCATGAGTTGAATAAGTACATAAATAGTTCCTACGCATTTTAATGGTCCATATCGAGGTGCTTGTGCCTCTTTTGCGATAATTTGATATTTGTTTTGATATTTCCCCGTCCAATGTGACCTTTTTTAACATGAAACTTTTGTATAATGATCATTTTGTTAAATCAAGAGTTTGAAACGAACGTGACTAGTTCATAGACATAACAATCATCCATCTCGAAGTGTTTATGCCTAGTTCCGGGTCTTTTGGTTGCTATTTTTCTATTCGACTCCAACACACCATTTTAACCTAAAACTTGTGTATGACTACCATTTTTTAACTGGGAGTCCGATAAGGACATAACTAAGTTCAAACACATTACAACCATCAATTTCATGGTGTTCATGCTTTATTTTGGGTTATTTGGTGGTTGTTTTTCATACTATCCCCCAATGCCTATTTTTTAACCTAAAACTTGTGTATCCTTGTAATTTTTTTAAATGAAAAGTCTAATAAGGACATGACTTGTTCATCCACATTGCAATGGTCTACATTGAGGAGCTCGACCTTTTTTCCAGGAAATTTGGTTACTGTTTTGATATTTCACTACCTACACATTATTTTTTAACCAAAAACTTCCACAAAATTATAATTTTTCATAACTAGGTGTTCGATAAGGACATTGTTTGTTTAAACCCGATACAATCATCCATCTCGATGTGTTCATCCCTTATTTTGGGCCATTTTTTTATTCTTTTGATATTTCACCCCTAACACCTCATTTGATAAATTAAAACTTATGTTTACTTCCTATTTTGTTAAACCAGGAATCCCATAATAACATTGCTCATTCATAGAAATTATAGGGGTCCATATCGAGGTGCTCATGCTTCTTTAGGGATCATTTGGTTGCTATTTCACCACAGACGCTTCATTTCTTTAAGATAAAACTTACATAAAATTGTCATTGTCTATAATCGAGAGTCCGACAAAGACACAACTAGTTCAAACACATTAAAATTGTCCATATCGAGCTATTCATGCCGTATTCGAAGTCCTTTGCTTATTCATTTCTTATTCTATCAACTAATGCTCCATTATTTAACCTAAAACTTGTGTACACTTGTTTTTTTATACCTGGAGACTGATAAGTACACGGCTAGTTCAAACACGTTGATATGCCCCATCATTACGAACCACATCAATGTGTGCAAACTAGTTGTATCCTTATTGGAATCTTGGTTTAAGAAAATAATGAGTATACGTAAGTTTTAGGTTAAACTAAGACTTCCATAAGAATATTTTATCCCCTAATACCCCATTTTTAATCTAAATCTTGCATATATTTTTCATTTTGTTAAATTGGATTTCGATAAGGGCACGACTAGTTCACACACATTGCAGCGGCTTGGATCGAGGTGATTGTGCCTCTTTTCGGCGCATTTAGTTACTATTTGAACATTTCATCCCCAATGCCAAATTTTAACCAAAATGTTGTGTATACTTATGATTTTTTAAGTCACGAGTCTGATAAGTACACGACTAGCTCACAGAGGTTGCAATGGTCCATGTCGAGGTGTTCCTTCCTCTTTTAAGGACATTTAGTTACTATTTTAATACTTTTACCCACTCCCTAAAGCCCCATTTTTAACCTAAAACATCCGTATAATTATCAAATTGTTAAACCGGGAGATTAATAAGAACTCGACTAGTTCAAAAATATTACAATCTTTCATATCAAGTGTTCGTGCCTCATTCCAGTTCATTTGGTTATTGTTTTGACATTTTACTCACAATATCTATTTTTAACTTAAAATTGGCATATACTTACCATTTTTGTAATTGGGAGTTCTATAAGAATGTGACTAGTTAACAGACAATGCAATTGTCCATATTGAGGTGCTTGTGACTCTTTTTGGTCCATTTGATTACTATTTTGATATTTCACTCCCATCGCCCTATTTAAACCTAAAACGTACTTATAATCGTTATTTTATTAAACCAGGAGTTGGATAAGGACAGGGATAGTTCCCACACATTGCAAGATTTCATAATGACGTGCTCGTGCCTCTTTCTGGGTCAGTTAGTTGCTATTTTAATATTTTATCCCCTAACGCCCCATTTGAAACTAAAACCTGCGTATACATATCATTTTCTTAAATCATGAATTGAATAAGGACATAAATGGTTCCTACACAATTCAATGGTCCAAATCGAGGTGCTCCTGCCCCTTTTAAGGTTATTTGATTGTTGTTTTGATATTTCACCCCCAATGTGACCTTTTTCCGATAAGGACATGACTAATTCACAGACATTGCAATGATCCATATCTAGGGGCTTGTGAATCTTCTTGGGCCATTTGATTACAAATTTGATATTTTAACCCCAACACCATATTTCAACCTAACACTTACATACACTCATCATTTTGTTAAACTAGGCGTCAAATAAGGATACCCCAAGTTTGCACATGTTCATATGGTCTGTCATGATGTGTTAATGCCTTTATCGGGGTCATTTGGTTGTTGTTTTGATATTTCCTCCATAATTCCCTCTTTTTAACCTTAGATTTCTGTGTGCTTGTCATTTTTTTAAAATCACGAGTTCGATAAGGACACAACTAGTTCACACACATTTCAATAGTCCATACCGAGGTGCTCGTGTCATTCGGGGTCATTTGGTTGCTGTTGTGATATTTCACCCCCTAATGTCCCATTTTTAACCTAAAACTTTTATATGATGAACAATTTTTTAAATTGGGTGTCCGATAAAGACATGACCAATTCACATTCGTTACACTCGTCCATCTTCAGATGTTTTGGCATAATTTTGTGATATTTTGTTGTTATTCTGATATTTCAACCCAACTCCCCATTTTAATACAAAATTTGTGTACCATTGTCATTTTTTAAAGTGGAAGTCTGACAAGGACATTAGTTACTCAAGCACGTTACAATCATCTATCTCTAGGTGTTCGTGATTTACTTAGGGTCATTTGGTTGTTGTTTTCATATTTATTATCCAAAACTCGTCTTTAGGCTAAAGCTTGCGTGTGCTTGTCAATTTGTTAAATCCGAAGTTTGATAAGGACATGACTAGTTCAGACACGTTATTATGGTCTACATCGAGGTGCTCATACTTCTTTCTCAGATATTTAGTTATTGTTCTGATATTTCATCCCACCAATGCCTTATTCTATAACCTAAAACATGAACATAATTATCATTTTTCATAACCACGTGTCCGATATGGACATGGTTTGTTCAAACCCGATACAATCATCCATCTCGAGGTTTTCATCCCTTATTTAGGGCCATTTGTTCATTCTTTTGATATTTCACTCCCAACACCTCATTTATTAACCTAAAACTTATGTCTAGTTTCCATTTCGTTAAATCAGGAGTCCCATAATAACATTGCTAGTTAATAGACATTACAATAGTCCATATCGAGGTGCTCGTGCCTTTTTTTGGGTCATTCAATTGTTGTTTTTAAATTTCACCCCCAGATGCCCCTTTTTGTTTAAGATGAAACTTTCTTATAATTTTCATTATCTATAACCGAGAGTCCGATAAGGACACAACTAGTTCAAACACTTTAAAATTATCCATCTCGAGGTGTTCGTGGCGTATTCCAGGTCATTTTCTTATTCTTTTGTTATTCACTCACCCAATTCCCCATTATTTAACCTAAAACTTGTGTATACCTATTGTTTTGTTTTATACCGGGAGCTTGATAAGTAGATGACTAGTTCAAACATGTTGTAATCGATGTGCTGGTACCTCTTTTTGTCCTATTTTGTTTGTGTTTTATATTTTACCCAACAACGCCTCATTTTTAATGTAAAACTTACGTATAGTTTCCATTTTGTTCAACTGAGAGTCCGATAAGGACACATTTACTTAAAACACATTATAATCCATCTCGAGGTGTTCATCCCTTATTCCAGGCCATTTGTTCATTCTCTTAATATTTCCCACCATATTTCCCCATATATGGGGCATCAGATATTCTTCAACCAAAAACTTGTTTATACTTATCATATTGTTAAATGGGGCATCAGATAAGAACAATCATCCATCTCAAGGTGTTCGTGCCTTATTTTGGACAATTTTTTTTGTTTGGTTATTTTATCCCCGAATGCCCCATTTTTTAATCTAAATTTTGTGTACATTTGTCATTTTGTTCAACTGAGATCTCGATAAAGCCATAGCATGTTAACACGGATTGGAATGGTTTAGATCGAGTTGATCATGCCTATTTTCGTGCCATTTGGTTACTATTTTAATATTTCACACCCAATGTCTTATTTTAACCAAAAAGTTTCATATACTCATGCATTTTTTAAATTCAAAGTCCGATAGGGAGACTTCTAGTTCATACACATTAGAGTGGTCCATGTCGATGTTCTCCTTCCGCTTTTAAGGACTTTTTGTTACTTTTTTAATATCCCCCCCACTCTTTAATGCCCCATTTTTAGCCTAAAACATACTTATGATTGTCATTTTTTATAATAGGAGTCGGATAAAGATACCACAACATCAAACATGTTATAATTGTTGATATCAAGGTCTTGATTACTTATTGAGGGTCATTTCGATATTATTTTTATATCATATCCCTCAACGACCCATTTTCAACCTAAAACTTATATATACTTGTCAATTTAAAAAATCAGGAGTCCGATAACTACACAGCTAGTTCACACATGTTGCAATGGTCCATATAAAGTTCGTTGTGTCGCTTTTGGGGCTTTTTTATAGCTATTTTGATATTTTACCCCTATAATGCCCCATTTTTTTAACATAAAACTTTTGTATAATTATCAATTTGTATAACGGGAGTTCGATAAGGACACAACTAGTTCAAACATATTACAATCATCCATGTCACGACGTGCATGCCTCATTTCGGGTGAATTGCTTGTTGTGTTGATATTCTGCCCAAATGCCTCATTTTAACCTAAAACATGTGTCCAAATTTTCATTTTGTTAAATCGAGAGTTTGATACGGACTGGACTAGTTCAAAAACATTTAAATTTTCAAGCTTGAGGTGTTCATGCCTCATTCCAGGTCAGTTGGTTTTTGTTTTGGTATTTCACCACCAATGCCCTATTTTTTAACCTAAAACTTACGTATTCTTGCTTTTTTTTTATGTCCGGGAGTCCGATAAGGACATGACTAGTTCATAGACAATGCAATGGTCCATATCAAGGGGATTTTGAATCTTTTTGGGCCATTTGATTACAATTTTGATATTTTAACCCCAACACCATATTTCAACCTAACACTTACATACACTCATCATTTGGTTAAACTGGGAGTCAAATAAGAATACCACTAGTTTGCACATGTTTATATGGTCTATCATGGTGTGTTTATGCCTATATCGGGGTTGTCTTTTTTTAATCATGAGTTCGATAAGGACACAGCTAGTTCACACACATTACAATGGTCCAGACCGAGGTGCTCATGTCATTCGAGGTCATTTGGTTGCTGTTGTGATATTTCACCCTCTAATATCCAATTTTTAACCTAAAACTTTTGTATAATGATCATTTTTCTAAATAGGGTGTCCGATAAAGACATGACCAATTCAGATTCTTTACAATCGTCCATCTCTAGATGTTTCGGCATAATTTTATGATATTTTATTGCTATTTTGATATTTGAATCCAACTCCCCATTTTAATACAAAATTTGTGTATAATTTTCATTTTTTAAAGTGGGAGTCTGATAAGGACATGAGTTACTCAAGCACGTTACAATTATCCATCTCTAGGTGTTCGTGATTTACTAAGTGTCAATTTGTTGAATCGAAAGTGTGATAAGGACATGACTAGTTTAGACACGTTGTTATGGTCTACATCGAGGTGCTCATGCTTCTTTCTCAGATATTTAGTTGTTATTTTAATATTTCATCACCCATGCCTTATTTTTTAACCTAAATCTTGCACATAATTATATATTTCATAATCATGTGTCCGATATGGACATGGTTTGTTCAAACCGACTACAATCATCCATCTCGAGGTGTTCATCCCTCATTTCGGGCCATTTGTTCATTCTTTTGATATTTTACCCCCAACAGCTCATTTCTTGGCCTAAAACTTATGTCAACTTTCCATTTCGTTAAATCAGGAGTCCTATAATAACATTGCTAGTTCATAGACATTACAATAGTCTATATTGAGGTGCTCGTGCCATTTTTGAGGTCATTTGGTTGTTGTTTTGACATTTCACCCCCAGACGACCCATTTGTCTAAGATAAAATTTCTTATAATTGTCATTGTCTATAACCGGTAGTCCGATAAGGACACAACTGGATGAAAAACTTTAAAATTTTCCATCTCGAGGTGTTCATGGCGTATTCTAGGTCATTTGCTTATTCTTTTGTTATTCTATCACCCAATGCCCCATTATTTAAGCTAGAACTTGGGTATACCTATGGTTTTTTTATACCGGGAGCCATATAAATACACGACTAGTTCAAACACGTTGTAATCGACATGATGGTACCTCTTTTTGACATATTTTTTTTTATTTTACCCCACAACAACCCATTTTTAACCTAAAACTTACGTATAATTTTTATTTTATTAAACCGAAAGTCTGATAAGGACACAGTTACTTAAAATAAATTATAATCATTGGTCTCGAGGTGTTTGTCCCTTATTCCAGGCAGTTTGTTTGTTGTACTGAGATTTCACACCCTATTTCCCCATTCTTCAACCTAAAACTTGTTTAAACTTGTCATTTTGTTAAATGGTTCATCCGATAAGAACAATCTTCAATCTCAAGGTTTTCGTGCCTTATTTTGGACAATTTGCTTGTTATTTGGTTATTTTATCCCCTAATGCTCCTTTTTTAATATAAATATTGTGTACATTTTCATTTTTTTAAATCGAGATTTCGATAAGGCCATAGTATACTCACACGGGTTGGAATAGTTTAGATCGTGGTGATCGTGCCTCTTTTCGTGACATTTGGTTACTATTTTAATATTTCACACCCCAATGCCCAATTTTAAACAAAAAGTTTCATATCCTCATGCATTTTTTGAATCAGGAGTTCGATAAGGACATGTCTAGTTCACACATTATAGAGTGGTCCATGTCGAGGCCCTCCTTCCTCTTTTAAGGACATTTAGTTACCATTTTAATATTCCCCCCACTACCTAATGTCATATTTTTAACCTAAAACATGCTTATGATTTTCATTTTGTATAATAGGAGTCAAATAAGGGTATGACAAGATCAAACATGTTATAATTGTCGATCTCAACGTCTCCATTACTTAGGGTCATTTCGATGTTGTTTTTATATCTTATCCCTCAATGACCCATTTTCAACCTAAAACTTTTACGTAGTTGTCATTTTGTTTAATCGGGAGTCCGTTAACTACACAACTAGTTCACACATGTTGCAATGGTCCATATAAAGTTGGATATGTCTCTTTTTGGACTGTTTTTTATAGCTATTTTGACATTTTACCCCTATAATGGCCCATTTTTAACTTAAACTTTTGTATAATTATCATTTTGTATAACGGGAGTCTGACATGGACACAAGTAGTTCAAAAACATTGTATTCGTCCATGTCGTGGTGTTCGTGCCTCATTTCAGGTGAATTGGTTGCTGTTTTGATATTCTACCCTAATGCCCTATTTTAACCTAAAACATGCATCTAATTTTCATTTTGTTAAATCGAAAGTCCAATACGGATTGAACAATTTCAAAAACATTTAAATCTTCAATCTCGAGGTTTTCGTACCTAATTCCAAGTCATTTGGTTTTTCCTTTGGTATTTCACCACCAATGCCCTATTTTTTAACCTAAATCTTGGGTATACTTGCAATTTTTATGACCGGGAGTCTGATAAGGACATGAGTAGTTCACCGACAATGCAATGGTCCATATTAAGGGGCTTGTGTTTATTTTTGGGCCATTTGATTACAATTTTAATATTTCACACCTAACACCCTATTTTAACCTAACACTTTTGTTTACTCGTCATTTATATAAATTGGGAGTCCAATAAGGATAAGACTAGTTTGCAGATGTCGATATAGTTCATAATGAGGTGTTAATGCCTTTATCAGGGTCATTCAATTACTGTTTTCATATTTCACCTCGTAATTCCCCATTTGAGGCTAAAACTTTCGTGCGCTGGTCATTTTCTTAAATTATGAGTTTGATAACGACCCAACTAGTTCACACACATTTCAATGGTCCATACCGAGGTGCTCGTGTCTTTCGAGGTCATTTGGTTGGTACTGTGATATTTCACCCCTCAATGTCGCATTTTTTAAGCTAAATTTTTTGTATAATGATGATTTTTTTTAAATCGGGTGTCTGATAAAGACATGACTACTTCACAGTCGTTATAATCGACCATCTCTTGACATTCATGCATAATTTCGGGGGATTTTATTGCAGTTTGATATTTGAACCCAGCTCCCCATTTTAATACAAATTTATGTATATTTGTCATTTTTAAAGTGGGAGTCTGATAAGGACATGAGTTACTCAAGCACATTACAATCTTCCATCTCTAGGTGTTCGTGATTTATTTAGGGTCATTCGATTGTTGTTTTAATATTAATTACCCAAAACTCATCTTTAAGTTAAATCTTGCATATGATTGTCATTTTGTTAAACTGGAAATGTGAGAAGTACATGACTAGTTTAAACACGGTATTATGGTCTACATCGAGGTGCTCGTCCTTCTTTCTCAGATATTTAGTTGTTTTTTTTTACATTTCAACCACCCATGCCTTATTTTTTAACCTAAAACTTGCACATAATTATCATTTTTCATAACCACTTATTCGATATGGACACGTATTGTTCAAACCCAATACAATCATCCATATCACGGTTATCATCCCTCATTTTGGGCCATTTGTTCATTATTCTGATATTTCACCCCCAACACCTCATTTGTTAACCTAAAACTTGTTTCTACTTTCCATTTCGTTAAATCAGGAGTCCCGTAATAACATCACTAGTTCATAGACAATACAAAAGTCCATACCGAGGTGTTCGTGTCTGTTTCGGGGTCATTTGGTTGTTTTTTTGATATTTCACCCCCAGACGCCCCATTTGTCGAAGATAAAACTTTCTTAAAATTGTCATTTTGAATAACCGGGAGTTCGATAAGGAGATAACTAGTTTAAAGACATTAAAATTATCCATCTCGAGGTGTTCATGCTGTATTCCAAGTCTTTTTCTTATTCTTTTGTTATTCTATCACCCAATACCCCATTATTTAACCTAAAACTTGTGTATACCTTGATTTTTTTTTATACCGGGAGCCTGATAAGTGCACAACTAGTTCAAACACGTCGAAATCGACGTGCTGGTACCTCTTTTTGACCTATTTTGTTTCAGTTTTTATATTTTACGCCACAATGGTGTATTTTTCCCCTAAAACTTAAGTATAATTGTCATTTTGTTAAACCGAGAGTCCGATAATGGCACAGTTACTAAAAACACATTATAATCATCCATCTCGAGGTGTTTGCACCTTATTCCAGGCCATTTTTTGGTTGTGTTGATATTTTACACCCTATTTCCCCATTCTTCAACCTAAACCTTGTTTATACTTGTCATTTTGTTAAATAGGGCATCCGATAAGAACAATCGTCCATTTCAAGGTGTTCATGCTTTATTTTGGACAATTTGGTTGTTGTTTGGTTATTATACCCCGTAACTCCCCATTTTTTACTCTAAATCTTGCGTACATTTGTCATTTTGTTAAACCAAGATATTGATAAGGCCATAACATATTCACACGAATTGGAATGGTTTAGATCGAGGTGATCGTGCCTCTTTTCATTCCATTTGGTTACTATTTTAATATTTCCCACCCCAGTGCACAATTTTATCCAAAAAGTTTCATATCCTCATGCATTTTTTAAATCGAGAGTCCAATAAGTACATGTCTAGTTCACACACGTTAAAGTAGTTCATGTCGAGTTTATTCTTCCTATATTAAGGACATTTTGTTACTGTTCTAATATTCCCCCACTCCTTAATGCCCCATTTGAAACCTAAACCATGCTTATGATTGTCATTTTGTATAATAGGAGTCACATAAGGATACAAGAAGATCAAACATGTTATAATTGTAGATCTCAAGATGTTCATTACTTATTTTGGGTAATTTCGACTGTGCTTTTATATCTTATCCCTCAATGACCCATTTTCAATCAAAACTTTTATATACTTGTTATTTTGTTAAATCGAGAGTCCGATAACTACACAACTACTTCACACATGTTGCAATGGTCCATATAAAGTTAGTTGTGCCTCTTTCTGTGCTATTTTATAGCTATTTTGACATTTTACCCCATAATGCCCCATATTTTATAACTATCCATCCCTCATTTCGGGCCATTTTTTCATTGTTGTGACATTTCACCACCAACACCTTTTTTATTAAGAAAAAACATATGTCTACTTTCCACTTCATTACACTAGTAGTCTGACGATAACATTTCTAGTTCATAGACATTGTAATTTTTTATATCGAGGAGATCGTGCATCTTTCGGGGTCATTTAGTTGTTATGGCATTTCACCCCCAGCACCCCATTGTTTAAGATAAACATGCGTATAATTGTCATTACCTATAATCGAGAGTCTGATAAGGATGCAAGTATTTCAAACACATTAAAATTATTCATCTCGAGGTGTTCGCTCTACATTTTGAGCCATTTGATTATTCTTTTGAAATTTTATCCACCAACGCCCCATTGTTTTACATAAGACTCTTTTGTACTTGCCATTTTTTAAACCGGTATCCCGATAAGGACACAACTAGTTCAAACACATTGCAGTTTTTTCATATCGAGGGTCTAGTGACTCTTTTTGACCCATTTCAGCTTCTGTTTTCATAGTTTATCCCACAAACCCCCGTTTTAAAACTAAAACTTACGTATAATTGTTATTTTTTAAACTAGGAGTTCGGTAAAAATATGATTAGTTAAAAAACATTACAAACATCTATCTCGAGGTGTTCATTCCTTATTCAAGGTCAAGTGTTTGTTGCAATGATATTTCACCCCCTAATTCCCCATTCTTTAACCTAAAACTTACTAATACTTGTCATTTTATTAAACTAGGAGTCGAATATGGACACGACTAGTTCACACCCATTATAATGGTCCATATCGAGGTGGTCGTGTTCCTTTGGAGGCAATTTCTTTGCTGTTTTGATATTTCAACCCCAAAGCCCCCTTTTTAACCTTAAACTTATGTATCATTTCCTTTCTTATAACTGGTAATTCGATAAGGACATGGTAATCAAAGACATTACAATCATTCATCTCGTGGTGTTCTTCACTCTTATATGTCATTTGGATGCTTTTTTGATATTTCATCCCATCACCCCATTTTAACCCAAAAGTTGTGTACACTTGCCATTTTATTCAACCGAGGGTTAGATAAGGATACAACTAGTTCAAAAAATTTATAATCTTCCATCTCTAGGTGTTAGTGACTCATTTCCTGATAATTTCTTTGTCGTTTTGATATTTCATCCCCAATGCCACATTTTCAACCTAATAGTTGCGTATACTTTTCTTTTAAAATAAAACCAGGAGCTTGATAAGGACATGGCTATTTCACAGATATAGAAATCGCCCCTATTGAGCTGCTTGTTCCTCTTTTTGGTCCATTTGGAGGTTGTTTTTAGTTTTCACCCCCACGCCCTATTTTAACCTAAAACTTGCGTATAGTTGTCATTTCGGGAAACAGAGAGTTTGATAAGAACATGGATAGTTCACACATATTGCAATAATATTTCAACTCCACCATTTTTTTAAGCTAATACTTATGTATAACTATCATTTTGTATAACCGGTACTTCGATGAGGACATGACTAGTTCAAAGAAGTTACAATTGTCCATATGGAGGTGATCGTCCCTCATTTAGGGTCATTTGGTTTCTATTTTGATATTCCACCCTCAAACACCCATTTTAACATTAAAGATGTGCATATTTGTCCTTTTTCTAAGCCGAAGTCCGATAAGGATGACTTCTTCATATATGGTACAATCATCCATCGCAAGGTATTTGTGTCTTATTTAGGGCCATTTGGTTATTGTTCTTATATTTTATCCCCCAATGCCGTATTTTAATCTAAATATTGCGCATATTTGTCATTATTTTATATTGGATTTCAGAAAGGGCATGGCTAGTTCACACACGTTGCAGTCATTTGGATCAAGGTGATTGTGCCTCTTTTTGAGACATTTGGTTAATATTTGGATATTTCACCCCCGTTGCCCAAATTTAACCAAAACGTTGCGTATACTCAAGATTTTTTAAACCGGGAGTCTAATAAGGACACAACTAGTTCACAAACGATGCAATTGTCCCTGTCGAGGTGCTCCTGCCTCTTTTAAGGACATTGAGTTACTATTTTAATGTTTCACCCATTCCCTAAAGCCATAATTTTAACCTAAAAGAAACGTATAATTGTCATTTATTTATACTGGGAGTCCAATAATGACTCGACTAGTTCAAAATTGTTACAATCTTCCATCTCGAGCTGTTCATGCCTCGTTCTAGGTCATTTGGTTATTGTTTTGATATTTCACCCCTAAATGTGCTATATTTTTAACTTAAATTTGGGTATACTTTCCACTTTTATAACCGAGAGTCCGATAAGTACATGAGTAGTTCACAACCAATGCAATGGTCCATATTGAGGTTCTTGTAACTCTTTTTGGTCATTTGATTACTATTTTGATATTTCACTCCCAACATCCTATTTTAAACAAAACCTTTCATATACTCTCTATTTTGTTAAATCGGGAGTCCGACAAGGACATGGCTAGTGTGCAACAGTGCATAATGAGGTGCTCGTGCCTCTTTCGGGGTCATTCGATTGTTGTTTTGATGTTTCACCCCAACAACACATTTTTAACCTAAAAGTTCTGTATGCTTGTCATTTTCTTAAATCATGAGTTCAATAAGGACATAACTAGTTTCCACACATTGCAATAGTCCATATCGATGTGCTCGTGCCTCTTTCGAGGTCATTTGATTATCGTTTTGATATTTTACCCCGAGTGTGACCTTTTTTAACCTAATTTTTTTTATAATGATTATTTTGTTAAATCGGGAGTCCGATATGAAAGTTACTAGTTCACAGACATTATAATTGTCCATCTTTAGGTGTTTATGACTAGTTCCGTGTTACGTGGTTGTTGTTTTGCTATTCGACCACAACGCACCATTTTAACATAAAACTTGTGTATGGTTGTCATTTTTAAATTGGGAGTCCGATAAGGACATGAGTAGTTCAAAAATGTTACAATCATCAATCTCAAGGTGTTCATGTTTTATTTAGTGTCATTTGGTTGTTATTTTGATATTTATCTCCCAGTGGCTATTTTTTAACCTAAAACTTGGGCATCCTTATCATTTTGTTAAAAGGCGAGTGTGATAAGGATATAAATTGTTCATACACATTACAATGGTCTACATCGATGTGCTCGTGCTTCTTTTTAGGAAATTTGTTTGCTATTTTGATATTTCACCACCCACACCTTATTTTTTAACCAAATACTTGCGTATAATTATCACTTTATATAACCATGATTCTAATAAAGTCACATAGTTTTCAAATACATTAGAATCATTATTCTCAAGGTATTCTACCCTCATTTCGACCCATAATAACATTGCTAGTTCACTGACATTGCAATGGTCCATATAGAGGTGCTCGTTCCTCTTTTGTGGTGATTTGGTTGCTGTTTTGATATTTTACCCACTAGACACTATAGTGTTTAAGATGAAACATGGTTATAATTATCATTTTCTATAATTGAGAATCCGATAATGATATAACTCGTTAAAACACATTATAATTATCCATCTCGAGGTGTTCATGCCATATTCCAGGTCATTTGCCTATTCTTTTGTTATTCTATCATGTAATGGCCCATTATTTGACCTAAAATTTGAGTATACTTATCATTTTTTTATATCGGGAGCTTTATAAGTACATGGTAAGTTCAAACACATCGAAATCATCCATTTCAAGGTGGTGGTGCCTCTTTTTGACCATGTTGTTTATGTTTCGACATTTTAGCCCTTAACGCCCCATTTTTAACCTAAAACTGATGTCTAATTGCCATTTTATTATACCAAGATTCCGATAAGGACACGGTTACTTAAAGCACATTATAATCATCCATCTCAACATGTTCGTACCTTATTGCCATGTCATTTTTTTATTGTAATGATATTTCACCCCTAATGCCCTATTCTTCAACCTAAAACTTGTCTATACTTGTCATTTTGTTAAATCCGGCATTCGATAAGAGCAATCGCCCATCTCAAGGTGTTTGTGCCTTATTTTGGAAAGCTTGGTTGTTATTTTGATATTTTTACTCCTCATGCTCCATTTTCTAGTCAAGATCTAGCATACACCATTTTGTTAAACCGAGACTTTGATAAGGCCACATCAAGTTCGCACACATTGGAATGGTTTAGATCGAGTTGATCGTGCCTCTTTTCATGCCATTTGGATACTATTTTGATATTTCACCCCCAGTGGCCAATTTTAACCAAAAACTTTCATAAGCTCATCAATTTTTTTAATCGGGATTCTGATGCGGACACATCTAGTTCACGCATATTACAGTGGTGCGTGTCGAGGTTCTCCTTCCTCTTTTAAGGATATTTTGTTACTGTATTAATATTTTTCCCACTCCCCAATGCCACATTTTTAACCTAAAACAAGCATATGATTGTCATTTTGTATAATAGGAGTCGGAAAAGGATACGACAAGATCAAACACATTATAATTGTCGATCTTAAGGTCTTCTTGACATATTTAGGGTCATTTCATTGTTGTTTGGATATCTTATCCCTTAACGACCCATTTTCAACCTAAAACTCATATGTACTTGTTATTTTTTCTTAAATCGAGAGTCCAATGTTGCAATGGTCTATGTAAACATAGTTATGGATCTTTTTAGGCTATTTTGTAGTTGTTTCTATATCTTACCCCCATAATGACCCATTTTTAACTTAAAACTTGTGTATAATTGTCATTCTATAAAATGGGAGTCTTACTAGGACACAACGAGTTCAAACACATGACAGTCATCCATATCGTGGTGTTTGTGCCTCATTTAGGGTTAATTGGTTGCTATTTTAATATTCTTCCCCAACACCCCATTTTTCAACCAAAAATATGCTTATAATTTTCATTTTGTTAAGTCGGGAGTCCGATATGGAGTGGACTAGTTCAAAAAGGTTAAAATCTTCAATATTCACGTGTTCGTGCCTCATTCAGGGTCATTTGGATATTGTTTTGATATTTCACCTCCAATGCCCTATTTTTTAAAATAAAACATGCATATACTTGCCATGTTTTTAACCCAAAGTCCGATAAGGACATAACTCGTTCTCAATCAATGCAATGGTCCATATTAAGGTGCTTGGGAACTTTTTTAGAACATTTGATTGTCATTTTGACATTTCACCCCCAACACCCTATTTTAACCTAAAACTTATGCATACTTGTTATTTTGTTAAATCGGGAGTCTAATAAGGACACGACTAGTTCACACACGTTGCACTGGTCTGTAATGAGGTGATATTGCCCCTGTCGGGGTCATTTAGTTTCTATTTTGATATTTGACCCCCTAATGCCCCATTTTTATCCTAAAACTTCCGTGAACTTGTAATTTTATTAAATCATGAGTTCGATAAGGACACAACTAGTTCATACACATTTCAATTGTCCTTACCGAGGTGTTTGTGTCTTTCGAGGTCATTATATTAATTATTTGAATTTTCACACCCCAATGTCCCCTTTTTTAACCTAAAACTTTTGTATATTGATCATTTTGTAAAACCGTGTGTCTGATAAGAACACGACTAGTTCACACACATTACAATCGTGCATGTCGAGGTGTTCATGCCTAATTTTTGGTCATTTGCTTGATGTTTTGATATTCGAACCCAACTTCCCCTTTTAATATAAAATTGGCGTATGATTTTTGTTTTTTAAAGTTGGAGTCTGATAAGGACATGAGTAGCTCAACAATGTTACAGATGACTATCTAAAGGTGTTCGTGATTTATTAAGGGTCACTTTGTTGTTGTTTCGAAATTTATAACCCAATACCCATTTTTTAACTTAAACATGCATATACTTGTAATTTTGTTAAACCGAAAGTCTGATAAGGACATGACTAGTTTAGACACATTGTTATGGTTCACATCGAGGTGCTTGTGCTTCTTTTTGGGAAATTTAATTGTTCTTTTGATATTTCACCCACCCATGCATTATTTATTAACCTAAAACTTGCATATAATTTTTATATTTGATAGCTAAGTGTGTCCGATAAGGACACGATTTGTTCAAACCCGTTATAATCATCCAGATCCAGGTGTTCGTACCTCATTTCAGGCCATTTGTTAACTGTTTTGATATTTCACTCCCAATGCCCCATTTGTTAATATAAAACTTACGTATACTTGCCATTTTGTTAAAGCAGGTGTCCAATAATAGCTTTTCTTCTTCACGACATTACAATTGTCTATATCGAGGAGCTCGTGTCTCTTTCGGGATTTTTTTTTTCTATTATGACATTATACCACCAACACCCCATTGTTTAAGCTAAACTTGCATATAATTGCCATTATCTGTAACCGAGAGTCTTATAAGGACACAACTCGTTCAAACACATTCAAATGGTCCATCTCAAGGTGTTTATGCCACTTTATGAGTCATTTGATTATTCTTTTGAAATTTTATCCCCCAACGTCCCATTGTTTTACCTAAAACTCTTGTATACTTGTTATTTTTTTAACAGCTAGCCCGATAAGGGCACCACTAGTTTAAAACCATTGCATTTGTACATATCGATGGGCTGGTGCCTCTTTTGAACCATTTTGGTTTTAGTTTTCATAGTTCATCCTGCAATGCCCCACTTTTTATACTAAAACATACGTATAATTGTCATGTCGTTAAACTGAGAGTCCAATAAGGACATGATTAGTTAAAACACATTACAATCATCCATCTCAAGGTGTTCGTTCTTTATTCAGGGTAATTTTTTATCGCAATATTTCACCCCCTGATGCCCCATTCTTCAACCCCAAGCTTCCATATCCTTGACATTTTATTAAATAGGGCATGCAATAAGAATCAACTAGTTCAAATATGTTACAATCATCCATCTTTAGGGGTTCATTACTTATGTTTGACAATTATGTTGTTGTTTTTATATTTAATCCCCTAATGCCCCATTTTTAAGCTAAATCATGCATAAACTTGTCATTTTATTAAATTGGGATTTCGATAAGGCCACAATTAGTTCACACACATTATAATGGTTTAGATCGATGTGATCATGCCTTTTTTCAGGCCATCTGTTTGCTATTTTAATATTTCACCCCCAAATGCCCAGTTTTAATAAAAAACTTTCATAACCACATCAATTTTTAAATTGGGAGTTCGATAAGGACACATTTAGTTCGCACACATTATAGTGGTCCATGTCGAGGTTCTCCTTCCTCTTTTAAGGACATTTTGTTACTATTTTAATATTTCACTCAGTCCTAACGCCCCATTTTTAACCTTAAACATGCGTATGATTGTCATTTTGTATAATAGAATTCGAATAAGGATGAAACAAGATCAAACACGCTATAATTGTCGATCTCAAGGCCTTATTGGCTTATATAGGGTCATTTTTTTCGTTTCTCATCCTCCAACTACCCATTTTTAACCTAAAACTTTTGTTTACTTTTTATTTTGTTAAATCGGGAGTTCGATAAGTGCACAACTAGTTCACACATGTTGCAATGGTCCATATGAACTTAGTTGTGCCTCTTTTCGAACTATTTTGTAGTTGTTTTGATATTTTACCCCATTAATTCCCCATTTTTAAACTTAAAACTTTTGTATAATTGTCCACTACACCATATTATGTGAATGGTCATGGCCAAAGTTCCTGACCAGGACTGTGGGTTGTGGCCGAAGGTTGTGACCATTTCAAGTATGACCGTTTTCGAGGGTCGCTACCCAAATCATGGCCAAACTAAGGGTCACAGTCCTAGGGGGTCACGACAGATGGTCATGGACTATTGTTCTGACACATACACATAGCTGGTCATGGCCTTCTGCCATTACCCATCTTTTAGTATATGAATTTTATCATGGCTGAAGGACGAGACCCAACCTTCAAAATATTATAATGGTCACAAATCGGGTCACGAATCCAGTCCCTAAACCATCTATTTGAAAATGATAATGGTCATGACTCCATTCACATCTCAAGCTGGTGACCCATCCTATGGAATGTGATCATGATCACGATTCTCGTCACAGATCATGGCAGTGACCCAAACTTGACATAACCAAAATAGTCATGGTCTGAGGCCGTGACCCTTTTTATGCATGAGAAAAAAACATGCGTAACGTAAAACATCCATCTTGTGGTGTTCATTCCCCATTTCGGGGTGAATTGGTTACTATTTTTATATTCTGTTCGAATGCCCCATTTTTAACCTAAAACATGCGTAATTTTGATTTTTTCAAATCGAATGTTCGATACGGACTGGACTAGTTCAAAAAGGTTAAAATCTTCAATATTGAGGTTCTCATGCCTCATTCCGAGTCATTTGATTATTTTTTTTATTTCACCCCCAATTCCCTATTTTTTAACATAAAACTTACGTATACTTGCCATTTTTATAAACGGGAGTTCGATTAGGACATGACTAGTTAAGAGACAATGCAATGGTCCATATCAAGGTTGTTGTGACTCTTTTCAGGCCATTTGATTGCTCTTTTGATATTTGACTTCCAACACCCTATTTTAACCTAAAACTTACGTAAACTTATTATTTTATAAAATCGAGACTCCGACGAGGACACGAGTAGTTTGCACATATTGCAATGGTTCGTAATGAGGTGCTAGTGCACAGGCCCGTGTCATTCGGTTGCTGTTTTTATATGTCACCCACTAATGCCCCAATTTTAACCTAAAACTTCCTTGTACTTGTCATTCTGTTAGATCATGAGTTCGGTAAGGACACAACTAGTCCACATATGTTTCAACGGTCCATGCCAAGGTTCTCGTGTCTTTTGAGGTCACTTGGATGCTGTTTTGATATTTTACACCCCAATGTCCCATTTTTTAACCTAAGACTTTTGTATAATGATCATTTTGTTAAATCGGGTGTTCAATAAGGACATGACTACCTCATGCTCATTACAATCGTCTATCTTGAGGTTTTCATGTCACGTTTCGAGTTATTTTGTTGATGTTTTGATATTCAAGCCCAACTCCCCTTTCAATATAAAATTTGTGTATAATTGCCATTTTTTAAAGTGAGTGTCCAATAAGTACATAAGTTGCTCAGGCACATTACAATCGTCCATCTCAAGGAGTTTGTGATTTATTAAAGGTCATTTGGTTGTTGTTTTGATATATATAAGCCAACACCCATTTTAACCTAAGACTTCTATATGCTTGTCACTTTGTTAAACCGAAAGTCTGATAAGGACATGACGAGTTAAGAGACAATGTTATAGTCTACATCGAGGTTCTCATGCTTTTTTCTAGGAAATTCAATTGTTGTTATGATATGTCACCCACCCATGCCTTATATTTTTGCCTAAAACTTGTGGATAATTGTCATTTTTTTCATAACGAGGTGTTCGATAAGAACATGGTTATAATCATCCATCTCGAGGTATTCAGCCCTTAGTCTAAGTCATTTGTTTATTGTAATGATATTTGACCCCATAATGCCCCATTCTTAGCCCTAAAACTTGTTTATACTTGTCATTTTGTTTAACTAAGCATCCAATAAGAAGATGACTCGTTTAATATGTTACAATTGTCCATCTCTGGGTGTTCGTGCCTTATTTTGGACATTTTGGTTGTTGTTTTATTTTATCCCCCAATACCCTTTTTGAATCTAAATATTGCATACACTTGTCATTTTGTTAAACCAGGATTTCAATTAGGCCACAACTTGTTCACACACATTGGAATGGTTTAGATCGAGGTGATCGTGACTCTTTGCAGTGCATTTGCCTACTATTTTGATATTTAACCCTTAATGCCCAATCATAAACAAAAAGTTTCATATTCTCATCAATTTTCAAATCAGAAGTTTGATAAGGACATGTCTAGTTCATACATGTTATAGTGGTCCATGTTGAGGTTCCCCTTCCTCTTTCAAGGAAATTTTGTTACTGTTTTAATATTTCACCCACTTCCTAATGGCCAATTTTTATCCTAAAACATGCTTATGATTGTCATTTCATATAATATGAGTCACATAAGGATACGATAAGATCAAACACATTATAATTGTTGAACTCAAGGTCTGCTTTTCTTATTTAGGGTCATTTCATTGTTGTTTTTATATCTTATCCCACTATGACCCAATTTAATGTAAAACCTTTGTATACTTATCATTTTGTTAAATCGGGAGTCTGATAACTACACAACTAGTTCACACATGTTGCAATGGTCCATATCAAGTTGGTTGTGGCTCTTTTCGAGCGATTTTGTAGCTGTTTTGATATTTTAACCACATAAGGCCCCCTTTTTTTTAACTTAAAACATGTGTACAATTGTCATTTTGTATCATAGGAGTCCGACAAGGACACAACTAGTTCAAACAAATTATAATCATCTATCTAGTGGTGTTTGTCCCGAATTTCGAGTGAATTGGTTGTTGTTTTAATATTCTACCCCAACGCCCCATTTTTAACCTTAAACATGGAGATAATTTTAATTTTTTTAAACTGGGAGTCCGATAAAGACTAAACTAGTTCAAAAACATTGAAATCTTCAATCTTGAGTTGTTCGTGGCTGAGTCCGGGTCATTTGGTTATTCTTTTGATATTTCACCCCCCATGCTCTATTTCTTAACCTAAAACTTGCGTATACTTACCATTTTTATATCCATGAGTCTGATTAGGACATGACTAGTTCATAGATGATGCAATGGTCCATATAAGGTGCTTGTGACTCTTTTCGAGCCATTTGATTGCTATTTTGATATTTCACTTCCAACACCCTATGCTAACCTAAAGCTTATGTATACTTGTTATTTTTTTAAATCGGTAGTCCAATAAGGACACAACTAGTTTGCGCACATTTCCATGGTTCGTAATGAGGTGCTAGTTCCTCTGTCCGGGTCATTTTGTTGCTATTTTCATATTTCACCCCCTAATGCCCCATTTCAACCTAAAACTTCCATACACTTGTCATTTTGGTAAATCACGAGTTCGATAAGGAGACAACTAGTTGACAGATGTTGCAACGATCCATATCGAGGTACTCGTGTCTTTCAACATCACTTGGATGATGTTGTGATATTTCACCCCTCCGATGTCTCATTTTTTAACTTAAAAGGTTTGTATAATGATGATTTTATTAAACTGGGTGACCAATACAGACATGACTGGTTCACACTCGATACAATTGTCCATCTTGAGGTGTTCATGCCTAATTTCAGGTGATTTTGTTGATGTTTTGATATTTGAACCCAACTCCCCTTTTCAATATAAAATTTGTGTATAATTATCATTTTTTGAAGTGGGATTATGATAAGGACACGAGTTACTCAAGCACGTTACAATGATCCATATCAAGGTGTTCATAATTTAATAGGTCCATTTGGTTATTATTTCGGTATTTATAACCCAACACCCATTTAAATCGACTAATTGCGTATGCTTGTCATTTTGTTAAATTGAAACTATTATAAGGACATGACTAGTTCAAACACGTTGTTATGGTCTACATCGAGGTGTTCGTGCATTTTTTTGGGAAACATAATTGTTTTCTTGATATTTCACCCATCCGTGCCATATTTTTTAACCTAAAAGTTGCATATAACTATCATTTTTTTTTATAATCGTGTGTTCGATATGGACACGGTTACTTTATACCCGTTCTAATCATCAATCTCGAGGTGGCCATCCTTCATTCGGGGCCATTTGTTCATTGTTCTGATATTTCACAACAAATGCCCGATTTTTAAAGCTAAATCTTACGTGTACTTGGCATTTTATTAAACCAGGAGTTCGATAATAATAATGCTAGTTCACAAACATTGCAATGGTCCATATCCAGGAGCTCGTGCCTCTTTCGTGGTAATTTGGTTTCTTTTATGACATTTAACTCCCACCACCCCATTATTTAAGCTAAACTTGCGTATAATTGTCATTATCTATAACTGAGAGTCTGATAAGGACATAACTAGTTCAAACACATTAAAACTATCAATCTCAAGGTTTCGTGCCACATTCCGAGTCATTTGATTATTCTTTTGAAATTTTATCACCCAACGTCCTATTATTTTTCCTAAAACTCTTGTATACATGTCGTTTTTAAACTTGTAGCCCGATAAGCACACGACAAGTTCAAATACACTGCATTCTTCCATATTGAGTGGTTGGTGCTTCTTTTCCACCCATTTTGGTTTCTTTTTTCATAGTTAATCCCGCAATGCCCCAGTTTTTGAACTTAAACTTGTGTATAATGACCATTTTGTTAAATTAGGACTCCGATAAAATAATGATTAGTTAAAACACATTACAATCATCCATCTCGAGGTGTTCCTTCCTTATTGAAGGCCATTTCTTTGTTGCAATGATATTTTACCCCGTAATTCCCCATTGTTTAACCTAAATCATATTTATACTTGTAATTTTATTAAATTGGGAGTCCAATACAGACTCATATAGTTTACACACATTGTAAAGGTCCATATAGAGGTGCTCGTGTTCCTTTTGAGGCTATTTCTTTGTTGTTTTGATATTTCACCCCCAAACCCCAGTTTTAACCTAAAACTTATGTATAATTGCCATTTTTTTCATAATAAGTAGTTCGATAAGGAAACGTTTAATTCAAAGATGTTACCATCATCCATCTCGAGGTGTTCATGACTCATTCAAGGTCATATGGTTGATGTTTTAATATTCCATCCCAATGCCCCATTTTAACCTAAAAGTTGCGTGTACTTGTCATTTTATTAAATCGAGAGTCCAATAAGGACACGACAAGTTCAAAAGTGTTATAATTTTCCATATTTAGGTGTTCATGACTTGTTCCGGGTAATTTCTTTATCGTTTTGATATTTCACCACAAATGCCCCATTTTTAACCTAATGCTTGTGTATACTTGTCATTTAAAACTAAACAAGTAGTTCGATAAGGACATGACTATTTCATATATATTGCAATGGTCCCTATTGAGGTTCTTGTTTCTCTTTCCGGGCTATTTGGTTGTTATTTTGGTTTTTCACCCCTAACGCCATATTTTAACTTAAAACTTGCGTATTGTTGTCATTCCGTTAAATCGAGAGTTTGATAAGAACATGTATAGTTCACACACATTGCAATAAATTTCACCTCTACCACATTTTTTAAGGAAAGGATTCCGTATGATTGTCATTTTTATAATCGGTAGTTCGATAATGACACGACTATTTCAAACAAGTTGCAATTGTCCATATAGAGTTGTTCGTCCCTCATTTAAGGTCATTTGGTTTCTATTTTTATATTCCACCCTCCAACGCCCCATTTTAACCTAAAACATGCGTATATTTGTCATTTTTCTAAACCAGAGTCCGATAAGGAGGAATATTTCAAATATGGTACAATCATCCATTGCAAGGTATTCGTGGCTTATTTCGGGCCATTCTGTTATTGTTTTTATATTTTGTCACCCAATTCCCCATTTTTAATCTAAATCTTGGGTATATTTATCATTGGCTTAAATTGGATTTCAGTAATGGCACGACTAGTTCTCTCACAATAGAGTGGTTTGGATCAAGGTGATTGTGCCACTATCTGAAACATTTGGTTACTATTTGGATATTTCATCCCCAATGCCTAATTTTAACCAAAACGTTGCGTATATTCATCATTTTGTAAATTGGGAGTCTGATAAAGAAACAACAAGTTCCACACCTTGCAATGGTCCATGTCGAGGTGCTCTTCCCCCTTTAAGGACATTTAGTTACTATTTTAATATTTCACCCACTCCCTAAAGCCCCATTTTAACCTAAAACAAGCGTATAATTATCATTTTGTTAAACCGCGAGCCTGATGAGGATTGGACTAGTTAAAATACATTACAATCTTCCATCTTGAGGTGTTCGTGGATCGTTCTGGGTCATTTGGTTATTGTTTTGATATTTCACCCCCAGTGCCCTACTTTTTAACTTAAAACTTGTGTATGCTTGCCATTTTTATAAGGTAGAGTCTGCTAAGGATATGGCTAGTTCACAGACAATGAAATGGTCTATATTGAGGTGCTTGTGACTCTTTTGGGGGCATATATTACTATTTTGATATTTCACTCCCAACACCTTATTTCAACCTATGACTTATGGATACTAATTATTTTGTTAAATCAGAAATTTGATAAGGACACGACTAGTTCATACACATTAGTAATGGTCCATAATGAGGGGCTAGTGCATCTTTCGGGGACATTTGGCTGATAATTTGATATTTCAATCGCTAATGCCCCATTTTAACCTAAAACTTGAGTATACATGTCATTTTATTAAATCCCAAGATCAATAATGTCATAACCGGTTCCCACACATTACAATATTCCATATCGAGGTTCTTGTCCCTCTATTGAGGTAATTTGTTTATTCTTTTGATATTTCACCACCCAATGTGACCTTTTTTAACCTAAAACTTTTGTATAATGATCATTTGGTTAAACCGAGTGTCCGATAAGGACAAGACTAGTTCACACTCATTACAATCATCCATCCCGAGGTGTTGATGACTAATTTTAGGCCATTTTCTTAATGTGTTGATATTCAAACCTAACTCCTCATTTTTAATATAAAATTTGTGTATAATTGTCATTTTTTAAAGTGGGAGTCCGATAAGGATATGAGTTGCCTAAACACACTCCAATCATCCATCTCAAGGTGTTTGTGCTTTTTTTGTGTTATTTGGTTAGTGTATCGATATTTATAACTCAACACCTGATTTTAACATAGAACTTACGTAAACTTGTTATTTCATTAAATCAGAAGTCTGATAAGGAAATGACTAATTTAGACACAGTTTCATGGTCTACATCGAGGTGCTTTTGCTTTTTCCAGTAAATTTTGTTGATGTTTTGATAACTCACCCATGCATGCCTTAGTTCTTAACCTAAAACTTGCGTATAATTAACATTTTTTTAACTGTGAGTCCGATAAGGACACAGTTTGTTCAAAGCCGTTACAGTGATCAATCTCGAGGTGTTCGTCCCTCATTCTGGGCCATTTGTTCATTGTTTTGATATTTCACACCTAATTCCCATTTGATACCATTTTGTTAAATTAAGGTTATGATAATAATAGTGATAGCAGGTAGACATTGCAATGGTCCATATCGGGAAGCTCATGTCTTTTTCGGGGTCATATGTTTTCTGTTATGACATTTCACCCCAAGAACCCATTGTTTCATTTGAGCTTGCATATAAATGTAATTATCGATAATCGACAGTCTGATAAGGAGATAACTAGTTCAAACACATTCAAATTGTCCACGTCGAGGTGTTCATGCCATATTCCGAGTCATTAGATTATTCTTCGAATATTTTATCCCCCATTTCCCCATTGTTTAACCTAAAACACTTGTTTACTTGTCATTTTTTTAAATCGGCATCCCGATAAGAAAATGACTAGTTCAAACACATTACATTTGTCCATATCAAGGGGATGGTGCCACTTTTCAACCCATTTAAGTTAATATTTTAATTGTTCATGACCTAGTTTTTAAACCAAAACTTACGTATAATTGTCACTTTGTTAAACCTACAGTCCGATAAGGAAATGAGTAGTTAAAACACATTTCAATCATCTATCTATAGGTGTTCGTTCCTTATTTTCAGTCATTTGTTTCTTGTAATGATATCCCCCCCTCCCAATACCCCAATTTTAACCTAAAACTTGCTTATACTTGTCATTTTATTAAATTGGGATTCAGATAAGGACACAACTAGTTCACGCACATTGCAATGGTCCATATTAAGGTGCTCATGTTGCTTTTAGGGATATTTATTTGTTGTTTTGATATTTCACCCCGAAGCCCTTTTTTAACCTAAAACTTGTGTATAATTGCCATTTTTTATAACTAGTAGTTTGATAAGGAAATAATTAGTTCAAAGATGTTACAATCATCCATCTTGAGGTGTTCATGACTCATTCTAGGTCATTTGGCTACTCCTTTGATATTCAATCACAACTTTGCTTTATTGCCTAGAAGTTGCGTGTACTTGTCATTTTATTAAATCGGGAGTTCGATAAGGAGACGACTATTGTAAAAATTTACTAATCGTCCATTTCTAGGTGTTCGAGACTCGTTTCGGGTCGTTTCATTGTCGTTTTGATATTTCACCACTAATTCCCCATTTTAACCTAATAATTGTGTATAGCTGTCATTTAAAACAAAATAAGGAGTTCGATAAGGACATGGCAATATCACAAATATTGCAATGGTCCCGATTGAGGTTCTTGTTCTTCTTTTCGGTCCATTTGGTTGTTCTTTTGATTTTTCACCCCCAACGCCCTATTTTAACAAAACATTTATGTGTACTTGTCATTTTGTTAAACTAAGAGTTTGATAAGAACGTTGATAGTTCGTGCACATTACACTAATGTTTCACCCCTACCATATTTGTTAAGGTAAAACTTTTGTATGATTGTCATTTAGTATAACCAGTAGTTCAATAAGGACACGACTAGTTCAAACATGTTACAATTGTCCACATAGAGGTGTTCATCCCTCATTCAAGGACATTTGGTTTCTATTTTCAAATTTCTCCCTCCAACGCCCAATTTTAACATAAAACTTGCGTATATTTGTCATTTTTCTATACTGGAGTCCGATAAGGATGACTAGTTCAAATATGGAACAATCTTCCATCGCAAGGTGTTCGTACCTTATTTCGGCCCATTAGGTTATTGTTTTAATGTTGTATCCCCCAATGCCCCAGTTTCAATCTAAATATTGCATATATTTATCATTTTGTTAAATTTCATTTCGGTAAGGGCACGACTAGTTCACACGCATTGTAGTGTTTTGGATCGAGGTGATTGAGCCTCTTTTCGAGACATTTGGTTACTCTTTGGATATTTCATACCAATGCCTTTAACCAAATTTTTTTTATACTCATCATTTTTTAAACCAACAGTCTAATAAGGACACAACTAGTTAACACCTGTTGCGCCGGTCCATGTCGAGGTGCTCCTGCCCCTTTTAAGGACATTTAGTTACTATTTTAACATTTCACCCACTAACTAAAGCCCCATTTTAACCTAAAACATGCGTATAATTATCATTTTGTTAAATCGGGAATCCGATAAAGGACTGGACTAGTTAAAAAACATTACAATCTTCCATGTTGAGGTGTTTGTGACTCGTTTTGGGTTATTTGGTTATTCTTTCGATATTTCACTCCCAATGCCCTTTTTTTTAACTTAAAACTTGTGTATACTTTCCATTTTTATAACCGGGAGTTTGATAAGGATGTAACTAGTTCACATACAATGAAATGGTCCATATTGAGTTGCTTCTAACTCTTTTTGGGACATTTGATTACTATTTTGATATTTCACTCTCAACACCCTGTTTTAACTTAAAACTGACGTATACTCGTTATTTTGTTAAATCGAGAGTCTGATAAGGACACGACTAGTCCTCACACATTTGTAATTGCCTATAATGAGGGTATTGTGCATCTTTCCGGGTCATTTGGTAGTTGTTTTGATATTTCTCCACCAAATGCCCCATTTTAACCTAAAATTTGAGTCTAGATGTCCTTTTGTTAAATCCTGTGTTAAACAAGGAAATGATTGGTTCCTACAGATTGCAATATGCCATATCGAGGTGCTCTTCCCTCTTTCGAGGTCATTTGATTGCTATTTTGATATCCCACCCCCTAATGTGACCGTTTTTAACCCAAAACTTTTGTATAATGATCATTTTGTTAAATTCGGTGTCCGATAAGGACATTACTAGTTCACACTCGTTACAATCTTCCATATTGAGGTGTTCATGCATAATTTTTTCTCATTTTGTTAATGTTTTGCTATTTTAACCCAACTCCTCATTTAATATAAAATTTGTGTATACTTTCCAGTTTTTAAAGTGGGAGTCCGATAAGAAAATGAGTTGCTCAAACATGTTACAATCATCCATATGACGGTGTTTGTGCTTTATTGAGGGTCATTTGGTTACCATTTTGATATTTATAACTAGCAACCGTTTTTAACCTAAAACTTGCGTACGGTTGTCATTTTGTTAAATGAGAAGTCCGATAAGGACATGACTAGTTTAGACACAATTTCATCGTCTACATCGAGGTGCTTGTGCTTCTTTTTAGGAAATTTTGTTGCTCTTTTCATATTTCACCCATGCACGCCTTATTTTTTAACCTAAAACTTGCGTATAATTAACAGTTTTTATATCCAGGTGTCCGATAAGGACACAATTTATTCTAACCCATTACAAGTGTCCATCTTTAGGTGTTCGTCCCTCATTACGAGTGAGGCCATTTGTTCATTGCTTTTATTCTTCCATCCTAATGCCCATTTGTTAAGCTAAAACTTACGTATACTTACCGTTTTGTTAAATAAGGATTACGATAATAACATTGCTAGTTTTTATAGATTGCAATGGTCCATATCGAGGAGATCGTGACACTTTGGGGTCATTTGGTTTCCGTTATGACATTTCACCCCCACACCCCATTTTTTATGCTAAACTTTCATATACATGTCATTATCTATAACTGGAAGTTTGCTAAGGAGACAACAAGTTCAATCACATTAAAATTTTCCATCTCGAGGTGTTCATGCAACATTCTGAGTCATTTGATTATTGTTTTGAAATTTTATCACCTAATGCCCAATTATTTAAACTAAAACTCTAGTATACTTGTCGTTGTTTTAAACTAGTTTCACGATAAGGACACGACTAGTTCAAACACCTTGTAGTTATACATATCAAGGGGATGATGCCACTTTTTGACCCTTTTTTTTGTTTCATAGTTCATCATGTGATGTCCCAATTTTTAAACTAGAACTTACGTATAATTATCACTTTATAAAACCAAGAGTTCTTTAAGGACATAATTAGTTAAAAAAACATTACAATCATCAATCTTTGGTATTCGTTCCTTATTCCAAGTCATTTGTTTCTTGTAATGATATTTCACCCCCTAATGCCCCATTCTTTAACCTAAAACATGCTTATACTTGTCATTTTATTAAACTAGGAGTCTGATAAGAACACGACTAGTTCACGCACATTGTTTTGATATTTATCCCCTAAAGCCCATTTTAACCTAAAACTTTTTTATAATTGCAATCTCTTTAATAACCGGTAGTTGGATAAGGAAACAATTAGTTCGAAGACGTTACAATCATCCATCTCGAGGTGTTCGTGACTCATTCTGGGTCATTTGGCTCTTGTTTTGATATTCCATCCCAATGCCCCTTTATTGCCAAAAAGTTGTGTGTACTTGTTATTTTATTAAACCAGGAGACCCATAAGGACATTACTAGTTCAAAAATTTACTAATCGTCCATATCTATGTATTCGTGACTCATTCCGGGTCATTTCATACTCGTTCTGATATTTCACCCCCGATGACCCATTTAAACCTATTACCTGCTTATTCATGCCATTCATAACAAAACCAGGAGTTTGATAAAGACAAGGAAATTTCACAAATATTGCTATGGTCCCTATTGAGGTTCTTGTTCCTCTTTCCAGGCCATTTAGTTATTGTTTTGACTTTTCACCCCAACGCCCTATTTTAACCTAAAACTTACGTATACTTGTCATTTTTTTAAACCGATAGTTCAATAATAACATTGATAGTTCACACACATTGTAATAATATATCACCCCTACCACAATTTTTAGGCTAAAACTTTCGTATAATTGTCATTTTTTATAACCGGTCATTCAATAAGGACACGACTAGTTCAAAGAAGTTACAATCATCCATATGTAGGTGTTCATCCATCATTCAAGGTCATTTGTTTTCTATCTTCATATTCCACCCTCCAACGCCCCATTTTAACCTAAAAGATGCGTATACTTGTCATTTTGCTAAACCAGAGTCTGATAAGAATGAACAGTTCAAATATGGTACAATTTCCCATCACAAGGTGTTAATGCCTTATTTCGGACCATTCGGTTATTGTTCTTATATTTTATCCCACAATGACCCATTTTTAATCTAAATCTTGCATTTATTTATCATTTATTAAATTGGATTTCGGTAAGGGCATGACTATATTTCACACATTGCAGTGGTTTGGATCGAGGTGATTGTGCCTCTTTTCAGGAGATTTGGTTACTATTTAGATGTTTGAATCCCAATGCCTACTTTTAACCAAAATATTGCATCCACTCATCATTTTTTAAACCAATATTCTCATAAGGACAAGGGTAGTTCACACACGTTGCAATGCTCCATGTCGTGGTGCCCCTGCCTTCTTTAAGGACATTCAATTACTGTTCTAATAATTCACCCACTCCCTAAAGCCCCATTGTTAACCTAAAACATGCGTATATTTGTAATTTTGTTTAATCGAGAGTCCGATAAGGAGTGGACTAGGTCAAAGACATTATAATCTTCCATCTTGATGTGTTCATGCCTCGTTCTGGGTCATTTGGTTAGTATTTTGATATTTCACCCCCAATGCCCTATTTTTTAACTTAAAACTTGCATATAATTTCCATTTTAATAATTGGAAGTCCAATAAGGACATTGTAGACACCATATTCTAAGATCCGCTAAGTCTCTCTTTAGTTCCCTAGCACTTCCCCATTTCACTACAAAACCTAAGTCGTACTCCAAGTACCGATTCAGAGGCCACCGGGCCCTCTCAGATCCCATTTAACTCCCGTAAAATCCATCGTCAGATCAAAAGATCAATGAATATTTGAAGGGCTCTGAATCCCCTTTTCAACTGTCCACCCTGTGTGCGAATAAGCATAACAATTCAGCCAAACGGACCATTTCTCTATCAAAAATTGATGTCGAGGCCACTGAGCACATCCGAGCCCCAATTCAACCCCAATAAATTCTATCATTAGAGAGTAAGCTTAATGAATCTTTGAATGGATCTAAATCCCCTTTGCAATGGTCTTCCCTCTGCATGAATTGGCATAAACATTGGACGAATGATCTATTTCCCCCCAAAAAACTAATCCGGAGGCCACCAGGTGCTCCCAAGCTCCATTTGATCAATGCAACCTCTTGATCTTGAACGAGACTGAATGAATCCTTAAAGGGAACTGGATACCCTTTCCAAGGTTTCACCCTATGAGTGAATCATCCTTACGGTACGGACGAGCAATCCATTTTACTTCGAAAGAACCTCGGGATCCAGTTTACCAAAGTAAACTCTCCAAATCGAGCGAAGCTCTTTGTAACGTCGAAATTCCTCACATAACCTTCCCACAGATCCACCCACTGCCAAATTCTGACGGACATTTTGGCCGAATGATCTATTACCGTCCGACGATCTCCCATCCAAATAATAGAGGAGCGCTTTTGATCCCCATTTGACCCAAATTAAACTACCAAAGTACTCTTTAAGGTCTGTTCTAACAATATGACCGTGCGCGATTTGGATTTATGGATTGCATTCTATGACTATTTTTTTGAAAAAATATACACAAGACAACCGATTGGCATGTCTATTTCCCTGCTATCGACAGTGCGTCTAGGGTCACCTGTCGATTGCAAGTGCTAGGGATATGACCATCGGCACCCCTACCCTATCAATATACGACATGATCTCACTCTCAAGGCATACCTTAGATCCATCAATATCAGTGATCTCAGCAACATTCTCTTGCAATCAGTTAAGTTTCCTTATGTGAAATTCGTTTCCATCTTTCATTCTCATCATTTTCTTACCCAATTTAGAAGAATCTCATTATCTCTCATCCAACCTTGATCTCAACATTCAAGTAAGCTCATCAAGGATCAAGGTCTTTAAATTTCTTTATCGCATTAGTTACATAAATTCTTAATTTATCTTTTACTTTAGTTCATACACACTAACATCTCACCCCTTATTAGTTATATTTTACATACTTTATTTTCTATTAAAAACCAAAAACAAAGCAAAAGAGAGATGATCCTATAAATTCTGATGGGATTATCCATCACAATTGCTCAAAACTAAAAATACATTTTCTACGCACAAATATAATAATTTCCCATGTGAATCATTAGGATAAACCCCACCCTTATGTTGCATGCGAACTACGTGGACTCTGATGCCTTTATAAGCGACGTCGGCGCTTCGGGCTAAAACCCGAGACTCGAATACAATTTTCCATTTTTCTAATATTTTCATTTTCATTTTCGCATTTGCATCCTTTTTATCTATACATTATTTAATATATATTATATTTTTTATCCACATTGGCATTTTATCTAACATATATTATTATTCTATTATAGCGATCAATATATCGGCAAACGCATACATCGAAGTTTTTAGATATTATTTTGGGAACATTCCTATTGAAGACCTCTTTTCCATGATATGAGTTGGGCGATTTCGATCTCCATTTATATATACAAGAAAATTCACTTCATGGAGAAACTCAGGAAAGTAATAACACAAGACCATGAGGGATAAAAAGTGGGGGATGGGTGCCTAACACCTTCCCCTTCCGTAACTTAGCCTCCAAAACTTTGAACTATTAGTGTTGTAAGAATCAATTTGTCTTTGATGTCGCTCTCTCGAGGTGGAAACATTTTCTTTTACCTATTTTGGTGCAAAATAGGATAGTGACTCCATCTTTTTACGTCACCCACATCGATGACGGCCGAAACACTACGAGAGAAATAGTGCAAAAGAGCTTCTCCCCCCTTTCCCATGGGAAGGAGGGAGATATAGAAATGGTCATAGTGGAGACTCCACTGTGATTTCTTAAGTGGTCTTGACTCTGTTTGCATGGGCGTTATCATTTTTTCTTATGTGTGTACGCACCTACCTGTACGTTTCTTTTTTCTCCCCTCTAGTATTTCTTGCATATATCTACCTCATGATTATATCACTACTCAATCACACACTTGTAGATAATCTCCACGTAAACTTCACACTACTTACACTTAGGATCACTTATATCCACATGTTGCACTCACCATTTAGAATATCCATGCTTAGGTTTCATTAACACAAACATCCACTTATCACACTGTAACAACCCGCGTAATTTTTGGGCTATTTTAATTAATTTATGGAAAATGGAGGAAAATAAAGTTTTTGATAAAATTATTTTTATCCCTAAAATATGTTGAATATTATTTTTAAGGCAAGAATTTCAAACGGTTTCGAAATCGGAGTTAAAACGGATTTCTTGAACAACAAGTAATTTTCAAAAGTTGTTTTAACTTCCAACTCTTCATTTCTTTGCCTTATTTAAATGTGTCTTTTGGATTCCAACTCTTCATTTCTTTGCATTATAAAAGGAAGTCATGGACAACCCTTTTAACATACTTTTGGCACAAATTTTGGCAGCAAATATATTTTATATTCCTCTTCTTTTTATATACACATTGGCCCTTGAGATTTGTGAGTTCCAACCTTAGATTAGAGGTGTTGTTGGGGCTATTTTTTTTGAGGATCTTGGAGGATATTTTTTAGATATTTTTTGTTGATCTTGAGGATGTGATCATTGGTTTCTCATCATGGTTTGAGGTATGGGGTTTTACACAATATGCTCCTTAAATCTCGCGAGTGTCATTCTCTTTGAATTCTTGTTAATTGAACTCATATTTGAATTGATAAATTCATTGAAATCTAGAAAATAATTTTTGAAATTATTTTGATTCATGTGGTATCATTATATTTTTGATGAGCTCATTGTCATGATATTTTAATATGGCACGGAGGTTGGGCACCCGCCAAAATTCCTGTTTCCCGAGCTATGGCTTGATAAAGCATATACGGATGTGGTGAGGCCTGGTGACCCGGTTAAAGTGTTATTGAGACATTATATTGATAAATTCTTTGAGATTTGCATTTTGATTTGAATATTCGTACTCGTGTTGTTACGTTTTATTCGTTGCTAATCCGTATTTGTTGAGCATAATTCCTGTCGTATTGTGTACTTCCCCATATTTTCTTTTAGTGGCAGGTTAGCGCGGATTTTGGGGTGCTATGGAGATTGATTTTTGCGAGGATTATTTGGGAAAGATTTATATTATTTTGATGTATAGAGCATTGGTATTTATTTTATTTCGTGTTAGATGTTGTATTTAATTCGAGAGATTTGTTGTAATTGAAGAGATTGAGATTAGTGGATTTATATTATTGCGGGTTTATTTAGATGCTCTATACCTTGTCACTTGTCGATTTGGATTTATTTTATCGCATTAGCGCTCTGTTCGCTCTCCCCGGGCGGGCGAGGTGTTACACACACTTATATATATCCATGCTCACCAACACTAGTCACACACCACTTGTAGTTGATCCATGCTTAGGTCCACCACCACACACTCACTTATAGATATTCACTCACTCACATATCCAAGTGTAATCTCCATGATAGATTTAATTTTCATATTACTTGTTTATTCTCCGCTATTAGTATAGTGATGATCATGGTAAATAAAATACTCTCTCCATAATATACTAATCAAGAATCATGCATTCTGCACACTACATCACCAAAGAGCATGGCTATTGACCAAATTTTGTCCCGTAACTGGGGGGTCACTTCGTGTTGGGAATTTTTCTGGCTGGTTGCAGTTAGCCTAAGAGATATGAATATAACCTTCCATTGGTCAAGTAACTTTCCACGTATATCGAACGGTTCCTCCCTCATCGTACAAATTGATCGAAGTCATGACATGAGGTATATCCCAGGGAACTGGTTCTCGTACGTCGAGTATATCGAATTCCCTCTCACACATACTATCCCCACGAGGTATATAGTGAGGCAATTCATGTAGACTTTTGAATATCAAGTGACTTGTCCACACGTGTCTATCGCCCTTAAAAGAAAGACGTATATCGCGGAAGTCATGCCAAGGGGGAATCTTTTAATAGACCCAACAACTACATACCCTCATATAGGTGTCAAACCTAGGGCACTCATATTTAACTTTTCGGTTAATACCCAAAACTCTGCCAAAATGATGGGTCGACATGCCGACCAAATTTTTGTGCGACTTAGTCTCTCTCAAAATGGGACCCTTTCCACGAGCCTCGTAATAAGTCAAATCATATTTTACATATTTTTCAGACCCATCTTTCCCAGGCTCAGGTCCCGTCCGACATTTCCTTCTGCACTTAGATAAACCTAATACAAGTGAGAAGATAATAATAATAAACATAATAATAAATATAATAATAATAATAATAATAATAATAATAATAATAATAATAATTGTAATAATAATAATAATGTTGAGACCATTTTCTCATTTTCCCCTTTCTTTACCAAAATTGTCAAAAACATTTTTACCCTCTTTTATCGAAATACCAAAAACATTTTCCTTCCTTTTATCATAAATGTCAAAAGCATTTTTTCTCCCTTTTACCCCAAAACATTTTCCCCATTTTTTTTCAAAATAATAAAAACATTTTCCTTCCTTTTATCATAACTAACAAAAGTATTTTTCCTCCCCTTTACACAAAAACATTTTGTCCTCCTCTTTTTCCAAAAATGCCAAAAAACATTTTCATCCAATAATAAAACACTTTTCTACTTCTCGTCCAAAAACAAATTCAAATCATTTTGCCTTGGATCCCTATTGGCTTCGGTCTTCCGTCGAACCTCCCCGAAGTTCCATTAATTTTCCCACTACTTCCTTCAAGTTGGAAATCTAGTTTAACATGATTTTCACGGAGAATGTATACCAATTATCGAATGTGAAACCTGGTTTGATGACGGTTCTATCCTAACACGCTGCCAATATTAACAACCTTTAAATTGAGGTTCATGAGATGTGACAAAATCGGGTCCCTATTCTCGAAGAGACCGAAATCCTCTTTTCTCGTGATATGCATTTTCCCACACCTGAGCCTATTTGGGTCCCAAAAGAAGATCAACAAGCTCAACATGCCCTCCTTTCAATGGGTCACCACCAGCTCATCTCCCTATACCAAATCTTGCTCAACTAGGTGCTAACCTACCCTTGACCCTTGACTCGAAGGAAGAATAATTGAATAAGGTCAAGAAAGACGTTAAGATGTTGACCAAGAAGTTTTACTAAGTCTGAATCTTTGGGAACTATCTGGATTACACTCATATGTCTCCCTACCTAAAGCAAGACTGTTGAAAAAGTTCAAGATGCCTATCATTAAGAAGTTCGGAGGTAGTGGGTCCCCAATTGTTCATATCCAAAGTTAGCACCAAGCCATGACTATCCCAGGTGCCTCAGAGGAAATAATGGCTAAAATGTTCCAACAGACTTTGAAGGGAAACACTCTTTTCTAGTTCTTATCACTCGAAGAATCTAGAATTTGTAATTGGGAGGATGTTTCCCATGAATTCATGTCATAGTACAAATACAATGAGGAATTGAAGGTTACCGTGATTTAAAACTTCTCAAATCGAATATCGAGGAAACTATAAGTAACTTCATAGTAAGTTGGAGGGAGAAGGAGGTCACCATGACCAACCAACCTTTCGAAGAGGAACAAGTCAATATTAGGAAGAAGAACTTCTTACCCCATGTCTGAGCAATGATGGTAGGATAGTACTACCACCATTTATGAGCCCTTCAGGAAGTAGGATGTTGAGATTAAAGAAAGTGTTGTCAAGAAAAAAGTCAATCTAAAGAAATGATCTGGATAGTTCACTCCCATAAAGTACGAGAAGCCTGCCAAAATTGTAGTTTCAACCATCAATAACATTTCTCAGCCTCTTACTTTATGGGCGCCAGAAAGCCACCAAAACACAATAAAAAATGAATACACCGAGGTTCACGCTCCTTTCTCTAAAGTTTACCAAGCCCTTTTAAGCCGAAGTCTTATTAAGCCCTTGGACCCTCGTCCATTACCAAATACACTTCGTAAAAATTTCATATCCGATGTCCATCGTGATTTGCATCAAAATTTTAGCCATACCCCTGATCAACGTTTCCATCTCTGAAATGTAATCCAAGGTCTCATTGATCGGGTCATCATATCCCCACCAGCCAATCATAAACAAAACACTACTCACAATCTTCTCCCAAATCATACAAATCCCATATTCCTAAAAGAAAACCCATAATTTGACCCATCTACCCCGATTGTACCTAGTAAAATCATACCTATATATTCCTCTGAACTCCTCCAAGATTACCGATATTTTCTCCTACATCCTACCTATTTTGCTAATAAGGGCCTATTACTCCTTACAAGAGCACGCACTACTATTTGTACGCATTCTGAATGGAAATATATGGAATTATTAATAGTACTTGACCATCTCCTAAAGTTCGGGATGAAATTACTATCATAAATAACCATTGACTACCATAGATTTAGCAAATTATTCTTGGAATCTTGAAAATGTGCTCGAGAGTCCGATAATTGGGTGGTATATACCAACGATGTCAACTCAGATGATATTATCCAGATCATGGCATTATTATTCCTATAGACTGATGAAATTTTTATTATGTTCAAGATACTTGATGCTTTGCAACTACAATGGAGCCTGGTTATTTATCTTTTATATATCCCCGTTGAGTGGGAGGATCTATACGAAGAGTTCATTGAAGTTATATAATGCATTGACTTCTCGTGGAAGGATGATGTAGTTACCACCGGATGGGGGGATAAATTCAATAGTTCAGATGAAAAGTAAAATTGGGAAAAGGCTAGCCCAATAGTTAGTATACGTGGAATGATATCGTTTGAGGAGATGCTAGGAGAAATCAACAAAGTGGCCGAGGAACCCAAGATATATAAAGAAATTGAGTTTTTATTTTTCCCTCTTTTGTGAACCATATGACTATATCAGGGAGGCATTACAATGTTTCTAACCCAAAATTAGCAACCATCGATAAGTGAAAAATTATTGAGATACTTCCTATGCTGGAAATGACCCTTGAGGAGAGAAATATACTCGATCAATTGAAGAAAACTCATACTAACATCACTCTGTGGGGACTCTTTATATCCTCTCAACTTGAACGAAATGCCTTGATTAAACTACTTCTCGGACCCACAGTCCCTTCTTCCACCATGCCTATAGAAGTAGTGAACCTAGTTGGATCTTTAACCTCTATTAGAAATCTCTCCTTCTCCGAAGAAGAAATCCCTAAGTTTGGTCCAAATAACAACTATGCTTTCAATATATCTATTGAAGTCATGAGGAAGACCATCCCACTTTCTCTTGTCGAAATGCCTGAACACTTAATGTTTGCTTGGTAAGAACCCTAAGTTGCTTGGGACTAAAAGTTAACAATCTTGATCCAACCTCTGTCGCGGTGCGTGCTTATACTTATGGAGAAGTGATGGGATCCATAAAGCTTACAATAGTGGTTGGACCTATAAATCCTGTTACTGAATTCCATTTCATCGACATACCAATTTGTTTCAACCTGTTGCTCAAATGATCATGGCTATATAGTATCAAGGGTGTGTCTTATTACCTCTTTCAGAAGATGAAGTTTTTCACTAATGGGAAGGTTATCACCATATTGGGAAATGATGATAATGCTGAGAATGCAAGCGCCAATAACCAAGTGCTAGAGATACGATATGGGGAAAATGATATGCTTCTATTAGGTATTCGAGTCGAACCAATTACACTTCCAATAGGTGATGATTTTGAAGATCGAGTTTATCCAGAACAAATCCCTTATGGAAATGTCAATGTGATACAGATTTTCAAGAACATGCACTTCATGCCCGAATTGGGACGATGACAACAGGGAATACTTGAACCTATAGTGTTCAAGAAGTCATTTCCCCCTTATGGGTTAGGTTATCAACCGTTAATAGAGGAACTTAAAATGCTTAGACAACCTTGATCGGAGAACAGGATAGAAAGTACCAAGACTGTCTCAGGGGATTCCATGAATGGAAGATTCATCAAAGAGGGTGAAGATTTCGACTTTTGTGGATTTCCTAAATCGTGGAATGATCATGTGGATAAGAAGTTGAAGGTGGGAATGGAGATCTTTTTCCAAGATAGCTACTCATGGGCCAAAAGTTCCCATTATTATATACAATCATTTGTTAAGAAGCCTATAACTGCTACTGGAGATTTTAAGAAAAGTGACTCTGAAGATTCATTCAACTTGCAGACAGTGGGGCTAACACTATGCATGATTGACTTTGATGCTACATCATCAGATCCATCCATCCTGATCAAGACTGTTGATCCACCCCTCCTCAACTAGAAATGTTGTACCAATTCCACCTGCTGAGATACAACCTATCCCAGATGGTTATCCTATTTCTTTTTCATCTATTGATGCTTATTTTGATCACAATGTAATCGAGACCTCCTTTGATGAGGTTCTCAAAATTATTTTTCCAAAGAATGAAATAAACAAAGATTTTGAGTATCTTTTTATGCCTTACATTAGTTGTCTTTATTCTAATGAAAGTCTTGATGATGATGATTTTACAAATGAACAATTCCTAATTAATCTTAATAAGGTTAATACCAAATAACATAATCGTGTTCAAATTAATGAAGATGAATTTATTATTAGTAATCTCATCTCTAGTAGCCAATTGCACAACACTAGGACATGATCCATCCTTAATATGCAATGACGTGAGCAACTCGAAGAATTACTAAAGGAATTTATGGAAGTATTCTCATGGTCCTACGATGACGTGCCCAACATTGATCCTAAGATATCTCAGCACGAGATCCTAACGCTCCTAGAATGCAAATCGATTAAACAAAAACTGCGTAAGCTCCGCACTGAATGGCCACTCATGATTAAGGAAGAAGTGCTCAAATAGTTGAACGTAGCTTCATCCGGGTGATCGAATATCCCACATGGCTAGCTAATATTATGTCCTTGGTGACATCCAGGGGAAATGTTCGCTTTTGCCTTCATTATTGAGATTTGAATAAGGCCTCTCCAAAGAATGATTATCCGCTACCCAATATAGATATGATTGTAGACAACACATCCAATCATGTTCTTAAGTCATTTTTTATGGTTTTTCTTGATACAATCAGATCAATATGCATCAGGATCATCAAGAAAAAACCGCATTCATCATCCCTTGGGGAACCTTCTGTTACACTGTTATGTTGTTTGGTCTAAAAAATGTAGGGGCTACTATCAGCGGGATGCCACAACCATCTTGCATGATCTAATACATAATAAAGTCTAGGTTTATGTGGATGATATGACCATCAAGTCTAAAACTAGGCAAGGTCACGCTCCCGCTCTCCGGAAGTTCTTCGAGCAGCTATAGTGACACCAAATGCGACTTAACCCACATAAATGTGTTTTTAGCATTAACAAAGAAAATCTCCTGGGATTCGGGGTTAGCGAGAAAGGTATTGAAGCATATACTTCCAAATTGAAAGCCATAATAAAAAATCCACCACCCCAAACGGAGAAGTCTGTTTGGGGATTCTTGGGAAAATTATAGTATATCAGTCGATTCATCAACTAGTTAACTTCCATTTATGAACCCCTATTCAATACCCTTTGAAAGTATTCACCAAAGTTTGCAATAAACTTTTGAGGATGAATTTGATAGAATCAAGAAATATCTAACCCGAACTTTGGTACTCATGGCACCGTAATATAGTCTACCCTTACTCCCATACTTGATTGTCACGGACACCATACCTAAAAATTTGTTAGACCAATACCTTGAAGAATATCACAAAGAGAGGGGCATCTATTACACCAGTCCCAAGTTGTCCAGGTACGAAGTTAACTATATTGTATTGGAGAAAGTATGTTCCACCCTTGACTAGGTCATCAAAAAATTATGGCACTACATGCTCGCTTTTACCATCAGACTGGTATCACGTATGGATGCTATCAAATACCTATTTTTCAAACAATCTTTGTCCAATCAAATTCCCCGATGGTTGATGCTATTAGCTAAATTTGATATTATATATGTTACATAGAAAGCCATGAAAAGGAGAGACATCTATAACTACCTTACCAACTTCCCTACGTAAGAAGCCGATGTTTAGATCTCCGAATTCCCAGATGAAAATATCCTTTATACCTCCCAAGAAGGCCTTATATGGAAAATGTTCTTTGACGGTGCCTCCAAAAAGAAAGGATATGTAATTCAAATACTCCTAACTGCCCCTTATGGCTCTCACACTCCCATTACCATCTGACCAAGCGTAAATTCTTCCGAATTTATCCCCTTAAGTTAGTAATTTTAATATCTCGATCAAGGTAATTAAATCATTTTTAGTCCATGTCATTCTATTGTTCGTTGCTAACAAAATTCCTAGTTTTTGTGTAATTGTGATAAAGATTTCAGGAATGGAATGCAATAAAAGAAGAGAAGAAAATTAGAAGAAATGTAAAAGGGAAAAAGTGTAAATTCCATTCAGAATTCAGAAGCAACGTCAAAAGTGAAGTTGAAGAGCATGAGTTCACAAGAGCATAGGAAGAAACGGAGTTCAAATCGGAGTTCTAGATCAAAAGATATGGCCAGTCAAAGTTTCAAGGAAAAAGTCAATCTAGAAGAATTTCGGACCGATCCGGTTTGGATCCGGATCCATTCGAAATGACAATGTCCAGTAGACCCCGGATTGTTGACGAACCGATGGAAGCAAAAAGTCCGGACCCATCCCACTAGGCCCAGACCGATCCGGTAAAAAGAAAAGAACCGATCTGGTGTATTCGGACCGATCCGAGGTTGAGCCGGACCGATCCTGTAGTGTGAAATGCTGACAATTAATTGTTCAATTAAAGCAGAGCAACTCTTGGAAAAACGTACCAACAAGAATTATTGGCTATCAATTTCGATACTTTGTATTATAAAAGCTAGTGCCCTATATCATTTTAGGAAGAGAATAGACCAACCAAGAAAGTAGAGAGAAAATTGTAGCAATTTGTTAGTTGTTGGTAGATTACAAATTATCTAATGAATTTGAGAGTTAGTTGTTGAGAGAAATATTCAGAAGTTTAAATTCCTTTCATAAGAACCATAGTTTGTACTGCTGATTAAGGAGAAGTTATCTGGATTTCAATTTCAATCATTTTCCTGCTGCTGATTTGAAGTAATATCATTATATTCTCTGTTACTTTATTATTTGCAGATTTATTTCCCATGTTTTGTAGTTCCATAATTCTGAATATGAATTTGATCTTCAATCCAATCATGAGTAGCTAAATTTCCCAAGCGTTGGGGTACATGAACTCAATCCAAGGCAGATTATCTATGTAGAAAACAGAGGATAAATTACAATATTGATTGAATCGTGAAAGAAAATTTATACAAAAAACTGTCAATCTTTTAATCTCTCTTGCCCTAGGTACTTGAGATGTTTAAGAAAGCTTTGCTAGTATAATTTATCATTCACTGCTTTATACCTATTTTTGATTTCATATGATGCGGGCTTGAACCTCATATATGTAATGCTTAGAAGTTATAAAGGATGGATCTAATCAATTATTGTAATTTACAAATCTAGTATTCTCTATGATAATTTGCTAAGGATTGAGGGATTGTATTCTACCCTGTTTTCTCCCATTTGATTAAAAAGTTTTTCCTGCAATTTTTAGTCTGTTTTCATTAAAATTTCCAGTTTGCTTTTGTTAAGAAAAGATTTATTTCGCTAGAAATCTTCCAAAATCATTAATCACCTTTTTGTTTATTTGAAGAAATCATTTTCAGATCTAATAATTTTCCTAATTACTATTTGACATTTTCCTTCCCTGTGGATTCGATCCCGACTTACCGGGTTATTACTTGTGCGATAGGTTTGCACTTGAACCTAGAGTGAACGCACTTTTAAGACAAATTTTAAGTCGTGTCAAGTTTTTGGCGCCGTTGCCGGGGACTGAAAAATTGTTAAATTTTCAAGAAAGTTATTTGTATCTACAAGTGATTTCTAAAAAGAAAAAAAAAACTTCATTTCATCTCTTATGTGCTTATGCTGAATTCATCCCCCACCCAAGTTCACGAAAATCCTATAGCCGAGGCAAGTTTTGAAAATTCTGGGTCTTTTCCTTTTTGGGTTCCACCTCCTTCGCCTAATAATTCCATTACTAGTCATACATTGAGTCAAACCCGGAGTGAGAATTCTGAACCTTTTGGTAGCGATATGTCGGAACATGGTAGTGTTGGTGTTGGTGCTGGAGAGGATGAGATACCTTATCTTCCTATGAAAGATTTGTTATTTCCGGAGCGAACTGTTACCCCTGGTTGCATTTTACTCCCGTATAATGCCGGTCAGTTCCATTTCCGGAATGGCATGATCCAAATCCTTCCTACATTTCATGGGATGGATTTTGAAAAACCGTATCTCCATATTCGAGAGTTTGAAGATACATGTGAGACTTTTGGAGACCAAGCTTGTCCACAAGATGTAGTCCGGTTGAAGCTCTTCCCTTTTTCCTTAAAGGATAAAGCTAAAACTTGGTTATGGTCTCTACCCCCAAATTCTGTGTTATCTTGGAGAGATATGCAAAACAAGTTTATATCAAAATTTTTCCCACAACACAAAACTAATTCAGTTAAAGCCCAAATTCAAGCTTTTAGACAAAATGAGAATGAGGCTTTTGATAAATGTTGGGAGAGATTTCAGGAGTTAGTGAGTGCGTGCCCACATCACGGTTTTGAAAAGCATCACTTAATTTCATTTTTTTCATCAAGGCCTTACATTAGCATCGAAACAACTTGTCCAAACCATGTGTGAAAGGCCTTTTTGGGAGTTAAATTCAAGCGATGCTGAAGCTCATTTGAAATATATAGCTGAAACTACCCAAGCATGGGATACTTCTGATCCCAATAGTTAAAATAGAAATCGACAAGTGTCCAACTTGCCTGTTGCGTCAGGTATTTATCACTTGGATAAGGACACTTTGTTGGATAGAAAATTTGACCAATTAGAGAAGAATTTCAGAGATATTCTTGAAGTGAGATTGAGAGATGTGTCAGGATCCGTACAAGCTGGAAAGGAGAAAGTGTGTGCCATTAGTAATGCGGGTCATTCTACCAAAGGATGTCCTACCATTCCTGCATACAAAGAAATGTACACTGAACAGGTTGAGGCGATAGGGTGTTTTTGAGGAAATTTTAATGCACAACAAGGGAATGCATATAATCAGTCGTGGAGGAATCCTGGGTATAGTTATGGAGAATCTCAAGGTGGGATGGTTCCTAACCCACACATGACTTTACCACCACCTCCTCAATTTCAGCAAGTGGCTCCTCCAATGCCAAATTCTATGCAAGTACCACCTCCTGGTCCTTATGTAGCTCCACCAAGGAGAAATCTTGAAGATAATTTCAATCAATTCATCCAATCCCAAAAAGAGAGAGATGCTAAATATGAACGAATGTTCGCCGAAATGCATACTAGCATCTCTAGGTTGCAAGCTGCGGTGAATACTCAAGAGAAAGGTAAACTTCCAGCCCAAGGTCAAAGACCTCTTCTTCAAGGTCAAACCAAGGTTGGCTCCACATCATTGGACTTGCAAGAACAATGTCAAGCTGTCACTACTCTTCGAAGTGGCCGCGTAATTGATCTAGCACCTAAACTTCCAAAGTTGAACGATGATGAAGTTAAACCTGAAATTTCTAAGGAATCTGAAATTATCGAGTCCGAAGAACCTTCCTTAGAAGAAGAGTTGAAAAATGAGGAAGTTAGACCTGAAATTGAAGTCAAGTTGCCTATTGCTGCTCCATTTCCTCAACGTTTAGAGCCACCCAAGAAAGGGGCTCCACGTACCGAGGTGTTGGATGTGTTGAAGCAAGTAAAATTGAATTTGCCATTCCTTGATGCTATTCAACAAATTCCAGCATATGCTAAGATTATCAAAGATCTTTTGACTGTCAAGAGACGGCTTAAGGTAAAGAAAAATGTTTTCTTGGCACAAAATGTGAGCTCGATCCTTCTCAATGATCTTCCACCTAAATTCAAAGATCCAGGTGCACCTACCATTTCGTGCGTCATAGGAGAAAAAAGAGTGGAAAAAGCATTGCTTGATTTAGGTTCAAGTGTCAATATCCTTCCATACTCCATTTATAAGCAACTTGAATTAGGTGATTTAAAACCTACCCGAATCACTCTACAGTTAGCGGATAGAACAGTGAAAGTGCCTCGCGGGATTGTAGAAGACGTGATAGTTCAAGTGGACACATTCTACTTTTCGGTTGATTTTGTCATTTGGGACACTGAGCCTGCACCTCATACGAGAAATCATGTTCTAATAATATTGGGCCGTCCATTCTTAGCTACTGCTAATGCTTTGATAAATACACGGAATGGCCAAATGCAACTCACTTTTGGAAACATGACTCTCGAGACCAATATTTTTAAAGTCGCTAACCAAATGGGTGATGAGGATGAAATTCTTGAGGTTGATCTTATTGAAGAGGTAGTGGATGAGAATATTGAGAAAATCATAGGAGGAGATGCTTTGGAAGTATGTTTAGTGCAAAGTGGTGAGGAAAAGAGTTCTTATACTGAGTTTGAGAGTGAGATGGAAGAGTTGAAAAATTGGTTACAAGATGAAGAGAGTTTTGAGAGTTTGAGAGATGTTGACTGGATTTCTAGGTATGAAGAATTACCTCCGAGGGAGACAACTATGAGTCCCTCTGAAAATAGATTTCCTAATCTTGAGTTGAAGAAACTACCCTCACATGTCAAATATGCCTTTATAGGAGAGAATGATACATTTCCTGTTGTTGTGTCTTCCCATCTAGATAAAGAACAAGAGGGTATGTTGTTTGATGTGTTAAGAAAGCATAGAAGTGCCTTTGGTTGGACTATAGCAGATTTGAAAGGTATAAGTCCATTGATTTGTACCCATAAAATCCATCTTGAGGAAGAAGTGAAGCCCTCGCGTGAGATGCAAAGGCGTTTAAACCCAACCATGAAAGATGTTGTAAGAGCGGAAATAATCAAATTGTTAGATGCTGGAATTATCTATCCCATTTCAAATAGCAAATGGGTGAGCCCAATTCAAGTCGTTCCAAAAAAATCAGGAATGACAGTGGTTGAAAATGCTAAGGGAGAATTAATACCTCAACGCACCACCACCGGGTGGCGTGTTTGCATTGACTACCGAAAGCTCAATGCCGGAACTCGAAAAGATCATTTTCCCTTACCGTTTATCGATCAAGTTATTGAACGAGTGGCGGGCCATCCTTACTATTGTTTTCTAGATGGGTATTCCAGATTTAACCAGATTGAAGTGGATGTACTTGATCAAGAAAAGACGACTTTTACATGTCCGTTTGGTACGTTTGCCTATAAACGTATGCCATTTGGGTTATGTAATGCGCCAGCTACTTTTCAAAGGTGCATGTTAAGTCTCTTTAGCGACATGATTGAAAAAGGTCTTGAGGTGTTCATGGACGATTTCAGCGTTTTTGGACCATCTTTTGACCAATGTTTAGCTAATCTTGAAAGAGTTCTATTCCGATGTGTGGAAAAAGACTTAGTCCTCATTTGGGAGAAATGCCATTTTATGGTTACCGAGGGTATAGTTTTAGGCCACATAGTCTCATCTAGGGAAATCGAAGTTGATCGAGCCAAAATTGAAGTAATAGCTGGGTTACCCCCTCCAAAATCACTTAAAGATGTGAGGTCCTTTCTAGGCCATGCTGGATTTTATAGGAGGTTTATCAAGGACTTTAGTGCCATCGCTAGACCTTTGAGTAATCTTCTCATGAAAGACACTCCATTTCAGTGGAATAAAGCATGTCAAAAAGCTTTTGATAAACTGAAAAGCATGCTTGTTTCCGCACCTATCATGCAAGCTCCGGATTGGTCACTACCATTTGAGCTTATGTGTGATGCAAGTGATTATGCTATTGGGGATGTTCTTGGACAGAGGAAAGACAAGAAAGATCATGTTATTTACTATGCTAGTAGAACATTATCTGGCCCTCAGCTTAACTACTCTACTACAGAGAAAGAGTTACTAGCAGTCATTTTTGCTCTCGACAAATTTCGCTCGTACATTGTTGGGTCACCTATCATATGCTTCACTGATCATTCGGCACTTAAATATCTCTTGAGTAAAAAAGATGCCAAACCCCGACCAATTAGGTGGATCCTACTCCTACAAGAGTTTAATCTCTCGATTCAAGATAAGAAAGGAGTAGAAAATGTCGTTGCGGACCATTTGTCGCGCCTCTCGTCCGACGTGCCTATTGATCCCATTCCCATAGACGAGTATTTCCCAGATGAAAATTTATTTGCTACTTCTTCTCTCCCTTGGTTTGCGGATATAGTTAATTATCTTGTCACTGGAATCGTTCCATCTAGTTGGACTCCTCAAGAGAGAAGGAAGTTCATTACTTGGTCACGCATGTTCTTTTATGATGATCCCTATTTATTTAAGTATTGTGCTGACCAAATCTTCCGGAGATGTGTACCCGATGAAGAAATGCAAGGGGTAATTATATTTTGTCATACGGAAGCATATGGAGGTAATTTTTCTAAAAAAAAAACTGCTGCGAAAATCCTTCAAAGTGGTCTCTATTGGCCCACAACCTTCCGGGATGTGAATGTTTTTTGTAAATCATGTGATAGATGCCAAAGAATGGGTGCTATTACACGCCGTGACATGATGCCATTAACTCCTATTTTAGTATTGGAATTGTTTGATTGTTGGGGTATTGACTTCATGGGCCCATTTCCACCTTCTTTTGGTTTTCTATACATCCTCGTCGCCGTAGATTATGTCTCAAAATGGGTTGAGGCGATAGCTACAAGGACGAATTTCAGCAAGGTGGTGATAAAATTTATTCAAGAAAATATACTTTCTCATTTTGGTATGCCTAAGGCCATAATCAGTGATAATGGATCTCATTTTTGCAATAGGCCTATGGAGAAACTAATGCGGAAGTATGGAATTGTCCATAAAGTTGGAACAACTTATCACCCTCAATCGAATGGCCAAGCTGAGCTTGCTAATCGGGAAATTAAAAATATCTTGGAAAAGACAGTCGATCCTAATAGGAAAGATTGGTCTATCAGATTAAATGATGCACTTTGGGCCTATAGAACCGCATACAAGAATCCCCTTGGGATGTCCCCATTTCGATTTGTGTATGGCAAACCTTGTCATATTCCGGTAGAAATCGAACACAAAGCCTATTGGGCTATCAAAAGGGTGAACTTCAGTATGGATAAAGCCGGTGAAACACGTAAACTTCAGTTGAATGAGTTGGAAGAAATACGCAATGATGCATATGAAAGTGCTAACATATCCAAGGACCGAATGAAAAAATCTCATGATGGAATCATTCGTAAGAAAGAGTTTCATTTGGGACAAAAAGTACTTCTCTACAACTCCCGGTTGCACTTGTTTCCCGAAAAATTGCGGTCACGATGGTCTGGTTCGTACATTGTGAAAGAGGTATTTCCCCATGGAGCGGTTGAACTAATAGATGAGAACGGGGAAAACACTTTTAAAGTCAATGGGCATCGTCTCAAGACTTATTTGGAAGCCATGGTTAAAGAAGCCGACACAATCTGGCTGTCGGACCCCATTTATGGGGATTGATTGAACAAAGAGAGTGAGGTCGTCGCACCCCCGACATGTATGGGGTGATTGTTGTACATATGCGTCGTAGGATGTAGGAGTCATAGGTTAGAGTCCGTTCTGAGGGTTGAGAATCCGAAGTTTGCGGGGTGTTTCGTTATCAATGAGTTGTGAGGATATTTGGAAGTATGCACGGTTGAAAAATCATTTTTGGAGTGGAGTTTGGGCATTTCTAGGATGAGAAGAAGAGAGAAAAAGAATTCTGGAAATCAGCAACCGGATCGGTCCGGTGAAATAAAAGAACCGATCCGGTCATCCGGATCGGTTCGATGAAATAAAAGAACCGATCGGGTCATCCGGATCGGTCTGGTGTAATACAAGAACCAATCCGGTAAGGCGGATCGGTCCGGTCCCAAAACCGTATCAGTCCAATTTTCTGCAGGTTTCATTTCCCAAGGGACACACCTCTTCAATCCACCACCTCAATCCACACCCTTTCACTTCACCCAATCCAGCCCTTCCTTCAAAATTTCGTCCCCCCATTTCCCACCCCTTCATTCCCTCCATTTTCCCCACTCATACCTATAAATACATACCTCACCCTACCCATTTTCTTCACACCTACATATATCTTCTCTCTTATATCTCCATAAATCTCTCCTTCCTCCATACTTATGGCTGCTCCCCAGAAATATACCTCCATTGAAGTTCTCCCCAATGGAAATGGAGAGTATCGTTCCCGCCAAGAAGCAAATTGGTGCCGTAAGTTTTTCAGCCCTACACGAAAAATTCATATCGAACGTCAAGTGTTGTGGGACCAAATGCCCAATTCGGCCACAACCCTTTTTCTGTCAAGAGGCTGGTGCCGTTTCTTCAATGAACCATATGAGGCTGTGTGGGAAAATGAAGTTCGTTAGTTCTACGGATCTCTCGTCCGTACCGCTGAATTTGAATCCCAAGCCTTTGTGGATTCCATCCCTATCCCATTTTCACTTGATCTCGTGGCATGAAAACTCGAATCATATGGTGTGCTCACTCCAGCTCAGTTTGACTATCCGGGTCCTGAGCCCGTTCTCTCTAAGGAGGTTTGTATCTCGCGAATCCAGCCGGGTGCGGTTTGGAATACCGAGACTTTTCCCGTCGGTCGCTTATCCGACAAGGCACGCTTCACCTTTCATATAGTTTGTGCCAACATTTTGCAAACTTCTAATGATTCGGCGATGAGGCCTCACCAAGCCACCATGATGTATCATATGTTCGACCCTGTAATCGTGATCAATTTGGCCCGGACATTTTACACCGATATCCTTTTTGTGGCTTATGATAAAAAGGGCCGCGTTCCTCTTCCTTATGGTCGACTCATTACATCCATGCTTCGGGATGCCGGGATTGCACCACCCCAAGATCTTATCAACTTGCCTAAGCCTTTAGGTCAAGAGTCCCGCACTCAAAGTGAGCGGAAAATTCAGCTAGTCCGTGCAAGGCGCGGTGGCGATTCGAGTGACGAAGAGAGTGACGAGGAGAATGTTGAGATGGGGGAAGGTGACGAGGAAGAGTATGATGAGACTGCTGATCCGGATTATGTTCTGGTGGTTACGGGCTTAACTGAGCGCGTTCTCTCTCTTGAAACGCATTTTGACGCACATGTGTCCTCCTACGAGAGGGACATGAGTTTGGTCCTGCGTATGCAGGCCGACTTGTATCGTCTCCAAGCGGGACCCGAGGCCCCTCTTCCTCCTTACTATTATAATCCATATGATCCTACTGCTCCCAGTACTTCCCATCCCCCACCCGCCCCTTAGGCTACCCTTCTTTTGTTAGGATTTTTATCCCTATGTTTGTAGTTTTTGCTTACACAGTTGTTTCCACAGTTTGTTTGTATTCTACAGTCTTAATATGATATTGGCTTGTTTTATTTATTGCACTCTTTATGTTGTCTTCTTTTTCTCTCTTATCTATTTGATTGAGGACAATGCAAATCATTGAGTTAGGGGGGATGACAGGTGCGTATTCATAAAACTTCGCTTATATTCATATATATGTGTTCTATTAAAAAAAAAAAATTTAAAAAAATCCAAAAATATTTTTCTTCAAAATAAATAAAAATTGGAATTTAAATTTTTCAAAAATATCACCGTTATTCTATTTGAAGTCTCAAATTATTAAATCAATTGCACTAAGCCAAAATTAACCGAAGATGGAAATTGAAAGAAAATTGACGACTTAACGAATAAGTGTGGAGATTAGTCCAACCCGGTGAGATTTCGAGCCTATCGATCTTTATGAGTTTTTAAATCAATCCGAGTTTATGATTAACTCAAAGTTCTTTTCAGCGTTTTAATAAGTCGTTGATGATCTCAATCCTTTGTTTTGATCGGTTATGGGAAATGTGTGAAATGTTATCTCGAAATTCGTGCTAAATATATCTCTAAACTTAATTAATCTCGAGATGCATATGGTAATGTGATTAGCAATTTGGACAATGAAGTAGGCCCTCGTTTGTTACCCAAAAATATTAGCCATAAAAAAGTTGTGAAAATCAAAATTATCCCTTTGTAACCCAAATTGAGCCGAATAAAATATTTCCCTTTCGTTTGACAACCCGAAAAATCAAATAGCCCGGAATTGTGAAAATTGAGAAAATTCATCAAGTAAGTCCAAATTGTGCAATAAAAAGGGGCAAGGAAGAAAAAAATAGACATGCTCAACAAAAATAGCAAGAAAAGAAAAAAAATAAAAAAAAATAAAAAAAAAAGAAAGAGAAAAATGAGCAAATGCCCGAAAAAGCACTAATGGACATCATAAGGACATTTTCCAATTCCGAACATTCCATCCATTCCCATTTTTACCCTTTACACCTTTTAACCCCAAAAAGTCCTAACTGAGTCCGAATGGAGAAATTAATTACCACGTGGAGAGCTAAGACATGAAAAGATAATATAAGAGATTAAAATGGTGTGAATTAGAGGTGATGTTCCCATTTCCTAATAACCGTACTCCGATGATGACATCTTATCACCATAAATTTCCTTCTCTTCAATTTTGTATGCATGAATTTGTGTCCATTATATTTACTCTTTATATCATGCATACAGAGATAAAATAGCCACAATCCGAGAGATTCGTTGTGAGTGCAATCCGTAAGAATTTGAATCAAAATGAATTTTCAGAAAGTAACGTAATGCTCAATCGGTGGAAGTTGAGGTTTAATTTTTGGCTTTGCACACACACACTATGGTTTGAGACATTTAAATATGAATTTAGGGTGATTATTTTTCGAAAAGTTTAAATTGTACAATTTTTAAATATTTTGATATTTATTTGAGTCAATAAAGAATTTTGTGGGTGTATTCACTTCAAACCCTCACGAGACAAAACTCGTCCTACTAGGGTAACCTAGGGGTTCAAAAGGCTTGTTGCATATGCTCAATGAAATCGCGTGCCTGTGAAAGTGGAATTTTATTTTAATAAAGGAATTTTCAAGAGTTGAGTTTTGGTTTAGATTCAGATACATTGCACGGGACGTGCAAAGTCCTAAGTTAGGGGGATTTGACCAAGCGTAAATTCTTTCGAATTTAGCCCCTTAAGTTAGTAATTTTAATATCTCGAGCAAGGTAATTGAATCATTTTTAGTCAATATCATTCTATTGTTCGTTACTAACAAAATTCCTAGTTTTTGTGTAATTGTGATAAAGATTTCAGGAATGGAATGCAATAAAAGAAGAGAAGAAAATTAGAAGAAATGTAAAAGGGCAAAAGTGTAAATTCCATTCAGAATTCAGAAGCAACATCAAAAGTGATGTTGAAGAGCATGAGTTCACAAGAGCATAGGAAGAAACGGCATTCAAATCGGAGTTCTAGATCAAAAGATATGGTCAGTCAAAGTTTCAAGGAAAAAGTCAATCTAGAAGAATTTCGGACCGATCCGGTTTGGATCTGGATCCATCCGAAATGACAATGTCCAGTAGACCCCGGATTGTCGACGAACCCATCCGACTAGGCCCAGACCGATCCGGTAAAAAGAAAAGAACCGATCCGGTGTATTCGGACCGATTCGAGGTTGAGCCGGACCGATCCGGTAGTGTGAAATGCTGACAATTAATTGTTCAATTAAAGCAGAGCAACTCTTGGAAAAACGTACCAACAAGCATTATTGGCTATCAATTTCGATACTTTGTATTATAAAAGCTAGTGCCCTATATCATTTGAGGAAGAGAATAGACCAACCAAGAAAGTAGAGAGAGAATTGTAGCAATTTGTTAGTTGTTGGTAGATTACAAATTATCTAAAGAATTTGAGAGTTAGTTGTTGAGAGAAATATTCAGAAGTTTAAATTCCTTTCATAAGAACCATAGTTTGTACTGCTGATTAAGGAGAAGTTATCTGGATTTCAATTTCAATCATTTTCCTGCTGCTGATTTCAAGTAATATCATTCTATTTTCTGTTACTTTATTATTTGCAGATTTATTTCCCATGTTTTGTAGTTCCATAATTCTGAATATGAATTTGTTCTTCAATCCAATCATGAGTAGCTAAATTTCCCAAGGGTTGGGGTACATGAACTCAATCCAAGGCAGATTATCTATGTAGAAAACAGAGGATAAATTACAATATTGATTGAATCGTGAAAGAAAATTTATACAAAAACTGTCAATCTTTTAATCTCTCTTGCCCTAGGTACTTGAGATGTTTAAGAAAGCTTTGCTAGTATAATTTATCATTCACTGCTTTATACCTATTTTTGATTTCATATGATGCGGGCTTGAACCTCATATATGTAATGCTTAGAAGTTATAAAGGCTGGATCTAACCAGTTATTGTAATTTACAAATCTAGTATTCTCTATGATAATTTGCTAAGGATTGAGGGATTGTATTCTACCCTGTTTTCTCCCATTTGATTAAAAAGTTTTTCTTGCAATTTTTAGTCTTTTTTCATTAAAATTTCCAGTTTGCTTTTGTTAAGAAAAGATTTATTTCGCTAGAAATCTTCCAAAATCATTAATCACCATTTTGTTTATTTTAAGAAATCATTTTCAGATCTAATAATTTTCCTGATTACTATTTGACATTTTCCTTCCCTGTGGATTCGATCCCGACTTACCGGGTTATTACTTCAGCGATAGGTTTGCACTTGAACCTAGAGTGAACGCACTTTTAAGACAAATTTTAAGTCGTGTCACCATCCGTCTAGATTTTCCCAGCACTAACAACGTGATCGAATATGGGTCATGCACAGTAGGCCTCAAAGTCTCTCTTAAGAAAGGAATTTGATGACTAGATATCTATAGGAATTTAACCGTCATCATCGGTCAAGTCCTCAGAAGATGAAAAGTTAAGGATGACAAAGTCTTACCCTTCCACAACCACCTAGAAGACTTGGCCTCCCAATTTTAAGATATCATCACCTTCCACTCCCTTCCCATAAGAAGGAACATTTTAGTCGATGCCCTTATTACCTTAGCCTCCATGGTCGATATGCTCAAAAGAATAATGATGCCCCCTTCCTAGTCCAAAAAATAAGCTAAACGAAGCCACTTCTACCATATTGAGTTTGTCGTAGAAGGAGATACTAATATGATGGAGTGATGGCATGACAATATTTGGTGCCTCCTTAAGAACGATATGTACCCCCAAGATGCCAACAAGAAAGATAAAGCAACCCTTCACAAACTGGCTGCCTAGTATATTGTCTGCGATAAAGCATTATTTAAGAGAAACTTCCATAGTACCCACTTACACTACATCGCAGTGTCTGACATTGAAGACATGATGTAGAATATCCACAGTGGGGAATGAAGACCCCACATGAATGACCATATGGTCTCCAAAAAGATTATCCAACTGGGTTACTATTAGACTACCATGGTTTATGAATGCACCACTTATATTCGGAGATACCTTAAATGCTAACAATTTTCCAACCTCTAACACTTGCCTCTGAAAAATTATTCGATATGACTTATCCACGATCATTTTTCACATGGGGCATCGATATCATAGGGAAAGTTACACCCAAGTCCTTCAATAGGAATGAATTCATATTGGTTTCCATTAATTAATTAACCAAATGGGTCGAATTAAATGCCAAAAAGTTGGCTAAATTCATTCGAAAAAATATCATCTACTGACCAGGTGTCCCGCATGAGCTAATATTAGATAATGAGTTACATTTGAAAGATGAAATCACAAGATCTGTTGACGAGTATGGGATTTGGAGACACAAATATTCTCCTTACCGACCTCAAACCAATGATTTAGTCGAAGCCACTAATAAGAACCTCAAAGAAATCATCAGCAAGATGATCGAGAGTTGTTAGGATTGGGCCGATCGAATCACTTACGCCCTTTGGTGCTACCACACTTTAGTTCGACCATTTACTAGGACTACCCCTTACAATCTGGTATATGCCATGTTGGTCATCCTACCCATTGACCTATAAATTATTTCTCCATACGTCATGATTGAAAGCAAAGTGAGTGAGGAAGATTATCATCAGAACCGTCTTGAGACTTATCACTCTTGTACAAAAGAAGGCTGATGATACTAGAATTGGTACCACAAAGTTAGTGTGATAATTAATCTTAAGCAAACACAATAATGGTGTAAGAACAAGTATGTAAATACATAAAAAATGAGGCAGAGGTGAAGATAACACCAGATATAAGTGGTTCGGCTAAAGCCTACATCCACGATGCAGTGTAAATGGTGGTTTTCATTAGAATAAGGACACTAATGGCTTATATATACAACAATCAAGTTTTTCTTTCTCTACTATTTATTTTGACAGAGTTTTGCTAGGGTTGAGAATAATTTATCCCTTTATAAGGTAGGAGAAGACAAGTGTTTATAGTGCATTGGGGGTGTAGTGTACCCCCAAGCATGTAATATGCATGCATAAAATGTTCCCAATCAATGAGGATGATCCAGTTGTCTCTATCACATGTAGGTCATGATGATGAAATATTCCCACACATGTGGGATGGATTTGGCCATAACAGTTTCTTCCATGTGGTCCTGTAACCCATGCACATTGTTTCACACATGTTCCATCCCACGCGCTCTGTCAGGTGCTATAATCGATCGCGTAGTCTAGGACAAGGTTGAGATAGTGGGTCGGCTACCCAATGGGACCAATGCTAGTGCTGACTTGTTGACTTAGGTCAGCCCTTGTCTTATGACATGTGGGGGATGAGTATATCGTTACACTTGGTACAAGGTTAGTGATTCCGATCCATGTTGACAGAACTCATTAGACAAGGCCGAGTCAACATAGGCGAGACCGAGGTGACTCAACTCGGTCCACAACCGAGTTACAATTTCTTACTTCGAACAACCTGACACTAGTCGCCTATGATGGAGGTGGATATATGTATGGATAGGGGTACACTACGGTGTATCAATCACCCACTAGCCCTTAACCATTGTGTGATCAGATGGCTGATGGGTAATGTGTCCTTTAGATGAGGCATCCTTTGAACTGCTAGGCCTCATTCATTGTAAGGGTACACATGTCATCCATTATGTGTAATGGTGTGTTGTCTATTAATGATGGTTCTAGGCACACTTAGGGTATTGTGCCTAATGATGAATTACATTGAGAGTCGTGTTCCTCTTTGAAAGTTATGCAAAATCATTGCTGATATTTAAAGTTAAAAATCTCTTTACTTTTTATTTCTTCCTTCACATAACTCCCACGCCCTCTATATCTAAAACCAGTGCCCCCTTATGTTCAAGCATTTACAAGTGTACATTTAGGGATCTCTTTGCATCCCTGTTCTTCTAACTCTTCTAGGTAACCTCTTTCCGCCATTCTTTTCAATCCTTTTCTCTTTCCATGTTGGTTTTGAACATTTTTTTTTTATTTTTCAGTGAGCTTGAAGGTTTTCCCAGTGACTATATGGAAGCAGTTAGGTGGTTTTAGGGTAAAAGATTTTGGTAATTGGGTTGAAAGATAGGACTTGAGGCTTTTATGTTTATAGGTATTTTCCCCACATTATAGAGCTATTTATTAGTGCAACTAACTATCATTCATCTTCTCCAGTGAACACTTAAATTTTTCTTAAGTGTTCTTGGTAAAAATGACTCACTTCCCCAAGATGTTTTTTTTTACACTTTCAAACATTTAACTTCTTATAGGACTAAGTCCCTCCTCGACTTTTGGATATTACAAAAGCTTTACATGTTGGGCGAAGAGTTACACAAACTTAGGGAGAGGTGATTTCAAGGGATCTGTAGGGTAGAATAAGAGTATGAGGCTAAACATAGGGCCGACCCCCACTGGGTATGACCCATTTTCCCAATTTCTTTAAAAATGATATTTCCCTCATCCAATGAGTCTCCCGGCTCATCCTTCGCCCAAGCCGAGGGTCGAGATTTCGAATAGAACATTTGAAATTAATTTCGTGACAAGTTCCCAGAGGGGCACCATGTCCCTATGAAGGCCGATGGTGAGGCCAAATCTGAGACCAATGATCCAAATGCCGAGGCCCAGGATCCAGTTAATACTTCACATATTGGATCATTCATTTCTTCTGTCAAAGATTCTGATCTCCTATTATGGATACACTCATATGAAATTAATCTTGACATTTCAATATGGGTACCGGACGAGGATGAGAAAGTATTTCCAGGCCGAAAAGGAGAAATCGCTCTGTACGATTCGATGTTTAGTGTCGGCGCCAAGCTACCTTTTCATCTTGTCGTCCGAGCTATCCTCTCTATCTTGGGGGTCGCACCTACCCAGCTGGTCCCAATTATTGGAGAATCATACTTGGGGATATCTCTTAAAGGAAGAATACCTTTACATATGAACCTTCAGTTGAACTTTTTACAGGACGCTACAACATCTCGTCCTCCACCAAACAAGCCGACTATTTTCACTTAGTGGATAGGAAATTATATAAAAAGGTTATCGAAGAATCTCAAACTTCCAATCGTTTATGGAAAGAAAGATTCTTCTGCATTTTTTGAGCCTGGGAGTTTTCGAAGATGTTGACCCAGGTGAGGACAAGCCGAGGGTCCCCCTTAGTTGGGCCAATCCCTCTAAGATAACTAAATTCGACCACAACTTCAACCTTGAGGAAAGGGACATGGTCGAGTATCTGAGGGAACAAGGAAACAATGGGGAACTTTTAAAATTTGATGATCTGATGTTCCCTGACTATCTTGAGGAGTCCGGTCTTGGGTTTGCCCCCTGGATGAGCTATGTGAGTTATTTAATACCTTAATGTCCTCCATCATCTTCATATATTATTTCTAATCATTTTTCTTTTTCTTTGCAGATCGTCCTCCAAACGTTTCATATGAGATATGGAATATGATGGATCCAAGTCTCCCGTCTGGCCTAGGAAGGAAAGGTAACAAGCAACCACCCATGAAATCAACTTCTAGGGTGCCGACCCATCCTTAGGTCACCCATAAGAGGAAATAACCTATGGACCCCCACAGACACTCAGCCTGACCCCCCGACGAGGCAGAGGATTAGCTCTGCAGAAACTGTTCCTAGGACTTTGTAGTCTTTTGAGGCTGTTTAGATGTCTAATTTGTCCCATCTCTTTAATTAGCAACATGAAAGTAGTAAAGGATGCTATGTTTATATCCACCTCCGAGGCTAACTGCGAGTTATTGAGGAAAATTCCTCTTGCCAAGGTTTATAACTTTGGCCTCCACCACATGGAACATGTATCGTCCTCGTACTTCCCTGATTCGTCTCTTATCATATATTTTTTAATTTTATCTGACTCTAACTTCTTTGTTTTTTCATTTCGCATGTGCCCTCACCTTGTCCACCAATTAATGGCTAAAAATCAATAAAAGCTTTAAGATGTCAATAGGGAAATGCAAGCTGAAGCTGAGCGAAAACAAAAACTAAATGAGTGTAGGGTCGAGCACAAAAAGGCCATGGATGCGTTGAAGTTGGATCATAGTAACCAGGTTAAGGAGAAATACAAATCCTTAAATGAGAAGGACGAGGCTCTGAATACCCACTACAGGAATATTAATTTTTTTTAGCATAAATTAAATGCTGAGAAAAACACTAAAAATGCCGGTAACACTTTTTGCGGCACTTTTGGCGACATTTCCACCAGTACGGTAATAGCCAATGTGGTAAAAGAACAACGGGATTTTAAAAAATGCCGCGAAAAGTTAGCAACACTTTTGGAGGCATTTCCACAAGTGCGGTAGCCAATGTGGTAAAAGAACAACCGCATTTTAAAAAATGCCGCAAAAAATTAGCGGCATTTTAAAGCATTTATATTAATGCTGGTAATAACCTTTTAGCGGCATTGAAAAATGTTTATAATAACCTTTTACAACACCTATTAAATGTTCAACACACTTTTGGCAGCACTAAAAAAATACCGAGAATGATAATAGCGGCATTAAACAAAGTGTTGATATTATTTTGCAATATATGACTGGGAACAAATGTTAAAAAAATTATTTATAAGAAATATTGTATTTATGTGCAAATACATTACCATAACATTAAATTAGTAATTAAATTAAAATTTGATTAAATTAAAACCAATAGCATTCATCGTAAATAAGTATAAATGTGCTTGGAACAAGTATCCATCCACAAAATAAAATGTATCACATGTCCAATAAGAAAAGGCGGGAAAACATGAAGTGAAACGAAATTTTATATAACGTATGATCCTTCTTCATCAAAGTCAAACATCCTCTTCGACCTACAAATAAAAAAGTCAATCGTTAGTCATTGATACTAATTCTTTAGTATTTTAATTAAAAAATTAAAATTAAAAATTAGTACATTAGCAATATGCCACGCTACAGTTGAATGATATGCATCTCCAATTGTGGACTTCTTTCCATAAGGTCTAGGAAATGGTTTATTTGTTACAAATGTTTTCTCAATATATACTTCCCAAAAGTCTTCACCCAGTGGCCTACCCCCTAATTTTGTTGAAGTGTCCTTGCTCACAATGAATCAACATGCCACAACCACTTTTGGATGTCTGGAAGTAATAAGGTATACAATTTTAGGAAGTGAATTATTTGAGACCCTTTGTCGTGGTTGATGGTGATTCTTCTTCTTCTTTGATGGTTCTTTCTACAAACAAGATGAATATGTCATCAAACATATATTTCTGGAAACAAATCAGAAGAATTTTATTTGCTTTATATACAACCAAATAAACTAACAACCCAATGCCAAGTATACATAAAATCCCCAAGAAATGGCACATATTTTATTCCCTTTAAAATCATTTAAATTAGTAACATACTTGAATTGAAGTAGCATTCGTTTGTTCACTAACACGAGCAGCAGTTTCGGGAGCAACTAAGTGTTGAGAATTTGCAATCTACAAAAAATGAATTATTTCAGTCATGAAAATGTAAAGCCTTAAATTATGGTTTTAGAAAGTAGTTATCTACTTACCTATTGAGATCAAGCTAAATGGTGATTTTATCGTGGTACCACTACAGGTTGAAATTGGTTAATTTCTTATAATTGTTGCTCGGGTTGCAAAATAGATTTATATGATGGTATGTTTTGCTCGTTGGAGGAATGAACAACGTGTGAATAACATAATTTAATATCGTAACATACATTTATATATATACACGATAATTATGCCGAAAAGATAAAAGTGAATACTTATTAACCTATTTGGATACAACGGAAGGGCAAATAAGGTCACCGTTTTATCTTATGACTAAATATTAGTTTAAAAAAAATGTTAAGAGTAAATATTTATGTTTATTTAGCCTAGGTACTATATGTTCAATTCTTATATTAGTTATAATTTTTTCTAATGACTTGACCACTCAAAGAATTTCGCCTAACAAATTTTCTTTTTCAACTGACTTTATCCTCACAAACTTGACCCAAAGTTCTTTGAAATACCTAATTATTTGGATAACCAGTGCATCCAATAATAATTCGTAGAGACAAACACTTCACCACCATCCTAAACTTTTGCTCCCACAAAATACAACCAACAGCCACAAAATAAAATTGCAATAATAATTCATGCTTATTTGTTTTGTAAACAGCGAGTTTCTCAGCCTCGATAGTTGAAGTCTTTAATAAACTCTAGAATTGAAGAATAGTGAGATACACAAAATAGTTTCAAATGAAACTAGCTACCATCCGGTTATTTCATTGCAGCAAATAACCTGCAGCTTGAGAAGTTAGACTCTAAAGTTGCTTTTCTCAGTGAGTTAAAGGAGTGCAATTAGAAATATCTTAGGGAGGGAGAAACTAACGTGAAAGTTGAAGAAGATTTTATACCGTGGTACAAGAAATTTGAAAGAGTTGGCGCTTGCGTTCAATTAAGAAATAATATAATAAACACATTTTTAACCCAAACAAACCCTAAACATGCAGCAGTATGTGATTGAATAAAATAGATAATCTACGCAAGAACATTCAAACACATGCAATTAAGGAAAAATCCCCCACAGGGGCAAAACCATTTGTATATCACTATAATTTGTAAGAGAAATGGCTTACAATCGGATTACACTGAAATACAAGATTTTTGACTAAGAATGACCCTTAGGTATCGAATTCTGTAGTCGCGGCTGGAATTATCCCTTTCCAGTAGGGCTGCAATGAAGAGGAAGATATGGTCCACTTCACAAGGGTTGAACAACAGCAATGGTGTTCTTGGGTTACCAAACTTGATTCACATAGATATGGAAGATGTGTGAATCTAAAAACCTAGAATCATAGGACTCAATAGGTGAAGACTTTAGGGTTGATATGCTCTAAAAACGTGGGAAAGTCTTAAGAAAACCAACCTCCAAATGTGGTTTAAATAGGAAGCCAAAACCCTAAAAAATCTGCAACACGATCTGGCAGAGTTTATCCAGGGCGGACCGGTCCGGGCCTTAGGCGGATTGGTCCGTTAGCGGACCGGTTCTTTTAATTTGAAGCTGATTCGGTTCGCATTCGGTTTGGGGTTCGCTGGCTTCAAAGTGCACAGCGGATCGGTCCGGGGCGGTCCGGTCCGGGTCTCAGCGGATCGGTTCTTTTTATATAAAGGCGGACCGGTCCGGGGTAGTCAGAGGTGGATCGGTTCGTTTTAATTTCAGGCGGACATGTCCGGCTGACTGGATTTCTGAATTCTTCCTTTCCTTTGATCTTCGGATTCCATTGATGATGAATGGACTTTGAATCTTTGCAACGGTGTTACGGCTAATGACATATACAAGTATGTTGGACAAAAATGTCCTTACAAATCTCCCCCTATGTCTATGCCGGAACAAACATAAAAAATCCGAATTATCTATAATCACAATGCCTATACAAATCTACCCTTCCATGAACCCAAAAACTGAAAGTGGTACAAATGACTAAGGCTGCATCGTTTGTTCTTCGAATCTTCAGAAATCTCACCGCTTTTCTCATCAGGGTGTGCAACATGGGATTATCAAAAGATGTACCTACACACATGAGACAAAACAAATACCAAGTGACATATCGAGTTTGAAATGAGATAAACATAAGCATATATATCAATTTAAGATGATATTCTCAGAATTTCAAAACTCCCCCATAATCAGATAATTCATTCTCCCCCTTTTTATGATGTCCCCAAAATAGACAAATGAGAGAAATAAATCAAACAAGCAAGAACCGGGGTGTCACAAGGATAATATCACACCATGAATGAACATAAAACAACCAAGTCGGCGATAGCGTAAATGAATGGGTGTGATAAAAAATTCGATAGGAAAATCAATGCATACAAACATGACATATGTGCACGATGAATATTGGATATTCCTAACGAATGAACTCAAATGCTTCCTTTGGTGTAAAAGAAATGCAATATATGACATTGACTAAATCAAATCAACAAATCAAAGCTCAAAGTGATTTCTACACCAATAACGTCCAAAATGTTTTTCATGCTTTTTCAGGATTGTCAAGGAAGTACAAACCCGTTTTCATTCTCCAACCAAACTCCCTCAGATTTATATTTGGAATAGAGGAATACTAAATTCTCAAACTTTGGAGAATTGGGTGAAACCTAAATGGCCCATATTTGGCATGAATTACTTTTTATTGCCTTTAAATTTTTTTCGGGCTCTTTTAACCTCTTAGGACATCGGATATTAAAATTCCTCCATTTTTAGGTCCTTTTTAACGGTGGCTTTTGCGCAAAGGATAAGAATCAACTTTCGCAGCCCCTCCCCGTTATGAAAATATACACACAGTCTCACCAAAACGGTTTTTACAAGCAATCCAATCTTGTCAAGTTTTATCGCATATTGTACATTGTATAGACAGAATTGAGATAGAAACACTCAAGCCAATATGTGATAGACAAGTGCAATAGACAAATACAGCCGTGCATGTGTGCAATAAAGGATATAGGAGTCAAGCATGTAGGAAATATCACTAATTACATCTCAAGGACTCCAATCAATGTTAAGCACATGGATGAAATGAAGTAGCCTCTCAAATATCTATAAAACATTCACATGGATAAATGGAATGAAGTTGTGACTTGGCTATCTTAAATACTCATCCATAAAAGTCAAATATCTTTTTGAATTTTTCAAAAATTTTATCAAAATAATTTTTTTTTTTTGTTTTTCTAAAAAGAAAATCTTTTTGTATTTTTCAAAGAATAATGAAAAGCAAAAATAAGTAAAACATACTAATAGTACAATCTAGCAATAGGCATCAGAGGATATGAAAATGACAATGCAACCCACGCTAGACATGGACCAACCCCTCAGTCAACTGTGCAAATCCCCAAAGACTTCCTAAGACTCTCAAATCTAAGGGCATCTAAAGGTTTCGTGAAAATATCGGCTAACTGACGGTCGGTGGGAACGAAACTCAGGGATACGACCTTCTCCTCAACTAACTCACGTATGAAGTGCTCGCGTAACCTGATGTGCTTTGTGCGCGAATGTTGGACATGATTGCGGGATATGTGTATCGTGCTCGTGTTATCACAGGAAATGAACATGGTGTCCTGTGAAATCCCATAATCCTCCAACATTTGCTTCATCCACATGAGTTGCGTGCAACAACTCCCGGTGGCGATGTACTCAGCCTCCGCAGTGGACAAAGAGATGGAGTTTTGCTTCGTGCTCAACCAAGAGACAAGAGCAGAACCAAAGTAGAAACATCCACCCGAAGTGCTCTTACATCCATCTACGTCCCCGGCCCAATCGGCATCCGAATATGCGGACAAACGGTCATCGGTATCAAAGGAATACCAAATACCGTATGAGAGAGTCCCACTCACGTATTTGATAATATGTTTTAGAGCGAGTAAGTGTGACTATTTAGGAGACGCCTGATAATGCGCACAGACTCCAACACTAAAGGCAATGTCGGGACGACTAGCAGTCAAGTAGAGAAGACTGCCTATCATACTCCGATACAAGGTTTGCTCTACGTCCTTGCCTGAAGTGTCCTTACTAAGCTTGGTAGTGGTACTCATAGGTGTACGAGCATGCTTAGCGGAGTCTAAACCAAATTTCTTCACTAGGTCTCTAGCATACTTGGATTGGGAGATGAACATCCCATCCTCTAGCTGACGAACCTGGAGACCAAGGAAGAAAGTAAGCTCACCTACCATGCTCATCTCAAACTCATTTTTCATCTCCTCCTCAAAGTGGTGAGCATGCTGGGAGCATGTGGATCCAAAGACTATGTCGTCCACATAGACTTGGGCAACCAAGATAGCACCGTCATCTCTCCTGATGAACAACGTCATATCAACTCCCCCTCTCTTGAAGCCACGGGCTATGAGATAGGAAGTAAGCCTCTCGTACCAAGCACGGGGTGCTTGCTTCAAACCATACAAGGCTTTTCTCAGATAGTAGACGTGATCAGGGTGCTTAGGGTCTTCAAACCCTTTTGGTTGTTCCACATAAACCTCCTCCTGTACAATTCCATTCAGAAAGGCACTCTTGACATCCATCTGATATAACTTGAAGTGCAGATGACATGCGATGGCGAGAAGTAATCGGACGGACTCAAGCCTCGCAACAGGAGAAAATGTCTCCCCGAAGTCTACACCCTCTATCTCTGTGTAGCCTTGACCGACCAACCTAGCCTTATTTCTGGTTATGGTACCATTTTCATCCATTTTATTCTTGAAAATCCACCGGGTACCAATAACATTAGTATCACTAGGTCGGGGGACAAGTTCCCAAACATTGTTCTTCTTAAACTGAAGCAACTCATCCTGCATAGCAGATATCCAGTGTTCATCTTTGAGTGATTCTTTATGGTTCTTGGGCTCGACTTTGGACGTGTAGCAATGATGACTAACAACGTTCTCTAGTTGAGCACGAGTCTTGACCCCTAGAGTGGGATCGCCAACAATGGCTGAAGGATCATGACTCTTGCGAACCCAAGCAGGTGTGTCCCCTAACACAGGAATAGGGTCCATAGAGTGTGGGAGAGGAACAGGAAAATCACTGTCAGAACAATCCTCATCCTCACACTGAAGGTTGGGATCAATAACCGTCGGGGGTTCATCATCTTGCACAGTGACGTTTATTGATTCCATAACCTTAGAGCTCTTCAGATTAAAAACCCGGTATGCTCTACTGTTCGATGAATATCCAAGCAGTATTCCCTCGTCGCTCCGGGAGTCGAACTTTCCTAATTGCTCTCTATCCCGTAGGATGTAGCATTTACTCCCAAAAACACGAAAATATGCCAGGTTGGGTTTCTTGCCAGTCCACAATTCATAAGGCATTTTGAGTGTGTATGGACGAAGATATACCCTATTCACCGTGTGGCATGCAGTAGACACTGCCTCTGCCCAAAATTTCCTAGAAACTTTACGACCAAGAAGCATAGATCTAGCCATTTCTTGGATCGTTCTATTCTTTCTCTCAACAATCCCATTTTGCTGAGGAGTTCTCACTGCAGAAAACTCATGTTTGATCCCAAGGCTATCACAGTATAAATCCACTTTTGCTTCCTTAAATTCAGTGCCATTATCACTACGCATCTTGTTAATAGTGACTCCGTGTTGATTTTGTAGGACACGGCACTTGGTCGTTAAGAACTCTACAGCATCAGATTTCTCTCTTAGAAAACCTACAATAGAGTATCTAGAGAAATCGTCTACCATCACGAGAATGTATCTCTTACCACCTAGACTCTCCGTGCGAGTAGGACCCATAAGATCCATGTGAATCAACTCAAGAACACGGGAGGTGGTAATGGAATTCAACTTCTTATGAGGGCTATGAATTTGTTTTCCCAACTGACAGGGTCCACAAATCATGGAAGTTGTCTTTCCAAGTGATGGTAAGCCACGTACTAGGTCCTTTTTGACTAAACGAGATAAGTCTCTAACGTTCACATGACCTAGACGTTGGTGCCACAGATCCATAGGAGTGATCGTGGCGCTGTTGCAAACAAGTGAGGATGTGGGCTCAGTCCCATAGCAGTTATCCTCTATCCTCACCCCTTGCACTAAAAGTTTACCGGCTTGATTATAGACCTTACAAGCTTTCCGGTCAAACTTCACTGCAAAGTCATCGTCGCACAGCTGGCTGATGCTAAGAAGGTTTGCTTTCAAACCTTTGACGTACAGCACGTTCTCTAGCTTTGGAAATCCTGGTAACTCTACTGTACCTCGTCCTACTATGCTAGATTTGCTACCATCTCCAAAGGTGACTCTCCCATCATTATAATCCTCAAGATGGGTAAAATATGAGACATCACATGTCATGTGTCTGGAGCATACACTGTCAAAATACCACTGTGAGGTATTATGGGCTTTGAGAGCGACATGGACAACAAGGGCCTTTTTTTCTTTCTTAGGAACCCAAGAATAGGTACCTTTTTGTATTCCCTTGTTGTTGTAGGTTTTAGCCGGAATGCGGGGCGCATTCATTGATGGTAAGGTCATTCGCCGGAATTCCTCCATCAAACTTTGTGATGTGACGGCTAGAAACTCAACTCGCTCTCTCAGACTGGCAAACTCATTAGTCTGATGTGGAGGAGCAAACGTACGTCGTGTCCGACCCAACATATAGCAATCATCCCTAAGGAGTCCGTTTCTTTTGCAATGGGAGCAAAAGGGCACAGTATTAGGAGGACCTTGGATTGCTTTTCTTGGTCGAACTCTCCTTCTTGGTTTATTATGATGGCCATAAGGAGTCGTAGTAAACTCAGGAATTGGTCCGGGTGCAATTTGGGACGTGGAGGCACCATCAAAACCTATTCCTTGCCTGTCACCAAAACCTAAAGCGGGACCGAGGAGCATCTTTCCCATCTTCCCAGATCTGTCCTCGATTTGTACCTTGACTTTCCTAGCTCTCTCAAGGTCATGAGTAAGCTGAGCAACAAGGGCTTCAAGTTTCTTTTGAGTCTCCATGGAGGAATGGAGCTCACTAGTAAGACTAGCCACTTGTTTAGTCAAGTCCGCTTTCTCTTTCTCAAAACTGCTCTCTCTCTCTCTCTAAGAAAATTTCCTTTACTAACCCATGCAGACTCTCTCTCTCTCATGGCGGTGCAGGTGGAGGACTCTCTCTCTCTCGTCTCTTCTAACTCTTCTTCTAACGCGGTGATCCCAAGAACTAACGCCTTGTTACGTTTTTTAGTTTTGAAAGACTCATTATATAACTCGGCGTAGGCGCGTTGAAGGTTACTCTCGTCCTCACTACCTTCCTCCTCTCCCTCATTCTCTTCGCTCTCGCTGTCGAGGTGTCCCTGTGAAGTGGCATCCTCATCGTCGTGAGATGCACTAGGAGTACTCACATGACTAGCCATGAACGCGGTGAAGTTACGCTCATGCGGTGACTCATCTCCCGAGTCCACCGACTCGACCTCACTGTCGTCACTAAGGGTAGCATTTAGGACAGCTTTACCCTTTTCCCTATTTAGACGAGTGGCACACTCAAACGCTCTGTGTCCCTTACCGTCGCACTCAAAACACCTATCACTATCTTTAGGGGGTTCTTTGAAATCTTTCTTTTCAAACTTATTTTTCTGAAAATTCTTTTTATCTTTGAAGTTTCCACCCTTTTTAAATTTCAGAATTTTCTTAAAGTTTTTAGCAAATAATGCCAAATCATCTAAGTCAAACTCACATTCAGAATCAGAATTTTCTATCTTTCTAGATGACTCGACTTTCTTTCTTGCCGACCCCTCACTTTTTCTCTCTTGGGCTTTAAGGGCCATTCCCTTATCTTTTGGCTTGGCAGATTTAGGAAACATGTCTATTTCATAAGTTTGTAAATCTCCTACCAGTTCTTCCAATTTTAGTGTGTTTAAATTACCCAAGGAATTTAGCACAGTGACTTTAGGTATAAAGCGCTTAGGCAAGGAACGAAGAATCTTTTTAACAACTCTAGCATTCGGAACATGTTCACCAAGATTAAAACTAGTATTCACAATGTCAGAAAGTTTAGCATAAAATTCATCAAAGCATTCAGAATCATGCATGGTGATTGTTTCAAATTGAGTTGTCAAGTTTTGCAACTTAGACTCTTTCACAGCATTAGTTCCTTCATGGGTGAGTTGTAAAACATCCCATGCCTCTTTTGATGTGGTACACGTCATTATGCGTTTGAACTCATCAGGTGTGACAGACCCATAAATAGCACTTAGACCCTTAGAATTAAAAGATGACCATTTAAATTCTTCATCAGTCCAAGAAATGTCAGGTTTCAAGTTGGTCACATTATCAACAGTCACGGTGGGAGGAGTCCACCCTCGTTCAACCAAAATCCAGACACGTTCATCAATGGCTTTTAAAGCCGACCTCATACGGGCTTTCCAATAAGCATAATTTGTCCGGTCAAAAATAGGCATTTTGTAATATGATTTCTCCATTTGAACACGCACTTTTTCAAAAATCAATTTTTTAGAAAATTGATATCTTAGAAAAATTTTGCGGAAGTTAGGAATACGCAACAAGATAGCGTAACCCGCTCTGATACCAATTTGAAAGAGTTGGCGCTTGCGTTCAATTAAGAAATAATATAATAAACACCTTTTTAACCCAAACAAACCCTAAACATGCAGTAGTATGTGATTGAATAAAATAGATAATCTACGCAAGAACATTCAAACACATGCAATTAAGGAAAAATCCCCAACAGGGGCAAAACCATTTGTATATCACTATAATTTATAAGAGAAACGTCTTACAATCGGATTACACTGAAATACAAGATTTTTGACTAAGAATGACCCTTAGGTATCGAATTCTGTAGTCGCGGCTGGAATTATCCCTTTCCAGTAGGGCTGCAATGAAGAGGAAGATACGGTCCACTTCACAAGGGTTGAACAACAGCAATGGTGTTCTTGGGTTACCAAACTTGATTCACATAGATATGGAAGATGTGTGAATCTAAAAACCTAGAATCATAGGACTGAATAGGTGAAGACTTTAGGGTTGATATGCTCTAAAAACGTGGGAAAGTCTTAAGAAAACCAACCTCCAAACGTGGTTTAAATGGGAAGCCAAAACCCTAAAAAATCTGCAACACGATCTGGCAGAGTTTATCCAGGGCCGACCGGTCCGGGCCTTAGGAGGATCGGTCCGTTAGCGGACCTGTTATTTTAATTTGAAGCTGATTCGGTTCGCATTTGGTTTGGGGTTCACTGGCTTCAAAGTGCACGGCGGATCGGTCAGGGGCGGTCCGGTCCGGGTCTCAGCGGATCGGTTCTTTTTATATAAAGGCGGACTGGTCCAGGGTAGTCAGAGGCGGATCGGTTCGTTTTAATTTCAGGCGGACCGATCCGGCTGACTGGATTTCTGAATTCTTCCTTTCTTTTGATCTTCGGATTCCGTTGATGATGAATGGACTTTGAATCTTTGCAACGGTGTTACGGCTAATGACATATACAAGTATGTTGGACAAAAATGTCCTTACAAAATTAGATGAGTTCATGCAGGGAAACGTCGACTACACACTTCAACAATGACATGGTTTAAGATCATTCTGCTTCTTTATATCATTTTGCTTCTTTATTTTAATGACCAGGTTTTAGATCATTTTGCTACTTTACCTTAATAACATTGTGGAAGGTTTTGATATGAACGAAATCAACAAGTTAAAGAGGCATTTATCTAGTGAGTTGACATGACAACTTTAGTAGCAAAGAAATTTTTTGGGACGAGCATAAGTAGGGACGAGAAGAAAGATACCTTGTGACACAGTACATTAGAAAAGTTCTGCAGATGTTAAGCATGAGTGATGAAAAGGTAGTTAGCACATTCTTGACTACTCAATTTTTAAGCCATCCAGTGATCTCTGTCTCGATACAACAGAGAGAAGCTTCGTGGCTAAGTAACTAATGCCTCAGCATACCTAATGCAGAGACCAAGAATACCAAGTTAACAGTTACAACCACGAGATTTCAGAAAATGCAATTAGTGTAATATCAAATCTAGAAGGAAAAACATATTATTGACGTGTTGACCAATGAAATCAATATGTACCTTGGATTTGGATTGCCTTTCACTAATTTCTGCCCATATTTACGCCAACGATAGCCATCGTTCACTATATCAACCTCACTCCTAGTCTCAACAACAAGTCGCGGTTCACCATTCATTTTATTCATCAGAGCCTCATCTACACTAGAAGTTTCTATCTTCATGTGGCAAAGAGATATTTTTCAGTTGAACAGGGGATAGACCATGGTAATGCTTGTATACAACAATATATTAATAGCTTGTGTTTAACATACTGTCTCTTCAAGTTCGTATCACCATCACTGTCAACCTCACCCCTCAGTTTATTTGAATATGAAACTGTAAATTCTGAAACATCATCACTTGCCGCAATAATCGGACGCTGAGGGATCTCTGTTGGCTCTACATGATGAGATGCGTCACCATGCACATCGGATGATTGATCTTCTAATAAGAGGTCACCGATAAGCTAAGAAAATTATTTGTAAAGTGCCAAAACAAGAAAATATAAATAGAATTTATTATTGACCTTGAGATATGGTCAGAGGAGGCTCATCTGCTGTTCTTGCTTGGATAGGCATAATAAAGGGAGTAGCTATCTGCGAGCTCCGTTGAGGCTTAGGATGTTCATGTTTCTACAGGATACTTAATCTGCGTAATGTGGCCATCATGTGATCATTCCACTTGCTTTTTTGTCGAGCAGTTGGGAAATGTACATTTGTAATAGCTCCGAATAAATTTATTTCCTCTAACAAGTTTCTGCCCATATTTCCGCCAATTATATCCGTCTTCTGATGGTTTGTCAAGTATTACAGAGGGAGATTTTCCTTCTTGATCAGACTTTAATGTGTGGAACCCAATATCAGGGTTCCTTATCAACGGTAATTTGTCCAACACTTTCTCAGGTCTTTTGGAAAGAGTGAACTTCTCTTGATCATGTCTTCGCTGCAAATTATCTAAAAATTTTGAGGGCAATATGGAACGAGTTCCTTCTTCTAGATTGGATTCTAACTTAAACTTTAACAAATACCCCATGTTACCATTTGTTCAAATCCACATAAACAGAAAGAAAAGTGCGGAAGGTAAATATCGAAAATTCTAAGATTCGGAAGCTAGATAGAAGTGATATAATTAATATTTATGGCACAATATGGAAATAAATTGAGAACAATGCTGTGTGAGAGGTGAATATTTCTCAAAGATGAAAGACTGGTGAGAGTGCGTGTGTTTCATGTAATGTCGGTGTGCTCTTTATATATTGTGTGTGGATTTCTCATTAAGTTATACGGGATGTAGTATACATTGGGTTGGTTACATATGATACACTTGGAAAACTTATAAGCATGAGACTGAGTGAGTTTTAGGTTTAGAACTTTGATTCACTTAGGTAATGATTTGGTGTACAATGAATACCCAGGATTTTTGTAGGAAAGTAAAGGGTATGAAATTATTCCTTAGCATATTATTTATTGTAATTTGTAATTCCTTCACATATAGTGAAATCAGAATGTGAACAATGTGCCGCTTACTGGGTAAAGTATCCTTTTTTTTTTCAGCTTGCGTTTAACTAAAATCGATAGTCAATGAGTAAAGAACTTGAGATCAAAAATTGAAGTGGGGAGAAAGCATCAATATCCGGACATCAATATAATCTACTTCCAAATCTGAGCAAAGAGGCTCAATTCCTTCGGGGCTGTTCAAGAAGATCTTACAACATTAGAGCAAATACCAACAACATAAGAGGCAAAATATCCCAAGGTATACCATTGATATATAACATCATATTCAGTGCTAAACCTAAACAAATGGATAATAGTCCATTGGAAATGATTCTACCCAGAAATGCCTATGATAAATAGCATCATTTTTAGTGCTAAGCTAGACAAATGGATAATAGTCCGTTTAAATTTTACACATGTGGAAACACTTTCATATATTTTGAAAGGACTATTGATTTATTTCAAAAGAGGTAACTCCAATCCCAGTATCTGGATCCACAATATAATAAGAAATAATTTTCAATATCAGTGAAGTTTGTCAACCATTGCCCTCCCCAGGTTCCAATCTAGCCTAAATTAATCAATGTTGATTGTAAAGGAAGGTAAGCAATGTTGATACGTTTTAGTGTCTTTGATTTGCTGCCACCAATAAGCGCCAATGTTATTGTGTGTGCGTGTGTGTGGGTGGGTGTCGGGTGTCGGGGGAGAAGAAAATATGGAAAACGGTACTTCTGTCCTACTTATTTCCCTGCATTCTTAGTTGATGTCAAATGACAAGAGCATATAAGATTTGAAAAGTCATAACATGTATTTAACCAAATAGTATTGGGCAAATTCATGTATTCTTTGTATTTACTATAATCATCTCTATGATAATCTCTGAATTCATACGTGAATTAATTTTTTTAATACTTTTATAGGGAAAAAATAAAATAGAGACAATCAAATGCCTATTGATTATGTAGTAATATTGTACTGAGGTTATTTATGTATTTTAATTAGGTGTTATACCAAAATAAATATATAAACAAGACAAATAAATGTGGGATGCACCACATGTCCTTGAACCAAATCGGTGAATAGGCCTGAAGTCATTTATGTATTGAGATGAATTAAAGACACATCAACGCTCATATATATATATATACATATTAAAACTTCCTAGTCTACTGTTCAATAAGTTAAATGAGTGAAAAATTTCCCATTAAGTTATCGCTCCATACTTGATTATATCTTGAAAAAGCTCCCAAATTACTATTATCTATTTAAAAGAGACATTTTCTACCCCCAATCAATGACTAAGATCGACACTTGTTAACGATCATGTAATTTGGTTAGTTGATTACATTGAATAAAGGAACGTGAACGCTTAATTTGGAAAATACTCTTAGTTTGGGACAAAGGGAGTACAACATTTGGATTCAATTATTAAGAAAATAATACAAATCCTGTTATAGTATTCCGCATAAAAGAAAGTTCAACAGGTATCGAATCTGTTACATACATCGTCATTGAGTCTTCTTATAACTTATTTTTCCAAACATTGATCAGGTGAGGGTCCCATTCTTATGCAGGACCACTGAACTGTGATTACAAACACACACACCAGAATATTTTTTTTGTTAGAGGACACAATGAATCCTATCCCAGATAAACACACCAGAATATACACTTTTTGAGACAAAGCCAGTGGTTGAAAAATATATATAAGCTTATCTTAACATCATTTGATTATATATTCCACATCGTACCAAAAACAAAAGGGAAATGCCAAAACTCAAAGAACTGAAATGATTTAATGCATACAACTAATAACTGTATAGGCTAATTAGTTAATGCATACAAATAATAAAATAATTTAATGAAATGAGTTAATGCATACAAATAATAAAAGAATTTATTATAGACAAGCAAACAACTAATTCAAGGGACAAACATTTTCATACTTGCGAACTCCAAACAAATTCGAACTAGAGTATATTTTCAAAGATTTTTGGTCTTAGAAAACATTGGGGGAACCTAATGGTTAATGCTCCCCGCTTCTGGAAAAGTCATACAAGAAAAATTAGCCGAGGACCTTGCAGTTCACCTGTATGGTTTAGTGAAACTTCTAGCATCTTTAAATCGTATGATAACACTTTAATATATAAAGAGGCACGGGGAATGGACACAATGTTATTTCAGTGAAGAGGACATGCATCTTCTTATAGCGCTAGCTCATGAAATGGGGAATAATAGGGTAGCAGAAATGGCATTAGGGCATGAACATGAACATTGGAGTCGATTGCATTTTTCACGAAACTGTGTTATTGAAAGCTATCGTGATGTACTCTCTACCTTAACTGATAAATCGGTATGCCAGCCACGATCGAAGATGGATTATATGTACGAGCGAAATTCACTGGGTGATAATTTTACCATACCACCAGAGGAGCAGCGAAGGTTAATCTTGGAGTTTCTTAGGAAAGATCAACTTGGAGTATTGGATATATTTAAGATAATAATAACAGGTAAATTTACTGAAGAGTGACTGGCCAATGCATCATGCATGAAAGGAACATAAATGAAATATTAGAAGCCTCGAATATTTGCGGTTTTAACATATGAGTTATGTCAGTATTTTGCTGTCACTGAAGAAATAATAAAAGATCACATTTTTCCATACAATCCGCATCAAACTATGACAATGAATGAGGTAGATCTTCTTTCTAGATTGAGAAGCATCACAACTCAGATGGATCTAAATGAACATTCAGATTACCTACATGTGATACACATTATTGATTTTTCCAAGTGGAATATGAGGATGAAGTAATCCAACACTGCATCAGTGTTCAAGTCTATTGACAATTTTCTTGGGAACCAGGTTTGATTGAGTCCAGCCATGATTTATTTTCATCAATGGTGAATGTTTTCCAGGACAGATATAATCCACTAGAAGGAGAAGTTTTAAATTAGACATCAGATACAGTGTGGATGCTTTATAATCGAGGATGGGAAGGACAAAGGAAGAAAGGTCAGACTATGTTGATGAGTGCTTTGTTATCGAATGTCGAGCACCTTACCAGTATAAATAGTGTTATCTGTGGACAAGGGGACAATCAATTATTTTTGAGTAAATTCTAAATGCCTCCACGTTTCAGAAACCCGAATGAGTTGATTAAATATGACCAAACAAGTTTAAGAAACATGCTGGACCAATTCTATATGGTTTGGAGAGGGAGAGTTTGTCTGTTGGGTTGAAGATCAAAACATGAGAGTCTTGTAGAAGCATCTCCTATTTCAATTATAGGAAATGATTGTATTTAGAAGGGGCAGAACTAAGCATGACATTAAAGAGGATGGCAAAAATAATGACCGAACCCAATGATGGATATCCCATAACCGAGAGCATCTTGAAAATAATGTATGGCTCAGAATTTGCATCTAATCTCTATAACCATCCAAGAATATTGCCATCGGTTATGAGTTTCTTCTTTAATGGTTTGCAACTACTTAGATTTTTTCATGACAATCAACTGATAGGTGATGACGGTATAAAAATGCTCAAAGATAGAGGGTATTGTTTCAATTCACGAGTCCTTCGGATTATAATGTCGATACCATCGTCAATCGAAGGAACACCAAGCTGCAGTTTATTATCTTCGTCTTTTAGGGGACATCCAGATTCTACAGTTGAGGATTTTTTAATCCTACAAGCCCGCAGTGAAGCAAACAAAATTATTTCTCGAAAGATCTTACAGACCCTCAGATTCGGAGTATGGTATAACCATGAAGATGAGGGGCGAGAATCTTTGATACATTAACCTTACTCCATAAATTTGGCACTGCCACCTTCTGCGAAGCGACCAATTTTGGATGCAACACTTCCTGCTGTAACCTCCTACTGTCAAAACAAGTCACTCACCTCATTATATTCTGAAACACTCTAATCAGATGAGGATAAGATCTTATATGGGATTTCCTCTATGTTCCCATTTCACCCTCTTGTTGCCAATGACCTGTATCAACGATCGATTATGGGAGAACGTCGAACCTTCACCTCGGGCCTATCCAATACGACAAGTCTAGTTAGAATAGTAAATTATAACCCTATGAAGCCTATAATAATATCTGTATCTGAGGGAGAAAGAAACAAGCTGTCATGATGGATAAAAATGTTAGATGACATTGTCAAAACTGAGTCTGAGGCCAAGGAGTTTCAATCATTAAAACATAATGTTGAACTTCAACATTCAAGGGACAGGTCTTGGAACACAGAGGTGGTAGGTGTTACAGTGCCTCATCCCTTGGAGCAATTTGTTTTGTGCGAATCAAGAAATGTCTTATGTTCTAACAGTTGTTTATCATACTGTGAAGAATATTTATTTTCGTTTTAATGTCTGAGGATCGTGTTAAGTTAAATGAAGAAGGTGATTATGCTCCTCAACTAACAAGGATGATAAATCATATATGTTATACTGGAAATTGGATAACTGAAGGCATAACGCATAAGAAAGTTGTCTGCTTGACCTCTGAGCTAGCTTTATGGGATACAATTCGGGCGAACACTCTTCATCTTTGGGTGGCAGAGTAAGGCTCAAATTTGGATCTGTCAATCTTGAATTTGATAGAAACCCGAACAAATACTGACATAAGTGTTATTAATGCCGCCACAGGAAAGCCATCACTCTTATCACACAATCATCGGGCTAATTTAATGGCATTAAAAAAGACGTGCTCCATCTTCCACAACGAACATTGCTTCCAGAGTCTATATATCTTGCAACAAAATAGGGGAATATTCTCATGGTGATGAAAACTATTCTATGCCATTTGTTCCTGCTTTTTTAGCTGGCCAGTACCTGATTGCGTTAAAGGAAATTTACAGAGAAAATCGTGGAAAGAGTGTTCGAGGTCGGGAAGTCGTGCGCTTCCATGTACGTTCATAAAATTTCCCAAAAGTTTATGATGGAAGAATTGATGTCAGCCGGTACATACCGCCTTTGTCCACTGACGGGGTTGATACTTCTTACTTTGTTCGATACAAAGATTTATCTTTGCAAGAAAACTCAGGTAGCTTAGTGGGCGCTTTTTGGAGATCAATCGACCTTGCATCTCCAAATATGACCCGATTTGCATACGGTACTTAGATTTTAGGCAACTCCTTAGTTGATGAGACCCTATTTAGAGAGCAGTTATCGATGAATGTGCGATCTTCCTAAAGGCATGCTTGTTAAAACATACGCTTGCGGCACGATTCTAACCGGGGTAATCACGATTAAAAAAAAATTAATAAACAACAACAAATCCTAATTACAAAGCATATTTAACCGGTAATCTTTAGTGTTTACCTTCACTACTAGTTTTTCTACAATATTTGGCCAGCTTCCTTGCGCCTTGTTCTGAAAAAAAATACCGAAAGCATCAAATTACCGGGGTATTGTAATATTAGAATTTGCAAGTAACACTACAAATTTGAAGAAATGGTCATACTACAACTTGAAGGAAAGGCCATACTCAATTCTAGTTTATAAGACTGCAATTAGAAGAAAAGGCCATACTGAATTTGCAAGTACAAACCAACTATTTATAAAAGTGGTAAGACCATGTGGATAAATGTACATACCGAATGGATTTCTAAAATTGTCCAACTAAACACTAAAATAAGGAAGAGGGACATTCACAATTAAGTTTGGGGAGGGTTAAGTTATAGGCATAGTTTTACATTTGGTTTTGACCTCTCCCTATTAACACGCTTTCGGAAGGAGCATTATTATCTCTATTCCTTTAGAATTTAGGATGGTTAATAATTTATCATACAAGATTAAGGCAAGTTATAAGGTGAATAAATATGTCTTGATTAATAAATAGCCAAGGTTGATTAATAAATAGCCAAGGTTGCATGAGATGAGCTCTATTAATGCTAGTTCATTTTTATAGTATCAACATACACATCATATGCTAGTGGCAGATTATTTACCCAATTAACAAATACACATCCAATTTCATTATCACAAGTGGTCTATACTCCATTTGCAAATATCTTCAATGGAAGTTAGTTGTCTCTTTCCAACTCTTTTTTATACAGATTTACTGATCAATGGATTTTTATCAAGTATTTCTTATTGTCGTTCCCTAATGTTAAAATTTCATGTTAACTTCCAAATGTAAAAGTATAAGAAAGTAAAAACCTACAACCAAGCGAGCATTGGGTTTCTCCCAAGTGCGTATTATTCCACGCCAATTAGCGACAAGCTTAGCTGGAGCATATATGTCATGATATGGTTTCAAACATACTACAGGGGTATGGCACATCAAAATACCAATCAATGTGAGACAAGGAACGGTTTACAATAAAAGCACCCAGATTTTTAGACAAGGAATTATTTAGTGCTACCCATCTATAGCTGACATGAAACTTTTCCTTATCTAACAAACAAAAAAAATTTGATACAAATGATAGTTAATGTGAGAGAGTGGTGGAGAGAAAGAGATACGAGGGAACATACTTTAGTATCAATATCTAATTGATTCCACATCAACATTAATATCAACCATACTTTTTATAATTTTTATAAGCAAGCCATGTCGATGTACCATCTCTATGAAAAGAAAATTGGAACAATATCGATAAAACATATAGATGAATAAAAAGTGATATAACAAGTGACTAGTTTGTGAAGACCTGTCAGAAATGAGTAAAAATAAATGGTTTAAATCTTATAATGCATAAAAAGAAATATCATAATGGAAAAATTGGTTGAAAAATTATTTATCAGTGGTTAATAACAAAATCCAAACATTCAAATCAGCTCGAACCAATTCTAAGGGTGATAAAGTTGCAAAGTGAACTGAACTTCTACTACCTAGTCCAATGAACAAACGTCCCAAGGTGGCAATCGATCAAGGCACCATTGAGATCCATAGCTAGAAGAATCAAACACGTCGGAGAGATGTTGGTTGTGGCAGCGACAGGAAGGAGGTTTGGATATAAGAGATCCCGTATCGGTCATCGAATCTTTATGATGAGTCAATTACATGATTCGAATTTGAAAACAATCCATTCACGACTGTTGACTACGCTGTGGTACCACCAACCTGTTGGGATCTTAAACACAAGAAATTTTCATTTTGTTTTGATTTTTGATAGGTGTCATGGTTGCAGAGTAAATTAGCCACATTATGAATGATTATCAAAACCACGAACGTCGAGGACTCAATAGCCATGGTCGAGTATCGCATGGAAGAGGATAACTTTGTGGGAAAGTTTGGCAGCTGTGGTCACGGTTTTACTAATAATACATAATAAAGAAAACTATTAACATTATTAAAATTGATATATAATTTACTAATAATACAAAATAAAAAGTTAAAGTTTATTGTTCTGTAAGATAAAGAAAATTCATGGAAAGATACCCCATTTGGGTATTTTGTCAAACATCTAACCTACAAACTTTCACACCACAAATTCAATTCAGTACTCTATTATAAATATGATAGTTTATATTTATATCAAGAATGTATAAAAGTAAATAAAAAATTAAATAGACAATTACAATACTCATTACATAAATTTTTCATGTTTTGGTGTATTAATTAAAATCTCAAAATCCAACTTTCACTACGGTCGACAATCGTATCATTCTTTTCAGTCGATTAATTTCATGATTACCTGACAAGATTTTCGAAAGGAGTTAGTAGGATAGCCAGTAACAATGATGCCTCGTCGAGCTACAATCAAGTCAGAGAGAGGGAAATCCTAAATAAAGAAAAACAAACGATCGAGGTCAAATTCGGATATGGAGGAGTGGGCACAAAAACCTTGATGAAAGGGTTACGATATTTGTAATGGAGAAGTGCATTTTGAGTGGGACTCTAAAGTAGAATATCACACGAGTTTTTCAATATTAATTAAGGTCATTTTATAATAAAAGCACCATGAAATTAATTGAAAAAAAAGGGTTTACGACGATCCACTTTTAAGCGATGCAAGTGAAATTATAAAATGTTGTAGATAACTCTTTTGCTTGTAGTGTTATCTCAGCATCACAGTAACCATGATTTAACTTCACCACCAGCATAATTTTGACAACAATTGTAGAGAACATCAAACACAGGGTGATCTTCACCAACATTCAACCTCTTAAGCTACCTCAGCTAATGTTGTTGTGTTTCTCGGGTAATAGCCCTAAAAAAACAAACATAATCGTTAGCGTGAAATCTTCATCAAGCATGCTGGTGGATCCTCTACCATCTTTCATCAATCATGCCTTAAATAACTACGCTTTTAAATTGGTTATCATTTGTTTGGATTTTCTTCCCTTCTTTACACTCATCATGTATACTGTAGTCCCACACCATATATATATATATATATATATATATATATATATATATATATATATATGTATCAAGAAAGTATCACTTGCAACTTTAAACCATCTAAAGACTAGTGTTTTTCATTATAAAATGCACACCCGTAGAAACATTAAACAACAAATTGTTACATAAATCGCTACATTAAATGTCTCAACAATCAACATTTTAAGACTACGTACAAAAGCAATCCCAAAACATAATTTGATTTACAGTATAAAAAAATGATGACAGGTGAAATCTAAATATTTAAGAAGAAAGGCTCACCGAATTCAGCCCCCATGTTTCACTTGTAGAAGAAAAAGCCCTCGAGAAATTGAAGCGGCGATAGTGAAAATTGCAATAGCGACAGAAGTAGAAGATGAACCCTAGAGAAAAGAAGGGCGTGAGTGAATTACCTATCCTTGAGAGGTTAAATGGCTGCAATTTTAATATTCAGTGAGAAACTTCTGTATATCCCAATTTCCTTCTTTGTGCATTCCTTTTCTTATAGTCCGGTTTCTCTCTTGGGAAGTTGGGAGGGACGAAGATGGAGTGAAGAGCTGGGGCAAGATGAAGATAGGGTTTCCGAACGTGTTGCCCACTAAACCATCAAAAGAGAATAAGGGCCCGCGAAATAAGAACCCGCCAATTTACATAAAAATTCATTAAAATTATATAATTATCCGTAAAAAGTTCTATTATGCCGTAAATTTATGGCACTTTTTTCAGCATTACTATTTAATAACGCAATTTGTTTACACTCAAATAAAAATGTCATAATTTTTCAGCACTTATAAATAAATGCCGGTAAAATTTTCTTCTCGGCATTTATAAATAATGTCGAGAAATAAGTGTCGGGAAAGATCATTTTTCTTGTATTGACCCATGCCATTCATCCATGGTCTTACACTCGTTCAGCTTTTGAAGCCTGTAAGGCTTCAGAAATATTTTAAGGTTTCGTCCTAGATTATCTTTAGAAAGGAATTAAGACGTGTTGTAGATGGGTCTTCCTGAAGCTTACTGATGTCATCTCCTCTATACATCCATCTTTGAAGACTGTTAACATTCCTGACCTCATCTTAACCGAGGCCTTATCATACGTTGAGTCCTTTGCCACTTCTGAAGGAGAGGGGACGCCTATATACCACCTTGTCGAGGTAGGCAATGTCGATTCAGAGATGATGGATGTAACCTGGGACAATCCTTAACCAAATATGGATGATGAGCAGACTCAGTAGGGTGTCCGTCTGTGGTCGATACCCGTATTTTTGTAATTATCCTTTATCTCGTGAATGTTTTAACTCCTTCATTTTTATAGAAATAAATCTCTTATTTGAATGAATGGAAGTTTTTGCTCGTCTTAATGCTTTTTTTTTCTGCTTTGTTGATGATGAAGGAGAATGCCGATGATTACTTTTCATGAGTTGATTTTCATCTTTGAACTCGTCCTCGTCAAAGACGATTGTTGATAATCATAAATAAAATGACTTTTAAATTTGAGCACACCAAATTATGATGTTTGCATCATAAATCTCCTCTCATCATTTTTAGAGTGCATGGATAAGGGTGGTCTCATAATGCATTGTCATCTCGGCCGAGAGAGTTTACTCACCAAATTGATGATGTTTAGGATTAACCACTAAAGTTATTTTTTAATTTGAATTCACCAAATTATGGTGGTTACATCAAGTCCCCCTCATCGTTTGGAGAGTGTATGGTTAAGAGTCGTCTCGTCCATACACTATCATCTTAGCCAAGGGATATTATCCACCAAGTTAATGATGTTTAAAATGAACCACACTTAAGTGATTTTTAAATTTTAATTCATTAACTTATGGTGTTTGCATCACAAATCCCCCCTCATTCTTTTGAGAGTGTATGGATAAGAGTCATCTCGTCCATGCACTGTCGTCTCTACCAAGGGAGTTTATTCATCAAGTAAATGATGTTTAAGATGAACCCCCCTCTCGGTGTTATTCACAGTCCATGGACGAGGTTGACCCCATCTGTACTGTCAAGTCATAGAGAATAAGTAGTAGCTATTGCACCAGGAATGATGTTCTTTAGATTAGGATAATTCAAACAATCAAAATAGGAGAGAACACTTGGAAGGTTTTCATTCATAATCTGATTCTAAAATACATAGGCAAAATAAAATTAATATAAACAAAATTAATACAAATGAAATCAACAAAATTATTATTGATAGTATTTTTTGAGATGGTAAGCATTCCATGGATTGGAGGATAGCTCTCCATTTAAATTTTCCAGCCGCTAAGTTCCTAGAAACACTTCTTCCACCACTATATAGGGACCATGCTAGTTAGGATGAACATAGTTAGGTTTCTTCTAAGTCTTCTTCAGAATTAGGTCTCCTAGTGCCAATGGTCGGGCATTCACCCAATTATTATAGAACTTAATTGTCCTTTGCTCTTAATCAGCTTGCCTGATCTCAGCATCTTATATTCGTTCTTTTATAAGATCTAGGTATAGTCTCCATTCTTCAACATTCTGATCTTGTTCATATGTTTGGACCCTATGGATTGGAAGACCTATCTCTTTCGGCACCATGTCCTCTAAGCCATAGGCTACCATAAATAGGGTTTCCCCCTTCGGGGTCCTCTCTGTCATCCTATATTCCTATAGAATAACTTGAACCTCATTAATCCATCTCCATTGGAATCTTCCAACATTTTTTTAATTCCTTCGAGAATTGTATTATTGATAACCTCTGTTTGTCCATTCGCTTAGGTTCGGCCTCGAGTTGAAAAGAATTATTTGATGTCGACCCTCTCGTAGTACTTCTCAAGGGAGATGTTTTCTAACAAATTATCATTATTAGAAATAAGAGTGTTAGGTAGGCCGCATCTACAAATAATATTTTTCCATATAAAATGAATGGCCTTCTTCTCCGTGATTGGGATTATTGCATCAGCCTCTACCCACTTTGAGAAATAATCAATAACTACGACCAGGTATTGGTAATTATTCATAACTCTTTTCAATGGCCTGCTAAATCAATCCCCCAATTGAAAATGGCTATGGAGATGTGATAAAGGTAAGGGGTTGATGAGTTTAATCGGTAATAGTGTCAAACCTTTATCATTTGTTGCATTTATTCACATATGCATCTGCATCTTTGGTCAACGTCAGCCACCAATATCCTTGAGTTATGATCCTCTTTTATAATAATCTCCCTTTCATATGGCTGGAACAAGATCTCTCATGGACATATTTCATAATATACTCTACCTTAGACAGATGAAAACTCCTATGTAGAGGGAGTAGGAACCTTGTCTTATATAAGATGTCCCCTATCATGGAGAACTTAGTCACTTTGTACCTCAGTTTTTTCTTTTCTGCTTTGGAATCGGTCAACTCTCCATCCCTAATTTATCGGATGATAGGATCCATCCAAGATGCTCCCCTATTCAATTTTAAACAAAGTTTCGTCGTACTGTCTTCCTCTTTAATGGTGGACCGATGCAAGATCTCTACTAGCACTGACCTTCGGATTTCTATTCGCCTTGCCAAAGCATCGGCTAGACTATTATCTAGGTGAGGTATCCTCTTCAACTTAACTTCTTTGAAACTCTTTAGTGTTTCTTTCACCCTTCCCAGGTATTATCCATTTTATTTTCCTTAGTCTCATATAACCCCAAATTAGATTCACAACTAACCTAGAATCACTATGGACAATGAGCTAGCCAGCATTTAGTGTCCGGGCAAGGGAGAGACCTGCTAGGAGGTCTTCATACTCTGACTCATTATTAAAGGATTTGAAGACAAATCTTATTGTGTATTCAATATTAGACCTATTTGAGTCCGACACAATTAACCATGTTCCTCTTCCTTCCTCACACGAGGAGCCATTAACATATAAGTTCCATACCGTTCCATCATTTGAAAAATCACACTCTTCTTATGTCCTATTATTCAAGAGGTATCTCTCTTCCTCATTTTCAGACACCTTACTTCTAGCTGAACTAAGTTCAGCCTTAATCAGGGGAAGACATAATCGTCCACAAGATGGAACCTTAATTTCTTCTTTATCTGCCTCGTCCCATGTGAACTCGACCACAAAGTTTGCTACGGCCTGCCCCTTAATGTCCATTCTCAAGTAGTAGATGATATCTAGCACTCCCACCTCAATTGCCCAGGCCACCAACCTACCTGATTTCTCAGATTTATAGATGACCTGTCTGAGGGGAGAATCACTGAGGATGACCATGGTGTGTTCTTGGAAGTACGACTTCATCTTTCTTGAAGCATGTATTAGAGCATAAGACAACTTCTCTATTTTGGGATGTCTCTAACCGACCCCATAGAGGGCCTTTCAATTAAAATACATTAGATTTTGTTCTCCATCATCATTTATGACAATAGTAGTAGTCATGGTTGACACTGACACAAACAGATATAAGTATAACTTCTCTTATTGGATTGTCCTTGATAGTAAGAGTGGGGAGCCTAAGTAAGCCTTTTATTCTTGAAAGGCCTTATCACACTCCTCATTCCACTCACTTATCATTACCTATAAACATAAACTCGTTTAATGCTTCCACTCGCTCGGTTAACATCTCTACATCTTTGATTGTCGTCAGAGTCTTCATCTCTAATTAATCTTTGATCTTCTCAGGTTTTGCTTCAATACCCTCTAGTTTATGATAAAGCCTAGAAATTTGCCTTCTCCCATGCCAAAGACACACTTGGTGGGGTTAAGTTTCATCTGAAACTCATCCATAGTATCGAAGGTCCTCTTAAGGTCATCCACATGAGTGTATTCCTTAAGACTCTTTGTCAACATATCATCGACATAAACATCCATCATTTTCCCTATTTGATCCTCAAACATCTTGTTGACCAACCTTTGGTATGTTTCCCCAACATTCTTTAAATCTAAGGGCATGACCTCGTAACAATAGGTACCCTTATTAGTTATAAAGGAAGTATTCTTTGCATTGACCAGGTCCATGAATATCTTATTATACCCTGATTAGGCATCCATAAAACTCATGAGTTCATTACCAGCAGTAGCATCCACCATCTAGTCTATCTTTTGTAAAGGGAAGCTATCTTTAGGACATGATTTGTTCAAGATTGTAAAATCAACACACATCCTCCATTTTTCATTGGCCTTAGGGATGATGACTGCATTTTCTAACCACTTAGGGTAGATGAACACCCTAATAAAGTTGACCTTTTTTAAATTATTCACCTCTTCTTGGATGATATCATATTTTTCCAGGGACTAGACTCTTTTTCTCTATCTGAGCGACTTTTCATCTTCGTCCACATTGATATTATAGTAGAGGATTTTTGGACTGATGTTAGGCATATATTCATGGCTCTAGGAGAAAAATGTTGTTACTCTTCTTCAATAACTTGAGGAACTCTTCTTTTACTTCATCCTTTAGGGATTTTCCCATTTGGATGGTTTTTTTTGGCTCATTCTCATTAAGGACGATATATTCTATCTCCTCAGTGGCCTCTTCCTTCTTTAACTTAGTCTCATCTATAGGATTCGGGGTATCAATGTTGTACGTTGTAGTAGCCCTTTCGTATGCCTCTCTCTCCTCGGCTGAATTGAAGTAGCATTCGTGTACCTTAACCTAGTCACCATTCACTACCCCTATCACATATGGAGTCAAGATTTTAGTAATTTGGTGAACCGTTAAGGTCAAGGGATAAATTTCCTTGAGGGCTAGTCTTCCCAGAATTATGTTATTTGCTGAATAGACATTGTCATCCACGACTAAGAAATAAATCTTCTTTGTGAGTCACTTCATCTAATAATTACCCATTTTAACCTCCATTTCATAAATCCTTAAAGGGTGTACTTTCTATCCGCTGAACCCGATGAGAGGTTGATGATTCAAAACTAGCCTCTTCTTACTTAGACCCAAGACTTTGCAACAATCCCAAAACATAATGTTGGACGAACTTCTGTCATCCACCAAATCCTCAGAATCTTATAAATATGCACCAGAGTGGTGATAACCAAAGGGTCATCATGGAGGTCTATAATACCTTTGGAATCTAGTCTAGACAAACCCATAATCAAAGTATTCTTATCAAATTTACGTATCTTTACCTTCTTCGGCTCTATTGATGCTAAATGCACTTCCTTGGGTTTTAGAGGGAGAGCCTTGGACTCTACTACATCAGACTTTTTATCAGCAACCTCTTTTCCTCCTCCTGATAGTCCTTCACAGATCATCTTAACCCCAAGATAGATTATGTGAAGCCAAACTTTAGGATCAGTAATTGGGGGAGGCAAATCTGGGTCTACTTCATCATCATCATTTGAGTCATTATCGTATCGGCTTACTAGAGCATCAGTATTGCACTTATCGTTCCTCCTCGTTCGGGTGTCATCTCGGAAACCCTTGGAACTTCCCTTATCAACATACTTTGGAGGATCCTCTGCAAGCTTCGAAAGTAGATCTTCTTACTATAAATCTCCCATTAGGGCGGTCATGGAAATACTCTCTTCATAATCCTCAACCTCCAATTTCTACTTGTTGAACCTCACTATATACTCTCTTAAACATTCATTATTCCTATGCTTCAAATACAATAAGTGGGTCATCTTCTTGGGCCTCGCCCTAAAGAAGAAATTATGTAAAAAACTTTCTGCAAGTTGCTTGAAATTCTCAATTTAATTTTTAGGGAGAGAGGTAAACCATGCATGAATTTCTCCGATCAGGGTGCTTGATAAGGCATGACACCTTATCTCATCTCAGACTACGTAAATATCAGTAGCTGATTAATATATCTCCACATGGTGGACTGGATTAGTGCTCCGATCGTACTTTGGAGTGACCACTGATGGCTTGAACTTAGTCGGAGTAGGATAACTCACAATCTTTGCCACAAAGGGGGCCCTTCATTGTATCCCCTCTACAAGAGGTCTCGTCTCTTCAGAATATCCCCAATATTATCCTCCAACCTTTTAATAGAGTCATTCTAGGGTCTCTGAGCCACAATTACAACCTCGCCTATGCAACACCCCGTATTTTTGGTACTTTTCAAATTTAATTAATTCGGAGATTTTAAATTACTTAGTGTGTTGTAATTTAATGAATTAATTAGAACAGAATAATATATATAAATATTAATCTGGGATTGAATGGTTAATATTTAGGGAAAACTTATTTACTAAGTGAATAGTAATAATGTAATTACGTCGTCTCGAGTATTAGTGACGAGGATGTACTTATCACATTCGAAAGTCGATATAGACTACATAGGGTGGGGGATAAGTATTTTTAGAAATTAACTCGGATGCAAATTCTGAGGGTACAGTTGAGTCCGGATGGGCCGAGATAGTCGGAAAAGTGTACCCGGGGGTAGTAAACGGGTCACGGGACGTTTTTAGACATAGCTGGACCCACTCGGGGACATTTGGGTCACTTGGGCTTGGCCCATTTGTCAAAAAACGGGATTAAGTTAATTAATCTAATAAAAAGAAAGAAGGGGGTGGCTGAACTTAATTAGAGAAAGCAAATTAAGGGTTAGGAAACCCTAACAGCAGCCAAAGCCAAATTGGGGATCAAAGAGAGCCATCAAAGGTCATCTTCAACCTTGGGATTTAGCTCCAATTCAGACTCTACGAACCTTAAGGCAAGTGGATAACTTGCAATAGCATTAAATCTGTTTTCGATTCATATTCATGTGTAGTGATTATGTAGAAATCCGTTTTTGGGTGTTAATGGAATGAACACGGGATTTTGAAAACAAAAATTCTGATTTACGAAATTTGGGGTGATGATTCTTGTAAAATCTGATAATGGTGAGTTATTGCATATCTGGTAGAATGATGTCTGCATATTTGAAAACGAATTTGATGATGAAATTTGGGGTATAAATGTACCTAGGGTTTATGATGGAACTTTCCCCAAATTTAGAAACTGGAGTAAATGGACGAATTATTTATGTTGATGAATATTTTGGAGATCCCTAATGAGTTTCCTAATATGTACAAATGCTAAAAGAGACTTAGTTTCAGTGTAGGAGGAAATTAGGGTTTGCAGATTTTCGCCCATGGCTGTCCGTCTTCGCGAAGAAGACGAGTACCTGTTCGATCGATCGATCGACGCCATGAAGTCGATCGATCGACGGTCGGCAGACACGGACAGTTCGCCCAGTTTTATTTATATAGGATGAGATTTATATAAAAAGTTGTTATGCAATTAATTATTGTTGAGAAATTAATGCATGGGGTATACCTAATTAAATGTGAGTGAATTAATTAGGAGATGGGAGGGGAAATTTGGATGACACGTCAAAAATTGGTTGAGTGACATCGAGGTGAATTATATTACGTAGTAATGGACTAAGAAATTTAGAGTCGGGATTTAGACTCGGGTGAGGTTAATTCGGGCTATGTGATTGAGTCCAATTAAATGGTGAGGGCAACATCAAAAGTAACTGAAATTATTAATGTGCAAATTAATTAATGATTCGAGTTGGGTAATAACCTCTTAATAAAAATGGAACAGTCTTGTGTCACGGGTTTAGTACACGGTGTAGCTGGAACATTTTTATGTATGTATATATATATACGGTGTGTGATAGTATATATATATATAGTGTACGCCTTAATATCAGTGGTTAGATATTATTATACTTTAGTGCTATAGGGGGAGGTTACGCGCAGTGGATGAATCCCCTAGCTTGAGGAGTAGGGCGAGTAGATTCCCAGGTCCTAGCGTCCGTTACAAGGGGTGAGGGGCATCTCACTTTCCGGGAAGGAATATGACCGCCTCCAATCGTATACTAAACCAAGTTAGTGAGCGAATCTAACTTGGATAACTAGGATATGCGAATATACCTAGTGTACTAGCACTTTAGAGAAATTTTATCCGGGGAGTATTTTTACTCGGGTGGATGTTAGTGTTTTATGTATTCCAGTATGTGTGTGAATGCTGCAATAAATTTTAAGTATATAATTAGGTAATTATTATATACGGGCTAAATAAATACAAGCATGAGTTATTGTATACGTATAACGAGTGGAGTAGTTATATGAATTAAAAAGGGAAATGATTTAATTAAGTTGATAGTGCTAATGACTTAAAAATCATCATCACACTTACTCAAATTAGAGTAGAAGGGATTCAAGGAGACTTTAATAATTATCTAGTCATGAGTTAGATAACTAGGTGATAATTAAAGCGTTAGTGGTGCACATTAGAGGAGGGGCAAGGAAGTTCTCAAGAGAGTGCGTCACTAACTAAAATATGTAGAGCATGCATTTTTATTATTACTGCAACTTGATCATTTGCTAAATGTTTTCAAATGTTTTGGGTACTAACCTTTGCTATAAAAACTTTTTAAAAACCTTTTAGGTGTCCAGCCACAGGGACGCCAGACCTGACTCGATTCTAGGAAGTCCGTTGCTGCAGCATATGTGGATGTTGCGGGACCTTTGATAGACGCCTCTTTCTTTCATTCATAATATAGAGATTCATTATTATTTATTCGAGCATGTCGCTCACTTTCCATTTATTTATTTCTTAGACTTGTTGGGATTTTATTCTTGTCTTTATGGGATTTTTATTTGGACCGATGGTTTATTCGGTTAATAAATTTTACTTGTGGAATGATTAGTTAAATTTATCTGTGATTGGTTTATTGTTGTATTTTACGCATGGGTTTTTGTTTAATTAATGAAAGATAAAAATTGACACCAGTCTATTTTTCTCACTTAGGTGGTTAGTAATTTAAATAAAACGACAGTGATGCTAAGAATGGACCAAATGAGAAACCTGTTCTAACTTGATTTAGGACTGATCACCCGGGATTAATTAGGCGGTGTGTCACAGATGGTATCAGAGCATCAGGTTCTAGTTGTCCTTAGGATCTGTACGGCTTTCTACGTTTCAGCGTAGCGTTCGGTTGTTATAGAGCCCTATTATTAGGACTATTGATTATATTTTCCGCTTGTGAGATATCGTATTCCTGCTATTAATTTTTGTATAAATTGTGTACTTATACAATTCAATCTATTTCAGATGCCGCCAAAGAGACAGAGAGCGGAGAGGGCTGAGGCTAGAGATGAGGTGAGGGAGGCTCGCCAGGAGCCACAGGTACCGCCACCACCACCACCGGCCGAGTTGATTTCTACCACTCACGTGGCAGTGATAGTGGCCCAAGCGGTCGAGACAGCGATGCGAGCTATGGCAGCTCATTTTCCACAGCCCCAGGCACCGCCTCCATTGGCTCCAGCAGTTCAGGCTCCAGTGGGGCCACCATCTTGGCAGCGAGTGAGGGAGACCTTTCAGAAGGGTCACCCACCTGAGTTTCGAGGTAGCACCAATGTGGTTGAGGCTTGTGACTGGAAGAAGAACATCCAGCGCCATCTGCGCATGTTAGAGGGTACAGAGGTGCAGAAACAGATGCTGGCTACTTTTCGTCTGTCAGGGGCAGCCTTACAATGGTGGGAGTCCGTGACCACCGCTGAGGAGCGGGATTTGATGCCGATTTCTGAATTCTAGGTGCAGTTTGACCGCAAGTACTTCCCTCCAGCAGTAGAGTCTGAGATGAGGAAGAAATTCAGCGAGTTGGTACAGGGTGACAGGTCAGTGGCAGAATATGAGGAGGAGTTCACCCATTTGGCAAACTTTATGCCAAACGAGGTGAGCGATGAGGAGCGGAAGAAGTCCAAGTTCATGGATGGTCTGGCTTGGAGGATCAGGCAGCACTTGATTGGAAACTCGGCATTGGTGACCTATACAGATGTCGTTAATGCCACACTTATACATTGTCAGGATCATCGTTTCCACACTAAGGGGAACAAGAAGGCAGGTGAGCCGAGCCAGCAGGGCAAGGCGGTCACTAGTAGTGAGACGAGTGGCACACAGCAGCAGGTCATCATTCAGCAAGGGAATCAGGCTAAGAAGTTTAAGCCTGGTGGGTTCCGACCGGGAGGACAGGGGTTCAGACAGGGGCAACCAGGCCCTAATCAGCAACATCAGGTTCCTCAGGGCCGTCAGGGCCAAGGGAACAACGGGGGAGGCCAACCGGGCCAGCAACGTCAGGCCAGCAGGGCCAACAGCAGGGTGACGATCAGAAACGTTGTTTCTCCTGTGGCCAGCCAGGACACTTCAAGAGGGAGTGCCCACAGAGGGGCAGAGGCCAGCAGCAGGGTGCCCAGCAAGGGCAACAGGGGCAGATGCCACCAGCAGCACCAGCACCACCCGCCCCACCGCAGCAGGGGCAGATGCACTACGGACGTGTGTATAACGTTCGGGACGTTCCCAATCCTCCAGCACAGCAGGCGCCACCCTCGATCGAGGGTACGTTCTCTATCCATGGCACTTTGGGTCGGGTATTATTTGATACGGGAGCCACTCATTGCTTTATAGATACACATTTCGCGAAGGCTTTAGGGTTGTTAGCCACCGCAGAGAGCACTGTTACGTGTGTCGACTCACCTTTGGGAAATGGGTCGCTTATATTCTTTATATGTCGGAGAGTAGGAGTGGAGATTAGCGGTTTAGTTTTACCTGCAGACATGTTGGTACTAGATATGCATGTTCATAACGTGATCATCGGTATGGATTGGCTCGCTGACTATAGATCCATGATTGATTGCTTCGGTGGGAGCCTTATCTTCGCCATTCCGGGACAGGAGATGTTTGTTGTGACGATGCCTCGCCCAGAGGAAGGCTCGACCACTCATCTATACTACATTGAGGAAGAAACCTCGCAGGAAGTGGCAGTTCCTTTAGACTCTATCCCTGTAGTGAGGGACTTTGAGGATGTATTCCAGGAGATACCGGGATTACCACCCAGCAGAGAAATCGAATTTGTTATAGACTTGGCACCGGGGACGAGGCCTATTGCTCGGGCACCTTACCGAATGGCCCCTTCAGAAATGCGGGAATTCAGGGAGCAGATTTAGCAATTACTGGGTCAGGGTTTTATTCGGCGGAGTACATCGCCGTGGGGTGCGCCGGTGTTGTTTGTGAAGAAACGAGATGGGTCACTCCGATTGTGCGTGGATTATAGGGAGCTGAACAAGGTGACGGTACGGAATAAGTATCCGTTTCCTCGGATTGATGATTTATTTGACCAACTGAGAGGGGCGTCTTACTTCTCCAAAGTCGACTTGAGGTCAGGGTATCATCAACTGCGTATCCGAGAAGAGGATGTTCCTAAGACCGCTTTCTTGTCGCGGTATGGATCGTATGAGTTCAGGGTGATGCCCTTCGGGCTCACTAATGCACCAGCAGTGTTCATGGACCTCATGAATAGGGTTTTCAGGGAGTACCTAGATCAGTTTGTCATCGTGTTCATTGATGACATGCTAATCTACTCGCGTACCGAGGAGGAGCACGCAGAGCATTTACGCATGGTTCTACAGACACTGAGGGATCATCAGCTCTATGCCAAATTCGGGAAGTGTGGGTTCTGGCTACGGGAGGTACAGTTCCTTGGTCACGTCGTGTTAGATTAGGGTATTGTAGTGGATCCGGATAAGGTGTCAGCGGTGAGGGAGTGGGGACAGCCCACGACACCGACCGAGGTGCGCAGTTTTCTGGGTTTGGCTCGTTACTACAGGCGATTCATTAAAGGATTCTCTAAGATTGCAGGACCTTTGACGAATCTGACTCGAAAAGGGGTACCTTTCAAGTGGGATGATAGTTGTCAATTAGCATTCGATGAGCTAAAGGACAAGTTGACATCTGCACCCGTGCTGGCATTGCCAAAGGGAGGGCTAGAGTATCGGGTTTACACAGACGCATCCTTACGGGGTCTTGGGGGTGTGCTCCAGCAGGAGGAAAGGGCTATAGCTTATGCTTCCAGGAAGCTAAAGCCCCACGAGAGGAATTACCCCACTCACGACCTAGAGCTGGCAGCGGTCGTTTTTGCTTTGAGGATATGGAGGCATTATCTTCTGGGAGAGCAGTTTACTCTATTCACGGATCACAAGTCACTTCAGTATCTCTTCACACAGAAGGATCTGAATATGAGACAAAGGCGGTGGCTAGAATTCGTGTAGGACTACCAGTTTGATATCCAGTATCATCCTGGTAAGGCCAATGTAGTAGCAGACGCATTGAGCAGAAGACCGACTGGGGAAATATCGGAGGTATGGAAAGCGAAGTGGAGAGAGCTTCAATATGAGGACGACGTAGCAAAGGCCTGCATGTCGGCTTTGTCAATCACACCCGAGATCATTATGCGGGTTGTGAAGGCTCAGGCAGAGGATCAGAACTGCCGGGACAGGGTGGGCCAGTTGTTAGCTGAAGGAGCGGAAGGTGACTCGATTAGCTCAGAAGGAGGCCTACGTTTTAATGGGAGGTTAATGGTGCCAGAGGATGAGGATTTAAAGCACGCCGTTATGACAGAATCCCATGGTTCGAAATTTGCGGTACATCCCGGTGGGGATAAAATGTACCAAGATATGAGGAGGCAGTATTGGTGGGAAGGGATGAAACGGGACATAGCGGAGTTTGTTTCGAAATGTGCCACGTCTCAGCTTGTGAAAGTTGACCACCAGAGACCATCAGGGATGCTACAGCCGTTAGACATTCCCGTGTGGAAGTGGGAGAGCATCTCCATGGACTTCATCACAGGGTTGCCGGTATCGCAGAAGGGTCATGACTCCATATGGGTTATTATGGATCGGTTGACCAAGGTAGCCCACTTTTTGCCGGTACGCACAGACTTTGAGACGATGCGTTATGCACAGCTATTCATAGCAGAGATTGTTAAGCTGCATGGAGTGCCGATAAATATCGTATCCGACAGAGACAAAATCTTTGTTGCCCACTTTTGGCAGAGCTTTCAGGAGGCAATGGGCACGGAGTTGCGCTTGAGTACAGCGTATCACCCACAGACTGACGGACAGACTGAGAGAGTTAATCAGATGCTAGAAGACATGCTCAGAATGTGCATTTTGGACTTCGGGGGAGGATGGGAGAAATATCTTCCTTTGGTATAGTTTGCGTATAACAACTCTTACCAATTCACGATTGGCATGGCACCGTTTGAGGCACTGTACGGGAGACCTTGTCGTTCACCCGCTTGCTGGTTAGAGGTGGGGGACAACAAACTCTTGGGGCCGGATATTGTCCAGGAGACATCTGCCAAGATAGAGTTGATTCGAGGAAGGATTCGAATAGCTCAGGACAGGCAGAAGAGTTATGCTGATGCTTCTCGAAGACATGTGGAGCTAGAAGTTGGGAACCAGGTTTTAGTCCGGGTATCCCCTATGAAAGGGGTGATGAGGTTCGGCAAGAAGGGTAAGTGAGCACCGCGATATGTAGGACCTTTCCCTATTATTGAGAGGGTGGGACCGGTGGCATATAAGCTTGGATTACCAGATCATCTTCAGCGAATACACGATGTATTCCATGTGGCATCGCTGAAGAAATATCGAAGGAGCGAGAGAGCCTTTTGGCATATTCCGCTCGAGGAGATCGACTTACAGCCAGACATCTCGTATGAGGAGAGGCCGGTAGCAATTCTGGATCATAGTGAGCGGAAATTACAGTCCAAGGTCGTTCCATTGGTTAGAGTACAGTGGGGTCATCACAATGTTGATGAGTCTACCTGGGAGTGAGAGGAGGATATGCGGGAACAATATCCAGAACTGTTCAACGCAGGTACGATCTAATTTCGGGGACGAAATTCCTTTATAAGGGGGGGAGTATGTAACCCCCGTATTTTTGGTACTTTTAAAATTTAATTAATTCGGAGATTTTAAATTACTTAGTGTGTTGTAATTTAATGAATTAATTAGAACAGAATAATATATATAAATATTAATCTGGGATTGAATGGTTAATATTTAGGGAAAACTTATTTACTAAGTGAATAGTAATAATGTAATTACGTCGTCTCGAGTATTAGTGACGAGGATGTACTTATCACATTCGAAAGTCGGTATAGACTACATAGGGTGGGGGATAAGTATTTTTAGAAATTAACTCGGATGCAAATTCTGAGGGTACATTTGAGTCCGGATGGGCCGAGATAGTCGGAAAAGTGTACCCGGGGGTAGTAAACGGGTCACGGGACGTTTTTAGACATAGCCGGACCCACTCGGGGACATTTGGGTCACTTGGGCTTGGCCCATTTGTCAAAAAACGGGATTAAGTTAATTAATCTAATAAAAAGAAAGAAGGGGGTGGCTGAACTTAATTAGAGAAAGCAAATTAAGGGTTAGGAAACCCTAACAGCAGCCAAAGCCAAATTGGGGATCAAAGAGAGCCATCAAAGGTCATCTTCAACCTTGGGATTTAGCTCCAATTCAGACTCTACGAACCTTAAGGCAAGTGGATAACTTGCAATAGCATTAAATCTGTTTTCGATTCATATTCATGTGTAGTGATTATGTAGAAATCCGTTTTTGGGTGTTAATGGAATGAACACGGGATTTTGAAAACAAAAATTCTGATTTACGAAATTTGGGGTGATGATTCTTGTAAAATCTGATAATGGTGAGTTATTGCATATCTGGTAGAATGATGTCTGCATATTTGAAAACGAATTTGATGATGAAATTTGGGGTATAAATGGACCTAGGGTTTATGATGGAACTTTCCCCAAATTTAGAAACTGGAGTAAATGGACGAATTATTTATGTTGATGAATATTTTGGAGATCCCTAATGAGTTTCCTAATATGTACAAATGCTAAAAGAGACTTAGTTTCAGTGTAGGAGGAAATTAGGGTTTGCAGATTTTCGCCCATGGCTGTCCGTCTTCGCGAAGAAGACGAGTACCTGTTCGATCGATCGATCGACGCCATGAAGTCGATCGATCGACGGTCGGCAGACACGGACAGTTCGCCCAGTTTTATTTATATAGGATGAGATTTATATAAAAAGTTGTTATGCAATTAATTATTGTTGAGAAATTAATGCATGGGGTATACCTAATTAAATGTGAGTGAATTAATTAGGAGATGGGAGTTGAAATTTGGATGACACGTCAAAAATTGGTTGAGTGACATCGAGGTGAATTATATTACGTAGTAATGGACTAAGAAATTTAGAGTCGGGATTTAGACTCGGGTGAGGTTAATTCGGGCTATGTGATTGAGTCCAATTAAATGGTGAGGGCAACATCAAAAGTAACTGAAATTATTAATGTGCAAATTAATTAATGATTCGAGTTGGGTAATAACCTCTTAATAAAAATGGAACAGTCTTGTGTCACGGGTTTAGTACACGGTGTAGCTGGAACATTTTTATGTATGTATATATATATACGGTGTGTGATAGTATATATATATAGTGTATGCCTTAATATCAGTGGTTAGATATTATTATACTTTAGTGCTATAGGGGGAGGTTACGCGCAGTGGATGAATCCCCTAGCTTGAGGAGTAGGGCGAGTAGATTCCCAGGTCATAGCGTCCGTTACAGGGGGTGAGGGGCATCTCACTTTCCGGGAAGGAATATGACCGCCTCCAATCGTATACTAAACCAAGTTAGTGAGCGAATCTAACTTGGATAACTAGGATATGCGAATATACCTAGTGTACTAGCACTTTAGAGAAATTTTATCCGGGGAGTATTTTTACTCGGGTGGATGTTAGTGTTTTATGTATTCCAGTATGTGTGTGAATGCTGCAATAAATTTTAAGTATATAATTAGGTAATTATTATATACGGGCTAAATAAATACAAGCATGAGTTATTGTATACGTATAACGAGTGGAGTAGTTATATGAATTAAAAAGGGAAATGATTTAATTAAGTTTATAGTGCTAATGACTTAAAAATCATCATCACAGTTACTCAAATTAGAGTAGAAGGGATTCAAGGAGACTTTAATAATTATCTAGTCATGAGTTAGATAACTAGGTGATAATTAAAGCGTTAGTGGTGCACATTAGAGGAGGGGCAAGGAAGTTCTCAAGAGAGTGCGTCACTAACTAAAATATATAGAGCATTCATTTTTATTATTACTGCAAGTTAATCATTTGCTAAATGTTTTCAAATGTTTTGGGTACTAACCCTTGCTATCAAAACTTTTTAAAAACCTTTTAGGTGTCCAGCCACAGGGACGCCAGACCTGACTCGATTCCAGGAAGTCCGTTGCTGCAGCATATGTGGATGTTGCGGGACCTTTGATAGACGCCTCTTTCTTTCATTCATAATGTAGAGACTCATTATTATTTATTCGAGCATGTCGCTCACTTTCCATTTATTTATTTCTTAGACTTGTTGGGATTTTATTCTTGTCTTTATGGGATTTTTATTTGGACCGATGGTTTATTCGGTTAATAAATTTTACTTGTGGAATGATTAGTTAAATTTATCTGTGATTGGTTTATTGTTGTATTTTCCGCATGGGTTTTTGTTTAATTAATGAAAGATAAAAATTGACACCAGTCTATTTTTCTCACTTAGGTGGTTAGTAATTTAAATAAAACGACAGTGATGCTAAGAATGGACCAAATGAGAAGCCTGTTCTAACTTGATTTAGGACTGATCACCCGGGATTAATTAGGCGGGGTGTCACAGCCTAGAGCCACATTATCTCGAACCCCTTCTCTTCCATCTTGACGAACTGAGGGCTATCTCAAAGTTGTCCTCTGTTGGCTATTCACCTATCGCTGCCCCTCGTCTCGACCATGAGAAGGTCGATAATCATCATATCTATCATTCCTTCTAAAAATAGTTGTACTTATGGATCTGGAGAGGTAATTTCTCATGTCTTTCTCTATTGGGCCAAGCCTATCAAAGGTTGACCCCTACTTAACCTCCCTATAGCTAATGCCTTTGGCATACACTCTGGGCATGTACTGTATTGCATCCTCAACTGAGATGAATGGGTCATACAATACCTCTAAAAATATGATAAGGCTCCCAATAGATATTGTATCCTCTTCATCATACTGCTCATCCTCATTATTAGGGAAATCATGACTCGGCCTCCCCAGGCATAAAGGCCTAGGGGCGGCCACATCCATGTGCCTTGGCTGAGGAAGAAGATCTTTGTGTGGGGCCTAGGGTGTTCACATAGCCATTGGATCCGGGACAACTTCTCTGGTGGTCGAACTTATCATCTCCTCTCCAACCCCAACAAGTCTATACACCATGTTTTGGCTTGTACTAGCACAACATTGGTCTCATTCAATACACACAAAGTTTACTATAACAATAAGTCGAAACTATATCATTTCCTCTAGTTTAGATAGACCTACTAAAATAGTTTTCTATAATCCTAGTGATGGCGTGTCGATCCCCATCTAAGATTGTGAACCAGACTTATATTCTACAAGGACCAATGATCTGATCGTTCGTGTGTAAGTCAAACTCCACACACCAAATCATCTAATCTATAGAATAAAAGACACATACACGTAAATATATAACATAATATGATGCAAACATTAGTTGTGAAGACTCTCATTGAATAGACATACTACAATTCACTAGTGAACCCTGACTTTTAGTATACAACCCTAATGACATCCCACTTATACTCAAGGACATGGAATCGTGAAACTAGCAACCAAACCTTACACCTAAAGTAAAATGCTTACCAATTGTCAACCAATGCAATCACAACAACTACAAAATCCCTTATATATAACTTCTTATACAAGGCATACTATACGCTTTCTGGAATCTTAAATCTGACTTAATACATGAGTTAGTAACCTACAAGTTACTTATCGCTTTACTTTTCCACCAAATATATATTCATTAATCCTTTTCAGGTACTTGAATATTTATTCTACCAAAATAATGTTCTATTCTAGAGTAATACAAATGCCAAATCTGAAAGACTGAATGCCTCTCTTGGTATATTGCATAACACTAATCAAATGTTAATTTGATCATAAAAATGTAACAAAATTTTCTAATGTTTTCATATTAAAATGATTGGACGACCACAATTTAACTGTATGATATATCCCTACATCGTGTGCGACGATAAATATATCTATACATCTAGTATCTAAAAACACCACCATGTTTCTATCACTCCTTTCGTACACACTGAACACATCCAAACATTTAGTGAAATCATGAATTTGATTACCTCTCTTACTTTATTCACTTACAACTTATGGGTATTACCCCATTTTACTTAATCTATATGGTACCAAATATCATAACTTTTGCAAGAATGTCATGCATCATTGTGAAGGAATACCTTATTATAGTTATAGAGCTTTTTGTCTTCTTCTCCAGGGGTCACGATGGGTGGCAATCCTAAGAATAAGAAATTCTCGAATAATGATAAAGTTATCCATTTACGGGTGTACAAATAGTGATGCGTTTATATGGTTTTCACCATTATGAGATTTGTAAATCCTGTCACTACGATAAGGTAGATAAATGTAATACTAATTTCTTTGTGACGTTTTTACCTATACTGGTGGTATGAAAGAAGTTATCATAAGCCTATTAAACCTTCATGTGTTCTGAACAATGCTTTTAGGAATGTGATGTAGAACATATATTTAAACATGTATCTTTGTTGTAACTTGTCAAGTTTTCTCTCAACACAAGTGTTTCACTACCCATTATATGAAATGCCAGAAGTGAGTTGAAAACGATCCATTATTCTTAATGGAAGTAAAGAAAACTGAATTAAAAAAAAAAATCTTTTCTTATGCGTATCTATATCTTACGAATAATCATTATGAGTCCATCACGTGCTAAAGAAATGAAAATTCTTGTTTCTTTGACACATCGTTACTGAAAGTAACTTGTGGCATAATCTTCATGGATATAATTCAATCTACTGATCTATAATTCTTAAATTCTTGAATAGGTAGTTCTAGAATTACATCAATCATAATAAACCAATTCTAATATTTCTATAGCTATAGTACCTCCTAGACATTTCTAAACCATATTCATTAACTAGAAGTGCCTCCACTTTCGATGAATGTAATAATACACCTTCCACCAGTTTAGAATTCATTTAGGCAAAATAACCTGAGTAATTGGTGGTATAGATATATTATGGTTTACAGGGAATAATCTGATCCATTTAGTGATAAATCATGAATGTTATTCAAAAACTACAATTTACAAAGTATGATATTTATTTTATAATGATTATCCTCTTTAGTACCAAAGATTAATATATTGTTCATTACCATTAATAACACCTATGGGTCGTTAAAATAAAACAAATATGATTCATAAAAAGAGTAGTAGGTGAACTAAATTTCCTTCTATTCTTACATACTTATCAGGAATCATTTAAAATTAATCTCAAAGTATTAAAACTGAGACTCACGTCTCCCAGTGCAATATAAATTACCAATAGCAGATAAATTCACCTATCACTAGATGACTGTTTTCCTGGAACCAATGATTAATGGCTCATGTTTCTACAATCCAGGTTACCGTAGAACAAACCATTAAACATTTTTCAACTTTTTTTGCAAATAAAATATATCTACTTTGTTCTTTTAAAAAAGATAAGCCTATTAACTTCTACTAGTATTTCGATTTCTCTTAGTGAATTCACTTGTGAATATGTAATTCACTAATTGTCTTTGAAACCAATCCACTGCTAGAATTCAAACTTAATAGCTTCTGATTTGACTTTAGCTTCTATCAACCTTTGGGCTAAGAAGTCAAGTTATTTCAGTAACTTGAATACTTATATGATGTCACGTTAAAACCTTAGCAGAGGAGGATATCCACGTGGGTTTCCCCTTTAATTTCACCTCTTTAGATTTCTAGTTATCTCAGATGAAAAATCACCATGAAAACATAACCTTATAACTAGGGTTATATAAATCATACTAATATTCCTTAAAATTCATTCATGGAAATATGCCTAACTATATGCCGTAATTATCAAACATTAGATGTGAGATAATCATCATATTATAGGCACTAGACACGGATTAATACTAATGTCACATTATATCTAACATAACGAATAAGTCATATCATGTCATATCATTAATGTTTTCTACTTATATTCCATATTGCCTTACTGAAATCTTATAATGTGGCTATTTAAGACAACGCAAAGAAAATACACATATGCATTTCTCAATCGCCAACACAATGTCCAATTTAAATTTAGTCTTTTTAATTATTACCAGAAGGTATATAAAACTGAGTATTAAATACGTTGATATTGGAGTTACCATTTAAAAATAGAGAATCAGATAATAAAGAACATATTATGAAAAGAAATTAACTTTGAATTCAATTTAAATTTGGTCCTCCAACTATTTTAAAAGAATTCATTAGAATCCCAATTACCGTTTGAACTTCATTCCTCTTTGGAGAACCTACTACATATAACCACATTAGGTGGGACAATTCCTTTAATTTTACCATCTAAGAAAAGACTGTGGCAAATAATATTAATTGCTGACACTTCGGTCCCACAAAATTATAGCATTCCTCTTTGGATAACCTACTATAATTTTAAGTCTAAGTGTATAACACCAACTAATTTTAAACTACATCATATGACATGGACTCCTCCTTTGGGGGGCGCCCATATGAATATGAGCCCAAAATTATCCCTATGATAATTTATAGTGGTTACCACAATAATTAGTATTTCTCTTTAGAGGACCTACTCCTTATTGAAAACCTACGAACCGTTGGTGGAGACTGTGGGATTTGTTTGTCACAATAATTAGTAATTTAAAACTTTTATGAGGATTGTCAAAAGAGAACTTTAGTTTTAATGTTTTAAAAAATACAGGGTAACTGGCGCCGCTCAAAATTTACGGTTGCCCTACTTTCTGCGCGTCCAAAATATGTGTAATAAATATAAATTCTAAATTCCTTTATATTCAAAAAATAAATCCAAAAATTTAATTTATATTTTCTAATTACACATTAACAAACCCATAATTTAAACAAATTTAAATTAAACATATAACCATGGAGACTGTTGAATTTTAAATTATTCGATTAAAATAATGGGATTTTTCAACTTATTTATTGAAATTAAAATAACTAGTTTCCTTATTTTAATTATCCAAAATATTAAAATTATTTTAAATTAAAATAATTATGGAAATTAAATTTAATTTGAATAATAAATAAAACCCATTAAATTTAATGAATTTAAAATGAACTACCAAAAAATTTATTTTCCAAGAAAATCATGATGATCTAAGGTCGGATCGGTATTCAATGTTGTCTATAATTCTAAGGTTCATTAACACATATTAATAACCCAATAATTAAAACATGAATAATATAGACATAAATCGACATAAAAAATGAGCAACATAAGAATTCTCGACAATTATGGTCAAGATTCAATTATGTTGAGAACTCAAGAGTCATCCTTGAACTCAAGATTCATCCTTGAACCCAACAGTCATCCTTGAACTCAAGAGTCATTCTTGAACTCAACAGTCATCCTTGAACCCAAGAGTTATCCTTGAACTCAAGAGTCATTATTGAACTAAACAGTCATCCTTGAACCCAAGAGTCATCCTTGAAACTCAATAGTCATCCTTCAACTCAAGAGTCATCCTCAAACTCAATAATTATCCTTCAGCTCAAGAGTCATGATGAAGCTAAGATTCAGCACCACTAGATAATTGATGATGAGCTAAAACAGTAATAACAATGGCAGCCATAGATGTATATGTGTGTATAAATGTATAGAAGGGGATGCATATAAGAGGAATAAGACAATGATGTATAGTGGTTCAACCAATTAGGCCTACATCCACTGTGGCGGTGTGATCCACGAGATATGGGCACTAATGGCCTTGGATACAATGCGCATAAACTCACACTCTCTCTCTACTGTGTGTACAAGCAGAGTTTTAGCTAGGGTTACAATTATTGATCCCTTTGCAGGGTTGTAGGTGACAAGTATATATAGGTCTTGGGGGAATAGTGTACCCCCCAAGAATGCATGGTTCATGTGAGTTATGATCTTTTCAATCCCATGTTGTCACCCGGAGGTGCCACCTATGATTAATGATGACATAATATTCCCTCACGTGAGGGGGTGATATTGTTATAACGGTCTTGTCCACGTTCCATAGGAGTCCAACGCGCACTATTCCACAAATCTCCCAAATCACGCGTTATGATGTGTCACCCTTGGCCTATGATGTGAGGCCGAGGGAAAAGTTTCTGCTGGTAGCGAGGCTGGCCTAGTTTGGACCTCGTACTATCATACCCTCATAGGGTCGTCCAAGAAGTGTTGAGGGGTCAGCCCCTTGAATGCCAAGCTGAGGGGTCATCCCCTTGAATGGTCGTCCGTGCCAAGCTGAGGGTTCGGCCCCTTGAAGGGTCGTCTTGGCCATTCTGAGGGGTCAGCCCATTGAGGGGTTATCTGAACCGATTCTTCCTGTGATATAGCGTGGTCATTGGACTCGTCCTGGGCCTAAGTGCTCGTCTTGGAGGAGGACACCCTCGACCTGGACGAGGGTATACATGGGTATATCAATCACCCCCAGCCCTTAGTCATCAATATTGTTGATATGGCTGAAGGACAATACTGCCTTTTGTCCACTGAGTGGTCAGATGTGAAAATGTGTTCCCCAGGTATGGCGGCTGCATACTTGCTTAGGGCTTGGTGACCTAATGATGCATCTTCGCATGGGTTGTGCACCGCCTTGACTTATAGGCCCTTCCCCAATGACAAAGTATTTAATTGTTTTTAAACAATCATTTCTTTTCTTCTTCTTTGCGCCATAGCTTTCTCTCTCTGGTTTCTCAATAATTCTATCGCCATTTCTACGATTTTTTCTACATCAAGCCTTGCTATCTTCGCCTTCATTCTCAGGTAACCTTTCTTTGCTTTAGATTCATCATTGAACCTTAATCTTCTGTTTATAATTTGTATTTTGCATTTGGGTTTCTTTTTGCCTTTTCCTTTGTTGTTTTGCTTTTTCCGGCATTCTTCTCCAGCGAGCTGTTCTTCTTGTTCTTGAGTGTTCAAATCTAGAAACTTTTCATTTCTTTAGGTTTGATCCAAGAGTCAAACTTAGTAAACTGTGATCTTATTTGTAGTTAGCTTAGCCAAATTCCTTTAAGTGTAGGGTCTCCCCCTTAATGCTTAGAAGGCTTTACGGTTTAGCCAAGAAGTTCCCAACCTTGAGGGAGAAGTTCTTTGCTAAGATAAGACGAATAGAGGAGGAGGACGAGAGACGATGAGTGGCCAACCCCAACTGGGTACGACCCATTTTTCCTATTCCTTTAGCCATAATTTTACTATTTGAGTCATGCGGGTTGTCTTGTCGTCCAGTCGAGAGTCAGTCATATAAGGTGGGAATATATGAGAGAGCATCATCGCCGACGGGTGATGGTCCTTCTGAGAGGAGAGATACATCAACTATTAGTCCGAGCCGACAGGCCGAGGGAATAGATCATGCATAGGCTGTCCCTGTGCCATCCCTGTTCCCTCTTGCTTGTCCAGTAGCCTTTCTAGATGGCCCCCGATGGGCAACGAGGCTAAGGGATCTGGGAACGAGAGGGTTGAGGATGACAATGAGAGTTCCAATGATAATGATGGCCAAGTTGATACTTCTAGCAGCTCAAATTATGTATCGTTAGTTAATGATCGCGATATCTTAATCTGGAGGCATCTCTTTGGCATACAATCCAATATAAGTATGAGGGTCCCAACTGAAGGTAAAAGAGTCTTCCAGGGGGACGAGGGAGAGATTGTTGTTTACGAGGAGATGCTAAGGGTAGGTGGTAGGTTCCCTCTGCACCTTGCAATAGTTGACATACTATCTACCCTTGGGTTTTTTTCTTCACAACTTCCAACCAACTCATGGTGGACTATCCTCGGATATAACTCGCTTTCGAAGAATTCATTTACCGATGAGCCTTCGACCAATTTATTCATTCCCTATTACAACATTACCTCGTTATCCAAACAACTTGGGTATTTCCATTTGGGAGCTAAAAAGTATGACTAGAAGCTTATTCACGTGGCTCAGACTTCTAATTATGACAGGAAGAAGAGGTTTTTCTTTATCTCTGGGGATTGGAAATTCCCCACCGAGAGAGGGCCTGTGGAAGATAGTTCGAAGGTACCAAGGGTATGGTCCAACCCTTCAATAAAAGCACGACCAGACCCCAGACTTAGGTTGGAAGAGAGGGTCATTGTTGACAACGTGAAGGAGCGAGGGAAAGAGGGCTAACTTGCCAAGTTTGAAGATTTTATGACCCCTTGCTTCCTCAAAGAAGAGGGTGTTAGGGTCGGCCCCCTAACAGAATTATGTGAGTAGATTTTTTGCTCAACTTTTGATTTTTTGAAGTGTTTCATCTTTGGCACTATATCTTTCTCGTATATCATCCCCTTTTCAGGTCATCCTCCAAACGTATTTGATCAACTCTGGGAGATGACTATGGCAAGTTTACTATCTTTCCTGGGTAAGAAAAAAGGCAAAGAGCCTCAGCAGGCTCAGAAGAAGACAAAGGTCATGGGGCCATCACACGTTGAGCCATCCGTTAATAGTAATAAAAGAAAGGAGCCCGATGTTCCTATTGACCCTCGACCGAATTCTAGGACGAGGGAGAGGTTGGAGGCCCTTCAGACACACACCTAAGGGATTAGTTCCTCCTCTAGCAAGGGGGCCTTTTGGTCCCAAAACTTGACATTATTAAAGGCTGAACCGTCTTCCCTCATAGGCAACCTGAGGGAAACCAAGGCCTCGATGTTTTCTGCTCCCTCGGCCGCGAACTATGACTTCTTGTCAAAGATGCCCTCGACTAAGGTCTATGACTACGGTATGAACACTTTGGCCCAGGTACCTCTCTTGACTTTACTCTTTTTGATTTTCCAACATTTTATGAACTATTCCCTTGACCCCTCTTAACATGTGTGCCTCCATGCAGTCTATTTGTGCCTTTACCTCAGCCACCAAGTGGATGGCTAAAAATAAACAAAATTACTATGAGATCGATATAACTATTCAGCATGAGGCCGATCAGAAAACCGAGTTGGAGACTACAAAGGCCAAGTTGGAGAGTGAAAGGACCGAACATGAAAGGGTCCTGGATGAGCTGATGAACCAGCACGAGGCTGACTTGAAGGCAAAGGACTCTCTTATCAAAGAAAAGGATGAGGCTTTGATCAATCACGGGGATCAATTCAAGGTTGAACTTGAAGGGGCAATGAAGAAGGCCGAGGTCGATTCCGTGGAGGCTTACAAACTCTCCGACGAGTTTCAAGACTTCGGTCTTGAATACCTGGAGAGGGCGACCAGGATGACCTACCAGTGGGTCGTCCTTAAGTTTAATGATGTTGTATCGTCTGTCCTCCCCTCTCTGGAAGAGGTGGAGTTGGATGACCCACTGATTGCTGAGGCTCTGTACCACGTGGAGTCTCAAGTGAATGTTGAAGGCATCAACACTTCCGAAGATCGGCTTGTCTTGGTTACTGAGGAGACTCCTCTTATCGATGTTGAAACCTTGACTACAGATACTGCTCAATAGGGTGGCTGTCTGTAGCCAATACCCTGTTCTTGTAAAAGGATTTTTGTACTCTATTTTTGTTGGACAAACATTTGTGAGAATTTATAATAGGATCTCTCCTCCTTTGCTCTATGATTGTCTCTTGTATGATTTGACTTGGCTATTACGTGTGTTCTCGCATCTTACAAGTCCCCTCTCGTCTCCCTTGAGGGTGAATAGGGGTCGTCCCCACCATTGACCCTCATTATAGTAGATGTTAATTTCCACCAACATGATGATGTTTTCAATTAGGTCCCCCCTCATCTTTCTTGAGGGTGAATGGGGGGTCGTCCCCACCATTTATCCTTATCATAGCCGAGGGGAGTTTCCATCAACTTAATGATGTTTTCAATTAAGTCCCCCATCATCTTTCTTGAGGGTGAATGGGGGGGGGGGGTCTTCCCCACCATTGATCCTCATCATAGCCGAGGGTGGTTTCCAAAAATATAATGATGTTTTCAATTAAGTACCCCTCGTCTTTCTTGAGGATGAATGGGGGGTCGTCCCCACCGTTGACCCTCATCATAGCCGAGGGGACTTGCCACCAACTTAATGATGTTTTCAATTAAATCCCCCTCGTCTTTCTTGAGGGTTAATGGGGGGTCGTCCCCACCATTGACACTCATCCTAGCTAAGGAGAGTTTCCACCAACTTAATGATGTTTTTAATTAATTCCCCCTCATCTTTCTTGAGGGTGAATTGGGGGTTGTTCCCACCAATTATACTAGAATTAACAAACACAAGATAAAGGACCAATATGACATTCTCAATAACATTACAAGTGTTCCGTTGGAGTAACACATTCATTACAACTATGGTTTGATAGGACATTACAATATTATTGATAGTATTTCTTCAGATGATCTACATTCCACCGATTCGAAAAGGGTTCCCCTTGAAGGTGTTCTAGTCTATAGGTTCCAGGGACAACTTCATCAATGACCCTATATGGGCCTTGCCAATTTGGGTGGAGCTTGTTAGGTTTTTGCCAAGTCTTCATGAGGACTAGGTCTCCCACATCGATTGTCTTTTGTTTCTCCCTCTGGTTGTAAAACCTGGCAGTCCTCTGCTGGTAGGCAGATTGCCTTATTTCAGCGTCTTCCCTCCTTTCCTCAATCAAGTCTAAGTCAAGTATCCTTTCTTCCATATTTCTTTGGGGGTCATACATTTGGACCTTGTGAGTAAGAAACCCAATATCGGTAGGGATGACAGCTTCTGAACCATACGCCAGCATGAATGGGGTTTCTCCAGTAGGAGTCTTTGCCGTAGTCCTGTAGGGCCACTGTACATCATACAACTCCTCAACCCATCTTCATTTTGCCTCATCGAGTTTCTTCTTGATCCCGTCTAGGATTTTCTTATTTATAACTTTTGTTTGCCCATTAGCCTGAGGTCGGCCTGGGGTAGAGAAGAATTGTTTGATACTCACCCTTTCATAATACTTCTCCAGAGATGTATTCTTGAATTGAGTCCCGTTATCTGAGATGAGGGTGTTGGGGAGGCCATATCTACATATAATGTTTGTCCAGATGAACTATAAGGTCTTATTCTTTGTGATCGTTACCATCGGTTCTGCCTCTACCCATTTTGAAAAATAGTCAATTGCTACGATCAAGTATTGATAGTTATTACGACCCTAGGAAAGGGTCCTACTAGATCGATTCCCCACACTCCGAATGGCTATGGGGATGTGATAGAGGTAAGAGGCTGATGGGGATGGTGGGGTATGGTGGCGAACCTTTGAGATTTATCGCACTTTTTTACGTATGTCATGGCATCCTTCCCCAGGGTCGGCCACCAGTATCCCTGGGTTACTATCCTCTTTGCTAATGATCTACCCCCAATATGGTTTGAACATAACTCCTCGTGCACATCTTTCAATATGTGCAGGACCTCAAACGGGTGCACACATCTGAGCAAAGGGAGCAAGAACCCCTTTTTGTACAAGGTGTCTCTAATGACAGTCAATTTCGCTGCTCTGTACCTTAACTTCTTCCTTTCTTGTTTTGCTTATGGGATCTCTCCCTCTTTAATGTATCTCATTATGGGGTCCATCCATGAATCCTCCCTACTAATATTTAAGCAAGTGACAAGTGTTCTGTTTGCATCTTTAATTGTTGGTTGAAGCAAGATTTCCACTGGGATCATCCTCCTAATATATGTCCTAGTGTCGAGGCTAGCCTTGCAAGCGCATCCGCTCAACCATTATCAAGCCTAAATATCCTCTTTAATTTCACTTCTATGAAGATATTTAACAGTGACTTCACTCTTTCAAGATATTTGGCCATTCTCTCATCCTTAGCCTCGTAGGCTCCTAGTATCTCATTCTCTACTAGTCTTGAATCACTATGAACTAAGATGTGGCCGACACTAAGAGACTTAGCCAAGGAGATGCTTACTATCAGGGCCTCATATTCATACTCGTTGTTGGAGGCTTTGAAGTTGAACCTCAGGGCGTACTCAATGTCCATACCATCTGGTGCTGATACTCTTAATCCAACCCCACTTCCGCTCTCACAAGAGGACCCGTCGATGAAGAGGTTCCACACAGTCTTTTCCGTTGAGAAATTTCCCTCGGTGAGGGACCCCTGTCTAAAAAGATATCTTCCCTCTTCATTTTTTGCAACTTTTTCTCTAACGCTGCTTGTCTCAGCCTTACCTACAGATGGGTCAATAATTTTGCTTTGCCGGGTGTCTGTCTTCTCGAGGCTTTCCTCTTCAGCCTCATCATCTTTCTAATTAAATTCAGCCATAAAATCAGCTAACTCTTTTCCCTTAATGGCCATCCTTGGTTGATATACAATGTCAAACTCTCCTAGCTCTATAGCCTAGGCCATTAGCCTCCCGAATTTTTCTGGCTTGTGTAAGACCTGCCTAAGAGGAGAGTCAGTGAGGATGACCATTGTATGGGACTGGAAGTACGACTTCATCTTTCTTGATGCATGGATCAAGGAATATGCTAACTTCCCCATCCTTGGGTATATTTTCTCTGCCCCTGGAGTTCCTTACCATTAAAATACACATGCTTCTGTACTCCATCCTCTTCTCTCACAACAGCTACACTGATGGATGACTGTGAGACGACTAGGTACACATGTAGTCATTCACCCTACACTGGCCATAATAATAGCAAGGAGGCCCTAGGTACGACTTTAACTCTTTGAAGCCTGGTCACACTCTTCGTTCCATTCAAAGGCCTTTCTGAGAATTTTAAAGAACGATAAACACTTATCTGTGGCTCTGGACACGAACCTATTCAATGCAGTCACTCGCCCTGTGAGCCTCTGAACGTTTTTAATGGTCTTGGGGGTCTTCATTACTACGAGGGCCTTTATTTTCTCAGGATTGGCCTCAATTCCTCTTTGGTTGACAATGAACCCTAAGAACTTCATTGCTCCAACCCCGAACACATATTTGGTCGGGTTGAGCTTCATTTGGTACTTGTCCATCATGTTAAAGGTCTTCTTGAGGTTGGCCACATGGTCCTATACCTTCAAACTCTTGGTAAGCATGACATCTACATAGACCTCCATGGACTTCTCGATTTGGTCTTCAAACATTTTATTCACAAGCCGCTGATACATTGCCCCTCATTTTTTAGGCCAAAGGGCATGATCTTATAACTATATGTCCCCTTATCGGTAATGAAAGCCATTTTTTCTAAGTCTTTAGGGTTCATGAAGATTTGGTTGTACCCTGAATATGCATCCATGATGCTCATGAGCTCATGGCCCGTTGTAGGGTCTACCATCTAATCAATATGGGGGAGAGGTATGTTATCTTTGGGCCAATGTTTATTGAGGTCTATGAAGTCCACGCACATCCTCCACTTCCCATTGGCTTTTGGGACTATGACTGCGTTGGACAACCATTTGAGATAGATGACCTCTCTGATAAACTCTGCATCTTCCAGCTTCTTCACCTCGTCCTTTATGACCTCATATTTTTCTATAGAATAAATCCTCCTCTTCTGATCCACTGGATTTGCACCCTCTACCATGTTGAGCTTGTGGCTCATGATTTCGGGGTCGATCCTTGGCATATATGCATGACTCTAAGCAAAGACGTTTTTTCTTCTCCTTAGTAGTTTGACGAGGTCTTCTTTTATGTCTGTCTTCAGAGCTTTGCTGACCTGGACAATTTTTTTGGGTCATCCTCATTGAGGATGATGGATTCTACCTCTTTCGCGACTTCTCCATTCTATAAATTGTTTTCATCCCTAGGGTTGAGGGTGTCAACATTGTATGTAGCCGTTGCCTTCCCGTGCTCCTCTCTTTCTTCACTGAGTTGAAGTAACATTCTCGTGTCGTAGTCTGGTCTCCTTGAACATCCCTACCCCGTAAGGGGTCGAGAATTTTTTCATCTGACGAACTGTGGATGGTACGACATCAAATTCCTTAAAGGCCACTCGCCCTATCCTAACATCTACCTCATATACTCCTAGAGGATGAACTTTTTCCCCAATGAAACCAATCAAATGGTGATGGAATGGGACGAGTCTGGCACGGCTGAGACCCAAGGCTTTAAAGCACGGCTAGAATATCACATCTGTAGAACTACCCTCATCTACTAGGATCCTCCGCACCTCACACCCATGTACCCTAGTAGTGATGACGAGAGGGTCATCATGTGGGACTAAGAGGCCTTTTAAGCATATCCTTGAGAACCCCACTATCAGAGTATCCATATAAACCTTCTTCCTCTTTTCTAACATTGCTTCTATGGAGGTCGAGTGTACGACCTTTGTTGCTGCCTTAGCCTCAGTTACATGGGCCTTCTTATCGGCAACCTCTGAACCTTCTCCTGCTAGACCCCCGGAGATCATCCTAACACCGAGTGAGATCATATTAAGTCTTTTTACAGGGCCATGGTCGTCTCTCGGCGAGAGGTCAGGGTCATCCTCATCATACTAAGGGTTGTCCCTTTGGTTTGGAGGATCTTCTCTACACGTATCGCCTCTATTCTTTCTGGGGTTGTCCCCTCGGCCCCTCTTAAAGGCACCTTTGTCGACGTATTTCCTTATCTTCCCTTCTTTTATCATTTATCTATTTCATCTTTCAGAGAAAAACACTTGTCAGTCACATGGCCATGGTCTTAGTGAAATTCACACCAGATGTTTTTGTTCCTCTTGTGGGGGGTTGCCCTCAACTTCTCAGGCCACTTCAGGGATCGGTCACTCTTTATCTCATTCAGAATGTGCTCGCAGCTGACCATCAGAGGGGTATAGCTAGAAAACTTATCATTTATTAGCCTCTTCTTCCCCTCCTTATTTTTTTGGTACTTGTCCCCACTAGTTCCTCCTTTTTCATCTTCGTATTTTGCGGCCATCGCCTCTTCGGCATTCATCACCTTTCCTACTCTCGACAACAATTCAACCAGTGTCCTCAGAGGGTCTTAAGAAAACTTCCATAATAGCTTCCCCTTCTGGAGTCCTCCAATGAGGGATGGCATGGCTATGTTTTCCTCATAGTCTTCGACATCTAACGTTTCTTTGTTAAATCTGGCAATGTAGTCTCTTAGGCTCTCTTTCTTCCCCTGCTTAACATAGAGAAGGTTTCTGGTCTTCTTCTATGGACTCACTCTAAAGAAAAGGTTATGAATAAATCGGTCTACCAATTGCTTAAATCTTTCAATGGAGTTCTTTGGAAGAGACATATACCAGACATGTGCAGCCCCAGTCAGAGTGCCAGAAAAGGCACGACACCTCATCTCATATGAGATAGAGTATATGTCTACCGTTGATGGGTACATCTCAATATGATGGACATGGATGGTAATCCCGTCATACCGTGGGGTGACCACAAGTGGCTTAAACTTATATGGCATTAGGTAATTGACTATCTTCACCACAAAGGGTGAGCCTATGGAGTATACTCTTTGAAGAGGGTCCCGACTCTTCAGGATGTCACCAATTTTATCCTCCAACCTTTGGATCGAGTCATTCCATGGCCTCGTAGGGTCGGCTTGGCCGATGTTATCCCCCGCCACCTCTTTGAGGTGGACGAAAGGTTCTGCTGTAGCAGACCTATGTCGGTTGTTTACTTCACCCTGACCATCATCCCATCCATGGGTCTGGCCCCCGTGGGGTCATCCATCTATCGCCTCCCTTCTGTACCTAACGACACTCCTTGATCTAGATAATTTTTCCCATAGGTCATTTACTGGGCCCAGCCTCTCAAAGGCCGACCCCCTGCTCAGATGATGAAAAGCATAGCCCCTCGGGTGATCGTCGGGATTTTGCCTTCCACACTTCCCTCTGCTTTCCTGGATAGGTCGCACAGTATTGTTGGAGACCTCATATGGATCCCAACATTCTATGGGGGCCTCCTCCCCTCCAGATCATCATACTTGTCTTCAGGGCAATGGTTTCCTTGCCTCGCTAAACATAGACACCAGGGGTCCGCAACATCCCTCCACCGTTGTGGAGGTGGCAAGTCTTTGCGTGCCTCCTGGGGTGGTCCCCTGGCCTCATGCTTCCCTGGAGCTGCTGCCAGGTAATCATCTCCGATGAGACTCCTGGAGGTCTTAGTATGTTTTGGCTAAGGGTTGTAAATTGGTCCTACATAATCTGTTGGCTTTCTACCTAAGAATTTAGGGCCGCCGCCACATCAGCCATCTCGAACGAGGTGGTGCGTGACCAAAACTAGGTCCTACTCCACTATTTAGTTGAGGAGGTGGTGGAGGTAGCATCTCCGGTGCCACATGTTTGAGCTGTGAAGAGGTGAATGATCAGAAGACTGATGAGCTTGAGAACCTTAATGGGTCTCTTTCAATGGTGAAACAGCTCCACAAAGGGGGAGAACTGGTTCACCACCAGAGTGCCCGGTGAGGTCAAGTTGTATGAAGGAAGAGATGTCTTCTCGTTCCCACAGACGATGCCAAACTGATGATCCTAAGATTCATCACTACCAGATAAGTGATGATGAGCTGAAACAGTAATAACAATGGAAACCATAGATGTATATGTGTGTATAAGTGTATAGAAGGGGATGAGTATAAGAGGAATAAGACAATGATGTATAGTGGTTAATCCAATTAGGACTACATCCATTGTTGGTGTGTGATCCACTAGATATGGGCACTAATGGCCTTGGATACAATGCACATAAACTCACTCTTTCTCTATCTACTGTGTGTATAAGGAGAGTTTTAGCTAGGGTTAAAATTATCGATCCCTTTGTAGGGTTGTAGGTGACAAGTATATGTAGGTCTTGGGGGGATTAGTGTACCCCCCAATCATGCATGGTTCATGTGAGTTATGATCTAGCCAATCCCCTGCTGACACCTGTAGGTGCCACCTGAGATTAATGATGACATAATACTCCCTCGTGTGAGGGGGTGATATTGTTATAACGGTATTAATCACGTTCCATAAGAGTCCCACGCACACTATTCCACGCGTCTCCCAAATCACATGCTGTGATGATGTCACCCTCGGCCTATGATATGAGGCCGAGGGTAAAGTTCCTGCTGGCAGTGAGCTGGCTTAGTTTGGACCTCGTACTGTCCTACCCTGATAGGGTTGTCCAGGCAGTGTTGAGAGGTCGGCCCCTTGAGGTTCGTCCGTGCCAAGCTGAGTGGTCGTCTCCTTGAATGGTCGTCCGTGCCAAGCTGAGGGGTTGGCCCCTTAAAGGGTCATCTGGGCCATGCTGAGGGGTCGACCCCTTGAAGGGTCGTCTGGGCCATTCTGAGGGGTCGGCCCCTTATAGGGTCGTCTGGGCCATTTTGAGGGGTCGGCCCCTTAAGGGGTCATCTGGACCGATTCTTCCTGTGATGGAGCCGTGGTCATTGGACTCGTCCTGGGCTTGATCCCTTGTCTTGGAGGAAGACACCCTCGACCTGGGCGAGGGTATATATGGGTATATCAAGTCATGATTAAAATAGTAAGAAGTTACATATGTACTATGCCTGCATTAAGGAGTTCACATTCTACATCAATATTACATTATACCAGAAAAATATAACCACGAATAAACCATCGTGGGGTCCAATCACATAAAATGAAAATACTAATACGTGACCATAATAGTGAGATTAGATCACTGAAAAACAAAATATAGAACAAATATGTATTCTACCCAACATCCATGCACATATTCAATTCTTTTAATTGGACACCATGGTTGAATTCAACCTATACGCAGTATCAAGATGACTCTGATACGAATTATTGGAGTGAAAGTCTAAGGGTCTATTGGAAATGTGTATAGATCGAAGGACAAAAAAATTACACATGGTGTATCTACATAAGAGATTCAAGATCTCATACCTTTGCGATTCCTTCTGACTTGAACAAGAGTTTTGATTTATTTGGTGTTACACTGACCTGTGTCATAAATTTATCGGTGATGCAGCCACAAAAACGAAATGATTTAAAAAAAAAATCATAATAGAATAAAAATAAGATCTTTTGGGTGTTTTTATGTCTTTCGGCCTCAGTAACCCGTAGAAAAAATTTCAGCCCCATCTGATTAACGAATGTCAACCTATGGCTCTAACAAGTAGATACCATGATGTGTCGCGCATTTGTTTGGAGAGATAATTTCATAAACATGTCTGAGGCAGGCGGACCAAACGATCTCTAAATGACTTGAAATTTCTTGTGCCTTTTTCTCTATATGACAAGAACCCGTTTTTCTACTTTCGGAGTTTTTTTACTCTCCAATTGGCCGTAATCGATTTTACAATATGAGAGCTTTGAAGGCCAATAAATGTCATTGGTGTGTGGGCACCAATGATCACGACCCTATTGATCCTTTTTAGGTGTTTTTTATGATCTATATACATCCCTCACTTATTAGGAGACAAGGGGTTTCTTATATAGGCTAGCACAGGGACGCCTAGGAGCAATAGAAGACTAGATTCCTACATATTTTAGGAATACTAATTAAACTCTATAATTAATTCCATCATTACATAAATTATAATTCATTCCACTAAAGAATAATAATTTTACTCTAGTCTACTATCTCCAAATTATAATTTCTAGCTCCACACTATTAAATTCTAAATAATCTCCCCTCGTTAAGATTACAAATATGCGTCGATTAAATTAAATTACTGACAATTATATTTAATCAACCTCTTATAAATTCCATGGTACCTTTCGCTTAACTTATTCGATATGTCAAAAAATTAAATCCACTGGTCGGGTTTGAAATAATAATAACTTATAAGCTATATCAAGAGGGCATCATAAAACTCTATACTAAGACGTGGATTCCATTTATAATTAACTTTCACCATACACTAATCGACATTACCCAATCTACCAAGCTTATTGATCCATAAATGAATCTCACCCAATAGGCCAAAGTAATGAACAATTGATGCACGTGTCCATCAATTATGTTTTGACTAAGAGCTTAAGGCCTCATGACAGCCATGACATGTGTATTATCTCATATAGTCAGTATAAATACAATTGTCTCTAATTGGTCTCATTCACTACACACATAGTGTACTAGCACAATAAGTCAAAACTATACCGTTTCATGTAATCAAGCTATACCTACTTAAATAGTGTTCTATATTCCTACTGATTGTGTGTCCATCCCCATCTAAGATTGTGAACCAGACTTATATTCTACAAGGACCGATGATCTGATCTTTCATGTGTAAGTGGAACTCCACACACCAAATCCTCTACTGTGTAGAATAAAAGACACATATGCGTAAATATATAACATAATATGATGCAAATATTACTTGTGAATATTCTTATTAAATAGACATACTAAATTTCACAAGTGAACCATGAGTTTTGGTATACAACCCAACAATAGTACCTTAGGGGTGTAGTGTACCCCCAAGCATGTAATATGCATGCATAGAATGTTCCTCGCCAAAGAGGAGGAGCCAGCTGTCTCTATCAACCATAGGTCATGATGATGAAATATTCCCTCGTGTGTGGGAGAGATTTGTCCATAACGATTTCTCTCACGTGGTCCTATAGTGCATGTGCATTATTTCACGCATGTTCCATCCCAGACACTCTACGAGGTGCTACGATCGGCCGTATAGTCCAACCTGAGGCTGAGATAATTGGTCGGCTCCCTAGTGAGACCACTGTTGGTGCTGACTTGCTGACTTGGGTCAACCCTCGTCTCCTAATAGGTGGTGGGCAAGGCTGAGGTTACACCTGAAACAAGGTTACTGATATTGAACCATGTTGAACAAACTCATCAGATAAGGCGTATTCACCATAGCCGACGACCGAGGTCACTCAAGTCAGGTCCATAATCGAGCTGTAATTGCTTACCTCAAACGACCTTAGAATGGTCGGCTGTGGCCGAGGTGCATCCTGGTCTAGACAAGGGTACACTAGGCCATATCAAAGGCTAAATGCTCTATATCATATTAAAGGGTATAATCGTTTTATATCACGATCATTCAATACAAGAATCAAAGAACATGGTGTCTAAGAAGGGGATTTAGCCCTTAAAGAAATTGTAGAACCCGTTTGGGACCATATAGTGAAATTCAACCCAATTGGTGTAACCCCTACATTATGAAGAAGATCCTACATGTTGATGCTGCTATGCTTACTGACGCTCATTGAGTCAACATGGACCGTCTCAAGAAATTATACCCTTAGTCCAAATTCTTGACGCGTTACGACTCTTCTCACCTACCTTATATTCTAAGAAAATCTTCATTTCCTTGAACTACGTGGGGCTGGAACCCCTAAAAATCCTTTTACTTAAAAAAATGAAACACAAAAATTTTCAAAACCCCTAGAGGTATGTAGGCATCTCATATGCTTTACAGTAGCACGACCCCCTTTTTTAACAAAATCCTATTCTTTTCTTATTTTCGAGAATGACAGTTGACTTTGTCATTTAAATATAATTCAAATGAAAAACTCATCAAGAGTCACAAAGATATAATTAAAATATTTTTTATTCCATTTCAGTACGATTAAAAATATCAACGTAGGGGTCAAACATCTTCCCTTGCCAACCTTGCTATCAAAAAAACAAAACAAAACAAAACCTAACCCATTCCTAAACATCCAAAATTTTTCCCAATAACTAAACAAATAACCATCATAAAAGATTAAAAAAAATGTTAGCTTAACAAAGGTCACTTCCTGAAGCTACCAGAAGAACCATCCCCATCATCATTTACATCTTGGGGTCCACAAACTTCCTTGGCTTGGATTGAATACCAAAGGCACTCCATGGAATGGTAAAACTAGACCAAACTTGGGAAAACCTCAACACCTTCCTCCATAGTGTCAAACATGGAGAGCCATCTCTTTCTGGTCTCTTCCACTTATATTTTAGCCATTACCCTCCTCCACATCCATTTCATAAAGTCCTAAGAAACATGCCAAACTTTGCCAATATATTGGGAAGGACGGGTCAACGGTCGATGATTCTCCCACATAGGGCGCAATCGCATGCGCATGCCTTTTGCCAAATCCTCTACAATAAAGAAATCTAAAATACGAGAAGGCATGATCTATTTCAATCCAACTTGACACAAGAGACACTAGGGAAAGTAAAAAGAGTTATACTAGAGACCAACTAACCAAACATACTGGTATTCCCCCAGTTTTAGAATGGCATAGAACTCCCCCACTAGGGTACCGACCAGTGCAGACATAAATCCCTATGCTCCATAAACCAGTTTTCTCAGTTATCCACAGTTGGGCCAAAGCTGATAAAATAAGGGGTGAAGAAGTTGGGCATAACTACTAAGGGATAATAAGGAGGCACCACCAAATAGAATCTCTTAAACAATCACATGAACAAGATACTTGGATTTCCACTCAAAAAGTCAGAATGGCCTTCCTGCCAAGCATCTAGACCATTTAGGGTGTTTACTAGTATAATCGATGCAAGATTGCGATGGTATAACATCCACACAATGATGTCAGCTAGCTAGGGGTCCACCAATCGATCCTCGATCACTAATTATAACTTTGAAAGTAAGATAAGGATGAAAGATCCGATATAGCCAACAACATCACGTCCCAGTATGCACAAAATATATCACAACTATGAGGGTAATCATTCCATCGATAACTAATGACTGAGATGTCGAGGGTGAAATGTGGAGAAATTCTACAAACAATCCCCAAGGGGACCGAGAGAATTCAGGCATGGCTGCCACAATACTGGGATTTACCCCCTCGTACGTAGGTAAAACTTTGTCCAAGACAAAATGAAATAGATGATCCTTTGGGTACTCAAATAGTACCACTGCCGTCAGCATGTTCAATTCAAAGGGCCGATTACACTATAAAAACCCCCGACATAAATTGAAGTCATTGTAGTCTAAATTGTATATCCACATAGCCTCCAAATTGTTGAGGTAGGAGGTGAATTCATCACTCACAGGAATAACCATATCAGAAATAATAAGGCAAGAATCATGGAATAAGCAAAAGAAAGGAAATTCGGATGGATAAAAATAACACTCTACCTTACCCCTTTTTATACATGAAAAACTGGGCTAGATACAAGGTACCACAAAATTGGACAAAACCCTACCCCCTCAAGAAAAAAATAATTGAAGAGAGTGAAATCAAGCGTTGTGGTGATTTGACTGTATTGACGTGCCGATAGGCATGACAAAGGGCATGGAGATAAGCATATCCCCATCTTTAGCAAATATTTTTTTTCCTTTTTTGTCAAAATACAAAAAAATTATTTTCATTTTTATTTTTCAGGCCAGTTCCTCCTATTTTTAGTTATCCTTTCTCAAAATAAATTTATTTTTAAGACATAATAATCCTTTTATGGTCTCAACAACAAAGTAAAACGAGCATTAAGTCATTAAATCAAATTCGTTTATATATATATATATATTCATTACATTTTTCTTCCAAAAAGAAAACACAAAGACAGCGGGACTCTATTAGAAACCTCCAAAAAGCATTCTCGCTCTCACCTTCTCTTTCTTTTTTTTCTCTATGTCTCCCTCTAATACCCTCCATCCTGCGGATTATGCACTTTCCTGAGTGGCGAGCTAAAGAGCCTCCACTACCTAATCCATACCACCCCCAGACGAAGTGGATGGCACCAAAGATGAAGGAACCATAATAGATTCCCGAATATAAGAGATCACAGAAGCCACCCAGTTTCGCAAATCTCTCATCCAGGTAGTCGACAGTTGGACATGACGCAAGAAAAATAAGAAAAGAGCAAATCAGTCAGCTTGAAGCAAAAGAAGAAATCAAAAAGACCAAAGTCAAAGAACTAAAAGGTATACCTATTGATGAAGGACGTCCTCCGTCAGCCCCAACACCTTCTGTTACGTCGCATTGGGATTATGGATCATACTCACCGATCCTACCTTAGGCATTATGATGTTGTAGGAAGGAGGAGACAACCACAAAAATTAAACCTTCGAGTCGTCGCTGTTGTTGATGTCGACGCACCACCAGCACTATGCGCAGACCCCATTGGCACACTCGTTCGCCCACCAAAATCTGTACGAGGAATAGGAATAATGTCATATATACTGGGCCGTATCAGCCAACTTGACACAAAATCAACATAATCATAGGTCTCCTTTGTGTCTATATACGACGAGCAAGGATCATCGACAATCGTCGCTTCCCTCGCCTCCTCATACATCTCCAACACCCACCTTATGTACTTGACTCGGATTGCAGGTGGAACCATCACATCATTATACAACACCTGATGGACTACTCTCTCCCCTAGATAGTACGAGTATACAAACTCGTGTGCTAGTAGTCGACGAAGGTGTGCGTTCCCCCACTTACCCCTGTATGATGGATAGCCATCCCATAGGGATAAAAGTTCACCTATAAGTGCTCCAAAAGAAAATAAATTTCTAGAAAAGGACATCGAAGAAAAATGGTCTAAAGATGAAATAAGAATTTACCCGATCACTCGTCAATCCATTCAAGACTTGGCGTTCCATCGCCAAAGAAGGAGACTACATCGACTGTCATTTGGACTTTCACCACCGGTACATACAGTAGAAGTCCCCCATTAAATCATAATTTAAACCTATCAAATGGGTGTAGACACCACATTCTAGGACACCCTAAGCCTCTCCTTAGGCTCATAGCACTTCCCCTTTCCATCGCAAACCTAGGTCGCACTCCGAGTACCGCTATCTATAGACCATCGGGTGCTATCGACCCCCGAATTGACCCCTATCACCTCCATCGTCAGAATGAAAGCTCTTTGAATCTTTGAATGGCACTAAAACCCCTTTCCAATGGTCCGTCCCATGTGCAAAATAGCATAACCATTTGGGCGAATGATCAGTTTTCCCCCGAAAATTGATATGGATGCCACCGGGCGCTCCCGAGCTCCATTTGAACAAAGTCAACTCTTCAACTCAAAAAAGAAATAATGAATCTATGAAGGTCACTGAATACCCTTTCTAATTATCCTCATGCATGAATATGACATACGGTGCTGACGAACGATCCATTTTACTCCGAGAGGTCACTGGACGCTTCCGGGCCCCAGTTGATTAAGGTCAAATTTTTGAACCAAGGATAACTTTTTGGAATGTCGAAGTAAATCTCATAACCTTACCAATGGTTCACCCATGCATGATTCTGACTTTCCATGCGGACGAACGATCCGTTTGCGTCCCACGATCTCCCATCCAAAGGACCGACATGCTATTCTGATCCATATTTGACCCAAAGTCAACGCTCAGATCCAAAAGAAGTCCAAAGGACTATCGAAGGCCTCTGAAATACCTTTCTAACAGTGTTCCCTGTGCATGATTTGCATAAATGGATTTTTCTCTATAGTAATTTTTGTATAAAAGTTCATACGGGATTGCCAATTGGTAGACCCTGAACCCTGCCTATCGGCATAGTGACAAGGATGACCTATCGCTAGGCACCCTGTGGGGTACGTCGATTGGCATCCCCCTGACCCTATAAATGAGGTCCATGACCTCACTCCCAACACACATAATAAACGCATCACCTTCAGTGATCTGAACAACATTCTCTCAAAATCAACGAAGTTCCATTTGAGAAGTCACATTCAAGCCTAAATCCCCATCATTTTTGCACCCAATTTGACAAATTTCCTCCTCTCTCATTAACATTCAAAGGAGTTCATCCAAGATTCAAGCTTAAGCTCCAAAGAATGTCAAATCCCTTCCCCATCTCTTTTAAATCTCTTATTTTTGCATAAATTAGTTTAGATTCATAGTCTAGTTCCATTTTATTTCATACATATTAACATCTACCGTTTTATTAGTATATTGCACATACTTTATTTTTCATAAAAAATCGAAAAATAAATAAAAGAGGCTAATACTTATAAATTCCGAACAGAATTATCCCCCACACTTTTTTTTCCAAAACTAGAAACCCATCTTCTACAAGCACACACCTAATAAAATTTCATTTGAATCTATGGGATAAACCCCACCCCTATTATATATTCAAACTACGTGGACTTTGATGCCTTTATAGCCGACATAGGCGTCTCAAATCGAAATCCGAGGCTCGAGTCCAATTTTTAAATTTATTTTATTTTTCAAATTTCTCAAAATCCCTCATTTTTATCACATATACATATTGTAGACACCCCATTCTGTTACCCCCCTAATTCTCCTTAGGTCCCTAATACCTCCCTTCATCACTGTAAACCCTGATCACGTCCCGAGTACTGACCTGAAAGCCATCGGGCATTCCCCGGCTCAGTTTGACTCCAAAGTCAAACTCTTCATCTTGAGTGAGACTCAATGAATCTTCAAAGGGCACTGAATACCGTTTCCAACGGTCTGTCTCGTGCACGATTTTGACTTACCATGCGGACGAACAATCCGTTTGCATCCGAAACCTGACCTAGAGGCCACCGAGCGCTCCCGGGATCTATTTGACCTATGTCAACTCTTCAGCTTGACTGAGGCTAACTGAATCACCGAAGGGCATTGAATACCTTTTCTAACGGTCTGTCCCGTGCACGATTCCGACTTTCCATGGGGAGGAACGATCCGTTTGACTCCGGGAGGCCTCCAAGTCCTTCCCGGGCCCGGTTGACCAAAGTCAACTATCCAAACCGGGTCAAAATCTTTGTAATTCGAAGTACATCTCCTAACCTTTTCAACGGTCCACCCCGTACACGATTCAGACTTACCATACGGACGAACGATCCGTTTGCGTCCGAGCAATTCCCTGACCAATGGACCGACAAATCCTTCCGAGCCATATTTGACCCAAAGTCAACTCCCGAAACCAGGAGAAGTCCAAAGGTCTTTTGAAGGTATTTAAATTAGCTTTCCAACGGTTTGCCCTCGACGAACAATTTTCCAAAAAGGCTTGAAGTGCACTACCAAATGGCAAGTTCCAGACCCTGCCTATCGGCACCTGCCGATAAGCAGGAGCAGGTCTGTACCGATCAGCACCCACCTGGGCCTATAAAAGGAGGCCTTCACCTCATTTGAAAGGAGATCCCAGATCTGATAAAAATCACTCTGAACGAAACCCAGAAACCTCTCTCGAAGGCAGCGTGATTTCAACATCGAAATCCCCTTTTTACTTCAACTTTTCATCATCATTTTAATCAAACTTGGTGAATTAACCACCCTCCATCATCATCCAAGTGCAAGGGCTAATCTCCAACATTCAAGATCAAGCTCAAGATCTTCAAGAAGGTCCAAATTTCTCTATTTTCTCTTAAACTCTCAATAACTTGTTTTCTTATTTAGCACTTTTATTACCTCATCTCACACATCCAAATATACTTTTTTATTTAGTATTATTGCACATCTTTTATTTTCATAAAACCCAAAAAACAAGAAAAAGTGGGTTTGCTCATAAATTCCAAGTAGGGCTTCTCACACCTTTTCCACACTTTTCTCACAACTAAAACACTTTTTCTACGCGCGCACACACACACACACACACACACACTTACAAATAAGAGATCCCCTATTTGGATTTATGGGATAACCCCCACACCTCGTTTTGTATGCGAACTACGTGGACTTTGATGCCTTTATAGGCTACGTAGGCATCTTGACGTAAAACCCGAGACTCGAGTCCTCTTTCTCATTTTTTCACCCATTTTCTATCTTTTCTAAATCCATTTTCGTTATATTCTATATACTTTCCCTTAATAACGTATTGCTCCATATGCGTTATCGTTCCATTATAATGATCAACGTGGGGGTAATCACGTAAATCTTATTTTTCTAATATTATACCTTCCTACGGATGACTCACTTTATCTCTTCCATGATACAAGTCGAAGATTACTACCTCCATTCTATATATACACATGCACACATATCACGAGGGAAACAAAAGGAAAATAGCAAATATTCATCGGAGACCGAAAGGGCGGAATGGGAGCCTAACACCTTCCCATTTTGTAACAAGGCCCCCGAACCCTTATCGATTCATCTTGGTTTCGAACGCACCATTATGTCTTTGGATACAATCCTATGGGGTGGTTTCCCCTTATTCCTTTGTCTGTTTTGAGTAAAATAGACTAGCGACTCTGAATCTCTCTACATTTTTACACCACAAACGACGCCGGCCGAAGCGCTCCCGAGAGGGATGCGCGGGACCCGAAGGATCCTTTCCAACACGTTCCCTCCCGCGCGGCGAGGATCGGGGATGGCCACAGTGGAGACTCTGCTGGGGATATATGCATTTTGTGGGCTTGAATATATTTGCATGAATGCTAAATTTTCTAATGTTTCCCCCATATTTGTGTGTTCCCCTTTCTCATATGTATCCCATGCTTATTCTTATGTTCACACACTTGTAGAAAATTCTCCATGTACACTTCACACCACGTGCACCTAGGATCACATGTATATCCCCATATTGCATGCATCACCCATCCATACATGGTGTACCTTCGGGGGTACTTATACTTTGCTCCCTGGTTGGCATAATCAAGAAGGGCATTCTCATCATAAGATACCAATAAGCATGATTCACACAACATCACCAAAGAGCATTGATATTAACCAAATTTAACCCAGTAACTGGAGGGTCACTTCGTGATGGTCACTGGTCCGAAAGGTCGCAGGTAGCCTAAGCGATATGACTCTCACCTTTCATTGGCCAAGTACCTTTGACGTATATCGAACGGTTCCCCAGCATCGTACCGCTTGACCGAAGTCATGACGTGAGGTATATCGCAGGGAATTCGTTCACGTACGTCGAGTATATCGAATTCTCTCTCATACGTACCGCCCCCACGAGGTATATGGTGAGGCAATTCACGTACACTCAGGTATATCAAATGGCTTGTCCACACGTACCGATTGCCCGCAATATCTAGACGTATATCGTTGAAGTCACGCCAAAGGGGGGAACCCATGCCGATTCACCCAACCAACTGTATACCCGCTTATAGGTGTCAAACCTAGGACACGCACTTTAGATTACCGGTTTCAACCCGAAACTTTGCCGAAATTCCGGGTCGGCCTGCCGCCCAATTTTTGCGCATTTTTAAAATGGGACCCTGTCCGTGAGCCTGGTTACAAGTCCAAACCATAGCTTTGCATATACTAAAACCCCTTTTTTTCCACGTTCAGGTCCCGTCTGGCATTGCATTTGGGGGAATTAAATGCAAGTGAAAACATAATAATCATAATAATTATGCTGAGTTCCGTCTCCAAAAACATTTCTCCCTTCTTTATCAAAAATCCAAAAACATTTCTCCCTTATTAAACAAAATCCAAAAACATTTCTCCCTTCTTTATCAAAAATCCAAAAAAAAAAAAATTCTTCCCGTTTTCAAAAAAAATAAATCTCATCCTGTGCCTTCTATGGTCGATCGCAAGCCCTTGGCCTGGCTCCCTATTGGCTTCGGTCTTCAGTCAAATCACCCTGAATTTTCATCCGTTCTTTTACTACTTCTTCCGAGTCCGAAATCCATCCATCTTTCATGGAGAATACAGATCAAGAACCAGTCATACAACCGGATCTGACGACAGTCTTATCTCAGCTCGTGTCCAAGATTGACAACCTCCAAATCGAGGTCCGAGAGATGCAATGAAATGAAGTTCCTATTCCTCAAGAGCCCGAGGCCCTGTTCCCCCGTGCTATGGGTCCACCCGAGCCTATCTGAGTTCCGAAAGAATATCAACACGCTTCACGTGCCCCTCCTACCAATGGGCCGCCGGATGCCCATCTTCCCATGCCAAACATTGCCCATCCTATGGCTAACCTTCACTTATAAATTCCAAACCTGCACTTATATACATATAACCTGCACTTATATGTAATACTTATAAATTCCGAACGAAATTATCCCCCCCCCCCCCACTTTTTTTTTCCAAAACTAGAAACACATTTTCTACAAGCACACACCTAATAAAATTCCGTTTGAATCTATGGGATAAACCCCACCCCTATTCTATATTCAAACTACGTGGACTTTAATGCTTTTATAGCCGACATAGGCGTCTCAAATCAAAATCGAAGACTCGAGTCCAATTTTTAAATTTATTTTATTTTTCAAATTTCTCAAAATCCCTCATTTTTATCACATATACATATGGTAGACACCCCATTCTGTTACCCCCCTAACTCTCCTAAGGTCCCTAGTACCTCCCTTCATCACTGTAAACCCATGTGACGTCCCGAGTATTGACCTAAAAGCCATCGGGCACTCCCCGACTCAGTTTAAACCCAAAGTTAAACTCTTCATCTCGACCGAGACTCAATGAATCTTTAAAGGGCACTGAATAACCTTTCCAACGGTCTGCCCCGTGCGCGATTTTGACTTACCATGCGGACGAACGATCCGTTTGTGTCCGAAACCTGACCTAGAGGCCACCGGGCGCTCCAAGGATCTATTTGACCAAGTCAACTCTTCAGCTCAACCGAGGCTAAATGAATCATCGAAGGGCACTGAATACCCTTTCAAACGGTCCGTCCCGTGCACGATTCCGACTTTCCATGGGGACGAACGATCCGTTTGACTCCAGGAGGCCTTCGAGTGCTTCTCGGGCCCGGTTGACCAAAGTCAACTCTCCAAATCGGGTCAAACTCTTTATAATTCGAAGTACATCTCCTAGCCTTTCCAACGGTCTGCCCCGTACATGATTCCGACTTACCATACGGACGAACGATTCATTTGTGTCCGAGCGATTCCCTGTCCAATGGACCGTCAAATGCTTCCAAGCCATATTTGCCCAAAGTGAACACCCGGACCTGGGAGAAGTCCAAAGGAATTTCGATGGTCTCTGAATTAACTTTCCAACGGCATGCTTCGTGCACGATTCTGACCAACGGTTTGCCCTCGACGACCGATTTTCCGAAAAGGCTTGAAGCGTACTACCAAATGGCAGGTTCCAGACCCAGCCTATCGGCACCTGCCGATAGGAAGGAACATGTCTATGCTGATCATCACCCACCTGGGCCTATAAAAGGAGGCCTACACCTCATTTGAAATGAGAGCCCAGATCTGATAAAAATCTCTCTGAACGAATACCAGAAACCTCTCTCGAAGGGAGCGTAATTTCAACATCAAAATCCCCTTTTTACTTCCACTTTTCATCATCATTTTCATCAAACTTGATTAATTAACCGCCCTCCATCATCATCTTAGTGCAAGGGCTACTCTACAACATTCAAGATCAAGCCCAAGATCTTCAAGAAGGTCCAAATTTCTCTACTTTCTCTTAAATTCTCTTAAAGTCTCAATAACTTATTTTCTTATTTAGCACTTTTATTACCTCATCTCACACATCCTAATATCCTTTTTTATTTAGTATTATTGCACATCTTTTATTTTCATAAAACCCAAAAAATAAGAAAAAGAGGGTTTGGTCATAAATTCCAAGTAGGGATTCTCACACCTTCTCCACACTTTTCTCATAACTAAAAAACTTTTTCTACGCACACACACACACACTTTCAAATAAGATATCCCCTATTTGGATTTATGGGATAAACCCCACCCCTCATTTTGTATGCGAACTACGTGGACTTTGATGCCTTTATAAGCTACGTAGGCATCTTGGGGTAAAATCGGAGAGTTGATTTCTCTTTCTCACCTTTTCTCTCATTTTCTATCTTCTCTAAATCCTTTTTCCTTATAATCTATATACTTGCCCTTAATAACGTATTGCTCCATATGCGTATCGTTCCATTATAACGATTAACGTAAGGGTAATCACGTAAATCTTATTTTTCTAATATTATAGCTTCCTACGGATGACTCACTTTATCTCTTCAATGATACAAGTCGAAGATTACTACCTCCACTGTATATATACACATGCACACATATCACGAGGGAAACAAAAGGAAAATAGCAAATATTCATGAGAGACTAAAAGGGCAGAATGGGTGCCTAACACCTTCCCATTTTGTAACAAGGCCTCCGAACCCTTCTTGAATCATCTTGGTTTCGAACGCACCAGTATGTCTTTGGATGCCATCCTACGGGGTATCTTCCCCATTTTCCTTTGTCTGTTTTGAGTAAAATAGACTGGCGACTCTGAATCTCTCTACAATTTTACACCACAAACGACGCCGACCGAAGCGCTCCCGAGAGGGATGCGCAGGACCCGAAGGATCATTTCCAACACGTTCCCTCCCTCGCGGCGAGGATCGAGGATGGCCGTAGTGGCGACACTGCTGGGGATATGTGCATTTTTTGGGCTTGAATCTATTTGCATGAATTCTAAATTTGCTTATGTTTCCCCCATATTTTCATGTTCCCCTTTCTCATATGTATCCCATGCTTATGCTTATGTTCACACACTTGTAGAAAATTCTCCATGTACACTTCACACCACGTGCACCTAGGATCACATGTATATCCCCATGTTGCATGCATCACCCATCCATACTTGGTGTACCCTCGGGGGTACTTATACTTTGCTCCCTGTTTGGCATAATCAAGAAAGGCATTCTCATCATAAGATACCAATAAGCATGATTCACACAACATCACCAAAGAGCATTGATATTGAACAAATTTTACCCAGTAACTGGAGGGTCACTTCGTGATGGGCACTGGTCTGGAAGGTCGCAGGTAGCCTAAGCGATATGACTCTCACCTTTCATTGGCCAAGTACCTTCGACGTATATCGAACGGTTCCCCCGCATCGTACCGCTTGATCGAAGTCATGACGGGAGGTATATCACAGGGAATTCGTTCACGTACGTCGAGTATATCGAATTCGCTCTCACACGTACCGCCCCCACGAGGTATGTGGTGAGGCAATTCACGTACACTCAGGTATATCAAATGGGTTGTCCACACGTACTGATTGCCCGCAAGATCAAGACATATATCGTGGAAGTCACGCCAAAGGGGGAAACCCATGTCGATTCACCCAACCAACTGTATACCCGCATATAGGTGTCAAACCTAGGTCATGCACTTTAGATTGTCGGTTTCAACCTGAAACTTTGTCAAAATTCGGGGTCGGCCTGCCGCCTAATTTTTGCGCATTTTTAAAATGGGACCCTGTCCGTGAGCCTGGTTACAAGTCCAAACCATAGCTTTGCACATACTAAAACCCCTATTTTTCCAGGTTCGCGTCCCGTCCGGAATTTCGTTTAGGAGAATTAAATGCAAGTAAAAAAACATAATAATCATAATAATCATGCTGAGTTCCGTCTCCAAAAAAATTTCTCCCTTCTTTATCAAAAACCCAAAAAAATTTCTCCCTTATTTATCAAAATCCAAAAACATTTCTCCCTTCTTTATCAAAAATCCAAAAACATTTCTGCCCTCTTTACCAAAAATCCAAAAAAAAAAAAAACAAATTTCTTCCCTTTTAAAAAAAAAATAAATCTCATCCTATGCCTTCTCAGGTCGATCGTAAGCCCTTGGCCTGGCTCCCTATTGGATTCGTTCTTTAGTCAAATCACCCAGAAGTTTCATCTGTTCTTCAACTACTTCTTCCGAGTCAGGAATCCATCCATCTTTCATTGAGAATACAGATCAAGCACCAGTCATACAACCAGATCTGACGATAGTCTTGTCTCAGCTCGTGTCCAAGATTGACAACCTCCAAATCGAGGTCCGAGAGATGCAATGAAATGAAGTTCCTATTCCTCAAGAGCCCGCGGCCCTGTTCCCACGTGATATGGGTCCACCAGAGCCTATCGGGGTTCCGGAAGAATATCAGCACGCTCCACGTGCCCCTCCTGCCAATGGGCCGCCGGCTGCCCATCTTCCCATGCCAAACATTGCCCAGCCTATGGCTAACCTGCACTTATAAATTCCAAACCTGCACTTATATACATATAACCTGCACTTATATGTAATACTTATATATTTCGAACGGAATTATCCCCTCCCCCACTTTTTTCTTCCAAAACTAGAAACGCATTTTCTACAAGCACACACCTAATAAAATTTCGTTTTAATCAATGGGATAAACCCCACCCCTATTCTATATTCAAACTACGTGGACTTTTATGCCTTTATAGGCTACATAGGCGTCTCAAATCAAAATCGAAGACTCGAGTCCAATTTTTAAATTTATTTTATTTTTCAAATTTCTCAAAATCCCTCATTTTTATCACATATACATATTGTAGACACCCCATTTTGTTTACCCCCTAACTCTCCTAAGGTCCCTAGTACCTCCCTTCATCACTGTAAACCCATGTGATGTCCCGAGTACGGACCTGAAAGCCATCGGGCACTCCCCGGCTCAGTTTGACCCCAAAGTTAAACTCTTCGTCTCGATCGAGACTCAATGAATCTTTAAAGGGCACTGAATACCCTTTCCAGCGTTCTGCTCCGTGTGTGATTTTGACTTACCATGCGAACGAACGAACCGTTTGCGTCTGAAACCTGACCTAGAGGCCACCGGGCGCTCTCGAGATCTATTTGACCTAAGTCAAATCTTCAGCTCGACTGAGGCTAAATGAATCGTCGAACGACACTGAATACCCTTTTTAGCGGTCTGTCCCGTGCGTGATTCTGACTTTCCTTGCGGACGAATGATCCGTTTGACTCCGGGAGGCCACCGATCGCTTCCCGGGCCCGATTTACCCAAGTCAACTCTCCAAACTGGGTCAAACTCTTTGCAATTCAAAGTACATCTCCTAACCTTTCCAACAGTCTACCCCATAAGCGATTCAGACTTACCATGCTGAGATATGATCCGTTTGCGTCCGAGCGATTCCCTGTCCAATGGACCGACAAATGCTTCCGAGCCATATTTGACCCAAAGTCAACTAACGAACCTGGGAGAAGTCGAAAGGAATTTTGAAGGTTTCTGAATTAACTTTCCAATGGTAAGCCCCATGTACGATTCTAACCAACGATTTGCCCTCGACAGCCAATTTTCCGAAAAAGCCTGAAGCGCACTGCCAAACGGCAAGTTCCAGACCCTGTCTATCGGCACCTGCCGATAGGCAGGAACAGGTCTATGTCGATCCTTACCCACCTGGGCATATAAAATGAGTCCTTCACTAATTTCAAAGGAGATCCCAGATCTGATAAAAATCTCTCTGAACGAATCCCAGAAACCTCTCTCGAAGGCAGCGTGATTTCAACATCCAAATCCCCTTTTTACTTCCACTTTCAATCATCCTTTTCATGAAACTTGGTGAATTAACCACCATCCATCATCATCCAAGTGCAAGGGCTACTTTCCAACATTCAAGATCAAGATCAAGATCTTCAAGAAGTTCCAACTTTCTATACTTTCTATTAAATTCTCTTAAACTCTCAAAAACTTATTTTCTTATTTACCACTTTATTACCTCATCTCACACATCCTAATATACTTTTTTATTTAGTATTATTTCACATCTTTTATTTTCATAAAACCCAAAAAACAAGAAAAAGAGGGTTTGCTCATAAATTGCAAGTAGGGATTCTCACACCTTTTCCACACTTTTCTCACAACAAAAACACTTTTTCTATGCACACACACACACCCACTTACAAATAAGATATCCACTATTTTGATTTATGGGATAAACCCCACCCCTCATTTTGTATGCGAACTACGTGGACTTTGATACCTTTATAGGTTACGTAGGCATCTTGGGTTAAAACCCGAGACTCGAGTCTTCTTTCTCACTTTTTTTCTCAATTTCCATCTTATCTAAATCCATATTCCTTATATTCTATATACTTGCCCTTAATAACGTATTTCTCCATATGCGTTATCGTTCCATTATAACGATCAACGTAGGGGTAATCACGTAAATCTTATTTTTCTAATACTATAACTTCCTATGGATGACTCACTTTATCTCTTCCATGATGAAAGTCGAAGATTACTACATCCATTCTATATATACACATGCACATATCACGAGGGAAACAAAGGGAAAATAACAAATATTCATGAGAGACCGAAAGGGTAGAATGGGTGCCTAACCATAGCAAATATTATCGGTTACAAGTCCAAACCATAGCTTTGCATATGCTAAAACCCCTATTTTTCGAGGTTCGGGTCCCGTACGACATTGAATTTAGGAGAATTAAACGCAAGTGAAAACATAATAATCATAATAATCATGGTGAGTTCCGTTTCCAAAAAAATTTCTCCCTTCTTTATCAAAAATCCAAAAATATTTCTCCCCTCTTTATCAAAAATCCAAAAAAAAAAATCTTCCCTTTTCAAAAAAAAAAATCTCATCCTGTGCCTTCTCTGGTCAATCCCAAGCCCTTGGCCTGGCTCCCTATTGGCTTCGTTCTTCAGGCAAATCACCCCGAAGTTTCATCCGTTCATCTACTACTTCTTCCGAGTCCGAAATCCATCCATCTTCCATGGAGAATACAGATCAAGAACCATCCATACAGCTAGATCTGACGACAGTCTTGGCTCAGCTCGTGTCCAAGATTGACAACCTCCAAATCGAGGTTCGAGAGATGCAATGAAACCAAGTTCCTATTCCTCAAGAGCCCGAGGCCCTGTTCTCCCATGCTATGGTTCCACCCGATCCTATCTGGATTCCGAAAGAATATCAGCACGCTCCACATGCCCCTTCTGCCAATGGGCCGCCGGCTGCCCATCTTCCCATGCCAAACATTGCCCAGCCTATGGCTAACCTGCACTTATAAATTCCAAACCTGCACTTATTTACATATAACTTGCACTTATATGTAATACTTATAAATTCCGAACGAAATTATCCCCCCCACTTTTTTTTTTCAAAAACTAGAAACACATTTTCAACAAGCACACACATAATAAAATTCCGTTTGAATCAATGGGATAAACCCCACCCCTATTCTATATTCAAACTACGTGGACTTTTATGCCTTTATAGGCTACATAGGCGTCTCAAATCAAAGTCCAAGACTCGTGTCCAATTTTTAAATTTATTTTATTTTTAAAATTTCTCAAAATGCCTAATTTTTATCACATATACATATTGTAGACACCACATTCTGTTACCCCCTAACTCTCCTAAGGTCCCTAGTACCTCCCTTCATCACTGTAAACCCAGGTCACATCCCGAGTACTGACTTGAAAGCCATCGTGCACTCCCCGACTCAGTTTGACCCCAAAGTCAAACTCTTCGTCTCGACCGAGACTCAATGAATCTCTAAAGGGCACTGAATACCCTTTCTAACGGTCTGCCCCGTGCGCGATTTTGACTTACCATGCAGACGAATGATCCGTTTGCATCCGAAACCTGACCTAGAGGCCACCGGGTGCTCCCGAGCTCTATTTGACCTAAGTCAACTCTTCAACTCAACTGAGGCTGAATGAATCATCGAACGGCACCGAATACCCTTTCCATCGGTCTATCCAGTGTGCGATTCTGATTTTCCATGCGGACAAACGATCCGTTTGACTTCAGGAAGCCCCCGAGAGCTTCCCAGGCCCGGTTGACCAAAGTCAACTCTCCAAACTGGGTCAAACTCTTTGTAATTCGATGTACATCTCCTAACCTTTTCAACGGTCCGCCCTGTACGCGATTCAGACTTACCATGCGGAGATACGATCCGTTTGCGTCCGAACGATTCCCGGTCCAATGGACCAATAAATGCTTTCGAGCCATATTTGACCAAAAGTCAACTACCGACATGGGAGAAGTACAAAGGAATTTCGAAGGTCTCTGAATTAACTTTCCAACGGTATGCCCCGTCCACAATTCTGACCAACAGCTTGCCCTCGACGGCCGATTTTTTGAATAAGCCTGAAGCGCACTGCCAAACGGCAGGTTCCAGACCCTGCCTATTGGCCCCTACCGATAGGCAGGAACAGGTCTATGCCGATCAGAACCCACCTAGGCCTATAAAAGGCGGCCTTCACCTCATTTTAAAGGAGAGCCCAGATCTAATAAAAATCTCTCTGAACGAATCCCAGAAACCTCTCTCGATGGTAGTGTGATTTCAACATCCAAATCCTCTTTTTACTTCCACTTTTCATCATCCTTTTCATCAAACTTGGTTCATTTACCACCCTCCATCATCATCCAAGTGCAAGGGCTACTTTCCAACATTTAAGATCAAGCTCAAGATCTTCAAGAAGTTCCAACTTTCTCTACTTTCTCTTAAATTCTCTTAAACTCTAAATAACTTATTTTCTTAATTAGCACTTTATTACCTCATCTCACACATCCTAATATACTTTTTTATTTAGTATTATTGCACATCTTTTATTTTCATAAAACCCACAAAACAAGAAAAAGAGGGTTTGCTCATAAATTGTAAGTAGGGATTCTCACACCTTTTCCACACTTTTCTCACAACAAAAACACTTTTTCTATGCACACACACACACACACTTACAAATAAGAGATCCCCTATTTGGATTTATGGGATAAACCCCACCCCTCGTTTTGTATGCGAACTACGTGAACTTTGATGCCTTTATAGGATACGTAGGCATCTTGGGTTAAAACCCGAGACTCGAGTCCTCCTTTTCACTTTTTCTCTCATTTTTTATCTTATCTAAATCCATTTTCCTTATATTCTATATACTTGCCCTTAATAACATATTGCTCCATATGCGTTATCGTTCCATTATAACGATCAACGTAGGGGTAATCACGTAAATCTTATTTTTCTAATACTATACCTTCCTACGGATGACTCACTTTATCTCTTCCATGATACAAGTCGAAGATTACTACCTCCATTCTATATATACACATGCACACATATCACGAGGGAAACAAAGGGAAAATAGCAAATATTCATGAGAGACCGAAAGGGCAGAATGGGTGCCTAACCACAGAAAATATTCCTGGTTATAAGTCCAAACCATAGCTTTGCATATACTAAAACCTTTATTTTTCCAGGTTCGGGTCCCGTACGGCATTGCATTTAGGAGAATTAAATGCAAGTGAAAACGTAATAATCATAATAATCATGCTGAGTTCCATTTCGAAAAATATTTCTCCCCTCTTTATCAAAAATCCAAAAACATTTCTCCCTTATTTATCAAAATCCAAAAACATTTCTCCCTTCTTTATCAAAAATCCAAAAACATTTCTCCCCTCTTTATCAAAAATCCAAAAAAAAAACAAATTCTTCCCTTTTTCAAAATAAATAAATCTCATCCTGTGCCTTCTCTGGTCGATCGCAAGCCCTTGGCCTGGCTCCCTATTAGCTTCGGTCTTCAGTCAAATCACCCCGAAGTTTCATCCGTTCTTCTACGACTTCTTTCGAGTTCGGAATCCTTCCATCTTCCATGGAGAATACAGATCAAGCACTAGTCATACAGCTGGATCTGACGACAGTCTTGGCTTAGCTCGTGTCCAAGATCGACAACCTCAAAATCGAGGTTCGAGAGATGCAATGATATTAAGTTCCTATTCCTCAAGAGCCCGAGGCCCTATTCTCCCATGCTATGGTTCCACCCGATCCTATATGGATTCCGAAAGAATATTAGCACGCTCCACGTGCCTCTTCTGCCAATGGGCCGCCGGCTTCCCATCTTCCCATGCCAAACATTGCCCAGCCTATGGCTAACCTGCACTTATAAATTCCAAACCTGCACTTATATACATATAACCTTCACTTATATGTAATACATATAAATTCCGAACGGAATTATCCCCCCCACTTTTTTTTCAAAAACTAGAAACACATTTTCTACAAGCACACACCTAATAAAATTCCGTTTGAATCTATTGGATAGACCCCATCCCTATTCTATATTCAAACTACGTGGACTTTTATGCCTTTATAGGCTTCATACGCGTCTCAAAGCAAAGTCCAAGGCTCAAGTCCAATTTTTAAATTTATTTTATTTTTCAAATTTCTCAAAATCCCTCATTTTTATCACATATACATATTGTAGACACTCCATTATGTTACCCCCTAACTCTCCTAAAGTCCCTAATAACTCCCTTCATCACTGTAAACCCAGGTCACGTCCCGAGTACTGACCTGAAAGCCATCAGGCACTCCCCGACTCAGTTTGACCCCAAAGTCAAACTCTTCGTCTTGATCGAGACTCAACGAATTTATAAATGGCACTGAATACCCTTTCCAACGGTCTGCCCCGTGCGCGATTTTGACTTACCATGCAGACGAACGATCCGTTTGCATCCGAAACCTGACCAATAGGCGACCGGGTGCTTCCGAGCTCTATTTGACCTAAGTAAAGTCTTCAACTTGACTGAGGCTGAATGAATCACCGAACGACATTGAATACCCTTTCCAGTAGTCTGTCCCGTGCGCGATTCCGACTTTCCATGCGGACGAACGATCCATTTGACTCTGGGAGGCCACCGAGAGCTTCCCGAGCCTGGTTGACCAAAGTCAACTCTCCAAACCGGGTCAAACTCTTTGTAATTCGATGTACATCTCCTAACCTTTCCAACGGTCTGCCCTGTACGCGATTCAGACTTACCATGCGGAGATACGATCCGTTTGCGTCCGAGCGATTCCCTGTCCAATGGACCAATAAATGCTTCCGAGCCATATTTGACCCAAAGTCAACTACTGACCTGGGAGAAGTACAAAGGAATTTCGAAGGTCTCTGAATTAACTTTCGAACGGTTTGCCCCGTCCACGATTCTGACCAACAGTTTGCCCTCGACGGCCGATTTTTTGAATAAGCCTGAAGCGCACTGCCAAACGGCAGGTTCCAGACCCTGCCTATCGGCCCCTACCGATAGGCAGGAACAGGTCTATGCCGATCAGAACCCACCTAGGCCTATAAAAGGAGGCCTTCACCTCATTTTAAAGGAGAGCCCAGATATAATAAAAATCTCTCTGAACGAATCCCAGAAACCTCTCTCGATGGTAGTGTGATTTCAACATCCAAATCCTCTTTTTACTTCCACTTTTCATCATCCTTTTCATCAAACTTGGTTAATTTACCACCCTCCATCATCATCCAAGTGCAAGGGCTACTTTCCAACATTCAAGATCAAGCTCAAGATCTTCAAGAAGTTCCAACTTTCTCTACTTTCTCTTAAATTCTCTTAAACTCTAAATAACTTATTTTCTTATTTAGCACTTTATTACCTCATCTCACACATCCTAATATACTTTTTTATTTAGTATTATTGCACATCTTTTATTTTCATAAAACCCACAAAACAAGAAAAAGAGGGTTTGCTCATAAATTGTAAGTAGGGATTCTCACACCTTTTCCACACTTTTCTCACAACAAAAACACTTTTTCTACGCAAACGAACACACACACTTACCAATAAGAGATCCCCTATTTGGATATATGGGATAAACTCCACCCCTCATTTTGTATGCGAACTACGTGGACTTTGACGCCTTTATAGGCTACGTAGGCATCCTGGGATAAAACCCGAGACTCGAGTCCTCTTTCTCACTTTTTCTCTCATTTTCTATCTTATCTAAATCCATTTTCCTTATATTCTATATACTTGCCCTTAATAATGTATTGCTCCATATGCGTTATCGTTCCATTATAACGATCAACGTAGGGGTAATCACGTAAATCTTATATTTCTAATACTATACCTTCCTACGGATGACTCACTTTATCTCTTCCATGATACAAGTCGAAGATTACTACCTCCATTCTATATATACACATGCACACATATCACGGTGGAAACAAAAGGAAAATAGCAAATATTCATGAGAGACCGAAAGGGCAGAATGGGTGCCTAACGCCTTCCCATTTTGTACCCTCCGAACCCTTCTCGAATCATCTTGGTTTCTCATGCACCAATATGTCTTTGGATGACATCCTTTGGGGTGGATTCCCCTTTTTCCTTTCTCCGTTTTGAGTAAAATAGACTGGAGACTCTGAATCTCTTTACATTTTTACACCACAAACGACGCCGGCCGAAGCGCCCCCGAGAGGGATGCGCGGGACCCTAAGGATCCTTTCCACCACGTGCCCTCCCGCGCGGTGAGGATCAGGGATGGCCACAATGGCGAATCTACTGGGGATATATGTATTTTGTGGGCTTGACTCTATTTTCATCAATGCTATATTTGCTTATGTTTCCCCCATATTTTCATGTTCCCCTTTCTCATATGTATCCCATGCTTATGCTTATGTTCTCAGTTAGGTCAGAATTGACCTCGGTCCTCAGTCATCACCACTCTTGGGTCAGAATTAGCCCCGATCTTCGATCATCACCTGAGTTAGGTCAAAATTGACCTCGTTCCTCGGTCGTCACCACTCTTGGGTCAGAATTGACCCCAGTCTTGGATCGTCACCTGAGTTTGGTCAGAATTGACCTCGGTCCTCGATCGTCACAACTCTTGGGCCAGAATTGGCCCCAGTCTTGGATCATCACCTGAGTTAGGTCAGAATTGACCTCGATTCTCAGTCATCACCACTCTTGGGTCTGAATTTCCCCCGATCTTGGATCCTCACCTGAGTAAGGTCAAAATTGGCCTCAGTCCTCCGTCGTCACCACTCTTGGGTCAGAATTGACCCTCGTCTTGGATCGTCACCTGAGTTAGGTCAGAATTGACCTCGGTCCTCGGTCGTCACCACTCTTGGGTTAGAATTGTCCCCGATCTTGGATTGTCACCTAAGTTAGGTCATAATTGATATCGATCCTTGGCCGTCACCACTCTCAGGTCAGAATTTGCCCTGGTCTTGGATCATCACCTTAGTTAGGTCAGAATTAACCTCGGTACTCGATGGTCACCACTCTCTAGGTCATAATTGACCTCGATAGACCTCTACCCTAAGCCTGCAGATTTGTCTTTCACCCACAAAACTGGTCATCCCCAGCACACTCCTTAGGACCTCAGAATCGGCCTCGACCCTCTGAATCGGTCATACTCCCTCAAAAGCATCATGTGGTGTTTATTCGATGGTCATTATTTTTTCCAAATTCACCCATTGAGGGGCTCTATAGACACCCCATTCTGTTACTCGCTAACTCTACTTAGGTCCCTAGTACCTCCCTTCATCACTGTAAACCCAGGTCATGTCCCGAGTACTGACCTGAAAGCCATCGGGAACTCCCCGGCTCAATTTGACCTAAAAGTCAAACTCTTAATCTCGATCGAGACACAATGAATCTTAAAAGGGCACTAAATACCCTTTCCAACGGTCTACCCTGTGCACTATTCCGACATACCATGCGGACGAACGATCCGTTTTCGTCTCAAACCTGACCTAGAGGCCGCCGAGCGCTCCTGGGATCTATTTGACCTAAGTCAACTCTTCATCTCATCCGAGGGTAAAGGAATCATTGAAGGGCACTGAATACCCTTCCAATGGTCCATCACGTGCATGATTCTGACTTTCCATACGGACGAACGATCCGTTTGACTCCAGGAGGCCATCAAGCGCATCTCGGGCCCGATTGACCAAAGTCAACTCTCCAAATTGGGTCAAACTCTTTGTAATGTCAAATTAAATCTCCTAACCTTTCCAAGGGTCCACCCCGTATGTGATTCGGTCTTACCATACGGACGAATGATCCATTTACGTCCGAGTGATTCCCCATCCAATGGACTGACAAATGCTTCCGAGCCATATTTGACCCAAAGTCAACTCTCGAACCCAGGAGCGGTCTAGAGGACATTCGAAGGTATCTAAATTACCTTTCCAACGGTATGCCCTGTGCGTGATTCTAACCAATGGTTTTCCCTCGGCGACCGATTTTCCAAAAAAGCCTGAAGCGCACTGCCAAATGGCGGGTTCCAGACCCTGCCTATCGGCACCTGCCGATAGGCAGGAATAGGTCTATGCCGATCGGCACCCACCTGGGCTTATAAAAGGAGTCTTTCACCGCATTTTCAAGGGGAGCCCAAATCTGATAAAAATCTCTCTGAACGAATCCTAGAAACCTCTCTCGAAGGCAGCGTGATTTCAACATCCAAATCCCCTTTTTACTTCCACTTTTCATCATCATTTTCATCAAACATGGTGAATTAACCACTCTCCATCATCATCCAAGTGCAAGGTCTACTCTCTAACATTCAAGATCAAGCTCAAGATCTTCAAGAAGGTCCAACTTTCTCTACTTTCTCTTAAATTCTCTTAAACTCTCAATAACTTATTTTCTTATTTAGCACTTTTATTACCTCATCTCACACATCCTAATATACTTTTTATTGAGTATTATTGTAAATCTTTTATTTTCGTAAAACCCAAAACAACAAGAAAAAGAGGGTTTTCTCATAAATTCCATGTAGGGATTCTCATACTTTTTCCACACTCTTCTCATAACTAAAACACTTTTTCTACACACACATGCACTCTTATAAATAAGAGATTCCCCATTTGGATTTATGGGATAAACTCCACCCCTCGTTTTGTATGCGAACTACATGGACTTTGATGCCTTTATAGGCTACATTGGTGTCTCGGGGTAAAACCCGAGACTCGAGTCCTTTTTCTCACTTTTTCTCTCATTTTCTATCTTCTCAAAATCCATTTTCCGTATATTCTTTATTCTTTCCCTTAATAACTTATTGCTCCATATGCATTATCGTTCCATTATAAAAATCAACGTAGGGGTAATCACGTAAATCTTATTTTTCTAATATTATACCTTCCTACGGATGACTCACTTCATATCTTCCATGATACAAGTCCAAGATTCCTACCTCCATTATATATATACGCATGCACACATATCACGGGGGGGAGACAAAAGGAAAATATCAAATATTCATGGGAGACCGAAAGGGCGGAATGGGTGCCTAACACCTTCCCATTTCGTAACTAAGCCTCTGAACCCTTCTTGAATCATCTTGGTTTCGCACGCAACAATATGTCTTTGGATGTTATCCTTCGGGCTGGCTTCGCCCTTTTTTCTTTTGTCTGTTTTGAGTAAAATAGACTTGCGACTCTGAATCTCTCTACATTTTTACACCACAAAAGAAGTTGGCCGAAGCGATCTCGAGAGGGACGCGTAGGACCCGAAGGATCCTTTCCACCACGCGCTCGCCCGCACGGTGTGGATCGGGGATGGCCACCGCACCAAAGTACAAATTTCCTATAAAGATCTCTTCTAGATGATGGAATGTTGGTATTTGCCCCCGAGGAAGGCTATTGTACCATATCTGAGAAATTTCGCTAATGGTTCCTGAGAATGCCCTGCACCTCATTTCATCAGGGACTTCATAAATATCCGCTGCAGCTTGGTAATATTTTATGTGGAGAACATGATCGGTTTTTCCATCATACTTCAGTGCGACCACATGATCCTTGAACTTTGATGGTGTGGGAAAGTCCACAATTGCCTGAATAAATGGAGATCCTTATATAAAGGTCCTTTGGAGAGGGTTTTTGGCATTATCCATTTCCCCTAACTTGTCTTCCAATATTTGAATATATCCTTTCCATGCTTCATTTACGGATTGAGAGTTATTTATGTTCACGCAAGTAACAGATCGTGCACAGTTCTCCTCTTTGGATCTTTCTTTGCGAGCTGCAAGTTTGGGATTTGGATGTGATTGGTTTGAGCCTTCCCTTAAATTATTTGGTTGTTGAGATTTTCTTGACACAGACCGAAGATGATTTTTATTCCTCCTAGGACCCAAATGGTCGAAGGGTGAGGCTCGTCTCAACCTTTCCAGAGCATTTGGTATTTTTGGCATTAGAGTGACGTTTTCCTGTGAATCTGGAATTCTTCTTGGGGAAGTTGTACCAGGTCAATAAGATGGATCACTTAAATTCTCAGAATGGAGAATTTTAGTATGTCTAGATCTTGATCTATAATGTTGATGTGATGAAGATGGTGGATGCATTCTCCTTTGAACGCTTCATTGACTTGACTATGCAGCCGCTCCGTTTTGAACAGTTTGAATGAACTGCATCATAGTTTCATGCATAGACATTTGTCCCCTGGATAAGATTCCCAAGATTTCACTAATATCGTTTGCATTATGAGGGATGTAAGGGTTAGGTAGATTCCCTTCACTATTCCTATTGCTAGATTCCATAATATTAGCATTTATGATGAGATTTTTAGTGAAAAATGATGTTTATAGTCGGTTCCATAGACGGTGCCAATATAATGATTTAAAAAACTATATTGGTTCTAATTAATTAATCATAAATAAATATGAATAAATAAATAAGACACGAGATTTTTAAAGTGGTTCATCCTTATGGAAAATGGCCTACGTCCACTGTTTTGTATTATTGAGAATTTTTCCTTAATCTTAATTATGGTCGCTTATGATTGCTTACCTTGCAATGAGAAGTTTACAATGTATTTATAGCCCTTGGGATGTCATTGTGAATGAATAATATGCCTTTATTGAATAGGCGTATTCGTCCATACATGATAGGTAATGACTGTGATACAATAAACATTGAATATGTCTTGGTCGTTTAGTCTTCCCAACAAGTTGCTCGATATTCTCGGTAGCTCGGTACATGGAGTAGCTCATTACATTTGAACTTGTGCCACGCTGTATGACACATGTCTTCATATAACTGGTCCATGTCGACTGACTAATTTTTATATCAACAGTCCTCATAATTTACCTAGACCCGCATAATTGGTCGCCAAAACTTTAGGTTCTCAAAATTGACATGGTTCCATAGAATTCGTCAACCGTACTTTAGGTGCTCATAATTGACCTCGATCCGTATAATTGGTCACCCCTACTATAGTTCCTCAGAATGGACATTGACTCTCATAATTGATCACCAAAACTTCAGGTCCTCATAATTAACCTCAACCCGTAGAATTGGTCGCCACTACTTTAGGTCCTTAGAATTGACATTCACCTGCAAAATCGGTCAACTATACTTTAGGTCCTCAGAATTAACCTTGGCTAGAAAAATCGATTGCTACTACTATAGGTCATCAAAATTTACCTCGACCGGCTGAATTGGTCGCCATAACTTTAGGACCTAAGAATTGACATCGACCCGCCGAATTGGGCACCCCTACTATAGGTCTTCAGGATTAAGCTCGAACCATAGAATTGGTCACCATAAATTTAGGTCCTCGAATTGAACTTGACCCGCAGAATTGGTCGCATGTACTTTAGTCCTGTAGAATTCCTCACAACAAACTCTAAGGCCTCATAATTGACCATGACCCACAAAATTGGTCGCCCCAAATTTAAGTCCTCAGAATTGACCTTGACCCCCAAAATTGCTTGCCATAACTTTAGTTCCTCGGAATTTACCTCGACTTTTAGAAATAGTTACCCCTACTTAAGGTCCACAGTATTGAACTAAAAGCTTAGAATTGGTCTCCCGAACTTTAGGTCCTCATAATTGACCTTGATCCCCAGGATTGATTGCCATAAATTTAGGTCCTTAGAATTGACATCGCCCGACATAATTAGTCACCCAATATTTAAGTCCTTAGAATTTTCCTTGACCTGTAAACTTAGAATCCCCTACTTTGGGTCCTAATATTTCACCTAAACCCCCATAATCGGTTGCCATAACTATACGACCTATGAATTGACCTCGACCTATAGAATTACTCGCCAAAACTTTAGGTCCTCAGAATTGACCATGACCTGCAGAATCGATCACCCGTACTATAGGTACTCATAATTGACCTGAACACGCAAATTGGTCACCTCTACTATATGTCCTAAAATTGACCTCGACTCGCAAAATTGGTCGCCAGAACACTAATTCCTCACAATTGACCTCGACCCGTAGAATATGTCACCACTACTTTAGGTCCTTAGATTTGACCTCGACCCACATTATTGGTCACACCTACTTTGGGTCCTCTGAATTGATCTTGACTAGAAGAATTGGTATCCACAACTGTAAGTACTCATAATTGACCTCAGAACCACAAATTATCTCCTATACTATAGGTCCTAAAATTCACCTCGACCCACAAAATTGGTCACCACAACTTTAGGTCCTCAGAATTGTCCTCGACCCGAAAAATTGATTGCGATAACTTTAGGTCCTTAGAATTTACCTTGACCTACATAATTTATCATCCCTACTTAAGTTCCTCTTAATTTACATCAACAAACATAATTAGTTACCTACTTAAGCTCCACAAAATTGTCCTCAACCCACAAAATTTATCACTGCAACTTTAGCTCCTCAACATTGACCTTGACCAACATAATTGGTAAACCCTACTTTAGGTCCTCATATTTGACCCCGACCCACAAAATCGGTCACCATGAGTTTAGGTCCTTAAAATTAACCTCGACCCTTTGAATTTTTTACTCCTACTATAGGTCCTTAGAATTGACCTCGACCTGCAAAATAAGTATCGCCTCTACTTTTGGTCGTCATAAGTTACCTCGACCCATAGAATTTTTCTTCATAACTTCAGGTCCTTAGAATTGACCTTGACCCACTAAATCGGCCCCCTTAATTTAGGACCTCAAAATTGAACTTGACCCACAGAATCGATCGCCATCACTTTAGATCGTCATAATTGAACTCGACCACCAAAATCAAGCGCAACACGTTTAGGACCTCAGAATTGACCCCGACCCACAAAATTGGTCACCCCTACTATATGTCCTAAGAATTTACATTGACGTGTAGAATTGGACGCCTCAACTTTACGTCCTCGAACTGACCTCGATGCAAAAAAAATGGCCTCGACCCATAAAATTGGTCTCCCCAACCTTTGAATTGCCTTTGCCCCACAAGATTTGGTCGCCACAACTTCAGGTCTTCAGAATTGACCTTGACTCGTAGAATTGATCACCCCTATTGAAGGTACTAAAAATTGACCTCAATGCATTGAATTGGTCACCCCTACTTTTGTTCCTCATAATTGACGTCAGCCGAAAGAATCGGTCGCCATAACTTTAGGTCCTCAGAATTCACCTCTACCTCTAGAATTGGTAGCCCGTACTATAGGTCCTCGTAATTGAGCGTGACCCCAAGAATTGGTCGCCAAAACTTTAGGTCCTTAGAATTGACCTGGACCCACAGAATTGGTCAACCTTACTTTAGGTGCTCAGAATTTAACGGTAACACCCCTTATTTTAATTTGGTAATTATTTGAGTAAATTAAAAAATTTGAAAAAAAAAATATAGGGATTTAATTATTTTTAATAATTTCATATGTTTGTTTTTATTATTGAAAAAAAAAATCAATCAGTATTAAAATGGAGATTTTATTAAATTTTACTTATATATAAAAATTGGCGGAACTGGGCGTATGATCAAGGCCAATTAATTCAGCTTATGGCCAAATTGATTCGATTTTGGTCAGGGGCGGCGGGGAGTTCGTTTGTCTTTAGGAATCTTTTATTAATCAAACTCTTAATCCTTTATATTTTAACTCTAATTCATGGATGGACATTTAAAATCACCTTTTTCAAAAACTTTTCAACCAAAAGACCTCTCCAAAATCATTCCCTTTCATCTAAAAACCTTAGCCCCAAACCTATTCAAGATTTTAAGGATTAATTGGGGGTTATCTCAAGATTGTTCAAGAACGACTCTTTGCTAATTTTTCGAATTCAATCGTTTATTCAGGATTTGCAAATAATTTTTACTCAGGCACGCATATTCTATTCTCTTCCTTTAGTATCGTACGTTTTATGTGTCGCCTAAACACAAAATCATAATTTTTTCTTGAAAAAAATAGCATCTTAATTAGAAAAAGTGGAAATTAATTATGTTACTATTTTATGAAAACTTTTAATATGAAATAATATTGGAAACCCTTGGGTGCGTAGGTTAGATTATTGAGTTCTGGTTATTTTGGGTGTAGGTTCGCATGTGGTATGGTGTTTATTTGAATAATAAACGTGGCGCGTACACACTCATATAATTTTGTGATTGTTAAAAGTGGGCAATTAATACATATTGAACAAATTTTCATCTTCGTTAATATAAAATTATTAGATGGAAATAATTGTGTCGAGAATGGCGACAAAGTTATTAATTAATTAAATTAAATTGGGCCATTATAATCAAATTGTGTTATTGTTCATATAAATTGTGGTATAGTGTGATTAGTTATTTTTCATATTTGCCATCGCGGGGACGACATGACTTTCGGGTAATATGTTCTCACCTATATAATAGGATGCTTGCTAGGTATGGGAGTAGTGAGTCGGCCTTTGTTGTGGTTTACGCTTTCTAGGTATGGTACTAGTTAGTGTAGATTTTTATGGATTTGATATTCCGGCGTGGGGCTATTTTTTATGTTGTTCCGTCATTACGCTAGCCTAGGCATATGTTTAGGGAGTGATAATTGATAGAAGTTCATCCGATAAATAGGGTAGGGAGTATTTGTACTCTGGGACCCTCATCTATGGGACTAAGGGGTATTTGAGGATGTCACGTCCATAATATGGGTCGTCGTAATAAATAAAACAAATGATAAAATGAGAATTAATACCTAGGATAATAAAAAGGGTATTAAAATATATTGGCATCGTTAATAATTATAGGACCGACAGTTTAAGCGGGTTGGTTAGTTATTGCGACGTGTGGGTGTGTGGCATCTGAATAACTGCAGGGCCGATAATTTAAATTATTTGGTTGGAAATGAAGATGTGTCGTGTGTTAAACCTCACACATAATTACCGGGTTGACGGTTTAAACAAACCGTCTAGCTATGGTGAGGGGAATGGGTGTGGTGTAAAACAGCAGGCATCCCTCAACCAAATAAATAAAATGAGATAAAAATGTAAGATGGAGTTCCACATGTGATGTTAAAGATGATGAAAAATTAATAATTGGATTAACTTAAATTATCTTAAATTAGTGGATAATTGGACTTAAATGTCGACATGACATAGATGAGTATCCTAGCATATGTTGTTTAATTACTCACATTATTTTTAATTATATCGAGTAATTTAAAATATTACATTGTGATATTTATGATGTATAATGCTACTGTCGGGATTCGTGGACCTTATTTGAGGGTAGCAGTGTGTATTCATGGTCAGGGCTCTGAATTTGTGCATTGACAAACCTTGTTTAGGAATTTAGTTTTGGTTTAACAGCATAAGGGCTGGGAGGTACAACTAGTGTTTATTTATTTTGTAAACAATAGATTAGTTTAGTTCTAGTTCCTTCAAATTTTTTTACGAGACACATCTATTGATTTTGCGAGACATTCGGTTCCATAGTTATTTACGATTTTATTCATATACGTCATTATGGGTTCAGTTTATTGGAGCTTGTATTTAATATGAAGATTGGATTATTTAGAGTTTAGCATGGTGATGGATTTTATATCGTATGGGTGATTAATTATTGTGATTAATATAATTATTATCTTGTGGAATGAATTTTATTATGTCTCACATATGTCACATGCTAAGAGTGATAATCTATTTAGTAGCTCCCCATATAGTTTTGGTGTCGGCTGACGGTCGAACTACACGGGGTGTTACAGATGGTATCAGAGCATGGTCTTAAGTCTTGTAGGTTGTGAGTCCATTTTAGTTTCTATGTTGCTTCTCTTTGATTCGGTTTGATGACTTTTACTAATAGTTATTCCTAGTCTTATGTTGTTTTGTTCTTATCTTTTCAGATGGAAAACACCCCGAGAGCTAGAAGTAGGAGAGTGAAGCACCTTATACTCTTGACTCACTTGAGTCTATATTGTATAAGTGTTCATCTAGTTTGGAAATTGTGACAAAATTGTGTTTATCCTAGAATCCAAAGAACCCCAGAGCTTGGTTTGCTATTTCATCTTTCTTGATTGATTTATCTAGACTATATTACTAACATTTACACACAGTAGAATTGATCTCATACATTTCATATTGCATATTATTATGTGTTCATATGTTGAGTCTGTTTAATTCCCTAAATTTGATTTTTAATATTTTTTTGGGATTTTATAAACATTTAAAATAAGTTTTTTTTAATTAAAATTTGTTTTTAAACTTTTTGGGGTCAATCTGCAATTAAGGTTTAATGGTTATATTGGCTATAAGTTACCTTGGGTAGAATCCGAAAGCAGTAGAGACTTCAGGGGGTGTTTGCAATTAATTTTAGACGCGCGTTTGATCTCTTGTAATTGCCCAACATATGTTGTCTTCTGATTGGTGGAGTGTGTGTTTCTTTATAGAGAGTAATCCAGCGATTGTTTACAACCCTTGGATCGTTTTTATCAACGATCTGCATGCGCTCTTTCATAATCCCTGTGAACCACATATGAACCAATCAGGAAAGTTCTAATCACTGCATATCGTGAACCCTTGGATCAAAGTCAATCAACCTTGACTCAATCTGAACCATTGATTTTGAACCTTATTCTCGAATCTTCGTTGCCTCCTATAAAAGGACCCCTTCACTCAGCCTTCTAAAACTTTTGCCATTTCGTCCTTTGGAGAGAAAAGAGAGAGTAGAGAGAAATGAGAGAGAAAGAGAGAAACTAGAAAGAGAGAGAAAGAGTTAGAAACCCTAACCCTAACCCTAAATCGTCAAAACCTTTTCAAACCTAAACCTCTTTCCATGTCCTGTATATACCAAACACAACCTTGAGTGTTTGAGTGGTTGAGAGTTGGTTTGTTTATTTGGTTTGTTGCTGTAACCTCTTTGTTCTTAGATCTTGTGTCCAACTTAAAATTTTTTCTTTAATCTAAGTTTCTGATTTGTAAAAATTTCAAATCTAAGTACGTCGTGTTACATTTCACTTAGATTTACATATTTTTTTTCTCATCTTGAGAAATCTATTGTTGATTCTTTTCTGTAAATGTTTTTAACTTTGAAATCAACAATAATGTTTTTTGTTTCTATTTCTCTTGAAACAAAACCTTTGACCTAGTTTGGAATCGTACTTGGTGATTTTCAATCTCAAAAATCTTTTCAAAACTCAGATTGATTAAGATCTTGATACGTCTTCTGAGCAAGATAGCCGTGGATTCTGGGATTATTGTAAAGGTCAAATAAGGTTAAGTTTTGTGAGAAGAGAGAAAAAGAAAAATCACAGCATATAGCCCTTATATGTAATTTGTTAGGATTGGTTGTATATAATAAGTGTGTGTGTGTGTTCATGCATGTGTTAGAGAGCACCTCCACAAGCACTATCACCCTACCACACTAAAAGTGTTGGTAATAAGATCTTGAGAACAAGAGTCGAAGTAAAGAACTTGAACAAATTGGAAGTTAGCAAACTGGGAGGACAACATCAATAATCATAACTGTAGAGAAGTTTAAGGACACCAGAGGGTACATTCCTAAACTTATATACGTCTAAGTTGTATGCATGTTTGTTATATAGTTTGTAAATGTTAAAATTTGTTTATAGTGGAATTTTTGTTTTACTCCATAGAGTGAGTCGTGGATGTTTCCTCAGTTGGGTAAGTTTTTAATCTTTCTACATCTCCTCATCTCATTCTTAGTTGTGCTGGGTTTAAAGTTTTTTTAAACTATTTTATTAAACATGTTATTCAAATCTTGAATAGATCTCGTACATACTTTTGTTAAACACATCTTGTTTTCAATTAGCTTTGATTTTAAAGCAAAGTGTTTCTTCAAAAAACTGTTCGGAGTTACTTAAATAGTTTAATTTTATATTAAACGGCTTTAATAACATATTTTCAATTGGTATCAGAGCTTTGTAAACTTCTTTTAAAGAGATCCTATGTTTCTAAAATATTTTTCTGAAAATCAAACATGGACGAGAAAAATGAAAGATTTGGTAACTTGACTAGACCTCCTATCTTTGATGGAACTAATTTTGCTTACTGGATAGTAAGGATGATTGCTTTTATTCAAGGGACTCTAGGAGATGATGTCTAGGACATTATTGAAAATGGATACATATTTCCTACTAAACCAGCCACTGAAGGAAGTAATGAGGGGGTTAAGAAAGTATTAAGTGAGTTCACACAAGAAGAGAAACAAGTTTCTCGCAACAATAACAAAGCCAATAATGCCATATTTATGTCTATAAATGAACATGAGTTCAAAATAATCCCATCCTGTACCACTTCTAAGGAAGCTTGGGACACCTTGGTTACTGCTCATGAAGGTGACACTAGAGTTAAGGCTGCTCATTCAACAGTATAACTCTTTAATTATGTCTGAATCTGAGTCATTTGATGACTTCTATATGAACTCGACTGATATTGTGACAAAATTGCATGCTAATGGGATAACATATGACAGACAAGAAATTGTATCTCAAATTCTTAGATCATTACCACAGAAATTTGACAACAAAAGATATGTTATTGAGGAAATGTGTGATATAAATCTCACTCCTGAATTACTCAGCACTCCTGAATTAGTCAGTAGTAAATTAAGAACTGTGGAAATGGAACTAGAATTTAAGAAACAATTGACCCAGTCCTATAGAAAATAGACTAGTTCCAATCTGAGCTTTTCTTCTAAGATGATTAAACCTAAGTTTAACATTCCCAATGATGACTCTGATGAGGAATGCGATATAGAGAGTTTGGACAATCAGATTGCCTTAAGGTCAAAACCGTTTAAGAAAATAATTAAATTTAGAAACAATATGGCAAACAAATAAGGGATGTCCAATTATCCAACTCCCTTTATTCACAAACCTCATGAGAAAAGTGATGACAAACATCACAAGGATTCTAACACTAAACCTAAGAGAGACCTTAAGAAGACTGAATGCTTTAGATGTGGTAAACTAGGACACATTGCACAAGACTGTAGAGTTAACTTTAACACTTAAAACAAACACACTAGAGCTAACATTTTCAAGACATGGGATGATTCAAGTGACTCTGAAAATGAGGAACCTGAGTCATCTGATGTTTTTGACCCTTGCATGTCTTTCTTTGCCAAGATTATCTATAATGATGATATGCCTCTGTTTGTTAGTGAGGATGAATTTAGTAATTCTACTTCTGATGTTTTGAATCATGTTGTTACTAGTTTAGATGCTTTAATTACTGCCTCGGGGTGAGTGAGTCAAAGGGAAAGAGATAATGACGGTGTCAATGGGTGTGTGAGTCTAAGAAATGAAGCCTTAGGGGTCACTTCACACACCAGACTTAGTGACTCGAACAATGAAGATCTCCCAGACATTCACACACTTTATGCTAAAACTCTCAAGAAAAGCACTAGACTAGAGAAGGTTGTGAAAGATCTCACTAAGAAGTTAGAAGATCTAAGCTTGATGGTCAAACATAATGCTGAAGAGTATACTACCCAATGTCTAACTCATGAAAGTGAAATCAAAATGTTTGATCAAAAACTCAAAAACATGACTGAAACAAATGAAACTCTGGAGAAAAAATACAAAGGGACATTGTTAGAATTGGAACAAACTAAAGAAAAGACAGTAACGATTTTCAAAAAAATTACAAAATTTGAAAATAACTCAAACTGTTTTGATGGATTTGCTGTTGAATCAAAAACCAATTCTGGTGATCGAACTGGAATAGGATTTTGCCCCAATTTGAAGACACAAAAAAAATCTTTTGAACATATCAAGTTTATGTCAGGAGGTAAAAGACCTATTGAAACCTGCCCAAATTTTCATTCTTTAAAAACTAAATTTGACTCAAAACATCAAAATTTTGACAATTGAGAATCAAGTTGCTATAAACATGAAATTTCACCAAAGGCTAAATATGTCTGCCCCTCAATTAGGAAGAGTGAACCAACATTCAAGACTGTACTATCTAGGAATAGAGTTCAACCTCAAAATTCCTTAAAACCTATGTTTAGAGACTTTCCTAAGGAGACCCCAACTTTGAGTAATCTTTATTGCTCCTACTGTGATATATACGGTCATTATTTTGATGGTTGCTATGCCAGAAAACTAGTTAAACATGTCTGTAATCCTCCTTTCTATCATAATTTTAACTATTCTAGGAGAAGCCGTAACAATTATGTACTGCCTAGACAACCAGACAAAAACTCTAACTATAGGAAGAGAAAGACCAAACCTAAAAGGACATTCCCTATAAGGATTCCTAAACACTTTCCTAAACCAAACGCTCATGTATTTCATAAAACTCAAAATCATGAACAAAACATTTTTCAACAAAAATTGAATACTCGCAAATTTTATCAATTGAGAGCTAATAAGCGCAAAATTAAAACTAGAGCAATTTGGGTTAGAAAAGATGATATATTACCCCAGATGAAGTGTAATATAGTTATTACTGCTTTAAAAGCTGAACACACATCGTCTGGTTGGTATTTAAACTCTGGATGTTCTAAGCACATGACTGGGGATGATACAAAACTCTTGAACAAAACCAGCTTTACCGGAGGAAATGTTATTTTTGGTGATGGAGTATCATCTCATATCATAGGTAAAGGAACTCTCCAAGAAGAAGGACTTCATGTTCTTAAAAATGTTCTTCTAGTTAAAGGTCTTAAAGCCAATCTACTTAGTATATCCCAATTTTGTGACTCAGATAATACTGTTACCTTTTCAAAGAACAATTGCAAAATTTTAAATGAAAAAGGTGAATGCATAATTACAGGATTCAGGACCCCTGACAATTGTTATACTGTCATGAATAATTCTGAAATCTGTAATGTTGCCAGAATGGATGACAATGAGATATGGCATAACAGGATGGGTCACATAAATTACGATAATCTTAGTAGATTGACTTCTCAAGAAATAGTTAGAGGAGTTCCAAAAATCAATCCCATTTCTAACATTGTATGTGGTTCCTGTCAGGAAGGTAAAATTGTTAAGGTACCTCATAAGAATGATAAAGATGTCCTTACCTCTAATCCTTTGGAGCTCATCCATATGGACCTAATGGGTTCTTCCCAAACTGTTAGTCTCCGTGGACACAGTTGTATTCTAGTTATGGTTGACGACTTCACTAGATTTACGTGGGTTGCCTTCTTAAACCATAAATCTGACACTTTTCAAACTTTCTTAAAAATACTTCTTCGGATTGAAAATGAGAAGGACACTCAAGTAAATATAATTCGTAGTGATAGAGGTGAAGAATTTAAAGACACTGGTATAATAGAGTACTATGACTATAATGGTTATAAACACAAGTTTAGTGCTCCTAAGACTCCTCAATAAAATGGAATCGCCAAGAGAAAGAATCGTACCCTTCAAGAGATGGCACGTGTTATGTTACATGCCAAGAATTTGCCTAAATATTTTTGGGTAGAATCTATTCCTACTGCGTGTCACATTATTAATAGGGTCTATCTTAGAAAGAATTCCAAACAAACCCCGTACGAACTTTGGTATAAGAAAAAACCCAATCTTAAGTACCTAAGAACCTTTGGTAGTACCTGTTATGTATGCAAAGATAGGGAACACTTGTCCAAATTTGAGAGCCGGGGAGATAAAGCTATTTTTCTAGTTTACTCACCGAATAGTAGAGCCTACCGTGTTTATAATCTTCGCACTAAAACCTTGAAGGAATCCATAAATGTAATTGTAAGTGACACTACTGTAGAGAGTAAGACTGGTGAATCAACTACTGAGGAAGAGCCTAAAAATATTTTAGAAAGTGACTCTCCAGAAATAGATGACTCATTACCAATTGGGATACCTAAAGTACCTAATTGGGTTTCTAAAGACCATCCCATGAAAAATGTTGTTGGTAATCCTAGTGAGCCTATGCGTACAAGATCTCAATTAAGAAATTATGCACATTATGCATGTTTTGTTTCCCTAGTGGAACCAAAGAATGTAAATGAGGCATTGAATGACTCTCACTAGATTTCTATGTGAAAAGAACTTCTTCAATTTGTCATTCATGATGTTTGGTATCTTGTACCTAGGCCTGATCATAAAAAGGTTAATCGCACACGTTGGATTTAAAAAAAAAAGTCTGATGAAAGTGGGATAATCATTAGAAACAAATCTATATTAGTTGCTCAAGGATACTCTCAAATTGAAGGAATAGATTTTAACAAGACCTCTGCTCCTATTACTCATTTAGAATCTGTTCGTCTTCTTTTTGCCATAGCTTGTCACTTGCATTTTACACTTTACCAAATGGATGTCAAATCTGCATTCCTTAATGGAATATTGACTGAAGAGACCTATGTAGAACAACCAAAAGGGTTTATTAACCCTAAATATCCAAATCATGTACTTCGTCTTAAAAAGGCTTTGTATGGCCTTAAACAAGCTCCTAGAGCCTGGTATGAGCGTCTTTACAGCTTCCTCTTAGATAAAGATTTTAAAAGAGGTGGAAATGATCAAACCCTACTTGTCAAACATTTTGACAGACACATCATTATTTCTCAAGTTTATGTTGACGATATTATCTTTGGATCAACTTATCCCTCATAAGTAAAATCCTTCTCAAAAATTATGCATAAAGAGTTTCAAATGTCTCTTATGGGGGAGTTGCAATTTTTCTTAGGTCTTCAAGTCAAACAGAATTCAGAAGGATTATTTGTCTCGCAATCTAAGTACGCTTTAGAGATAGTAAAGAAATTCGTCCTTGAGAGTGCTAAAGATGTTAAAACACCCATGAGTACTACGATAAAACTATCTAAAGACAGAACTGGTAAATCTGTAGATCCTACTCTATATCGTAGTATGATTGGAACCTTGCTATACCTTACTGCCTCGCGTCCTGATATAATGTATGATGTATGTGTTTGTGCTCGTTATCAAAATAACCCTAAAGAGAGCCATTTATCTTCAGTTAAAAGAATCATTAAATATGTAAAAGGCACTCTGCACCTAGGACTTTGGTACACTAGTGACACACCAAGCACTGTAATTGGATACACTAATGCTGATTGGGCTAGGTGTACTGATGATAGTAAAAGCACATCAGGAGCATGTTATTATATAGGTAATAATTTGGTAGGATGAAGTAGTAAGAAACAAAACTGCACATCACTCTCAAAGGCTGAATCTGAATACATAGCCGCTGGAAGCTATTGTGCTCAATTACTATGGCTTAAACAAATGCTAAGTGATTATTGTATTCAAGAAAAACAATTGCATCTCTATTGAGATAATCAAAGCACGATCCATATCTCTAAAAATCCTGTTCAACACTGGCGAACAAAACACATAAAAATAAGACATCACTTTGTACGCGAATTGGTCGAAACTAAGGAATTAGAAATCAATTATCTTCCTACTGATTTACAATTCGCAGATATGTTTACCAAACCTTTAGATTACAATCGATTTATTTCTTTGCGTAAATCTATTGGTATGGTGTGTGCTGATTAATTTCTTTAATCTCTCAATTTTTTCCCTTTGTCTATTTGAGACAAAATAGGGGAGAAATTTGAGTCTAATGAATTTCATATATGCTAAAAAGATTGATCTTAGTGATTCATTGCAGGATTCTGTATAGTTATTCTCAACAGTTGTAATAGGGTATTCAATTGTAAATAGTTGAGTTATGTACTTTTTCTTTCTAGGAATTGGGTAGATAGACTTTTTTAGGAATAGGTTTCCTTATTCTTGTTGCCTACGAGTCCTTAGATGACTCAAAGGAGATTTTGTCTCATATTTCCAAAGGGGGAGATTGAAGCACCTCATACTCTTGACTCACTTGAGTCTATATTGTACAAGTGTTCATGTAGTTTGGAAATTGTGACAAAATTGTGTTTATCCTAGAATCCAAAAAACCCCAGAGCTTGGTTTGCTATTTCATCTTTCTTGATTGATTTATCTAGACCATAATACCAACACTAACACATAGTAGAATTGATTTCATACATTTAATATTGCATATTATTATGTTTACATATGTTGAGTGTGTTTAAATCCCTAAAATTGATTTTAAATATTATTTTGGGGATTTTATAAACAGTTAAAATAAGTTTTTTTTAATTAATAATTGTTTTTAAAAGTTTTTGGGGTCAATATGCAATTAGGGTTTAATGGTTATATTGGCTATAAGTTACCTTGTGTAGAATCCGAAAGTGGCAGAGACTTCAGGGGGAGTTTGCAATTAATTTTAGATGCGCATTTGATCTCTTGTAATTGTCCAACATCTGTTGTATTCTGATTGGTGGAGTGTGTGATTCTTTATAGAGAGTAATCTAGTGATTGTTTATAACCCTTGGATCGCTTTTATCAACGATCTGCATGCGCTCTTTCATTATCCCTGTGAACCACATATGAACCAATCAGAAGAGTTTTAATCACCTCATATCGTGAACCCTTGGATCAAAGTCAATCAACCTTGACTCAATCTGAACCATTGATTTTGAACCTTATTCTCGAATCTTCTCAGCCTCCTATAAAAGGACCCCTTCACTCAGCCTTCTGAGACTTTTTCCATTTCGTCCTTTGGAGATAAAAGAGAGAGTAGAGAGAGAAGAGAGAAAAGAGAGAGAAAGAGAGAAACCAGAAAGAGAGAGAAAGAGTTAGAAACCCTAACCCTAACCCTAAATCGTCAAAACCTTTTCAAACCTAAACCTCTTTCCATGTCCTGTATATAACAAACACAACCTTGAGTGTTTGAGTGGTTGAGAGTTGGTTTGTTTATTTGGTTTGTTGCTGTAACCTCTTTGTTCTTAGATCTTGTGTCCAACTTAAACATTTTTCTTTGATCTAAGTTTCTGATTTATAAAAAATTCAGATCTAAGTACGTCGTGTTACATTTCACTTAGATTTACATATTTTGTTTCTCATCTTGAGAAATCTATTGTTGATTCTTTTCTGTAAATGTTTTTAACTTTGAAATCAAGAATAATGTTTTTTGTTTCTAGTTCTCTTGAAACAAAACCTTTGACCTAGTTTGGAATCTCACTTGGTGATTTTCAATCTCAAAAATCTTTTCAAAACTGAGATTGATTAAGATCTTGATACGTCTTCTGAGAAAGATAGCCGTGGATTCTGGGATTGTTGTAAAGGTCAAATAAGGTTAAGTTTTGTGAGAAGAGAGAAAAAGAAAAATCACAGCATATAGCCCTTATATGTAATTTGTTAGTACTCGTTGTATATAATAAGTGTGTGTGTGTGTGCATGCATGTGTTAGAGAGTACCTCCACAAACACTATCACCCCACCACACTAAAAGTGTTGGTAATAATATCTTTAGAACAAGAGTCGACGTAAAGAACTTGAACAAATTGGAAGTTAGCAAACTGGGAGGACAACATCAACAATCAGAACTGCAGAGAAGTTATAAGGACACCAAAAGGGACATTCCTAAACTTATATAGGTCTGAGTTGTATGCATGTTTGTTATATGGTTTGTAACTGTTAAAATTTTTTTATAGTGGAATTTTTTTTTTACTCCGTAGAGGGAGTCGTGGATGTTTCCTCAATTGGGTGAGGTTTTACCATGTAAAAAATCCTTGTTCTTAATAATTCTACATCTCCTCATCTCATTCTTAGTTGTGCTGGGTTTAATGTTTTTTTAAATTATTTTATTAAACCTGTTATTCAAATCTTGAACAGATCTCGTACATACTTTTGTTAAACACATCTTGTGTTCAATTAGTTTTGATTTTAAAGAAAAGGGTTTCTTTAAAAAACTGTTTGGAGTTACTTAAATAGTTTAATTTTACATTAAACGGCTTTAGTAATAGATTTTCAGAGAGAGGACTGAGTTTTTAGTTCCGAGGCATGGAAGGCCAAGGTAGTTTGATTGGGATGCAGAGGAATTAACAACTATCATACCTGAGGCCATGGCAATATGAATGGATATGGGGAGATAGAGATGGGTGATGTTTGAGGCACAGCAGTAGAGTAAACCCGTTTCATCTCGGGATAGGATGAGAACCATCGTCCATAAGGGCAATCGTGCAACCTTTGTGGGGGGATATGTCCCAATAGTTTCTCACCAGTGTAGGAGGGATATGGGGCGACACTTGAGGATGGTGGATTGCACAGATGTGTAGAAGCTGATTTTTTCTACGTTCAAGATGATTGGAAATGCATTACAATGGTGGGAAAGTGTCACCACATCCGAGGATAGGGATCGATTGAACTATGGAGAATTTCTGATAATGTTTAATAATAAGTACTTTCCCTCTGTTGTTTGGAGCGCAAAGAAGAGGAAATTTCTGGACTTAAAGAGGGGTTTGAAGTCAATTGTAGAGTTTGAAGAGAAGGTCACAAATTTATCTATGTTTGTACTGGAAAAGGTTAATATGGAGTTGAAGAAGATGGAATGCTTCATCAATGGATTTTCTTTTATGATTAGGCAGATAGTGTTGGGGAATCTGACATACATTACTTATGCTCAAATAGTGGATGTCGCAATATTGATATGGCCAGAGAAAGATAATTATCAAAAGAAGTTTGGGAAGAGAAAAGAGTCGAATGGACTAGTAGGGGTGAATAAAAGTCACAATAACCAAGCATGGAAGAAACATAAAATAAATCCCAAGCAGCAAGGGCAATTGGGGGAACAAGCGCCGAATAGGAAATTTGAAACTTTCAGACGTGCGTGTTGCACTTGTGGAGAGGGAGGACACAAGGCTTCGCGATGTCCAAAAATTATGGACTAGTAGGGTTAAGTGACTCAAGGTTAGCATGTCGAGGGGCCTCCAGCACTGATTTTGTCATGTTTTTCGGGATCGCCACCAGCAACAACACCAGTTGGAGTGGGTAGGTGCTATTTACATCAACCTCAGTCAGAGCAGGTCCTAAAGGCATCAAAATGTCGCTAGAGGGTAACATGGTACATGATATTTTCTTAGATACTTATAAATAGGTAGTATATATGTTATATTTTATCTTAGATTATGTACATATGGGATTGGGCGTATGAGCACCTGATCATGGCACTTTATACGTAGGCATTTATGAGCCTTTTTTAATTTTGTGCATTTATGCTTAGTCGAATTTCGAGGACGAAATTACTGTGCTAGTGGGGAAGTATGTAACACCCCGTAATTCAATTCGGTAATATTTTAATTAAATTAAAAAAATTCAGAAAAATAAAATTTTGAGATTTAATTATTTTTAATAATTTAATGTATTGGTTTTATAATATTGGAAAGAAAATTTTCAATCGAGATAAAATTCGAGTTAAAATGGAGACTTTATAAAATTTTACTTTAATATAAAAACTGGCGAAACTGGACATATGATGAGGACCGAATCGATTTGCTTTTGGTCAGGGGCAGCGGGGAGTTTTGTTGTGATTAGGACTATTTTATTAATAAAATTCTTAATCCTTTATATTTTAATACTAATTCGTGGATCGACTTTTAAAATAACTTTTTCACAAACTCTTTAACCAGAAGACCTATCGAAAATATTTCCCTTTTATCTACAAACCTTAGCCCCAAACCTATTAAATATTTTAACACAAGAGTTGAAGGCTTAAATGGGGTTTCTCGAGATTGTTCAAGTACGACTCTTTGCTAATTTTTCATGAGAAATTCAACCGTCTATTTAGCATTTGCAAACAATGTTTACGGCGGAATGAATATTCTAATCTCTTACTTTAGAATCAAGCGTTTTAAGTGTCGCCTAGACACATAATTATATGTTTTTATTAAAAATAATTATCAACTTGAGTAGAAAACGTGGAAACTACTTATGGTACTGTTTTATGAAAACTTTTAATACGAAATAAGATTGGAAACCCTTGAGTGCGTATCTTAGGGTGTTGACTTCTAGTTATTTTGGGTGTAGGTTCAAATATAGAATTTTATGGAGTTAATTTCAATAATAAACGGGGCGCGTACACACACAAATAATTTTGTGATTGATAAAAGTTGGCAATTATTACATATTGAACAAATTTTCGTGTTGATTAATCTAAAATTATTAGACGGAAATAATTGTGTCGAGAATGACGATGGTGTTGTTAATTAATTAAATTAAATTGGGCCATTATGATTAAATTGCGTTATTGTTCATATAAATTATGCTATTATGTGATTTGTTATTATTAATTATTTCCATCATGGGATGACGTGACATTTGGGTAGTATGTTCTCACCTATATTATATGATCCTTGCTAGGTACAGGAGTAGTGGTTCAGCCTTGGTTGTGGTTTATGATTTCTAGGTATGGGACTAGTTAGTGTAGATTTTTACGAATTTTATATTACGGGTTGGGGTTGATTTTTATGTTGTCTCGTCATTGCACTAGCCTAGAAATAATGTGATGGAGTGATAATTGATAGAAATTAATCTTATAAATTGGGTAGCGTGTATTGGTACTTTGTGGACCCTTAAGTATGGGACTAAGGGGTATTTGAGGATGTCACGTCGATAATATGGGTGGGGTTAATAAATAAAATAAATGAGAAAGTGAGAATTAATACTAAAGATAATAAAAGGGGTATTAAAATATATTGGCATTGTTAATAGTTATATGACCGATAGTTTAAACAGGTTGACGAGTTATTGCGACGTGTAGGTGTGTGGCATCTGAATAATTGCAGGGCTGACAGTTTAAACGGGTTGGACCTCGCATATAATTGCAGGGTTGATAGTTTAAGCAGTCCGACTGGCTATGGAGAGGGGAATGGGTGTGGTTTATAACAACAAGAGTCTCGTAACCAAAAAAATAAAATGAGTTAAAGATGTAAGTCGAAGTCCCATATGTGATATTAATGATGATGAAAAATTAATAATTGGATTAACTCAAATTATTTTAAATGAGTGGGTAATTGGACATAGATGTTGACTTGGCATAGATGAGTATCCTAGCATATGTTCTTTAATTACTCACATTATTTTTAAGTATATCGGGTAATTTAAAATATTACATTGTGATATTTATGATGTATAATGCTACTATCTGGATTCGTGGATCTTATTTGAGGGTAGTAGTGTATATTCTTGGTCAGGGCTCTGAACTTGTGCATTGACTAACCGTTTTTAGGAATTTAGTTTTGGTTTAACTGCATAAGGGCTTGGATTTATATCTTTGAGGTACAACTAGAGTTTATTTATTTTCTACACAATAGTTTAGTTTAGTTCTAGTTCCTTCACATTTTTTTATGAGACTCGTGTATGGATTTGGCGAGCCATTCAGTTCCACAGTTGTTTACGGTTTTATTCAGATACGTCATTATGGGTTTAGTTTATTGGGGCTTGTATTTAATATGACGATTTGATTATTTAGAGTTTAGCATGGTGATGGATTTTATATCGTATGGATGATTATTTATTGTGATCAATTTAATTATTATCTTGTGGAATGAACTTTATTATGTCTCATATATGTCACATGCTAAGAATGATAATCTATTTCGTAGTGCCCAGTATAGTTTCGGTGTCGACTGACGACCGAATTACGGGGGGTATTACAGATGGTATCAGAGCATGGTCTTAGGTCTCATAGGTTTTGAGTCCATTTTAGTTTCTACGTTGCTTATCTTTGATTCCATTTGATAAATTTTACTCTTAGTTATTCCTAGTATTATGTTGTTTTGTTCTTATCTTTTCAGATGGAAAACACCCCGAGAGCTAGAAGTAGGAGAGGGGACTCAGTTTCTGGTTCCGCAGCATTAAAGGCCACGGTATTTTGATTTGGATGCCGAGGAGTTAGCGCCTATCATACGTGAGGCCATTGTAGCGGGTATGGATATGGGGAGATAGAGATGGGTGATGTTTGAGGCACAACAGTAGATTGAACCCGTTTCATCTTGGGATAGGGTGATAACCATCTTCTATAAGGGAAATCCTTCAACCTTTGTAGGGGGATCTGACCCAAGAGTTTCTCACCAGTGTAGGAGGGATATGGGGAGACACTTGAGGATGGTGGATTGCACAGACGTGTAGAAGCAGATTTTTTCTACGTTCATGCTGATTGGCAATGCATTACAATAGTGGGAAAGTGTCACCACATCCGAGGATAGGGATCGATTTAACTATGGAGAATTTCTGATAATGTTTAATAATAAGTACTTTTCGTATGCTGTTAGGAGCGCAAATAAGAAGAAATTTCTGGACTTAGAGTAGGGTTTGAAGTCGATTGTCGAGTTTGAAGAGAAGGTCAACAATTTATCTACGTTTTTACTGGAAAAGGTTAGTATAGAGTTGCAGAAGATGGAATGCTTCATCAATGGTTTTTTTTAATGATTCGGCAGATGGTGTTGGGTAATCTAACATACACTACTTATGCTCAAATAGTGGATGTCGCAATGCTGCTAGGGAAAGAGAAAGATAATTATCAAAAGAAGTTTGGGAAGAGGAAAGAGTCCAATGGAATGGTAGGGGAGAATAAAAGTCACAATGGCCAAGCATGGAAGAAACATAAAATAAATCCTGAGAAGCAAGGACAATTGGGGGAACAAGCGCCGAATAAGAAATTTGAACCTTTTAGAGGTGCATGTTTCACTTTTGGAGAGGGAGGACACAAGGCTTCATGATGTCCAAAAAGGATGGACTAGTAGGGTTAAGTGACTCAGGTTTAGCATGTCGAGGGTCCTCCAGCACTATTTTTTTCAAGTTTTCAGGGAGGGCCAACAACAACAACATAAGTTGGAGTGTGTAGATGCTATTTACTTCAACCTCAGTCAGAGTAGGTCCTGCAGGCATCGAAACGTCGCTAGATGGTAACATGGTATGTGATATTTTATTACATACTTATATATAGGTGGTATATATGTTATATTTTATCTTAGATTATGTAAAGGTTGGATTAGGTGTATGGGTGCCCGATCATGGCACTTTATAGGTAGGCATGTATGAGCCTTATTTAATTTTGTGCGTTTATGCTTAGTCGAATTTCGAGGATGAAATTACTGCGCTAGTGGGGAAGTATGTAACAATCCATAATTTAATTCGGTAATTATTTAATTAAATTCACAAATTTAAGAAAAATAAAATTTTGGGATTTAATTATTTTTAATAATTTAATATGTTGGTTTTAAATATTGAAAAGGAAATTTTCAATCGAGATAAAATTTGAGTTAAAATGGAGATTTTATAAAATTTTACTTTAATATAAAAATTAGCGAAACTTGGCATATGATCAGGACCGAATCGATTTGCTTTTGGTCAGGGGCGGAGGGGAGTTTGGTTGTCATTAGGACTCTTTTATTAGTAAAACTCATAATCCTTTATATTTTAATACTAATTCGTGGATTGACTTTTAAAATCACCTTTTCACAAACTTTTCAACCAGAAGACCTAACCAAAATATTTCCCTTTCATCTACAAACCTTAGCCCTGAACCTATTCAATATTTGAACACAAGAGTTGAGGGCTTAATTGGGGTTTTCTCGGGATTGTTCAAGTACGACTCTTTGCTAATTTTTCATGAGAAATTCAACCGTCTATTCAGCATTTGCAAAAGATTTTTACTGAGAAATGCATATTCTATTCTCTTACATTAGTATTGTGGGGACCCTGAATTTAGCACCATAGGCCTGGACGAGTAGCCTCTCCCTAGCGGCCCAAAGCCCAGGCCCATCACCTTCGTATTAATCCAATTACCCCACGATCCCATGAAGGGAAGTTGTGGGGAAACACGATTCCATGTAGGGGAGATGGCTAATAAGAAGGAACCCATCACCCCCACTACTCCAACACATACATGTATAAATAAAACCCTAAGTCCGGGGCAGAGGACAAGTTGTATTCTCCGTACTTATTCTTCAGAATATAGAGAAATAACACTGACTGAACCACCGTGGACGTAGGCACTTCTTTGCTGAACCACGTACTCCCGTTGTTGTGTGATTGGCTTTTTATTTGTCTTTTCTTGGTTGCTACCTCTTTCATATTTATTTGTGTTGCATAATAATTGTCACCACAATTGGCGCCGTCTGTGGGAAACGTTTATCTTTCCCTGAGAAGAGCCCACACCGAGAAAAAAACTAAGATGTCTGGTCACAGCAGCAACGCTCCTCAAGCAGGAGATATTCAGGAGCCACCCGCTCCTCGCAGGATTAGGTCTGAAGTTCGACGTTCAGATCAAGGGGCTCGCTTAGAAAGGCCAGCCTCAGAAGAAAGTCAAGGACCAGCAAGGTCCACTCAGATATCCAGATTGATCGATGCATACGAGGCAAGGCTCCACGAGCAGAGGGAGTCTTCTCCCAGGTATGAGGCTGAGAATGCTCGCCTGAAAAGAAGACTGGAAAAACTAGAAAAAGAACTACGTCCTGATACCAGGAGACGCCCCTATCGCACTCCTAGCCCTCAGGCGAGCAAATCTCGCAGCCGAGGAAGGAGCCCTAGGCGGCAATATCAAGGGTTCGAAGGTGGTGACACAGACGTCGACCTCCGCGAGCAACTGAGAAAAGCTCGCCGCTATCAGAGCCCTGCTCGCAGCGACGACAACATACGAAACCTAGTCCGCAGAGAAATGGACCAACATCCAGCTCACCGCGGCACCAGGTCAACCAGAGAACTCGCCAGGAGAGCCCTCAAGACCCAGATGAAATCGCCCTTCACGAGGGAAATTGAAGAAGAAAAAGCTCCCAAAAAGTTTCCTATTCCAAGGTTTAAGATTTACGACGGGAAGACTGATCCCATTGATCATGTCAGGCAGTACCGGCAGGCTATGACCCTCTGGAATCACCGAGATGAACTGATGTGCCGTATTTTTTCCTCGAGCCTTCATGACGTGGCCCAAAAATGGTTCGAGAAACTCCCTCACCGATCCATCAGAAATTTCAAATCCCTGGCCGAGCTCTTTACGACCCGGTTCATCACCAGCAGCTCCCATCCCAAAAGGATGGATGCTCTATTAACGATGAAGAAAACTCTTCAGGAGACACTTCGAGACTACACGAAGAGGTACTGGGAGTTATTCAACGAAGTCGAGGACTGCGCGGAAGAGGTGGCAGTGGCTTCATTCAAAATTGGGCTACCTAGCTCTTCCCTCCTTTACCAGTCCTTGACAAAGAAGGAAGCAACCACCATTGATGACCTGATGGCCCGGATTGAGAAATACGCAAAGGTGGAAGATGTCACCCACCTTAATGTAGGTGAAAACGGTCGAGCCAAGCTCACCACAAAGGGAAGTGAGAAACTTGATAACCAGAAAAAAGGAGGAAAGAATGGGAGCAAGAATGGCCCCAAGAACGGAGGGAGCCCTGACGTTGCAAAGTCGTTACAGGCGATCAACACCGTCTTCAAAGAACCAATTTACAAAATTCTTGCTAAGATCAAGGATGAGCCGTTCATCAAATGGCCCCGGAAAATGGGAGGAGACCCATCAAAAAGAAACAATGCGCTGAGATGCACCTTCCACAAAGAGGGAGGACATAAGACCGAGAACTGCAAGGCTCTTAAGTCCCACCTCGAGGAGTTGGCCCAATCCGGACATTTGAATGACTTTGTGGAAAGGAAGGTAGAGAGAGTGACTGTCCACAAGGAGGCAAAACCCGACAACGTATTAGAAGACGACACCGGACAGGAATTCGCAGTAATTCATGGAGTATCTGATCTTAAGCAAATCCAGGGCAACTCAACTCGGATGGAGGTAAAGAAGCTGACAGCAGTAATGCAAGCTTTTCAAATAGATCCAGCGAAATCACAGGCTGGAAAACGCCGGCGAGCAGAGGACATCAACTACAACAAGCATATTGTTTTCACGGATGAAGATCTTGTGGGAGTGAGGACCCCACATCACGATGCCTTAGTCATTACACTCAGGATAGCCAAATTTGATATCGACAGGCTGCTCGTCGATCAAGGAAGCTCATCCGAAGTAATGTACATCGACCTGTTCAGAAAATTGAAGTTGAACATCGCCGACCTGAAGGGAACCACTGTTCCTCTGGTCGGCTTCGCTGGAAAAATGGCCATGCCTCTGGGCAAGATAGTACTACCAGTGCTTGCTGGAAATGTTTCAAAAATGATCGAATTCTTGGTGGTCGACATCGATTCACCGTATCAAGCCATCCTCGGCAGGGGATGGCTTCATGCAATGAAGGCAGTCTCCTCGACCTACCACCAGAAACTCAAATATGTCACCGAGCGGGGAGTGATGGAGATACATGGCGACCAGGAGATGGAGAGAAAGTGCTTCATAGCGGCCATCCGACCAAAGCTAAAGAAAAAAGACATTCAAACCAGCGAGAGAGGGGAGGAAGGTGCAATCCCTTCCAAATAGCAATTAAAATATGGAAGGCCCGGAGTGGAAGAGACTAGGCTCCTCCCCTCCGAGCGTGTTGTAGAGGACCTGGTAGAAGTAATTGCTAGAGAAGGCGACAACAACAGAGTCTTCCTGATCGGGACCTCACTCACTGACCAGGAGCAAAAGGATTTGTTAACCTTACTCAGAAGCAACATAGATGTTTTCGCTTGGGAACCCTATGAGCTACCAGGAATCGATCCCAATATGGTCTGCCATCGATTGCACGTCAATCCCACATTCAAGCCGATAGCGCAGAAGGCACGACAAACTGCTCCCGAGAAAGCCAAAGCAATAGAACAAGAAGTCGAAAAACTGTTGGATGCAGGATCCATACGGGAAGTGCAATTCCCCAAATGGTTATCCAACCCAGTGGTAGTTCCAAAAGGCAACGGGAAGTGGAGAGTTTGCGTAGACTTCACTGACCTCAACAAAGCCTGCCCCAAGGATAGCTTCCCTCTTCCGAAAATAGACCAACTAGTAGACGCCACTACAGCTCACGAGCGAATGAGTTTCCTGGACGCATACTCAGGCTATCACCAGATTCCCCTATATGCACCAGATCAGGATAAAACGGCGTTTATCACGACGGTTGGTTTATACTGTTACAAGGTCATGACTTTTGGGCTAAAAAATGCAGGGGCAACCTATCAGCGGCTGGTTACTAAAATGTTCAAGAATCAGATGGGAGACACGATGGAGGTCTACATCGACGACATGCTCGTCAAAATCAAGGACAAGGAAAATCACCTCTCGGACCTGTCAAATACCTTCGAAATCCTCAGGAAGTACCGAATGAAACTCAACGCGAGCAAGTGTTCCTTCGGTGTCCAGTCAGGAAAGTTTCTTGGGTATTTGGTCAGCAAGCGTGGCATAGAGGCTAATCCGAACCAGATTGATGCAATCAAAAGAGTGCAACCTCCTCACACAATCCGCGATGTACAGAAGGTCACCGGAATGCTCGCTGCTCTAAACCGTTTCATTTCTAAATCCTCCGAGAGATGCAAGCCCTTCTTCCAACTCCTGAAAGGCAGCAAAACAGTAGAATGGACCCCAGGTTGCTCGCAAGCATTAGACGAGCTCAACTCCTACCTAAGCTCCCCACCACTGCTTGTCATACCACAACAAATGGACCCTTTGTACCTCTACCTCTCTGTATCCAGCCATACTATCAGCTCAGCGCTAATGTGTGAAGTTACAGGGATCCAACATCCAGTCTATTACGCGAGCAAAACCTTACTAGATGCCGAGAAGCACTACCTGCCATTGGAAAAGCTCGCATTCGCCCTAGTAATGTCCTCGAGAAAACTGAAGCATTACTTCAAAGCTCACACCCCCTCAAGGCTGTCCTAAGGAAGGCGGATTTATCGGGCAGACTGTCTAAATGGTCAGTCGAGCTCGGCCGGTTTGACATCCAATTTCAACCAAGGACACCTATCAAGGGTCAAATCCTTGCTGACTTCATAGCTGAATTCACAGGCCAAGAACCCTTCGACCAGCCTAAACCAACAGAACAAAACAGCTGGGCTACAGGGGGAAGCTGGAAGCTATTCGTTGATGGAGCCTCCATCTCAAAGGGGGCAGGAGTAGGAATTGTTCTCATCACTCCAGAAAATGCAATCCTCGAGCAAGGAATCAGGCTGGGATTTGCAGCCTCCGACAACGAAGCAGAATACGAAGCCTTAATTGCAGGTCTCCAAAGGGCGCAAACTCTAGGAGCAAAACATTTATAGGTATTCAGAGACTCGCAACTAGTTTCCAATCAGATAAGTTGAGACTACAATGCGAAGGATGAGAGGATGGCAGCCTACCTCTCCTTAGTAAGAAACTTAATGACGAACTTTGAAGAAATCAACATCCAACAGTTTCCCAGGGGGTAGAACAGCCACGCTGACGCCTTGGCAGCCCTAAGCTCGGCAGTTTATTCCAGCCTTAAAAGGATAATCCCTATCGATTTTCATAGCTGCCCAAGCATTCACCCCAACTGCGAGCTGACAAAAGTGAAACAAATACTCCAATTGGAACCAGCCCCTAGCTGGATGGATCCCTTAAGAGACTATTTGAAGAACGGAACGCTCCCAGAGGATAAGAGGACTGCCCACCAGATAAGAGTCAAAGCTGCTCGCTTTCACTTATCCACGGGAGGCGACTTGTATAAAAGATCTTTCTCCGGCCCCTACCTTAGATGCGTGCACCCAGGCGATGTCAAGAGAGTGCTTCCCGAAGCTTCACGAAGGAATCTGCGGGAGTCACGTCGGAGGAAGGTCTCTAGCCTTCCGAGCAATAAAGGAAGGTTACTGGTGGCCATATATGCAAAGGGACTCCGTAGTATATGTCCGCAGATGCCTAAAATGCCAGCTTCACGCCCCCATGGTCCACCAGCCTGCCAGCGAATTAAAATCCCTGACCAGCCCCTGGCCTTTCGCCCAGTGGGGAATGGACATTGTGGGACCACTGCCCACCGCTGCCGGCAATCGCAAATACCTGTTGGTCGCCACTGATTACTTTACCAAGTGGATCGAGGCAGAACCACTGGCGAACATCCGAGATGCTGACATGATGAAGTTCATATGGAGAAATATAATCACTCGAATCGGGATCCCCAGAACCATCATCACTGACAATGGGACACCGTTCGAGAGTGGCCCCTTTCAGGACTTCTGTGACCAACACGGGATCAGGCACCACCTCAGCTCGGTAGCTTATCCTCAAAGCAACGGACAAGCTGAGGCTTCCAACAAAACAGTGATCGCTGGATTAAAAAAGCGGTTAGAGCGAGCAAAAGACGCGTGGACTACCGAGCTACCACATGTCCTATGGGCATACAGAACGACTCCTAGGCGAGCCACAGGTCAAACGCCATTCTCACTAGCATATGGTATGGAAGCGGTCATCCCATTAGAAGTAGGATTGCCTACAATGAGATCCGACCTTGTCGAGCAGAATAAGAACGATCAGGCTTTGCTCGCTGAACTGGACTTGGCCGACAAGCGCAGGGAACTTGCACTAGTAAAACTAGCGAGCTATCAGCAACAGCTCGCGAAGCACTACAGCACAAGGGTCAATCCGAGGAAATTCGAAGTTGGGGACTATGTTCTAAGAAAGGTCCTGGGCAACACAGTAAAGCCATCAGACGGTAAACTGGGCCCGAACTGGGAAGGACCTTATGAGATAATTAGAGACGATCTGCAAGGTGCCTATCATTTGAAAACGATGGAGGGCAGAGAGATACCACGAGCATGGAACGCAGCTAATCTCAAGAAATTCTACTTTTAGGAGTTCAATTATTAGATATTTTATTGTACTCATTATGAGAAAAGACAGTTTATTTCTCTATTTACCAATAAAAATCTCTCAGTTGATCACTCTCTAAAAAGTAACAATTATATCTTATTGCACATCCTTTTCAAATCACAGGTATAATGGTTGACATAGCAGGGGAACACCCCTCCTCGGGTCATCGTCATGAAGCATGACAGACCTCTTAGCATTGCCCATGGCAATATATGAAGCCCTACAGAGCATTCTTAGGCATCAAACCTACTTTGGTTAAACAAAATCCTGACCGGATGAAGACATCCAATAACAGGTGTGTCCTCGCCAATTGCCCCACTTAGACCTAAGGGAGTGTGACGACACGACCTAAAAGGTAAAGAAAGGGCACAATGGTATTCTTAATACTGGACTGGGTGGACACTCACATGACAAGATAAAAAAGATTGTGAAGCTGCAAAAATATAAACAAGATTGGATAAACACGTTTAGTCGGCAAAATCGCCCAAAACTCAAACTTTCCATTAAATCTTTTACATTTACAAACAATAATAGTACATGTTTAGTCGGCAAAGCTCGCCCAAAGCATTTACAATTATTAAAAAACAAAAAATCAAGAAGGTGGAAGCCTCCGAGCAAGGTAGTCAGCAACTTTAGCTCTCCTCCCATCATCAGGAGCAGGATCGAACTCCTCCACAACCTCATTTACGTCCAACTCCAGTAATCGCCGGGGAATAGCATCGATGGGAATCCATTGATCATCTCGCCTGAATGGATTGGGCATCAGAGTAGAGGGAGACATCTCATGCCGATACCACAATATCGAGTTTCTCGGGACCTCCAACTCTTTGAGAGCACTCAACCACCCCCTGATGAAGGAAAACTCCTCGAACTCTGATAATCTTGTGGGAGCATCCAGCCAGCCCTGATCATAGCCATCTGCCCACACTTGGCGAGGGCCCTTCTTGAATAGATGCCGCAGTCGGGTGACGTCCCTCTGAAGCCCAGCAGCAGTCACATAAGCTCGCCGGACATGGCCGCGCAGCTCCTCCATTTCCCTCTCACACTGCTCCTCAACTTCTCTACTCCTACCCCGCGTACTCCTACCAGCACGCGGGAGGGGAGGCCGAGTAGCTCGCGACGAGGAAGAGCCTTGTAGGACTGCCGAAGCGGTGCTCGGCGAATGCTCCTTAAGCTTTGAGACCTCCCGCCTCAGGTCGTCATTCTCCCGCTGAAGAAACTCCACGACTTGATTGATCTCGGTGGCCTCCAGTAACTTTGCTCTCAGCTCGCTAACTTCTTCTTGCACTGAAGCTCCGATCTCTTCCATTTCCTGAAGCCTGTCCTTCAATTTGGCCACCAGCTCGGACTGATCCTTATATTTCTGGTTCCTTGACTTAGCAAACCTGCAAAGCCTAGAAAAAGCCTGGAGAACTGCAGGGTTTGCATTAGGACCCAGAGTCCTACCTAATTGGGAGGTAACAGGAATATAGTCATCCACATCAACCAACTACAAATAAAATAAAGAGAAGAGAAAGGGATCAGCATAAACAAAAATAAAGTCTTTTCATTGATAATGAGCGAGGTTACATCAGATCAAAAAAGGAGAAAGTTACAAAGAATCCCTATCACTTAGCAACCTCGGTGGATGGACCCTTGTCTTTATCAGCATGAGCAGTGGCATTACCCTCTGCAGGGGTATCCACTACCTCCTCGACCAAAGGAGCGTCAGAAGGAGTCGCCCGAGAAACAGGATTGGTGCCTTCAGCAGTTGGGGCTGGGTCCTCATCCACGACCGGCTTTGGCCCTGGATCATGCTCGTCAAAGAGTGGGGATGCAACATCCACCCCAGCGGCCACGAGGGCCTTGTTCTACCCTTTCTTGAAGTTCAGACGGCTAATATAGCCTATCTGAACCTCGGCGTCTTCATACGCAGCAGCCCAGCCAGAATTGTACGAATCTTCTTTAAGGGTGGCTGCCTGGGCTTTCTCTGCCTCCAGATGCTCGCCAAGAACCCTGTTCTTCTCCACAAAGTCCAGCTTGCTCGAGCAGACCTGATTATACGACTTCCTCAACTCGCCGAGCTCCCGGACAGCATTATCTCTCTCGCGAGCAGAATTAGCAAGGGCCGAGGCAGATGAAGCTCGAGCCGCATCAGCAGCCTTCAGATCGGCCTCCAACTGAGAACCCCTGGCCACCAGAGTAGACTTCTGCTGTTCCAGCTCGCTGTTCCTTCTCAACAGCTCATCGCGAGAGCGATAGAGCACAGCAAAGTCAGTCACAAACTGCAAACCAAACAAAGGAAGGATCAGAAAGAAGAAACCATCAAAACGGATTAAAAGAAGTTGAGAATTAGAAAAGGAACCTTACCAAGGCAAGCCTCTGGCTAGCTTGCAAAGCCAGTTGATCAGACCCTGACGCCCTCTCACGATCTGCAGGGAGGACTGCCCTCTCAAGCAGCGCAGGGGCGAGCTGAGGAGAGGTGGCCACCGAAGCCCCCTCAGGCAAAGCAGATACTGGGACCAAGGCTTGACCAGTTTTGGTCCTCGATTCCATCTTCCTCCTCTCCTCCTCCTTTTCTTTCTCCCTCCTCTTTCTCTCTTCCACCTTCTTCCTCTCCTCCTCCTTTTTCTTCTCCCTCTCCTTCGCCTGCTCCTCCTCTCTCTTCTTCTTCTCTTGCTCTTGAGAGAAAGGCCGAGAACCAGTAGCTATGGCCCCGGAGACAGTCTTCGATTTCTTGGACCTCTGTGCAAGAAGAACATCATCATCATCATCATCTCGGATTAAATTCTTCCTGGGCGGCATTTCTTCACCTGAACTGCTGGTAGTACTCGAAGAACTGCTACTATCAGCACTGCCCCCACCCAAATTACTCACAACACCTACAGGATCACTCTCCGAGCTGCTCTCTTCTTCGTCCAATTGGATGGGCTCAGCAGAAATCTCTTCGGAAGAGTCAAAGTCCGGAACAGTATCCACAGGTCGGGCTATGAAGCTGGAGCCTGTGTTCTTGTATTCAAGCAGAAAAGCAGCAGACCTAGGATGCTCGCCGTCACCCAAGGGTTCCCTGATGTTCCAAGCTTTCACCAGTTCTGAGATACGAACCTCGCTGAGAGCAGGCTCCAAGTTCTTTATTTTCGCTGTAAAAGAAAAAGCAAGGAGAAGTTAGAAAAACCACAAAGTCAGCAAAGGTTGAAATAATAATCTGGCATCTACCTATATATTCTTCCCCATAAAAAGGAACAGTGAACCTCTCAGACCTCGACCCTTCAAATTGGGGGGAAAGTTGCCAATTCCTGACAAGAAAACCTTCTTGCCAGTAGTCCTTATGGGAATCAGGTAGATTTACTACCAATACCCTATCAGGGCTCCTAGCCTTAAGGTACAGAACACCTGAACTCGTTCAAGAAAAGGAGTAAGAAAAACAGACCTCGGCAAGCCCTAACTTCGTGCCATACAATTGATTTATCCTATGCACGCCGTTCACTATTTTCCATACGTTAGGCAAACATTGTGCAGGCACAATACTGAAGTAGCTAAAGAAGTGCCGAAACAGATCATTGGGAGGGAAGGTAAGTCCCCACTAGGAGAGCAACAGGACGTGAATCCAATGTGCATCCTCTATATCCCTAACGTTCCTAGGAGGCGAGGCACAGCACTCAATCTCTACCCACTCAGGAATACTATAGAATTTTCTAAACTCAGCCACTGACCTATTTCCAATCTTCGCCATTGGAAAAATACAAGAAAAACTACAAACCAAAGAGAAAATGCAAAAAAGCACGAGAGACTTACAAGACAGAAGATCAGGTCAAATGGCGAAGAAGCAACGAAAGTTGAAATCGAAAACAGAGGGTACTAAGCGCAAGAGCTCTCAGAAGATGGAAGATTGCTGGAAAAGCCTGAAGCGACAAAAAGAAATGCGCCTTATTCCAACGACCCTTCAAGTCTAATCATAGCACACGGATAGCGAAGCGGGTGCCGCCAAAGTAACTTCACAGTTTTCAAAGAAATCAACCATAATAGCTGATTATTTAAATTCATTGGACCTGAAAAGATGGCCCAACAAATTTAGGGGCAATTGTGGGGACCCTGAATTTAGCACCATAGGCGTGGACGAGTAGCCTCTCCCTAGCGGCCCAAAGCCCAGGCCCATCACCTTCGTATTAATCCAATTACCCCACGATCCCATGAAGGGAAGTTGTGGGGAAACACGATTCCATGTAGGGGAGATGGCTAATAAGAAGGAACCCATCACCCCCACTACTCCAACACATACATGTATAAATAAAACCCTAAGTCCGGGGCAGAGGACAAGTTGTATTCTCCGTACTTATTCTTCAGAATATAGAGAAATAACACTGACTGAACCACCGTGGACGTAGGCACTTCTTTGTTGAACCACGTACTCCCATTGTTGTGTGATTGGCTTTTTATTTGTTTTTTCTTGGTTGCTACCTCTTTCATATTTATTTGTGTTGCATAATAATTGTCACCACAAGTATCATGCGTTTTAAGTGTCGCTGAAACCATTAATTATATGTTTTTCTTGAAAATAATTATCCACTTGATTAAAAAACGTGGAAACTACTAAATGTATTGTTTTATGAAAACTTTTAATATGAAATAAGATTGGATTTCCTTTGGTGCATAACTTAGAGTATTGACTTCTAGTTATTTGGGGTGTAGGTTCGCATATAGAATTTTACAGAGTTTATTTGACTAATAAACGGGGCGCATACACACTCAAATAATTTTGTGATTGATAAAAGTGGGAAATTATTACATATTGAACAAATTTTCATGTTGATTAATCTAAAATTATTATATGGAAATAATTGTGTCGAGAATGACAATGGTGTTATTAATTAATTAAATTAGATTGGGCCATTATGATTCAATTGCGTTATTGTTCATATAAATTATGGTATTGTGTGATTACTTATTATTAATTTTTCCCATCGTGGGGATGACGGGACATTTGTATAGTATGTTCTCACCTATATTATAGGATGCTTGCTAGGTATGGGACTAGTGGTTCGACCTTGGTTGTGGTTTACGCTTTCTAGGTGTGGGACTAGTTAGTGTAGATTTTTAGAGATTTTATATTACGGGTTGGGGTTGATTTTTATGTTGTGACGTCATTGATCTAGCCAAGGAATAATGTGAGGGAGTGATAATTGATAGAAAGTCATCCTATAAATTGGGTAGCGCTATTGGTACTTTGTGGCCCTTATGTATGGGACTAATGGGTATTTGAGGATCTCACGTCGATAATATGGGTGGGGTTGATAAATAAAATAAATGAGAAAGTGAGAATTAATACTTAAGATAATAAAAGGGGTGTAAAAATATATTGGCATCGTTAATAGTTACAGGAGCGATAGTTTAAATGGGTTGACGAGCTATTGCGATGTGTGGGTGTGTGGCATCTGAATAATTGCAGGGCTAACAGTTCAAAATGGTTGGATGGCTATGAAGATGTGTCACGTCTTGAATCTTGCATATAATTGCAGGGTTGATAGTTTAAACAAACCGGCTGGCTATGAAGACGGGAATGGGTGTGGTTTAGAACAACAGGTGTCTCGTGACCAAAAAAATAAAATGAGATAAAGATGTAAGTAGGAGTCCCACACGTGATATTAACGATGATGAAAAATTAATAATTAGATTAACTTAAATTAAGTTAGTTGAGTGGATAATTGGACCTATATGTTGAGATGGCATAAATGAGTATTCTAGCATATGTTGTTTAATTACGTGCATCGTTTTTAATTATCTCATTTTAATTTATAATATTCTATTATGATATTTATCATGTATAATGCCATTGTCTGGATACATGGATCCTATTTGAGGGGAGTAGTGTGTATTCATGGTCAGGGATCTAACCATGTGCGTTCACTAAACATTTTAAGCAATTTAGTTTTGGAGTAGATGCATAAGGGCTTGGAGTTATATCTTAGAGGTACATGTGGAGTTTATTTATTTTTCTACTTAATAGTTTAGTTTAGTTATTGTTCCATAATATTTTTTATGAGATCATTTATGGATTTGGTGAGCCATTCGGTTCCACAGTTGTTTATGGTTTTATTCAGATACGTCATTATGGGTTTAGTTTATTGGAGTTTGTATTTAATTTGAGGATTGGATTATTTAGAGTTTAGCATGGTGATGGATTTTATATCGTATGGATGATTATTTATTGGGATCAGTTTAATTATTATCTTGTGGAATGAATTTTATTATGTCTCATATTTGTCACTTGCTTAGAATGATAATCTATTTAGTAGCACCCAACATAGTTTTGGTTGAAACAAATGCCAAAATTATGCTAGGTGTTACAGATGGTATTAGAGCATAGTCTTAGGTCTCATAGCTTATGAGTCCATTTTAGTTTCTGCGTTGCTTATCTTTGATTCCTTTTATGACTTGTACTCTTAATTATTCTGAGTCTTATTTTGTTTTGTTCCTATCTTTTGAGATGTAAAACACTAGGAGAGCTAGAAATACAAGAGATGATTCAGTTTCTAGTTCTGTGGCTTAGGAAATGAAGCGACAATTTGGTTTGGATGCTGAGGTTTTAGCAACTATCATACATGAGGCCATAGCGGCTAGTATGTAGATGGAGAGATAGAGATGGGTGACATTTGAGGCACATTAGCAGAGTACACATGTTTTAGCTTGGGATAGGGTGAGAACCATCCTCCCCGACGACAATCCTCCCACCTCCCTAGCAAGATCTGACCCAACAGTTGCTCACCAGTGGAGGAGGAATATGGAGAGACACTTGAGGATGGTGGATTTCATGGACGCGTAGAAAAACATTTTGGCTACGTTCAAGCTGATTGGTGATACATTACGGTGGTGGGAGAGTGTCACCACATCCGATGATAGGGATCGATTGAACTATGGAGATTTTCAGATAATGTTTAATAATAGGTACATTTCGTATGCTATTAGGAGCACAAAGAAGAGGCAATTTAATTATTATCTTGTGGAATGAATTTTATTATGTCTTATATATGTCCCATGCTAAGAATGATAATTTATTTAGTAGGGAAAAACGTAGTTTTGGTAGCAGTCGACACCAAAATTACACAGGGTGTTACATGACCTCGACCCCCTAAATTTGTCTCCACAACTTTAGGTACTCAGAATTGAACTTGATCTAATAGTTAGTCAAACCTACTTTAGGCAATCAGAGATTACTTTAACTCGCATAATTGGTCACCCCTACTACAGGTCCTCTTATTTCACCTTAGCCCGCAAAATTGGTCGCCCTAAGTTTAGGACCTCGGAATTTACCTCGACCCACAGAATTGGTCTCCGCAACATTAGGTCCTCTGAATTGACCTCGACCAGCAGAATTTTCCACCCTAACTTTAGTTCCCTCATAATTGACCCCGACCCGCAGATTCGGTCACCACTACTTTTGGTCCTCAAAATTGACCTCGGCCTTCACAATAAGTCACCATAACTTTAAGTTCTCCGAATTGACCTCAACCATCAAAATTGTTCACTCTTGCTATAGGTCCTGAGAATAGACCTCGACCCGCAGAATTGGTCTCCCCTACTTTCGATCCTCGGAATTGATTTCTACCAGCGTAATTGGTCATGACAACTTTAGGACATCTTATTTATAGGTCCGCAAAATTGACATCAACTCGTAAAATTGGTCTCCATAACTTTAGGTCTTCAGAATTGTCCTCGATATGCAAAATTGGTCACCCAAACTTAAGGTCTTCATAATTGACCTCGACCCACAGAATTGGTCACCTACTTAAGGTCCTTAGAATTGATATAGACTCGAAGAATTTTTCACTCGTACTTTAGGTCCACAAAATTGACCTCGATTAGTAAAATTTATTGCCCTAACTTTAGGTTTTCAGATTTAACATCAACTCGCATAATTTCTCACCCTAACTTTAGGTCTTCATAATTGACCTCGACCCGTAGAATTGGTAGACACAACTTTTGGCCCTCACAATTGACCTCGGTGCACTAAATTAATCGTCCCAACTTTAGGTCCCTTATAATTGATATCGACCTGCAGAATCGGTCACCACCATTTTATGTCCTTAGAATTGAGCTCAACCCGCAGAATCGGTAACCACAACTTTAGGTCCTCATAATTGACCTTGACAATCAAAATTGATCACCCCTACTACAAATCCGCACAACTGACCTTGACCAGTGAAATTTGTGTCACCCCTACTTTGTGCAGTAAGAATTGACCTCCATGCGCAAAATTAGTCGCCCTAACTTTAGGCCCTTAGAATTATACTCGACCCATAAAATTGGTCGCCCTAACTTTAGGTCCTTAGAATTGACCTCGACCCATAGAATTGATCGACCAAACTTTAGGTCCCTGAGAATTGATATCGACATGCAAAATCTATCGCCACCACTTTAGCTCCTCAAAATTGATTTTGACTCACCGAATTGGTCCCCATACCTTTAGGTCCTCTGAATTTACCTCAACCCTCGGAATTGGTCACCCCTACTATAGGTCCTTAGAATTGATATTGATCCATAGAATTGGCCGCCCTTACTTTAGGTCGTCAAAATTGACCTTGACCCATAGAATTGGTCACCTACTATATATCCTCAGAATTGACATCGACCCGAAGAATTTATCACCCGTACTATAGGTCTTTAGAATCGACCTCGATCCGTGGAATTGGTCACCACATCTTCAAGTCCTTAAAAATGACCTCGACCCATAGAATTGGTCGCCCCAACATTAGGTGCTCATAATTAACGTCGACCAACATAATTAGTCACCCCTTTTATAGGTCTTCAGAATTGACCTCAACCTACAAAATTGGTGGCCACAACTTTAGGTCCTTAGATTTTACTTCAATCCACCGAATTACTTGCCACATCTTCAGGCCGTCAGAATTGGGCTCGACCCACAAAATTGGTCACCCCTACTATAGGTCCTCAAAATTATTTTAGGTCTTCAAAATTGATCTCCACAACTTTAGGTTCTCAATATTGACCTCGACCCGTAGGTCGTCATAATTTACATCGACCCACACAATCAATCGACATAACTTTAGGACCACAAAATTGACCTCGACTCAAAAAATTGATTGCCCCTACTATTGGTCTTCAGAATCGTCCTCGACTCATAGAATTGGTCACCACAGCTTTAGATCCTCTTAATTGACCTTGAACCCCAGATTGATGGCCACAACTTTAGGTCCTCAGAATTAACATAGACCCACATAATTGGTCGTCCCTACTTAAGGTCCTCAGAAATGTCCTCGACTTGCAATCTTTGTCACCCCTACTTTGTGTCCTCTGAATTGACCTTGACCTGTAGAATCGCTCGCCACAACTTTAGGTCCTCATAATAAACGCCGACCCGCAAAATCGATCGCCACAAAATTAGGTCCTTAGAATTTACATCAACGTGGAAAATTAGTTACCCGTACTATAAGTCCTCATAATTTACCTCGACCCCGCAAAATTGATCGCTAGAACTTTAGGTCCTAAGAATTGACCTGGACCCACATAATTAGTCAACCCTACTTAAGGTCCTCAAAATAGACCTTAACCCGCAGAATTACTTGCCATAATAGTAGGTCCTCAAAATTTACCTCGACCCGTAGAATTGGTCGCCCCTACTAAAGGTCCTTATAATTGTCCTCTACTCGCAGAATTGGTCACAAAAACATTAGGTCCTTAGACTTGACCTCGACCTACAGCATTGATCGCCACAATTTTTGGTCATTAGAATTGACCTCGACCCCACAAAATCGATCCCCATTATTTTAGGTCCTCAGAATTGAGCTTGACCCGCAAAATTGGTCACCCCAACTATCGGTCCTATGTATTATTTAGCTCTTCAGAATTGGTCACCATAACTTAATATCCTAGGAATTTACCTCGACCCACATAATTGGTCACCTACTTCAGGTTCTCAGAGTTAGCCTCGACCCGAAGAACTGGTCATCCGTACATTATCTCCTCAGAATTCACCTCAACCAGCAGAATTTGTCACCTTAAATTTAGGTTTTGAGAAATGACCTCGACCCTCAAAATTGGCCTCCCTAACTTTAGGCCTTCATAATTGACGTCGACTAGAAAAATTGGCCTGCACAACTTTAGGTACTCCAAATTGACCTCGATCCGCAGAATTGGCCACCCTAACTCTAGGTTCCTTAGAATTGACCTCGAATTGCAAAATTAGTTGCCACTAGTTTAGGTCCTCAAAATTGACCTCTACTCGCATAATCGATTGCCATAACTTTAGTTCCTTAGAATTTACCTCAACCCTCATAATTGGCCAACCTTACTATAGGTCCTCAAAATTGATATCGAATCGCAGTATTGGCCGCCCTTACTTTATGTCCCCAGAATTGACTTGATCATAAGAATTGGTTGCCACCACTTTAGGTCCTCGGAATTGACCTTGACCCAAAACGTTGGTCGCCCAAGCTTTAGGTCCTCATAATTGACATCCACACGTAGAATTGGTCATAACTACTTGAGGTCATCAGAATTGATCTTAACCTATGTAATTGGTCACCACAATTTAGGAACTCGGAATTGACCTCAACCCGTAGAATCGGTAGCCCTAACCATAGATATTCATAATTAACATCAACCTGTAGAATTTTTCACCCTTACTTTAGGTATTCAAAGTTTACCGCGACCCACAAAATTGGTGGCCACAACTTTAGGTCTCCAGAATTGACCTCGACCTACAGAATCGGTGGCTACTACTATAGGTCATCAAAATTGAGCTCGGCCCCCAAAATTGTTCACCCCTACTATAGGTCATCATAATTGGTCCAGAATACTTTAGGTCCTCAGAATTTACCTTGACCGAAAGACCTTTTCATCCGTACTTTAGCTCCTCTGAATTAACCTCGACCAATAGAATTTTCCCCCCGAACTTTAGGTTTTCACTAATGACCTCGACCCACAGAATTGTTCATCCCAATTTTAGTTCTTCGTAATTAACATAGACCCGTAGATTTTGTCCCCATAACTTTACATACATAGAATATACCTCAACCCGCAGAATTCGTCGCCCCAACTTTAGGTCCCTCAGAATTGACCTCCACCAGTAGAATCGGTCGCCACTACTTTAGGTCCTTAAAATTAATCTCAACCCGTAAAATTTATCATCCCTATTATAGGTCCTCATAATTTTTTTTGGTCCTCAGAATTGGTCCCCTCAACTTTAGGTCATCAGAATTGGCCTAGTGCCATAGAATTTGTCGCCAAAACTTTAGGTCCTCAGAATTAACCTCGACCCATAGAATTGGACATGAAAATTTTAGGTCCCCAGTATTGACCTTGACCCGCTGAATCGATTGCCTCTACTTTAGGTCCTCAAAATTGACCTTAACCCGCAAAATGAGACGCCACTACTTTTCGTCATTAGAATTTAGCTCGGCCTGTATAATTAGTCTCCAACACTTTAAGACCACAAAATTGACATCGGCTTGTAGAATTGTCCATCCCTACTATAGGTCCTTAGAATCGAACTCGACCCGTAGGATTAGTCACCACAACTTTTGGACCTTTAATTTACCTCAAACTGTAGAATTGATCTCCCCTACTTAAGGTCCTCAAAATTTACTTCAACCCGCAAAATTGGTCACCCCTACTTTAGCTCATCAGAATTTACCCTGACCGACAGAAGTGGAGACCACAAATTTAGGTCCTCAGAATTAACCTTAACTCACATAATTGGTCTCCCCATCTTTATGTCTACATAATTTTCCTCGACCTCTAAACTTAGTCTCCCCTACTTTGTGTCCTCAGAATTAACATTGACCCGCAAAATTGGTTGCCACAACATTAGGTCCTTAGAATTAACCTCGACCATGAAAATTGATCAATCGTACTATAGGTCCTCGGAATTGACCTCGACCTGTAAAATTGGTCACCAAAACCTTAGATCCTCATAATTGACCAAGACCCATAGAATTTGTCAACCCTACCTTAAGTCCTCAGAATTAACCTCGACCCACGAACTTGATCACCGTAACTTTAGGTCCTAAGAATTTACCTCGATGGGTAGAATTTGTCACCACCATTGTGGTCCTCAGAATTAACCTCGACCCGCAGAATTGATCGCAAAAAGTTTATATCCTAAAAATTAACCTCGACCCATAGAATTGGTCGCCATAACTTTTTGTCCTCAGAATTAAAATCGACCTCTAAAATTGCTGACCCCTACATAAGGTCCTTATAATTGACCTAGACCTATAGAATTGGTCACCGACTTAAGGTACTCAAAATTGACCTCGACCCCAAGAATTGATCACTCATACTTTAGCTCCTCATAATTGACCTTGACCAACAAAATTTGTTTCCCCAACTTTAGGTTTTCAGAAATGACCTCGACTTAGAGAATTGGTCACCCCAAATTTAGGTCTTCATAATTTATGTCGACACGCAGAAATGGTCGCCATAACTTTAGGTCCTCAGAATTGACCTCCACACGCAGAATGGGTCGCACAGACTAGACGTCCTTCATAATTAACCTTGACTCGCAGAATTGGTCACCACTACTTTAGGTCTTGAAAATTGACATCGACACCCAAAATCGGTAGCACAATTTTCGGTACTCATAATTGGGCATGACCCGCAGAATTGGTCGCCCCTACTTTAGGCCCTTAGAATTGACCTCAACCTGCATAATTGGTCACCGTAACTTTAGGAACAGAGAATTGACCTTGACCCGTAAAATTGGTCACCTATTCTATAAGTCCTCAGAATTGACATCGACCCGAATAACTGGACTCCCGTACTTTGGCTCCTCAAAATTGACATCGACTAGTTTAATTTGTCACCTAACTTTAGGTTTTCAGAAATGACGTCGACCCGCAGAATTGGTCATCGCAACTTTAGGTCTTTATAATTGATGTTGACCCGCAGAATTGGTCTCCAAAACTTTATATCCTCAGAATGGACTTCGACTTGTTGAATTGATCATCCCAACTAGAGGTCCCTCATAATTGACCTCAACCCACAGAATATGTCACCACTACTTAGGTCTTCATAGTTGACATCGACTCAGAAAATCAATCGCCATAACTTTAGGTTATCTGAATTAACCTCGTTCCTCATAATAGGTCAACCCTACTATAGGTTCTCCGAATTGACCTTGACCAAAATAATTTGCCACAACAACTTTAGGTCCTCAGAATTGACCTCGACCTACAGAATTAACCGCCCCTACTATAGGTCCTTCGAGCTGGCCTCTACCCATAGAATTGGTTACGACACCTCTAGGTCCCTAAAATTGACCTTGATGTGCAAAATTAGGGGCCAAAACTTTAGGTCCTCAGATCTGACCTTGACCCGCATAACCGGTAACCCTTACTTTAGGTCCTCATAATTGACCTTCACTCGTAGAATGGGTTGCCACTACTTTAGGTCCTCAGAATTAGCCCCAACCCGCAGAATTGGTTGCCACAACTTTTGGACTTCAGAATTTACCTCGACCCACATAATTGGTCACCTCTCCAATGGGTCCTCATAATTGACCTTGACATGAAGAATTGGCCGCTAAAACATTAGGTCCTCGAAATAGACCTCGACCTGCAGAATTCGTCACCCCTGCTTAAGGTCCTCATAAATGACCTCGTCCCCACCTACTTAAGGTCTTGAGATTAGACCTTGACCTGAAGAATTGGTCACCCATAATCTAGGTCCTCACAATTGACAGAAGCCTATAGAATTGTTGACTCCAACTTAAGGTCCTTATAATTGACCTGGACCCACATAATTGGTCACCTACTTAAGGTACTCGAAATCTGACCTCGACCCAAAGAATTGGTCACTCGTACTTTAGCTCCTCATAATTGATCTAGACCGATAGAATTTGTCAAGCTAACTTTAGGTTTTTAGAAATGTTCTCGACTTGCAGAAATGGTCACCCCAAATTTAGGTCTTCATAGTTAACGTCGACCCACATAAATGGTTGCCATAACTTTAGGTCCTCAAAATTGGCCTCGACACGGAGAATGGGTTGCCCAAACTAGAGGACCCTTATAATTGACCTCGACCCACATAATTATTCGCCAGTTCTTTAGGTATTCAAAATTGACATCGACCCGCAAAATTGGTCGCACAATTTTTGGTACTCATAATTAACGATGACTCGCAGAATTGGTCACCCCTACTTTTGGTCCTTAGAATTGACCTCGACCCGCAGAATTGGTCGCCATAACTTTAGGTCCTCGGAATTGATCTTGACCAGCCAAATTAGTCACCCATACTGTAGGTCCTCAAAATTGACATCGACCGGAATAATTGGTCTCCCATATTTCAGCTCCTCAAAATTAACTTTGACCAGTTGAATCTGTCGCCTAACGTTAAGTTTTCATAAATGACCTCGACCCACAGAAGTTGTCACCCCAACTTTAGGTCTTTATAATTAACGTCGACCAGCAGAATTGGTCACCAAAACTTTGGGTCCTTAGAATGGAGTTCGACTCGTAGAATTGGTCATCCAAACTAGAGGTCCTTCAGAAATCTCCTCAAATCATAGAATCCATCACCAATACTTAGCTATTCATAATTGACATGGACTCAAAGAATCAATCACGACAACTTTAGGTTCTCTGAATTAACATCGACCCTCATAATAGGTCAACCCTACTATAGGTTCTCTGAATTGTCCTCAACCCTCATAATTTGTCACCACAACTATAGGTCCTCAGAAATTGACCTCGACCTATAGAATTGGCCACCCCTACTATTGGTCCTCCGAACTGACCTCGACCCACATAATTGGTCACGATACCTTTAGATCCCCCAAATTGACCTCAACGTGGAAAATTGGGCGCTATAACTTTAGGTCCTCAGAACTGACCTTGACCCGCATAATCGGTCGCCTCTACTTTAGGTCCTCAGAATTGACCTTAACCTACAGAAAGGGTTGCCACTACTTTAGGTGATCAGAATTGACCTAAACTTGCAGAATTGGTTGCCATAACTTTTGGACTAAAGAATTTACCTCGACCCGCATAATTGGTCACCTCTCCAATAGGTCCTCATGATTGACATTGACATGAAGAATTGGTCGCCAAAACTTTAGGTCCTTGGAATAGACCTCGACTTGCATAATTGGCCACCCCTAGTTAAGTTCCTAATAAATAACCTCGATCCACATGATTGGTAACTTACATAAGGTCTTAAGAATAGACCTCGACCCGAAGAATTGGTCGCCCGTACTCTAGGTACTCAAAGTTGACTTCAAAACATAAAATTTATCACCCAAACTTTATGTTTTCATAAATGACCTTGACCCGCAAAATTGGTCACCCTAACTTTAGGTCCTCATAATTGACCTCGACCCATAGATGTAGTCGCCATAACTTTATGTCCTAAGAACTCACCTCGACCCATATAATTGGTCACCATAACTTTAAGTCCTAAAAATTGACCTCGACCTGCAAAATCAGGAACCCCAACTTTAGGTCCCTCAGAATTGACCTCGACCCACATATTCGGTCACCACTACTTTAAACCCTCAGAATTGACCTCGACTAGAAGAATCGATCACCAAAACATTAGGTCCTCATAATTTACCTCGACCCTCATAACTGATCAACCATACTATAGGTCCTCAGAATTGACTTCGACCCATAGAATTTGTCGCCAAAATTTTAGGTCCTCCGAATAGACCTCAACCTGTAAAATTAGTAACCTTAACATTAGGTCCTTAGAGTTATAGGTCCTTAGAATTGACCTTGACCCGCATAATTGGTCGTGATAACTCTAGGAATTTAAAATTTACATCTATCTATAGAATTGGTTGCCACGACTTTAGGTCCTCAGTATTGACCTCGGACCGCTAAATTATTAGCCATAACTTTAGGTCCTTAGAATTGAATTTGACTTGAAGAATCAGGCGCCCTCACTCTAGTTCCTCAAAATTAACCTTAACCCACAAAAATGGGATGCCACTACTTTAGGTCATCAGAATTGACATCGACCCACATAATCGGTCATCACAACTTTTGGACCTCATAATTGAACTCAACCTGCAGAATTGGTCAACAAAACTATAGGTCCACAAAATTGACCTCTACCTATATAATTGATCGTCATAACTTTAGGTCCTCAAAATAGACCTCGACCTGCAAAATAGGTTGATAAATAAGATGTTTGAAGAGCGGGTCATGAAAATAATGTAAGTGTACGTGGACATCAAGATATCCAAGAGTTTGAAGGCTGATCTTGAATGCACATTCAACAAAATGGATAAATAAAAGATGAAGTTAAATCCTACCAAGTGAGAGTTTAGTGTCAGTGCATTAATATTACTCCGCTTCACCATGAATTAATGGGGGATAGAGGCTAATCCTGCTAAAATCAAAGAATTAATTAATATGCGGATGCAAAAGAACATAAAAAATGTTCAGAGGTTGATAGAACGAGTTGCAACACTAAATCAATTTGTCTCTCGACAAATTAATGTCTACCATTTTTCAGAAAAATTAGGAAAGCCTTCATCTGGGACGAGGAGTGCGAGAAATATATTCAGGAGCTAAAAACTTTTTGTCATCATACATGCTGTTGTCTAGTCCCCTTTAAGGGGATAATTTGTTTATGTAATTAGTTATATCAGAGTGTGCAATCAGTGAAACTATTTTCCACTATGATGAGCATCTTAAAAAACTGATGTAATTTCATTACAAGGCTTTATAAGGGGTCGAGCTCAAGTATCAGAGAATGAAAAACTGGCTTATGCACTCATACATGATTCAAGTAAGATGAAGACCTACTTTTGAACCCATACAATGGTGTTCCTCACCAAGACTCCTTTAAGTTAGGTCATTTATAAACATGAGAAATCGGGAAGCTTAATGGTCTGGTCAATTGAGTTAGCCGAGTTTGACATCATTCACAAGCCAATGAATATAATTAAAGGGAAAGCTTTAGTATAATTTTTATCCTAGTTTACATGGGTTAATGCTGAGAAAGAGGTTAAAGAAACAAAGGTACGAACAGTCATACCGAAGGAGGTTAAGTTAGACGTCGTTCCAACCGACACTACAAAAAGTTGGTACTTTTGATAAAGTTTTTCTTTTCACAGAGGGAGATTTGTCATAGGGCCCTCTTATGGGGCAAGGCCCGACCTAGAGTTTGTTTTTAAATGGGTTGTCTTGTGAAAATTGTTGTGTTGTAGGATTAAAACTGTAATCACCAGATGAAACGAGTATGGATTGTGCCTTGAGATTTAGCTTCAAGGAATTCAGCAATGAATCAGACTATGATGCCTTGTTGGAAGGCCTTTCTCTCACCAAGGTACTAAATATTGGTAAAATGATTGTTCATAGTGATTCACAATTGGTTATCAACCAAATAATGGGCATCTATGAGGTAAATAATAAAAATATGGACAAGTACTTAGCGTAAGTCTGAAAGGCAGTGGTAAGATTTAGAGAAGTTAAGATAAGGAGGATTACTAAGCTTAATCAGACAAACATTACGTGTTGAGATTCTGCATAGGTCGAGCGTTGAAGAGGACGACAATTGACTAGTGTTTTTCTCGAATCTGAATATATGGGAACGATGGATGGATCCATTTAGCAATTACACTCGGGATGGAAATCTCTTATATTCCAAGGCCGAGGAAGAAACTCGGATATCAAGAAACAAATTTCTCCATCATTGGTGACTTACTGTATAAGAGAGGGTTCTTAGTTGGTTCATCCAAAATCAAATTAGATTAGGTTTCTTAGTTGGTTCATCCTTAGCATCACTGTCGCTCTTTTTAATTACTAACTACCTAAGTGAGAAAATTAGATTGGTGCCAAGTTTTTGTTTCATTAACTAAAATTAAATACTCATGCAGAAACAGAATATTATAAACAATCACAATTAACTTAATTCAACCATTCACAAATAATTATATGACCGAATAAACCATCAGTGTTAAATATAACAAAAGTAAAGACAAGTAATAAATCTCAAGAGGCCTGACATAAGTACTGAAATAAAACTGTGAGCGACATTCTCGAATAACTGATAGGAAATCTCTACACAAAGAATGAAAAGAAAGAGGCGCCTATAAAACTCCCGCAACATCCACACATGATGCAACAATGGATTCCTAGAATGAGTCAAGCTTGGCGTCCCTGTGGCTAGACACCTAAAAGGTTTTTAAAAGTTTTTATAGCAAGGGTTAGTACCCAAAACATTTGGAAAACATTTAGATAATGATTAACTTGTAGTAATAAGTAAATATGCATGCTCTCCATATTTTAGTTAGTGTCGCACTCCCTTGAGGACATACTCACCCCTCTTCTAATGTGCAGTACTAACGCCTTGATTAATTTACCTAGTTATTTATCTCATGACTAGATAACTGATATAATCCCCTTGCCACCACCCTACTCTAACCGAGCGTGCAATAATTATGATTTATAAGTTGTTATCAATATTAACTTAAATAATCATTTCCTTTTTTTTTTAAATTTCATATAACTTTCACACCCATTATATATTTAATACAATTCCCAGCGTGTAATAATTTACCCGTATATAATTATTTACCACATTATATACGTATAGTTATATCACAACATTCACAAACATGCTGAAATAATAATTTATACTAAACATTGTCCCGAGTAATAACTCATCTCATGCAAATACTCTAAAGTGCTATCCCACTAGGCATATTCACATGACCTAGTTAACCCAAGTCAGAATCACTCATTAACTTGGATAATACATAAAAATTGGAGGCAGTAATATTCCTTCCCTGAAAGTGAGATGTCCCTCACCCATATAATCGACGCTATGACCTAGGAATATACTCGCCCTACTTCTTGAGCAAGGGGATTGATCCACTATGCCCAACCTCCCTCCTATAGCACTAGAGTCGATATAATAATAATATCTAGCCACGGATATTGATACACACACCGTATATATATATATATATACTATCGTACATCGTATATATATATAATTAATTAATTAAAATAAACTATCCCGGCTATCCCGTGTACTAAGTCTGTAACCCATGCCTCTTAAAATTATTATGAGTTTATGGTCCAACTCTAATTATTAATTAATTCACACATTAATTAATTAAATTAATTATGGTGTCGTCCACAACCAATATATTCGGACTTACTCTCGTGGCCCGAAATAAACAATACATGAGTCAAAATTCCCAACTCCAAATTATTTAGCCTTCACTCTAAGTAAATTAACGTCTTGGTATCGCTCATCCAATAACCCCAGACTTTCCCACTCAATCCATATTTAATGATTTTGAAATATTATTTCCAAAATTTAACCATAGTGTGTCACACATAAATTTCCTCCAAATCCTAATTAATTTTAATCATGGTGTGACACACTTAATTTTCTTCAAATTCTAATTAATTTTACTCCTAATTAATTAGCCTGATATTCCTATATTTATTTCTAATTAAATAAGGCATGGAAAAGAATTTAACTTAATTTCCCTTTATATACATAAACTAGTCGAACTGCCATAAATTTTGAACCATCGATCGATCGATCGCCAACCCTCGATCGATCGATCGTATAGGTCAGCGTCTTCTTCCCCCTTCTATTTCAGCCATGGATGAAAAGCTTAAAACCCTAATTTCTTTTACAGTGAAACCAAATCCTTACCATCCACAACATACATCAAAAACCTCACAAGGGACTCCCATAAAGTCTACAAATACCATTTAATTTACGTTCTCTACTGTTTTCATAAATTTGGGGGGGAAATCCGACTTAACATTTAACCCATTTAAACATCAAATCTTTGCCTCAAATTCGTTTCTAGTTCATCCAGATTACATCCTACCAGATATATATATATATATATATATACTTTTCTCAGATTACACATGAATTTCTACATAATTTAGAAAACGGAATACTGGTTTACAAAAACCCCATGTTTATACCCTTTAAATCCCAAAACGAATTTTAATTACTCACATCACATAAATATGAATCGAAAGGCAAATTAAATGGTACAACAATTTAACCACTTGCCTTATGATTCGTAGGGTCTGATTTGGAGTTGTGAATTCCCAAGGTTGGAGATGAGATTCCCACTTTTTGGCTCTTCCTTTTGTCCCCCAATTTGCCTTTAACTGCCTCTTAGGTTTTTTCTCTCCCATTAAGTGTTTCCTAAACTTCAATCAACCATTACCCTTTCCTCTTAATTAGGCTAAATCCCGTTTTTTTCCTAATGGGCCAAGCCCAAGTGACCCAAAAACCACTGTGTCGGCCCGACTATGTTTAAAAAGTCCCGTGGCCCGTTTACTACCCCCGGGTACAGTTTTTCGACTATCTCGACCCATACGGACTCAACCGTACACTCAAAATTGGCATCTGAATTAATTTATAAAAATTCTTATCTCACACCCAAATTAGTCTATACCGACTCCCGACTGAGATAAGTATGTACCCCGTCATTAATACCCAAAATGACGTAAATAAATTATCACTATTCTCTTAGTAATTTAATTTCTCTAAATATTAACCATTCACTCCCTGGTTAATATTTAATTACATATATTGACATATTTAATTCTATTAAAATTATGACACACAAGTAATTTTGAATTCCCAAATTAATTAAATATTAAATGCACAAAAATACGGGGTGTTACATTAGTTCAACTAGAACATAGAAAGTAGAGACTGTAAAGAAAAACACTAAAGTTAGTAAAATACAAGACAACTGTTAAAATGAAAAGTAATTTTCTGTATAGTTACCCAGGTAGCCTTATGGAAAGTAAAGTCTTATCGCTGACACGGGTCCATGGATTGCGGAAACATCCTCTCAAAGTTGTCTAATATGGAGCCGATAGCATTTTTAGCTCTTCCCTTATCACCAATCAGAGAATCGGTACATATGGTAAATTAGGACAAGCGTGAAGACAGGGCCATATCACAGTAGATCATATGGTCGTGTAAGTGGAGTCCTTAGTTGAGTTGTCCTTATTATTTTTCTTCGATGGAGGGTGACTAATGTTGACACCCTCTGCCTACTCTTTCCACTTCCTTCCTCCCTTGGCCTAGCTGGGCCCACCCATTATCAATTTATTAGCCAGAGGTATGGAGGGAGTTCTTAGAGGTAATTTTGTTCAACATGTTTGTTAGGCTTGGGGCTACCATTTTCCCAAGTTCCTCAGTCATGTTGGATAGACCGATGAAAAAAAAAGACGATGATTAATACATAATAATCAAATATGAGATGATAGTACAGTTGTGAAAATTTCTAACTTACACATCTCGGTGTAGGAATCAAACCCCATACCCGTCTTTTCTAGAAAAAAATCATCAAGTACTCAAATTCGACCAACCCACATTCCTTGCCCAGAGAAAGAATATGATCAATCTTTTCTCGACCATCAATTCTTAGGAAGAGATCAAGTTTTCTTAAATTGATGCAGTTCTTTATTTTTAGGAAACCCTTGGGTCGGAGGCACTACAGGAAGAATCACTATTAATGTCCTAACCTCCTGAAAGAAATAAGTATTGGGTCTTCCAATGGTACTTAGAGCTTTATTCACAATCAACACCTTCTTGGTAGATTTCCTAGATACGAGGTGATAATAATCAGATTGAGCTTTCATTCTGGACAAAGTATAACATGCCCTGAAGATACTAATAGAAAGGTCAATATCGTAGATGAATTATCATAATTGGATAATGTCGATGATGATCCTCCAAGCATTTGGGGAAACCTAAGCTTGAGAAATCCATAGTCTTTCAAGGATAGTTTTAATGTTAGGGTGGACTAGCAACTTGAAGCCTAACTTTAACATTTGTTCGTATACAACCACATCACCCTATTGGTCGTCATAAGCTCTCTCGTCGTAATCTGGGATCTCATAGTAATGGAAGATTTGATCCCATAAAGGTGCTTCCACATCATAAAGTTTGTCTATCCGATAGTGATGGAAAAGGTAGCAACATATGATGTGTCAAGTGGTTTCTCATCAAAATCATCATCATTGTCCTCAAGATCAACGGTAGTGGAACTGCTTTAGAATATTAAGGAGTACTCGGCCCCAATCATAGTAGACAGAGAAATATCCCTTAGGATCTCTGAATAAGAAACCTACGCTCTTGGCTCGTCTTTATTAGAGACCTCTTAGGGGTTCTCTCTTTTGATGGACTCATCAATATCAGAATTATCTAGGCGAGATGAAAGAACCCACATGGCTTCATTGAAGGAATCATCGTTCTCATACTCCTTAGAAGCAAAGGGGCTATATCCCTTAGAAGAAGACATGGACTCTGACCCTAGGGAAGAGGTATTAGATATAGTGTCACTACTGATTTCAATAACAGTAGTCTCGGCCAATGATTAGTACATCAGTAGTAGGGTAGGACATTTCCATGCAAAGGAGTTGGACGGATTAGAATTCTAGTTTTAGCCTTATCTCCACATTTAGCCTCAGCCCCAGCTTCTCCTATTTCCCTAAGTATCCTCTCCCTTAAGTGTGGATATTGTTTAACTAACTACCAAAGCCTAATGTACATTCAAACAGTACGAGGGTTGACATAGTTTGAATGAAATATCAAAATGAGAACCTAAATAATTTTCAAAGGTTTTTCTTAAGAATAATAATGAAGCTCACCGGATAAGATGAATGAAGGGTTGCCTGAAAACTGAACAAATGGCAGAAAAATGATCAGGACTTTAAAATCTACCCTTATTAACACTCTACCACCCTAAAATCCCCATGAAGTCACTAAAAACCCCTATAACTACAACAAAAGATCATTGCAAGGTTCAAAACCCATCAGAAAAGAAAAAAAAGTAAAGAAATAGAAGAATAAATAACTCACGAAAAAAAATAAGGAGAGGGGGTTAGCTGAACAATAAGGATTTGGGGATGAAAACAAAATGCTAAACTTGTCGTAATATATGTGGTTCAAATAGAGAGAGGGAAAATGGAGAAAATGTTTTTATATAAAATATTTGAAAGCGGGAAAAGCTTTTCGAGAAGAAAGAGAAAATATATATTTTTTTTGTATTGAAATCACCTAATCATTATTCACAGTTTCCAAGGGATGCATCATTGGGTTGTGAGTCCCAAAGAAGGCATGTTTCCATCACTTCTTAGCATACATGCCAAGCCACCAATTCGTTGATACATGTCTAACCAAAACACTTGAGTGACGCTTGTGTCTGAGAAACTAAAAAGACATCCTTGACCTCAGCAGGTCCCGCTCACGTATCCAAGGTAGCCTGTAACATTAAAGGGTCTTATTTTCACATAGGTTGGATGACTATACCCCTCAACCTTCCATTAACATTTAAGACTAAGGTATAGGGGTGATTGATATGTATAAGTGTAACCTCGTCCTAGATGAGAATCGACCCAGTATCATGACCTCTACCCGGTATCCATCGAACTCATCTACATAAGGGCCCATGGGACAAAGGTTCCACATCTACTTGTCTCACCCTATTAGAGCTTATCCTTATAACTTTTGTAGTTATGCACAAAGATTCATTATACAATCTAAGGTGACTCTATGTCTTGGACCTTTCCATGTGTTAACCTCGTACCGTATTGGAACGACGAGACTAACATGAGTTTCCCAATATGAATTTTTAATTCTCAAAATTATCTATCTGGATGCCCATCCCCAAAATCTCAGCTCATCCATGACCAAAATAGGTGACTCCAATTGTTTGTGAGGGACACACAACTTGTGCATCATCAGGCCACGTGGGCATATTGTTACAACAGATCTCTTACCCACGAGAGAGATTATTTCATCATCACAATATGGTTGTGTAGAGTACAAATTGTATTCTCCTAGGGGATAGCTCACCTCATGCACAACAGGTGCATACTTACAGGGTACACTATCTACCCCGAGCCTATATATACTAACTTCATACTCTTCATTAGGGATCGAGTTATTTTTTACCCACCTAAAACCCTACCCATTTTTAAACCTAGATATAGAAATCTTGAGTGACTTTAATTCATGTCCATCAGTTCTTTAATAAAAACATTCACACCCTCTTGTACAGTGGATTAGGCTCTGGGATAACCACTTATATTTCTATTTTATCTCTCCCTCTCTCTCTAATCACCTTATTTGCATACTTTTATATGTGATTATACCTCCACTGATGACTTAGATAGATCTTGACTTGCTAACATATTTGAGTGGTTATTGCCTACATCATCAATCTAAAATCATCAAAGGGGCTTGGATTGAAAAAAAAGGAGTTAGGTAACTAAATATCTCTAAGAGATAGACATGAAAGATTTCATTTGAAATGTGATAAAGAATAATTTCTCTCAAATTCGTTCGAATGAAGCTACATATTGCTCGAATGAAATGTTCTTTCTCGTTCAAACATTAATTAAACGACTAAACCAATGAGACTCTAGAGGCCACTAAAAGACGTGACAATTAACCTTAATTGAATGAAGTTGAAGATGTTTTAACGAGGTATAGGAACTCGTTCGAATGACAGCCAATAATGTTCTAATGACCTTGCAAATTTTTTTAAAATATTTAAAAAAAAATTGGAAAAATATTTTAAGTTTTCAAACTCTTTTAAAATACACATGAATTAAAAGATTACACAGTGACAATGTCATGAACCTTCGATTAATCCATTTTGTCACTAACTCGTGTCTAGTTTAAATTTTTAGAATATAATTATGGTGTTGTGGCATGGAGTGGGATAAGACAAACTAAAATAGATGATGGGAAATTATAAATCTTTCTCTTACAGATCTCCCGCTTTGGCTATTCCAATTCAAATCACAAACTGAAAACAAATAATCCCTATGACAAGTTAAACTAGTCCCCCCCCAAACCCGAAATAAATGGCACTCGACTTCATCTTCAAGTGAAAACATTCATCATGTAGTAGTCCATGAAAACATCAATTCAAAAAAGACCTACACACATAAATCAATGGAAATACTGTGACGCATGGAGTTTAAAAAAAGCAAAAACTCTCCCTCAATATATTCCAGCAGGTTTTTTCGAAATAGACAAAGGGTTAGAAAATAATCCTGAAATTTTAGCATCCTAAGAATACAAATATGAAATATCGTCCCAAAGAATAAACAATTAAGTATATACGATGAGCCTTTCTAGGAAGCAATAAACTTTTTTTGAAAAAAATCAATTTTTTATGTATATAAATATATATATAAGTACAAATCAAAGAACAAATAGCCACACCATGGAGTATCACGAAAATATCAATATCTTGGAAATGGAATACAAAATTGTGAAATTAATGCAAAGAAAATTTACATAGGCATGTGCAGAAAAGGTGCACGAAGTCAAACAGATACTCGTAAATAAATAACTCAATTCAACCTTAGGTTTGAACGAATTATACAGAATGAAATCGATTCAACTTATAAAAAATTACATGAAAGTCAATGCTTCTCAAATCATTAATGCCACACTATTTAATATTTTTGTAGGAAGTTTATTATCCAAACCCATTGAACTTCAACTTATAACACTGTCAAAATCTCACAATTTAAGCATAAACTTGTAATTTTTTTATGGAATCATATTGCCCATGTGAGTGAAGCATAAAAAAATTGGCCTTGACACTTCGGGATCAAATATCATAACAATAATAACAAATGATCTGGAATGAGGCACGAACACCTCACGAAGGACAATTATAATGTGTTTGAACTAGTCATGTCCTTATTGAACTCTCGATTTAGTAAAATGACAATGATATCAAGTTTTTAATTTCATATAGATTAGCTTCGCCTTAACAATTATTTTATTTGCCACTTTGGCATTTGACGTATCCCGTTAAAAACCACCACCTACCGTCATGACAAACTAAGTCCAACATTCAAGACTTCCCTTCATCCCACAAATCTATAAACAATTGGTGTTTGAAATTATTCATATACTTTATTTGGGATGTGTATTTTGTCATTAAAACTTAAACAAGATTTTTTAGTTTCAAAAATAAAAAAATTTAACCCCGTTCGAACGAAGAGGATACTACATTAGAAGGGTCGTTAGATCTTTCATCGAACGAAATACTAACAAGGGTGTCGTGTTGGAATTCATTTCAAGCTTGTTACAAGATGGTTACAATGGTGCTGGAGTCTCAATCGAACGAACTCTGTTTTCTTTCAAATGAAATGCCTTTCTTATTCGAACGAGTTTCATTATTTTTCGAACGAACCCTTGCCTCGATTTTTGTGCAGGCCTTATAAATACCTTTTGTGTTTATTTCTCTTAAATTCTTTTGCCCGAATAATTTTTGCATGCATATTGCAAAAAAAATTTAAACATTTATGATTACAAAACACTTTTGATTAAAAAAAACATCACCAAATATATTTATGTGAATCCGGTTGAACCTTGGTTGAGTTAGACTCATTGTGGCGAGATCATCTCTACTGGTGACTTGTGAACTTAGAGGGATCACGACTGAAGAATCAAGGTTAAAAGTTGATCAGTGGATATCAACGGTGGATCGCCACTTGTGCACTAATCAAGATCGATTAGTATTCTTTAGAGATTCTGTGAAGATTGTACATTATACTTGTGTCTATATTAAGTTTTATTAAAAGTGTACTTTATTACAAAGTTTCTAAAATGCACATTTAAAAGGTTTTTCCATTAAAAAGTATTTTCCTCAGTTGCCATGTGATTCTATCTTTTACTTATTTGTTTTATCACCTAGGTCCAAGTCTTATGATAATAAGATAAAATTTTATTTGTAATTGGACATTTAATTAAATAATTTATTCCATTATAATAGTGTGCGCACTCTTAATGTTTTAGGTTAAAATAGGTGTTGGGGTGAATATCAAAAAGCAACCAAATGGCCCTTAAAGAGGCATGATTGCTTCGATATAAGTGATTGTGATGTGTTTGAACTAGTTGTGTCCTTAACTGAATCTTGATTTAGAAAAATGCCAATTATATGCAAGCATTATATTAAAATAGGGGCATTTGGGGATGGAATATCAAAACATCAACCAAATGACCAACAATAAGGAACAAAAACATCAAGAGGGGAGATTGTAACATGTTTGAACTAGGAATGTCTTTACTGAAGTCTTGCTTGTAAAAATGACAATTACTCGCAAGTTTAAGATTAAAAAATGGGGCATTAAGGGGCCTAATATGAATACATCAAACAATTGGCTCCAAAAGAGGCACTATCACCTCTATATGTACCCTGGCAATGTGTGTGACATATTCATGTCCATATCGGACTCCCATTTTAACAAAACAATAAGAATATGGAAGTTTTAGGTTAAAATGGGCCGTTGGGGGTGATATATAAAAATAACAACCAAATGCTCTGGAAAGAGGAACGAGAACCTCGATATGGACCACTGCAATATCTGTGAACTAGACATATCCTTATCGAACTCCCAATTTAACAAAATGACAAGTATATGTATGTTTTGAATTAAAAAGGGGACATTGGGGTGGAATATAAAAACAAACAAATGAGACGAAATGAGGCACGAGCACCTTGATATGGATGATCATAACGTGTTTAAACAAATCGTGTCCCATTAGACTCCCGCTTATACAAAATGATAATTATACATAAGTTTTAGGTTAAAATGAGGTGTTGAGGGTGAAATATCAAACAAACAAGTAAATGACCTTGAAAGAGACATAAGAACGTAGATATGGATGATTGTAGCGCGTTTGAACTAGTTGTGTCCTTATCGGATCCCTGGTTAAACAAAAAGAAAATTATATGAAAGTTTTAGGTTAGAAAATGCCATTGGTCATGAAATATAAAAATAGTCTTCAAATGGATCGAAAAGAGGCCTGAGCACCTGGATGTGGAGAATTGCAAATGTCTATGAACTAGTTGTGTCCTTATCATACTCCTAGTTTAACAATATCATAAGTATACTGTACACAAGATTTGGGTTAAAAATGTGACATTGGGGGATCAAATATAAAACCATAAAAAATGATTCGAAATAAAGGACGAACACCTCGAGATTAATTATTGTAATGTAACAATTAAAGCGGGTCCTTTTGGGACTCCCGATTTAATAAAACAACTATTATATGGAAGTTTTAGGTTAAAATGGGAGGTTGAGGGTGGAATATAAAAGCAACAACAAAATGACTCGAAATGATGGAGAACACCTCGAGATGGACGAATGTAACATATTTGAACTAGTCTTGTCCCTATTGGACCCTCGATTGTAAAAATTGACAATTATATAAAAGTTTAGGGTCAAAATGGGTCATTACGGGGGTGAAATATCAAAATAGCAACCAAATGGCCATAAAAGCGCAACGAGCACGTTGACATGGACCATTCCAATGCGTGTCAAGTAGTTCTTTCATTATCGGAACCTCGGTTTAACAATATGACAATTATATGGAATATTTAGGTTAAAATGGGGCATTGGTATGGAATATCTAAACAACAATCAAATGACCCGAAAATAGGCACAAGAACCCTAATATGGACTAGTTCAATCTTTGTGAATTACCCACATCCTTATTTGAGTCTCGATTTAACAAAATGCAAAGTAAACGAAACTTTTAGTTTAAAAAATGTGCCATTAGGGGGGTAAAATATTAAAAAAAATGACATGTAATGAGGCACAAAAACCTTGAGATGGACGATTGCGACATATTTGTACTAACTATGTGCTTATTGTACTCCCAGTTTAAAAGATGATAATTATACACAAGTTTTAGGTTAAAATGGGGTGATTGGGGTGGAATATGAAAACAATAACCATATGACCCGAAATGATGTACAAATACCACGAGACGGACGATTATAACGTATTTGAACTTGTCGTCTCCATATTAAACTCCCAGTTTAACAAAATGACGATTATATGCAAATATTAGATTAAAATGGGGTGTTTCGGGTGAAATATCAAAACAGTAACCAAATTGACCCAATAACGCCATTATCACCTTGATATGGACAATTGCAATACGTGTGAATAGGTCGTGTCCTTATTTGACTCCTGGTTTAAGAAAATGACAATGATAAGCAAGTTTTAGGTTCAAATGGGTTATTGGGGGTGAAATATCAAAACATGAAACAAATGACCCTAAAATAGGGAGGAACACCTCGAGATGGATGACTGTAAGCTATCTAAACTACTTGTGTCCTTATCGGACTCCCAATTATACAAAATGGGAATTGTAAGCAAGTTTTAGCTTAAACAATGGGGCGGGGGTATGAAATATCAAAATAAAACTAAATTGACCAGAAAGAGGCAGAAGTATGTCGATGTGCACCATTGCAATGTGTGTGAACTAGTCGTGTCCTTATTAGTTTTTGAGTTTTGAAAATGACAAATATACACAAGCTTTAGATTAAAAAGGGCCTTATGGTGAAATACCAAGACAACAAATAACTTTCTTTAAAAGAGGAACTAGATACTTGATATTTACCATTGTAATCTTTTAAAAGTATTTATGTCCTTATCGGACTTCTGGCTATAAGAAATGAAAATTATGCTCAAGTTTTCGCTTAAAAATAAGGCATTGGGGGCTGAAATATCAAAACAGCAACCAAATGTCTAGTAAAGGGGCATGAGCACATCGATATGGACCATTGCAACATGTGTGAAATAGTTATGTCCTTATTAGACTCTAGATTTAATAAGATGACAAGTATATGTAAAGTTTTAGGTTAAAGAATGAGCGTTGGTGGGTATGAAATATCGAAATAGCAATTAAATTACTTCAAAACAAGGATGTGCACCTTGCTATGGACCACCGCAACGTGTGTGAACAAGTCCTTTCCTTATCGGATGATTGGTTTAATAAAATTATAATTATAAATAAGTTTTATGTTAAAATAGGGTATTGGGGGTGAAATATCAAAACAACAACAAAATAGGATGAAAAGAGTAGCAAGCACCTCGATATGGACCATTATAATGTCAGTGAACTAGACATGTCCTTATCGCATGGCCGATTATACCAAATCGCTAATATACGCAAGTTTTAGGACAAAAAGTAGGTCATTGGGAGTGAAATATAAAAAAATAACAAAACAACCCGGAATGAGGTACATACACCTCGAGATAGAAGATTATGACCTTTTTGAAATAGTCGAGTCCTTATCGGACTCCTAGTTTAACAAAATGACAATTACACGCATGTTTTAGGTTTAAAAAGGGCATTATGGAGTGGGTAAAATATTAAAATAGTATCCAAATTTCCTCAAAAGAGGCAGGAGCACCTCGACATTGGCCATTGCTATGTGTCTAAACTAGACCGGTCTTTATTAGACTCCCAGTTTAAAAAATGATGAGTAAGAAACATTTTACTTAAAATTGAGCACCGGGGATGAAATATCAAAATAGTAACCAAATGGACCAAAAAGATGTGCGATCAGGTCTATCTAAGCCAATGAAATGTGTGCGAACTAGTCATGCCCTTATAGAAATCCGATTTAACAAAATGGCAGGTATACACAATAATTAGATTAAAATGGGGAATTGGGGGATAAAAAGATCAAAACAACAACCGAATGACCCAAAATAATGCATGAAAACCTCGAGATGGACGATTGTAGAATATTTGAACTAGTCATCCTTATCAAAGTCCACTTTAGCAAAATGACAATTATAAGCATGTTTTAGGCTAAAATGGGGCATCTGAGGGAGACATATCAAAATAGAAACCAAAGGACATTGCATTAGGGACGAACACCTCAATATAAACAATTATGAATTATTTTAACTAATCGCGTCCTTATTAATCTACCGGTTATAAAAAATGAAAATTATACAAAACCTTTAGCTCAAAATATTTGACAGGGTGATCGAGCGCAAAAAGTAACGTCGTGTTAGAATGCAAATCACTATTTTTGTTTCCCCTACTCAATACAAAAACCGAAATTGGGATTGTACTGGTGAGGCAAGTATAGCGGTAAGTCGGGTATCGTAAGAAATCCACAGGTAGTGATTGAATTTTAAATTTTAATTGTTTAATTACTTCAAGAATAAAAGTGAAAAATAAAGAAAAGAAAAGGTAATGGTTGTGAATGGTGACAAAAGAAAAGAATAAGTTACGTTACCCAAAATTAAAGAGAGGATCGGGATCGCATCCTACCACACGGATCAAAACAACTACTAATCAAAACTTTGGCTCGAAATTTATTTACCGAGTATATTCAAATAGGCATAAACATCACGCATAAAGGGAGTCTGACCCAAAAACACTTCATAAAACATTTAATCGAAAATGGTCACATGCGGATTAAATTCGGATTATCGTTATAAACTCTAACGTTGCGTGACACATGAAGATAAACTCATAATAATCCGATTTTAATATGCAAGGTTTAAATTAAACGCAATTTTGCACGAAACCCTAACTAACGAGGTCCGAACCCGTAAATGGAAGAATGAAATCCCAACCCTATTTATCTAAGGACACGACATGGAAATAAACTAAATTACACTAATTAAACTAATTAAAGCAATAAATAAATAAGTACCACAAATTAACAAAGCATGAAATTACACTACAAAGCAAGAAATAAACAAGAACAACTATATTAATGATAGGGTAAATGAATAGTACAACATACAACACCAAAATGGGGATCGCCCAAAGAGAAATTAAAAGAGATCTCTCAAAATCATAACCCTAATCTATACTAAATGAATTATATCCTCTTTCAAAATGAGAGAAAAAGGTATTTATACAAAATATATCCCATAGCAAACTTGAAAATAAAAGGGAAGAAAAAAAAATATTTGAAGGGCCGAATTGATTTGGGGGATGTCTGAATTGATTCGGGTAATGGAAAATCACGAGACTGCAACAGGCTAAATCGATTTGAAAGGGTGTGAATCGATTCGGAAATAGGTGCTTTGGAAGCATGATTTGGTCGAATCAATTCGGGAGGGGTTCGAATCGATTTAAAAAGGAAGAATTGGATCACTGTCGTCACCCGAATCGATTCGGGAGGGACCGAATTGATTCGGACCTACAGGTTTTGAATCTTCTCCCCTTGTTTTATTGTGTTGTAAATTCCTTCTGCTTAAAAGCCCGTAACTTCTTCGTTAATGATATGAATCACACACCGTTTATGGCCACGCGAAGCTTTCTCAGGGGGCTTCCACTTACGCGAATATGTTGGACCAGGTGCCCAAACTATAAAATGACTAAATTGGCCTTGCACGTGCGGTTGTGTACGGAACATCGTCAAAATGCGTCCAAACATCATTCTAAGTCCCCAAATACCTTCAAAATAATAATTAACCCCTGAAAAATATGTTAACATCGAAATCTCGAGGTTGTCTGGTTAATGAGCATAAATATAGGGATTAAGATACCCGAGAGGGCTAATAATGCATAGGTTAATGAGTGAAATATGAAATATCTGCATCGTATCATACCCCCTAACTTACACCTTCCCTAGCAATGAAATAGGAAACAAAAATAACTACAAGTAAACCTAAAGCAGGATACAAGTACAAATTGGGATGAAAAAGAAACAAAGAGATAAGGCCACTTCCGTGAGAGAATGAATAAGCTGTTAAAGACCTATGTTACCCTAGTGGACTAGTGTCATCACGTGAGATTTTTCAGGGATGAACCCCATAAACATCAAATAGTTTCCTCAAAATATTCCCAACCCAACATGTGACAAACTCAATAACTACGAAAAAATATTTTAAACACGTTATTAGCATATTGAACGAATTCAAGCTAAAGTCCATTGTTATTAATAGGTTGAATGCACGCCATAGAATTTAAACTTTAAAAGTGGGAGGGGGGAGTGTACATGCATTCTATGATTTGGCCAAAACTTAAATAAACCGAATAAACATAAAGTGAGCATATATCAATCCTCTCGGGTATTACACTCAACAAATCAATTCAATATAAAATGGGAGTTAATACATGGGATATGCGGGCATAAAGAGTAAATTTAAATGGAAACAAGGCCGCACACATGTCACAAATGAAGAACGCAATGTAGGAAATAAAAAATTGTAATCTCAACGAAAGATATCACTCATATAAAAGAAGCAAAATGCACCTTCACAGATTATTAAAACTTTTTAAACTTTTAAATTAAATTCACCCTAAGACCACATAGAACTTCTATAGGGTTATAATGTAGGTTTTGGGTTAAGGTAGGAAATGAAAGGTATATGTACGGGTTCAAAGTGATCGGGGATGAAAACTCGGGATAATGGAAACATGCGGGAAATTATGAAAATGAAAAACAAGGTATGTCTAAGGCGTTAGATAAAACAATTGGAGAGTAATAAGGATGGATTGAACACTATATACATCATATACAAAATTTCTCTTTTCTTTTCTTTTTTTTTTCTTTTTCTTTTCTTTTTCACTACACTTTTTTCTAATTTTCTCACTCTTTTCTTGCTCAAATTGCAACTAGGCTACACAATATCATTCAATCCTAAGAAACATTCCAAACAAAGGTAATGGAGGTAATATGTATGGTTTTAACTCCAATGAGGAGTTGGTTATGGGATTTGGGGTAATGAAATGAAAGGTTTATATTTATGCTCAAAGGGGTTGACTGGAGTAATAAGGTGAGGTTAAGGCTAATATGGGTGATCTAACAAAGATTGCCTATGATCATTTCATAAAGTTTACACGATTATCGAGTCAAAACAATATAAGAAAATCATGCTCAAGCAACACATTTGAAGATATACACTCAAATAATGAACGATCAATGAAAGAATAGAGAGATTACCGATGAATTCAACATTTTCAATGACGAAAGAATAGTGTATACACTGACAAAGAAGGTAAGTCTCTAATCTCACATGGTGTAAGTATATACATTGCAACAAGACATTACCGAGTTATAAAAATCTTAAACTAAATCAATATAACAAGAAAAATGCATGTGCTAATGGGCCTAAAGTTTAATACATGAAGTTATTCATAATATCAGTGATTTGAGGACTAAAGTATAATAACTTCTAAAATCGAGAACATGCATCATTGGGTTGTTTATTGGATCGGGAAATTATTAAAATTTACCATCGGAAACAAGGAAAGATGCTCAACAAAGGAGAAAAAAGAATAAAAATATTTTTGAAAATTTTTAATTTTTCACAAAAGGCATACTTAATAAGTAACATGTGATAAAACCCATGGATAAAATAGAGCAATGGATAAAATATCCCACACCCCTAACTTAAATGTTGCATGGCCCTCAATGCGCATTAAGAACACAACACAAACAGATGAAAATAATGATATTACCCAAAATTGGAGCGATCTCCCATAAGCACAAGTCCAAATTCAAAACAAGTTAGTACCGAGCATAGCAAAATGAAATAAAAAAAATTAACTTATTACACTAGACAAAATTAAAAGGAAAGAAAAACTAAAGAAAGAAAAAAATTAAAAGCTAACTATTTACAACCTACTATTTATACATCACACTAACTATACACTAGAAGTCTAAATAGTTTAGTATCCACACAAAAAGGGATTTGACTTTGAAATATAAACAGTGGACCCTCCAAAGGGAACATGCCTCCCGAATGTTAGGAATTCCGTTTGAAAAATGGTAGGTATGTCTAAGGCGTAAGAAATGAACCATAGCCAATTATAAATTTTTGGCGGATGATGGGGTATTTGAATAACAAGGGTGACAAGACCATATTGATCTCAGGAAAAATGAAATCACCTCCTCAAGGTTTTTCAGTTGGAAGGGGGGTGGGGCTAATTCAAGTGAATAGCCTATGAGATGAAGCATCTCAAAATGACAATCTCGTTTAAGAATCAGGTCAAAGTCCTCAAGACTTTCAACGGATTCTTGTGATAAACTTAATTGTTCGGTAATAGTAGGGAATAAAGGAAACGAATGACAATCAACCTCATTATAATCGAAAGAATTAATAATAGGTTTGAATTCGAAAGTTATAAAGCTTGGATCACTCTCAATTATTTCCTCATCAACAAGGGTTGGAGGTGAAATGCAAGTTTCAACCTCAACCCCATTTTATGAAGAAATGATCTTATCGAACATGGCTTCATTTGCCAAAAACCAGGCTTGAGAACTTTCAGATTGGTCATTGATTTCCTGGATCATTAACTCATACTCAAAGTGACAAGAAGACATTTCATCTTCTTTTGCTGGTTTCTCATATCTAATGGATTCCCCACTTTTCAAATTCTCCTCATAAGGCAGCGCGAGGATACTTACATAGTCCTGAATTTCACGCTCAATGCGCTCATCTTCGAGAATTTGTAGTCATTGTCTCATTGTATGGGGGCTATAACATGGAAAACAATTCTAATAACAATTAAGTTTATCTAAAGCATAATAGTGAGACATTTCAAAATAGGCTAATTCAATTGAGCGACAAGCGCTAAAATTTCAATTTCTCGAAACAATGTAGCACAAGTTAAAAAGAAAGGATAAAATAAAAAATACAAATTCAAAAGAAAAAAATACTAACAAATAATAAAATAATTACAATCTAAAACTCATTCCCCGACAACGGTGCCATTTTGATCGAGCGTGAAAAGTAGCGTCGCCTCATAACGCTAATCGTTGTTTTCGTTTCGTCTACTCAATAAAAAAAACCTAAATTACGACTGCACTTGCGAGGCAAGTATAGCGGTAAGTCGGGTATCGTAATAAATCCACACAGAGTGATTGAATTTTAAATTTTAATTGTTTAGTCACTTACAGAATAAAAGTGTAAAATAAATAAAAGAAAAGTTGATGGTTGGGAATGGTGACAAACAAAAAGAATAAGTTACGTTACATAAAAGTAAAGCGAGGATCGGGATCACATCCTACCACACGAATCGAAACAACTACTTTTAAAAATTTCGACTGGAAAGATATTTAACCGATCATATTCAACTACGCATAAACATCACGCATGAAGGGATTCTAATCCAAAAATACTTAATAAAACTCTAACGTTGCGTGACAAAGGAAGATAAATGCATAATAATCCGCATTTAATAAACGAGGTTTCAATTAAACGCAATTTTGCACGAAACCCTAACTTTGGAGGTCCAAATCCGTAAATGGCATAACAAAATCCCGACCCTATTTATCTAAGGACATGACATGGATATACACTAAATTACACTAATTAAACTAATTAAAGCAATAAATAAACTACTACCAGTAAATTAACAAAGCAGGAAATTACACTACAAAGCAAGAAATAAACAAGAACAACTATCTTAATGGTAGGGTAAATGAATAGTACAAATTACAACACCAAAATGGGTATCACTAAAGGACAAATTGAAGAAGTTCTCTAAAAACCCTAACCCTAATCTATACTAAAGGAATTATATCCTCTTTAAAAATAAGAGAAAAAGGTATTTATAAAAAAGATATCCCATGGTAAAGTTGTAAATAAAAGGGAAGAAAAATAAAGATCTGCAGGGTCGAATTGATTCGATGGTTGTCTAAATCGATTCGGTAAGAGAAAATCTCGAGATTGCAACAGGCCGAATCGATTCGTAAGGGTGCGAATCGATTCAAAAATAGGTGATCTGGCAGCCTGATTGGGCCGAATTGATTCGGGAGGGGACCGAATCAATTTGAAAAGGAAGAATTGGTGCATTGTCTCCACCTGAATCGATTCGGGTGGGGTCAAATCGATTCGAACCAGCAGTTCTTGAATCTTCTCCCCTATTTTAGTTGTGTTGTACATTCCGTCTGCTCAAAAGCTTGTAACTTCTTTGTTAATGATCCGAATCATGCACAGTATGCAGCCACACGAAGCTTTCTCAGGGGGATACAACTTTCGTGAATATGTTGGACCAGGTTCCCAAACTGTGAAATGTCTAAATTACCCTTTAATGTGCGATTTTGTATAGAACTTTATCGGAATGCATCCAAACTTCATACTAAGCAAACAAATACCTACAAAAGCTCAATTAACCCCTGCAAAACATGTTAACATCAAAATCCAAAGGTTGCTGGTTAACGAGCATAAATATAGGGATTAAGATACCCAAGGGGGCTAATAATTCATAGGTTAATGTCTGAAATACGCAATATTTGCATCGTATCACTGAGGTGAAATATTATTACAATGTGTCTAAACTATTCATGTCCTTATAAAACTCTCGATTTCACAAACTCACAAGTTCACGGAAGTTTTAGATTAAAATGGGTTATTGAGGGGTGAAATATCAAAATAGCAACCAAATGTCCTCGAAATATGCAATACCGCCTCATTACGGACCATTGTGACACATGTGAAATAGTTATGACCTTATCAAAGTCCCGATTTTTTTTAATTGACAAGTATACACAAGTATTAAGTTAAAATGATGAATTTAGGGTAAATATAAAAAAATTAACAAAATTACCTAGATTGAATCACGAACAGCTAGAGATGTATGATTATAACATTTTTCAACTAGTCGTGTCCTTATCGGACTCCCAGTTCCAAAAAATGCAAAATGCATGCAATCCTTAGGTTAACATGAGGCGTTGGGTAGAATATCAAAATAGCAGCAAAATGACCTAAAATGAGTCAAAAATTCCTCGAGATGGATGACTGTAACATCTTTAAACTAGCAGTGTCCTTATCAAACTATCAATTATAAAAAAAAAAAAAGCAATTATACACAAGTTTTAGGTTAAAATAGAGCGTTGGGGGTGAAATATAAAAACAATAAAGAAATAGCCCCGAAAGGGACAAGAGCACCTCAATATGGAGAATTGCAATGTGTGTGAACTAGACTTGTCCTTATTGGACTCCCACTTTAATAAAATGACAAGTATTAGAAAGTTTTAGGATAGATAATGGGGCATTAGGGGGTAAAATATCACTATAACAAACAAATGATCTGGAATAAGGAACCAACACCTAAATATGGATGATTGTAATGTGTTTTAACTAATCATGCCCTTATTAGACTCTCGATTTAACAAAGGAAGAATTATACAACAGTTTTATTTCAAAAACATGGGCATTAAGGGATAAACATTGAAAACAGAAACCAAAATGGGTCAAAAGTTGCTCCATCCCCTCAATATGGACAACTTCAATGTGTTTGAACTAGTCGTGTCCTTATTAGGATAGTAGTTTAAAAAACTACAAGTATATATGAGTTTTAGGTTAAAGAATGGGGTACTGGGGGATAAAATTTCAAAAGAATAATCAAATGACTCGGAATGTGACACAACATCTTGAGATGGAAAGTTTTAATGTGTTAAACTAGTTATGTCCTTATCAGACTCTAAATTATAGATAATGAAGCCTATACGCATGTTTAGCTTAAATAATGGGGTGTTGGGCGTGAAATGTCATAACAGTAACCAAATGACCTTGAAAGAGGCACGAACTCCTGAATATCGACCATTGCAGTGTTTGTGAACTACGAATGTTATTATCGAAACACCGATTTAACAAAATTGCAAGTATACGTAAGCTTTAACTTTAAAATGGGGAATTTGGAGTGAAATATCAAAATCACGAAAAAATGGCCTGAAATGGGGGACCAACACTTAGAGATGGATTATTGTAATAGGTTTGAACAAACCGTGTCCTTATCGAACACCCGGTCATAAAGAATGATAATTATGCGCAAGTTTTAGGTTAAGAAATTAGGGATGTGTTAGTGAAATATCAAAACAAGAACCAAATTTTAGGGAAAGAAGCACGAGCACCTTGATGTAGACAATGAAACTTTTTTGAAACTAGTTTTATCCTTATCAGACTTTCGATATGGCAAAATGATAAGAATACGCAAGTTTAAAGTTAAAAATAGGTGTTGGTAATAAATATAAAAAAATAACCAATTGACCCTAAATAAAACATGAACCCTTGAGATGCATGATTGTAATGGGTTTAATCAACTCAAGTCCTTATCGGACACACAGTTTAAAACACAACAAAACAACAAAACAAGAGGTTCGGGTCGGATCGAATGAGCGGTTCGAGTCGAATATAAAATAGCAACAAAACAACTCAAAATTAGGCATGAACATCTCAAGATGGATGATTGTAACATGTGTGAACTAGTAGTATCCTTCTTGGACACCCAGTTTAACAAAAAGATCATTATGAAAAAACTTTAGCTCAAAAATGGGACATTGGGGGGGGGGGTGAAATGTCACAACAGCAACCAAATGACCTCGTAAGAGGCACAATCACCTTCATATAGACAACTGCAACGTGTATGAACTAGTTGTATCCTTATCGAACTTAGGATTTAAAAAAAATGACAAGTATACGCAAGTTTTAGTTTAAAGGGGCATTGGGAGTGAAAATATTAAAACAACTACAAAATGACTTGAAAGATGCGCTAGCACCTCATTACAGACCATTACAAATGTGCACGAACTAGTTGTGTCCTTATCGTACTCCCAACTTAACAAAATAACAAGTAAACGTAAGTTTTAGGTTAAAATAGGGCATTAGGAGTTAAATATCATAATAGTAATCAAATGTCTCGAAAAGAGTCACAAGCACCTCAATATGGACCATTACATTATTTGCGAAGTAGTCATGTCTATGGCCATCCCTATATCTCTCCCCTTGTCAGGGGGGATGGGGGGAGAAGGTCTCACGCCCTCTTTCTCCAGGAGCACTTCGGTCGTCATCGATGTGGGATGATGTAAAAAGATGAAGTCTCCAGCTTATTTAGCACAAAACAATAAAAATAAAATGTCGTCGCCTCGAAACCAATAGTTTAGAGGCTTGGGGGCTAAGTGACAGAATGGGAACATGTTGGGAGCCCATCCCACCCTTTCGGTCTGTCATGGGCTCGTATTATTATTTTCCTTAGCGTCTATGTGATGTGTGTGTGTGAATGTATTTATATATATAAATGGAGATCGGAATCACCCAACTCATATCATAGAAAAGATAGAGTGATGTCATCCGTAAGAATGTTTCCAAAATAATATCTAAAAAATACGATGTTTGCGTTTATCGAGATATTGATCGCAATAATAAAACGATAATATATGTTAGAAATATGACAATGTGGATCATAAATATAATATATATTAAATAATGTATAGATAAAAATCATGTAAATACGAAATGGAAAAATTAGAAAATTAGGAAGTTGGACTCGAGTCTTGGGTTTTAGGCCGAGAAGCCTACGAAGACTATATAGGCATCAAAGTAGCGTAGTTTTCATACAACATAAGGGTGAGGTTTATCCCCTTGATTCAAGTGGGAATTTATTATGTGTCTATAGAAAATGTATTTTTGGTTTTGAGAGATTTTGATGCATAATCCCGTTGGAATTTATAAGAGCAACCCTCTTTTTGTGCAAAAATTTATAAATATATATATTGATCTGTGGTGTGCCTTGGGAGTGAGATCATGCCCTATATTTATATGGTAGTGGGTGAAAATCGGCAAAGTTCTAGCCCTACCAATAGACAAGTGACCCTAAACACACTATCGATAGGTAGGGAAATGGACCTACCAATTGGTAGTCTCGTGAAGATTTTTCTAGAAAAATAATCGTAGAATCAAATGCAAAAATACAAATATCTCATGAGGCATACCATTAGAAAGGTAATTTAGAAAACTTAAAGAGTCCTTTAGGCTGCACCTGGGTCCAATAGTTGACTTCTGGTCAAATGGGTCTCGAAAGCGCGCGTCGATCCTTTGGTTGGGAGATCGTCGGATGGTAATGGATCATTCATCCAAACAGTAAGTTAGAATCCCACACGAGGCAGACCATTGAAAATGTTATGCATAGAACTTTGACGTTCCAAATAGTTTCCCTCAGTTTGGAGAGTTGACTTTAGTCAACCGGAGCACAAAAGTGCTCGGTGACCTTTCAAAATAAAATGGATCATTCATCCTTACCGTAAGGATGATTCACGAATGGGGTGGACCGTTGGAAAGGGTGTTCAAGGACCTTATTAAATTCATTCAATATCATTCAAGCTGAAGGGGTTACCTTGGTCAAACAAAGCTCGGGAGTGCTTGGTGACCTCCGAATCAATTTTGGGGGGAAATAAAATCGTTCATCCGAACAGTCATGTCGATTCATGCACGGTGTGGATCATTCGAAAGGGGATTCAGATCCTTTAAAATGTTCATTGAGATTTTGCTCTGGAGATAGAGGTGAGGGTTCAAATAAGGGCTTGGAAGTGTTTGATGGACTCTAAATCTATTTTCAATAGTAAAATGGTCCGTTCATCGTAACCGTCATGACAATTTGTGCATGTGTGGACCATTAAAAAGGGAATTTAGAGCCCTTGTAAGATTCATCAAGCTTTGTTTGTGACGATAAAGTTAACTGGAGTCAAATGGTGCCCGAGAGCGCCCAATGTCCCTAGATCGGTACTTAGAGTATGATCTGGGTTTTATAAGAAATGGGGAGGTGTTATAGACCTAAGCAGAGACTTAGGATTCCTTAGAATGTGGTTTCTACATATACCCTCGATGAGTGAGCTTCGACTAGGTTAAAGTCATCGAATAGACACAACATGATGCTTTGGGAAGGAGATCGATTATGTGGACCTAAATGGCTGAGAATAACCGATTCATACGATCAAGGATGATTCTGAGGGCCTTAAATGTGACGTGACCAATTCTAAGGGTAAATGTTAATTTTGAAGGATTAATATGGGAGAAACCAATTCTGAAGGTTGAAGCTAATTTTGAGGGGTTACGTGGGAGCGACCAATTCTGAGGGTCAAGGTCAATTATGAGGAAATAAGTACAGGTGATCAATTGTGAGGGTCGAGGTCAATTTTAAGGACCGAAATAGAGGTGAACAATTCTGAGGGTCAATGTCAATTCTGAGGACCTAAGGTAGAGGTGACCAATTTCAAGGGCTTAAATGGGAGCCACCAATTCTGAGGGTCGAGCTCAATTTTGAGGACCTTGTGTAGGAGCGACCAATTCTGAGGGCCGAGGTCAATTCTTAGGACCTAAGTAGAGGTGACCAATTCTAAGGGTCGAGGTCAATTCTTAGGACATAAGTAAAGGTTACAAATTCTGACGGTCGAATCTAATTCTGAGGGCTTAAAGTAGGGCTGACCAATTATGAGGGTTAAAGCCATTTCTAAGGGCTTAAGTAGAGGTGACCAATTCTGAGGGTCGAAACCAATTCTAAGAGCTTAAGTAAAGGTTATCAATTCTGAGGTCGAATCCAATTATGAGGGCTTAAAGTAGAGGTAACCAATTCTAAGGTTCGAAGCCAATTCTGAGGGCTTAAGTAAAGGTGACCAAATTTAAGGGTCGAAGCCAACAATGAGGTCTTAAGTAAGATATAATTAACCTGGGAAAATTAGGAGTCTCCTATGGGGAAGAGATACTAATTTGAGGATTGGATGTAGCCCTGTTGGGGTAAATTTTCAGTTTACGTTGAGTCCCTTGAAGACATTGCATAAGAGATATCCAATTAGCTTAAAGGTCCACTGGGGGAGTTTGATTTGATAATTCAATCGGGATATAATTCTTGGATTCCGTTTATGTTGTTTAAGATGGGGGGGGTAAATGTGGTATTAATTCAGTTGCGGGTTTAGGAGTTTGAAAAATGATTTTCTTAGTGAAAAAATATTCTAAAATTTATTTGGCAATTTTAGAAAATTTTTAGGGGATTTTTTAGGGTTTTTTGTACGAAATTTCAGAGAAGTGCTAACGGGCAGGGTATGGGGGGGGGGTCAAATGATAGCGGAATAACCTTTTGGACTATCTAGAGCAGATGAAGGGACAGTTTTAATCGATATGTGGCCAAGCACTGTCGATCAGCATGCACCTTAGCCTCCAATAAAATGTTACGAGATTTCTTCATTTTTCACAGCTTTTAGATCTTTTATCTTTTGCCTTTTCTTTCTGCAAAATATTCTAGCATTCTTCTCACTTCCAAGACTAATAAGTGGAAGATTTTTTATGTAGAGCGGTCCACATGGCATGTTTGAGTGTTAATGACTGAGTGCATTTGGAGTGGTTGGCCAGGGTTTGCTTACTATGGGGAAATGATAATGTCTTCGACTCATTTGCGATGGTTACGGATGAGAGGAGTCTTCTATGTGATCCTGCACACCATCAAGTATATAGGGTGGTGAACCCTAGTGGTTACGTATGTGTTAATTACCTTTTGTATTTATGTTTTTCTTTATGAATTTCCTTATTTTTTCTAAATTTTGACTAGGGTATTTCTTCCTACTTTGACCGACTGATATATTTGCGTCCACTCTACATTATTGAGCGACGGATCTCTGGGAGCACCTCCTCTAGAGGTGTGTTGGGTGGTTTTAGCAGCTCATTTTGGCAGTTTGGCATCTGCATTGAATGAGATGCCCCAATTGACAATTATCCATTGTGCCTTGGGAGATAATGGTAGGATACTAATCACACTATGCATTTTGTTTTTTAGAAGATGATGGTAACTCCCATCAATGTACAACACATATTGGGTCTAGACCATGAGAGGGTCTGGATAGAGGTGGAGTGGACTTTTCAGGTGACGCTGACAGAGGTTGAGGTAGTGTTGGGTGATGTTAGGCGGATAGTCTCAGGGGACTTTATATGTCTCTCTTCTGACGGAGCTTTTATTAAGTCGGTAGATTGATGAGACCAATGGGATGCAAGTGCAGAAGATGGTCCGTTTATTTATTCTCTTACTGTTTGGAGGGTTTATGGTGGCATCGAGTGGAGACGTCATCCATTTGTGGTTCTTTACTTATTTAAAGTAATTTTTTAACATCCCTCTTTTTTACTACAGGAGCCTTAGCTTCGTGACCCTATATTCGTCTTTGGATGCATTCAGCCGGTGATACCGACAGACCTTTACTGGAGCCACGTATATTTTCAAGGTATTATTTTCTTTTTCAATTTTTCCTTTATGCATTTTCCCTTAGGCATTTTATTTCTTTTTGATTACTTTATTTCTTTCTTTTGATTAACGACTCTCGTCCTTTTGCATACATGGTTCTATGAGGTGATTAGGCTTAACACACATTTTGTCCATATCGGTCGATGCGATGTTCATTTCGGAGGGGGAACGAATGAGGATACCCCCGGAGATAAATTCCATCGTGGTCTCGCACCCTTCATTTCAAAAAGGGTGCTTCGACCGTCGTCGGTGTAGGGTGAATGTAAAGTGTAATGACCCCATTTTCATATGGTAATATATAATTGTCTTCTTTCAATTTCGTCACACTTACTATCTAATAATGACATATTATTACATATATGATATTTCGAGTTCTTAATATGACAAAATCCGTTTTTCAATTTGAAGAATCAACGGTAAAATGGGTCAAACTGAGATTTTACGGCACATCCTAAGCTAAGTGATAATTTTTGGGGTAGAAAATGTAATTTTATGAAACTTTAGGGACTTGGTTTTAATGAAGAAAGTTGTAGGGACAAAAATGAAAAATAAAAAGGGGCCTTTTTGTAAATAAAATATTTTTAGGGACCTAAAAGAAATATTAAAAATATATGGTGTGAAATTACCAAAATGCCCCTCTGGTGCAAAATGGCCCTTATACCCTTAATACCTTTCTACCTCATGCTCGACACCTCATGCTTGGTTTTGACACCTCCATCGTACACGTGTCGTCATTAGATGAGAAGTCAAAACACGTGTCGTCGTTAGAGGAGAAGCTAAAACACGTGTCGCAGTCCAGTGAAATAAGACTGTAAGATGCCTCCGTTACGCGACACGTCAATGCTGACTCCCATTGTAAAAGCTTGGTCATCATGGACACGTGTCAATGCCGTGATATCTTTGGAAAACTATAAATAGGTACTTTCGGGATCATTTGAAACTCACATCAATTCCTTGAGAATTATAGAAATAAATAGTGCGAGAAAGTGTGAGAAAGTTTAAGGAGAAGTTCTTAGGGATATTCATCTTAAGGTAATCTTAATGTTATAATGAATCTTTATAGTTTTAATTTATTATTTTATACCTTTAGTTAGTAGTTATGTGGTAAAATATAATAAATAATTCACTAATCAAAACTTAAAATTTAGAACAAATCCAAGTTCATTTTATAAACTTGTTTGAAATTATACGCTTTTGAAAATGATTCTTTTTAAAGAAATACCTCGTTATTATGGAATCCCATTTAAGTAATTCCAAAGTCAGGCCCGGTGAAGTTTTATCTAGATGATATGGTATTTAAGTGGTGCCCTTGTGACCCTCCATCTCTACTGGGAATGAATTCAAAAATGTTATCTCGAGATGAGATGGTATTTAAGCGGTGCCCCTGTGACCCTCCATCTCTACTGGGAACCGACGGATGAGGAAAGACTATGAATTGAATTCTTCAATTACGATCAATGAGTTTTAAAAGTTGACAAATGGGGATTCAATAATCCTTTAAAAGAGGAAGTTATTATTAAAATATAGTATAAACTGGACCTTAGAACGTGTACTTAAATCTTTATCTGATTAACGTGTGATCGAAGACTCAATACCAGTAAATTTGACCTCCATTTTGGGTGAGTCCTCTGACATTCCTTGTGTATTTTGATTATATGATATTATGCAAACTATATATATTTTGTGAACTTCTTTTATTCTAAGAATTTATGTGATACCGATGATTGATTCATTTGTGATATATTTTTATTTGTCCATATAAACATACCGATTAAAATGATTATTGAAAAGAATATTAAATATTGAATATATGATTCGGCCTAAGGGACCTCTTTACTTACTGACCTTCCCAACTGGGTTATCGCTAGTGTGCCCTAAATAAGGCGTTGCGACGAACTAGTTTCGATTGACCATCAACTACCGGGGTATAATACAGTAGAAGAATATGGTATTAGAGTGTACTTGGCCATCAAAATGATATGATTTAAAGAAAAATATATCACATTTGATTTGTTGCATTTGTCTTATTTTGAGTTATCCAATTGTGATATATATACTTTCATTTCAAAAAATATATCTATTTACTGCAAGTTCCTATCCATATATGTATATGCCTTCTCTTTTGACTTGAATAGGTATTTATTATCTGAAAACCCTGGAATGTCTGGAGATTGAACCTCATTCGGCTTTTAGCTGATGTTGTATAAATAAACATTTTTCAGGAAACATTTAGGCTCACGGACGGAACGAAAATGGACTATTTTGAAGATTTATCTTTTCGAGATCTTTTTGTAAAATGTTTATTTAGAGCATGTCTGGCTCTCTTATAATAAGGTTTAAATTTTCTCTTAAGTTATAACTCGTTGTTACTTTTAATATATATGAAGTTTCCTTTAGAAAGGTCTGATGATGTAATTCCTTTGCTTTTAGTATTTTTACGATTCATAACCATGTGATAATATTTCCGTTGCATTTATTTAAGGAAACAAATAAATCAGAATATTTTTTGCCTTGGTGGCATGTCAAGACACTCGTTCCCTAATACTATTTTGGGTCGGCGTTGTGACAGAGGTGGTATGAGATCATAGGTTATGAACCTGTACGCTACTGAACATAAGTTTTGAACGTTATAGATTTTAAGTTTCCATACATAGGATACAAGATTAAATATCCGACTTATGTGATAACCCTCCACATGTATTAAAATATATATAATTATTTATATATCATTGTTCTTCTAAATTCCAATCTTGTGCTAGTATAATACATCTTACGTTTGGCCATGACTGTAGAAAATGACCAAGGAAAGATCAACTCCAGGAACTAGTGGTTCGAGTATGGAAGGACTGGAAGGTGCATACAAGGCAGTTGAAAGTCTAGCAAGATTTGTGTAGCATCAGGTGAATAATGGAGGACCAAGGAATCTTGAACTAATTAGTTGTACAATTGAACAGTTCAAGAAGTTGAATTCGTCGTCTTTTAAAGGGACTCCTAACCCCACTAAAGCAGAAAATTGGGTGATGCAAATGGAAAAGATGTTCGATGTTCTTAAGTGTACAGATGAACAACGAGTTTTGTTTGGAACATTCATGTTAGAAGGTGAAGCCAAACATTGGTGGAGAATGACTAAGAGAATCCAGGGGGAAAGGAATAATCCCATAGGTTGGAACGACTTCTTAGTGATCTTCTACGAGAAATACTTTATCGAAATGGTGCAAGATCAAAAAGCAACTGACTTCATGAGTCTGGTTCAAGGAAATATGACGGTTAGTCAATAAGAGGAAAAGTTTACTGAGTTATCCCTCTTTGCACCTCATGTTGTGATAATCGATGTTTTAAGAGCCAAGAAGTTTGAACGTGGTTTAAGGTTGAATATTCGTAGCCGAATTTCCATCCTCAAAGTTGATTTCATATAATGACGCGGTGGCTAGGGAAACAATAGCTGAGAAGGATGGTGAAGAATATAATCAGGTTAGAGAGGGAAAGAGGAAGTTTGAAGAACAAAGAGGAAGGAACCCCAATAACAAACCCTTTAGGACTATACCTAATATAGTACAACCTTTAGTAAACAAACCCTTTAATGTTGATAAATGCCAACGTTGTGCTAATATTCATAGAGGGCGACCGTGTTACCTGGAGACGGGAAGTTGCTTTGGGTGTGGCCAAAAGGGACATAAAATGCGAGATTGTCCAAACAAAGGGAAGGCGTCGATAAAGACTCATAATGATAATAAGGATCATGGAAGACAAGGTAGAGTCTTTAATCTTTCCGATGCAAATTCTTCTAATGCAGTAGTGTCAGGTAAACTATCTATATGTGCACAACTTTTTCAAGTTTTAATAGATCCTGGTTCTACCCATTCATTTGTATCTGTGCATTTTGTTAATCACTTTCCTAATATTCCTGAATCCTTAAATCATATCATACACGTTTCTACTCCTTCGTGTGAGTTATTGACACGAACATTAGTATATAAGTCTTGCCCTATAAATGTCAGTAGTCTTAAACTATTCGCTGATTTGATAGTTTTAGACATAAGAGATTTTGAAGTCATTTTGGGGATGGATTGGTTAGCATCATATCATGCTAGGGTGGATTTTTTTGAGAAGAGAGTTATTTTCCGAATTCCTAACTAACCAGAATTCAGTTTTGAAGGAACTATCATCTTATCTCCCATGCGTATTATCTCTGCAATGCAAGCTTGTAGTTTTCTTAGGAATGGATGCCAAGGATTCCTTGCCAGTGTAATTGATTTACAAACAAAAGAGCCTAGTTTAGAAGATATTCCTATAGATAATCTTTTTTCAGATGTTTTTCCAGATGATTTTCCCAGTCTACCTCCTAGTAGAGAAGTAGAATTTACCATTGACCTTATTCCTGGAACTACGCCAATCTCAAAACCACCTTATCGCATGGCACCTTTATAATTAAAGGAATTAAAAGTTCTATTACAAGCTCTGTTAGACAAGGGTTTTATTAGACCAAGTATATCCCCTTGGGGGTGCTCCAGTGTTATTTGTTAAAAAGAAGGATGGAACGATGAGGTTATGTATAGATTATCGTGAACTAAATAAGGTGATCATTAAGAATAAATACCCCTTACCTAGTATAGATGATTTATTTGACCAACTGCAAGGTGTGCAAGTATATTCGAAGATTGACTTTAGGTCAGGGTATCACCAATTAAAGATTAAGGAAGAGTATATTTCAAAATCAGCTTTATTTACTAGATATGGTCACTATGAATTTCTTGTGATGCCATTTGGATTAACTAATGCACCAGCCGCTTTTATGGATATGATGAATAGAGTTTTTAGGATATATCTGGATCAGTGTGTGGTTGTTTTCATTGATGACATCCTTATTTATTTCAAAGGTATTGAAGAACACGAGAAGCATTTGGAGATAGTATTACAAATCCTTAGGAAAGAGAAATTATATGCAAAATTAAAGAAGTGTGAATTTTGGTTGCCTAGTGTTTCTTTTCTAGGACATGTCATATCCAAGGAGGGAGTGTCGGTTGATCCTCAAAAGATCGAGGCTATACTAGATTGGCCAAGACCAACTAATGTGATGGATATTCATAGTTTCCTAGGGTTAGAAGGTTATTATCGAAAATTTGTTGAAGGATTTTCTAGTATTGCCAAACCTCTGTCTAGGTTAACACAAAAGACGGTGAACTATGAATGGTCTGAGGAAGTTGAGAATAGTTTTTGAGAACTTAAGAATCGATTAGTAATCGCCCCAATTTTGACTACTCCTTCTGGTACAAGAGGATTTGTGATTTATAGTGATGCTTCTAAAAATGGTTTGGGATGTGTGCTAATGCAAAATGGAAAAGTAGTATGTTATGCCTCGACACAGTTATAACCCCATGAGCAAAATTATCCAACCCATGACTTAGAATTAGCAGCGGTAATTTTTGCTCTTAAGATTTGGGGACACTATTTTTATGGTGAGACTTGTGAGATTTATACCGATCATAAGAGTTTGAAATATATATTTACTCAGAAGGAATTGACCATGAGACAAAGGAGGTGGTTAGAATTGATGAAGGATTATGATGTAAATATTCACTATCACCCGAGGAAAGCTAATGTAGTTGCCGACGCTTTGAGTAGAAAGTCTACACCAAATTTATCATGTCTTATTACCAGCCAGGAAGCTCTAATAAAATATTTGAGAAGTATGGAAATAGATGTACGTATTTATGGCGAAGGAGGAATAATCGCAAACTTACAAATACAACCCACGTTGATGGAAAGAATTAAAGTTGCACAAGTAAATGACCCACAACTGAAGAAGATTAAAAAAGAGGTTATTGAAGGGAAGAGAATTGAATTTGCTATACAAGATGATATATTAAGGTTTGGAAATAGAGTGTGTATACCGAGTGATGCCCAACTAAAGAGGCAGATTTTGGAGGAAGGTCATTACTCGAGATTCACAGTTCATCCCGGAAATACCAAGATGTATAGAGATCTTCGAGAAGTGTTTTGGTGGAATAACATGAAAAGGGAGATAGCAGAGTTTGTATCTCAGTGTTTGATCTGTCAACAAGTAAAAGCTGAACATCAAAAACCATCAGGATTATTACAACCTTTACCAATTCCTGAGTGGAAATAAGAACATATTACCATGGATTTTGTGACAGGGCTACCAAGGAGTTCCAATGGTCATGATTCCATTTGTGTAATTATTGATAGGTTAACTAAATCTTCTCATTTTCTTTCCATTAATATTACCCATTCCTTAGAAAAGTTAGCTAAATTCTATATACGGGAAATTATTAAGCCTCATGGAACCTCAGTTTCAATTATTTCTGATCGTGACCCTAGATTCGTGTCTCTCTTTTGGAAAAGCCTACAAGTAGCCATGGGAACAAAATTGAATTTCAACACCACTTTTCATCCTCAAACAGACGGACAATCGAAGAGAACCATCCAAACCTTAGAGGATATGTTTAGGGCCTGTGTACTTTATTGAAGGGGAATTGGGACGATAATTTTACCGTTGCTAGAATATGCATATAATAATAGCTATCAAGCAAGTATTCAAATGGCTCCGTATGAGGAACTCTATAGTAGAAGGTGTCGTTCTCCTGCATGTTGGGAAGAAGTTGGGGAAATAATATTGTTGGGACCAAAATTGATTCAGGTCACAACATAGAAAGTGAAATTTATACAAGACCGACTTCAAATCGCTCAAAGCCATCAAAAGAGTTATGTTGACAATCGACACCGACCGTTAGAATTACAAAGAGGAGACTATGTTTTCTAACGAGTATCACCGACAAAGGGAGTAATCCGATTTTGGAAGAAAGGAAAGTTAAGTCCAAGATACATAGGGCCTTTTGAAATCCTTGAAAAGGTAGGTGTTGTTACGTATAGAATAGCCTTACCCCCCCCCCCCCCCCCCCCCGAACTCTCGAGTGTGCATAATGTGTTTCATATTTCAATGATGAAGAAATACATCCATAATCTAGCACATATCTTAATTCACGAGCCTCTTCAAGTTAGATAATATTTGACATACATTGAGCATCCAGTGGAAATCTTGGACCATAAAGATCAAATATTACGAACCAAGGTTATTCCACTAGTCAAAGTATTATGGCTAAATCATTCTGTTGAAGAAGCAACATGGGAGCGGGAAGATTTTAATACAAGAGCGATATCCATACCTTTTTGGAAATTAATGTAAGTAAAGTTTGGGGACCAAACTTTTTATAAGGAGGGTAGGATGTAATGACCCCATTTTCTTATGCCAATATATAATTGTATTCTTTCAATTTCGTCACACTTACTATCTAATAATGATATATTATTACATATACGAAATTATGAGTTCTTAATATGACAAAATCCATTTTTAAATTTGAAGAATCAACGGTAAAATGGTTCAAACTGAGATTTTATGGCACATCCTAAGCTAAGTGATAATTTTTGGGGTAGAAAATGTAATTTTATGAAACTTTAGGGACTTGGTTTTAATAAAGAATTTTTTAGGGAGAAAAATGAAAAATAAAAAGGGGCCTTTTTGTAATTAAAATATTTTGAGGGAAATAAAAGAAATATTAAAAATATATGGTGTGAAATTACCAAAATGCCCTTCAGGTACAAAATGACCCTTATACCCGTAATACCTTTCCACCTCATGCTCGACAGCTCATGCTTGGTTTTGACACCTTCATCGTACACGTGTCATCATTAGAGGTGAAGCCAAAACACGTGTCGTCATTAGAGGAGAAGCTAAAACACGTGTCGCAGTCCAGTGAAATATGACTGCAAGATGCCTCCGTTATGTGACACGTCAACGTTGACTCCCATTGTAAAAGCTTGGTCATCATGGACACATGTTAATGCCGTGATATCTTTGGAAAACTACAAATAGGGACTATGGGGATCATTTGAAACTCACACGAATTCCTTGAGAATTATAGAAAGAAATAGTGAGAGAAAGTGTGAGAAATTTTAAGAAGAAGTTCTTAGGGATATTCATCTTAAGGTAATCTTAACGTTATAATGCATCTTTATAGCTTTAATTTATTGTGTTTATAGCTTTACTTAGTAGTTATACTGGTAAAATATAATAAAGAATTCACTAATCAAAACTTAAAATTTAGAACAAATCCAAGTTTATTTTATAAACTTGTTTGAAATTATATGCTTTTAAAAATGATTCTTTTTAAAGAAATTGCTCGTTATTATGGAATCCCATTTAAGTAATTTCAAAGTCAGGCCCGGTGAAGTTCTATCTAGATGAGATGGTATTTAAGTGGTGCCCCTGTGACCCTCCATCTCTACTGGGAATGAATCCAAAAATGTTCTGTCTAGATGAGATGGTATTTAAGTGGTGTACCTGTGACCCTCCAACTCTACTGGGAACCGACTGATGAGGAAAGACTATGAATTGAATTCTTCAATTACGATCAATGAGTTTTAAAAGTTGACAAATGGGGATTCAGTAATCCTTTAATAGAGTAAGTTATTATTAAAGTATAGTATAAACTAGACCTTAGAATGTGTACTTAAATCTTTAGCAGATTAACGTGTGATAGAAGAGTCAATACCATTAAATTTGACCTCCATTTTGGGTGAGTACTCTGACATTCCTTGTGTATTTTTATTATATGATATTTTGCAAACTATACATATTTTGTGAACTGCTTTTATTCTTAAAATTCATGTGGTACCGATGATTGATTCATTTGTGATATCTTTATATTTGTCCATATAAACGTACCGATTAAAATGATTATTGAAAAGGATATTGATTATTGAAAATCTGATTCGGCCTCAGGGACCTCTTTACTGACTGACCTTCCCAGCTGGGTTATCGCTACTGTGCCCTAAATAAGGCATTGTGACGAACTAGTTTAGATTGACCCTCAACTACCGGGGTATAATACGGTAGAATAATACGGTATTAGAGTGTACTTGGCCATCAAAATGATATGATTTAAAGAAAAAGATATCACATTTGATTTGTTGCATTCGTCTTATTCTGAGATATCCAATTGTGATATATATACTTTCATTTCAAAATATATATCTATTTACTGCAAGTTCCTATCCATATATGTATATGCCTTCTCTTTTGACTTGAATAGGTATCTATTTTTTGAAAACCCTGGAATGTCTAGAGATTGAACCTCATTCGGCTTTTAGCTGATGTTGTATAAATAAACATTTTTCCGAAAACGCTTAGGCTCACAAACGGAACAAAATGGACTATTTTGAAGATTTATCTTTTAGATATCTTTTTGTAAAATGTTTATTTAGAGCATGTCTGGCTCTCTTATAATAAGGTTTAAATTTTCTCTTAAGTTGTAACTCGTTGTTACTTTTAATATATATGAAGTTTCCTTTAGAAAGCTCTTATGACGTAATTCCTTTACTTTCATTATTTTACGATTCATAACCATGTGATAATATTTTCGTTGCATTCAATTAAGGAAACAATTAAATCGGATACCATGGAAAAGATTGGGTGAGGTCATCCATAGGAATATTTCCCAAATAGTAATGAATGTAGAAGATAGAATATGAGCGTTCATCAAGATATTGATTGTGATTGGGGAATAATAATATATGTGGGATGAGTCGTGAACAAGCATGATATATGTGTGGCCATGCCTGATCCTCGCCGCGCAGGCGGGCGCGTGGTGGAAAGGATCCTTCGGGTCCCGCGTGTCCCTCTCGGGAGCGCTTCGACCGGTGTCGTATGGGCTGTAAAAATGTAGAGAGGTTCAGAGTCACCAGTCTATTTTACTCAAAATAGACAAAATAAAAAGGGGAAGCCACCCCGAAGGATGGCATCCAAAGACATACTGGTGCGTGCGAAACCAAGATGATTCGATAAGGGTTCGTAGGCTTAGTTACGAAATGGGAGGTGTTAGGCACCCATTCCTCCCTTTCGGTCTCTTATGAATATTTTATATTTTCCTTTTGTTTCCCCCCGTGATATCCGTGCATGTGTATATATAGAATGGAGGTAGGAATCTTCGACTTGTATCATGGAAGAGATAAAGTGAGTCATTCGTAGGAAGGTATAATATTAGAAAAAAAAAGATTTATGTGATTACCCATACGTTGATCGTTATAATGGAATGATAACACATATAGAGAAATACGTTATTAAGGGCAAATATATAGAATATAAGGAAAATGGATTTAGAGAAGATAGAAAATGAGACAAAAAGTGAGAAAGAGGACTCGAGTCTCGGGTTTTACCCCGAGATGCCTACGTAGACTATAAAGGCATCAAAGTCCACATAATTCGCATACAAAATGAGGGGTGGGGTTTATGCCATAAATCCAAATAGGGGATCTCTTATTTGTAAGTGTGTGTGTGTGTGTCTGCGTAGAAAAAGTGTTTTAGTTGTGAGAAAAGTGTGGAAAAAGTGTGCGAATCCCTACTTGGAATTTATGAGCAAACCCTTTTTTTCTTGTTTTTTGGGTTTTATGAAAATAAAAGATGTGCAATAATACTAAATAAAAAAGTATATTAGGATGTATGAGATGAGGTAATAAAAGTGCTAAATAAGAAAACAAGTTATTGAGAGTTTAAGAGAATTTAAGAGAAAGTAGAGAAAGTTGGACCTTCTTGAAGATCTTGAGCTTGATATTGAATGTTGGAGAGTAGCCCTTGCACTTGGATGATGATAGATGATGGTTAATTCACCAAGTTTGATGAAAATGATGATAAAAAGTGGAAGTAAAACGGGGATTTGGATGTTGAAATCGCGCTGCCATCGAGATAGGTTTCTAGGATTCGTTCAGAGGGATTTTTATCAGATCTGGGATCTCCTTGAAAATGAGGTGAAGGCCTCCTTTTATAGGCCCATGTGGGTGCCGATCAGCATAGACCTGTTCCTGCCTATCGGCAGGTGCCGATAGGCAGGGTCTGGAACCTGCCATTTGGCAGTGCGCTTTAGGCTTTTTCGGAAAATCGATCACCGAGGCCAATTGTGACTCGAGAGTGGTGATAACTCGTTGGTGAGAATCTCACACGGAGCATACATTTGGAAAGCTAATTCAGAGACCTTCGAAAGTCCTTTGGACTTCTCTCGGGTTCGGGAGTTGACTTTGGGTCAACTATGGCTCGGAAGCATTTGTCGGTCCATTGGACGGGGAATCGCTCGGACGCAAACGGATCGTTCGTCCGTATGGTAAGTCTGAATCGTGTACGGGGCGGACTGTTGGAAAGGTTAGGAGATGTACTTCGACATTACAAAGATTTTGACCCGGTTTGGAGAGTTGACTTTGGTCAACCGAGCTTGGGAAGCGCTGGGTGGCCTCCTAGAGTCAAACGGATCATTCGTCCGCATGGAAAGTCAGAATCACACACGGGATGGATCATTGGAAAGGGTATTCAGTTCCCTTAGATGATTCATTCAGCCTCGGTCGAGCTGAAGAGTTGACTTAGGCCAAATAGAGCCCGGTAGCACCCGGTGGCCTCTAGGTAAGGTTTCAGATGTAAACGGATCGTTCATCCGCATGGTAAGTCGAAATCGTACATTGGGCAAACCGTTGGAAAGGGTATTCAGTACCTTTTGAAGATTCATTTAGTCTCGATCGATACGAAGAGTTTGACTTTTGGGTCAAACTGAGTCGAGGAGTGCCCGATGGCTTTCAGGTCAGTACTCGGGACGTGACCTGGGTTTACAGTGATGAAGGGCAGTACTAGGGACCTAAAGAGAGTTAAGGGGTAACAGAATGGGGTGTCTATAGAGCCCCTCGATGGGTGAATTTGTAACAAATGATGACCGTCGAATAGACACCACATGATGCTTTTGTGGGAGTATGACCGATTTATAGGGTCGAGGCCAATTTTGAGGACCTAAGGAGTGTGCTGGGGATAACCAATTTTGTGTGTAAAAGAAGAATTTGTGGTCTTAGGGTAAAGGTCTAACGAGGTCAATTATGACCTAAAGAGTGGTGATGATCGAGGACTGAGGTCAATTCAGACCTAACTCAGGTGACGATCCAAGACCGGGGCCAATTGTGACTCGAGAGTGGTGATAACTGAGGACCGAGGTCAATTCTGACCTAACTCAGGTGACAATCCAAGACCAGGGAAAATTTTGACCCAAGAGTGGTGACGATCGAGGACCGAGGTCAATTCTTACCTGACTCATGTGACGATCCAAGATCGGGGCCAATTCTGACCCAAGATTAGTGACGACCGAGGACTGAGGTCCATTTTGACCTAACTCAGGTGATGATCTAAGACCGGGGCCAATTTTGGCCCAAGAGTGGTGACGACCAAGGATCGAGGTCAATTCTATCCTAACTCGGTGATGATCTAAGACCGGGGCCAATTTTGACCCAAGAGTGGTGACGACCAAGGACCGAGCTCAATTTTGACCTAACTCAGGTGACGATCTAAGACCGGGGTCAATTCTGACCCAAGAATGGTGACAATCCAGGACCGAGGTCAATTCTGACCTAACTCAGGGGATGATCCAAGACTGGGGCCAATTCTGACGCAAGAGTGGTGACGATTGAGGACCGAGGTCAATTTTGACCTAACTCAGGTGACGATCCAAGATCAGGGCCAATTATGAACCAAGAGTGGTGACGATCGAGGACCGAAGTCAATTCTTACCTAACCTAGGTGATGATCTAAGACTGGGGAAAATTCCGACCCAAGAGTGGTGACGACCGAGGATCGAGGTCAATTCTGACCTAATTTAGGTGACCATCCAAGACTGGGGGCAATTCTGACCCAAGAGTGGTGACGACCGAGGACCGAGGTCAATTCTGACCTAACTCAGGTGACAAACCAAGACTGGGGCCAATTCTGACCCAAGAGTGGTGACGACCGAGGACGGAGGTCAATTCTGACCTAACTCAGGTGACAATCCAATACCGGGGCCAATTCTGAACCAAGAATGGTGACGAATGAGGACCAAGGTAAACTCTGACCTAACTCACATGACGATCTAAGATCGGGGCCAATTTTGACCCAAGAGTGGTGACGACCGAGGACTGAGGTCAATTCTGACCTAACTCAGGTGACGATCCAAGACCGGGGCTAATTTTGACCCAAGAGTGGCTGTGATTCTGCTGGAGAAAGAGCTCAGTGATTTTGATCTACGCTAGGGAGCTGAAAGCTGGGGAAGCTTTTAGGAGACCACGCAGGGGGAATAACCTACCTTGGGTGCTGTAAGAGAATTTCGCTGGGGAAGTGACCAGATGATCCTTAAGGATCCTCTAGAGTTTTGCTGGGAGGAGTTTTCACTTGGTTTTTGAGGATTCCACTGGGGAAGAGGGGTTTCGCTCGAGGGAATGTGAAATTTTCTTGGTAAAAAACTCTAGATCCTTCCTAGGATTTTTAGGAATTTTTCGAGGATTTTTCGAAGCTTTCTAGTATTTTTTGGGAATTTCTATACGAAATTTTAAGGGGGTGCTGGTCGGCATGGTACGAGAGGTGTCATTCGGTAGTGGCACAGACTTTTGGGCTGCCTTGGGAAGGCAAGGGGTAAGTACCGATCGGTATGGTAGGGGAGGTGTCGATCATCATGGAGCTTGGCATACTGTATAAAGGGGGCGAATCCCCTCATCTTTTCACAGCCTCATTTGCTTTCTCTCTCTTTGCGACTCTTTTGCAAATCGTTCTAGCATTTGATCTTCAAGAAATGGCCACCTTTGTGAGCACTGCAGTCCACCGGGAGTGGTTGATCGTTGATGATTGGGTGAATGTGGAGTGGAGGGCTAGGGCGCCTCTTACTTTGGGGAGTAATAACTTCTTTGATGTGTTTGAGCCTGTTACGGATGAGAGGACCTTATTGATGGAGTCATCGCGTCATCGCTCTTCGAGAGTGATCCCCGGCTGTTATGTAAGTAACTTGACCTTTGGCATTCTTCTCTTTTGGTGATTTTTCTTTCTTGACTTTTGATGAGACTTTTCTTTTTACCAGTGTGATATCTCTTTGAAGAACATGCATTCCCATGGGATAACGGGGCTCAAGGATGTCTGGGAGCATCTCCCACCTATGGTGCGCTGGATGGTATCATCAGCGGGTTTTGGGCAGTTGGCATCGGCGCTGGATGAGATGCCTCGTTCGACAGCTGTCTTGTGCGCTTTGGGAGAGAGGTGGTGGGACACTACCCACACCTTTCATTTCGGCTTCGGGGAGATGACTGTTACTCCTATAGACGTACAGAAGCTGCTGGGGATGGGTTATGATGGAGAGAAGATAGAGGTGGATCGCTGTTGGTGATGTAGGGAGGATAGTTTCTAGGGATTCTATCCAGTTGTCCCTGCTAAAGGATGTTCTGTTAGGTTGGGAGATCGATGTGGAGGACGGGCTACAAGTGAGGCAAATGCCCCAGTTATTCATTCTTTTGGTGCTGGGAGGTTTCATGGTGGCGTCGAGTGGCGACGTCTTCCATTTGTGGTTTCTGTCGTATTTTAGGATGTTTTCGAACATCCCTTTCTATGATTGGGGGAGTTTGACCTTGGCGACCCTTTAATTTTCTCTGGATGCATTCATCCGGTGCTGCCGGTAGACCTTTACTGGGGCCACGTACCTTCTTGAGGTATTCTTCATTTTGTGCATTTCTTTTTATGCATTCTCATTTTCCTTTCATGCATTCGCAGTTTCCTTATGCGTTTCTTTTTGCTTGTGAATTTAGACGTGGTTCTATGAGGTGATTGGGTGAAACACCCCACTGATTGCTTTGAAGGAAGACACTGTTGGGGATTTCGGTCGATTGTATCGATGGCGTAAGGCCAATCGTCAGTCGAAGGGATCTCTTTCCCGAGAGGCGGTGCATCAGGTCTTGAATGACCTGACGAGTGGTAGGGTAAGACTCTTTCCCTTTCAGTCTTGGTTTTTTCACCTTCTGATCTTGTATTGATTTATGCTCACTTGAAGATTTTTAGGTGAACTTTTACCAGTGGGGGACATCCATTTTAGATGCGGGGGTGACCAGGGTGAACGCGCGGATGAGGAATTTGCTGGAGCATGAGTTCGGCCATTCCTGGTACCTTGGGGAGAGGGTGACTCACCAGATTGATGAGGAAGAGGTAGTGGTGCCACCCGCGCAACCTCCTACGTCTATGAGGCAGGAGCGAATGATGTAGGAGGATGAGAGGATCGCGGTAATGATCGGCGAGTCCTAGTTGCTATACACCGATACGGCTATGCCGTATGACTATATGGATTTTGTGATGAGCTGGTTGATGGTGCCCACCATATACGATGAACTGCCCTTCCCTCTGGCAGGTTCGAGTCGGGCGGTGGGATCTTCTCACAGTGGTGGTGGCCCGTCGGCATCGGCGGCGGCGACGACCTTGGAGATCCCTTTTGTACGGCTGCATACTCCTTCATACAACATTTGGTGGGCTGAAGGAGGGATGGTGTCTATGCTACACCATCCTCATGAAATGGATCCAGAGGAGTTGGGTTTGACACAAGAGGTCCTTCGACCTGCAGTATACCTTTCTGTTCCTTTTTTTCTTTCTCTTTGGTCATCCTTGCTTTGATACTGATTTTGCCTTTTCTTTTAGCAAGTCCGGGTATCGACCACTTGGCTCAGGGACATTAGAGACTTTATATCTTCGGTGACTGCCCATATTCGGGGTGTGGTTCCTATTCCTTCTTTCTTGGTGTCGGCCACTTCGTCCGGAGAGGACTCTTGTTCGGTAAGTGGTGGTGTGTCGTCTCATCATAGGGGGAAAAGAACGCATCACAGCGGTGGAAGCTCTTGAGAGAGAGGGAGAATGAAATGTGGGTTCGGGTTGAGTCCCGTTGTTTTTGGCTTTTTCTTTTTATTTCTTGCAAAACTAATGTAATACAGAACACATGTATATGCAATGCGATGGAGTTTTTTGATTATCGTTTATTAATGATGAATGAATGCATGCACATGCGCTTTTTACTTTGCTGCTGAGATCGTAAAAAAGGAATATTTTTGAAAAAAAATTGAAGGAAAGGTTTTGATTAACAGGGGGAAATTTAAAGGGATTTTGAAATTCTGTTGAGAATATCAATTTATTTTATTGATTTTTCTGATTTGACAAAAGAGGAAAAGAAGGAAATTTCTAAAAATGGAAGTTCAGTCCAGTCCCATCAATTGAAGGCTTTGATTGGTACCCTCTTCAGCCTTTGGTACCTTATGGGGTAGGATTCCCTCCGATTTCTGCAGGGATTATGTCCCTTGTGAGGATTTTCAAGTATATAAGGGGGGAGGGCGGAGTGTTTTCATCACACCTTTGCATTCTTATTTACCTTCCCACTATTTCTTAGCCTTGCAAGATGGCTCTCCCTGGTAGCATTGACTTTGCCAACTACCTCAAAGCCTTGGAAGCTATGTTCTCTTATAATGTCGACTATAATGCCTTAAACATGCGCCGAGTCTCCTTGTGGCGCAATCGGCCTATTGAGTGGAATATGATGATGGCGGCAGTACAATTCTGGTACCCTAAAGATCATCTATTCCGCTTTGGGTTGGAAGAAGTTTGTCCTACCTACGAGGAATGTACTTCCATACTGGGTGTAAATCCCAGTGTTGCTGCAGCTTTGCCCGAATTTTCCCATTCTCCTAGGGATTTGTTGGTCGTGCTTCTTCACATTTCACCTTCGGCGCCTAGATCATTGGTTGCTGGAGGAATGATCTCCCTCCCGGCGGTGCTGCAATCCGTGCATTTGCGGGAAGTAGGTGATGCTGGCTATGCTGGAGCCGTTGTTCTGGGCCTGGTTTCAAAATTATTGTTGGTGACTGGGGAATTGCAGGTGGACCCACAACTTGCAGCCATTACTTCATGGATGTTATACCATGGCAATCTCGCGGCGGTGATATTGGCAGAGACTCTAAATGGCCTGGATGCCCGGAAAGAAGTCCGTTCTGACTTTTTGAGGCGTAGCCCTGTGAATTTGTTCATGTAGTTGTCTGAAAGATTCCGCTTGTCGACTCCTCCAGAATATCCCTTGTCGGTCGTACCCAACTTCTTTTCGCGCTACTTCATCCGCATTGGCCTATATGTTGAGAACTAGGAGAATTGTCTTGTGGAGCATGGGTGGGGGCAGTTGCAGCCTATTCTGGAGCTAGGAGAGTATTCATGTGCGGCTGGTTGGTCTCAGGCAGACCTCCTTTTATTTCCCTTGGCGGTTTCTGTGCCAATTTGGCTGGGCCCAGGTCGTGCCACCTCGGTTCTCAAATTTCTTTTTGGTAGAAGATTTGACTGAGTGCCTGCGTCTGTTGCTTGGGTCTCTATGGGAAAATCGATGTCCGTCGACCCGTCCTTCTCAGTCTGTCGGGAAGGTTTGGCATGTCTCCAAAGATTATATGAAGTGGTTTTGGAGGAAAGTATTCAGCAAGATGTTGGCAGTAGATACTGGATAAAGATGGTTTGTTTTATATAACACCTTGGAAGGGGGCGTTGTGGTCTTTTCGAAGATGGTTAAGGCTCATCTATCCATGGGATATTTATGGCACTCTATTCAGGCAGGGGAAACTTGGGGTCCTCAGGATGTAGATGATGAGGGTGCAGGATCCTCGGGTAGCTGTGGGTAGGACTTCTAGGGAGTTTATTTGTGTGAGAGGTGTGGGGATTTTATTTGTATTTAATGGTAGTGGGGAAGGGAGTTATCCGTTCCTTTTTCTTATGTAATCTGTACTATAATTTCTTATTAATGAAATAAATAAGTTTCTAATCATCCAACTTTGCCTCTAGATGAATTTTGTATTTTGAATTATCAATACTGATCGCTAAGGCATACATAATACTTTTGTTCAAGTATTTTTAGAATGAACCGCTGTTCTCGGAGGTAAGAAAAGAATAGTATTTTGTGAAAAAGAAAGGGTCGTGCTCATGTGAGGAGTATGAGCAGCCTACGTACCTCTGGTGTTTTTTGAAAAGTTTTAAAAATAGTTTTTGTAGAGGATCAGGCCCACGTAGTTCTGGGTAGAGGGAAATGAAGCGTTTTTTTTTAGAATAGCAGGGGGGATGAGAAGAGTCGTAGCGCACCGAGATTTCGGACTAGGGGTAGAATTTCTTGAGACGGTCCAGGTTGACTGGACGATCCATCTCTTCCCCATCCAGGTCGGTGAGCACGGAGGCACCGTCAAATAAGATTTTCTTCACAATGTAGGGGCCACTCCAATTGGTCTTGAATTTCCCTCTGGTGTCCCAGATGGTTTCTATTATCTCTTTGAGGGATAAATCCCCCTCCCGGACACTGCGGTCCTTAACTTTCTTGTTGAATGATCGCGCTATTCGGCGATGGTACCCCTATAAGGGGTAAAGATATTTTAATCTTCTTTCATCTAGTAGGGCTAGTTCATCAAGATGACTTTGGTACCAGTCCTCTTCACTAACCCTGCTTTCGAGCATGATGCGTAGCGAGGGTATTTCCAGCTCCATGGGTAGGACTGTTTCCATGTCGTAGACCAGGGAGTAAGGGGTAGCCCCATTAGAGGTTCGTATTGAGGTTTGATAGCCCCAGAGGGCGTATGGGATCCGATCTACCCAATCTCTATAACTTTTGGTCACCTTGCTGATGATGGCTTTGCGGTTGTCGTTGGCGGCTTTAACTGCCCCATTGGTCTGAGGTCGGTAGGGAGAAGATTTCAATCTCCGAATCTCGTACTCGTTGACTATTTCTATGACTTCTGCTTCAAAATGTAGCCTCTTATCTGATACCAGCTCGTGCGGGACCCCATATCGGCAGATGATATTTTTCTTGAGGAATTTGGCCACTTTCTTGGCATTCAATACCGCGTATGACTCAGCCTTGACCCATTTGGGGAAGTAATCGATGGCAACCAGGATGAACTCATGTCCGTTTGAAGCCTTTGGTGTAACCTTCTGTATGATGTCGATACCCCAGGTGGAGAACGACCAGGGAGAGGTCGTGTTGTATAATTCACGTGGAGGCAAGTGTTAAAGATTGGAGAATTGTTGGCATTTAAGGCACCTCCGGATATAGGCGGTGCAATCCTGGATCATGGTGGTCCAGTAGTAGCCCTGTCGAATGATCTTCTTGGCCATCATGTGACCATTCATGTGGGGTCTGCATTCCCCGTTTTGGATTTTCTGCATGATTTTCTCAATTTCATCCCCTGCAATGTATTGTAGATGAATTCCATCGAAATTCCTCTTCAGTAGAGCTTTATGACAGATGATGTACTGGGCGACCAGTCTTTGGAGGGTTGTTTGTTCCTTCTTGTTGGAATCCTCGGGATACCTACCATCTTTGAAGAGGCACCAGATCATAGTAGAAGCAATCGGCTATTTCGGGATCTTCGGTGGAGACAAGCTCAATATGGTAGCAATGGGTCGATTTGTTTTTCTTTTAAACTAGGAAGGGGTCATTGTTATTCCTTCAGGCATGTCGACCATAGAGGACAAGGTAGCGAGAGCGTCTGCTAGGTTATTCTTTGCTTGGGGTAAGTAATGGAAGGTTATATCTCGGAATTCTGAGGCTAACGCTTCGAATTGGGCATGAAAGGGTTGGAGCTTTTCGTCCGTGACTTTCCACTTTCTGAGCACTTGACCGATGATGAGGGTAGAATCCCCGTAGAAATCAAGGTATTGATCACCTTTCTTGAGAGCAACCTTGAGGCCCATTGTGCGTGCCTCATATTCCGTCATGTTGTTGGTGCAAGGGAAATCCAATTTTATGGTGACGGGAGTGTGGGAGTCATCTAGGGCGATTAGGAGGATCCCAATGTCGTATCCTTTTTTGTTGGCAGCTCCGTCAAAGAATATTTTCCATCGAAGGCGGTCTTGAGTGGTGCAGAGGATATTTTTATCTGGGAATTCGGAGATCCGAACATCTGCTTCTTCTATGGGGTAATCGGCGAGGTAGTCCAAGACGACTCTTCCTTTAATGGCTTTATGTGTTACGTACACGATATCAAACTCAGTTAGGAGCATAAACCATCGGGCCATTCGGCTGGATAAGGCGGGTTTCCTAAAAAGGTATTTGATGGGGTCCATTCGGGATACAAGTTTGATGGGGAAGGCGAGCATGTAATGTCGCAACTTTTGGGTGACCCATACAAGTGTGACACATGCCTTTTCTAAAGCAGTGTAGTTAACCTTGTACCAGGCCAATTTGTGACTGGCATAATAGAGGGATCCTTCTTTGTGGGTGTCTTTAAGGTATTGGTCTAGTAAAGCCCTAACTGCAGTGTCGGTTATGGCTTGCTATAGGAGCAAAGGGAGACCAGACTGTGGTGGCATGTGCACTGGAGGTTGGGTTAGGTATTGTTTGATTCGGTCAAAAGCTCCTTGGCAGGCCTCGTTCCAAGCCTTGGTTGAATCCTTTCGGAGGATCTTAAATATTGGTTCACAGATGGAGGTTAGCTGGATGATGAACCGACTGATATATTGTAATTTCCTTAGAAAACCTCAGACTTCTTCCTTTGTTCAGGGCGGTGGCATCTCAAGTATGGCCTTCATCTTTGCAGGTTCTGCTTCTATGCCCTTTTCACTAACCATGAATCCCAAGAGTTTTCCTTTTATAACTCCAAAGACACACTTATATGGATTAAGTCGCATCTGATATCGTTGCAGTCGTTCCAAGAACTTTCGAAGAGCGGGAACATGACCTTCTCTAGTTTCGGACATGATCATATCATCCACATAAACCTCGACCTCTTTGTGGATCAGATCGTGCAGGATGGTTGTGGAAGCCCTTTGGTAGGTAGCCCCACCATTCTTAAGAACGAAAGGCATAATGGTGTAGCAAAAGGTTCCCCATGGGGTGATAAATGTGGTTTTTTCTTGGTGGTTTGGGTGCATCTTAATTTGGTTGTATCCGAAAAACCCATCAATGAATGACTTGAGAGCATGACTGCCTGTGTTGTCCACGATCATGTCAATATTGGGTAGCGGATAATCATCCTTTGGAGAAGCTTTATTTAAATATCGGTAATCTACACACATTCGAACCTTTCATCCTGATTTCGGCACAGGTAAAATGTTGGCAAGCCATGTGGGATATTCAATCACCCGAATGAAACCCATGTTCAACTGTTTGACCACCTCTTCTTTGACCTCGAGCGACCATTCGGTGCGGATTTTTCTCAATTTTTGTTTGACTAGCTTGTAATCTGGGAGAGTGGGCATCTCGTACTGAGCAATTTCAGGATAGATACCGCGCATATCATCATACGATAATGCGAAGACATCTATGAAATCTTTCAGTAATTCTTCAATTTGTGCACGCTCATGCTCATCAAAGGTGGCCCCTATCCTAATCTCGCGCATTTGGCTACTAGAACCGAGATTAATAACAACAGTCTCTTCTTCATTAACTTGAATGCGGTTATGTTGTTTATTATTAACCTCATTTAGATCAGTTAATAATTTTTCATTTGCAAAATCATAATCATCAAAAGTTTGATTAGAATTCAAGCAGTTAATGTAAGGCACAACAAGATACTCAAAATCTTCATTTATTTCATTAGTAGGAAAAACAACATTGAGAACCTCATCAAAAGAGGTCTCGATTGAGCAAGGATAGACAACAGAAGAAGAAATAGGGTAAACATTGGGGTTAGGGGATATTTTAAGGGGTAGAACTGGCACAGCATGCCAGTTGAGGAGAGGTGTATCAGCAGCTTTAATCAGATGAGATGGATCCATTGATGTAGTGCCTGAATGAACCATGCAGAGTGCCAACCCCAGTATCTGTAAGTTGAAGGAATCTTTGGAATCGCTTTCCTCAGTCTCTTCGGCATCTTTGATGAGCGATTGTACTTGTTGTGGGAAACTTTCGGCCCATGGGTAGCTGTCTTGGAAAAAGATCTCCATTCTAGGCTTCATCTTCTTGTCCGTGTGGTCACACCATGGTTCTGGAAAACCGCAAAAGGGGAAGTCCTCGCCTTCTTTGATAAATCATCCATTTAAGGAGTCTCTTGAGATAGTTGGGATGCAGTCTAATCTTCTCTTTGGTCGAGACTGGTGGGTCATTCTGAGATCTTGTTTCGATGGTTGATACCCCAAGCCACAAGGAGGGAAAGCTTTCTTTAGTTCGATGGTCTCAAGTATCCCCTGCGGCCTTTGTCCTAGCCCCAGTTCGGGCTTGAAGTGCATGTTTATGAACATCTAAATTACATTTACATTGCCATGAGGGTCATATTCTGGAGAATCCCTATCTTTGAAACCGTCCCCTGTCGGGACTAGGAGTGGCTCGAGTCGGAATCCTTATAGGAGCATATCATTTGACTCGTATTTTATCTCAATAATTGGACTGCTGGTGCTTGCACCCTCAACATTTTCGTTGTCTCCCAAAATGGTGATGACTCGCCCGTCGGCGAAGAACTTCAATTTTTGATGGAGTTAGGAAGACACACCCTTGATATTGTGGAGCCAGGGGCGTCCGAGCAACAGGATGAAACAAGCTGGGATGTCTATGACTTGGAATTCAACGACAGGGTTTATAGGGCCAACCCCTATTACAAGTTTTATGTACCCCATGACCTCACGACGGGTATTATCTTAGGCGCGCACATCGTCGGAGGTTGGAGCGAGGTCTCTTTCTTTCAGGCCTAAACACTTGAAGGTTCTCAGAGGGCAAATGTTCAAGGTGGATCCGTTATCGACAAGAGAGAGTGGCACGGCCTTTCCCATAACTTCAACGGAGATATTGAGTGCACGATTGTGATTCGGCCCAATTCTGGGGATTTCTTCTTCATAGAATGATAGCATTCGGGTAGAGGTCAAGGATCCGACCAGATTTACAGCTTCTTTTGGTGTGGTAGAGGGTGGAACTATGGGTCAAGTGAGCAATTTGATTAAAGCATTTATGTGCAGATGGGAAAACATGAAAAGCCCCCATAAAGTGATGTTAGCTTGATTTTTCTTCAGTTGATCGTGGATATTGCTTTCCTCAATGGTCATCTATGGCATATGAAGGTTTTTAACGCCCTTCCCTTTGTCATTTACTGGTAGTGAGCTTGGAACTTTGTAATGTCTCCCTGATCTGGTCATGTGACTTATTGAAGAAGGAAAGAATATGAATCTCGTTCCCCCATCAATCTCAGGAAGTTCTCCCACCTTATTTATTTCTCCGAGGAGTTATTCAAATGATATCATCCCACATATGTTGGCTACTGGGCCAATTCTTCCTGAAGCTTGTTCTTCACTCGAATCTTCGAATTCTCCCCCCATCTGGTTGCAATATTTTTTTCTTTCCATTTAAGGTTAATGCATCCCACAACTTCAACGGATTCTTCATACAAGTTCTCCCATTCTGTGGGCATATGTGTGATTGAAGGGACCAAGCTCCCTTGTAGCTTCAAAGTTTCAAGTAACCCGGTGATACTACAAATGCCGTTGATTTGCTTAAATAATTCTGCTATAGTCTGGACAATATCTTCTAAGTTGACTTTGTCAGTTGGTACCACCCATCTGTCTGAATCTCGGCCCGCTTTCATGCTTCTAAGAACAGTGTTCTGAATTTCTAGCAATCGATGACCATCTGTGAGGGAAATTTTAGCCCGAACTCTAGGAGTTGGTTTAACACCTCTGACAATTCCATACCTCCATTTTCAGAATGGGTACGGACAGCGATGCATGCTCTGGTAAGGAGTGACAGTGCCTGATCAACGAGGCTAGTAGGGTGTAGGAGGAAATATGGGCAAATTTGAAGAGGTTTAGGAGAGTATATGGGTGTGATTTGAATTGAGGGATCAAAATATGGGTTTTCTTCCAAGAAGATGGAATTGGTGTGATTTGGGAGATGATTATGAGTAGTGTTTGGCTTAGGGTTGGAGGGTGGGGCGATGGTACCCCGATCAATGAGATATTGCATTACGTTCCAGAGATGAAATCATTGGTCAGTGGTATGGACGATAGTTTGGTGAAAGGCGCAATGAGCATCGGTCTTGAAGTTTCTTGGGAGTGGATTTTGCAATGGACGGGGATCCAAGGGTTCGATGAGGTTTCAGCTTAACAAGGCTTGGTAAACTTTGGAGAGGGGAGCATGGAGCTTAGTATATTCCCTTCGGATGGGGGCAGGGCGGCTTTTGGTGCCCATGATGTGGTTGGTTGAGAGACGTTGTTGATGTTTGAAATAGTATCACTGGCAGGCTTTCCATACTTTCTGGGGGTGAACTATCCGAACACATTCTTTGGTTCAATCTCGGTTTTAATGAGGCTCCCCTCAATTTCCACTCCAACCTCTCTTAGAGCTCGTAAGTGGGGATAGTATTATCCTCCCATCATCGCTCGGATATGGGGAAAGAAGTTCTTCTTCACTATGTTGACATGTTCTTCTTCAGATGGCCGATTAGTCATGGCAGCTTCTTGTTCCCTCCACCGGGTTATGAAGTTACTGACTTATTCTCCAGGATTCTGTTTGAGCAGCTCTAAATCACGATGAGTGACCTCAAGCTCTTCGTTGTATTTGTACTGCGACATGAATTCTCGGGCTACATCCTCCCAACTACGGATTCTGGATTCCTCAAGGGATAAAAACCATCAGAGGGCACTTTACTTCAAAGTTTGCTGAAATAATTGGGTCATCACCTCTTCAGAAGCCCCTAGTAGAGTCATGGAACGATGATAACTGCGAAGATGAATAATTGGGGGTCCACTCCCTCCGAACATCTCTATATTTGGCATATTGAACTTCTTGGATAACCTTGCTTTAGGATAAGCAGACATGTGGTGTAGTCCAAGTAATTTCCAGAGATCCTGACTTGGTCAAACTTCTTGGTGACCATCTTGAGATCCTCTTTGACTTTATTCTACTCTTCCTCCTTTGGATCAACGACCACAGGCAGGTTAGCTATAGGCTGGGCAATGTTTGGTATGGGAAGATGGGCAGGCGGTGGCCCATTGGAAAGAGGGGCACATGGAGCGTGCTGATATTCTTTCGGAATCCAGATAGGCTCGGGTGGACCCATAACATGGGGGAACAGAGCCTCGATCTCTTGATTAATAGGAACTTAGTTTCATTGCATCTCTCGGACCTCGATTTGGAGGTTGCCAATCTTGGACACGAGCTGAGCCATAACTGTCGTCAGATCCGTCTGTATGACTGGTGCTTGATATGTATTCTCCATGGAAGATGGATGGATTCTGGTCTAGGAAGAAGTAGTAGAAGAACGAATAAAACTCCGGGGTGATTTGATTGAAGACCGAAGCCAATAGGGAGCCAGGCCAAGGGCTTGCGATCGACTTGAGAAGGCGCAGGATGAGATTTATTTTTTGAGAAAAAGGGAAGAAATTTTTTTTTTGGATTTTTGATAAAGAGGGGAGAAATGTTTTTGGATTTTTGATAAAGAAGGGAGAAATGTTTTTGGATTTTTGATAAAGAAGGGAAAAATGTTTTTGGAGACGGGACTCAGCATGATTATTATGATTATTATGTTTTTAGTTGCATTTAATTCTCCTAAATGCAATACCGAACGGGACCTGAGACTAGAAAAATAAGAGTTTTAATATATGCAAAGGAATGGTTTGGACTTGTAACCAGGCTCACAGGCAGGGTCGCATTTTAAAAATGCGCGAAAATTGGGCAGTAGGCCGACCCAGAATTTCGGCAGAGTTTTGGGTTAAAACCGGCAATCTAAAGTGCGTGTCCTAGGTTTGACACCTACATATGGGTATGCAATTGGTTGGGTGAATCGGCATGGGTTCCCCCCTTTGCCGTGACTTCCACGATATACGTCTTTCTCATGCGGGCAATCGGTACGTGTGGATAAGACATTTGATATACCTGAGTGTACGTGAATTGCCTCACTATATACCTCATGGGGACGGTACGTGTGAGAGCGAATTCGATATACTCGACGTACGTGAACGAATTCCCTGTGATATATCTCCCGTCATGACTTCAATCAAGCGGTATGATGAATGGGAACCGTTCGATATACGTCGAAGGTACTTGCCCAATGGAAGGTGAGAGTCATTTCGCTTAGGCTACCTGCGACCTGCCGGACCAGCACCCATCACGAAGTGACCCTCCAGTTACTGGGTAAAATTTGGTCAATATCAATGCTCTTTGGTGATGTTGTGTGAATCATGCTTATTGGTATCTTAGGATGAGAATGCCTTCTTTGATTATGCCAAACAGGGAGCAAAGTATAAGTACCCCAAAAGGTATACCAAGTATGGATGGGTGATGCGTGCAACATGGGGATATACATATGATCCTAGGTTCACGTGGTATGAAGTGTACATGGAGAATTTTCTACAGTGACGATCCAATATCGGGGCCAATTTTGACCCAAGAGTGGTAACGATCGAGGACCGAGGTCAATTTTGACCTAACTCAGGTGACGATCTATGACCGGGGCCAATTATGACCCAAAAGTGGTGACGACCAAGGAGTGAGTACCGAGGTCAATTTTGACCTAACTCAGGTGATGATGCAAGATCGGTGCCAATTCTGACCTAAGAGTGGTGACGATCGAGGACCGAGGTCAATTTTGACCTAACTCAGGTGACGATCCAAGACCAGGGACAATTCTGACCCAAGAGTGGTGACGATCGAGGATCGAGGTCAATTCTGACCTAAGTCAGGTGACGATCTAAGACCGGGGTCAATTCTGACCCAAGAGTGGTAACGACCGAGGATCGAGGTCAATTCTGACCTAACTCGGGTGAAGATCCAAGACTGGGACCAATTTTGACCAAAGAGTGTTGACAACCGAGGACCGAGGTCAATTTTGACCTAACTCAGGTGACGATCCAAGATCGGGGTCAATTCTGACCCAAGAGTGGTGACGATCGAGGACCGAGGTCAATTCTGACCTAACTCAGGTGACGATCCAAGACTAGGGACAATTTTGACACAAGAGTGGTGACGATCGAGGACCGAGATCAATTATGACCTAACTCAGGTGACGATCCAAGACCGGGGCCAATTCTAACCCAAAAGTTGCTTTGATTCTACTGGAGAAAGAGCTCTGTGATTTTTATCTGAGCTAGGGAGCTGATAGCTGGGGAAGCTTTTAGGAGACCTCGCATGGGGGAATAACCTGCTTTGGGTGCTGTAAGAGAATTCCACTGGGGAAGTGGTCACATGATCCTTAAGGATCCTCCGGAGTTTTACCGGGAGGATTTTCGCTTGGTTTTTTTAGGATTCCGCTGAGGAAGAGGGGTTCCGCTCGAGGGAACGCAAAATTTTCCTGGTAAAAAGGCTCTATATCCTTCCTAGGATTTTAAGGAATTTTTTGAGGCTTTCATGTATTTTTTGGGAATTTCTGTATGAAATTTTAAGGGGGGTTCCAGTTGGCATGGTGTGAGAGGTCCTATTCGGTAGTGGCACGGACTTTTGGGCTACCTCGGGAAGGCAAAGGGTCAGTGCCGATCGGTATGGTAGGAGGAGATGTCGATCGGCACGATGCTTGGCATCCTATATAAAGGGGGAGAATCCCCTTATTTTCTTATAGCTTCTTTTGCTTTCTCTCTCTCCGTGATTCTTTTGCAAATCATTCTAGCATTCCTATCTTCAAGAAATGTCCGCCTTTGTGAGCACTGCAGTCCACCGGGAGTGGTTGACTGTTGATGATTGGGGGAATGTGGAGTGGAGGGCTAGGGGGCCTCTTGTTTTGGGGAGTGAGAACTCCTTTGATGCGTTTGAGCCTGTTGCTGATGAGCGGACCTTGTTGCCGGAGTCATCGCGTCATCGTTCTTCGAGAGTGATCCCTGACGGTTATGTAAGTAACCTGACCTTTGGCATTCTTCTCTTTCTGGTGATTTTTCTTTCTTAACTTTTGATGAGACTTTTTTTTTTGCCAGTCTGATATCTCTTTGAAGAACATGCGTGCCCGTGGGACAACGGGACTCAAGGATGTCTGGGAGCATCTCCCACCTTTGGTGCACTAGATGGTATAATCAGCGGGTTTTGGTCGGTTGGCATCGGCGCTAGATGAGACGCCTCATTCGACAACGGTCTTGTGCGCTTTGGGAGAGAAGTGGTGGGATACTACCCACACCTTTCATTTTGGATTCAGGGAGATGACTGTGACTCCCCTAGATGTGCAGCATCTGCTGGGGATGGATTGTGATGGAGTGCATATAGAGGTGGATCGCTCTTTATGGGTGAGATCGGAGGCAGTGCGTGCGGCACTTGGTGATGTAGGGAGGATAGTTTCTGGGGATTTTATCCGACTCTTGTGCTGAAGGATGTTATGTTGGGTAGGGAGATCGATGTGGAGGACGGGCTGCAAGTGAGGCAGATGGTCCGATTATTCATTCCTCTAGTGCACGGAGGTTTCATGGTGTCGTCCATTTGTGGTTTCTGCCGTACTTGAGGATGTTTTTGAACATCCCTTTCTATGATTTGGGATTCTGACCTTGGCGACCCTTTACTTTTCTCTGGATGCATTTAGTCGGTGCTTCCCGTAGACCTTTACTGGGGCCACGTACCTTCTTGAGGTATTCTTCAGTTTGTGCATTTCTTTTCATGCATTCACATTTTCCTTTCATGCATTCGCATTTTCCTTATGCACCTATTTTTCCTTGTGAACTCAGACGTGGTTCTATGAGGTGATTGGGTGCAACACCCCACTGATTGCTTTGAAGGACGACACTGTTGGGGATTTCTATCGATTGTATCGATTGCGTAAGGGCAAACGTCAGTCGAAGGGATCTTTTTCCCTATAGGCGGTGCGTCAGGTCTTGAATGACCTGACCAGTGGTAGGTAAGACTCTTTCCATTTTAGTCTAGGCTTTTTCACCTTCTGATCTTGTATTAATTTATGCTCGCTTGGAGATTTTCAGGAGACCTTTTACCCATGGGGGACAACCACTCAGGATGCGGGGGCGACCGGGGTGAACGCGTGGATGAGGCGGTTGTTGGCGCATGAGTTCGGCCATTCCTGGTACCTTGGGGAGAGGGTGACTTGCCAGATTGCTGAGGAGGAGGTGGTGGTGCCACCCGTACAGCCTCCTATGTCTATGAGGCAGGAGAGACTGATGTTGGAGGATGAGAGGATCGCGAAGATGATCAGGGAGTCCTACCTTCTATACACCGATACGGCTGCGCCATATGACTATATGGATTTCGTGACGAGCTGGTTGATGGCGCCCAGCATATATGATGCTCTTCCTTTCCCTTCGGCGGGTTCAAGTCGGGCGGTGGGTTCTTCTCATAGCGGTGGTGGCCCGTCGGCATCTGTGGCGGCGGTGACCTCAGAGGTCCATTTTGTACAGTTACATACCCCTTCATAAAACATTCGGCGGGCTGATGGAGGGATGGTGCCTATGCTGCCCCGTCCTCATGCGATGGATCCGGAGAAGTTGGGTTTGACAGAGGAGGTCCTTCAACCTGCGGTATATCTTTTTGTTCCTTTCTTTCGTTATTTTCTATTTTGGTCATCCTTGCTTTGATACTGATTTCTTCTTTTCTTTTAGCAAGTTTGGGTGTCGACCACTTGGCTCAGGGACATCAGAGACTGGATATCTTCGAAGACTGCCCATATTCGGGACGCGATTCCCATTCCTTCTTTCTTGGTGTTGTCTGCTTCGTTTGGAGAGGACTCTAGTTCGGGAAGTGGTGGTGCGTCGTCTCACCGTAGGGGGAAGAGAGAGCGTCGCAGGGGTGTAAGCTCTTAAGAGAGAGAGAGAATGAAATGTGGGTTGGGGCTGAGTCCCATTTTTTTTGTCTTTTTCTTTTTATTTCCTGCAAAACTGATGTAATACAGAACACAAGTATATGCAATGGAACGGAGTTTTTTTATTATCTTTTATTAATGATGAATGAATGCATGCAAATGAGCTTTTTACTTTGCAGCTGAGACCATAAAAAGGAATATTTTTGAAACTTTTTTGAAGGAAAGTTTTTGATTAACAAGGGGAAATTTAAAGGGATTTTGAAATTCTGTTGAGAATATCAATTTATTTTTATTGAGTTTTCTATTTTGACAAAAGAGGAAAAAAGGAAAATTTCTAAAAATGGGGGGGGGGGGCTGATTGGCAAGCACCCTGACCTGCTTATCGACAGTTTAGTCCTGTCCCATCAATTCAAAGCTTTAAATAGTACCCTGTTCAGCCTTTGGTACCTTGTGGGGTAGGATTCCCTCCAATTTATGCAGGGATTATATCCCTTGTGAGGATTTTCCAGTATAAAAAGGGGGGAGGGTGGAGTGTTTTCATCACACCTTTGCATTCTTATCTACCTTCCCACTATTTCTTAGCCTTGCAAGATGGCTCTCCCTGGAAACATTGAGTTTGCCAACTACCTCAAAATATTGGAAGATATATTCTCTTGTAATGTCGACTACGAGGCTTTCAACATGCGTCGAGTCTCCGTGTGGTGCAATCGTCCTATTGAGTGGAATATGCTGATGGTGGCGGTACAATTCTGGTACCCCGAAGACCATGTATTTCGCTTTGGGTTGGAAGAAGTTTATCCTACCGACGAGGAATTTTCTGCCATACTGGGTGTGAATCCCAGCGTTGCTGCGTCTTTGCCCGAATTTATTTTCATAGGGATTTATTGGCAGGGCTTCTTCATATTTCCCCTTAAGCGACTAGATCATTGGTTACTGGAGGAATGATCTCCCTCCTAGCGGTGCTGCAATTGGTGCATTTGTGGAAAGTAGGTGATGATGTCTATGCTGGAGCCGTTGTTCTGGGCCTGCTTTTAAAATTATTGTTGGTGACTGGGCAATTGTAGGTGGACCCACAACTTGCAGCCATTAATTCATGGATGTCATACCATCGCAATCCCACGGCAGTGATATTAGCGAAGACTCTGAATGGCCTGGATGCTTGGAGAGAAGGTCTCTCTGACTTTTTGAGGGGTATCCCTGTGATGATGTTCATGTGGTTGTCTGAAAGATTCTGCTTGTTGACTCCTCCAGAATATCCCTTATCGGTCGTACCCAACTTGTTTTCGCGCTACTTCATCCGCGTTGGGCTTTATGTTGAGAACTGGTAGAATTGGCTTGTGGAGCATGGGCTTGTGGTTTGTATTGGTCATTTCCTTAGTGGGGGAAGTTGCAGACTGTTCTGGATCTAGGAGAGTATTCATATATGCGGTTGGTTGGTCTCAGAAAGACCTCTTTTTATTTCCCTTGGCGGCTTTTGCGCCAATTCCTGCTGGGCGCAGGTCGTGCCACCTCGGATCTCAAATTTCTTTCCGGTAGAAGATTTGACTGAGCGCCTGCATCTGTTGTTTGAGTTTCTGTGGGAAAATAGATGTTCGTCGACCCGTCCTTCTCAGTCTGTCGGTAAGGTTTGCCATGTCCCCAAAGATTATATGAAGTGTTTGTGGAGGAAAGTAGTCTGCATGATGTTGGCAGTAGAGACTGGACAAAGATGGTTTGTTTTATCTGACTCCATGGAAGGGGGTGTTGTGGTTTTGTCGAAAATGGTTAAGGCTCATCGATCTATGGAATGTTTACGGCATTCTATTCAAACAGGGGAAACTTGGGGTCCTCAGGATGTAGATGATGGGGGTGCAGGCTCCTCTGGTAGCTGTGGGTAGGACTTCTGAGGAGTTTATTTGTGTGATAGGTGTGAAGATTTTATTTAGCTTTTTATGGTAGTGGGGAAAGGAGTTATCCATTCCTTTTTCTTATATAATCCGTACTGTAATTTCTTATTAATGAAATAAATAAGTTTCTAATCATCCAGTTGTGCCTCTCGACGAATTTTGTATTTTGAATTATCTATACTGATCGCTAAGGCATATATAATCCTTTTGTAAAAGTATTTTTAGAATGAACCGCCGTTCTCGGAGGTAAGAAAAGAATAGTATTTTGTGAAAAAGAAAGGGCCATGCTCATGTGAGGAGTATGAGCTGCCTATGTACCTCTGGTGTTTTTCGAAAAGTTTTAAAAATAGTTTTTGTAGAGGATCAGTCCCACGTAGTTCTGCGTAGAGGGAAATGAATTTTTTTTAGAATAGTAGGGGGATGAGAAGAGTCGTAGCGTGCCAAGATTTTAGAATAGGGGTAGAATTTATTGAGACAGTCCAGATTGACTGGACGAGCCATCTCTTCCCCATCCAGGTCAGTGAGCATGGTGGCACCGCCGGATAAGATTTTCTTCACAATGTAGGGGCCTCTCCAATTAGGCTTGAATTTCCCTCTGGGGTCCCAGATGGGTTCTACTATCTTTTTGAGGGCTAAATCCCCCTCCCGGACACCGTGGTCCTTGACTTTATTGTTGAATTATCGCGCTATGCGGTGATGGTACCCCTGTATGTGGTACAAATCTTTTAATCTTCTTTCATCTGCGAGGGCTAGCTCATCAAGATGACTTTGGCACCAGTCTTCTTCACTGATTTTGCTTTCGAGCGTGATGCGTAGCGAGGGTATTTCCATCTCCACAGGTAGGACTGCTTCCATGCCGTAGACCAGGGAGTAAGGGGTAGCCCCAGTAGAAGTTCAAATTGAGGTTCGATAGCCACCGAGGGCGTACGGGATCCAATCGGCCCAATCCCTATAACTTTCGGTCATCTTGCTGATGATGGCTTTGATATTTTTACTGACGGCCTCAACTGCACCATTGGTCTAAGGTCGGTAGGGAGAATACTTGTGTCTCCAAATACCATACTCGTTTACTATTTCTATGACTTCTGCTTCAAAATGCATCTCGTTATCTGATACCAGCTCGTACGGGACCCCATATCGGCAAATTATATTTTTCTTGAGGAATTTGGCCACTTTCTTGGCATTCAATATGACTCAGCCTCGACCTATTTAGTGAAGTAATCGATGGTAAACAGGATGAACTCATGTCCATTTGAAGCCTTTGGTGTAACCTTCCCTATGATGTCGATACCCCAGGTGGAGAACGGCCAGGGATAGGTCATGTTGTATAATTCTTGCGGAGGCAAGTGTTAAAGATTGGAGAATTGTTGGCATTTGAGGAACTTCCGATCATAGGTGGTGCAATCTTGGATCATGGTGGTCTAGTAGTAGCCCTGTCGGAAGATCTTCTTGCCGAGCATGTGACCATTCATGTGGGGTCCGCATTCCCCGCTGTGGATTTTCTGCATTATTTTCTCAATTTTAGCCCCTGCGATGCACTGTAGATGAGTTCCATCGAAATTCCTCTTGAGTAGAGCTTTGTGATAGATGATGTACTGGGCGGCCAGTCTTCGGAGGGTTGTTTGGTCCTTCTTGTTGGAACCCTCGGGATACCTACCATGTTTGAGGAGGCACCAGATATCATAGTACCAACAATGATCTACTTCGGTATCTTCAGTGGAGACAAGCTCAATATAGTATTATTTGGGTCGGTTTATCTTGCTTTTGAACTAGGAAGAGGGTCATTGTTATTCCTTCGGGCATGTCGACCATGGAGGCCAAGGTAGCGAGAGAGTTGGCTAGGTTATCCTTTACTCGGGGTAGGTAATGGAAGGTGATATCTCGGAATAGGGAGGCTAACGCTTCTGATTGGGCATGAAAGGGTTGGAGCTTTTCATCTTTGACTTTTCACTTTCTGAGCACTTGACCGATGATGAGGGCAGAATCCCTATAGACATCAAGGTATTGAATACCTTTCTTGAGAGAAACCTTGAGGCCTACTGTGCATGCCTCGTATTCCGTTATGTTGTTGGTGCAAGGGAAATCTAATTTTATGGCGATGGGAGTGTGGGAGTCATCTAGGACGATCAGGAGGATCCCAATGCCGTATCCCTTATTATTGGCAGTGCCGTCAAAGAACATTTTCCATCGAAGGCGGTCTTGAGTGGTGCAGAGGATATTTTCATCTGGGAAATCGGAGATCAGGACATCTGCCTCTTCTACAGAGTAGTCAGCGAGGTAGTCAGAAATTGCTCTTCCTTTAACAGCTTTCTGTGTGACGTACACGATATCGAACTTGATTAGGAGCATCAACCATCGAGCCATTCGGCTGGATAAGGCGGGTTTCTCAAGAAAGTATTTGACGAGGTCCATTTGGGATGCAAGTTTGACGGGGAAGGCGAGCATGTAGTGTCCTAACTTTTGGGTGACCCATACAAGTGCGACACATGCCTTTTCTAAAGAAGTGCACTTGACCTCGTACCTGGCCAATTTGCAATTGGCATAATAGATTGCTCTTTCTTTGCGGGAGTCTTCAAGGTATTGGGCTAGCAAAGCCCGGCTGCAGTGTCGGTTATGGTTAGGTATAGGAGCAAAGGGAGACCAGACTGTGGTGGCATGAGCACTGGAGGTTAGGTCAGGTATTGTTTCATTCAATCAAAAGCCTCTTGGCAGGCCTTGTTTCAAACCTTGGTTGAATCCTTTCGTAGGAGATTAAATATTGGTTCACAGATGGAGGTTAGCAGGCTGATGAGCCGACTGATATATTGTAATTTCCCAAGAAAACCTCGGACTTCTTTATCTGTTCGGGGCGGTAGCATCTCAAGTATGTCCTTTAGCTTTGCAGGGTCTACTTCTATCCCCTTTTCGCTGACCATGAATCTTAATAGTTTTCCCATTGTAACGCCGAAGATACACTTCTGTGGATTAAGTCTCATCTGATATCGTCACAGTCGTTCGAAGAAATTCCAAAGAGTGGGAACATGACCTTCTCTAGTTTTGGACTTGATAATCATATCATCCACATAAACCTCGGCCTCCTTGTGGATCAGATCGTGCAGGATGGTTGTGGCAGCCCTTTAGTAGGTTGCCCCAGCATTCTTGAGACCGAACGGCATAACGGTGTAGCAAAAGGTTCCCCATAGGGTGATAAATGCGGTTTTTTCTTGGTGGTCTGGGTGCATCTTGATTTGGTTGTATCCGTCAAACCCGTCGACGAATGACTTGAGAGCATGACTGGTTGTGTCGTCTACGATCATGTCGATATTGGGTAGCGGATAATCATCCTTTGGAGAAGATTTATTTAAATCTCGGTAATCAAAACACATTCAAACCTTTCCTCCTAATTTCGGCACATGTACAATGTTGGCTAGCCATGTGGGATATTCGATCACCCGAATGAAACCCACGTTCAACTATTTGACCACCTCTTCTTTGACCTTGAGCGGCCATTCGGTGCAGAGTTTTCTCAATTTTTGTTTGACTGGCTTGTAATCTGGGAGAGTGGGGATCTCGTGCTGAGCTATTTGAGGATCGATACCAGGCATATCATCATAGGACCATGCAAAGACATCTACGAACTCTTTCAGTAATTCGTCGAGTTGTGCGCGCTCATGCTCGTCAAGGGTGGACCCTATCCTAATCTTGCGCAGTTGGCTACTAGAACCGAGATTAATAACAACAGTCTTTTCTTCATTAACTTGAACTCAGTTATGCTCCTTAATATTAACCTTATTTAGATCAGTTAAGAATTGTTCATTTGCAAAATCACCATCATCAAAAGTTTGATTAGAATTCAAGCAGTTAATGTAAGGCACAGTAAGATACTCAAAACATTCATTTATTTCATTGATAGGAAAGAAAGGAGTGAGAAACTCACCAAAAGAGGTCTCGATTACATCTGAGCAAGGATAGATAATAGAAGAAGAAATGGGGTAAACATTGGGGTTAGGGGATATTTCAAGGGGTAGAACTAGCGTAGCATGCCAGTTGCGGAGAGGAGTATCAGCAGCTTTAATCAGAAGGGATGGATCCATTGATGTAGTGCCTAAATGAACCATGCAGAGTGCCAGCCTCAGTATCCGTAAGTTGAAATAATCTTCAGAATCTCTTTCCTCAGTCTCTTCGGCATCTTTAATGAGCGATTGCACTTGGTGCGGGAAACTTTCGGGACATGGGTAGCTGTCTTGGAAAAAGATCTCCATTACAAGCTTCATCTTCTTGTCTGTGTAGTCATACCATGGTTCTGGAAAACCGCAAAAGGGTAAGTCTTCGCCTTCTTTGATGAATCATCCATTCAAGGAGTCTCTTGAGATAGTTCAGATGCAGTTTGATCTTCTCTTTGGTCGAGACTGGTGGATCATTCTGAGATCTTATTCCGATGGTTGATACCCCAAGCCACAAAGAGGGAAAGCTTTCTTCAGTTCGATGGGCTCAAGAATCCCTTGCTGCCTTTGTCCTAGCCCTAGTCCGGGCATGAAGTGCATGTTTCTAAACATCTGAATCACATTGACATTACTATGAGGGTCATATTCTGGACAAACCCTTTCTTTGAAACCATCCTTTGCCGGGAGTAGGAGTGGCTCGACTAAAAATCCTGATAGGAGAATATCATTTGACTCGTACTGTATCTCAAGAATTGTACTGCTGGTGCTTGCACCCTCGACATTTTCGTTGTCGCCCACAATGGTGATGACTCGCCCATCGGCGAAGAACTTAAATTTCTGATGGAGTGAGGAAGACACACCCTTGATATTGTGGAGCCAGGGGCATCCGAGCAACAGGTTAAAACAAGCTGGGATGTCTATGACTTGGAATTAAACAATAAGGTTTATAGGTTCGACCCCTATTACAAGTTTTATGGACCCCATCATCTCACGACGGTTATTATCATAGGTGCACACAACGGCGGAGGTTGGAGTGAGGTCGCTTTCTTTTAGGCCTAAACACTTTAAGGTTATCAGAGGGCAAACATTCAAGGCGAATCTGTTATCGACAAGAGAGAGTGGAACGGCCTTTCCCATAACTTCAACGGAGATATTGAGTACATGATTGTGATTCAGTCCAATTCTGAGGATTTCTTCTTCAGAGAATGACAGCATTCGGGTAGAGGTCAAGAATCTGACCAGATTTACCGCTTCTTTTGGTGTGGTAGAGGGAGGAACTATGGGTCCAGTGAGCAATTTGATTAAAGAATTTCTGTGCAGCTGGGAAGACATAAAAACCCCCATAAAGTGATGTTAACTTGAGTTTTCTTCAATTGATCAAGGATCTTGCTTTCCTTAATGGTCATCTCTGGCATAGGATGGTTTTCAACGCCCTTCCCTTTATCATTTGATGGTAGTGAGATTTGAACTTGCTAATGTCTCCCTGATCTGGTCATGTGATTTACTGAAGAAGGAAACAATATGAATCCCGTTTCCTCATCAATCTTTGGTAGTTCTGCCACGTTATTTATTTCTCCGAGGAGTTCTTCAAATGATATCATCCCACATATGTCGGCCACTGGGCCAGCTCTTCCTGAAGCTTGTTCTTCGCTCGAGTCTTCAAATTCTTCCCCCCATCTGGTGGTAGCAACTGTGTCTTTACATGTAAATTCGATGCATTCCACAACTTCAACGGCTTCTTCATACAAGTTCTCCAATTTTGTGGGGATATATGTGATTGAAGGGACCAAGCGCCCTTATAGCTTCAAAGTGCCAAGTAACCCGGTGATACTGCAAATGCTATTGGTTTGCTCAAATAATTCTGCCATAATTTGGATAACATCATCTAGGCTGACTTCATCGGTTGGTACCACCCACTTGTCTTAATCCCGAGCCCATTTCCGTGCATCCAAGAATAGTGTACCAAATCTCTGGCAATCAATGACCATCTGTTAGGGAAATTTCATCCTGAACTCTAGGATTTGGTTTAACACCTTTGATAATTCCATACCTCCATTTTCAGAACAGGTACGGACAGCGATGCATGCTCTGGTGAGGAGTGACAATGCTTGATTAGTGAGGCTAATAGGGTGTAGGAGGAAATATGGGAAAATTTGAAGAGGTTTAGGAGAGTATATGGGTGTGATTTGAGTTGAGGGATCGAAATCTGGGTTTTCTTCCAAGAAGATGGCATTGGTGTGATTTGGGAGTGAATTGTGAGTAGTGTTTGGCTTAGGATTGGGTAGTGGGTCAATGGTACCCCTGTCAATGAGATCTTTGATTACGTTCTAGAGATGAAAGCACTTGTCGATGGTATGGTCGGCAGTTTGGTGAAAGGCACAATGAGCATCGGTTTTGAAGTTTCTTGGGAGTGGATTTGGCAATTGACGGGGATCCAAGGGTTTGATAAGGTTTCAACTTAACAAGGCTTGGTAAACTTTGGAGAGGGGAGCATGAAGCTCAGTATATTCCCTTCGGATGGGGGCAGGGCAGCTTTCTGGTGTCCATGATGTGGCTGATTGAGAGATGTTATTGAAGGTCAAAATGGTAGCACTGGCAGGCTTGTCATACTTTTTAGCGGTGAATTGTCCGGACACCTTCTTTGGTTCAATCTCTGTTTTAATGTGGCTCTCCTCAATTTCCACTCCAGCCTCTCAGAGAGATTGAAAGTGGGGATAGTATTGTCCTCCCATCGTCGCTCGAACATGGAGTAAGAAGTTCTTCTTCACTATGTTGACTTGTTCTTCTTCGGATCGACGATTAGTCATGGTAGATGCTTGTTCCCTCTACCGGGTTATGAAGTTACTGGCTAATTCTCCAGGATTTTGTTTGAGCAGCTCTAAATCATGACAGGTGACCTCAAGCTCTTCGTTGTATTTGTACTGTGACATGAATTCTCGGGCTACATCCTCCCAGCTATGAATTCTGGATTCCTCAAGAGATAAAAACCATCGGAGGGCACTATCCTTCAAAGTTTGCAGAAACAATTGGGCCATCACCTCTTCAGAAGCCCCTAGTAGAGTCATCAAACGATGATAACTGCGAAGATGAATAATTGGGGGTCCACTCCCTCTGAACTGCTCGATATTTAGCATCCTGAACTTCTCGGTTAACCTTGCTTTAGGATAAGGTGACATGTGGGTGCAGTCCATGTAATTTCCATAGATCCTGACTTGGTCAAACTTCTTGGTGAGCATATTGAGATCCTCTTTGACTTTATTCAACTCCTCCTCCTTTGGATCAACGACCACAGGCAGGTTAGCCATAGGTTGGGCAATGTTTGGCATTGAAAGCTTAGAAGGGGGCAGCCCATTGGCAGGAGGGGCACGTGGAGCGTGGTGATATTCTTCTGAAACCCAGATAGGCTCAGGTGGACCCATAGCATGAGGGAACAGGGCCTCGGGCTCTTGAGGAAGAGGAACTTGGTTTTATTGCATTTCTCGGACCTCGGTTTGGAGATTGTCAATCTTGGACACGAGCTGAGCTAGGACTATCGGTAGATCCAGATGTATGGCAAGTGCTTTATCTCTATTCTCCATGGAAGATGGATAGATTTCTGACTCGAAAGAAGTAGTAGAGGAACGGATGAAACTCCAGGGTGATTTGACTGAATACTGAAGCCAATAGGGAGCTAGGAAAAGGGCTTGCGATCGACCAGAGAAGGCGTAGGATGAGATTTATTTTTGAGAAAAAAGGGGAGAAACTATTTTTGGTTTTTTGATAAAGAAGGGAGAAATGGTTTTAGATTTTTTTGATAAAGAAGGGAGAATTGTTTTTTGATTTTTTTAATAAAGAAGGGAGAAATGTTTTGGATTTTTTGATAAAGAATGGAGAAATGTTTTTGGAGACGGAACTCAGCATGATTATTATGATTATTATTTTTCACTAGTATTTAATTCTACTAAATGCAAAGTCGTACGGGACCCGTTCCTAGAAAATTAGGGGTTTTAATATATGCAAAGCTACGGTTTGGACTTGTAACCAGGATCATGGACAGGGTCCCATTTTAAAAATGCGCAAAAATTAGGCGGCAGGCCATGCCGAAATTTTGATAGAGTTTCGGTTTGAAACTGGCAATCTAAAATGCGTGTCCTAGGTTTGACACCTCTATGCGGGTATGCAGTTGGTTGGGTGAATCGGCATGGGTTCCCCCCTTTGGCGTGACTTCCATGATATACGTCTTGCACTTGCGGGCAATCAATACGTGTGGATAAGCCATTTGATATACCTGAGTGTACGTGAATTTCCTCACCATATACCTCGTGGGGACGGTACATGTGAGAATGAATTCGGTATACTCGACGTATGTGAACGAATTCCCTACGATAAACCTCCCGTCATGACTTCGATCAAGCGGTACGATGCGGGGGAACCGTCCGATATACGTCGAAGGTACTTGTCCAATGGAAGGTGAGAGTCATATCGCTTAGGCTAACTGCGACCAGCCGAACCAGCTCCCATCACGAAGTGACCCTCCAGTTACTGGGTAAAATTTGGTCAATATCAATGCTCTTTGGGGATGTCGTGTGAATCATGCATGATTCTCTTATTGGTATCTTATGATGATAATGCCTTTCTTGATTTGCCAAATAGGGAGAAAAGTACGAGTACCCCAAAAGGTACACCAAGTATGGATAGGTGATGCATGCAACATGGGGATATATATGTGATCCTAGGTGCACGTGGTGTGAAGTGTGCATGGAGAAATTTCTACAAGTGTGTGAACATAAGCATAACCCTGGGATACACATGAGAAAGGGGAACATGAAGATATGGGGGAAACATAAGCAAATATAACATTCATGTAAATAGAGTCAAGCCCACAAAGTACAGTCCCCAACAGAGTCACCAATGTGGCCATCCCTGATCCTCACCGCGCGGGCGGGCGCCTGGTTGAAAGGATCCTTCGGGTCCCATGCATCCCTCTCGGTAGCGCTTCGGCCGACGTCATTTTTGGTGTAAAAATGTAGAGAGATTCAGAGTCGCTAGTCTATTTTACTCAAAACAGACAATAGAAAAAAGGGGGAAGCCACCCCGAAGGATGGCATCCAAAGATATACTATAGCGTGAGAAACCAAGATGATTCGAGAAGGGTTTGGAGGCTTAGTTACGAAATGGGAAGGTGTTAGGCACCCATTCCGCCCTTTCGGTCTCTCATTAATATTTTCTATTTTCCTTTTGTCTCCACCCGTGATATGTGTGCATGTGTATATATAGAATGGAGGTAGGAATCTTCGCCTTGTATCATGGAAGAGATAAAGTGAGTCATCCATAGGAAAGTATAATATTAAAAAAATAAGATTTACGTGATTACCCCTACGTTGATCGTTATAATGGAACGATAACGCATATGGAGCAATACATTATTAAGGGCAAGTATATAGAATATAAGGAAAATGGATTTAGAGAAGATAGAAAATGAGAGAAAAAGTGAAAAAAAGGACTCGAGTCTCGAGTTTTACCCCGAGATGCCTGCGTAGCCTATATAGACATCAAAGTCCACGTAGTTTGCATACAAAATGAGGGGTGGGGTTTATCCCATAAATCCAAATGGGGAATCTCTTATTTGTAAGTGTGCATGTGTGTATGTAGAAAAAGTGTTTTAGTTGTGAGAATAGTGTGGAAAAAGTGTGAGAATTTCTACTTGGAATTTATGAGCAAACCCTATTTTTCTTGTTTTTTGGGGTTTTATGAAAATAATAGATGTACAATAATACTAAATAAAAAGTATATTAGGATGTGTTAGATGAGGTAATAAAAGTGCTAAATAAGAAAACAAGTTATTGAGAGTTTAAGAGAATTTAAGAGAAAGTTGGACCTTCTTGAAGATCTTGAGCTTGATATTGAATGTTGGAGAGCAGCCCTTGCACTTGGATGATGATGGAGAGTGGTTAATTCACCAAGTTTGATGAAAAGGATGATGTTGAAATCATGCTCCCTTCGAGAGAGGTTTATGGGATTCATTAAGAGAGATTTTTATCAAATCTGGGCTCCCCGTGAAAATGAGGTGAAGGCCCCCTTTTATAGGCCCAGGTGGTCGCCGATCTGCATAAACCTGTTCCTACCTATCGACAGGTGCCGATAGGCAGGGTCTGGAACCTGCCATTTGGCGGTGCGCTTCTGGATTTTTCGGAAAATCAGCCGCCAAGGGCAAACCGTTGGTCAGAATCACACATGGGGCATACCGTTGGAAAGGTAATTCAGAGACCTTTGAGAGTCCTTTGGACCGCTCTCAGGTTCGGGAGTTGACTTTGGGTTAAATATGGCTCGAAAGAATTTTTTGGTCCATTGGACGGGGAATCTCTCGGATGCAAACGGATCGTTCGTCCCTATGGTAAGTCGAAATCGTGCATGGGGTGGATTGTTGGAAAGGTTAGGAGATTTACTTCGACATTCCAAAGAGTTTGACCCGATTTGGAGAGTTGACTTTGGTCAACCAAGCCCGGGAAGCGCTCGGTGGCCTCCCGGAGTCAAACCGATCATTCGTCCATTGGAAAGTCGGAATCGCGCACGAGATGGACCGTTGGAAATGGTATTCAGCGCCCTTCGATGATTCATTAAGACTCGGTCGAGCTGAAGAGTTGACTTAGGTCAAATAGAGCCCGAGAGCGCCCGGTGGCCTCTAGGTCAGGTTTTAGATGCAAACGGATCGTTCGTCCGCATGGTAAGTCAGAATCGCGCACGGGGAAGACCGTTGGAAATGGTATTCAGTGCCCTTTGAAGATTCATTGAGTCTCGATCGAGATGAAAAGTTTCACTTTTAGGTCAAACTGAGTCGGGGAGTGCCCGATCACTTTCAGGTTAGTACTCGAGACGTGACCTAGGTTTACAGTGATGAAGGGAAGTACTAGGGACCTAAGGAGAGTTAGGGGTAAGAGAATGGGGTTTCTACAGGTTCAAAGATAATTAAAATGGTAGTACATCAGTTGAGTGTTAGGCAAAAAGGTGGATAAAGTACTAGGGACTATATCACTCATTTTAACAATGAGAAACTTGAGGTCATAGATTATTAGGACAATATAGCCATTACAGCTCTCATAAATGGTCTTTTACCAGAAAATTTGTACTACACTTTGGCCAAGGACACCCCCAAATCCATGGATGAATTGATGGATAAAGCAGCCAAAATTATGAACGTCGAAGAAGCTATGGGTGCAAAGAAGAATACTGAGGAAAAAGTGGAAGCTAAAGTTGAAGGTAAGTCCAAAAAGAAAGATCACAAGAATAATGGTGGGAGCAAGCAATCGAAGGTCAAAGAAACGTTAAATCACTTATGAATGTATACAAATTATACTCCCTTAAAGGTGGATATAAACCATGTTCTGGAGGAAATTAAGAACAATGAGGAGTTGAATTGGCCAAAAAAGTTAAGGTCAGCTCCCGAAAGGAGGGAGAAATCCAAGTATTGTTAGTGGCATAAGGATCATGGCCAGCAAAGAAGAAATGTGTAGCTCTCTAAAATGAGATTGAGGCACTCATTCGATGTGGAAAATTGAACAGGTATATTGATCGTCATAATGGTGGGAAGACCAATAACAGACTCGACAAAAGTCCAAATATACTTTTTGACTAAGAGACGATAGGAAAAGGGACATTAAAGATGATCCTGAAGATGACCTCGATCTCCCCTAAAGGCCAAGACATCATCAGTGTGAGATATTTTCAATTCCTTTTGGTTCATTCGATTGTAAGATGATTACACGTGGAGACGCAGGAAGGGGTGATCATAGCATTGAAAGGAAAGCTTACCTGAATGAGGCTAGAGCTTGTTCCTATATACATCGAATAAATTTGGCAGAAGAAGATCGCTGGAGGAAGGTTAACAAAGATAATCTGGTCATTGGTTTTTCTAAAAAAGATATGAAAGGCGTTTTATATCCTCCTGATGATCCTCTATTGATCAAAATAATAATGAAGGATCTAATCATTTGAAGAGTACTGGTGGATAATGGCAGCTCGGAAGACATCATGTTCTACCCTTACTTTGATAGGTTGAACTTGAAACATGGTCAGTTGGAGCGGTATCACATGCCTCTCATTGAATTTTCAGGAGAAAAGGTTTTTCCAATTGGAACGATCAAGTTAGATATGTTGATTAATACATGTCCAACTTGTAGATCAAAGAAGGTGCGTTTCTTTGTGATGGATAAAAATGTCCAGTCAGCCTATAATATAATCATGGGGATAGTAGGCTTAAAAAATTTGAAGCAGTTCCATCCACAATACATCAGTGTTTAAAGTTCGCGACCAACTTTGGGATTAGAATTGTTAAGGGCTACCCAAAAGTAGCTTGGGAATGCTACTACTCATCTGTCGAGAAAGAAGAATTGGAAAATGCTAGGAAGAAAACAACCACTTATCAAGTAGACGAATCTGATGAGTCTGAGATTGAAACCTTAGACCCAATAGATGAAATGGGACTCGTTAAAGGCCAAGTCATGAAGGAAACATAAAGTATTATTCTGGATGATGAGAAACCATAAAGAACAACTTAGATTGGTGCTTCACTTGATCCAGTATTGAAGCAAGAGCTGGTGTCATTTTTGAAACATAGAAAATGGGTATTTTCGTGGAGTCATGAAGATATACCGAGAATAGAACCAGATTTCTTATTTCACGAGCTCAATGTTAATAACGAGATCAAACCAGTGAAGCAAATATGAATAGTCTTTAGTTCGGAGAAGAACCAAGCTATTTAAGAGGAAGTGGAAAAGTTACAAAAGGCTTTTCTCATCAAAGATGTGAAATATCCTGATTGGTTGGCTACTATCGTGATGGTTAAGAAGAAGAACAATAAGTGGAGAATGTGTGTGGACTTCAAAGACCTGAATAAGGATTTCCCAAATGATTATTTCCCTCTGCCCAGGATAGATCAGCTGGTAGATGAAATTTTGGGGCATGAGCTGCTAAGCTTCACGGATGCCTACTCTGGATATAATCAAATTAAAATGAAACTAGAAGATAGGGAAAGTACCACTTTCATTACACCAATAGGAACATAGTGTTACAATTTTATGCCTTTTGGTCTTAAATTTGCAGGTGTTACGTATCAGCAGTTGGTGAACAAGGTGTTTACAGAGAGAATTGGCAAAAATACGGAGGTGTACGTCGAAGACATGTTGACCAAAAGCAAGAAAGATACTAACAATATAACTAATTTAAATGAAACATTTGATCAGGAGGAGAAGTACCGATATAGCTGAACCCGACCAAGTGAATTTTTGGCATACAAGAAGGGATGTTCCTTGGGTACATTATGAATCAAAGGAGTATTGAAGCAAATTCGGACAAGATAGAAGCCTTACTGGAGTTATAATCCCCAACCACTGAGAAGGAAGTGCAAAGCCTTATGGGGCGTGTTGCATCTCTCAACAGATTCGTCTCCAAGGCAACTGATAGACGTCTTCCATTTTTCAAGGCGCCCAGAAAGACCTTTAAGTGGAAAGATAAGTGTGAGTAGGCATTTTTAGAATTGAAGAGATACTTGGGGATGCCTTCTTTATTGTCCAGGCCAGCGGCGGGGGAAAATTATACTTGTACTTAGCTGTTTCAGAAAGTGCAGTCAGTTCAGACTTAATAAGGATACAAAGCAGAGTGAGAAAACCAAGTTATTATACTATCAAGGCATTCAGGGGAGCAAAAATAAGGTATCCAAAACTAGAGAAGTCCGCATTTGCATTGATTGAAGCGAGAAGGAGAATGAAACAATATTTTTAAGCCCATACAATAGTGGTATACACTGACATGCCACTCAGACTGGCTTTACATAAGCCAGAAAATTTTGGAAGATTAATGTATAGGGAAGTGGAGTTAGGGGAATAGGACATTATCTATGAGCCGATATCCTCTCTCAAAGGACAGGAAGTGGTGGATTTCATTGCTTAGTTTACCTACCCAGATGTCTCTGACCAACAGGGAGATAATGACGTGCAACTAAAGGATGCAAAACAACTAACAGAGTCTGTTCGCGATTAAATCCCATCAAAAGAATTGCTAAAAGGGATGGTTATCGAATAACCAGATTCTTCTGGTAAGGGACAAGAGTTAAAGGAGAAGTATGAAGAAATGAAGGAAAAGATATTTCATCAAGAGATTTTGTCACACCAAGCGTTTGATGAGAATATCCCTGTATGGAATTTATATGTTGATGGTTCTTCGTGTGCCACAGGTTGCGGAGATGGAATTATTCTCAATAGTCCAAACGGAGTAGACATAGAATATATTTCCAATTCTAGCCTTCCAATAATGAATCTGAGTATGAAGTTGTCTTTGTGGGCCTCAACTTAGATAAATCATTAAATCCATAACAAGTTGTAATGTTCAGTGATTCACAATTAGTGGTGGATCGGATACTAAGTCCTTATCCAACAAAAGGGGAGTTCATGTTATGATACATAATTAAAGCTCTGGAGATTATAGCCAATTTTACAGATGTTCTGATGATTAGAATACCTAGACTAGAGAACGCGAGGGCAGATGCACTTTCTTGGTTATCCTCAGGTACTCGCACCGAGCTATGATGAACAATTCCCCTTGAAGTACTTGCATGAAGAAGTATTGACAAAGACTTGATGGTGAATTTTATCACCTTGGATATGGGACCATCCCAGATGGATCCCATCAGAGCTTATATTGAAGAAGGAACTTTACCAGTCGACCTACTTGCAGCCAAAAGGTTGAAGTTTAAAACTGCGAGGTACATTTTTAATAATGGAGTCCTGTACATGAGAGGTGTGATAGATGGTTTGCAAAGGTTCATTGACCCAGCAGAAGTTAAAGACCTGATAGAGAAAATCCATGAGGGATCTTGTGGAGCTCACGTAGCAGGTCGAACCCTTTTACAGAGAATAAATATGCAGGTTTACTACTTGCCAATGATGCGTGTTGATTGTATTGCTTATGCCAAAAAATTTATCAAGTGTCAGTTATTTTCTACTATACGAAGAACTCCATAGACGCTATTAACACCAATAACTTCACCTTGGCCATTATTTAAATGGGGAATAGATTTACTTGGATCTCTACCAACTACAAGAGGATGATTCAAATTTATGGTAGTAGTTGTTGATTACTTCACCAAGGGGGTGTAAGCTGAACCTTTAATCGATATGGCCTATGAAAGGGTCTATCAATTCATTTGGAAGAATATTATTTGCAGATATGGTCTCTAAAGCAAAAGAAGAATTGACAAAGTTCAAATCCTGCAGCGTTAAGGTGTTGCTCGTACATGGTCAGTCAAGAAAATAGGGAGGTTAGGATATATTAAATTCTTCATGAAGACTATAATCACGAAGGTATTTGGAAATCAAACACTAAGGAATAAAGCTAACAGGAATCCACCTAACATCTAGCTGGAACGGTGGTACTGACAGATCTAGAAACCCAGGCTCATACCAATCCCATAGCTCCGTTCCTTGCTTAACTTCCATTACAGTTAAAGCATTCAACCATCCCTATTTGTACCCTTCATTATTTATCTGTTTCAATCTGGCATCAAGATGGTATAAAGCTTCATTATATTCTTCCATCCAAAACTCTCTAAGATGCTTGTGAAACTGATAAGTTAATCATTCAATGTGTTGATGAAGCCTCTGCACCACACTTTTTTTATTCTGCAACGTAGAAATCTGACTGAAAAGTTTCTCACTAAGATTTCGAATTTTCTCAGACATCTCAGCCAGAGCTTGATTTTTTACCTTCAGTTGAGCAGCTTGATTTTCTAAAGCTTATTGAGTTCTAGTATCTTTAATTATACTCTGCCCAGCTCTTATTTTTCCTCGGTAAGTGAATGCAGGTCTTACTCTTTTCAAAGCTTATAATTCTTCTCTTAATGAACCATTATGAGTCTCCAAAAAGGAAAAACCTGCATAGTTAACTGGGACCAAAGCTACAGAGGAAGAAGTAGATTTTAGCTGTCTCAGTTTTTCTCTTGAAGCAATATTTTCTTCCTCCAGCATCTTAGCAGTGTTTCTATGCTCTTTAAATTCAAATTTTAGTGACACTCTCTCTTTTATTACGTGACGAGATAAATTTGTCATAACCTCGATCAATGCTCAACTGTTGGTACTTCTTCTCATAACCTTCATGAAGAAGAGCACTGGTTTCCTTATGTTGAAGTTAATTTCCATCGATAATTCCTTGAAGATATTCAATCATTTTGTAGTAAGTTATGTTATTTGATACTGCCGATCAAGTAGACATTTTAAATACTGGTAAGCCTCAACTGCTCGTTTCGAGGCATCAAATCCCAAGAATTTCAATTGTTTGTGTTTCAGTGAAATCTGCACCACCATCTTTGAAGTAATCCGTACATTTCTTCATCAACTATGTATCATGATCTGACAACAATTCCATCCTGGAAATAAACTAGCGAGTAAAAACAAAAACAAATCAACAACATTATAACTACATTAAATAGTAAACGAGAAAGTCAAAATAAGTAACCAGTCCATTTTATTAATCATAATAGAGGAGGGTACATCCAGAAGTTCAAAACAAAGGGAAAACATAGGAAAGCAAAAAAATGTCGAATAACATTACCCCTTCTCTTTATTCCCCACTACAACTTTAGCAGATTTAGAAGAAGGAATTGGTGGCTGAGGTAGCTCGGAGGATTGAGGGATAGTGGTAGCATGTGTTCGTTCAACTATCATCAATGAAGATTCATCAGATCTAGATTTATCTTCTTCTTCTTCTTTAATAGCAGGAGGAGGGTCGTGAACACATTTATGAAATAATTCAGAGTCTTCAGCAACATTCAACTCTTTTAATGCTGTAACCCATCCATGCCTAACCAACTTCAAACTAGCATACTCAATTTGAGAAGAGGTAGCAGTCGAACCTTTGTTCCATCCTTTATCCCGACTAGAGCTAAAGGACATCTTCACAACAGACCTCCTCTTCATCCATTACGAGTAAGCATTCTCTCTAAGCTAATCTTCAACAGATTTAACTTTCTTTTCAAGATATTTCTTATGTCGTTGAGTCTCTTCAAGCCCACCCTAAATTTCTTCCTTGGAGGTATTGGAAACCTCAAATTTCTCCTTTTCCTCCTTGGAAACATACATAGCTCTTTACCGAGCATGATTAGCCGCCTTTGCAACATCCATAACTTTTTATTGAGCTGTCTTAGCAGCCTTGATTTTATTTTCCCAATCAGTTTTGTCATCCTCATACTTCTTCTGGGACTCTTCCAAAGATTTCGATAACCTAACAAGGGCTTCTTATAATTCACTAGAAGAGAAAGCATCTTTGATAGCTTCATCCTTCTCCGGGATATTATTGAAATACACTAAAAACTAGAAGAAGAAGAGAAACTCAAGTTAGAATATGAAAATTGAAATCAGTGACTTCCCCCGAGGAATAGAAGACTTAGTTGCTCTACGATGAGAAAGAGTTCTAGACCAGATCAATTTCTTGGCCAATATATTAGTAATGATTACTAGAGGACCAACTCTCAAAGAAGGTATATTAATCAAGTAGGATGAGTAGCAACATCAACGGTCTTCTCAGTAAGACCACTTCTCAATCTTTTCAAAGGATCAACCTCTTCAATCAAATTGCCTCTTTTAGAAGAAAAGAAACCCCTTCAATCAAAGGTGCTACCTCTTTTGGAGCAACATGGGGCATCTTGATGACCTCCTTGATAGTTGTGATTGCTCCCCGAAATGGATAAATATCCTTTATCTTAGTACCAGCTGGGACATCTTATTTTTTCATCTTTGCCCCATCAGTACTAGGGACAATCTTAGCAAAGAGATCAGGAATTCTTCTCTGCTTCATCATCAAATCAATAATAGAGGTAGACAAATAAGAAGAAGACTCTTCAATAGTTGAAGAAGATACTGGAGCTTGATCAAGATAAATCATTAAAGGGGGGAAGTAGGATGAGCAATGAAAGAGGAATTGGTGTTCGTATATCGCAATAAATTGGAAGCAACTCTCATGTGCTCCCTGGTAATTGACTGATGCAAACCCCATATAAACTTCAAATCTTTTATATTGATATCACTCTCTTTGGGGGGCAGGGGGTTCTTGTACTGTCAACTGCAAACCAAAATTAAAAAGTACAAGTCAGCGAGGAATTTTATCAAACAAAAATAGAGCTAGTTTAAAAAACAAACAACCTATCCCATTGTTATAAGGTGGACATCTAGGACCTTGGTAAACGTCTTTCGTCGTTAATGGGAGGTGTTGCCAATTTTATTTCACAACCCCATGTTCAAAATAATCTTTTTTTGAATCGGGGAGATTAACCACTATGGCTCTGTTAGAATACCCAGTTTTTAAATTAAAATTAGTATCACTAGAGACCCATTTATAACAAAACATAATTTCAGGAATCCCAAGATAAGTTCGGTGAATTTGACTCAGCCTATGTACGCAATTAATTACCCTCCATGTATTTGGAACTACGTTTGCAGGTACAATATCGAAATATTGGTAGAAATCCAAACATGGGGGATTAGGCGGGAAAGAAAAACCACATTCTGCTATAAAAATAGAGGGAAACTAGTGTTCCTCAGCTAAAGAAAATAAATTAGAAGGACAATCAGGTTCTTCCAAGATAACCCAGCAAGGAATTTAAAATTTTCTATAAACTTATCTAACGTCTCGATAAGGTAAACCATGATGACTAGAACAAAGAAAGAAGAAGGAAGAAAGAAATTATTAAAGAAAATTAAGAAGTCATCTATGGCAGATGACAGAAACAATGATCGCAAGAAGAAAAGCGAGAAAACAAAGAGTTTGGGAATCTAGATGACAAAAAGTAGAAGTATTATCGAATTTTACCGCCATTATATACGTTACCTTGGAAAATGAGAGAATTAATGATCACAAGTGATGACGGTTGTGTTTTCGGCGACTCATTAAGGGAAAAAGACGCAAGTACCCAAGCGTTCGCCAACAATTCAAAATATTTACAAATTTTCCATTTCGCACTCAAAACTGTTACACAAAGTGGAAAAAAAATTCAAGTATCGAAGGTCTATAATTAAGCAAGACATGAAAAATGTGCCCAAGGAACTTTTGGGTAAAATGTTCCACACTCTCACATCCAACCTCAACAGTAAAACATTTGGGGCTTCTATTAATACAAAAATTAGTCACCTAAAATGGACCAGTTATATGAAGACATGTGTCATGCAGTATAGCCCAAGTTCAAATGTACCGAGCTACATATGCGTACCGAGCTACCAAGAATATCGAGCAACTTGTTAGGAATACTAAACGACCAAGATATATTTAATGTTAATTGAATCAAAGTCATTCTCTATCATGTACGGATGAATATGCCTATTTAATAAAGGCATATTATTCATTCATATTAACAACCCAAGGGATATAAATACATTATAAACCCGTCATTGTAGGGTAAGAAATCATAAGCGACCATAATTAAGATCAAGGTAAAATTCTCAGTAATACAAAACTATGGACGTAGGCCGTTTTCCATAAGGATGAACCACTTTATAAATCTTATGTCTTATTTATTTATTCATATTTATCGATGATTAATTAATTAGATCCAATCTAGTTTTTTACATCAACAAGGACCTATAGTACGGACGACCAATTTTACAAGTTGAGATCAATTCTAAGGACCTAAGGTTATGGAGATCGATTATGCATGTTGACATCAATTATTAGGATGTACAGTTATGGAGATCGATTATGCCGGTCAAGTTCAATTCTGAGGACCCAAAGTAGGGGCTTCTAAGTTCGCAGGTCGAGGAAAATTCTAAGGACCTGAACATGGGGTGACTATTTATGCGGGTCAAGGTCAATTCTGTGGACCTAAATTTATGTAAAATAAATTATGTGGCTCATTGTCAATTGTGGGGACCTTAAGTACGGATGACTAATTCTACAGGTCGAGGTCAATTCTGAAGACCTAAAGTTTCGACGACCAATTATGTGGTGAATTTTTTTTTGAGGGCCTAAATTTGGCGTCACCAATTCTACGGGTCGAGGTAAATTCTGAGGACCTAAAGGATTAGAAACCAATTCTGCAAGTCGAGGTCAATTCTATGGATCTAAAGTAGGGGCGACCAATTATGCGTGTCAAGGTAAATTCGAGGTGACCAATTCTACGGGTCGAGGTCAATTATGAGGACCTAAAGTTATGGCGACCAATTCTACGGGTCGATGTCAATTATGAGAACCAAAGCTTATGGTAACTAATTCCAATAACCTAAATCAATTATGAGAACCTATAGTTGGGTGACTAATTCTGAGATCCTAAAGTTACGATGACCAACTATGCGGGTCGAGATCGATACCGAGGACCTAAAGTTGTGGCTACCAATTCTGAGGACATATATTAGGGGTGAATAATTCAAAAAGTCAAGGTCACTTATGAGGACTTAAAGTTAGAGCGACCAATTCTTCACGTCCAAATCTATTCTCAGGACCTTAACTTGGGGCAAGAAATTCTATGGGTTGAGGTCAATTATAAGTAAGTAAAGTAGGGGAAAAAAATTATGCGGGTCGAGGTCAACTCTGAGGACCAATAATACGGGTGACCAATTCTCAATGACGAGGTCCATTTAAAGAACCTAAAGTTATGGTGACCGATTTTGTGGGTCAAGGTCAAATTTGATGACCTAAAGTATGATTGTCCAATTATGAAGGTCAAGGTCATTTATGAGGACCTAAAGTTGTGGCGTCTAATTCTTCCAGTTGAGGTCAATTCGGAGGACCAAAACTATGGGTGTCCAATTTTACTCATCGAGGTCAATTTTTAAGGACCTTAAGTAGGGGTTACAAATTCTGTGGGTTGAGGTCAATTCTAAAGACCTAATGTTGTAGTGGCCAATGTTTTGCATCAGGGATAATTCTGAAGAACTAAAGTTGGGGCGATCAAGGTCATCTGATTACCTAAAGTTGGGACGACCAATTCTACTGGTCGAGGTGAATTATTCAGACCTAAAGCTGGGGTGACTAATTCTAAAGGTCGAGGTCAATTTGAGGATCTAAAGTTGTAGCCATCAATTCTAATGGTTGAGGTCGATTCTGAGGAACAATATTAGGGTCGACCTATTCTAAAGGTCGAGGTCAATTCTGAGGTCCTAAAGTTATGGTAAGTGATTCTCTTAATGGAGGTCAATTCTTATGACCCAAATAAGTGGCGATCCATTTTGTGGACCTAGGTAAATTCTAGGGTCCTAAATTAAGGGAGATCGATTATGAGGGTCAAGGTTAACTCTGAGGACCTAAAGTTGTGGCGAACAATTCAACGAGCCAAGGTAAACTCGAATGACTAAACGTTATGATGACTAATTCTGAGGACCTAAATAAATTCAGGGGACCGATAATTTGGGTGACCAATTCTACGGGTCGAGCTCAATTCTGAGGGCTAATGGTTTTGGCGACCAACTCTTTCGGTCGAGGCTAATTCTGAGGAACTAAATTCGTGCTAACCAATTATGAGGACATATAGTAGGGGTGACCCATTTTACGGGTTGAGTTCAATTTTGAGGACCTAAAGTTAGAGTGACCAATCCTATGGGTCAATGTCGATTACTTGGAACGAAAGTAAGGGAGACAAAGATTCTGTGGGTCGGGATCAATTTTGAATACCTATAGTAGGGGTGACAAATTTTGAGGGTCGAGGTAAATTTTGAGGACTTAAAGTTATGGAGATCGATTTTGCGGGTCGGGGTCAAATATTAGGACCTAAAGTAGTGTTGACCAATTATGAAGAACAAGGTCAATTCTAAGGACCTAAAGATGCCGCGACCAATTATGTGGGTCAAGGTAAATTTTGAGAACCTTAAGTAGGTAACCAATTGTGTGGATCGAGTTCAATTAAGAGGAAATTAAGTAGGCATGACCAATTCTGCAGGTCAAGGTCAATTCTAAACACCTAAAGTCGTGGCGACCAATTTTGCCGGTCAAGGTCAATTCTGAGGACCTAAAGTTATGGCGACCAATTTTGTGGGTCGAGGTCAGTTGTAGGACCTATAATAGAGGTGACCAATTTGTCGGTCGAGGTCAACTCTGAGGATCTAAAGTTGTGGTGACCAATTCCGCGGGTCAAGGTCAATTCAGAGGACCTATAGTAGGGATGACCAATAATACGATTTCTGATCAATTATGAGGATCTATGTTGTGTCTACCAATTCTGCTGGTCCAGGTCAATTTTACCAAATAATAAAGGTTTGACAAATTATGTAGGTCAAAGTCAGTTGCAACGACCAATGTTGGGGTCGAAGTCAATTCTTAGGACCTAAAATTTTGGCGACCAATTTTGGAGGACAAGATCAATTTTAGGACCTATAGTGGAGGTGAAAGATTTACGGGTCGAGGTGAATTATGAGGACCTGTAGTACGGGTGACAAATTCTGCAGGTCAACATCAATTATGAGGACCTAAAGTTTTGGCGACCAATTCTCCAGGTTGTGGTCAATTTAGAGGATGTAAAGTTATGGCAACTGATTATGTGGGTCAATGTGAAATACGAGGATCCAAAGTTGGGTTTACAAAGTTTGTAGGCCGAGGAAAATTTTAAGGACCTAAAGATGAGATGACTAATTATGCGGGTCGAGGTCAATTCCAATGATCTAAATTTGTGGCGACCAATTCTGCGAGTCAAGGACAATTATGAGGAATAAAGTTGGTGCGGAAAATTCTAAGCTTTAAGGTCAATTCTTTGGACTTTAAATATGGGTGACCAATTTTGTGGGTCGAGGTTAATTCAGAGGACCTATAGTTATGGGGAGAAATTTTGTGTGTTAAGGTTAATTCTGAGGACCTAAGGTTAAGGCGACCAATTGTACGAATCAGATTCATTTTTAGGCCCTAAAGTTATAGTGACTAATACTGTGGGTCCAAGTCAATTCTACATAGCTAAGGTACGGGTGACCAATTATGCGGGTCAAGATCAATTGGTGACCAATTCTACAGGTCTAGCTCAATTCCGAGGACCTGTAGTATGGATTACCAATTATTCGGGTCGAGGTCGATTATGAGGTCCTAAAGTTATGGCCACCAATTCTACTGTCCAAGGTCAATTCTTAAGTGACCTACAGTAGTGGCGATGATTCTGCAGGTCAAGGTTAATTCTTAGGACTTAAAGTACAGGCGACTGATTTTGTGGCGCAAGGTCAATTCTGAGGACCTAAACTTACGGTGACCAATTATACGCATCGAGGTCAATTACGAAAACCTATTGTAAGGTTGCCTAATTATGCTGGTCAAGGTCAATTATGAGGACCTAATGTTTCGGCGAGCAATTCTATGGGTGTAGTTCTATTATGAGCACCTAAAGTAAGGTTGACCAATGCGATAATTTTAAGTCAATCCAGATGACCTAAATTTTTGGCGACCAATTATGCAGGTCAAGGTCAATTACGAGGACCAATAGTAAGGGTGACCAATTATACAGGTCGAGGTCAATTATGATAACCTAAACTTATGGTGACCGATTCTTCCAGTTGAGCTCAATTATGAGAATCTAAAGTTATGATGCCATATTCTAAGATTTGAGCTTAATTCGGAGGGCCCAAAGTAGGGGCTACTAAGTTTGCAGTTTGAGGAAAATTTCGAGGACCTAAATATAGGGTGACTAATTATGCGAGTCAAGGTCAATTATGAGGACCTAAATTTATGTAGACCATTTTCGCGGGTCAATGTCAATTATGAGGACTTAAGGTAATGGTGACCAATTCTGCACGTCGAGGTCAATTTGGAGGCCCTTAAGTATGGGTGACAAATTATGCGGGTCGAGGTCAATTATGAAGACCTAAAGTTGTGGCGACCAATTTTGTGGGTCAAGGACAATTTTGAGGACCTAAAGGTTGGGCGACCAATTATGCGGGTCGAGGTTAGTTCAGAGGACATAAAGTTATGGTGACCATTTCTACGGGTCAAGGTTAGTTATACGGACCTAATGTATGGGCGACGAATTATGCGGGTCGATGCCAATTATGCGGGTCGAGCTCGATTCTGAGGACTTATAGTAGGGATGACCAATTTTGCAGGTCGAGTTCAATTCGGATGTCCTAAAGTTATGGCGGTTAATTCAGTTGGTCGAGATCAATTCTGATGACTTACACTAGTGGAGACTAATTCTATAATACTTCATGTACATGTGACCAATTTCGCGGGTCAAGGTCAATTCTGAGAACCTAAATTTGTGGCGACCAATTATACAAGTCGTGTTAAATTCTAAGCACCTAAAGTAATGTTGACCAATTATGTAAGTCTAGGTTGATTCTGAGGACCTAATGTTTCAGAGACCAATTTTGTGGGCCGAGGTCAATTCTGAGCACCTAAAGTAAGGTTAACCAATTATGCTATTTCAAATCAATTTCGAGGACAAGTTTTGGCGACCAATTGTGGTGATCAAGGTCAATTATGAGGACATATAGTACGGGTGACCAATTATACATGTCGGGGTCAATTTTGAGGACCTAAAGTTATGTGACCGATTCTGCTGATTGAGGTCAATTTCGAGGAGGTATTGTTGGGACGACTAATTCTATGGGTCAAGGTCAATTCAGAGGACCTATTGTTGTGGCGATGAATTATGTGGTTCGAGGTCAATTCCATGGACCTAAAGTATGGTCGACCAATTATGAGGGTCCAGGTCAATTCCGACGTCCTAAAGTTGTGGAGACGGATTATTCGGGTCGAGGTCCATTCCAATGACTTAAGGTAGTGGCGATCGATTATGCGAGTCAAGCCCAATTATGAGGATTTAAAGTAAGGGCAACCGATTATGTGGGTCAAGATTAATTCTGAGGACCTAAAGTCATGGCGACTAATGCTATGGGTCGAGGTCAATTTTGCGGACCTATAGTAGGGACCAATTCTGACTGTCGAGGTCTGACGCGACTAAGAATGTGTCTCTAAAGTTCGTACTCTCTAGGCTCAAGTGCAATCATGTCGCTTTAGTAATAAACCCGATAAGTTAGGATCATCTCCACATCGAAATAGGACGAGAAAAACGTGACGATGGAAGGACAGACTGTTAACCTAAATTCAACTCTAAAAATAAATAAAAAGATGATTGAGATATGAAATAACTAATTAACGAAGTATAAACTAAATTAAACTACTGTATTAACTATGTGAGGAAAAGTAACTAACTAAGAATGACTTTAACAAGAATGAAGGAAAAAAACAGGTTGGGAATACAATCCCCCAAACCCTAGTAAATTTACCGTATAGAATGCGAGAATTTTGAATTAGAAATTTAATTGAACCCGGTCTTTATTACTCCCAAGCATTACATATATGAGGTTCAAGCCCGCATCATACATAATCAAAGTATGAGTAAAGTAGTGTCGCAATATCTACACGCGCATCACATCCTTAAACTCCAAGTTTACCTAGGGTAAACCGAGGTAAAAAGGTTTATGATGGTTGTGACAACTACATAACACGATTCATTCAAATTTCAATTCAAACCCTAGCTTCTACATGGATAAATTACATCGAATTGGGTTCGTGCACACCAACCCTTAGAAATGTTGCCTAACATGGTGCAATTAATTAAAAACATGAATCTTACGTTGCATGTAATTGAATCAATAAGACAACTATCTCTAAGCATGTATAAACGAATTGGAAACCCAGAAAATAAAGAAAGCATGTAAATAAATTAACTTCAAGATTAAGAAAGAAAGAAACAAACGTTTTTTAAAGAAAGCTCATAATTCAAACAATAAATGTACCTTATTGATGGAGAATTGTTTTCTATGGTTTTAAGCTACTCTCCTACCTTCCTCTCTATGAAAAAATATTCAAAACTCCCTTTTCTCAGTCAATAACAAGATACAAATGCATTTTAGAAGAGTTTGTAACATATTAGAACTTTTTGGACCAATCAGATTTTAGGAAGAATTTCGCGTCTCAGGCACCTCGAACCGGTTCACTCTGTGGTTCAGGTAAATTCGCTGGTGTGGAGCTTTCTTTCCTTCATTTCCACACTTTGAAATTTTTCATGTTTTCTTCCGTTCTTCCTTGGATTTTTCTTCAACTTCAAGGGCTCATAACTCTTTCACCGTAGCTCGAATTTGGGTGCCATTTTTTTCTAATGTTATCGATGTTCCGATCTCTTCAACTTTCCAGTTGTCTCCACCTCCAGGATCAGGATGCGTAATTACAAAAATGCCCTTGAACATGCCTTCCTAGCCTTTCTTTCATTATTTCGATTTCTCTTTCGGACCGCTTGCATAATTTACCTGTAAACACATAAGAGAAGCACTAAACACGAAATACTTTCCAATGAAGGTTAGTAGCGTAATTACAAGTTAAATCCATATTAATTGCACCACTCGGGTTCACAAAGGTACCCAAATTACGGGGATAAATATACAATATTTATGCCCAATCAAATCCCCGTAACTTAGAACATTGTGCGTCCTGAGCAATGTACAAGAAAAAGGATAATGTCACAAATCTTATAAACACGTTATTGGGATATAATACCTTTGTCGCGGGATGGCGATTTCATTTAGCATATGCAACAAGCAGTTAAACCCCTATGTTACCCTAGTAGACGAGTGTTGTCTCGTGAGGGTTTGTAGTGAATATACCAACAAATTTTGACTTAGAATGAATGAAAAATCAAAATACATAAAAATTGTACAATTTATACTTTCCAAAAAATAGTCACCAAAATTCGTATTGAAACGAGTCTCAATATCTCGTGTGTGTGTGCGAAGCCAAAAATTAACCTCAAATTTCCACCGATTGATCATTACGTTACTTTTCGAAAATTCACTTTGATTCAAATTCTCGCGGATACATCTCTCAGTGTGTGTGATATAAAGATTAAATGCATTGGAACCGAGTTCATGCACACAAATATAGAAAGATAAAAAAAAATTATTTGTAAAAAGATCACATCATCGGAGTACGGTTATAAGGGATTGAAAAATTCGCCTCTAATTCACACCGTTAATCTCTTTTATTATCTTTTATGTGTTAGCTCTCCACGCGGTAACCAATTTAGCATTCTGGACTAGGTAGGAGTTTTCAGGTTAAAGGTGTATTGGGTACCATGGAAATGGTTGGGAATTTTGGAATTGGAATTTTTTTCTTATGATGTCCTTTAGTGCTTTTTCGGGATTTTGCTCATTTTCTATTCTTTTTTATCTATTTTTGTTTAGAATTTTTATATCAATTTACTTTTCATTTTTTGCCCCTTTTTATTGCGCTATTTGGACTTACTTGATGACATTACCAATTTTCACAATTCCCGGCTACTTTGGTTTTTCGGGTTACCAAATGAAAGGGAAATTTTTTATTCGGCTCAATTGGGTTATCAAAAGGATAATTTTTCGCATCTTTTTATGGATAATGTTTTTGGGGTAACAAACGATGGCTTACTTCATTGTCTGAACTACTTATTAATTTACCATATCTGTCTCGAGATTAATTTATTTTAGAGATTTGTAGCACGCTTTTCGAGGCAACATCACACATGTTTCTCGTAACCCATCAAAATAAAGAATTGATATCATCAACGAATTATTTAAAAACTCAAAAAGATCATCAACGACTTTGATTTAACTATGAACTCATATTGATTTGAAAACTCAAAAAGGTCGATAGGCTCGAAATCTCATTGGGTTTTGTTAATCACCACACTTATTCATTAAGTCGTTAATTTTTGCACAATTTCCATCTTTGGTCAATTTCGGCTTAGTGCAATTGAGATTTCACAATTTAAGACTTCAAATAGAATAAAGGTGATATTTTCTTAAAAATTTAAATTCCAATTTTTATTTATTTTGAAGAAAATTATTTTTGGTTTTTCAAAATTTTTCAATTTTTTTTAAATTTTTTTAGACTAAATATTTTTGGGCATTTAGAATTTTTTTGAAGTTTTAGAAACACGCACGGGTCCCCCCCCCCCCCCCCCCCCCAATTTAGACTTTTGCATTCTCCTCAATCAAAACCACTAAAATCTAAATAAGAAAAAGAAATAGTGCGACAAATAAAATAAGCAAATTATCAAAATGCAACAAGACAATCTATAACACTCATACATGACTAAAAAATACAACAAAAATCACCCCATACGCGTTAGGGGTGCGATGACCTCTCATTTCTCTCCACAAATAACCCAACCCCTTGCACGTGATCCGTTTCTCAGCTAGCCTCTCCCCTCTGCCTGTCATACACCAATAGCCAGAATAAGTTGGACCCTTGCCCATAAATAAAGGAAAGACTGGGAGATTCATCATGATTAATCGGAAAAGGATCCTCGTGATGCATACTACGTGGGTCGGGCTCTAAGTCAGACGAGGTTTGAGTCTTATCTTGAATTACCCACGAGGATTTAAGTTGCCTGGGTGGATGGTCATTACGAAGAAACTCATCAATTTTATATTTCCACTCTCTCTCTCCTAAATGACTCCATGAGTCCAATAGAGATTGGATTTCATTGTTAAGGCTCTCATCCACCTGTCCGAATTCTCTCTCAAATCCCACTATGCTCAACTCCTCTACCTCTCTTTATTTCTTTGTTTCCACATCGGTCATTTCTCACTCCATCTCAAAATTATTAGGTGGTGTGGGTGGGTCGCATTCAAGGAGAAAAGTATCTATCGTGTCTCGCCATTCGCTTTCCTCTAAGCACTCATATAAACCTCTTCGATGCCTTCTAAATTGTCTCTCTCTCACACTCAAGCGCTCACTCACACTCTTCATTTCAGTTACTACGCATACCTCCCCTAACTTTCGCTCCATGTTACTACCGTCCCTCTCGCTTGATGTAACAAGGCATACACCTATCGGCTCTCACGTGTGGGTCCTCCCATGATCGTGTTCTGCCTCTAAATGATCCGTCTATCGTGGTTCTTCTTCGTCACCCTCGTTCTTGATGACTGAATTAGCCATATCTAAGAATGGGCGACCAAGGATAACGGGAACATGATTGCTCGGAAGAATGGAGGACTCCTCATCCCAAATGACAAAAGCCATCGGGAAGTAGAAATTGTCTATTTGGACAATCACATCCCCAATGATTCCCCGAGGATACATCACAGAACTATCCGCGATCTGGAGAGTCATATTTGTTGGCTTAAGGGATCCTAAATCTAGTTTCTTATAGATGGAATAGGGTATAATGTTAACACTCGCCCCTAAATCTATTAGCGCCCTTTCGATTTGGTTCTTCCCCATGATGCAGGAGATGGTGGGAGCACCCGGATCTTTATACTTTAACGGAAGGTCACTTGATTAAATTGAACAGAAAGTTTGGGCCAAAAAGACATTCTTATCTACCTTTAGCTTGCGTTTCACCATGAGTAAATCCCTAACGAACTTAACGTATACGGGAATTTTCTATATAGTCTCGAGAAAGATAAATTAATCTTTAATTGCTTGAGGACGTCCAAAACATCATCCCGAGAAGTATCTTTGGAGTGTGGGACCAACCGTTGAGGGTATGGGGGAGAGGTGGGGGGGTTCACCATAACCTTGGGTCCACCAATGTTATCTTTTTTACCACTCTCAATTAATGGGGAATATTCGACATCTTTCATGCCGGTGAAACCTCCTTTATTTTTAGGTATGTATTGTGGGGGAAGTGACAAGTCAACTACTCTCCCACTATGTAGAGTTATAATTGAGCTACATTGCTCAGGATGGTCATGGGGTGTGAAGCTAAAAGTAGTTTGACCTTGGAGAGGTCTTTAGCCCTGGGCAGTAAACTTTCACTTCTCTCGGATACTCAACGATGATTGTATCATTAAAATATTCTCATTTATGTCGTTGATCATTCGCTCATGTCTTGCAGTGGCTGCATTCTAGACAGTGATGAATTAGTTTATCGTATCCTGAAGATTTCTCCATTGTGGAGTGATGTATGGCCCCAAAGGTGGTGGTGCTTGCACTTGTCCCTACTTGTGTGGTTCTTATTGAAAGTGTGATGGTGGGGGAAGCGCAACATGTGAATTAGGATTCATCGCAGAATTTTGTTGCCCATAGCTAAAACCAGGATGGTTTTTGCATGAAGGGTTATAAGAATTCTCGTGTGGTGCACCGAAATTACCCTTAAATCCTCCTACACCACTCACTTTCCCTTGAAGTACAACTTTGTAGGTGGGTATCGTCGAGCATTCCTCGATTGAATGTCCCATCTCATAAATAGCACAAACCTTCTAATTGGGGTTTGGTATGGAGCCAGTTGGTCCTCTTGCACGTATCTCAAGTACTTCTCTTATTTCTTTCTCAAGTAGATTGAGTTGACTGGCTGTCATAGTATCCTTTTCTATGTGAAATAGGTCGTCCATCGATGGAGTGGTCGTTGTTTGGCGCATTCGATTATGGGCACTAGGCTCAGATGTATACCATGCTTCGGTAGTCTCAGCAACATACCTCAGGTGAAGCTCAGCATCGTTGGCATCTAGGTTGACAAAAGGACCATCACAGATGGTTTCAACGAGTTATTTGGAATTTATATTCAACCCATTATGGAAGAAGGAAATGATTTTCAATTTATCAAATCCATGATGAGGGAACAAAGTGATTAACTCATTAAAATGCACGTAACATCGATCAAACGACTCATTTTTAGATTTTCGGAAGGTTTGAATTTGAGCCTTGATGGAATTTGTTCGATGTGGAGGAAAGAATTTCTTAAGGATTTTAGATTGTAATTCGTTCCATGATGCAATTGAGTTTGGAGGTAAAGACCATAGCCAGGTCTTAGCCTTGTCATTTAGCAAGAATGGTAAGATTTTAAGGCGGATCACATATTTTGAGCAAGTTTGATCACTAAGGGTCTCGCAAGCCTCCTCAAATTCCCGGATGTGGAGATATGGCTTTTTTTATTCCATTCCATGGTAGTTGGCAAGTATTTGGATCATACCATTCCTGAAGAAAAATTGCCTTGCATTATACGGGAGTAAAATGCATCCCATAGTGAGTTCGCTTGAGATATAAGATTTCTCTCAAAGGGCAGTATGGGACCTCTTCCTCACCAGTGGCTATACTACCGTGTTGTGACATGACTCTCTCACTTGATGACTCTGTATCCTCACTTGGTAAGCTTAGAGCGTGCTCTATGGTGTGTTCTAAGAGGGATGTCGGAGTGTTACTTGCAATTGAGTGTGGAGTCATGGGAGGTGGAACCCAGAATTATGGAACTTTTGGAGTATGAGGGCTACCGGGGTTGTACTCAATTATCAGGTTTTCGTGAAAGCTAGTTGGAGTATTTTGTGGAGTTAGAGTAAGTTCAGGATTTTGCATTTACGGGCTTTTGAGAGATGAAGTATCTTTTTTTTCCTTTTGATTTTTTTTTGGTCGAAGTTTTAGATTAACTGAATCTAACCTACGTCAACCTAATTCCCTAGTAATTGAGAAAAAACTTGATGCGACAAAGAATGTGTCTCTAAAGTGCGTACTCTAAGGCTCAAGTACCAGCTTGTCACTTTAGTAATAAACCCGATAAGTCGGTATCATCTCCATAGGGAAATAGGATGAGAAAATCATGTTGGCGGAAGGATAGACGGTTAACCTAAATTCAACTCTAAAAATAAATAAAAAAGATGATTGAGATGGGAAATAACTAATTAACTAAGTGCAAAATAAATTAAACTATGTGAGAAAATTAACTAACTAAGAATGACTTTAATAAGAATGAAGGAAAAAACATGTTGGGAATACCATCCCCCAAACCCTAGTATATTTACCATATTAAATGCAAGAATTTTGAATTAGAAATTTAATTGAACCCGAACTTCAGTACTCCCAAGCATTACATATATGAGGTTCAAGACCGCATCGTACATAATCAAAGGATGCGTAAAGAAGTGTCGCAATAGCTACACGCGAATCACATCCTTAAACACCATGGTTACCTTGGGTCAACCGAGGTAAATAAGTCTATGATGGTTGTGACAACTACATAACACGATTCATTCAAATTTTAATTCAAACGCTGGTTTCTAGATGGCTAAATTACATCGGGTTGGGTTCATGCACACCAACCCTTAGAAATCTTGCCTAACATGGTGCAATTAAATAAAAACATGAATCATACATTGCATGTAATTGAATCAATAAGACAACTATCTCTAAGCATGTATAAATGAATTGGAAACCCATAAAATAAAGAAAGCATGTAAATAAATTAACTACAAGATTAAGAAAGAAAGAAATAAACTTTATTTAAAGAAAACTTGTAATTCAAACAATAAAAGTACCTTCTTGATGGGGAATTGTTTTCTATGGTTATAAGATACTCTCCTACCTTCCTATATATGAAAAACTATTTAAAACTCCCTTTTCTTAGTCAATAACAAGATACACATACGTTTTAGAAGAGTTTGTAACATATTAGGACTGTTTGGACCAATCAACTTTTACGAAGAATTTTGCCTCTCAGGCACCTCGAACCGGTTCGCAGGTACCCTGAACCGGTTCTCCTCCAAACCAGTTCACTCTGCGGTTCAGGGAAATTCACTGGTGTGGAGTCTTCTTTCCTTCATTTCCACACTTTGAAAATTTTCATGTTTTCTTCCTTTCTTCCTTAGATTTTTCTTCAACTTCAAGGGGTCATAGCCCTTTCACCGTAGCTCAGATTGGAGTGCCATTTTTTCCAGTGTTATCTTTGTTCCAAGATCTTCAAATTTCCAACTGGACCCACCTCCGGGATCAGGCTTCAGAATTATAAAAATGCCATTGAACTTTCCTTCCTAGCCTTCCTTTCATTCTTTCGATTTCTCTTCCGCATCGCTTGCATAATTTACCTGTAAAACACATAAAAGAAGCACAAAATACAAAATACTTTCCATAAAAGGTTAGTAGCATAATTACGAGTTAAATCCATATAAATTACGCCACTCGGGTTGACAAAGGTACCAAAATTAAGGGGATCAATATACAATATTTATGCCCGATCAAGTTTAATTCTGAGGTCCAAAAATTATGGTGATAGATTTTTCGAGTCTATGTCCATTCTGATGACCTCAAATATTTTTGATCGATTCTGCGAGTCAAGGTAAATTCTGAGGAACTAAAGTTGTGGTGGCCAATTCTTTGGGTCGATGTAAATTCTAAGGATGTGAAGTTGTGGCGACCAATTCCGCATACAGAGGACGATTCAGATGGGGCGACCAATTATGTGAGTCAAGGTCAATTATGTGTCCTATTAATAGGGGACACCAATTTCGCAGGTCAAGCTTAATTCTGAGGACCTTATGTAAGGGTAACCAATTTTAAGGGTCGAGGTTAATTATGAAGACCTTAAGTAGCGGTGACCAATCCTACGAATCGAGGTAAATTATGAGGACCTAAAGTTATGGAAACCAATTATAAGGACCTAAGTCTATTCCGAGGATCTATATTTGGGTGACAAATTCTACGGATCGTTCTCAATTTGGAGGGCCTAAAGTTAGGGCAGCCCACTCTACGGGTCGAGATGAATTATAAGGACCTAAAATTATGGAAACTAACTCCAAGGACTTATAGTAGAGGTGACCAATTTGTCTGGTCGAGGTGAATTCTGGGGACCTAAGGTTAGGGCGACCAATTCTTTGAGTCAAACTCAATTTGGAGGACCTAAATTTGGGGCGACCAGATCTTCGGGACGGGGTCAATTCTGAAGACCAAAAGTAAGGGAAACATAAATTTCGTTGGTCGAGTTCAATTCTAAGGACCAATAGTGGGGGTGTTGGATTCTGAGGGTCGAGGTCAATCTGTGGACCTAAAGTTATGGAGATAAAGTCTCTGGGTCGAGGTAAATTATGAAGACCTAAAGTTAGGGCAACCAAATCTGTGGGTCGAGGTCAATTCTGAAAACATAAAGATGGGGAAACAAATTCTAAGGATCGAGGTCATTTTTTATGACCTTATTGGGTGACCAATTATGTTTATTGATGTAAATTATGAGGACCTTAAGTAGGGTTGACCAATTCTGTAGGTCCAGGTCTATTTTAAAGAACTAAAGTTGTGGCAAACAATTATGTGAGTTGAGGTCAATTTCGAGGGCCTACAATTCGGAGGACCTAAACTTAGCGTAACCAATTCTGAAGGTCGAGGTCAATTTTTGAAGAACAAATGTGGGGACGAGTAATTCTACCGATCGAGGAAAATTCTAGGTCCTAAAGTCATAGAGACAAATTTTGTAGGTCAAGGTCAATTATAAGGATCTATATTATGAGAGACAAATTTTGAAGGTCGAGGTCGATTTTGATGACCTGAAGTAGTGGCGACCGATTCTAGACGTCAAGGTCAATTATGCGGGATATAATGTTAGGGTGACCAATTCTGCGGGTCGATGTCAATTATGAGGACCAAAAGTTTTGTCTCCCAATTATGCGGGTCGAGGTCAATTATGAAGACCTAAAGTTGGGTGACCAATTCTACTGGTCGAGTTCAATTTTAAAAGCCTAAAGATGGGACGATAAGTTCTGCATGTCGAATTTAAATTCGAGGACCTAAGATATAAAAGACCAATTCTTTAGGTCGACGTAAATTCTGTGAACCTTAAGAACATAAACAATTCTATCGGCCAAGCTCATTTATGAGGACGTTAAGTAGGGGTGATGAATTCTGTGGGTGGAGGTCAATTTTAGGACCTATAGTAGAGGTGACCAATTTTTGGGTTGAGTTCCATTCTAAGAACCAAAAGTTATGGTGACCAATTCTATGGGCCGAGGTTAATTCTAAGGACCTAAATCTGTGGCCACGAATTTCTTATGTGAAGGTCTATTCTGAGGCCTATAGTAGGGTTGACAATTTTTGTGGGTCAATGTCCTTTTTGAGAACCTAAAGTTTCAGCGACCAATTCTGCAGGTCGAGGTCAATTTTGATCACCTCAAGTTCGGTTGGCCAATTATGTAGGTCAAGGTCAGTTCGGAGGACCTAAAGTTGCGATGACCAATTTTGTGAGTCTATGTTAATTGAAAGCAATTAAAGTAGGATTAACCAATTATGCGGGTCCACGTCAATTCTGATGCCTTAAAGTTTTGAAAACCAATTTTACAGGTCGAAGTTAATTATGAGTACCTATAGTACGTGCGACCAATTCGGCAGGTTGAGGTAAATTCAGAGGACCTAAAGTTATTGCGATAGATTCTGCAGATTGTGGTCAATTTAGAGGACGTAAAGTTATGTCATCCGATTCTGCTAGTCAAGGTAAATTATTAGGACCCAAAGTAGTGGCTACTATGTTTACATGTCGAGGACAATTATGAGGACCTAAATATGCAATGACTAATTATGTTAGTCAAGGTCAATTTTAAGGACCTAAATTTATGGTGACCAATTCCTCGAGTCATGGTCAATTATGATGACCTTAATTAGGGGAGACCAATTTTATGAATCGACTTCAATTCTAAGGACCTAAAGTTGTGGCGACAAATTTTGTGGGTCTAGGTAAATTCGAGGACCAAAATCTTTGGCGACCAATTATATGGGTCGAGGTCTATTATGAGGACATATAGTAAGGGTGACCAATTCTGTGGGTTGTGTTCAATTCTGAGGTCCTAAAGTTGTGCTGATCGATTCAGCGGTTTAAGGTCTATTATGATGACCTAAAGTAGTGGCGACCGATTCTATAGGACAAGGTCAATTCTGAGGACCTAAAGTATGTTTCAAGGTTAATTATGTGGTAATAAGTTATTGTGATCAATTCTACGTGTAGAGTTCAAATTTGAGGACCAAAAGCTGTGGCTAATAATTCTATAGGACGAGGACAATTTTGAAGACCTAAAGTTATTGCGACCGATTCTGCGGTTCGAGGTGACTTTTGAGGACCCAAAGCTGGGGATACTAAGTTTCTATGTCGAGAAAAATTCTTAGGGCCCATAGATGGGGTGACTAATAATGCGAGTCAGGGTAAATTATGAGGACCTATGTTTGTCGCGACCAATTTCGCTGGTCAAAGTCAATTCTAAGGACCAAAAGTAGGTGCGAGAAATTCTGTGTATCGAGGTTAATTTTGAGGATTTTATGTAGGGATGACTAATTCTGCGGATTGTGGTCCATTTTGAAGACCTAAAGTTGTGGTGACCAATTTTGTGGATCAAGGTCAATTCTGAGGACCTAAAGTTGGGCAACCAATTTTGCGGGTCGAGGTCAATTCTACGGATCTAAAGTATGGGCGACCAATTCTTTGGGTCAAGGTCAATTTGAGGACCTAAAGTTTTGGCGACCAATTATATGGGTCGAGGTCAATTTCGAGGACCTAAAGTACAGATGACTAATTCTTCAGGTCGAGGTCAATTTTGGGCACCATAAGTAAGAACCCAATTTAGTGGGCCGAGCTCAAATATGAGGACGTTAAGTAAGGGTGACGAAATTTGGGGGTTGAGGTCAATTTTGGCACCTGTAGTAGAGGTGACCAATTTGCGGGTCGAGTTCAATTCTGAGGACCTAAAGTTACGGAGACCAATTCTACTTGCAGAGGTTAATTATGAGGACCTAAAGCTGTGGCCACCAATTTCATGGGTGAAGGTCAATTTTTAGGACCTATAGTACTTTTGACCAATTATGCCGGTCGAGGTTAATTTTGAGGACCTAAAGTTTCAGCGACCAATTCTATTGGTCGAGGTCAATTTTGAGAACCTAAAGTATTGTTGACCAATTATGTAGGTCAAGGTCAATTCTAAGGACCTGAAGTTATGATGACGAATTTTGTGGGACGAGGTTAATTCTCAGCAACTAAGTAGGGTTGACCAATTATACGAGTCCACATTAATTCTGAGGCCTTAAAGTTTTGACAACCAATTTTTTGTGTGGAAGTTAATTATGAGGACCTATAGAACGGGAGACCAATTCTGCTGGTCAAGATCAATTTTGAGGACTTAAAGTTGTGGTCACAGATCCTGTAGTTTGAGGTATATTTTGAGGATGTAAAGTTATGGCAAACGATTTTGCTGGTCGAGGTGAATTATTTGGACCCAAAGTATGGGCTACTATATTTTTACATGTCTGGGACAATTTTGATGACCTAAAGATGGTGTGACTAATTATCTTGGTCATAACCAATTCTGAGGACCTAAATTTGTGGGGACCAATTTTGCAGGTCAAGGTCAATTATGAGGACCTTAACTAGGGGCGACCAATTTTATGGGTCCAGGTGAATTCTGAGGCCCTACAGTTATGGCGACCACTTCCATGGGTCAAATTTAAATCTGAGGTCTCAAAGTTGGTGCAACCAATTCTGTCGGTGGAGGTCAATTCTGAGGTCCTAAAGTTGTGGTGACCAATTCTGGTGGTCGAGTTCAATTCTACGGACCTAAAGTTGTGGAAACTAATTATGTGGGTATAGGTAAATTCGAGGACCTAAAGTTTTGGAGACCAATTCTATGGGTCAGGGTCGATTATGAGGAGTTTAAGTAGGGGTGACCAATTATGCAGGTCATGGTCAATTCTGAAGACCTAAAGTTATGGGGACCAATTTTGTGGATTAAGGTCAATTCTAAGGACCTGAAGTTGGAGAAACCAATTCTGCAAGTCGAGGTTAGTTTTAAGGAACTAAATTTTTGGCGGCCAATTTTACAGGTCGAGGTCAATTCTACGAAACTAAAGTAGGTATGGTGAATTCTATGTGTCAAGGTAAATTCGAGGACCTAAAGTTTTGGCGACCAGTTCTATGGGTCGAGGTCAATGTTGAGGACCAAAAGTACATACGACCAATTCTCCAGGTCGAGGTCGATTCAGGGAACCTTAAGTATGTAACCAATTCCGTGGGTCAAGCTCAATTATGAGGACGTTCAGTAGGGGTGACGAATTTTAGGTTTCGAGGTCGATTTTAGGACCTGTAGTAGAGGTGACCAATTTGCGGGCTGAGTTTAATTCTGAGGACATAAAGTTATGGTGACCAATTTTACGGGCTGAGGTTAATTCTGAGGAACTAAAGTTGTTGCCACCAATTTTGAGGTTCAAGGTCAAATTTTTGGACCTATAGTAATGTTGACGAATTATGCGGGTCAAGGTCAATTTCGAGGAGGTAAAGTTTCAGCGACCAATTCTGCTAGTCATCAATTCTGAGCATCTAAAGCAGAGTTGAGCAATTATTTAGGTAAAGGTCAATTCTGAGGACCTAATGTTGCAATGACCAATTTTGTGTGTCGAAGTCAATTCTCAGAAACTAAAGTAGGGTTGACCAATTCTACGAGTCCACTTCAATTCTGAGTCCTAAAAGTTTTGACAACCAATTTTGTGTGTGTAAGTTAATTAAGAGGACTTGTAGTACGGGCAACCAATTTTGCAGGTCAATGTCTATTCATAGGATTTAAGGTTTTGGAGACAGATTCTGTAATTTGAGGTCAATTTAGAGGACGTAATGTTATGGCAGCCTATTTTGATTGTCGAGGTAAATTTTTAAGACCCAAAATAGGGTCTAATATGTTTACATTTTGAGGAAAATTATAAGAACCTAAAGATCGGGTGGCTAATTATGTAGGTCGAGGTCAATTGTGATGATATAAATTTATGGTGACCAATTCCGCAGGTCAAGGTCAATTATAAGCACCTTAAGTAGGGGCGATAAATTTTACGGGTCGAGGTCATATATGAGAACCTAAGGTTGTGGCGACGAATTTCGTGGTTCAAAGTCAAATCTGAGGACCTAATGTTGAGGCAAGAAATTCTGCAGGTTGAGGTGAATTCTGAGGACCTAAAGTTGTGGTGACCAATTCTGTTGGTCGAGTTCAATTCTATGAACCTAAAGTCGGGGAAACTAATTCTGTGGGTCGAGTTGAATTCAAGGACCCAAATTTGTGGCGACTAATTCCGCGAGTCGAGGTTAATTTTGAGGTTCTAAAATTGTGGTGATAGATTTTTTGGGTCGATGTCAATTCTGACGACCAAAAATAGTGGCGATCGATTCTGCAGGTCAAGGTAAATTCTGAGGACCTAAAGTTATGGTGGAAAATTCTTTGGGTCGATGTAAATTCTAAGGTCCTAAACTTTTGACAACCAATTCTACATACCGAGGATGATTCTAAGGGGGTGACTAATTCTATGGGTCGAGTTCAATTATGTGTACTATTAATAGGGCCCACCAATTTTCCAGGTCAAGGTTAATTATGTGTAAGGGTAAACAATTCTACGAGTCGAGGTCAATTACGAGGACCTAATGTTGTGGCAACCCATTCTATGGGCCGAGATCAATTTCGAGGACCAAAATTTATGCCAACCAATTCTAAGGACCTCAGTCAATTATGAGGATCAATACACGGGGTGACCAATTCTACAGGTCGAGCTCAATTTGGAGGGCCCAAAGTTGTGACGACCCACTCTACGGGTCGAGATGAATTCTGAGGACATGAATTTATGGAAACGAATTCTGATGACTTATCGTAGAGGTGACCAATTTGTCTAGTCGAGGTCAATTCGGGTGACCTAAGGTTAGGGCGACCGATTCTGCGAGTCGAGCTCAATTTGGAGGACCTAAATTTGGGGCGACCAATTCGTCGGGTCGATGTCAATTCTGAAGAATAAAAGTAGGGGAAATAGAAATTTTGTGGGTCTAGCTCAATTCTAAGGACCTATAGTGGGGGTGTCGAATTGTGAGGGCCGAGGTACATTCCCAAGACCTTAAGATATGGAAACTGATTTTGAGGGTCGAGTTCGAATCTAAGGACCTGAATTAGTGGTGACCAATTCTTTGGGTCGAAGTCAATTTTGAGGGACCTAAATATGGGGCGACCAGTTTTAAAGGTCGAGGTCAATTCTTTGGACTTAAAGTTGTGGCAATGAATTCTCCAGTCGAGGTCAATTATGAACACCTAAACTTGGGGAAACCAAATCTATGGGTAGAGGTCAATTCTGAAACATAATGATGGGGCAACAAATTTTGGGGATCGAGGTTGTTTATGAGGACCTTAAGTGGGTGAACAATTATGTCGATCGATGTAAATTATGATGACCGTAAGTAGGGTTGACGAATTCTGTAGGTCGAGGTCAATTTTGAAGACCTAAATTTATGGCTAACAATTTTATGGGCTGAGGTCAATTTCGAGGACCTACAATTCGGAGGACTTAAAGTTGTCACAACCAATTCTGCAGGTCGACATCAATTTTTGAGGACCAAATGTGGGGACAAGTAATTCTACCGATCGAGGACAATTCTAGGACCTAATGTCATGGAGACAAATTCTGCGGGTGAAGGTCAATTATGAGGACCTATAGTATGAGAGACCAATTCTGAGGGTCAAGGTCAATGTTGAGGACCTAAAGTAATGGCGGTCGATTGTACATATCGAGGACAATTCTGTGGGATCTAATATTAGGGTGACAAATTTTGTAGGTCGAGGTCAATTCTGAGGACCAAAAGTTGGGTCTCCCAATTACACGGATCGAGGTCAATTATGAAGACCTAACGTTGGGCGACCAATTCTTCTGGTCGAGGTCAAATCTAAAATCCTAAAGTTGGTATGACAAGTTCTGTGGGTCGAGGTCAATTTTGAGGACCTAAGGTACAAAAGGCCAATTCTTCAGGTCGAGGTAAATTCTGAGCACCTTAACTAGGTAACCAATTATGTGGGCCGAGCTCAATTATGAGGACGTTAAGTAGGGGTGATGAATTCTGGGGGTGGAGGTCAATTTTAGGACCTATAGTAGAAGTGACCAGTTTGCGGGTCGAGTTCCATTATAAGGACATAAAGTTACGGTGACCAACTCTACGGGATGAGGTTAATTCTAAGGACCTAAAGTTGTGGCCACCAATTTCTCGGGTCAAGGTCTATTCTGAATACCCATATTAGGGTTGGACAATTATACGGGTCAAGGTCAATTTTGAGGACCTAAAGTTTCAGCGACCAATTCTGCAAGTCGAGGTTAATTCTGAGCACCTAAAGTAGGGTTGGCCAATTATGTAGGTCAAGGTTAATTCTGAGGACCTAAAGTTGCGACGATCAATTTTGTGAGTCGAGATAAATTCAATTCATCTAAAGTAGGGTTAACCAATTATGTGGGTCCACGCCAATTCTGAGACCTTAATGTTTTGACAACAAATTTTATGGGTCGCAGTAAATTATGAGTACCTATAGTATGTGCGACCAATTTAGTAGGTTGAGGTAAATTCTAAAGACCTAACATTGTGGCGACAGATTCCGCAAATTGAGGTCAATTTAGAGGACGTAATGTTATGGCAACCGATTCTGCAAGTCGAGGTGAATTTTTAGGACCCAAAGTAGGGGCTACTATGTTTACATGTCGAGGAAAATTATGAGGACCTAATGATGTGATGACTAATTACGTTGGTTAAGGTCAATTTTAAGGACCTAAATTTGTGGCGACCAATTTCGCGAGTCAAGGTCAATTATGAGGACCTCAAGTAGGGGAGATAAATTTTGTGAATTGAGGTCAATTCTGAGGACCTAAAGTTATGGCGACCAATTCCTTAGGTCTAGGTAAATTCGAGGACCTAAATCTGTGGTGACCAATTCTCCGGGTTCAGGTCGATTATGAGGACATATAGTAGGGGTAACCAATTATGAGGGTTGAGTTCAATTATGAGGTCCTAAAATTAGGGTGACCGATTCTACGGGTTAAGGCCTATTATGATGACCTAAAGTAGTGGCGACCGATTCTACGGGTGAAGGTCAATTCTAAGGACCTAAAGTAAGGGTCAAGGTTAATTCTAAGGACCTCAAGTTGTTGTGATCAATTCTACGAGTAAAGGTTAAATTTGAGGATCTAAAGTTGTGGAAAATAATTCTATAGGTCGAGGACAATTTTAAAGACCTAAAGTTATGATGACCAATTATGCGGCTTGAGGTGAATTCTGAGGGCCCAAAGCTGGGGATACTAAGTTTCTAGGTCGAGGACAAATCTCAGGGCCCAAAGATGGGGTGACTAATGATGAGAATGAGGGTTAATTATGAGGACCTAGGTTTTTAGCGTCTAATTTTGCTGGTCAACGTCAATTCTGAGGACCAAAATTAGGTGCGAGCAATTTTTCACATTGAGGTCGATTTTGAGGAGCTTTAGTAGGGGTGACCAATTCTGTGGGTCGTGGTGAATTATGAAGACATAAAGTTGCGACAACTAATTTTGAGGATCAAAAGTCAATTCTGTGGACCTAAAGTTGGGGGATCTAAAGTTTTGGCAACTATTTCTGAGGACCCAAAGTAGGGGCTACTATGTTTTTACATGTCTCGGATAATTCTAAGGACCTAAAGATAGGGTGACTAATTATGCTGGTTGAGGCCAATTCTGAGGACCTAACTTTGTGGGGACTAATTTCACAGGCCAATATCAATTATGAGAACCTTAAGTTGGCTTGACCAATTTTATGGGTCGAGATCAATTCTCAGGAGCTACAGTTGTGGTGACCAGTTCCGTGTGTCAATGTCAAATTTGAGGTCCTAAAGTTGGGGCAACCAATTCTGCTGGTCGAGGTTAATTCTACGGACCTAAAGTTGTGGAAACTAATTATGTGGGTCTACGTAAATTCGGGGACCTAAAGTTATGGAGAAAAATTCTATGGGTCGAGGTCGATTATGAGGAGCTTAAGCAGGGGTGACCAACTCAGCGAGTCACGGTCAATTCTGAAGACCTAAAGTTCTGTGGACCAATTCTGTGGATTAAGGTCATATTTTAGAACCTAAAGTTGGGGCAACCAATTCTGCGGGTCGAGGTCAATTTTGAGGATCTAATATTTTATCGACCAATTCTCTAGGCCGAGGTCAATTATACGGACCTAAAGTAGGGGTGACCAATTTTGTGGGTCGAGGTCAATTCAAGTATCTAAAGTTTTGGCGACCAATTCTACGGGTCGAGGTCAATTTTGAGGTCCTAAATTATAAACGACCAATTATTCAGGTCGAGGTCAATTCTGAGTACCTTAAGTATGTAATCAATTCCATGGGTTGAGCTCAATTATGAGGACGTTAAGTATGGGTAACGAATTCGGCGGGCTGAGGTCGATTATAGGACTTGTAGTAGAGGTGACCAATTTGTGGGTCGAGTTTAATTATGAGGACCTAAAGTTATGTGACCAATTCTACGGGCCGAGGTTAATTCTGAGGACATAAAGTTGTGGCCACCAATTTCGCAAGTCAAGGTCAATTTGGAGGACCTATAGTAATTTTGACCAAATATGCGAGTCAGGGTCAATTTTGAGGTAAAGTTTCAACGACCAATTCTGCTGGTCGTCAATTCTGAGCATCTAAATTAGGATTGACCAATTATTTAGGTTAAAGTCAACTCTGAGGACATAAAGTTGCGATGACAAATTTTGTGGGTCGAGGTCAATTCTTAGCAAATAAAGAAAGGTTGACCAATTCTACGAGTCCACATCAATTCTGAGGCCTTAATGTTTTCACAACCAGTTTTGTGTGTCAAAGTTAATTGTGAGGACCTATAGTACGAGAAACAAATTTTGCAGGTCAAGGTCAATTCAGAGGACTTAAAGTTTTGGTGACAGATTTTGGAGTTTGAGATCAATTTAGAGGACATAAAGTTATGGTAACCTATTTTGCTGGTCGAAGTGAATTTTTATAACCCAAAATAGGCGCTAATATGTTTACATGTCGAGGACACTTATACGGACCTAAATATTGGGTGACTAATTCTGCTGGTCGAGCTCTATTGTTTTCCGTGGGTCAAGGTCAATTATGAGATCCTTAAGTAGGGGCGGCCTATTTTACGGGTTGAGGTCAATTCTGAGGACCTAAAGTTGTGGCGACCAATTCCGTGGGTTAAAGTCAAATTTGAGGACCTAATGTTGGGGAAGCAATTATGCAGGTTGAGGTGAATTCTAGGGACCCAAAGTTGTGGTGACCAATTCTATTGGTCGATGTCAATTATATGGACCTAAATTCGTGGGAAATAATTATGTGGGACTAGTTAAATTCAAGGACCCAAATTTGTGTCAACCAATTCCGCGGGTTAAGGTCAATTATGAAGACCTTAAGTAGGGTTGACGAATTCGTTAGGTTGAGATAAATTCTGAGGTCCTATAGTTGTGATGACTGATTTTTTGTGAAAAGGTCAATTATATGGACCTAAAGTAAGGGTCAAGGTTAATTATGAGTACCTAAAGTTATGGTGATCAAATCTACGGGTAGTGGCCAAATTTGACGACCTAAAGTTATGGTGAACAATTTTGTTGGTCGAGGAAAATTCTGAATATCTACACTTATGGTGACCGAATCTGCAGGTTGAGGTGAATTTTAAGGACCCAAAGTTGGGGCTACTAAGTTTCTAGGTCGAGGACAATTCTCACGGCCCAAAGATGGGGTAACTAATAATGTGAGTCAGGGTAAATTACGAGGATCTAAGTTTGTGGCAACCAATTTCTCTAGTCAAGGTAAATTATAAGGAACTAACGTATGGGCGAGCAATTCCACGCATCGAGGTCAATTTTGAGGAGCTTAAGTATGGATGATCAATTTTGCGGGTCGTGGTAAATTGTGAAGACCTAAAGTTGTGGTAGCCAATTTTGTGGATCAAGGTCAATTCCGAGGTTCTAAAGTTGGGGAAACTAATTCTGTGGGCCGAGGTCAATTTTGAGGATGTAAAGTTTTGGCGACCAATCTATAGGTCGAGGTCAATTCTACGAACCTAAAGTAGGGCCGACCAATTCTGTGGATCAAGGTCTGTTCGAGGACCTAAAGTTTTGGCGACCAATTTTACAGGTCAAGGTCGATTCGGAGGACCTATAGTACGGTGACCAAATCTATGGGTCGAGGTCCATTTTGAGGTCCTAAAGTAATGGCGATTGATTCTATGGGTCGAGGACAATTCTAAAAACCTAATGTATTGGCGACTTATTCTGCGAGTCAAGGTTAATTCGGAGGACCTAAAGAAAGGGCGGCTGACTCTGCAGGTCAATGTCAATTGTGAGGACCAAAAGTTGTGGCGACCAATTCTAGAGATCGATCTCAATTCTAAGGACCAAAAGTTATGGCGACCAATTCTAAATACCTTAATCTTTTTCATAAAAGCTATAGTAGGGGTGACCAATTCTAGAAGTTAAGCTCAATTTTGAGGGACTAAAATTATGATGACCATGTTTACGGGGAAAGGTCAATTCTTGGGACCTAAAGTTTTGGTGACCAATTCTATGGGTCGAGGTAAATTATAAGGACCAAATGTTAGGCGACCAATTCTAGGGTTCGAGGATAATTTTTAGGACGTAAAGTTATGGAGACCAATTCTGTGAGTCAAGGTCAATTACGAAGTCCTAAAGTTAGGATGACCAATTTTGCGGGTCGAGTAGAATTTTGAAAACCTAAAGTTGGGGTGACCTATTCTGGGTTCGAGGTCAATTTGGAGGCCCTAAAGTAGTGGTGATCGAGTGTATGGGTCAGGGTCAATTCTAAGGACCTAAAGTTGAGGAGACCAATTCTACAGGTCGAGCTCCATTCTGAGGAACAAAAGTTATGGAGAGTAATTCTCTGGGTCAAGGTTTATTATGAGGACTTAAGGTTGCGATGATCAATTTGGTGGGTTGGCGTTAATTCGGAGGACATAAAGTAGGGGTGACAGATTATGCGAGTCGATGATAATTCCGAGGACCTAGAGTTTTCGTAACCAATTATGTGGGCTGAGGTCAATTATAAGGACTGGTATTAAGGGTGACCAATTATGCTAGTCGAGGTCACTTCTTGACACACCCCAACCCAGTTACTTATAATTAAGTTTGAAAGTCAAAGTGAGTCAAACCATGATTAATTTAACCAACCCATAAACAAGAGTTTTAATTTCAGAGTCATTATTGTAAACCCATATAACTGAAAACCTTTTTACAACATCAGAGTAGTCATACTTATACAAACTTGCTTGAAGGATAATTTAACTTAATTACATCATTTACATTTAAACAAAATCTTTGTTTCTCCCATTCCTGGATAACCCAGCCCGACTTCCTAGATTTGGCAGTGACATCGCACTACCTGAAAATGTGAACATAGGAACCATGAGCAAAAATAGCCCAGTGAATGCATCACTACTAAACTGCTGCATGCATTTAAATGAAATAAATCATGTCCATATACTTATGTATTAACTTATCCGGCTCATTCATAATGAATGACCAACTTTTCCGAATCATGATTCACATATCCTGTCTAAATAGACAATTCTCCCCCATTCCTGGTCGAGGAGTAACCCCTTGTAATTAATGGACAAATCTCACCCATTCCTGGTCGAGCAGTAACCCCTCATTTCGGTAAACCTAAATGAACAATTTTATATTCATAAAATTATGATCACATTCGTAACAGTATACAAATACATCATTCCAGTGAGTACACTCACCTTGGTTGACAACTATGTATTCACGTTTCCTTCGGGTGGAGTTGAACTGGGTTGATTAGACCTTACACCTATCAATCCAACTAAATTAGTACTGAACCTCAATCATAAATATTATCCTAACATAATTATGTAATTTTCCCTGACTATACATCAACAATATAATTCCAATTAAGTCACATTCCATAAAACATAAGTAAAAGCAAAACAATGATATACATGTTGATAAAGTTGCGGACATTCAGCCGTAGAAAATACCTCATAAGGAATTTATTACCAAAACCAAGTAAAAATTAAATTATACTTCTCAATGTATACACACATGAAACATGTACTCAAAGTACCCTTTGTAAGGACGAAATACAAACATTCATTCAAGGGGTATCCAGTATGGCCTGAAATTATTGTCCTACATACTTAACTATCCTATATTCCTAAATTGTATAAATACAGGTGTCCAACCTTATCAATATGAAAACATATATGAATATACTTTCCAATACAAGTTATGGTATAATGTTTCAAGCTTCCTAGAGGAAGTTATGACCATTTCTTTACAACACAAGAAATCTGCCCTATAAGCTCCTCTATTGTTCCTTCAATTTGCAAGAATTTTCATAATTTTTCTACCCATAACTTTCCATGGTTTTCAAACTATTTCCAGTAAACATACTGAATAGTACTGAATTAAAGTTTCATAATTTTTTGACTTCATTTGCTTTCTCAAAAACTTGACTAACTTAGGGCATACCGAAATCAAGTATACAAACAACAACTAGGCACCAACTTTAAATCATCATTACGGCCTAAACACAAGGAGATAAATTCTATTTTTCGGATATGATATGAATATATGAGTCTACTTTCATATCCAATTGGAATTTCTCAATTCCAGTAATCACACAAAGAGATATGTAAGTTTGAATACAAGGGGTTTCAATACAAAGAAATTTTAAGGGTTTCTACATTCAACTTAACATAAACTTGCATATAACTATAGATATATATAAAGGAATGAAACTTTCGTAAACCTATGATTATTCATATCATATAAATCATTAATATAAGATAAATAACTAGAATTTGAATTAGGATTACCTTAAGGACTTTTTACGTAATTTCTACGGATTTTTCTACACTTTTTCTCCTCACTTTTTCTTCCTAAACATCAACTTTCTATTTCCTCAAGCTAACAACACTTGAAACTGAACCTAGGGTTTTTTTTTATGAAGAAATATGTTAGAGGGAGGGTTTTAAGTCGTCCAAGGCTGCCTCCCAAGCCAACCAATCAATTTAAAACATTTGGTTTAATAAAAGATAATTTACCACTTAAAGGGAATGGAAAACTTTGCCCTTTGTTCGTAAATTCAGTATAACTCTTTACTCGGGCATCCATTTGATGATCCGTTTGTTGTATTACAACCCTAACTCACATGTCTACAACTATCTAGTTTTCACCTCAAGTCATTTATAATGTTATAAAGGTCAAAACTAGTATCTAACAGGAACCTTTCCACCAAAAACAACAAAATTTGTGTTTTTAAATAATTCGACCTTTCATGATTTATGAAAGTAGGATTATAATAAACATAATCACTTAACATTAGATATACTAATATCACATTATTCATATCACATAATATAAGCATGATTTAAATATAATTTATCATAATTATATTCGGGTTGTCACAACTCACCCACCTTAGAAAATTTCGTCACCGAAATTTAATATAAAGGTCACATACCAAACAAATGGGGATACGGTTTCCTCATGCTATCCTCCATTTCCCAAGTTTCTTATTTAACTCCATGGCTCATCCACATAACCTTAACTAAGGGAATAACTTTATTTCTCAATACTTGGTCCTTACGATCAATAATTTCCATTGGTTCCTCGATGTACGACAAGTCTTCCTTCAGCTCAATTGGTTGAGTTTTCAACTGATGAGATGGATCCGCCAAATACTTACGAAGCATCGATACGTGAAACACATCATGTAAATGGGATAAATATGGAGGTAAATCTAATCTATAAGCCAGGGGCCCAATTCTTTCCAACACTTCAAATGGTCCAATGTATCTTGGACTTAGTTTCCCCTTTTTGCCAAATCTCATAACGCCTTTCCACGGTGAAATACGCAGGAATAAAAAATCTCCCTTCTGAAATTCCAATGGATACTTCCTCTTATCTGCATAAAATTTCTTCCTACTTTGTGTTATCTTTATCCGTTCCCGAATAATTTTGATCTTTTCAGTCGTCACATCTATTAATTCAGGACCAAATATTTTCCTTTCACCCACTTCATCCCAACACAAAGGTGTTCTACATCTCCTCCCATATAAAGCTTCATACGGAGCCATACCAATGGTGGACTGATAACTATTATTATACGAGAATTCCATCAATGGCAAATGATCATCCCAACTACCTTTGAAGTCAAATACACAGGTTCGTAACATGTCTTCTAATATTTGAATCGTCCTTTCTGATTGTCCATAATTTTGTGGATGAAATGCAGTGCTGAACTTCAAACTTGTGCCCATGGCATTCTGTAAATGAGGCCAAAACTTAGAAGTGAACGTTGGATCTCTATCTGATATAATTGATACTGGTGCCCCATGTAAACGGATAATCTCATCAACGTACATACGTGCATAGTTGTCAACAGTGTAGGTGGTCTTAACTGGAAGAAAATGAGCTGACTTCGTCAATCGATCTAGAATCACTCAAATAGAATCATTTCCCTTTGGTGACCGGGGTAATCCAGTAACAGAGTCCATCCTTATATGCTCCCACTTCCATTCCGAAATAGGCAAAGACTGCAATAATCCTATCGGCTTCTGATGCTCTGCTTTCACTTGCTGGCATACTAAACATTTAGCTACGAACTCTGCAATCTCACGTTTCATATTGTTCCACCAGTAATACACTTTCAAATCTCTGTACATTTTGGTACCTCCCTAATGCATAGAGGAAATAAAACTATGTGCCTCTTCTAATATATCTTTCTTTAAGGGTGGATCATTAGGTACACAAATCCTATTTTTATAACACAATGATTCATCATTCTTAATTTCAATGTCACTCTCTTTACCATCCAGGACATCTTGTTTCTTCTTCTCAAGGAATGGATCTGCAAATTTCGTATGCGTTCGCCCAATAAAGGTCTCACTATGGCATGTGCTAATAATCCTTCGTGTTTTGAAAACTTCAATTCAATCCCCATCGATGCCAAGTCAAGAATATTTCCAACACGGGCACACCGTATGCAACCAAGAATCCCTGATGATTTTCGACTCATAGCATCTGCTACTACATTGGCCTTCCCAGGGTGATGATGGATGGTACAGTCATAGTCTTTAATCAGCTCTATCCAATGCCTCTGTCTCAAATTCAGTTATTTCTGTGTAAACAAGTATTTCAAACTTTGATGATCAATAAATATCTCACAAGTTTCTCCATATAAGTAATGTCTCCACAACTTTAAGGCAAAAACAATGGCTACTAGCTCCAAATCGTGTGTGGGGTATTTTCCTTCACGCGTCTTTAATTGTCTGGAAGCATATGCTATTACCCTCCCATTCTGCATAAGAACACATCCTAAACCGTGAAATGAAGCATCGGTATAGATCACAAAAGACTCATTCCCACATGGAATAGTAAGTATAGGGGCTGAAACCAATCGATTCTTTAATTCTTTAAAACTCCTCTCACATTCTTCATCCCATATAAACTTCACTTCTTTACGAGTCAATTTTGTCAGTTGTAATGCTATTGCAGAAAATCCCTTAATGAATCTGCGAAAGTAACCTGCCAATCCTAGGAAACTCCTAATTTCTGTCACATTCTTAGGACTCTCCCATTCAATAATTTCTTCCACCTTCTTTGGATCAACATATATCCCATTTCCCGATACAACATGCCCTAAAAACACAATTTCATTCAACCAAAACTCACACTTGCTGAATTTAGCAAACAATTTCTTCTCTCTCAAAATCTGCAATACAAGTCTCAAATGCTTCTCATGTTCCTCCATGCTACGCGAGTAAATCAACACATCGTCTATGACTACAATCACAAATGAATCAATGAAATGGTGGAATACCCGATTCATCAAATCCATAAAAACTGCTAGAGCATTAGTTAATCCAAAAGGCATCACCAAAAACTCATAGTGCCCATATCGAGTCCGAAAAGCTGTTTTGGAAATATCACTATCCTTCACTTTCAGTTGGTGGTAACCCGATCTCAAATCAATCTTCGAAAATACTGTGCCCCCCTGTAATTGGTCAAACAAGTCATCGATACGAGGTAGAGGGTAATTATTTCTAATGGTCTCCTTATTCAACTACCGATAATCAATACATAATCGTATTGTCCCATCTTTCTTTTTCACAAATAACACTGGTGCTCCCCATGGCGAAACACTAGGCCGAATGAACCCTCTGCTTATCAGATCTTGTAATTGCACTTTTAATTCCTTCAACTCTCTTGGTGCCATTCTATAAGGAGCAAGGGAAATCGGACCAGTACCTGGAATTAGTTCAATAGAAAACTCTACTTCCCTATCGGGTGGCAATCCTGGCAGTTCCTCTGGGAAGACATCAGAAAACTCTCTAACCAGGAGTATATCTTCAAATTTAAGTGCTTCCTTACTAACATCAACTACATATGCTAAATACCCCGTACAACCCTTACTCAATAACTTTCTACTCTTTATTGCTGAGATAAGACAATTAGGGACAACATCCCTTTCTCCTATAAACTGGAACTCATGTTCACCTAGCAGATGAAATGTAACTTCCTTTCGAAAACAATAAATGGAAGCATGATACGACGATAATCAATCCATCCCCAATATAATATCAAAATCCCGAATGGCCAACGGTATAAATTCAACATAGAAATCTCTCTCACCCCTTCGTAAGACACAATCTTTATAAACATACTCCACCAGAATTACACTTTCCATTGGGGTTCCAATATATAAGGCACAATTGAGAAATGAACATGGTCTACCCAAATATGAAACAATATGTAATGCCACAAATGAATGTGTAGATCCAGGATCAATGAGTTAATATAAATCTTTGTTTGCAATAGAAAGTTTACCAGTAACGACTTCAAGTGTAGCATGGGCATCTTGTAGCGTCATCACAAACACTCTTCCTCCTGCCCTCGATCCAGTTGCTTGTTCTGTACCTCTCCCCTGGTGGCACTTCCTGGAGAAGATCCTTTATGAGGCCCCAAACTACTGACTGAAACTGTTCTCGCCAAAATAGGACAATTCTTTCTCAAATGACCCTTCTGGTGGCAGTTAAAATATTATATATTCTGTAACTTTGGGAAATTTCTTTTTATATGGCCCGATGTACCACAAAAGAAACAAACATTCGAATCTCCTTGCGCTGAAGCTCCTGAGCCTCTTCCACTACTAGCCTCACCCCTCTGCGAACCACCTTCCATACCTCTACCATGCTGAAGTTTCTGCCCTCCAAGTCTTGAATATTTTGTATCACTACCTTTTTGATAACTTGGACTGAATCTGCTTCTTTTTACACCTCGTTCTCGATTCCTTCTTGCTTCATTCACGTCATTTTCTACCAGCAGGGCTTTATTCACCAAGGCTGAATAATTAACAGTCTCTAAAGCCGACAACCTTGATTTAATAACTAACTCAAGTCCGTCAAGAAATCGGCTACACATGTCTTCCTCATTCCGTATAAACCTCGATGCAAACCAAGATAAGGCTGTCAGTTTAGCTTAGTATTCTCTAACTGTTATACTCCCTTGATTTCACATGAAATATTCCTTCTCCTTTTGTTTTTGATACATTGGGGGAAAATACTTATCATATAAAGCTTTGACAAAAGAATCCCATGATATCACATTCCCACCTTCTAGAGTAATCAACAAATGTTTTGTGGCATCCCACCAATATTTAGCTTCTCCTTTCAGCATATACGTCGCCGAGATCACTCGTTGTTTTTCAGGCATTCTCAACACCCCGAAAATAAGTTCAATCTCTTTAACCCATTCTTCTACCTCTGCTGGATCAACTGCTCCTTCAAACGATGGTGGGTTCATCTTAATAAATTTCTCATGTGAAGTACTTCTTTCTTCCCTATGTATCACCTCCTCAGCCCTAGCTAATGCATGTGCCTCCAGTTGCCTGGCCTGTTGTACTTCCATCTGAGCCATAAATCTAGCTTGCTGCTCTGCCATTAAAGTCATAGCACATGCCATTTTTTGCATATCTGTCAGTTGTTCTGGCTCGGGTTCCACATTTTTCTGAACAGGTTGCTCAACCTATGCTTCTGCTGGAATATTTGAAGCCTCATCTTCTAGTCTCACATTTACATTTCCTCGTTCCATTCTCTTATATCTTAAATGCATCAAAGATATAACAACATGCAGATATACATATCTTTTCTAACATAATCGTTAGTATCAAATAAAATATATTTCTAACATTCAGTGCCAAATCTAGATACTTCTCACTCTAGAACCTCTAAAACCTAGGCTCTGATACCAAAAGCTGACACACCTCAACCCAGTTACTGATAATTAAGTTTGAAAGTCAAAGTTAGTCAAACCATGATTAATTTAACCAAACAATAAACAAGAGTTTTAATTTCAGAGTCATCATTGTAAATCCATATAACTGAAAAACCTTTTTACAACATTAGAGTAGTCATACTTATACAAACTTGCTTGAAGGAAAATTTAACATAATTACATCATTTACATTTAAACAAAATCTTTGTTTCTCCCATTCCTAGCTAACCCATCCCGAATACCTAGATTTGGCAGTGACATCGCATTACCTGAAAAATGTGAACATAGTAACCATGAGCAAAAATAGCCCAGTGAATGCATCACTACTAAACTACTGCATGAATTTAAATGCAATAAATCATGTCCATATACTTTTGTATTAACTTATCTGGCTCATTCATAAAGAATGACCAACTTTTTCGAATCATGATTCACATATCCTGTCTAAATAGACAATTCTCCCCCATTCCTGGTCGAGGAGTAACCCCTCATTTTGATAAACCGAAATGAACAATTTGATATTCATAACATTATGAGAACATTCGTAACATTATACAAATACATCATTCCAGTGAGTACACTCACCTTGGTTGACAACTATGTATTCACGTTTCCTTCTGGTGGAGCTGAACTGGGTTGATTAGACCTTACACCTGTCAATCCAACTAAATCAGTACTGAACCTCAATCATAAATATTATCCTAACATAATTATGTAATTTTCCATGACTATACATCAACAATATAATTCCAATTAAGTCACATTCCATAAAACATAGGTAAAGGCAAAACAATGATATACATGTTGATAAAGTTACGGACATTCAGCCGTAGGAAATACCTCATAAGGAATTTATTACCAAAACCAAGTAAACATTAAATTATACTTATCAATGTATACACACATGAAACATGTACTCAACGTACCCTTTCTAAGGACGAAATACAAACATTCATTCAAGGGGTATCCAGTATGGCCTGAAATTATTGTCCTACATACTTAACTATCCTATATTCCTAAATTGTATAAATACAGGTGTCCAACCTTATCAATATGAAAACATATATGAATATACTTTCCAATACAATTTGTGGTATAATGTTTCAAGCTTCCTAGAGCAAGTTATGACCATTTCTTTACAACACAAGAAATCTGCCCTATAAGCTCCTCTATTGTTCCTTCAATTTGCAAGAATTTTCATAATTTTTCTACGCATAACTTTCCATGGTTTTCAAAATATTTCCAGTAAACATACTGAATAGTACTGAATTAAAGTTTCTTAATTTTTTGACTTCATTTGCTATCTCAAAAGCTTGACTAACTTAGGGCATACCGAAATCAAGTATACAAACAACAACTAGGCACCAACTTTAAATCATCATTACGGCCTAACCACAAGGAGATAAATTCTATTTTTTGGATATGATATGAATATATGAGTCTACTTTCATATCCAATTGGAATTTCTCAATTCCAGTAATCACACAAAGAGATATGTAAGTTTGAATACAAGGGGTTTCAATACAAAGAAATTTTAAGGGTTTCTACATTCAACTTAACATAAACTTGCATATAACTATAGATATACATAAAGGAATGAAACTTTCGTAAACCTATGATTATTCATATTATATAAATCATTAATATAAGATAAATAACTAGAATTTGAATTAGGATTACCTTAAGGACTTTTTACGTAATTTCTACGGATTTTTCTACACTTTTTCTCCTCACTTTTTCTTCCTAAACATCAACTTTCTATTTCCTCAAGCTAACAACACTTGAAACTGAACCTAGGGTTTTTTTTTATGAAGAAATATGTTAGAGGGAGGGTTTTAAGTCGTCCAAGGCTGCCTCCCAAGCCAACCAATCAATTTAAAACATTTGGTTTAATAAAAGATAATTTACCACTTAAAGGGAATGGAAAACTTTGCCCTTTGTTCGTAAATTCAGTATAACTCTTTACTCGGGCATCCATTTGATGATCCGTTTGTTGTATTACAACCCTAACTCACATGTCTACAACTATCTAGTTTTCACCTCAAGTCATTTATAATGTTATAAAGGTCAAAACTAGTATCTAACAGGAATCTTTCCACCAAAAACAACAAAATTTGTGTTTTTAAATAATTCGACCTTTCATGATTTATGAAAGTAGGATTATAATAAACATAATCGCTTAACATTAGATATACTAATATCAGATTATTCATATCACATAAGATAAGCATGATTTAAATATAATTTATCATAATTATATTCGGGTTGTCACACTTCAGCTGTGGCCATCAATTCACCGAGTCATGGTCGATTTTGAGGACCTAAAGTTGTGGTGACCAATTTTGCTAGTCGAGGTCAATTTCGAGGACCTAAAGTATGGGAGACCCATTCTTCGGGTCAAGGACAATTCTGATGACCTAAAGTTGTGGCGACCGATTCCGCGAGTCAAGGTCAATTTTGAGGTCCAAAAGTACGGTCAACCAATTCGGAGGGTCGAGGTCACTTTTAGAATCTTAAGTAGGGGTGATTAATTCTACGAGGTGAGTTCAATTCTTAGGATATAATATTTTTGCAACCAATTATGTGGGCCAAGGTAAATTATGGGGACCTAAAGTTGGGGTGACTAATTCATCGAGTCGAGGTCATTTCTGAGGACCAAAAGTTTTGGTGACCGATTCTGCGGGTCGAGATCAATTATGAGGACCAATATTATGAGCGACTAATTCTCCAGGTCGGGGTCAATTCGAGGACCTAAACTTATGGTGACAAATTCTCCGGGTCAAGATCAATCCTAAGGACCTATAGTAGCGCAGCCCTATTCGGCAGGTCAATGTCAATTATGAGATCCTAAAGATATGGAGACCATTTCTACTTGTCGAGGTCAATTCTGATGACCTTCAGTAGTGGCGACCGATTCAGCGAGTCAAGGTTCATACTCAGGACCCAAATATAGAGTTAAAAAAATGCGAGTCAAGGTCAATTATGAGGAACGAAATTTGTGGTGATCAATTCTGCAGGTCAACATCAATTTCGAGAACCTAAAGTAGGGGCGAGCAATTTTACGCATCGAGGTTAATTTTGAGAAGCATAAGTTTGGATGACCAATTGTGCGGGTCGAGGTCAATTCTGAGGACTTAAAGCTATGGTGACCAATTATACTGGTTAAGGTCGATCTTGCGAACCTACAGTAGGGGTGATCAATACTACATGTGAATGTCAATTCAGAGGATGTAAAGTTTTGGTGACAAATTCTACGGTTCGAGGTCAATTTTAAGAACCTAAAGTTGTGGAGACCAATTCTACAAGTTGAGGTCAATTCTGACTATCTAAAGATAGGGTGACTAATTCTGGGAGTTGAGTTCAATTGTATGGAGAAAAAATAGGGACCACCAATTCTTCGGGTCAAGGTTAATTCTAAAGACCTTAATAAGGGGTGACCAATTCCAAGGGTTGAGGTAAATTCAGAAGACCTTAAGTAAGGGTGATCTATTCTGAGGGTCGATGTCAATTCTGAGGACCTATACTTGTCGAGACAATGTCTGCGGGTCGATGTCAATTATAAGGACCTAAAGTTGTGGCAACCAATTCTCTGGGTCAAGGTCAATTCAGGGGACCTAAAGTTTTGGTGACAAATTTTGTCGTTCGAGGTCAATTCGAGGATGTAATATTGTGGTGACCAATTCTACAGGTTGAGGTCGATTCGGAGGACCTATAGTAGGGAAACATATTATGCGGGTCGAGGTCAATTATGAGGGACCAAAATTTATGGCGGCCAATTTTACGGGAAACGATAAATAATGAAGACCTAAAGTTGGAGCGACCAATTCTACTGGTCGATGTCAATTCGAAAAACCAAAAGTTAGGGCGATAAATTCAGTGAGCTGAGGTAAATTCTGAGCACCTAAAGTATGGGCGAACAATTCTTCAGGTTGAGATCAATTCTTTGAACCTTAATTTGATGACCAATTATGTGAGTCGAGGTCAAATATGAGGACCTTATGTCAGAATGCCCAATTCTGTAGGCCGAGGTCAATTCTTAGGAAGTAAAGGTGTGGAGACCAATTTTGTGGGTCGAGGTCAATTCAGAGCACCTAAAGTTAAGGTAACTAATTGTCTCAAGGTCAATTCTGAGGACCTAAAGTAGGGTTGGCCAATTCATCAGATCGAGGTCAATTCGAATGACCAAAAGTACGACCATTTCTTCAGGTCGAGGTCAATTATGAGGACCTAAAGTTATGACGACCAATTTTGTTGGTCTAGGTCAATCCTGAGGACATAAACTAGGGCGACCAATTCGACTGGTCAAGGTGGTTTGAGGACATTAAGTATAGGTGGCAATTCAATGAGTTGAGGTCAAATCTGAGGACTTAATGTTGTGGCGACCCAATTTTATTGGTCGATGTCGATTATGAGGACCTATAGTAAAGGTGACCAATTTTGCTGGTCGAGGTCAATTATGAGGTCCTAAATTATTAATGACTGATTCTGTACTTCCAGGTCAATTCTGACGACCTTAAGTAGTGGCGACCGATTTCAAGGGTCAAGTTTAATTATGAGGATATAAAGTAGGTGCGATCGATTATGCGGGTGAACGTCAATTATGCGAACCTAATATGACGGTAACCAATTTTGTGGGTTGTGGTCAATTCTAAGGACATAATGTTTGAGAGATCAGTTCTAAAGGTCAATGTCAATTCTGAAAACCTAAAGTTTGGGTGACCAATTTTGCAAGTCGAGGTCAATTCTGTGGACCTAAAATAGGGGTTCCCAATTCCGTGGGTCAATGTTAAGTCTGAGGACCTTAAGTAGGGGTGATCAATTCTATGGGATGAGGACAATTCTGAGGACCTAAATTTGTGGCAATAATTTCAATTGGTCGAGTTCATTATGAAGACCTAAACCTATTGCGACCAATTCTGAAGACATAAATCAATTTCAAAGGACCTATAGTAAGGGTAACTAATTATCCGAGTCAAGCTCAATTATGAGGGACTATATTTGTGGCACCAATTTTGGGGGCGAGTTTAATTCTGAGGACTTAAAGTTGTGGCGACCAATTTTACGGGTTGAGGTCGATTATGAGGACCTGTGTTAGGGGTGACCAATGTTGCGGGTCGAGGCCAATTATGAGTTCCTAAAATATTGGTGATCGATTCTGCAAGTCGAGGTCAATTCTGACGACCTAAAGTAGTGGCGATTGATTCGGCGGGTAAAAGTCAATTGTGAGGATATAAAGTATGTACGATGGATTCTGCAGGTGCAAGTCAATTCTTAGGACCTAAAGTGGGGGCAACTAATTCTGCGGGTTGAGTTCAATTTTAAGGACTTAAAGTTTTGGCGAGCAGTTCTAATGGTCAAGGTCAATTTTGAATACCTAAAGTTAGGGCGACCAATTTTCCAATCGAGGTCAATTATGTGGACTTAAAATAGGGGCCACCAATTATGTGGGTGATGGTTAAGTCTGAAGACCTTATGTATGGGTGATCAATTCTACGGGTGGATGACAATTCTGAGGACCTAAAGTTGTGGAGACATTTCCTATTGGTTGAGGTCAATTCTGAAGATCTAAACTTGTTGCGAACAATTCTTAAAACCAAAACAAAATCAAAAGGACCTATAGTAAGGGTAACCAATTATGTGGGTCGATCTCAATTCCAAGGGCCTAAGGTTGTGGCGACCAATTCAGGGGGACGAAGTCAATTCTAAGGACCTAAAGTTGTGTCGAGCAATTCTGCCAGTTGAGGTTAATTCTGAGGACCTATAGTTGGGGTGACCAATTCATGGGGTCGAGGTCAATTCTGAGGACCTAAAGTTATGGTGACCAATTCTGCTAGTCAAGGTGAATTATGAAGTTTAAAGTTGGGGCGACAAGTTTTACAGGTCGAGTTCAATTTTGAAAACCTAAAGTTCGGGTGACCAACTTTGAGGACCTAAAGTAGTGGTGATCGATTGTATGGGTCAAAGTAAATTCATAGGACCTAAAGTTGTAGTGACTATTAAGGTTAAGCCTGAGGAAGTTATGTTATGGCTACCAATTCGTAGAGTCAAGGGTAATTCTGAGGACCAATAGTAGGGATGACCAATTCTACGAGTCGAGGTCAATTCTGAGGACCTAAAGTTACCGTGACCAATTCTGTTGGTCGAGGTCAATTCTGAGGACCTAAATGAAGAGTGAAAAATTAAGCGGGTCGAGGTCAATTCTGAGGCCTAAGACTTTTGGAGACCAATTATGTGGGCCGGGGTCAATTGGATGGACCTATAGTATGGATGACCAACTTTGCTGGTCAAGGTCAGTCTTGAGGACCTAAACATGCAGTGATCGATTCTGGGAGTTGGGGTTAATTCTGAGGACCAAAAGGTTGGGCGACAAATTTTGTGGTTCGAGGTGAATTTTTAGGACCCAGAGTAGGGGTGACCAAGTTTACAGGTCGAGGTTAATTGTGAGGACCTAAAGTTGGTGTGAACAATTATGTGGGTCGAGGTCAATTACATGGACCTAAAGTTGTGGCAAGCAATTTCGTGGGCCAAGGTTCATTATGAGGAGATAAATCATGGGCGGACAATTCAGCAGTTCGAGGTCAATTTTAAGGAGCTTAAGTAGCGGTGACAAATTATATGGGTTGAGGTCAATTCTGAGGACCTAAATTTGTGGCGACCAATTCCGTCAGTCAAGGTCAACTCTGAGGGCCTCAAGTTGACACGACCAAAACTCCGGGTAGAGGTCGATTCTGAGGACATATAGTAGGGTGTCCAATTCTACGGGTTGAGGTAAATTACAAGGGCCTAAAGTTTTTGTGACCAGTTCACGAGTTGAGGCCAGTTTTCATGACCAAAAGTAGTGGCGACTAATTCTCCGTGTCCAGGTCAGTTTTGAGGACCTAAAGTAGGTGCTACTAATTCTACGGGTCTAGGTCAATTATGAGGACCTAAAGTAGCGGTGATAAATTTGACGAGTCGAGTTAAATTATGAGGGCCTAAAGTTCTGGCAACCAATTTAGCGAGTCAAGCGTAATTCTAAGGACCTAAAGTTGGGGCGACCAAGTTTGCGAGTCGAGGTTAATTTTGTAAGCCTAAAATAGGGGTAACCAATTATACGGGTCAATGATAATTCTGAGGACCTTAAGTAAGGGTGACCAATTCTGTGGGTCGAGGTCAATTCTGAGGACCTTGACTTGGGGTGACCAATTCTACTTGACGAGTTAAATTCTGATGACCTAACGTTATTGCTACCAATTCTACGAGTTAAGGTCAATCCTGAAGACCAAAAGTTTTGGTGATCAATTCTGAAGACATTACGTAGGGATGATAAATTATGTGGGTTGAGGTCAATTTTGAGGACCTACTATATGGCAATCGATTCCGTGGGTCAAGGTCAATTTCGAGCAGCTAGTGCTATGTGACGAATTTCGAGGGTCAATGTTAATTCTGAGGACCTATTGTTGAGGGATCCAATTCTGTAGATCGAGGTCTATTCTGAAGACCCATTGTAGGGTGACCAATTATGCGGGTTGAGGTAATTTCTAAGGACCTAAAGTTGGGTAGTCCAATTCTATGGGTCGAGGTCAATTCTGAAGGCCTAAAGTAGTGACGACTAATTAGGTGGGTCCAGGACAATTCGAAGGACCTAAAGTATGGGAAACTGATTATGCGGGTCCAGGTCAATTCGGAGGACCTAAAGTAGTGATGACCAATTCTACTAGTCGACTTTAATTATGAGTACTTAAAGTTGTGGCAAATAATTTAGCCACACGATGTTAATTCTGAGGAACTAAAATTGGGGAAACCAATTCTTCGAGTCGAGGTCAATTTTGGGAACCTAAAATAGGGGCCACCAATTTTATGGTTTAAGGATCATTCTCAGGATGATAAGTAGGGGTGACCAATTCCGTGGATCATAGTTAATTAAGAGGACCTTAACTTGTGGTGGCCAATTCTACTTCACGAGATAAATTCTGAGAACTTAAAGTTATGGTGACCAATTCCACGAGTCAAGGTCAATCCTGAAGAAAAAAAGGTTTGGTGACCAATTCTGAGGACCTAATTCAATTCTGAGGACCTTAAGTAGGGGTGATTAATATTATGGGTTGAGGCCAATTTTAAGGACCTAAAGTTGTGGAGACTAATTCCGTGGTTCAAGGTCAATTCGAAGCACCTATTGTTATGATGACCAATTATGTGGTTCAAGGTTAATTATGAGGACCTATAGTTGTGGCCACCAATTTTGCGACTCGAGGTTGATTCTAAGGACCTATAGTAGAAGTGACCAATTCTATGGGTTGAGTTCATTTATGAGGTCCTGAAGTTGAGCCATCTAATTATGTGGGTCGAGGTCAAGGTCAAGGTCATTTCTGCATGTTGAGGTTAATTTTGCAAACAGAATGTTGGGGCTATAGATTTTGAGGTCGAGGTCAATTCCGAGGACCTAAAGTTTTAGTGACCAATTCTATGGGTCATGGTCAATTTGGAGGATCTAAAGTTGTGGAGACCTATTCTACGGGTCGAGTTCAATTCTAAGGACCTAAAGTTTTGACCACTAATTCAATCGGTCGAGGTTAATAATGAGGACCTAAGGTTGTGGCAACCAATTCTTTGCATCGAGGTCAATTATGAGGACCCAAAGTTGTGGTGACCAATTCTATAAGTCGAGGTCAATTTTAAGTAGCAATAGTAGGGGTGGCCAATTCTATGAGTCAAGGTCTATTCCGAGGACCTAAAGTTGCGATGACAAATTTTGCGGGTCGAGGTCAATTCTTAGGACCTAAATTAGGGGTGACCAATTCTGTGGGTAGGGTCAATTATGAGTACCTAAAGTTGTGGTAACCGATATTGCGGGTCGAGGTCAATTCTGTGGACCTATAATTGTGGCAACTAATTTTGCAGGTTTTAGTGAATTCTTAGGACCTAAAAATCGAGGTGAACAAGATTGTAGTTCGATGTTAGCTCTGAGGTCCAAAAGTTGGTGCAACTAATTATGTGTGTCGAATTCAATTTAGTGGAGCTAAAGTTATGGTGAGTAATTTCGTGGGTCAAGGTCCACTATAAGGACCTAAAGTAGGGGCGACCAATTATGCATAAAATGTCAATTTTGAGGACGTTAAGTAGGGATGAACAATTATGCGTGCCGTACTCAATTATGAGGACCTAAATTTGTGGCGACCAATTCAAGGGGTTGAGCTCAATTCTAAGGCCCTATATTTATGGCCGCCAATTTTATGGGCCGATATCGATTCTTAGGACCTAAAGTTATGGCAGCCAATTCTGCAAGTCAGGGTGAATTCCTGGGGACTAAAATTGGGGCGACCAATTCTGTGGGTCAAGGTGAATTCTAAGGACTAAAAGTTATGGCGACCAATTCTACGGGTCGAGGTCAATTTTGATAACCTATAGTATATGTGACCAATTATGGAGGTCGAGGTTAATTCTGAGGTCGAAAAGTTGTAGTGACCGATTCTGCAGGTCCAAGCCAATTCTGGCAACCTAAAATACTGGCGACTAATTCTACGGGTCCAGGTCAATTATTAGGACCTAAAGTAGTGGTGACAAATTCTACGAATCAAGTTCAATTATGAGGATCTAAGGTTGTGGTGACCAATTTAGCGGTCGAGCGTAATTCTAAGGACCTAAAGTTAGGGCGACCAATAATGCGAGTCAAGGTCAATTTTTGGAACCTAAAATATTGCCCACCAATTATGTGCTTCAAGGATAATTCTGAGGACCTTAAGTAGGGGTGACCAATTCCCTGGGTCGAGGTCAATTGTGAGGACCTTAACTTGGGGTGACCAGTTCTACTTACGAGTTAAATTCTGAGGACCTAAAGTTGTTGGAACCAATTCTACGAGTTGAGATCAATCCTAAACTCCAAAAGTTATGGTGATCAATTCTGAGGACCTTACGTAGGGGTGAACAATTCTATGGGTTGAGGTCAATTCTGAGGACCTAACTATGTGGCAGTCAATTCCGTGGGTCAAGGTCAATTCCGAGAACCTAGTGTTATGGTGACCAATTTCGAGGGTCAAAGTCAATTATGTGGACATATTTTTGTGGCAACCAATTCTGTGGATCGAAATCTATTCTGAGGACCCATAGTAGGGGTGACCAATTCCGCGGGTTGAGGTCATTTCTAAGGACCTAAAGTTGGGTCGCCCAATTCTGCGGGTCAACATCGATTATGAGGACCTAAAGTTTTGGCGACCAATTCTGCGGCTGAGGCCAATTCGGACGGCCGAAAGTAGTGGGGACTAATTTTACGGGTCAAAGATAATTCTGAGGACCTAAAGTATGGGCGACTGATTCTGTGGGTCCAGGTCAATTGGGAGGACCTAAAGTTGTGGTGACCAATTCTACGAGTCGAGTTTAATTCTGAGGAATTAATGTTGTGTCAAACAATTTAGCGACACGACGTTAATTCTGAGGACCAAAAGTTGGGGCAACCAATTCTTCGAGTCGAGGTCAATTTTGTGAACCTAAAATAGAGGACACCAATTTTTTGGTTCAAGGATAATTCTGAGGACCTTAAGTAGGGGTGACTAACTCCGTGGATCGTGTTCAATTCAGAGGGCCTTATGTTGGGGTGACCAACTCTATTTGACGAGATAAATTCTGAGGACCTAAAGTTTTGGTGATAATTATATGAGTCAAGGATGATCCTGAAGAAAAAAAAGTTGTGGCGACCAATTCTGAGGTCCTAATTCAATTCTAAGGACCTTAAGTAGGGGTGATAATATTGTGGTTTGAGGTCAATTTTAAGGACCTAAAGTTGCGACGACTAATTTCGTGGGTCAAGGTCAATTCGGGGCACCTATTATTATGATGAACAATTTCGTGGGTCAAGGTTAATTTTGAGGAATTATAGTTGTGAAGACCAATTTTCAAGGTCGAGGTTAATTTTGAGGTCCAAAAGTTGTGGCGACTGATTCTGCGGATCCAGGTCAATTTTGGCGACCTAAAGTAGTGGCGACCGATTCTGCGGGTCAAGGTCAATTCTAAGGACCTAAAGTAGGGGCGACCAATTATGCACGTCAAGTTCAATTCTGAGGACCTAAAGTTCTGGCGGCCAATTCTGCAGGTCGAGGTTAATTCCGAAGACCTAAATTTCTGTCGACCAACTATGCGGGTCGTGGTCAATTCTGTGAACCTAAAATATGGGCCACTAAATATGTGGGTCAAGGATAATTCCCAAGACCTTAATTAGGGGTGTACTATTATGTGGGATGAGGTCAATTCTTAGGACCTTAACTTGGGGTGATCAATTCTATGGGTCGAGGTCAATTCTGAGGACCTAAAGCTATGACGACTAATTCTACGGGTCGATGTCAATTCGGAGGTACAAAAGTTGAAGTGACAAATTCTAAGGACCTAAATGAATTTTTACGACCTAAAGTTGGGGTGACCAATTCTGCGAGTTGAGTTTTATTTTATGGGCCTAAAGTTATTACGACCAATTATGAGGGCCAAGGTAAACTCTGAGGACCTAAAGTTGTTGCAACCAATTCTACGGGTCGAGGTAAATTCGAAGGACCCATAATAGGGATGACCAATTATGTGGGTTGATGTCATTACTGAGGCCCTACAGTTGGGGCGACCAATTCGATGAGTCGAGGTCAATTCTGAGGAATTAAATTTATGGGGACCAATTATGTGAGTCGAGGTCAATTATGAAGTCCTAAAGTTGGTGTGACAAATTCTACTGGTAGAGTTCAATTCTAAGATCCTAAAGTAAGGGCAATAAAATATGTCAATCAAGGTCAATTCTGAGGTCCTTAAGTAGGCTGACCAATTCTACGCGTTGAGGTTAATTCTGAGGAACTAAAGTTGTGGTGACCAATTATGTGGGTCTGAGGTCAATTCTGAGGTCGAGGGTAATTGACCTAAAGTAGGGGTGAACAATTCTACGTGGCGAGGTCAATTGTGAATACCAAATGTTATGGCGGCCAATTCTGCAGGTTGAGGTGAATTGTGAGGACCTATAATTGTGGTGACCAAATCTATGAGTCGAGGTCAATTATCAGGACCTAAAGTTAGGGCCGCCAATTCTACGGGTTGAGGTCAATTCTGAAGACCCAAAGTTTTGGGAACTAATTCTTCGAGTCGAGGAAAATTTTGAAGTCCTAAAGTTGGGGCAACCAATTCTGCGTGTCGAGGTTATTTGTAAAGACCTAAAGGTTGGACGAACAATTATGTGGGTCAAGGTCGATTCCGAGGACTAAAGTAGGGTGACCTCGATAGCAGTTCGAGGTCATTTATGAGGACCTAAAGTTATGGTGACAAATTATGTGGGTCGAGGTCAATTGACCTAAAGTAGGGATGACCAATTCTACATGTCGAGGTCAATTTTGTGGACCTAAATTTATGGCCACCAATTCTGTGATTCAAGGTCAATTATGACGACCTATAGTTGTGGCGACCATTTCAACGAGTTGAGGTAATTTCAGAGGACCTAAAGTAGGGGTGTCACCAATTCTGCGGGATGCGGTCATTTCTGAGGAACTAAAGTAGGGTCGACCATTTCTATCGATCGAGGTCAATTTTAAGGAGCTAACGTAGGGGCAACCAATTCGGCGATCGAGATGAATTCTGAGGACCTAAAGTGGTGGAGACCAATTCTGGAGGGCGAGGTCAATTCTGCGGACCTTAAGTAGGGTTGATGAATTCGATGGGTCGGGGTGAATTATAAGGACCTAATGTTGTGGTAACCAATTCTGGGGATCGAGGTCAATTCTGGGGATCGAGGTCAATTCTGTGGACCTTAATTAGGTGCCACTAGTTTTGCAAGTCAAGGTTAATATTGAAGACCAAAAGTTGGGGAAACCAATTCTGCGAGTCGAAGTCAACTCTGATGACCTAAAGTTGTAATGCGGGGGTTTACTCTCTGGGGAGTCTTATGTTTTGAAGTTTGTATGCACTTGTGGTTCAGTTTTGGAATGTGTTTCTCTAAGACGCTGCTGGGGAAAGATAACTGACTAGCTTATATCTCCGCTGGGGAAATTTCATTTAGAAGTTTTGTTGTGAAAACATTTTATAAATTGATCTTTTACAATTCCGCAGGGTAATTATAGTGAACTTTGGGATGCAAGCGCACCATTTTAGGGTTTAAATTGGGGATAGTAGTGTGGATTTAAATCGATTGGGGATTTTAAGAGTTTGAGAAATGGTTTTCTTGGTGAAGAAATGCTCCAATATTTTTTGGAACTTTTAGGAATTTTTACGAGATTTTTTTGAAGTTTTTGTCATTTTCTAGGATTTTTTGTACAAAATATTCGGTGGTTGCTGAACAGTATGTTATAGGGGTTATTGTTCAGTAATGCAACAATCTTTTTGGATGCCTTGGGAAGGGAAAGAGGTAGGTGCGGATCGGTTGGTGCCAGGGGACTGTCGATTTTCAATACCCTTTACCTCCTATAAAAATGGGCGAGTTCTCCTCATTTTTCACAACTCTTAGCATTTCGATCTTCTTCCCTTTCTTGCTAAAATCCGTTTTCAAGACTTTTCCTTCTTTGAGTCTTAAAAATGGCAAGTTTTTGGGTAGCGCAACCCAACTAGAATGGTTGGGTGTAGGTGATTGGGACCTAGAGTGACAAGGTAGGTGCCCATTGCATTATGCAATGAAAATGCCTTAGGGTTATTCGAGCCAATCGTTGATGATCACTTTCAGTTGCGCGAGCCTTCACATCATCGATCATCTAGGTTGAGTAACATTAGTAGCTCCATACGTATAAATTACCTTTGGAATTATTTTTCTTGTTTTCTTCTTTTTGTTTCCATGAGTTTACAGAAGGTTCTTTTATTGATTTTTTGCTGACCAAAAAAGCTTCAACAAGATTTCCTTCCCAGGGGATGATGAGGTTTAAGGATGTGTAGGAGCACCTATCGGTGGTGGTGTGATGGGTAGTTTCCTTTGTGAGTTTTAGTCTCCTGACATCTTCTTTGAACAAGACACTTCAATCTATGGCTGTTTTTTACGTGTTGGGGGAGGGGTTCTGGGACATTACCATCACCGTTCGGTTTGTATTCGGGAATATGACGGTGACTCCTTTTGACATCTAGCAGCAGCTGGGGACTGATTGTAAGGGCATGTAGATTGAGGTGTAATGGTCATTGATGGTGAAACTTGAGTTGATTGAGTGGGAGGATTGATGAGATAAATTGGATGCAGGCATCGTTGACGACCCGTTTATTCATTCTTCTTCTGTTAGGGAATTTCTTTGTGGCTCGAGTGGGGACGTTATCCACCTATACTTTTTAGCAAATTTTGAGTGTATTTTTAAATATCCCTCTTTATGACTATAGGAGTATGACCTTGGAGACCCTATATTCTTGACTTGATGCTTTCATCCTATGTTGTCGACATATCTCCACAGGGGCCACGTACTTTTTTGAGGTAATTCTTGCATTTCTCTTTATGTATTTTCATGCAATTTCATTTTGGTTTTTCTTGATTGCTAACTATTGTCCTTTCTGTAGACGTGGATTGATGAGGTGATTGGGTTAAGTTCTCATTCAATAGGCTTGCATGATGAGAAGGTGGGGGACTTTTGTCGGATGTATTATTGGCAGAAGCCCAATCGGCGATCAAAGAAGTCTCTTTCTCGGTCAGCGGTGTGTACGACCTTGAAAACCTTGACAAGCGACTAGGTCATTTCTTTTTTTCATTTAAATCTTTTTCTAACATTTTCTTTGTTTTCATAAATATTGATATTTATTGGGAATTTCATGTGACTTTATATCCCTAGGGGATGGTCGCCCATTACATTGGGTTGATTGGGGTGCATGCGCAGATGCGACGGCTACTGGAACATGAGTTCAACTACTCTTGGTATTTAAGGGAGAGATTGGTCAAACGGATTGTAGAGGATGATGTGGTGGTACCACTGAAGATGCCCCGGGTGTATATGAGGTAGGTTAGGGAGATATCAGAAGAGTTTAGGGCAACGACTCTATTTATCAAATATGGATATAGTTGTGACCTATGACTACCTATACACTGCGACGAGCTGGATGATGCCTTCTTGTATTTGTGATTTGGTCAACATGCATTTGCCTCCTACGATTTCAATAAGGAGTACGAGTAGGCAAATGGGGTCCGCACACAGACCAATGGTGCGTTATCGTGGACAGCGGCAGTGGAGGTTCCTTATATTTATCTTGTCACTCATTTCAAAAAATTTCGATTGACTGTAGAGGGATCGCTGCATCTGTTGTACAACCCTAATGTGGTGGATGCGGGGGTGTTGGTTGTGACGGAGGACATCCTTCGTCCAGGGGTATATCTTTTCTCTTTCTTTGTCCTGGTTTGTCTTTTTATTTGATTTAGGCCGGTTGATTGGATTTTGTTTATGTCAGTTTGTTTTCATCATGTTCGTGTGTCGACTACTTGGCTCAGGGACTGGGTGGCCTCAACGATTTTCTACCTAAGGGACTGGGTTACATTTCCTTCTTGTCTTGTGTCGTATGCTACCTTGGGAGAGGGATTGGGATTTGGAAATAAAGGCTCCACAGTTCGTCGTTGGGGGAAGAGCACTCGCCATAGGTATGGGGGGTCTTATAGAGATAGATAAAGAGAGATGTTGTGATTATGGGATTCGAGTTGAGCCCCACTATTTTAGTTTTTTTCTGTTTTTCTTCTTCTTTTCCGAAAAAAATGTAATGACGCAAATGGAAATATATAAAAAAATGAATGAGATTTTTGTTTATTTATCTTTTCTTTAAATTGCAATAATCAACATAAACTTTTTACTTTGTTATTGAGACAGTAAAAAGGATGGGATATTATATTAAATTAAAAGAGAGAAGAGTGGAAATTGATAATATAGGAAGAAATAACTCGAGCTTTTTTGAAATAAGGATTTATTTTATTATATTTTTTTTAAAAAAAATTATCGATAGAATTTTCTAAAATAAGGTGTGTCGATTACAATACCCCTTGTCCTGCCTCTCGGCAGGTGAGTCCAGTCTAATCACCTTTTTCTACAGCTCTGAGGTACATGGTGGGGTAGGCATTTATTTGAGTTTTTAAGTATTTTTATTGGTTAGCCAATATTTTCATGTATAAAAGGGGGTAAGGTCGTGTGGTTTTCCACCCATTCACATTTTCTCTTATTTCTTGTTTATTTCTTGTCGTCTACCTCATTATTTCCTAGATGAACCTTTCCATGTGTGTAGAATTCTCTCCATATATGGACATGTTGGAATCTATGTGCCTGTACAATGTGGATTACAAAGGTTTTATCTTTTTACGGGTCTCTTTGTGGCTCAATCGGACCATCGACTGGAACATGCTGGTGGAGATAGCGCTTTAGCTTTGATGAGGTATGTCTGACCTATGAGGATTTTTCATCTAGGTTGGGGATTAATCCCAGAGTGGTGGTGGCTATGCCCAAATTCTCTCGGTCTCCTTAGATGTTGTTAGCAAAATTTCTCCACATCTCTCCTTTGGCGGCTCGACCATTGGTCATTGGGGGAATGATCTATTTCCCAGTTGTCATGTATTTTGTGCATTTGTGGGATTTCAACGATATGGTCCATCCCAGAGTTGTCACCCCAAGCCTAACTTCAAAGATACTATTGGTAAATGATATGCCAAAAGTTTGCCCTCCTACTCAGGGCCACTAACCTCGGCCTGTCTCCCATCTGAGTTGATAGGAAGCTTATAATAGCCATCAGAAATGTCATCTTCTTTAAGGTCAGCTCCTCATTGACCAATCTTGGCTAGCCAGTAACCGAGGCCAACAACATCTTATGAGCTCAATCTATTGCCAACATCGTACTCTGCCTCAGCTGACATTACATCCTTCCTCATTCCTAACCTTGGCCAGTCTCTCAGGCCGAGGTCATATCGATGATTGATAGGATAAAGCATTGTCAGACTTCCACAACCTCGTACTCAGACAGGACGAGGTTACGATAGATAATATCACAAGTCCAAGAACTCTCAAACACATGGAAGACTTGGAACACGTGAGAAAATCAGTTATACCCAAATCATTCCCCTCACGTGAAGGAATATTTGGTCATCATTCCTTACATGTGGCCCTCCAGGTTTCCATCTATGATTGTGTTTAATTCACAGATGCTCATGTCATGCTCGGGGAGTACACTACACCCTCAAGCACTATAAATACATATCTTCTCCTAACTTGGAGGGGGGGGTCCAAAAATACAACCCTATTAGAAACTCTGTTTGTATACACACTAGAGAGAAAAAGTGAGAGAATGTATCACAAGACATTAATGCCCTCATTTTAGTGATTCTTACTCACACACTCATAGTAGATGTAGGCCAGATTGGCTGAACAATTACATACTAGATGCTTTCTCTTGTGTTGCCATTGTTATTACAAGCTTGAGATTATCAACACCTCATCTGGTAGTACTATTTACGGCATCATCATTTTGGAATTGTCTGTGGGAACGAGAAGATATATCTCTTCCTTTTTGAAGCTTGGCCTCGCGAGAGACTTTGGTGATGCACCAGTCCTCCCCCATCACGTGGAGTTGTTTCACCACTGAAAGAGATCCTTAAAGATATCAAGATCTGTAGTGTTTTCATTTACATGTTCTCTAGTATTTTTCCATGGCACCAGAGTTATCTCCACTATCTCGTGTTGGAGGGCCCAGTTCCATCCAGGCACCACCCCAGTTCGAAATGGCTGAGGTGGAAGTAGCCTTAAAGTCCTTAGTTGCAACTCAACAAGCGATGCATGAGAAATTTTCCCAGCTAAGAGAGAACATAATAATGAGACAACCTGGGGTTTCAACGGAGATGATTACTCCTCCAACTGCTCAGCTAAATCATGAGGCCATGGGACCACCCAGCCACCGCGAATGGACCTACCTACTCCTCAGCAGAGGAGGGATGTTGTTGACCCTAGGAATTTATGCCAGGGGAGGCAAGGAAACCTTTTCCGTGAGGATAGGTATGATGACATTGAACCATAGGATGCTTCGGCAGGCTTTTAGGAGACGTATGTGATCTCAAATAACACACTGAGACCTATTCAGTATTGTAGGGGACTTCAGAGCCGAGGTCAGTGTGAAATATGAGGTTATGATGCATGCCAAAGAGGATCAGCTTTTGATCGGTTAAGTAGAGGGGTGGGCTTTAAAAGGCTCGGCCTAGTTAATGATCTAAGGTAAAGTCAGTCCAGATCAAGAAGTCTCACTGGCTCTATAAGAGAAGGATGTGATCGTCGTCTCCATAATGGTCGACCCCTACATGGCCAAGACTGTGGTCATGGGGACATCAACAGCCGACATTATGTAGGATATAGGGAACCCTGAGTTCACCCTTTGGAGGTGGCTAAGGACAACCTCGGCTAATCCGATGTTGCCAAACCATAGAACGACTGTATTCAAAGGCTAGAAAATAAAATTGGGGATCTCTAAAAAGCCGACACCCCCATGTAGAGGGGCTATAAAGAGAGTTCACCTTTTATGGCAAGGATTGTTAATTTTTGAACCCCGGGGAAATCCAAACCTCCCGTGGTAACACCTAAGTATGATGGAAGTACTAAACAAGTCCACCACATTGAGATGTATCAGTCTGTAGCTGACATCCATTCTATCTCTAATGAGATAAGGTGTTGAGCTTTCTCGAGTATTTTAATGGGGAAGCGCATGTATGGTTCACCTCTCTTCCCAAGAATTCCATAGTAAACACTAAACAGTTGGTTGAGCGGTTCATTCTTAAATTTTGTTTTGTGGTAAGACCTCAGAAGAAGACAACCCATCTCCTTTATGTCAACCAAGGCAAGAGTGAAATCCTCATAGAATGCATCGTGAGGTTCAACAAGGAAAAGTTAGAGGAAGAAGATTACGAAGAGAGTATATCCATGACAACTCTCATTGGGGTCTACAGAAGGGAAAGCTCTTATGGAAACTAGCCGAGGATCCTCCTATGTCAATGGAAGAATTGTTGGAAATAACTACAAAGGTCATGAACACAGATAAAGGTATGGTACAAAATACGAGGATGAAAAGGGGAGCAGCAGTGGAGGAAAATTTTAAAAGAAAAATAAAGACGGTAAGAAAAGGGCTGCAGACGACAAGTTTGCGGACTACACTCCTCTAACTGTAAGTTGTTAACACATCCTTAATGAAATAAATAATTATAGATCTCTGAGATGGACAGACAAGATGAGAACTCCTCCTCATAAGAGAAACAAAAACTTATGGTGTGAGTTTCATCAAGATCATGGCCATTTTACCAAGAAGTGTTTCTCTTTGAAGGATGAGATTGAAAATATGTTGAAGTCTTGAAAACTCAGAAAGTATGTGGATAGTAGAGCTTCTAAAGGGGAAAGAGATGACCCAAAAAAGAGAAGAAATGATAAATGCCGGGAAGACGCCCATTCCAGAAGATTTAATGCCTTAGATGATGATGATGATGACCCTGACCTCCCAACAAAGGATGACAATGTCCCAGTAAAGAGAGTCGGTATGATCTCTTTTAGTGTGAACACTATCCATGGAGAACTAGAAGGTGTGGATCAGAGGTAGTTGATCGAAAGGCTCATATGGTAGAGGCAAAAGTAGTGATAAAGGCCGAGGTTGTGAACTTGGCTTCTACAGAGGTTAAACTTGAGAAGAGAAAGAAGATAAATATGGACACCCTCATATTCGACTTCTCATGACTTGATTTCAAGGGTATATTACCTCCCCACGATGAACCTTTAGTCATCACCACAAGGGTGCATGGGTGTGAAGTTCAGAGGATCCTTATTGATGGGGGCAGTTCTACCAACATTATGTTTTGGCTCTATTTTAAAAGTTTGAGCCTAAGCACAGCTAGGCTTGTACCTTATCAACATCCCTTGATTGGCTTCAGCAGTGAGAAGGTCCATCCATTGGGTATATATGAGATGGATGAAAATGTCTTCTCGTCATATAACCCATTCATGGGACGAGTGTCCCAGAGGGATTTTGAGGTCATGCCTTCAACGGTCCACCAGATGCTAAAATTCCTGACCCCCTATGGGGTAGGGGAAGTGCAGGGTGACCAAACGTCGGCATGCGAATGCTACTTCAACTCTGTAGAAGAGAGAAAGAGGCTCATAAGAGGGCAACAACCACTTAAAAAATTTAGACTCTTGAACCTAGAGATGAAACGAAGCTTAAAAAGGGAGAGCTCGTGGAAGAGGTAGAATCCATCATCCTCAAAAAGGACAAGTTAGAAAAAGCCATCCAATTCGGCAGAGCCCTAAATTCTAAAATCAAGGAGGAACTAGTGAAGTTCTTAAGGAAGAGACAAAGTATTTTTGCCTGGAGCCATGAAGACGTGCCAGGCATTGATCCTAAAATTATATGTCATAAACGCAATATTGTAGAGGATGACAAGCCCATCAAGCAGAGAAAAAAGATATACTCAAGAGAAAAGTACGAAGTCATCAGAGACGAGGTTCAGGAGCTTGAAGAGGCAGAATTTATTAGATAAGTTATATACCCTTAGTGGATGTAGATAATGGGAAGTGGAGGATGTGTGTAGACTTCACCGATTTAAATAAGTCTTGCCGAAAGATAGTTTTCCCCTACCTCGTATAGATCAGATGGTGGATACCACAATAGGATATGAGCTCATGAGCTTCATGGACGCATATTTTTGGTATAATCAGATCTTTATGGTCTCGGCTGAATCAAAGAAGACAACCTTCAATACAGACAAAGGGACCTTTTGCTATAAGGTCATTCCCTTTGGTATAAAGAACGCAAGGGCTACATACCAACAACTTGTAAATAAGATGTTCGAGGAATAAATAGGACAATCCATGGAGGTTTATGTTGATGACATGCCGTTGAAGAGTCTGAAGGCTTACACTCATGTTTCCGACCTTGAAAGAACTTTTGATAACATGGACAAATACAAAATGAAGCTCAACCCGGCCAAATGTGTCTTTGGGGTCAGAGGTAGAAAGTTTTTGGGCTTCATCGTCAACTAAAGGGGGATAGAGGCTAACCTCGAGAAGATCAAGGCTTTGTTGGTAATGAAAACACCTAGAACCATCAAAGGCATTCAGAAGCTAACCAGACGAGTGGTTGCACTTAACAGGTTCGTCTCTAGATCTACAGATAAATGTCTTCCTTTTTTCTGAAATTCTTAGGAAAGCCTTCGAATAGAATGAGAATGTGACAAAGCTTCTAAGGAGATGAAGTCCTACCTAGGATCCCCTCTACTACTATCTTGGCCAATTCGAGGTGAGAATCTATATGTATATTTAGTTATCTCAAAGTCAGCCATCAATGCTGCTATAGTATGAGAAGGGGATGGAATGAAGAGACCAATGTACTTCAATTGCAAGGCACTCCAACGATCTGAGCAGAAATACCCCCGGATGGAGAAGTTATCATATGCTTTAATACATGCTTCGAGGAAAATGAATCCACACTTCCAGGCTCACTCCATGATTGTCCTCACCGATTCCCCACTCAAACAGGTCCTCCATAAGCCTAAGAATTCAGGAAGGCTAATGACCTAGGCAGTTGAGTTGGGGGAGTATGATGTTTTTTATCAACCTAGGGTTACCATCAAGGGGCAAGATCTTGTAGATTTTATGGCCGAGTTTACTTGGGATGAAGCCGAGATTGAGAAGAATCACGAGGCTGTAGATGATTTAGTACAGAGAAACATCGGCCAAACTTTGGATGAGGATGAGATAAGTACTGTCAGACAAAGAACTATTAACAATAAAGAAGAGAGATACCTCTTCAAGTCGAGGGCCCTATCAGAGGGTAACTTCCCTTCAGATAAAACCATCTGGAATCTCTTCATTGATGGGCCGTCCTGTGAAAGTGAAAGTGGAGTAGGGCTAATAGTATCATCACCAGATTGTATAAATATTGAGTAGGTGCTAAGTTTCAACTTTAAAGATTCCAACAATGAGTTACAGTATAAGGTATTAATAGTAGGCCTCTCTTTGGCAAAAGCCCTCAGTGTTGGCCAGCTCTTAGTCCACAGTGACTCAAGATTAGTCGTGAACAAAATCCTGGGCGTATATGAAGCCAAAGATGAATGGTAGGCTGGATAATTGAAGAGGGTGAGATCGATGCTAGAAATCTTTAAGGAAGTAAAGATGAAGAGTATACCTCGTCTAGACAATAGCCGAACTGATGCACTCTTGAGGTTGGCTTCATCAATAAGAACAGATATGATGAGAACAATGCCAATTGAGATTCTGCTAAAGCCAACCATTAAAGAGGACGAGGTTGTTAAACCTTGCTTAAATATGATCTTGGGGGCCTCATGGATGTACCCTCTTATCAAATACATCAGAGAGGAAGAACATTCAGAGTCAAAGTTAGAAGGGAGAAAGCTAAGGTTCAGAGCTGCAAAATTCTCTATTATAGGAGATGTATTATATAAATAGGGACTCTTTATCCCTCTTATCACATGTTTACACCTTCAGAGGTTCCACACATCTTGCACAATGTGCATGAGGGGTCTTCTTCAAGCAACATAGGAGGGAGGTCGTTGCCTAAGAGGATAATCACTCAGGGTACTGGTGGCCGACCTTGGACAAAGATGCAGCTGCTTATGTGAAGAAATGTGATAAGTGTTAGAGGTTATCCACCATTACCTATCATCCACACCAAACTATGACTTCTATAAGTTCCCCTTGGCCATTTTTATTATGGGACATTGATTTTTGAGGACCCTTGCCATGAGCTATAAACAACTCTCAGTTCTTAATAGTGGTAATTGAGTATTTCTCCAAATGGTTAGAGGCCGAGACCATGATCAAGATAAGTGAGGAGAAGACTTTTTTGTTTATCTGGAAGAACATCATATGAAGGTATGGAATTCCAAACAACCTCATCTTAGACAATGGAACCCAATTCAAGAATGTTTCCTTAGAAAATATTGCGAAAGAGTAGGGATCAAGCGGTCCTTCCCTTCTCCTGGCCGACCCCAGGAAAATGGTCAGACCGAGGTCACAAATCGAACAATCCTTGATGGGATAAAAAAAGGCTGGAAGAGGCCAAAGGGAGATGGATAAAGGAAGTATATGTTGTACTTTGGGCTTATAGGACGACGACGGGGACACATACAGGGGAAACACCATTTATGATAGTCTATGGCACAAAGGTTGTCATCCCAATAGAGATAAAGCTCCCCATTCATAAATTACAAATATATGACCCTTAGATGAATGGGCAAGATATAATACTTGATCTTGATTTGATTAAGGAAAGAAGAGAAGATGCAGAGATAAGAAAGGCAACCTATCAGCAGAGAACTACGTGTTTCTATAATTAAAGGGTAAAGTCAGGGCTGGTAGCTGTGGGAGATCTGGTCCTGAAGAAGACGTGGAAGAAAACCAATAAGATCCATCTCAACTGGCAGGGTCTTATAGGTCCATTGATGAGGTCATACCATGTACCTATTGGCTAGAAAATCTTGAAGGAGAGCCTTTCTCCAACCCATGGAATTCCGATCACTTAAAAAAATATTACTTATGATGTTGGAATTGTTCTCATCTTTTTGTAATACATGTATCAGTTTGTACAAAGAATGTTAATGAAAAGATAGCAATGTTGTGCTGATACTTTCACTACGATGTATATGTCTTTAACATCATTTATTTGGTGGGCATGAGGTGAAACATCATTAACTTGGTGACCACATACCTTTAACATCATTAATTTAGTGAATTGTGAGGTAAAACATCATTAACTTGGTGACCTTAGACCTTCAACATAACTTAGTTGATGAAAATATGGGGTGAAACATCCGTTACTTGGTGACCTCAAGCTTTCAACATCATTTAGTTGGTGAAAATATAAGGTGAAACATTAATAACCTGGTGACCTCAGACCATTCACATCATTTAGTTGGTGAAACTATGAGGAGAAACATCATTAACCTGGGTCCCACGAACCTTTAACATCATTAATATGGTGAATTATGAGGTGAAACATCATTAACTTGGTGACCTCACACCTTTAACATCATTTAGTTGGTGAAAATATGAGGTGAAACATCATTAATTTGGTAACCTCAGACCTTCAACATCATTTAGTTGCTGAAAATATGTGGTGAAACATCATTAACTTGGTGACCTAAGACCATTAACATCACTAATTTGGTGAATTATGAGGTAAAACATCATTAACTTGGTGACCTCACAACTTTAACATCATTAACTTTCTGAATTATGAGGTGAAACATCATTAAATTGGTGACCTAAGACCTTTAACACCATTTAGTTTGTGAATTGTATATGTCTTTTGTTACTTGCTTTTATTACCATTATCCAAATTTTGTGATATGGTGGATAAATGAAACATCACACACATGAAATAGCAAAGCAACAAGTGAAGGAAAGCAACACAAGTGAAGGAAACGGAATCGCATTCATTTGAAACAAAAAAGTATAACATGCCAAGGGAAGAGGCTGAAATCATTAAATAAAGTTATATAAAAATCTTCACAAAAGTTTATGCAAGCAGAAGAGACGCTCAGAGTTTAGCTTCACCCTCGGCTTCAGCTAACCTAGCAGTAGAAGGATTGTTTGATTCTAGGATTTGATTACTAACTTTAACCCCATCATCCTGATACCCTTTATCCTCAGTCTCAGACTCCTCAAGATGGCTCGTCTCTAGTGGGCCACCCTCTTCAACCTCCTACAGGGCCTTAGAAAGATGAGCATTTCCAAAGTCGAGGCTAATAAATTCCATGGCTGAAAAACTACCAAAACTTTTTTTATTCATGGAAGCCTATCGGATGGTTGCCTTTATGCCCCTCTCCAGATACTCAAGACTGAAGCTGACAAACTCATCCGAGACTTGGTACTCTTGGACGAATTTCTCTGAGGCATCCAGGACAGCCACATCAACCTTGAATTGAAGGCTCTTGTTATTTGACCCTCAGATCCTGGGAATGATCACTCTCCATCATAGAAATCTTACAAATATTTATCCTTCTGGCCTTGCTTCAAGTCATCAGTCTCCTTCCTGATGTTCACTTTGAGCTTCTCAGCGTCCTCTCCTTTCTAAATCAGAGGCAACCTCTTTAGAATATCAAGCCAAGCAGTGGAGAGAAATAGCACCCTGCAAAAAAGAGACCAGACACATTGGTAAGAATTACTGGCTAAACTCAGAGAGAACACTTGAAGAAAAAATGGAAATAAATACCTTAACGACCCTATGAATAGCAAACTCGGCCAGCACAGGTACATCTAGTGATTGTAGGAAGTGTTTGTCATCTGGGATAACCATTTGGCCGAGGGCATCCCAATCCTTAATACTGTGACCGATGATGCTATCGCCGATCTTCAAAGCAGAGAGACAAGAAGCCAGAGCCTCATCAGTAGAAATGAGGATGCCACGATCCATGGCTGGAGTTTTATGAGGTCTCGTATGAGGAGGATTGACCATAGCCTTTGTCTTCTTAGTTACGTTAACAGGAGCTTTCCCGTTCTTTGTGTAGGAAGGGGGTGGTAGCACAGTCTTGCTACCACGCTTCTTTTGCGGTTTTATGATTCTTGGAGAATATATATTCCAAAGATCTTCAGAAAGGCCCTCTGGTCTCTCAGCAAAAATACAAATATCAGAGTCAGAAGATCAGTCGAACTTAGTGCAAAAATTTTTGTTCTAGAATACTTAGAAAGCTGATCCAATGGGCCACTCTCAAGAACTTTCTGGGACAAATAGTAAGGGGTCATCAGATGCTTATATTTGATGAGGTTGCCATCTTCACCCTGACTACAAAGGTCCTCAATGCATTTATGGTTCTCCTGTCTCGATCCAGGATTGGTCTTGGCTGAGATAGAAACCTTATCCCACCTATGAGGAGTCCTTGGAATAGACGTTCCACCAGTGTCATTATGGCCAAACTTCTAAGACCCTGAGGTAAAGAAGAATCGAGGCTTCTAATTGTGGTTAGAGGTTTAGGTCACCAATTACATCTTCTACTCAGACTTCCTGGCTACGAAGTGGTATTATCAAAGATGATTTTTAGCGGACGAGGGTATGTAGCAAGCTAAGAATACCCTAACTAAAAGGTCGGTATGATGAACCACCTTCCAAAGAACGATGGCCCCAACCAAGACCCTCCAAGCGTTGGGGAAAAGTTAAAATGGAGAAGGTTGATATGAGAGAGGACATCTCGGATAATAGGGTGGATTGGAACACAAAAGATGAGTTTGAACATCTTGTCATTGATGCAAAGCTCTCTTTCTTGCCCGTCGAAGTCCCTCTCATCCTCCAGGGTTTTCTTTAAAGTAATGGATAAAGGAATGGGATACAGATGTGTGAAGATAATAATTTCATACTCAGTGACAAAAGTATCAAGACTATCAACCTTAGAAGTGTCAATTAAACTCCCCTCATTATCATCATTGTACCCCTCAGCGGTCTGAGGATGGGCCTCAGAGGGGGATCCTGGAAAAGATATTGAAGGAGTTGCCTTAATAGGGGCATGGAAAGTTACACTAGGTTCTAAGATCTCTATGGAGGGAGACCTATGAGAGGTGATAGTGACTTGATGAAATGAGGAACGACCATAAACATTCTCTTCTTCAGATATTCCACTTCCCGTGGGAGAGCAATCCATAGCCTCTTGGAAAGAGTCGATGGACTCAGCAGCCTCAGAGGTGCATATAGGGTCTGAAGAAGCTGATTCAGACATTGTCTCAGGAACCTCAGGAACTTCAGTAGGTTCAGTAGGCTTAGGCTCTATGACCTTTAAAGGTGGAGGAAAGATGGGTATGAGGGGAAAGGCCTCATCCCTAGGAGCTTCTGCTTGGGCTAACTCTATCTGTCTAATCTTCTCAAAAGTCTTCTCGCATAGAGTTGGAAACTCTCCAACAAGGTTATACAAAGGACTAAGCATATGGGGATGACACTACACTTATGGGAAAAAATAAAACTGCAAAGATTACACAACTTATGCTACCTAAACTAAAGACCAAAGGTTAGAAATTGAAAGGTTCCAAATAAGAACACCAAGAACACTCTAAGATGGGTCACCAAATAAGATCACCGAAAGGTCATAGGAGGGAAAAAAATAATAGGTTTTGGTTAAAATAACCTCAAAGTAGCCTAGAATAGCTCCAAAAAACCTAACCCTACCAACCCTAGCCTAATAACTGCCAGACAGTGGTGGTTTTGCTAGCCGAAAAAATAAAAAAAAACAATAAAAATGAACCAATGTGCAAATATACCCAAAAAGGGGAGACCAAGGGTCAAAGGAGTTTACCTGAGCAATGAAGAGCGAAAAGCAAAGGCTTATATGACCAAGATGCGGAGGAAACCAAAGAAGTGATCAAGTTTTGGCTATGGAGGGTTTGTAACGTCTTTGCAGCAAAGAAAGCCTTGGCGGGAGAAGTGTGGATAAGAAAGAGAAATAAGGAAAGAGAAAGATATTTTAAACCTTCTCAATGATGGGGCGCGATTTCCAATACCCTCATCATTACCCTAGGAAACCTAAAAGGTGCCGCCAAAACTGTCATATGTTGGGGAAAACTCTGGTCACTTTCGTGAATGACATGTGTCCAAGGAGCCACTACAAACCCAAAGACATCAAAATGTCCCTTCATCAACCTGACTCTTATACCCCTCAGTCACCTACTCACATAGAAGACTAAGGTCTAGGGGTGATTGATATGCCCAAAGTGTACCCTCGTACTCAGGGTCACTAACCTCATCTTGTCTCACAACCAAGTTCACATGAAGCTTACAACAACCATCAAAAAGGTCGGCTTTTGCAACGTCATCTCCTCATTGACCAACTTCGGCTAGCTAGTAGCCGAGGCCAACAACATCTTATAAGCTCAAGCTATTTCCATCCTCATACTCTGCCTCAGAAGACATTACATCCTACCTCATGCCTAGCCTCGGCCTGTCTCTCAGGCCGAGGTCATGCTGATGATTGACAGAAAAAAGCACTATCAGACTTCCATAACCTCATACTCAGTCAGGACGAGGTTACGATAGATAATATCATAAGTCCGAGCATGCACAAGCACATAAAAGACTTGGAAGACGCGAGAAAATTTGTTATAGCCAAATCATTACCCTCACTCCTTGCATGTTCATGACAAGCTCGGGGGGTACACTACACCCCTAAGCAGTATAAATACATATCTTCTCCTACCTTGGAGGGGGATCTAAAAATACAACCCTAGTAGAAACTCTATTTGTATACACAATAGAGAGAGAAAGTGAGATTATATGATAGGCCATTAGTGCCCTCATTTTAGTGATTCTTACTCACACACTCACAGTGGATGTAGGACAGATTAGTTGAACACCATATATACTAGCATATCTCATCTTCTCCTCATCATCTTATACAAGATGCTTACTCTTGTGTTGCGATTGTTATTACTAGTTTGAGCTTATCAACACCTCATCTGGTGGTGTTGTCTCCAGTATCATCAGTGATCGAAGACCTGATAGAGGACCCTAAAATATCTATCATTACACCATGCATGTCATATCGTCGCATTCCTACAGTGGTTATACTAGCAGAGACCCTGAATGACCTAAGTGTTTGGCGAGATGTCCGGTTTGATTTTCTAAGAGGAAGTTCGATTATGTTATTCGTGTGGCTCACTATGAGATTCTATTTTTCGATCCACCTAAATTCCCTTACTATCTATGCCTAATTTCTTTATTCTTTATTTTTACAAATTTGGCCCAACCATAGGGAACTTGGTAAACTGGTTCGTGGAGCACAAAGCTCGATGTCTGCCCCGGTCGCCACCTTAGTGGGGGCGTTTTAGCCCATTCTAGGACTGTGGGTATACTGGTACCTTTGGTTAGCTGGACTTTGGTAGAGCTAATTTTGTTTCCCCTGGCGGCTCCCAAGTCAATACAGTTGGGGGAAAATTGTATCTCCCTATGCCCTGGATTTCTCTCCTATAGAGGATTTGACTAAATCCTTACGCGAGCCATTGGGTTCTCTATGAGAGAATCATCATACGTCAACCCGTACTTGTCAATTTGTTGGTAAGGTTTTGCATATTTCTGGTGATTATCTGAAATGGCAAGGGAAGTGGGTAGTGATAAAGATTTTGTTAGAGGAGATTGGACAAAGATGGTTTGTCTTGTTGAATACTATGAAGGGGGGCAATAATTTTCTCTAGTATGGTTAGGTCATATCGTTATATAGAGCATCTTCTGAATACCAACCAGTCAGGGGAAGTTTAGGGGACTCTAGGAGCAAAATATGATGGGGTTGGGTCTTCTGGCAGCTACAAATAGGATCTTTGTGAAGCTGGTGTTCATTTTTTCTGAAACTTTTATGATTGAGATGAGTTTGGTTTGTTTTGGGTTTGTGGGAATAATTTTTGGAATGTTTGGTCAGGTTTATTTTAGGGATAGTTTTTTTTGGTTTGTTCTAGGACAATTTGGTTAGCGGGATGTGGGGGTGGGGGTGGGTGGGTAGTTATTTTAATCCGTACGCTGAATTAAATATACTAATGTGGCTCTTGATGACTTTTACATTTGAATTATCTATACCAATCGCTAAGGCATACATAATCCTTTTGTTCATGTACATGATAAAATGAATTGTTATTCTCAAAAGTAATGAAATAATAGGATTTTGTGGGAAAGGGGGATTATGCCCATGTAAAGCGTATGAGCTACCGATGTAACTCTAGGGGATTTGAAAATTTTATGAGTATCATTTTCAGAGAAAAAAGTTTTTTTGAGGATCAGGGCCCATATAGTTCTTAGTAGATAGAAATGAGGAACTTTTATAGAATAGAAGGGAGATGAGAGGAGTCGTAGCTCATCGAGGTTTTGGATTAAGGGTGGAATCTCTTAAGTTTGTCCTGGTTGACTGCACGTTCCATCTTTTATCCATCAAGGTCTGTGAGCATAGTGGTGCCATCTGACATGATCTTCCTCACGATGTAGGGGCCACTTAAGTTTGGCTTTAATTTCCCAAAGGGTTCCCAAATGGGTTCTATGATTTCTTCGAGGGCCAAGTATCCTTCTTGAAAACCATGGTCCTTGTATTTTTGGTTGAACAATAGTGGTATCCGGAATTGGTAACCTTGTATATGATATACATCCTTTAACCTCCTTTAATTTAAGAGTACCAACTTGATAAAATAACTCTAATGCCAGTCTTCCTCTCCCACCTTGCTCATAAGCATAATACGTAATGAAGGTATTTATAGTTCAAGGGGTAGGATTGCTTCCATGTCGAATATTAGAGAGTAAGGGTTAGCCCAAGTAGATGCCCAGACTGAAGCACGGTATTCCCAGAAGATGTAAGGGATCCGATCACCCCAATCTCGAAAAATCTTTGTCATCTTACTGATGATTAATTTGAGGTTATTGTTGGATACCTCAACTGCACTTGTGGTTTATGGTCTTTAAGGAGAAAATTTGTATCTACGAATCCCGTAGTCATTCACTAATTTGTGACTTCTTCCTTGAAATGTAACCTGTTATTTGATACTAACTCATGGGGAACCCCATATTGGCAGATGATGTTCTTATGGATGAACTTGGATACCTTTTTGGTATTCAGCACCGCATAAGACTTATCTTTGACCCATTTAGTGAAGTAATCAATGGCAACCAGGATGAACTCGTGCCCATTGGAAGCTTTGTGTGTGACTTTACCTCTGATATTAATGCCCTAAGTAGAGAACGGCCAGGGATAAGTCATGTTGTATAATTATCGAGGAGGTAAATGCCGGAGATTGGCAAACTGTTGTCATTGAAGGCATCTTCGAACATATGCGATGCAATACTGAACCATAGTGGTCTAAGACTACCCCTGTTGGATAATCTTCTTAGTGACCATATGGACATTCGTGAGGTCCTCATTCCCCGCTGTGTATTTTTTGCATCACTTCTTCAATGCCAGACCCTGTGATGCAGTGCAAATGGGTTCCATCAAAGTTTCTCTTTAACAACGTTTTATCAAAAATAATGTATTGAGCTGCCAATTTGTGAAGGGTTGCTCGGTTTTTCTTGTTGGCATCTTTGGGGTACCTATCGTGCTTAAGGAGGTGCTAAATAACGTAATACCATCACTCAACCATATTGAAATACTCTTTTATGATGAGAAAAATATGGTATCCGTGGATCAGTTTATCTTATTTATAGACTATGAAGGGGGCCATCAGTATTCCCTTGAGCATGTCGACCATGGAGACAAAAGTAGCAATGGCATCTTCCAAGTTGTTCCATGCTTGGGGAAAGTAGTGGAAGGTGATATCTCATAACTATGAGGCTAACTCTTCTTGGTGGATGTGGAAGGGTGAGATTTTTTTAACTTTGGCTTTCCATCTTCTAAGGACATGGTTGATGATGAGGGAGGAGTCCCCGTAGACATCTAGGCACTTGAACCTTTCTTGAGAGATAATTTAATGCCTACGGGGCACGCCTCATATTCAGTCATATTATTGGTGCATGGAAAATACAACTTAATGGAAATGGGATTCTGAGAGTCATCAGGAGCAATCAGGATTATCCAAATGTCGTATTTTTTTGTTGGTAGTGCCATCAAAGAACATTTGCCATCGAAGGTCTTCCCGAGAGGTGAAAAGTATATCTTGATTTGAGCATTCGGAGATCCAAATGTCTACTTCTTCGATAGGGTAGTCAATAAGGTAGTCAGAGATGGCTTTTCCTTTCATGAATTTCTTTGTGACAAACACAATATCGAACTCGATTACCAGCATCAACCATTAAGTCATTCAGCTAGATAACAAAGATTTCTTGAGAAGGTATTTCATAGGACACAATCGGGACACAAGTCTAATGGGGAAAATGAGCATTTAGTCCCGTAATTTTTGAGTGACTAGACCAGGGGACACATGCGTTCTCCACGGTAGTGTAGTTGACTTCATACCCGACCAATTTAAAATTAGAGTAGTAAATGGCAAATTCTTTGCGAGATTACTCAATATATTGGGATAGAAATGGCCCAGTTGTGGTGTTTGTTACGATTAAATACAAAAGTAGAGGGAGACCAGGATTATGGTTGATAACTTGGGACGCATGGAGTAAAGGCCTTTTTCAGGATTATGGGTTCAAGTATCCCCTGTTGTCGTCTTCCTAGACCTAATCCGGGCATGAAGTTCATATTCTTGAACATCTATATTACATTGACATTGTCATGAGGGTTGTGCTCTAGATAGACTCAGTCTTTGAAATCAGGCCCTGCTGAGAGTTGAAGTGGTTCGATTAAAAAGTCAGAAAGAAATATGTCATTTACCCCATGATGTATTTCTAGTATCGAATAATCGGTGCTTATGTTGTTAGTATTATTATCGTCGCCCAATATGGTGATAATTTTCCCCATGGCTAAAAACTTTAGTTTTTTGTGGAGAGAGGAAGATACCCCCTTAATGATGTAAATCCATGGACGACCAAATAATAGGTTGAAACAAGAGGGTGTGTTGATAACTTGGAACATGGTAATGTTATGGATAGGGATATCCCCCATTATGAGTGTTATGGATCCCATCACCTCTCGATGAGTGTTGTCATAGGCACACACTGCGACAGAAGTTGGAGAAAGGTCACTTACTTTCAAACTCGAGAAGTTTAATGTTCTTAATGAGCAAACATTGAGTGTTGATTCGTTGTCGATGAGTGAGATTAGTAGAATCTTCCCATCACCTCAATGGAGATGTTAAGAGCATAGTTATGATTAGGACTAATATTTGGGATTTCTACTTTAGAGAATGAAAGCAATCTGATGGAGGTTAAGGACTCGACAAGGTTCACAACTTCTTGTAGAGTGGTGGAAGTAGGTAGTGTGTGCCTGATATTCAATTTAATAAAAGATTTTTGATGTAGCTAGGAAGACATGAAGACTCCCCACAAGGTGATGTTGTCCTAAGCTTTCTTGAGCTAGTCGACGATCTTGCTTTCCTCAAGGGTCATTTTTGGCATGGGGAGTTTCTCGATAACTCCTTTTGCTTTAATATATCCCTGGGATTGAGGATTCAGACTCTGGTAATGTCTCCCAGATCTTTTCATATGGTTCACAGAGGAGGGGAAGAAGAAAAACCCTATTTTTTCATCTATTGGAGATATATGACCACTTTGTTGATTTCCCCTAGAAGATCTTAAAAAGATATCATCCCACACATATTGATTACTGGAACAACATGTATATGTCTTGGTTATTCCTCTAAGCTATCAAACTTGTCCCCCCCCCCCCCCATCCAGTGGAAATGATGTCGTCTTGACATAAGAAGTCAATGCATTTTACAACCTCAACGGCCTCGTCATATTAATCATCCCACTCAACGTGGATGGGTAAAAGTAAAGGGGCTAGTAGCCCTTGTAGTTTGAAGTCATAGATTAACTCAGATATATTGAAAATCTCATTAGTTTATTGGAACAAGCCTGCCATAATATATATTGCATAATCTAAACAAACTTCGTCAATGAGTACCACCCAATTATCTAACTCTCGAGTCGACTTACGAGCTTCCACGAATAGGATGCCAAAGTTTTGATAGTCAGGGCAATTTCATCCCAAACTCTAGAAGTTGGTTCAGAACTATTGGTAATTTCACATATTTCCCTTCGGATCGGGTACGACTAATAATACACGCTCTTGTGAGAAGCAACAGATCTTTGTCAGTCAAAAAGGTAGGGTGTAGGAGAAAATATCTATAGACTTTAAGGGCTTTAGATAAAAATATGGGTATGATGGGTGCTTTACTCGGTACAATAAGGGTAGATGGACCGAATTCTGGATCATTTTATAGGAAGATGGAATTTGTATTGTTTATAAGTGGATTGTGAGTGGTGCTGGGTTTGGGATTGGATGGTGGGGTGATGTCACCTCGATCAATTAAACCTTGTATTGCATTCCGAATATGGAAGCATTAATCAGTGGTATGGCCGACCGTTTGGTGCAAATCACAATGGGCATCAAGTTTGAAATGTTTATCAAGTGGGTTTGGTAGTGGATGAGGGTCCAAATGTTTGATGAGGTTTCGGCTCACCAAGTCTTATTAGACTTTAGAGAGAGGAGCATGGATATCAATGTGTTATTTTTTAAGTGGACTAGCATGGCATTCTGACACCCAAGAGGGAGTAGGCTATGAGATGTTATTGATGGCCGAGACTGTAGTAGGCTTCTTATATTTTCTTTGAGTGAACAATCCGGATACTTATTTTGGCTCGACTTTTGTCTTGGAAATACTTTGTTCAATATCCAAATCGTCTTCCCGTATATCTCATAAGTGTAGATAATACTATCTTCTCACGTCGCTCGCACATGTGGTAGGATGTTTTTCTTTAAAATACCAAGTTTCCCCTCTTTGGAGGATCGACTGGTCATTGTGGCCCCTTCCCCCTCCGCCTTGCTATGAAATTTTGGATAGTTTCTCTACGGTTTTGGTTGAGAATTTCTAGATTATGGAGTGTAATTTCCAACTCCTCGTTGTATTAGTACTGTGACAGGAATTCATGGGAAACATCCTCCCAACTGCGAATTTGCGATTCGAGAGTATAGAAATCAACGAAGTGTGTTGTCTTTTAAAGTCTATGGGAATATCTGGGCCATTGTTTCCTCGAAGGCGCCTATAATTTCCATGGATTTGTGGTATCCTTAAAAATGAAAAATTGGGGGTCGTTGCCCTTAAACTTCTCAATGTTCGGCATCTTGAACTTTTCCAACAACCTTGCTTAAGGGTAAGAAGACATATAGGTGTAATACAAGTAGTTTTTGGAGATTTAGACTTGGTCAAACTTCTTCGTTAATATTTTAAGGTCCTCCTTGACCTTATTTGACTCTTCTTCCTTTAGGTCGACTGGTACTGGTAAGTTAGCCCCTAGATGTGTATAATTCGGCATAAGGAGATGAGCAGGTGGTGGACTATTAGTAGGAGGGTCACGTGGAGTGTCCTGATATTCTTCCGAACCCCAGTTAGGCTCATATGCGGGTTGACCATTTTCACATGGGAAGATGACCTCTAGATCCTTGGGAATTAGGACCCAACTTCATTTTCCATCTCTTGAACCTTGGACTGAAGGTTGTCAATCTTGATGTTAAACGGGTATGCGATCGACCTATGGAGAAAATTGATTTGAATTTATTTTTAAAATAGAAAAGGAAGAATTATTTTCACTGGAAAAGAGGAAAATGTTTTTGACATTTATTTCTTTGGAAAAAGGATGAAAAAATGTTTTTAGAAGCTTTTTGATAAAAAGAGGGAAAAATATTTTTGACTTATATAACAAATGGAAGAAAATGTATTTGTATTTTAATTTTTTGAGAAAGGATGAAAGAAAGGATCGAGGAAAGAATATCAATATGATTATTATTATGTCTTCACTTGTATTAGTTTTTACCTAAATGCAAAAAGAAATGTCGAACGGGACCCGAGCCTAAGAAAATTAGGTTTGAAAAATATATTAAACATGGCCTAACTCATTGCCAAGCTTATGGACAAGGTCCCGTTTTGAAAAAAGACTAAATTTCTCAAAAATTTGGGCGGCATGCCGACCTGGCATTTCATCAAAGTTTCATTTCGTAATCGGTAAACAAAAAATGAGTGCCCCAGGTTTGACACGTATATAAGGGTAAGCATTTATTGGGTTAGTGGAAAGGTTTCCCCTTTGTAATGAATTCCACGATATATGTCTTGATTTGGAGGTCAATTGGTATGTGTGGACATGCCATTTTATATACCTGAGTGTATCTGAATTTCCTCACTATATACCTCGTGGTAACTATACGTATGAGAGGGAATTCGATATACTCAACATACATAAATGAATTCCCTGTTATGTACTTCTGGTCATGAGTTCGGTCAAAAGGTACGATATGGGGGGAACCATTCAATATACGTCGAAGGTACTGGGCCAATAGAAGGTGAGAGTTATATTGCTTAGGCTAAATAAGCCATGTCGGACCAGCGCCTATCACAAACTAACCCCCAAGTACAGGATAATATTTGGTCAATATAGCAATGCTCTTGTGATGTAACGTGCGAGATGCATGATTCTTCATTAGTATATGATGGAGGGAGTATTTTATGATGAGCATTATATTAAAAAGGAATAATGTACAAGTATCATGAAAAGTGAATCTATAATTGGTCATGAATATTACACTAAGCATGGATAGGTGATAGTGAGTGATGTGTGAATATCTATAAGTGAGTGTGTGGTAGTGAATCTAAGAATGGATCAAGTACAAGTGAGGTGTGATAAGTATAAGTGAATATGGATATATATAAGCGTGATAAGAGGAGGTATGTGCTAGTGAAACTTAAATATGGATATTTTAAGTGGTGGGTGAAACATGTGAATATAAGTGACCTTATATACAAGTGTAGGTAGTGTGACGTGCACATGGAGAGTATTTATAAGTGTCTGATGTAAAAAGTGAATGAGATGTCATATAAACATTAAGTATATATATAAAAGAAGTAATAGAGGATAAAAGAGAACATACAGGTAGGTGCATATGCAAACAAGAAGAAAATGATAACACCCATGCAAATAGAGTCTAGTCCTTGATACATCACGAATATTGCATATTTTCACCCTTTATCTTTATGCATTCTAGAACTTTTACATTCTTAATGTCTATACTTATGCTCATTAACCAGACAACCTATAATTTGGACATATATATGTTTTGCAGGGGTTAATTATGCTTTTGTAGGTATTGGAACACTAAAAGTGAGGTTGGTTGCATTTGGCGAAGTTTCGTCGTCGAAATCTACTTCAAGGGAAATATGATATTTTCAAACTCACTATTTTGTATGTAATGAAGTTACCAACTTGTATTTCATCAAATTATGTTTCTGTGGCCACTAACCATACGTCATTCTGACCCCGAATGAGGAAGTTATGTCTGTTTACGAAAGGTTTTATTGTTTTCTTCTACTTTAAGGGAATTTTGATAATTCATACTTCATAATTTGGAAGGTTTCAAAGCATAATCATATATATAATTTAATTAGCTTCAAGGAGGTTTCAACCACGCATTATTTCGATTTTGTATGAGGGAGTTACGGTGATTTCCGTACAACGTGTCAAAATTGGTTCGGAGAGGAAAATGGGTTTGTCATGCAAATCCCAAAATCGTGGTCGACTGTTCCCAAACATGAGGTCCATCGGGCCCATCAGACATAGATGAAAATTGATCTATTTTGGGTGTTTTGGCTTGGTTTTGTTGGAGGTTTGTTTTGGGGTATAAATAGAGTGTTGGGGGATTTTCTTTTGGGAGATATATTTCATTTTAGGTTAGAGAACTATGGGGATATTTGTGGAGTGCCCCTCTCCTCCATTTTCTTTGGTGTATCCATTTAATGTAAGATCCTATTAATATTCATTGTCTCTTTTCTTTTGTTGATTCTTTATGCCATATTTTTTCTTGCTTTCCATTTATTTCCTTGCCTAGTAAATTTGTAGTGTTAATTTAATTAGTTATTTTAATTAATTAGTTTCTTTAATTAATGTCATTTATTATGTGTATTGGCTAATTTAGTCTAGGTTGTGTCGGATTGAACTCACTTATGGGTTGACGGGTTTCTTTGCTTTGGTGATGGAATTTTACATGTTTATTTCGAGTGGGTTGTCCTAGTTATTACGCTTAGGATATTTAACGGGGGTATATCATGTATGCCCCGTATTTACGACCTTGCGTGCGTAATTTTCGGGGTATTTCTAATGCAAAAATATTATTAGACTTTTATGCAGATTTAGGACTATGACAACTCTGGATGTAATTAACTGTCGAAACGAGACTCAAAATTAATAACTCGTCGACCCATGTAACCATTTTATACTAATTAACTCTAGGTGAGGGATATCAGATTCAACCTATAGTTTTTATTCTCTTTGTTAATTTCAGTTTAAATACACTGGCCTAGCATAATATTTTCCTTTATTTATCTTTTATTTTGTTTGCAATTATCTTTTATACTTTTATTTTAGGAATATTAAACCATTTAAATTGTAGCAAATTGTCTTTATGGATTCTATACCCGGACTAGACGCTATACTCCCTTAAAAGAGTGTAGTCATAGTTTAGGTTTTTGTATAGAGTTAGTGAGCCGAACAATATAACAAACGATCGGTACGCATGTGATGCTCGCGCCGCGGCAAAACCTAGTCTATCAAATGGAGCCATTGCTGGGAATGAGTTTGTTTTGGAATTTATTTGATTTAGTATTTCATTGTATTTTTTGTCTATTTGTATTTTTTACGTAACATTTTTGTAGGACTTCTACATTTGAGCGCTAAGAAACGGTTGAATTTTCCCGTGTGCATCACTGTGTGGATTTTTCCACTTCAAGAAATTTTTTGGTAAGCATGTCTTAATCTATTACTTTCGGTAATCATTATGATAATTCTCAAAATCCTCGCAAACCTATGACTTTGGGTCAATAGTTAGAGTCCCAAAAAATTGCAAATTCAAAAATGACTTTCGACGAGTATTACCAAAGTCGGGCTTTGGAGTGCATGTATTTTGAGGATGATGATAACGATTTATGGCCACTAATTCCTTATAATAGGAATTTTGAAACTAAAAACTATAACTTATAAAACTCTTATAATAATGAGTTTGACTATTGTTCCGATAATAATTTTCAATCTTCTCATTTCCAAGAATACTCACCTCGGCCTATGACTTTCGACGAGGGTTTGCTCATTCTGGAGAATAATAGGTATGAAGACTATTATTAGGAAGACAATCGTTTGAGGGAACATGAATTGGATTTATTATTTGAATCCGAAGATGATTTTTCTTCCTAAACTTTTGAAGTCGAGGAATGTTTTGAACCAAATAAGGATTTTATTCCTACTTTAGAACAAACCATTCTTGACTTGGCCCCTGATTTAACAGAGAATGAAACTGAGGATGAAATGAATGTAGTATCCATTTGCAATGAAATGATTTCATCTTTGGATCCCAAGGAAGAAAGTTTCATTGAAAATGATCCTATCTCCTTTGAAATTCCAACTTTTAGTGATGATAAGTCATCTCTTAAGTTTGAATTTCTTTCCTCCCCCCATTCCAACTTTGAGTGATGTTAACTCATCACCTGATGAATTGGAGCCCATCATTAAAAAGTTTAACCCATTCACTGATGAGGAGTACTTGATTGAGTTGCTTTCTATGAAGGCATCTTTGCCTCCATGTGCGCTACCTTCCACTCCATTTGCTAAATCTTTGGGAGATGATTCAATTTTTCTTATCCCCGTGTGTATTTGTCACCCGTATTATCCAAATCCCCGATCCTCCCGCCAAAATTTTTAATTGGGGATGGTTCATTTCTTACGCCTTACACATCCCTTCCATTGTTCAAATGGAATTCCTATTTTTCGGGAGGCATGCATGAATGGGAGGGTCCCCCGTGGATCTTTCAAAGTAAAATCCTTTTTTGGGTGGACCCTCAAAAATTTTAACTTCTAGTGTATGGTTAGTTAGAAGTTAAAATTTTATCTTGTACGTAGTTAGTTTTATTTTCCTTATTTTTATTTTTTCTTACTTTTTGTTTAGTGTAATTAGTTAAAATTTTATTTCTTCTTTTTGTTATGCTTTGGTACTAACATGTTTTGTAGAATCACAGGACTTGTACTTTCAGGATATCACTCTATTGTGGGTAATATCGCTATTTTCCTCTTTTTAACTTGGTTCTTAATTTACATTGAGGACAATGTCAGGTTTTAAGTTAGGGGTGTGGGATATTCTATCCATTCATTGGTAGTTTCTTTGATTTGATTATATGTTCTTCCCAAGCATTCTTTTCTTGTGAAAATTAAATATTTTCAAAAATATTTTCTTTCTTTTTTTTCTCCTTCGTTGGGCATTTTTCCTTTGTTTCCGATGATAAATTTTAATAATTTCCCGATCCAAAAGACAACTCAATGATGCATGGTCTCGATTTTAGTAGTTATTAGACTTTAATCCTCAATCATTAATATTGTGAATAAGTTCATGCATTAAACTTTAATACCACGAGCGCATGCACTTTTCTTGTTTTATTGATTTGGTTTAAAAAATTTATAACTTGCTAATCTTTTATTGCATTGTATATACTTACACCGAGTAAGCTTTGTACCTTTCGTCATTAATGAGTGTTAAACATTATTCTTTCCTCTTTGAAAATGTTACAGTAGTTGGTAATCTCTCTATTCTTTCATTTGATCGTTCATTAATTCAGTTCATGTCATAAATGTATTACTTGAGCATGATTTTCATATATTGTTTTGACTCCAGAATTTCATACACTTTAGGAAATGATCATAGTTAACCTTTGTTATATCACCCATATTTTCCTTGACCTCACCTTATATGTTTACCCTCGTCAACCCCTTTGAGCCTTAATATAGCCTTTCGTTTCATAGCCCAAAATCACATAACCAACTCCATATAGCAATTTTAAACCATACATATTACCATCCACGCCTTTGTTTGGAATGTTTCTTGGGATTGAATGATGTTGAGTAGTGTGGTTGCAATTTTATCATGATAAGAGTTAGAAAATAAAAGAAAGAGATGTGAAAAAGAAAAAGAAAAAGAAGAAAAAGAAGAAAAAGAAGAAAAGAAAAGAAAAGAAAGAGAAGTTTGTATATGTTGTGTATAGTGTTCAGTAAGCTTTGATTGCTCTCCCCATTTGCATATCTATCGCCTTTTATGGAAGTTGTTTGTCCAATTTTTGATATTGCCCGCATTCTTCCCATTATTCTAAGTTTTCATTTCGAACACTTTGAATCTGTACATACATATCCTTCATTTCAGACCCTAGCCAAACCTACATTATAACCCTATCAAGTCCCATGTGATCTTAAGGTGCATTTAATTTAAAAGTTATAATAGTTTTTTTAATATGTGAAAATGAATTTTGCCTCCTTTAATGAGCGGTATGTTTCATTGAGATTACAATTTTTCATTTTATATACATCGTTCTTCATTTGTGACATGTGTGTGGCGTAGTTTCCATTTACATTTAATCTTTATGCTCGCATGTTCCGTGTGTTAACTCCCTGTTTCGAGTGAATTCACTTGATGAGTGTGATGCCCGCGAGGATTGAATATATGCTTTCTTTTATTTTGTATCCAATTTATTTAAGTTTTTGCCAAATCACACTTTGCATGTGCTCGCTCCCCTCCCACATTTTACGGTTTCAATTTAATGAAGTTCATTCTATAATGTTAATAATACGGACTTTTGTGTGAATTTATTCACTTTGCTAATAATGTGTATAAAATATTTTTCACTACTGTTGGGTGTGACACATGTGATTGGTCATATTTTGTGGAAACCATATGATGTTTGTGGGTTTCATCCCTGAAAATCCATCACGAGTCGACACTCGTCCACAAGGGTAACCTAGGGGTTTAACGGATTATTACACATACTAAATGCAATCTTGTTCCCTACGAAAGTGGTAATTATTTTTCGATGCATATATACATTTTGTGTCGAGCCCCGACTTATAAGTAGGTTAAAATCATCTGTTTATTTAGAGATAAATTCCTTTAAACAAAACTTTATTAGTAATCTTTCGCAAAATAACATGGGATTTTTTTGTTCTTTTCAAAGGCATGTTTAGATGAAAACATAACTACATGTACATATATAAAAGTTCATTTGTTTAACATTAACAAAAAAACCTTGTTGATATTCAACCCATAGTTGATATTCGTCACTCACCCGTTTTAAGATGCTAACTTGGCAGTGAACTGCAAATGATAAGCATACCTGGAACAAAACATTATAGGAGTGTAAGTTATAAAGGTTTAGTGAATGACCATATACCACACATATAAAAAAATTTAATAGCCATCTTTATTTTGATCTAATGCTAAAAACCAATAGGAATTGTGAAACTCTCGCAAGACTGGACCTGCCACAATCCAATTAACCCACCACAGTTATTAGGGACCACCACATCCCTTTATTAGGCCCGAGTACACGAACCTTTAAGTTGGAATAACAGGACCGCTACAACCCGTAGGACCCACCACAATACTTAACATTAGATAAAGGACCCGCCACAATCCCTAACATTAAACAACATTGCTTAACATTTTTATTCATATGCTTATGTTTCATAAATACCACATCACTCCATAAGCATTCTCACATGTATTCAACTACATATTTCCATATGAAAATATAAGCATTTATATTTCAGACGGAAGGTCACTAACCTTGAAATTAGTACCAAGATTGATACCCAAAATTATTTCCTTGGTATGGTGGTATTAGTAGCTTCCCCACCTAACAAGTCAACATCATTGGGATTTGAATACACTAAATAACATTAAACTCAGTAACACGTCACATAAGTTGATCAATCAAAAATAACTAAGAGGAATTAACCATGATACTTCACATTTCTATAACACCAATTAGTTAGAGTTCTAACACAATTTACGGAATTAAATTACAAATTCTTTTGACAAATTTATGCCCATTTTTCTACAACATCTTTCATGTTGTGTTTTACCAAAAAATAGCAATGAACCATAAACTTCAAAATGGCACCTAAGACAAACTAGAAGGAATTTCATTATGTTTTTCGAATATGTGATGCTCATATCTGTTTGCTAGCATCTCCCACTGGAATTTCTTGATTTCAATAAGTATTTCATGATTTATGCCATTTTTAGCATAACTAGGTTCAAATATAACATTATGGCATAACTTAACATTTTGAAGCATACATAACATCCACCTTGGGTATAAATCATGGAAACATATAATAAACATGTTTTATCAGATATATATATCACAATCATTGATTTTTTAAATCTAAATGATTTACGAAAAAATGATGTAAATCTAGGACTTTAAAGCATGCATTTACGATCGTAGCACAAGTTCTAACTTATGTTCTTAAACCATCCTAATTTTAATACACTTAGGTTATATGGGTAACATTAAAATACTAATCAAAATTAGAAAAAATATATATATAAAGTATAAAACTAAATCTTATGAACAACTTTAATAAAGAAGTAATTAACTTACGAGGATTCCTCGATTTATTGGAATCTTCCAAAGGATTTTCTTCCTTAAACTTCCTCTCTCTCTCCTTAAGCAAAATTTGTTATTCCTTGTGAGGAAGAATCTATAAATATGTTTGAAGATCGGAAACATGTCTTAAAGGGGTCCAATAGGAATAGGGGTAGTGGTAACACGTGATTGGTTGGACGGGAGATCTAGTCAAACAATCTCACTAATGACAGATTTGTCCCATTTTTGTAAAATCACCATAACTCCCTATTACGGGACCCGATTTACTCCCACTTTGCGTCTATGTGTAGATAACTTAAGCATCTACAACTTTCATATTTTGTGTTCTCCCAAAATCATAAAACTAGTATGCCTAATTAGGGCTCGAACAAGAAATTAGCAATTTACTTAAAATCTCGTAACTTTCCCATTTGGCGATCAAACATCGCCAATTTCTCACCAACACCCTAGTTTGCTTTTATAAACATAATGATGCATTTAGAAACATATTTTCATGATGCATTTAACCCCATAACTAATCACATGCCCTAAACATGTTATCCCTAATCATAAGTTCGATTCGCATCTAATATAAACAACATACAAATCACATGAATATGCATTCCCTAAACATGATACTTGACATGTTTAACACACATAACCAATTTATAACTTATAACTCATAACTTATACAAAATAATGTAATTAACCTTACTAATCATGTTTTTGGGCCTCTACCCCTCTTATAAAAATTTTGTCCTTGCAATTTAACGCATAAGAAACTTACCAAACAAATGAGGATATTGCTTCTTCATGTTATCCTCCCCTTCCCAGGTGGTATACTCCACATTCTGACTTCTCAACATCACTTTAACTAGTGAAATGATTTTTCTACGTAACATTTTCTCCTTTTGATCTACAATAGCAATCGGTTCCTCCACACAGGTTAAGTCATCTTGAAACTCTATCGGTTGTGAAATAAACACATGTGAAGGATCGGGCACATACTTACGTAACATGGATATATGAAAAACATCGTGTATTCGGGACAATTCTGGTGGTAATGCGAACTTATAAGCTACAGATCCAACCCGTTTCATCATCTCATAAGGGTCAATGTACCTAGGACTTAACTTTCCCTTCTTCCCGAATCTCATAACCCCTCTCCAAGGAGAAACACGTAGGAATAATTGATCACCTTCCTTAAATTTCAATTCTTTTCTTTGATTGTCTGCATAACTTTTTTGTCTACTATGTGTCACCTTCAAGTGATTATGGATAAGATTTATCTTTTCAGTAGTGTATTGTACAATTTCTGGCCCAAGTAGTTTTTGTTCTCCTACTTCAGTCCAATACACTAGAGTTCTGAATTTTATCCCATACAAAGCTTCATAAGGTTCCATCTAATTACTCGAATGATAGCTATTATTAAAAGAAAACTCTATTAGTGGTAAGTGTTCCTCCCAACTACTCTGGAACTCCAATACATAAATTTGTAACATGTCTTCGAGTGTCTGGATCATTCTTTCTGTCTGCCCGTTAGTCTGAGGATGAAAAGTTGTACTAAATTTCAATTTACTCCCTAAAGAATCTTGTAAACTAGGTCAAAAGTGATAAGTAAACTTAGGATCTCGATCAAAAATAATAGAAATAGGTGCACCATCCAATCAAATAATTTGATACACATTTATTTTGTCATATCTATCCATGGATCAAGTAGTTTTAGCGGGAAGAAAATGTGCAGACTTAGTCAATCTATCAACGATAACCCAAATCAAATCAAATCCTCATGCTATTTTTGGTAAACCTACAACAAAATATGTAGTAGCATGCTCTTATTTCCATTCAAGAATAGGTAAGGATTGTAGTAAACCACTTCACTTCTGATCCTCCGCCTTCACCTATTGGCAAACTAGACATCTAGCAACAAAATCTGCAATGTCGTGTTTCATCCCAGGAACCAATAATATTATTTAAAATCTCTATACAGTTCCGTGCTCCCTGGATTCATAGCATATAAAGAGCAATGAGCTTCTTCTATAATTGTTTTCTCCAAATCAGGCACATTAGGTACACACAAACGATTATCGTACAAAACAATATCATCATCGTGAATAGAAAATCCATTTACTTTACCCTTGTTAATATTATCTCTAAGTTTCTCCAATTTTGTATCTCCTGCATGTTCTTGTTTTATTCAGTCTAATAACGTGGGTCTAACATTTAAATGTGCTACTATTCCGTAAGTCTCATTCAAAGTTAACTCCACCCCCATTAAAGCTAACTCTCTCTACAGGTCAACTCGAATACAATAAGTACTAGATACTGTGCCTAGAGATTTTCTACTCAAAGCATTAGCAACAACATTATCCTGACCCGGATGGTGATGTATGGTGCAATCATAATCTTTTATAAGTTCCATCCATCTTCTTTGACTTAAGTTTAAGACTCTTTGAGTAAACAAGTATTTTAAGCTTTGATGGTGAGTAGAAATTTCACCACTAACATTATATAAGTAATGTCTCTAGATCTTTAGGGCAAAAATACTATAGCCAACTCAATATCATGTGTAGGGTAGTTGCATTCATATATCTTTAACTGTCAAGAAGAAAAAGAAATTACCTTTCCATGTTGCATTAATACAAAACCAAGTCCTTGATACGAAGCATCACTATAAATAACTACACCTTTTGCCCCCGTTGAAATAGTCAATACTGGAGCTGATGTCAACTTTCCCTTAAAAATTTCGAAGCTTTTATCACAATCACCACTCCACACAAACTTGTTCTACTTTCTGGTAAGCTTAGTCAATGGAAATGCAATAGAATAAAACCCCGGTATAAACCTCCTATAATAGACCTCCAATCCCAAAAATCTACATACCTCTGCCACACTAGTTGGCCTTTCCCAATTCATTACTGCTTCTACCTTCTTGGGATCAACACAAATACCATCAGTAAAAAAAACATGCCCCAAAAATACTACCCTGTCTAGCCAAAATTCATATTTAGAAAACTTAGCATACAACTTCTTCTCTCGCAAGGTCTGTAAAATAGCACGCAGGTGGTGTTCATGCCCATCCCTGCTGCGAGAATATATCAAAATATCATCAATGAAGACAATAACAAAAGAATCCACGTATGGGTGAAATATATGGTTCATCAAATCCATGAATACGATCGATTCATTTGTTAACCCAATGGCATGACCATAAATTCATTATGTCCATACCTGGAACGAAAAGCAGTTTTAAAAATGTCACAGTCTCTTACTTTCAATTGATGATATCCGGACCTGAGATCGATCTTGGAAAACACTTTGTCTCCTTGAAACTGATCGAACAAGTCATCAATTCAGGGTAGTTGGTACTTGTTACAGATAGTCACCTTATTCAATTGACGATAATCAATGCACAATCTCATGGTTCCATATTTATGTAACAACCCAGGCTTTTGAGCGGCTATTTTATATTATTTTGCCCGATGGGATAATTCTATAAAATAGGAGAAGTTGGAGTAAATATTATTTCTCGTGACATTTAGGGATAATATTTACTATGTTTTGTCTATTTACCGTATGAGAAGGTAAATGGCATTATATTGTGATATATTGCGTCATTATATGTAAAATGACGGTTATGACTTATATTAAAATTGGAGTATAATAAATGAAATTGGAACATAAAATTTGTTCACGTTATCCCAAATGCCAAAATAGGGGGTGCGGTTGTTTTTAGAATAGTTAAGATAGTCGAAATAAGTGACATATTGTGTTTTTGGGTTTCGGGCACTTTTAGCGCGTTATGACTCAATTATGCAAATACGAGTCATTTTAAATGGTGTATTAGCAATTAAAAGAGGGAATTTATGTTTTTAGACATGTTTAAGTCCCCCCACCCCTTTTTCTTTCTTCATTTGTGTTAGAACCCAAAGGAGAGAGAGAGAGAAGAGAGAGTTGGGAGAAAATGGGATAAAAGAGAGAAAATGGAAGATTGGAGCCGGAATCCGTAGCTTCGGGAAGAGAATCCGAGACTATAAACTCGAGGCAAGTTTCTTACTTGCTAGATGTTGATTTAATGTGATAAATTGCATGTGTAGTTAAGTTTTGGAGACTTAAACCATTAATGGGTATTTGTTGATTTTGATGATTAAACCCTTAATTCTTGGTTCTAAATTGATTTGAGGATAAATTTGTAGCTAGTAACGGTGTAGAAATGATTTGGGTTAAATTTTTGTTGTTGATGATGGATAAAATCAAAGATTGTAGGTTTTGGGATTTTAGGGTTCATATAACCCGTAGCCCAAACTGGGCAAAATCGCAGGGCCGAATCGATTCGACTCCCAGGCGAATCGAATCGGTTAGGGGATAGGCTACAGGTCTAGGAGACCGAATCGATTCGGGTTAAGACCAAATCGATTCGTACAATTGTAGAAAGTCAGTTTTTGCCCACCGAATCGATTCGGCCCAAGGGGCGAATCGATTCGGATCCCCTGTTTTTGTGGGATTTTTCCTAGTTTGATTTCTATTTTTTTTCTTTTAGGTCCAAGGTCTAGGGACCTTCCTTTGGGGGAATAATGGGGAGTCCTAGATAGTGGTTTTGGGTATACTAATATCCTAGGACAATGAGATAATTAGGCTTACCCCGAGGGCTAGTGTGTGTAGGTTAATTTCAGAATGATATAGGAATTAGCCTAAAGATGAATTGGAGATAAAAATGGTTACAATGAGACTTTTGGGAGACACTCCATGAGGGAGACTAATTTTAATAGTTTATGATATTGTATTGAAGTTTTGGGGACTAGTTGAGGTTAATGGCACTTCGGGTCTTAAGTCATTAATAAAATATGACTCTAAGAATAAGAAATGAATATTATTAAATGTTGTACTAATAAATAAGTACAAATGATTTTGAGACTGTAAAAACGGATGTTTTCAAATGAAAAGAAAGATGATTTTCATAAATGTTAAAAGGTATGGATACACACCCTCTCTAAATCGCTACCTTAAGGGAAGTTCGCGCGTTGTGGTGATGCCTCCTGACTAATGAATGCAGGGTGGATATAGCCCCTAGGACATATGAGCGTTTGTTGTATATTTTTATGCGATGGGTAGGTTATTCCGAGTGTGGTTATGACTAACTCGCAGGCATATGGCTGCTTCCCGACATTTCGGTAGGATCCCAGGTTGTCTAAATGATAGGCCCTGGAAGATGATAGACATTTAGGGGCTCGCACAATGGGGAAACCCGGACGGGCGGTCTTAGAATCGTTATATACATATAATTATAACTATTCTAAATCAAGTTGTACTTGATGTATGAAGTGCCATAAAGAGCACAATGAAATGCCATAAAGAGAATGAGGAAGTTCCATAAAGAGCACGATGAAAATTCCACAAAGAGCATATGATGATGATTATATTCATGTTAAGGAAGAGATTTTTACAAAGTGTAAAATTGAGATAAAATTTCACAAAGAGCATAAAAACTATGATTATATTTACTGATATGGAATGGAACTATGAAATGAATTAGTATACGATGAAATTGATCGGTAAACATTTGATAAAATGTTGTACCATTTATATATTCCTAAAGAAAGAAGTGGGAATTATGTTTTGATGGTGAATGGATATAATTATGTATCCTTGAGTAGCAGTAGATGAGACCTCTCATTAATACATATATATAATATTGTGCTAAGGGTCTAATGTATCTCAACGATCAGCCTTGCCTAGTAGTAGTGTATCGGGGGGGGGGGGGGGGGGTCCTTGTTTGGATTTCGCTTTGTGAGACACCCCACGCACGAATAAGGTCTTAGTGTTGAGACTGGGGAGAAGTTAGCCTTTTGTTCTTAATTTAACTTACGCATCACGGATAGTGTGCTAGGTTTCTTTTATATTGAGAGGTGAGTAATATTATTGTTAATTGCGAGAGAATTACGCACTTAACTGTCATGCATTTTATTCACATGGGAATCATATCAAACCGGGACCTGACCCGTCTATATATTTCTTGTTTTCTGCATATACTCTTTGCCGTTACAGGTGCTCTACCGCATGGACACCCGTATTTACATTTCCATTCCGGTTGTCATGGAGCTACAGCATATTGCCGATGTTGTTGGTTACTTGTTTAGTCGTTTCTTTCCCTTGTACTCTAGTTGTGCTCAGTTGTTTATTCGGATGTGTTTGTCCAAGCCTTGCACTCATTTAGTTTATTGTATATATTGAAATATAATACTCGGTGTAACTATTTGTATTAGTCTGTTCACCGAAAGCTTGCTCGGTGATTATTTATGATATTTTCGTTCTTCATTTATTGATTTTTGATATCCACCGTTTTCGCAAATGGGATTGTCTAAGTGTTTCTCTTTTATTTACAATTTTTTTTTAATTGACAGTCCGTTTTCTAAAATGATTGGTGGTTATCTCGTACTATTATTTTAATCGACAGTGATAATGAGAATGGACCATCTATGATTCATGTGATTATTAGAGTATTGGGTTGGCCACCTATTGTTTTAGTAGGTGGGTTGTCACAATTTCTTCTTCACAAACAATACTAGGGCTCCCCACGGTGATACACTATGCCTTATAAAACCACGATCTAACAAATCTTGCAACTGTATCTTTATCTCCTTTAATTATGTAGGTGCCATATGATATAGTGCAATAGATATTGGTGAAGTTCTTGGTACCAACTCAATCACAAATTCTACCTCACGATCTAGTGCTAAACCGGGGAGTTCTCGTGGTAAGACATCTGCAACCTCATTAACTACTAGTATATCTGATAGTTTTCCAACCATTTATCGTGTGTCCACCACATGGGCAAGATAACCCTGACACCCTTTCCTTAATAATTCATAAGATTTTGTAGTAGAGATCAAACATGTTGGAGTGACATTTCATTCCCTAACAAATATAAATTCAGGTTCACCCGATAATCGAAACACTACCTCCCTTCTAAAGAAATCTAAATATACATGATATGAGGCCAACCAATCCATGCCTAGTATCACATCAAAGTCATGCAAATCGAGAGGTAACAAGTCAACTAGTAATTCTTATTCACACACTCACACCACACACTCCCTATATACCCTCTCAATAAAAAACCAATCCCCCAACTGGAGTAACAATAGTTAAACCGGAATCTAATATTGATAATGGTTTATTAAGATGCAACAGATAAAGAAAAGACACAAAAGAATGTGTAGAACCAGGATCTATCAAAACATAAGCATCTTTTGTAAGGACATAATTTTATAAATGTCCGGAGTAGAATCTAGAAATTTTCTATTTTCTCCTAGATCACAGTTTGTATGTCTGATACCGCTACATTCGGCACGTCAACACGATCATGTACGATGTCCTTTATCCGAATTCAATGCATTTAGTATCTTCATGTTCATCATGTTACATGCAACGTGATGTTCAGCTCATTCCCACTACTCCACTACACTTTATCGGTAAAATGTTTTATTGGAGCTTTAAATATTTGCATAAATATTTGGGAAATTTTTTGAAAATTATTTTTGAAGTCTGGATTAATTTTTTATCAAAAGCAGAATTTTTTCTAAGTATAGAAGCGAAGTGCCTTGAACGACAAGCTCACTCAAACGACTTTGAATGTCGTTCGCACGAGATAGGTATGTCGCGCGATCTCGTTCGAATGACTTATGTCCTTCGTTCGAGCGACATGGCTATCTCGTTTGAATGAGCCACCGCCTCGATATTCGTATAAATATTCGTTCCCCTTCTACACGTTTTTTAAGTCTTTCTAGAATCTTTAAATTTTGCGAAAACTGTCCAGAATAAGACTTCATCTTTTTAAGGTTTTCTAAACCTTTTTTATTCACAAAACCATTCCCATATATGTGTGTGAATCTTTAAACCTTCTAGAGGATCTTTTACTCATCTGGAGTAATTTGTGAGGAAGCCGCTCTCTTCTTCATTGCTGCCCTAATGGAAAGGGATAGTTCCAGCTTTCGACAACAGAACCAACACCCGACCGTATTTCTGTGTCACATATTTTCATTGTAATCCATGTAAGCCGTTCTCTTACAAAATTATAGTGAAAATAAAAGGTTTTGCCCCTTTGGGAGATTTTTCCTCATTTGTGTGTGTTTGATTGTTCTTGCTTGATTTTTTCGTCATCAATCACACCTCGATGCATGTGTAGGACTTAATTTATAAAAACTGAGTTTAATTAAATAACTTCCTTATTTGAACGCAAGCGCACTCTTCTCAAATTGGTATTAGAGCAGGTTCAACTAATTTACTGCATCTTCCTTTTTCTGCAAAATTCTGTGATATTGATTTTTTTAGAAAAATCAATTTTGTCAAAAATCGCAATTTTTTTAATGGGACGCCCGTTTAATGAGGAGCCTATTTTTGAAAATTTTCACATCCATGCTGAAAATTTAAAAATTTTGAATTTGAAACATTGCAAAAGAATTAATGTTTTGTAAAAAGAAAATTCTGGTTTTAAATCCGCGATGGATCTTTTGCAAACAGTTCAAAATCAAAGAGATTTTTATCGTGAAAAACTTGTTTCCATGGACCATGACTTTGTTTCTTTCAAATTGTCCAAGAAGAAGAGTGATGATATGGTCCTAACTTTAGAAGAAGAATTAGAGGACCTTAAAAATTCAATGGTTTATGTTTGTGCCAAAGAGAATAATAATATTTTACTCAATTAGTTTGTGGCATGTAAAAAGACTCTTAGGAAAAAGTTTGCTTTAATTTAGGGAGAGAGAGATACGCTTTTTGGAATTATTGAAAACTTGAAAATGGCGTCCCTAAATTTGGAAGAGTCTAATTCTTTGCTTGAGTCAAAAATTTTGAAGTTAAAAAATGATTTGACATACTCAAGTAGGTTTGATAGTGATGGTAATGGCTCATCTTGTTCTCTTTCTTCTAATGCTAAAGCCAAAACCATTATTTGTTTTAGAGGGTCAACCATTTTCAAGGATGTTAAAAAAGGTCAACCCATAGGTGTCGTTCCAACCGTTTACATATGTTCATATTGTGGTAGGAAATGCCACCTTAGGCGTTTTTGTTTTGATCATGCAAAATGTCCTAGGAAGTTTATGTCTAGTGTTCCCATGGTTCCAAAATCACATACATGACGTTTCACATCTATTTGGGTTAGGAAATCACGTTTGCATACACTAGGTTTTATAATAGTTGATTCTCATTTGCTTGCACATGATTCTTATCTTGCCATATCACACAGATGATTGTGTTCGCATGTTTGTCATACGCTAGTTTTTGTTTCATGATATTTATGTTTGCTAGCGTTGTGACATGTACATTTTGTGTATATTTTTTTGGTTTGAAAATTTTTTGAAAAATACAAAAAGATTTCATTTTGATAAAATTTTCAGAAAATTCAAAAAGATTTTTGTATTTTGTTTGCACCTTTTATGGATAATCACTTAGGATGACCGAGTCACAACATCATTCCATTTTTTTCATGTGACTATTTGATAGTGTTTTGAGACAATAGGTCAATTCATCCATGTGCTTTATAATGTTTGGAGTCATTAAGATGTAATTAAGTGTTACTTCCTACATGTTTGACTCATGATTTCCTTTATTGGGCACATGCACGGATTTGTTTGAATATTGTGCTTGTCTTATCACATGTTGGTTGGGTGTTTTCACTTCAATCCTATCCTTAAAACGAACCAAGCACGATAAAACTTGATAAGAAAATTGTGCATATAAGAACCGTTTTGTGAGTTTGTGTGCTTTGCTTGAAAATGGGGAAGGGTTGTGAAAGGTTCATTCAGCCTTTACGATTTTAAGCCACCGTTAAAAAGGACCTAAAAAATTGAGGAATTTTATTATCCGGGGTCCAAAGAGATTAAAAGAGCCCGAAAAAAATTAAAGGCAATAAAAAGCAATCTATGACAAATATGGGCCATTAGGTTTCACCATCAATTCTCCAAAGTTTGAGAATTTAGATCGCCTCTATACAAAATATAAATCTGAGGGAGTTTGGTTGGAGAATATAAATGGGTTTGCACTTCCTTGAAAGTCCTGAAAAAGTATAAAATAGTTTTAGACGTTATTGATGTGGAAATCACTTGGAGCTTTGATTTGTTGATTTGATTGAGACCGTGTCTCATATTACCACCTTTTTACACCAAAGGAAGATTTTGAGTTCATTCGTTAGGAGTATCCGATATTCATTGTGCACATATGCCATGTTTGTATGCATTGATTTTCCTATCGAATTTGATCACACCCCTTCATTTTCGCTATCATCAACTTGGTCGTTTTTGTGCCCTTTCATGGTGTGATACTTTTATGTATATTATGTGTGAAAATTTTTGAAAAATACAAAAATAGCAGTTTATTCCTGTGTGTCATTCTCCATGTGAATTCATTTATGCTTCTCATATCTGTCTATTTGGGGACATCATAAAAAGGGGGAGAAGAATTATGGGGGAGAATTATTTTTTGGTGTTTGGTTGATTTATGAATGATTTGCTTAAGCTTAATTTGATCATCAATTTTTGTATATCATTATATTTCAAACTGTTTCTTGTCACGGGTATTTTCTTTATCTCATGTGTGTAGGTACAACATTGTTCATTATTATTGGACTCTACACCCGGATGAGAAAAGCTTTGGAAGTTTTTGGAGAGATGAAGATTTGAAAGACATGCCATTTAGTATTCTCAGTTTGAGGGTTTAATGGGGACATTATCTTGTATGCCATTTGATTGCATAATTCGGAGTTATTATGTATGTACCGGCATAGACATACGGGGAGATTTGTAAGGACATAATTTTATAAATATCCAGGGTAGAATCTAAGAATTTTCAGTTTTCTCCAAGATTACAGTTTGTATGTCTGATACCGCTATATTTGACACATCAACATTGTCATCCACGATGGCCTTTATCGAAATTCAATGCATCCAGTATCTTCACGTGCAGCGTGTTACATGCAACGTTCTGGTCAGCTCATTCCCACTACTCCACTAAACTTTATTGGTAAATTTTTTTATTGGAGCTTTAAATATTTGCATAAATATTTGGGAAATTTTTTGAAAATTATTTTTGAAGTCTGGATTAATTGTTTATCAAAAGCAAAAAAAATTCTAAGTGTAGAAGAGACGTGCCTTGAACGACGAGCTCGCTCAAACAACTTCGAATGTCGTTCGCGCGAGATAGGCATGTCGCGCGATCTCATTCGAACGACTTATTTCCTTCGTTTGAGCGACATGGCTATCTCGTTCGAACGAGCCACCACCTCGATATTCGTATAAATATTCGTTCTCCTTCTACACGTTTTTTAAGTCTTTCTACAATCTCTAAATTCTGCGAAAACTGTCCAGAATAAGACTTCATCTTTTTAAGGTTTTCTAAACCTTTTTGATTCACAAAACCATTCCCATATATGTGTGTGAATCTTTAAACCTTCAAGACGATCTTTTACCCATCTGGAGTAATTTGTGAGGAAGCCGCTCTCTTCTTCATTGATGCCCTGCACGAAAGAGATAGTTCTAGCCGCCGACAACAAAACCAACATCCGAGGGTATTTCTGTGTAACATATTTTCATTGTAATTCGTGTAAGCCGTTCTCTTACAAAATTATAGTGAAAATAAAAGGTTTTGCCCCTTTGGGTGATTTTTCCTCATTTGTGTGTGTTTGATTGTTCTTTCTTGATTTTATCATCATCAATCACACCTAGATGCATGTGTAGGACTTAATTTATAAAAACTGAGTTTAATTGAATAACTTCCTTATTTGAACGCAAGCGCACTCTTCTCATCTTTATCACCAATAGGAAGTGTACCTATCACTACGTTAGGCATAGCTTGTGCATCTTGCTGTGTCAGTGCAAACACTCTGCCTTGGCCTCGACTTTGCGATGTACCTCGTCTACCTCCCCTGGGTACATTCTGTGTATAACTCCTACCTCCTACTGCCGCACTCCCAACTGAAGTTGTGGCTCACATCATGGGATAATTCTACCATTAGTGCCCTAGTTGATGACAATGGAAACATAAAGGTGTCATCTCAGCTATTGTACACTCCCGAGACATATGCCCTTGACCACCACATCTATAAAAAAAACATGTCCCTTGGTACCAACACGAATGCATTTTCTGACCGATTCATCCCAGTCCTTCTGCCTCGAGCTTGAAATTTTCCACGTGCACTTTTATTATTTTTAAATTCTTGGCCCTTAGTTACTCCTCGTTCTACACTCTGAGTTGAGGTTCCCGTCTCCCATTCATATGATCTTATACCATCATGTTTAGCTTTCTTCGAGTGTTCTGCTTGCATCTCTTTCATTGACTTTTCTGACACCATGGTGCTATCCACCAAGTCCACATAATATGTGATCTTAATATTAGCAACCATGATTTTTATATCTACACTCCGCCCAGTCTGAAATCGATCACATATACGTTCTTCCATCCTCACCAAGTCAGGTACAAATCTAGATAAGGATATAAATAAAGCTTCATACTCTTCTAGTGTTTGGTTACCCTATTTTAACGTGATAAATTCTTCCTCTTTCTCTTTCCTATAAATCCTTGGGAAATATTTTTCAAAGAACACCTTCATAAACCTCTCCCACGTAATTTGTGGAGGATTTATTAGCACTACTCCCCTAATTGTAGTAAGTAACCTTTATGTAGCATCCCACCATAACTTTGCATCATCCTCTAACCTAAAGGTTGCTAACAAAACCTTTTGTTCATCTCGCACTTCCATTACCTTGAATATTGTTTCCATCTTTCTAATCCACTCCTCTGCCGCTAACAGATCAGTAGTCCTAGTAAATACTGGCGAATTTAACTTCATGAACCTCTCATGCAATTTATCCCTATCCCCACCATGCTCTCCACCTCTTGCTTATTCCATTAATTGTTCCACAGCAAGTAATATTATTCCCACATCATCAATAGGGTATTTTTGCACCACTGGTTCCTCCACTTCCATATGTTTATGCCCTTGTTGACTATTAGGAATGTAAGATGCCTCACCCTCTTCTCTATCATGTGGGTCATGTGGATCCATCCCTCACTGAAATATAATTAACTTTAAAAAATACAATAGCAGCAGTTTAATATTAACATTGTTAGTCAAAATCATGATGCATAACAAACTCACTTTCTAGTGTCCACTGCCAATCTAGACCCTCACACCATGTCCAGAACCTAATAACCACGCTCTGATACCAAGTTGTCGAGCCCCGACTTAATTAGGTTAAAATCATCCTTTTATTTAGAGATAAATTCCCTTGAACAAAACTTTATTAGTAATCTCTCGCAAAATAACATGGGATTTTTTTTTCTTTTCAAAGGCATGTTTAGATGAAAACGTAACTACATGTACATATAACTTACAAGTACTAGACAACTTTACATATACAAGTTTATTTGTTTAACATTAAAACAAAAACCTTGTTGATATTCAACCCATATTTGATATTCGTCACTCGCCCGTTTTAAGATCCTAACTTGGCAGTGAACTGCAAATGATAAGCATAAATGAAATAAAACATATAGGAAGGTAAGATATAAAGGATTAGTGAATGACCATATACCATACATACAACCATTTTTATTGATGATTTCGTAATGCTATAACCAAACAGGAATTGTGAAACTCTCGCAAGCCTGGACCCGCCACAGTCCAATTAACCCACTATAGTTATTGGGTACCACCACATCCCTTTATTAGGCCGAAGTACACAAACCTTTAAGTTAGATTAATAGGACCGCCACATACCGTAGGATCCACAACAATCCTTTACATTAGATAAAGGACCCGCCACAGTTCATAACATTAAATAACATTGCTTAACATTTCTAATCATGTGCATATGTTTCACAAATACCACATCACTCCATAAGCATTATAACACAAGTATTCAACTACATATTTCCATATGAAAATATAAGAATTTATATTTAATAGTGAAGGTCACTCACCTTGAAATTAGTACCAAGTTTGATACCGAAAATTATTTCCTTGGTATGGTGGTATTAGTAGCTTCCCCACCTAAAAATTCAACATCCTTAGGATTTGAATACACTAAATAACATTAAACTCAGTAACACATCACATCTGTTGAACATTCTAAAATAACTAAGAGGAATTAAATATGATACTTCACATTTCTATAACACCAATTAATTAGGGTTCTAACACAATTTACGGAATTAAATTACAAATTCTTTTGACAAAGTTAGGCCCATTTTTCTACAACATCTTTCATGTTGTGTTCTACCGAAAAATAGCAATGAAACATCAACTTAAAAATGGACCCCAAGACAAAATAGAAATCATTTTACTATGATTTTCTAATATGTTATACTAATTTATGTTTTCTAACATCTCCCACTGGAATTTCTTGATTTCAATAAGTATTCCATGATTTATTCCATTTTTGGCATAACTAGGTCAACATAGAACATTAAGGCATAAATTAACATTTTTAAGCATACATAACCTCCACCTTGGGTATAAATCATGGAAACATATAATAAAGATGTTTTGGCAGACATATTCATCACAAGCATGAATTTTCTTAATCAAAATTCTTTACAAAAAATGATGTAAATCTAGGACTTTAAAGTATGCATTTGCGATCCTAGCACAAGTTCTAACTTATGTTCTTAACCCATCCTTATTTCAATACACTTAGGAAATATGAGTATCATTAAAATACGTATCAAAATCATAAACAAAAATATATAAAGTATAAAACTCATGCTTATGACCAACAATAATAAAAAAAAAAGTAATTAACTTACGAGGATTCCTCGATTTATTGGAATTTTTCAAAGGATTTTCTTCCTTAAACTTACTCTCTCTCTCCTTAGGCAAAATTTTTTATTTCTCGTGAGGAAGAAGCTATACATATGTTTGAAGATCAGAAAAACGTTTTAAAGGGGTCCAATAGGAATAGGGGTAGTGGAAACACGAGATTGGTTGGACGGGAGATCCAATCGAACAATTTCACTAATGACAGATTTGTCCCACCTTTGTAAAATCACCATAACTCCCTATTACGGCCCCGATTTACTCCCACTTTGCATCTATACGTAGATAATTGAAACATCTACAACTTTCATATTTTGTGTTTCCCCAAAATTATAAAACTATTATGCCTAATTTGGGCTCGAACAAGAAATTAGCAATTTACTTAAAATCTCGTAACTTTCCCATTTGACGACCAAACATCTCCAATTTCTCACCAACACCCTATTTTTCTTTTATAAACATCATGATGCATTTAGAAACATATTTTAATGATGCATTTAACCCCATAAATAATCACATGCCCTAAACATGTTATCCCCAATCATAAGTTCGATTTGCATCTAATATAAACAACATACATATCACATGAGTATGCATTCCCTAAACATGATAATTAACATGTTAAGCAGACATAACCAATTTATAACTTATAACTCATAACTTATACCTAATCATGTAATTAACCTTACCAATCCTGTTTTAGGGCCTTACAATTTGTATTTCCTTCTATGGACTGGTTTTATTTGTTTCATCACTAGGGACTAGAAATGTGTAAGTTAGGGGGTGTGATACATCATGAACATTGCATATTTGCACCCTTTATCTTTATGCATTCTAGTACTTTTACATTCTTAATGTCTATATTTATTCTCGTTAACCAGACAACCTAGGATTTGGAAATATATAGGTTTTGTAGGGGTTAATTGTGCTTTTGTAGGTATCGGAATGCTAAAAGTGAGGTTCGATTGCATTTCAGAGAAGTTTCGTTGTCGAAAGCTACTTCAAGGGAAATATGATATTTTCAAACTCACTATTTTATTTGGAATTAAGTTACCAACATGTATATCATAAAATTATCTTTTCGTGAAAATCATGAAATTATCTTTTCGTGGCCACTGACGATGCATCATTCTGACCCCGAATGTAAAAGTTATGGCCGTTTACAGAAGGTTTTGATGTTTTCTTCTACTTCAGGGGAATTTTGGTAATTTCATACTAAATAATTTGGAGGGTTTGGAAGTATAATCATACAGATAATTGAAATAGCTTCGTGTCGGTTCTGACCACACGTCATTTCGATTCCGTATGAGGGAGTTATGTCCCTTTCCATGCAACACGTCAAAATTGGTTTGGAGAGGAAAAGGGGGCTGTCAGTAGCCCAAGGAAAATCCCAAAAATGTGGTCAACCGATACCAAACATGAGGTCGACCGAGCCCATTAGATATGGACGAAAATTTACTTATTTTCGGTGATTTGGCTTGGTTTGTTTTGGGGTATAAATAGAATGTTGGGGGATTTTCTTTGGGGATGTATATTTCATTTTAGGTTAGAGAACTTTGGGGATATTTTTGGAGTACCCCTCTCCTCCATTTTCTTTGGTGTATCCATTTAATATAATATCCTATTACTTTACATTGTCTCTTTTCTTTTGTTTATGCTTTGTGCCCTAGTTTCTCTTGCTTTCCATTTATTTCCTTGCATAGTAAATTTGTAGTGTTAATTTAATTAGTTGTTTGAATTAATTAGTTGCTTTAATTATTGTCATTTATTATGTGTAGTGGCTAATTTAGGCTAGGTTGGGTAAGATTGAACTCGCCTATGGGTTGACGGGTTTCTTTGCTTTGGGTATGGATTTTTGCGTGTTTATTTCGAGTGGGTTTCCTAGTTATTACCCATTGGAGATTTAATAGGGTATATCATGTATGCCCCGTATTTACGACCTTGCGTTCATAATTTCTGGGGTATTTATTAACGCCAAAATCATATTAGACTTTTATGCAAATTTAGGGGTGTGACAACTCAGGGTTTAATTAAAAGTCGAAACGAGACCCAATATTAATAACTCGTCGACCCATGTAACCATTTTATACTAATTAACTCTAGGTGAGGGATATCCGATTCAACCTATAGTTTTTATTTGCTTTGTTAATTTTATTTTAAATACACTCGCCTAGTATTATCTTTTCCTTTATTTATCTTTTATTTTGTTAGCAAATATCTTTTACACTTTTATTTGAGGAATATAAACTAGTTAAATTCTAGCAACTTCTCTTTGTGGATTCGATACCCGTACTAGCCGTTATACTCCCTTAAAAGAGTGTATCCATAGTTTAGGTTTTTGTATAGGCTTCGTGATCCGAACAATATAACAAACTACCAGCGCGCAGGTGACGCTCGCACCATGGCGAAACCCAATCTTTGAGTCCTCTTAAATGTAGTCCCTAGAGGAGTCTCCCCGATTACCATCCCTCCCAATTTTTTCTCCATCTCATGGGTCTGCGGTCATGCGCACAATGGAGAGAGACAGAAAGGTCTTGCCCCCTTTGTAGGAATGCTTCGGCCATCGTCGATGTGGGGAGATGTAAAGAGATAGAGTCGCCAACCTATTTTGCACAAAATATGTAAAAGAACATGTTTCTACCTCGCGAGAATGACATCAAGGACAAACTGATGCTAGCGAAGCCAATTTGTTTAGAGGTTTGGGGGTTAAGATATGAGATGGGAAGGTGTTAGGCGCCCCTCTTTCCCTTTCGGTCTATCATGGGCTTAATTTCTTCATGAAGTGTGTGCACGTGTATGTATAAGTGGAGATCAGAATCACTCGACTAGCATCATGGGCAAAGAGGAAGTGAGGTCATCCATAGGAGTGTTCCTAAAATAGTAATTAAAACATGATGAAATGATAATATGTGTTACATAGGACACAAATATGAATCACAAGTATGATATATATAGATATATATATATATATATATATATATATATGGAAAGGCATGAAAAATTGGAAAATAGGACTCGAATCTTGGGTTTTAGCCCGAGACACCTATGTAGCCTATAAAGCATCAAAGTCCACATGTTTCCCATGGGTTATGAAGGTGGGGTTTATCCCATAAATTCAAACGAGAATTTTATTATATGTTTGTGTGTAAAGAAGGTGTTTTTAGTTTTGAGAAAATGTGGTGTATAATACCGTTGGAATTATATGTGTAGCCATCTTTTTCTTATTTTTTTATAGAAATATATTATGTGCGATATTAATAATAAAGGATTGAATATTAATATGTGTGTGATCTAAAGTATAAGATAAATTAGGAACTAATATAACGAATGTGAAAATATAAATATTTAAAGAGAGAGAAGAATGTTTGGACCTTGTTTGGAGACTTGGGGATTGATCTTGATTGATGATGATCTTCCTTGAAAGTGGATGAAGAATTTATGGGGATTTTTACTAAATTGGGTGTGAAAGTGATGGAAATTAAAGGAGGATAAAGGTTTCAAACAAGGAAACCTCGCCGAGTTTAGAAGAATGTTGCTGAGATCACTGAAGTTGATGTTTACGAGGTGCCTTCGAGATGAGATCATTATCTCCTTATATAGGGTCAAGGATCTTCCGATCATCATTATCCTTGCCCTCCCTATTGTTAGGTAACCCTAGACACATTATCGATATGTAGGGAAATGGACCTGCCAATTGGCAGTCTCGTGTAGATTTTATTGTAAAATGTTGTAAATTGAAATTCGTATGTCCTAATTGCACATGGGGAAAATCTTTGCAAAGGTAAATCATAGACCTTTGATAATCTTGATGCCTCTCCCACATCCGATAGTTGACTTTGGGTCAGACGGGGCTCGGAAGCTCTCGTCGGTCCTTTAGACAGGAGATCATCGGGCAACTATGGATTGTTTCTCCAAATCGTAACTGTGAATCATGCACAGGACTAACCGTTGGAAAGGATATATGAGGTACTTTGATGTTTTAAAGATTTTAGATCGGTTCAGAGGGTTGACTTTGGTCAAATGGGGCCCAAAAGCACTCGTGACCTTTGAGATTAAAATGGGTCGTTTGTGCATACGCAAACTTGATTTGTGGATGGGGTGGACCATTGGAAAGGTTATTCATTTGCCTTTGAAGATTTATTCAGTGTTATTTCTAGCTAAAGAGTTGACTTTGGTCAAACGGAGCTTAGGAGAGCCTGGTGGACTTCGAATCAATTTTAGGGGAGAATGGATCTTTCGTCCAAACGATTTTTTCATTTTTTAGCATGGGGTGGACCATTATAAAGGTGTTTCAGTTCCCTTTATAGATTCATTGAACCTTCTCTTTGATGATGAATTTGATTGGGGTCAAAATGGGGCTCGGGAGCACTCCGACATTTGTGAAATCAGGTGTCTGATAACGACACGGCTAGTTCACACAATGATATGGTCAATATCGAGGTGTGCGTTTCATTTTCTTTAACTACGAGTACGATATGAACACGTCTTGTTCATAAACATTGCAATCATCAATATCGAGTTGTGCATGCCTCTTTCGATAAAATTTGGTAACCGTGTTGATATTTTAACCTAAATGCCCATTTTAAACTAAAATTACCATATAATTGTGATTTTGTTAAATTGAGAGTGTGATAAGGATATTTAAAGTTCAAAGATGTTACAATCATCCATATTAAGGTGTTGATGCTTTATTCCTAATCATTCAGTTGCAATTTTGATATTCCATCCTAGTTCCCCATTTTAACAAAAACTTTCATATAATTATCATTATTTGAACTGGGAGTCCGATAATTACATGACTAGTTCAAACTTGTCACAGCCCTCCATCTCGAGGTGTTAGTGCCTCATTTCGGCTCATTTTCATGTTTTTTAGATTTCAGCCCGCAATGCCTCGTTTTGTCCTAAAACTTGATTATACTTGTCATTTTTAGATTAGGAGCCCAATAAGGACATGGGTTCCTAAAAAAATTATAATGGTCCATATCGAGGTTTTCGTACCTCATTTTAGGGAATTTGGTTGCGGTTATGATACTTTAAACCCAGCGTCCCATTTTAACCAACAACTACTCTGTACTTGTCATTTTTAAACCGGATATTTGATAAGAACTTGGCTAGTGCATAAACATTAAAGTGGACTCTTTCGAGGGGCTAGTGCCTCTTTCGGTGCCTTTTTTTGTTGTTTTGATATTTCACACTAACGCCCCATTTTTTAACCTAAAACATACATACATACATATATATATATATATATATATATATATATATATATATATATATTATTTTTTATAAATGGGAGTCTTATAAGGATAAAACTATTTCAAACACATTATAATCATCCATATCAAGGTGTTCGTGCCTCATTCGAGGTCGTTTGGTTATGATTTTGATATTCAACTCCGAACGCCATATTTTAATCTCAAACTTGCATATAATTGACATTTTAACAAATTGAGAGTTCGATGAGGACAATACTAGTTCAAACACGTTATAACCTTCCATCTCAAGTTCATCATGATTTATGTTGGGTCATTGGGTGGTTGTTTTGATATTTTCACCCCCAATGGATCAAGGTCTGATAAAGACATGAGTAGTTGACAAACATTGCAATGGTCCATATCATGGTTCCCTTGGATCTTTTCGGGCCATGTGGTTGTTGTTATGATATTTTACCCCCATATTCCATATTTAAACCTAAAACATGCATACAATTTTCATTTTATATAATCAAATGTCCGATAAGGACATGACTAGTTCAAACACATTACAATCCTACATCTCAAGGTTTTTATTCCTCAGTCGAGGTCATTTGGTTGGTGTTATGATGTTACACACCTACCCCCCAATTTAATATAAAACATGCGTATAATTGACATTTTATATATTAGAGAGTCTGATAAGGACATGACTAGTTCAAACACATTAAAATTGTCCATCTCAATGTATTCATATTTTATCTCCCAACTCTCCATTTTTAGCCTAAAACTTGTGTATTATTGTCATTTTGTTCAACCAGAAGTCCGATAAGGACATGAGTAATTCACACACATTGTAATGGTCAATATCGAGGTGTGCATGCCTCATTTTGAGCCATTTGGTTGTTTTTTTGATATTTCACCCAACACCCCATTTTAACATGAAGCTTGCGTATACTTTTCATTATATAAATCGAGAGTTCAATAAGGACACAAAAAGTTCAAACATATTTCAATCATTCATCTTGAGATGTTCATGTTTCATTCCGGGTCATTTGGTTGTTGAATGTATATTCACCCTCAACGCCCCATTTTATCCCAAAACTAGCCTAAAATTGTCATTTTTTAAATTGGGTGTCCGATTAGGACACGAATACTTCAAACACATTACAATCTTCCATCTTAAGGTGTCTGTGCGTCATTCTGGGTTATTTGGTTGTTGTTTTGATATTTAGCCCCAAATGCCCCATTTTAACCTAAAACTTGGGTATACTTGTCATTTTTTAAACCGTGAGTCTGATAAGGACATGGATAGCTAACAGAAGTTTAAATGGTCCATATAAAGGTTCTTGTGGGTACCCAGATTTGCCATCATGGGCCTAGACAAGTAGCCTAATGAAAACGGCCCAAAGTCCGAACCCCTCGCACCTTAACTAAATTCAGTTATGACTTAGTCGTCTCCTAAAATCTCGTATAGAGATATTTCAGGAGATAAAGATGGGCGTAGGGGAGTCTAACACCCCCACTCCCCGAACATAAACATGTATATAATAAACCCTAAGCCTGGGGCAAGAGGCACGCACTGTATTCTCTATAAACGCTCCCCGGAGTATATAGAAATAATACTGATTTCACCACCGTGGACGTAGGCATTCTTCTGAACCACATACATACTGTGTTGTGTGATTGGCATTTTATATTCTTTATTTTCCTTGCTGATTGCATTTTTCTTATTTATTTGTGTTGAATATAATTGTCACCACAATTGGCACCGTCTGTGGGAAACGTTAGTCTTCCTTGGGAAAACCCTCACCAATAAAGAATCCAGAATGTCTGGTCACAGCAATAACTCCCCTCAAGCAGGGGATATTCAAGAGTGGCTTGCTCCTCATAGTATCAAATTCGAAGTTCGTCGTTAAAATTAGAGGGCTCGCCAAGAGAGACAGTCCTCGAAATAAAGTCACGGACCAGAGAAGTCCACACAAATCACCAGATTGATCGATGCCTATGAGGCAATGCTCCAAGATTAAGGAGAGTCTTCTCGCAAGTAAGAGACTAAGAATTCTTGCCTAAAAAGAAGGTTGGAAAGGATGGAGAGAGAACTCCAACAGAGCACCAAAAGACATCTATACCGCACTCCTAGCCCTCAGGTGAGAAAGTCTCGCAGCCAAGGAAGGAGCCCTAAATGCAGATCCCAAAGAGTAGAGGGACACTAGTCGGATGACGATCTGCTTGAGAAATTGTGACTAGCTCGCCATTACAAGATCCCATCTCACAGCAATGAGAACATATGAAATTTGGTCCGAAGGGAGATGGACTAACACCCAGTGCATCACGGTGCCAGATTGACGAGGGAGCTTGCTAGACGTGCTCTTAAGACCCAGATGAAATACCCTTTCTCATGGAAGATAGAAGAAAAGGAAGCCCCCAAGAAATTTGCTATTCTGAGATTCAAGATCTATGACGGGAAAACTAACCCTATTGGTCACGTTAGGAAGTACAGGCAAGCCATGTCTCTATTAAACCACCGAGATGCACTTATGTGCCAGATCTTCCCCTTGAGTATGCATGATGTGGTGCAAAAATGGTTTAAGAGGCTCCCTCAAAGGTCCATCATGAGCTTTGATTCCCTTACCGAGCTCTTCACTGCTCGCTTCATCACTAGAAGCTCCCATCCTAAGAGGATGGATGCTTTGCTAATAATGAAGAAGACGTCACAGGAGAGCCTCCGGGACTACATAAAGCGCTACTTGGAATTATTCAATGAGGTCGAGGAATGCTCGAAGCAAGTATTAGTGGCCTCTTTTAAGATCGTCCAACCAAACTCTTTCCTTCTACACCAATCCCTGATGAAGAAGGAGCCCACATCCATTGATGACCTGATGGCCCGCATCAAAAAGTACGCCAAGGTGGAGGATGTAGCACGCCTCAATACATGGGAGAATGTTCAGACTAAGCTCGCTGCCAAGGGCAATGACAAGACTGAGAACTAGAAGAAAGAGGCAAGAATGGGGGCAAGAATGGCCCAAAAATGGAGGCAAGAACGATGTTTCGAAAGCGTTTCAGGCTATAAACACTGTCTTCAAAGAACCAATATACAAGATCCTGGAAAAGATCAAAGATGAGCTATTTGTTAAGTGGCCTAGAAAGATGGGAGGAGATCCCTCAAAGAGAAACAACGCGCTGAGATGCGCTTTTCATAAAGAGGAGGACATAAGACTAAGCACTGCAAAGCTCTTAAATCTCACCTCAAAGAACTGGCCCAGTCTGGGCACCTGATGAGTTTGTGGAGAAGAAGGAATAGAAAGTCGCTGCCAATGGAGAATAAAGACCTGATAACATACTCGAGGACGATGCTCCATGAATTCGCAGTAATCCATGGGGCATCTGATATGAAGCATATTCAAGGAAATTTGACTCGGAAGGAAGTAAAAAAGCTTACAATAGTGATGCAAGCTTTTAAGATCGATCGAGCAAAGACACAATCAGGAAAGCGTCGATGAGCAGATAACGTCGACTATAGCAAACATATCGTGTTAACAAATGAAGATCTAGTGGGAGTGAGAACCCCACATCATGATGACTTGATCATTACGCTCAGGATAGCTAACTACGACGTCGATAAGTTTCTCATCGACCAAGGAACCTCATCCGAGATAATGTATCTTGACCTGTTCAGAAAGTTGAAGTTAAGCATCGCCGACCTGAAGGAAGCCACTATCCTTCTGGTTGGCTTTTCTAGAAAAGTGAATATTCTATTGGGAAAGATTGTGATGCCTGTAAGGGTAGGAAGTGTCTCTAAGATGATTGAGTTTTTGGTAGTCGACATCGACTCGCCATACCAAGCTATCCTTGACAGAGGATGGCTACATGCAAAGAAGGCAGTCCCCTCGACCTACCATCAGAAACTTAAATATCTGACCCAGCGAGGAGTAATGAAGATTCATGGCGATCAAGAGAAGGTAAGAAGGTGATTCATAGTGTAAATGTGCGCAAGACTAGAGAAGAAGGCCAAAAAGACGAAAGAGACGGTCAAGGAATAAGAAGGTTTAATACCTTTGAAATAGCAGTTAAAGTACGAAAACCCCGGAATGGAAGAGACAAGGTTCCTCCACTCTAAGCGGGTCATCAAAAACCTTGAGGAAGCTAGAGCTGGTGGTAGCGAGAAATACATGATATTCTTTATTGGAGCCTCTCTCACAGATTAAGAAAACAAGGAATTGACGATTCTATTGAGAAGCAACGTAGACGTTTTCATGTGGGAACCATACGAGCTACCGGGAATTGATCCCAGTGTGGTTTGTCATCGGTTGCATGTCGACCCCACTTTCAAGCCTATCACGCAAAAGGCACCGTGAACTGCGCCCGAGAAGGCCAAAGCCGTAGAAAAAGAAGTTGAAAGACTGCTGGATGCAGGATCCGTACGGGAAGTTCAATTCCCCAAATGGTTATCTAACCCAGTGGTAGTTCCAAAGAGTAATGGGAAATGGAGAGTCCGCATTGACTTCACTAACCTTAACAGAGAATTCCCTAAGGACAATTTCCCTCTCCCAAAAATCGACCAATTGGTGGACGCCACAGCAGCTCACGAAAGAATGAGTTTTCTGGATGCATATTCAGGGTATCATCATATCCCTCTGTATGCACCAGACCAAGACAAGACAACGTTCATCACCACTGTCGGATTATACTTTTATAAAGTCATGCCCTTCAGGCTTAAAAATGCAAGGGCAACCTACCAACGGCTGGTCATAAAGATGTTCAAAGACCAAATGGGAGACACCGTGAAAGTCTACATCGATGATATGCTCGTCAAGAGCAGGAATAAAAAGGACCACCTGTCGAACCTATCAAGAACCTTCGAAATCCTCTGGACATACCGAATGAAGCTAACCGCGAGCAAGTGTTCTTTCGGTGTCGAGTTAGGAAAGTTCCTTAGGTACTTGGTTAGTAAGAGAGGCATTGAGGCAAACCCAGACCAGATCGATGCAATCAACATGGTACAGACCCCTTGCACAATACGGCATGTACAGAAGCTAACCGGCATGCTCGTTGCCTTGAACCGTTTTATCTCAAAGTCCTCTGAGAACTGAAAATCATTATTACATCTCTTGAAGGGAAATAAGACAGTGGAATGGAATCAAGAGTGATCATAAGCATTGGACGAGCTCAAGGCTTACCTTATCTTACCACCCCTGTTCGTCATACCTCATGAAAGAGATCCCTTATACCTATATCTCTCCGTTTCCAACCACGACGTTACCTCTACACTGATGTGAGAGAAAATAGGAATCCAGAACCCCATTTATTACACAAGCAAGACCTTATTAGACACTGAGCAACGATACCTACCACTAGAGAAGCTCGCCTTTGCACTCGTAGTAGCTTCAAGGAAGTTGAAGAACTACTTTGAAGCTCACACTATTGTTGTCCTTACATCACACCCCTTGAAGGAGTCCTACGAAAAGTGGATTTGTCGGGAAGACTGACTAAATGGTCGATCGAGCTCGGATGTTTTGACATCCAATTTCAACCCAGAAATGCAATCAAAGGGAAAGTCCTTGCTGATTTCATAGCCGAGTTCATAAGTGACGAGCCTCTTGAACTACTTCAACCCATGAAGCAAAGAGAGAATCTCCCAACAGAGGGATTTTGGCGATTATTCATTGATGGAGCCTCCAACTCAAAGGAGACAGTAGTAGGAATTATGATTGTTACTCCAAAAGATATAATCCTCGAACAAGGAATCAGGCTTGGATTTGAAGCCTCCAACAATGAGGTAGAGTATGAGGCCTTGATAGCCGGCCTCCAAAAGGCACAGGAATTAGGGAAAAAGCAGTTACAGGTGTTCGACCACTCACAATTGGTCTCCAATCAGATAAGTGGGGACTACAATGCAAAAGATGAAACAATGTCAGCCTACCTCGCCTAGGCAAAGAGGCTAATGTCCAGCTTCGAGGAAGTCAATGTCCAGTAGTTTCCTAGAGGTCAGAACTACCATGCCGACGCTCTAGAAACCCTGAGCTCGACAATCAATTATGACTTAAAAAAAATGATCCCCGTCGACTTCCTCGCCCATCCTAGCATGAACCAGAGCGATGAGCTGCCAAGCATGAAGTATGTACTCCAGATTGAGTCAGCACCCAGTTGGATGGACCCTTTAAGGGACCATTTGAAAGATGGCGCACTTCCAAGCGATAAAAAAACCACTCACCAGATAAGAGTCAAAGTTGCTCGCTTTAACTTATCTCCCGAGGGCAAGCTATATAAGAGATCGTTCTCCGGCCCTTACCTTCAATGTGTCCACCCAAAAGATGCTGAGAAAATTCTACAAGAGATCCATGAAGGAATATGTGGAAGCCATATTGGAGGAAGGTCATTAGCTTTCTGATCAATGAAGGAAGGATATTGGTGCCCATATATGCAAAGAGACTCTAGAGTATATGCTCGCAAATGCGAGAAGTGCCAACTACATGATCCCATGGTCCATCAACCTTCCAGCGACCTAAGATCACTTTCCAGCCCATGGCCATTCGCCCAGTAAGGAATGGACATCGTGGGACCTCTCCCTACCACTGCCAGAAATCGTAAATATCTGTTGGTCACAACTGACTTCTTCACCAAGTGGGTCAAGGAAAAACCACTAGCGAACATCCGAGATGCAGATATGATGAAATTTATATGGAAAAATATAATTATCCACTTTGGGATTCCCAGAACCATCATCACCGACCATGGAACACAATTCAAGAGCGGATCTTTCTAGAATTTTTGCAATGACCACGAAATCAGGCACAATTTCCGCTCGGTAGCCAATCCTCAGAGTAACGATCAAGTCGAAGCTTATAACAAAATGGTGATTGATGGGTTAAAGAAATGATTAGAGTGACCCAAAAGCACGTGGGTGAACGAACTACCACATATTCTGTGGGCCTACCGAACCACCCCACGGAGAGCAACGGGGGAACCCCATTCTCACTAATGTATGGAATGGAAGCGGTCATCCCATTGGAAGCAGGCCTACCAATTATAAGGTCCACCCTTGTCGACCAGGGCCAGAATGATTCAGCATTGCTCGTTGAACTCAACCTAGATGACGAGCGTAGAGAAATTGCCTTAGTGAAACTTGCGATCTATCACCAATAGCTTGCAAAATAGTACAATAAGAAGGTCAATCTAAGGGCATTCCGAGTTGGGGACTATGTCCTAAGGAAACTCCTTGGCAGCGCAGTAAAACCATCAGACGAAAAGTTGGGACCAAATTGGGAAGGACCATTCAAGATTATAAGAGACGATCTACAAGGGGCCTATCACTTAAAAACACTGGAAGGCTGAGAGATTCCCCGAGCATGGAACGCAACCAACCTAAAGAATTTATATTTCTAGTTTTTTCCTTTTCTTTTTCTTGGCTCTCTTATCAAATATTTGGATTTGGCAACTCATTTTTTATTTACGTATGAATTAATGAAAGATGTTTGGCAGTTGCATTCTATTAAGTATTGATAACTTTATAACTTGCACAAGCTTTCCAAACAACAGGAACCTTACCCAAAGCATAAAAGCAGGGTATCACCCTCCTCAGGTATGCGTTATGAAACATGAACAACCTCCTAGCATTGCCTCAGCAATATATGAAGCCCTAGAGGGGATCCTTAGGCAATTAGACCAAAAATGAATTGGTCACCAGACTATGTTTGGATAAAAAAACTTTCTCGGATAGAACATCCAGCGTCAGGTGTGTCCTCACCATTGCCACACTTAGGCCTAAGGAAGTGTGACGACATGACCTAAAAGGTAAAGTGAGGCATAATGGAATCTCATAGGCATACTGGACTGGGAGGACACTAACTCAACATTGCAACCCTGCCAATCTAGTCGTCCGTCAAGGGCCCAAGATAATTAAGTGAAAGATAAACGATGAACACATGTTTAGTCGACGAGATATCCCAAAACATAGATATTATATTACTTCATCACATTTACAACAGGAATGTACAACTCATGTTTAGTCCGCGAGATTGCCCAAAACATCAATATCACATTACTTCATTACATATATATAGAAAGTTACAGCTGACAAAATCCTAATGAGACTGAGGCCTCTGAGTAAGATTGTCATCCACTTGTGTTCTTCGGCCATCGTCCAGATGAGGAGCCAGCTCCTGCTCAACCTCACTAGTGATTGTCTCTAACAGCTACCTAGGGATGGCATCAATAGGGATCCATTATTCATCCCTCCTGAAAGGGTTAGGCTGTAAAGTTAAAGGAGAGGTCTCGTGACGGTACCAAAGTACTGAGTTCCTTGGAACTTGTAACTCCTTAAGGGAAATCAACCATCCCCTGATAAATGCGAGCTCTTCAAACTCTGTTAGCCTCGTCGCATCATCTACCCAACTTTGGTCGTAACCATCATCCCACACTCGTCGAGGTCCTTTCTTAAACAGATGCCTCAGTCGTGTGACATCTCTTTAGAGCCCAGCAACAATCACGTATGCTCGACGGACATCTTCATGGAGCTTATCCATTTACCTAGATGGGCTTTTTACATTTGTACCAACTCGCGAAATAGTCAATGGGGTAGAACCTCACAAAATTAAAGGAGCATCGTTCATCCCTGTGCCAACTCATGATGAAGAGGAACCCCTTAAAATGCGAGGTGCGGTGCTTGACGCATGCTCCCTGAGGTGCAACACTTCCCTCCTCAAGGACTTATTTTCCTGTTATAGAACCTCTCCGACTTGGTTAATCTCAGTAGAATCGAGGAGTCTTGCTCTCAAAGTGTTCACTTCCTCTTGAATAGAGGCTCCAACTTCTTCCATTTCCTGAAGCCTGTCTTTCAGTTTAGCATCAGCTCGGACTGATCCATGAAACTATTATTCCTCGATCGCAGTAATTTGCAAATTCTTACGAAGGTCTGGAAAACTTGAGCACTCACATCACGACCAAGCATTCTTCCCAGTCGAGAAGTGGCTAGAATATATTCATCTAAATCAACCGAATGCAGTCCATAAAAGAGCCGTAAAGAATAAAATGAATCAGTACGCTGAGGGAGAAAGTCTTTTCATTTCATTCATACATAAAGGACCAGAGTACATTGAGAATCAGAAAGTAACATTACAAACAAGTCAAAAATACAAAAGCAATCCTAAGAGCAGTCTAAATAGCAACCTCAACTTGTTCAAAGGAAGCCGTCTACTTTCCCTTATCAGCAGAAGTAGGAGCTTCACTTTCAGAGGGAACAACTACTGTTCCCTGAGCAGAAAGAGCCCCAGCAAGAATAGTCTATGAGGCAGGTGAAACACCTTCAATGATTGGGGAAGGGGCTTCATCTATAATAGGCTTTGGGCCTGGATCATGCTCATCAAACAAGGGTGAGTCAGTATCCACCCCAATAGCCAGAAGAGCCTTGTTACATCCCTTCTTAAAGTTCATTCGGCTCATATAGCCAGTCTGAACATCAGCATCTTCGTATGCCATAGCCCAATAATCATTGTAAGAACTCTTCTTCAAAGCAACTTCCTCAGACTCCTTATCCTTTAGCTTCTCCACCAGCACCTTATTCTCCTCCGCCACCGCTAGCTTTCTCGAGCAGACTAAATCATACGCATGTTGTAGCTCGTTCAGACCCTTGACTGCTACCTCCCTCGCCCGATTGGCTTTAATAAGGGCAAGAGTAGAGGACATCCAAGAAGTATCGGCATCCTTCAATCTCTCCTTGAGATCAAAACTCTTCCCCTTTAGAGAAGCATTCTGCTTCTCCAACTCAGCATTCTTATTCACTAGCTCGTCACGAGAGCGATAGAGCACGGTAAAGTCAGTCATAAACTACAGATAAAAAAAAGCATTAGAAGAGAGCAGCGAAACAAACATTTACATGTGTTAGAGAAAAGAAACAGAATTGCCAAGGATAGCCTCTGACTCACTTGTAAGGCTAACTGGTCAGTCTCCATTACCCTTTGGCGATCAGCAGGAAAGACTACTCTCTCAAGAAGCGCAGGAGCCAGTTGGGGAGAAATGGCAACAGAGGCCCCCTTTGGCAACGTATCCATGAGCACTAGAGCTTGACCAGCCTTCGTCCTTGCTTCCACTCTTCTCCTCTCCTCCTCTCTCTCCTTCTCCTTCTCTGCCCTCTTGCTCTCCTCCACCTTCTTTTTCTCTTCAGCACTCTTCCTCTCCTATTCTCTCTTTCTCTCTCTCCCCCTCAACTGCTCTTCTTCTTTTATCTTCTTCCCTTTCTCCTGATCAGTAGATTGAGAGCCAGTGGCAATAGCCCCGCTGTTGGATTTTTGCTTCTTCGACCGCTGAGCAAGAAGAACATCATCATCATCACGGATCAAGTTCCTTCTAGGGGATACACTTCCTCGCTAGAACTGCTGGATGTACTTGAAGACTCTTGAGCCTCATAACCCCCTTCTGAACTAGAAGAAATTTCACTACTGGAGCTCGCCTCACCAAAACCACCTTCAACACTTCCTCTAATATCACTTTCAAAACTTCTTTCTTCCTCGTCCAACTGGATGGGGTCAATAGAAACTTCTTCAGTAATATCTAGAACATGAATGATGTCTACAGTCCGTGCAATGAAATTGGAATCGATGTTCTTATAATCAAGGAGAAAAGAGGCTAACCGGGGATATTCACCTTCAGCCAAAGGCTATCTGATGTTCCAAGCCTTAATCAGCTTAGCACCTCAAACCTCACTAAGAGCAGGTTCCAAATTCTTTTTTCTCACTGAAAGGAAGAGAGAAGAATATCAGAGATAGCATACATCAACAAGAAGATCGAAAGATCATAAGTGAAGATTACCTATGTACTCTTCCCCATAAAAGGGAATAGTGAATCTATCAGACCTCACCCCCTCAATCTGGGGGGAGAGCTGACAATTCCTAGCAAGAAAGCCCTCTTTCCAGTTGTCCTTGTGGGAATCAGGTAAATTTACTACCAATACCCTGTCAGGACTCCTAACCTTAAGGTAGAGAAGACCAGAGATAATTCGGGAGAAGGAATAACAAAATTATATTTCAACATGCCCTAATTTAGTGGCATAAAGTTTATTTATCCTATGGACACCATTGACTGTCTTCCAGACGTTGGGCGAGCACTGTGCCGGAACGATGTTGAAATAACCAAAAAAAATGCAGAAACAAATTGTTCGGAGGAAAAGTAAGACCTCCTTGGGAAAGCAACATGACATGAATCCAATGAGCGCCCTCTATCTCTCTAACATTCTTAGGGATAGAAATGCATTCAATCTCTACCCATTCAGGGATATTGTAAAACTTCCTAAACTCAGGCACTTATCTATTACCTATCTTTGTCATTTGTAAACCCTAAATTGCAAATTCAAAAAAAAAACTCAATAGAGAAAGCACAGAGAAAGAGAAAAGGGGACTTATGAGATGAAAGTTTGACTTGGACGATGCAAGATCACAATCCCAGTTAATGAGGGAGATCTAAAGCAAAGAAAATGAAGACCTGGAGAAGAGGGAACAACACCTAACACTCACAGAAGATGAGGGAACACAAAGAAGTTTGAAACGACAACTACGAAATGCTACTCCAAATAAATTTTAAATGCTCCCTATCATTACACACAGGACACGAAGCAACTGTCGCCAAAATCAGTTCTCGACTTTGGGAAGAGTTACATGAATTACAAAAGAGCCATTATGACAAATCATTTAAATTTATTGAGCCCAAATTGTGGCCCAACAACTTTAGGGGCAATTGTGGGTACCCAGATTTTCCATCATGGGCCCAGACAAGTAGCCTAATAAAAACGGCCCAAAGTTTGAACCCCTCGCACCTTAACTAAATTCAGTTATGACTTAGTCTTCTCCTAAAATCTTGTATAGAGATATGCAAAGAGAGAAAGATGGACGTGGGGGAGTCCAACACCCCCACTCCCCAAAGATAAATATGTATATAATAAAACCACAGCCTGGGGCAAGAGGCACGCATATATTCTCTGTAAATGCTCCCCGAAGTATATTGAAATAATACTGACTGCACCACTATGGACGCAGGCATTCTTACTGAACCACGTACATACTATGTTGTGTGATTGGAATTTTATGTTCTTTATTTTCCTTGGTGATTGCGCTTTTCTTATTTATTTGTGTTGAATATAATTGTCACCACAATTCTCATGCCTCTTTCCAGGGTATTTAGTTTCTATTTTTCTATTTCACCCCGCACCCCATTTTAATTTAAAACTTACGTGTGCTTGTTTTCTTATTAAAGAGATCAATAAGGACACGACTATTTAACACACATTTTAATGGTTTACGTCATGGTGCTCATGCATATTTCGATGTTTTCATATTTATCCCCCCAACGTCCCATTTTTAACCAAAAAATTAGGTATAATTATCATTTTTTTTATAATAGAGACTTCAATAAGGACGAAACTAGTTCAAACACATTATAATAGTCCATCTCAAGGTGATCTTGATTTATTTCGGATCATTGGGTTCCTGTTTTGATATTTTATCCCCCAACGACCATTTTTGTATAATAAAACTTGTGTATACTTGTACTTTTTAGACCGGGAGTTTGATAAGGACACGACTAGTTCAAACATGTTGCAATTGTCGACATCAAGGTTCTCGAGGCTCTTTATGTCCCATTTGGTTACTATTTTGATATTTCCTCCACCAGTGCCCCATTTTAACCTAAAACTTGAATATATTTATTATTTTTTTATAATTGAGAGTTTGAGATGAACACAACTAGTTGAACAATAGTCTATCTTAAGGTTTTCATGCCTCATTATGGGTAATTTGGTTTCTATTTTAATATTCCCCCTAACGCCCCATTTTAACCTTAAACTTTCATAAAATTGACATTTTTTATTATGGGGAGTCCGATAAGGACACGACTAATTGTAACATGTTGCATTTGTCCATCTGAAGGTGTTCGTGACTTATTTTGGCCCATTTTGTTGCTACTTTAATATTTTGTTTCCCAACTCCCTAATTTTAACCTTAAACTTGAGTATAATTGTCATTTTGTTAAACTGGTAGTCCAATAAAGACATGGCTAATTCACACTTGTTGCAATGGTCAATATCGAGATGCTCGTTCCTTTTTTTTTTGGCCATTTGGTTGTTGTTTTGATGTTTCAACCCATCATCAATTTTTAACCTAAAATTTGTGTATGCTCGTGACTTTCTTAAAACTAAAGTACATGAAGGATATGACTTTTTCACACACATTTCAATCATCTATACTAAGATGAAGGTGCCTCTTTTTGAGATATTTTTCTTCTATATTGATATTTCACACCCAACTCCCCATTTTATCCTAAAACTTGTGTATAACTGTCATTTTGTTCAACGGATAGTTTGATAAGGATAGGATAAGTTCAAATACATTATAATCTACCACATTGAGGAGTTCATTCATCATTCTAGTTCATTTGGTTGTTGTTTTGATATTCCACCCAACGCCCCTTTTAACTTAAAACGTGCATATAATTGCCATTTTTTAAACCAGGAATCCGATGAGTACATGGATAGTTCATAGACATTGCACTGGTCCATATCTAGGTTCTCGTGTATCTTTTGGGTGTATTTGGTTATTGTTTTGATATTTCACACCTAATGCCCCATGTTATTCTTAAACTTGTGTATATTTGTCTTTGACTTAAACTAAGACTCCGATCAGCACAGTGCTAGTTTAGACACATTGCGATGGTCCACATGGAGGTTCTCGTTCCTATTTTGGGGTCATTTGGTTACTATTTTGACATTTAACCAACCCAATGCACCACTTTAACTTAAAAATTGTATATAAATGTATTTTTTTAGTCGTGCACTCGATAAGGACACGACTAGTTCAAACATGTTACAAGCATCCCCCTCAAGGTGATTGGGCCTCATTTCGAATCGTTTGATTGTGTTTTTATATTACACCCCGATGCCTCATTTTAACCTAAAACTTGCGCATAATTGTCATTTTTTGTAAAAGTAGGAGTCGGATAAGTGACAACTAGTTCAAACGCATTACAATTATCGATATCGAGGTGTTCACAACTTAGTTCGGGTTATTTGGTTATTGTTTTGATATTTTATCCCCCAAGACCCCATTTTTTAAATGAGACTTGTATATACATGTCATTTTGTTGAATCGGGAGTCCTATAAGCACACATATTACAATCGTCCATCTCTAGGTGTTTGTGTCTCGTTTCAGGCCATTTGGTTCCTATTTTTATCTTTCACCCCACAATGGTCCATTTTTTAACCTAGAACTTGCGTATAATTGCATTTTTTGTAACTGGGAGTTTAACGAGAACATGATTGGTTCAAATATGTTACAATTATCCATCTCGAGTTGTTCATGTTTTGTTTCAGGTCATTTGATTGTTGTTTTGATATTCCACCCAACGCCCCATTTTAACCTAAAACTTGCATATAATTGACATTGTGAATAATCACGTGTCCAATAATTATACAACTAGTTCTAACACATTACAATCATCTATCTCAAGGTGTTTGTGACTTATTTTGGTTCATTTGTATGTTGTTTTGATATTCTGATCTAGCACCCCATTTCAATCTAAAATTTGTGTATAATTATCATTTTATTAGACTGGGATCCTAATAAGGAAATTTCTTGTTCAAACACATTACAATCGTTCATCTTGATGTGTTTGGGACTTATTTCGTGTCATTTTGTTGTTGTATTGATATTTTATCCCCCAATGCCCCATTTTTACCAAAAAAAAAAACTTGTTCATATATGTCATTTTGTTAAATTAGGAGTCCGATAAGGGCATGATTAGTTCACACGCATTCCAATGGTCCACATTAAGGTGTTCATACCTCATTCTGGGCCATTTGGTTTCTATTTTGATGTTTCACCCTACCCAATGCCCCATTTTTAACCTAAAACTTGTGTTAAATTATCATTTTGTATAATTATGAGTATGATAAGAACACGATTAGTTCAAACATGTTACAATCATCTAGTTTAAGGTGTTCATGCCTGTTTCTATGTTATTTTTATGATGTTTTGATATTCCACTTCTACACACCATTTTAACACAAAACTTTCTTTTAGTTGACATTGTGTACAACTGAGAGTTTGATAGGGAAACAATTAGTTCAAACACACTAAAATTATCCATCTCAAGGTGTTTTTGCCTTCTTTTAGGTAATTTGGTTGTTATTTTTATGTTTTATCCCCAAACTCCCCATTTTTAACCTAAAACATTTATATACGTATCACTTTGTTAAATTGGGAGTCGATAAGGATTCGGCTAACTCACACACGTTTCAATTGGCCATATCGACGTGCATGCGCCTCTTTCCGGATCATTTGGTTAGTTTTTTTGTATTTAACATAATGCCCCATTTTAACCCAAAACTTGTGTATACTTGTCTATTTGCTAAACCAGGAATCTGAAAAGGATACGATTAGCTGACACACATTTCAATGGTCCATATCGAGGTGTTTGTGTCCCTTTTGGGTCCGTTTGATTGTTTTTCATATATTTCACCCACCAATTCATTATTGTTTAACCTAAAACTTGCATGTAATTGCCGTTTTTAAAATCAAAACTCTAATAAGGACACGACTACTTCAAACACGTTACAATCCTCTACCCCAAGTTGTTCGTTCTTCATTCTAGGTCATTTTGCCGTTGTTTAGATAGTCAACACCCAACACCCTATTTTAAGATAAAACTTGTGTATACTTATTATTTTTTTTATATTAAGAGTCTGATAAAGATTCAACAAGGTCAAACACATTCCAATCGTTCATCTCGAGGTATTCGTGCTTCATTCTCGGTCATTTGGTTGTTGTTTTTAACTTTCATCCCCAATCGCTCCATTTTTAACGTAAAACTTGCGTATACTTCAGTTATTATTAAGTTGGGAGTCTGATAAGGATACATCTAGTACACACACATTATAATATTCCACATAGAGGTACACGTTCCTCTTTTGAGGTCATTTAGCATATATTTTGATATTTCACCCCTGCCCCTTTTTAACCAAAAACTTGTGTATAATTGTCATTTTGTTTAATCGGGAGTTTTTATAAGTTAACGACTAGTTAAAATACATTACAATCATCCATCTTCAGGTTATCTTGCCTTATTCTGGGTCATCTGGTTGTTGGTTTGGTATTTAACCACGAACGCCCCATTCTTAACCTAAAAATTGTGTATAATAGTTATTTTGTATAATTGGGAGTCTAATGAAGACACGGTTAGTACAAACAACTTACAATCATCCATCTCGATGGATTTATTCCTCGTTCTGGGTCATTTGGTTGTTGTTTAATATTCCACCCAACGAGCCATTTTAACATAAAACTTGAGTATAACTAGCATTGCCCGTTCCCCTTTTTTCTCATGGGTTGCCCATTTATGTAAGTATTTTACTATTCATTATCTTATACCTCTTCTATATGCTTTATTTCCATTGGGTCTTTACTTTTCATGCCTAGATAATTAGTTGTATTTTGTTTATTTGTTATTTCATTTTGCATATAGTTGTTTTAATTATTTATTCATGTCTAGTCCTCAGTTAAAGGGTTGGGGTTTTGTGTAATGTCCCATTTAATTGAAACCATGTGTATTAATGATGGTTTATTATGTTCTTTGTCACGCAACATTTGTGTTTAAAGTAATAAATCGAATTTAATCCACGTGTGACCATTTTTTATTAAATATTTTATTTCGTATTTTTTTGTTAATTCTCTTCACGCGTGATGTTTATAATTAATTGATTATGCTAAGTTAAATATTTTTAAACGAAATGCTAATTATGTATTGTTTAGCCCATGCCGGGGATGGGACCCTAACACTCGTTTTATTAATTATTGTTTAGTGTTAACTTCTTATTTCCCCCTTTTTTCCCATTTTAAACCCATCGCGTTTTACACTTTTATTTTTGAAGTAATAAATCGATTACAATTTGTCCCACATTCCCCATAGATTCTCAATACCTGGACTAGCCGCTATACTCCCTTTGTCGAGTATAGTCATTGTCTAGGTTTTTTGTATTGAGGCAGCGAACCGAAAACAACGACATTGCCCTTACAGGAGCGTACGGTTCATGCTCGATCAAAAATGGTGTTATTGTCAAGGAGTGTTTTATAGATTGTAATTCTTTTATTATTTGGTAATATTTCTTTTATTCATTTTAATATTCTCTATTTTCCCATTTCTTTTTTACTTATGCGAGATTGTTTCGAGAAATTAAAATTTTGGTGCTCGTTACTTTGTTGCATTGCCTAATATCAAATGGCTCGCTATAAGTCTTTAGATAACCTTAATTATTATGAGAATATTTTTCCTCGTTATACTCCCAAGAATATTAAATAATGCCTACAAGTGCTTGAAAATGAGCGCACTGAGCATCAAATCCAACAATATGTAACTAATCCCTCATCGCCTTGTGAGGAATCTATGGGAAGCAGGGAATCCATTAGGTGTGAGAAAACCTAACAAGAAGATGTTATGTCTTATTATTGGTTTGATCAGGAGTTAATGACAAATATCCAACTCGATGAGATTATTGCTTCTTCATAAAATTCGGTTAAGGTTGAAACTTGAATTCCACCTCCTCCCCTTTTTCAGGAAGAAATAATCGAGAGTGATCAAAGCACTTTTGAATTTCAACCTCTTATTAATTTTTCCGATTGTATTGAGGTTGATGGTCATGCCTTTCCTTCGTTCCCTACAATTCTTGAACCGTTAAATTTATAGTAAGAATCGGTTGAAAGTCTAGAGTACTTTTACCCAATTTTTGAACGGGAATGTTATTTTTAGACTATTCATCTCATGGGCTATTCAATTGCACTTTTCCCACCTCCCCTTCCAATTGAAAATCTTGGTGATGTGATTTTAATTTTCCCGACATTAATGTGGTCTTCTCCCTCTTGGCATCCAAATCCCCCATTAGTCCTCCCAAATTTTTAATTGGTGATGGTTCATTTGTTAAGCCTTATAAATGCCTTCCGTTGTTCAAACGGAATTGCTATTTTTCGGGAGGCATGCATTCGAGGTAGGGTCCACTATTGATCTTTTGCAGCCAAATTGTATTTTGGGTGGACGATAAAAAATTTAGACTTATAGTGTATAGTTAGTTACAAGTGAAAATTGTAGATTGTAAATAGTTGGTTTTTATTTATTTCTTCTTTCTTTCTTTTTAACTGTAGTCTACGGTAATTAGTTAAAAGCGTTTGTTATTCTTTTTTGTTATGCTTGTTACTAACAACTTTTTTAGTTTCAATGGACTCGTACTTATTTGGAGATCTCTCTATTTTTTATAATATCTTTCCTTTCCTCTCTTTATGTTGTGTTCTTGATTTGCATCGATGACAATGCAATATTTAAGTTAGGGAGTGTGGGATATTCCATCCATTAATTTTTTAGTTTCATTAATTTGATCACCTATTAGTTACTAATCATGATTTTCTTTAAAAAAATTGGAAATTTCAACAATATTTTCTTTATTTTTCTATTTCAATAAATGTCCGATCCAATTTCAATAAATGCCCGATCCAATTTGAATAAATTCCCAAAATAAATTTCAATAAATGCCCAATCCAATTGAGAATTCAATGATGCATGTTCTGAAATTTAGATGTTACTAGACATTAGTCCTCAAATCATTGATATTATGAATAATTTCATAAATTAAACCTTAACCCATAAGCACATGCGCTCTTATTATTTTATTGATTTGGTTTAAGATTTTTATAACTCGGTAATCTTATATTACATTGTATATACTTATACCTAGTGAGCTTTGCGCTTTTTTTCATTTGTGAATATTTATACAGTACTCTTTCCCCCTTGAAACGTTAAATTCCTCGGTAATCTCACTATTTTTAATGTCATAATTCATTAACTTAGTTCGTTTATGAAATGTGTTACTTGAGCATGATTTTCAAACTTGTTTTGACTTGAGAATTGCGTAAACCTTAAGATATGATCATAATCCATGTTTTTATATCCCCCACACTGGCCTTGACCTCGACTTGTATATTTCCCCAATCAACCCCTTTGAGCCTTAATATAGCCTGATTCGGCACGAATATTGTATTTTTCGCCCCATATACTTATGGATTTTAGCCCCCTCGAGTACCATAATTCCAATATTTATGCTCATTATCCATACAACCTCCATTTTATATTTTAACATGCTATATTAGGTATAATAGATCTTTTTGAATGTATTTCAGTGCTTAGTGTGAAGTTTGGTCCCTTTTCGAAAAAAATTCGTTGATTTTTACAGCTTCGGGGGTATTTTAGTAATTTCAGCATTCAGATTTGTATCCTCAACAAAAGTTGAATCCCTTTGATTTCTCTTCACTTGGCCGCCTACGGTGCATGATTTCGATGTATGATGAGGCAGTTATGGCATTTTTAAGATTTTTTTTCCTTCAAAATCACACTCAATGTCACATTCAAGGGAATTTTAGTCATTTCATAATTTGGTTTTTTGGCCTAATGTCTTCTTGAATGTTTTATTCCTCTAATTTATCTTCGCGTAGCCTCTGACCATGCCTAATTCTGAGTTATAACGAAGAAGTTACGACATTTTCTCCAAAGTTAGATAAAGTTGAGAATTCAGCACTATCAGTTGCGAATCAATTCGGACAGTGCGAATCGATTCGGCTGAAACTCTGCAAATTTCATTTTTTAACTTGGTTTTTGGTTGAGTATATGGAAAAAAAACATTGTATTAAAGGGGGGCATCATTTTTAGACTTCAGAAGATTCCTTTTAGGTTAGTTTTTTGGGGGCCTTTGGGAGCTTCTCTCTCTAAAGGTTTCACCATTGTTTTGTATGTAAGTACTATTCATCTTCACTCTCCATTAATACAGTTTCTTTCTCTTGTTACATTCTTTATTTACTTTGTTTTTTATTTCTTGTTTTAATTGGTTAATTAGTTTTATTTGTTATCTTAACCATGTGTAGTGAGTGGTTATAATGGGTTTGGATCGTGTGTCCGTCATTGATGGGCGTCGAGCTCCGAATGTCAGTTTTTGGGAAAAATTGCATTTAATTGAAACCTCACGTATTAAAGTCGGATTATTATGCGTTTAAATTTCTTTGTCATGCAATGTTAGTGTTTATAGCGATAATTCGAATTTAAGACGCGTGTGGCCATTTTTGATTAAATGTTTTATGTAACATTTTTGGGTTAAAATCCCTTCATGTGTGATGTTTATTCTTAACTAAAAATGTTCGGTTAAATGTTTTTGAACCAAAATTATAATTTCGCGTGTTTAGCCCATGGCGGGGATGCGATCCCGACTCTCATTTTAGTTAGTTGTAATTTAGTTTTAACTTCTTATTTTTTTTCCTTTTTACCATTTCCAACCTATCACCTTTTAAACTTTTATTCTTGAAGTTTTAAAGAAATTAAAATCTAAAATTCAATCACTCCCTCCGGATTTCTTATGATACCTGACTTATTGTTGTGCTTGCTTGTCAAGTGTAGTTGTAGTTTAGGTTTTTGCATCGCGGAGGCGAAACACACAACGATTGTGTCCTCACACGAGCATTCTTTTACCGCTCAATCAAAATGGCGTCATTCCCGAGGAGTGTGTTTTAGAATGTAATTCTTATATTATTTTGTATTATTTTTTCCTTTGCTATTTGTATTCTTTATTTTAACCTTTTTTGCAGGATTTGCATACTTGAGCGCTTAGAAAAGATGATTCTCGGTCGTACACCTTTTCTTCGGATTCTCCGTTTACATAAAATTTAGTAATCATGGCTTTCTTTATAGTAATTAGAGTCAGTCTAATGATTCTTACTTTGGGGATAGTTTTCAAGTTTTGCATTTTGAAGATTTTCTTCAGATTGAAAGACTTGAAAATAACTATCGAAATGAAAAGTTTTATTGGGATCTTGATTTGGATTCATTATTCGAATCAAATAACAATTCTTATTCCGATGAATGTGAAGAAGAATTTCAACCAAATGAGTAATTAGAGGATCTAGAGACGAGGAAGCTTACTTTGGAAGAAACTTTTCTTCTTTACTCCCAATGTTTGCAAAGCCTAAATGGTGCTGGATCGAGACTTGGAGCACTTTGCGATTAGATGAATTCTTATGCACAAAATAACAAGGAGTTGGAAACTTCTGTTTCACCTAAATTTTTTGAAGAATTTGTCATCGAGTGTGAATATTTCTCCCCCCCAAATTAAATCTCCTTTCGATGACGAGTCGATTGAGATTGAATTTGTTTCATCACCATTTTCATTTTCCGTTATCGATCTATTAGAATTACTGCTTGATTCCTATGAGTCAGTAGAAATTATTGAAACTTGTGAATCTTTTGTTGAGGAGGACTCTTTACCGGACTTGTTTTTTATGGATGGTATCCCCACGTGTGCACCATATCCCATTCCAATTGAAGAACCTTTGGGAGATGAGTCAATTTTTCTTAATCCTCAAGTGTATCTTTCCGCCTTATTATCCAAATCCCCCATCGTCCCCCAAAAATTGATAATTTGCGATGTTCATTTCTTACGCCTTACACATGCATTCCATTTTTCAAATGGAATTCCTATTTTTTGGGAGGCATGTTTTCTTTGGAGGATCCACCGTTCATCTTTCAAAGTTAAATCCCTTTTTGGGTGGACCCTCAACTATTTAGACTTCTAGTGTATAGTTAGTGTGAAGTCTAAATAGTAGGTTTTACATAGTTAGATTTTTCTTCTTTCTTTCTTTCTTTATTTTTCTTTCCTTTTAATTTAGTTTAGTGTATTTAGTTAAAATTTTTGTTATTGCTTTTCGTTATGCTCGGTACTAACTTGTTTTGTAGATTCTTTGGACTCGTACTTATCGGGGATCACTCCAATTTTGGGTAATATCGTTATTTTCCTCTACTTATGTTGTGTTCTTAATGCACATTGAGGACAATGAAATGTTTAAGTTAGGGGGTATAGGATATGCTATCCATTTCATGTATACTCCACGGATTTTATCACATGCTAGTTACTAAGTATACCATTTTGTTAAAAAATTTAATTTAAATTTTTTTTTTCTTTTTTTTCTTTGTTGGCTATTTTTTGCCTTTGTTTCCGATGATAAATTTCAATAATTGCCCGATCCAATAGACAAGTCAACGATGCATGTTCTCAATTTTAGAAGTTATTAGACTTTAGTCATTAAATCATTAATATTATGAGTAACTTCATGAATTAAACTTTATCCCTTTAGCACATGCGCTTTCCTTGATATATTGATTTGGTTTAAGATTTTTATAACTCGGGCATCTCTGTTGCATTGCATATACTTACACTAAGTGATTTTTGTACCTTTCATCATTTGTGAGTGTTATACACTATTCTTTCCTCATTGAAAACGTTACATTCGTTGGTAACGTCACTATTCTTTCATTTTATCGTTCATTAAGTGAGTTTATATCTTGAAATGTGTTACTTGAGCGTGTTTTTTAAATTTGTTTTGACTCGATAATTGCGTAAACTTTATGAAATGATCATAGGAAGTCTTTGTTATATCACCCATATTATCCTTGACCTCCCCTTTAATGTTTCCCTAGTCAACCCCTTTAAGCCTAAATATAGCTTTTCATTTCATCACCCAAAATCCCATAACTAACTCCACATTGGAGTTTTAAACCATACATATTACCTTCCATACATTTGTTTTAAATGTTGCTTGGTATTGAATGATGTTCATGTTTTACGGTTACAATTTTAGCATATAAGAGTGAGAAAAGAAAATAAAAGAAAGAAATGAAAAAAAAAAAAAAAAAGGAAAAGCAAAAGGCAAAAGAAAAAGTTAGAAAAAAGAAAGAAAAGAAAAGAAACAGGAAGTTGTATATATTGTGTATATAGTTCAATAATCCTTGTTGCTCTCCAATTGTGATACCTAATTCTTATTTGGAACTTATTTTGCAATTTTGAAATTACCCACAAATTTTCATTATTCCTAATTGTTCATTCCCAACACTTTGAATCCATACATATATCCTTCATTTCGCACCCTAGCCTAGCCTACATTACAACCCTATAAAAGTCCTATTTGATCTTAGGGTGAATTTAATTTAAATGTCATAATAGTTTTGATAATCTGTGTAAATACATTTCGCCTCTTTTATTGTGCGATATCTTTCATTGAGATTACATATTTTTATTTTCCTATACAGTGTTCTTCATTTGTGATATGTGTGTGACCTAGTTTTCATTCATATTTACTCTTCATGCCTGCATGTTCCGTGTGTTACCTCCCTGTTTCGAGGGAATTCATCTAATGAGTGTAATGCCCGTGAGGATTGAATATATGCTTGCTTTAATTTTTATCCGATTTATTTAAGTTTTGGCCAAATCATACCATACATGTGCTCCCCCCCCCCCCCCCCCCCCTTCCCACTTTTAAAATTTCAACTCTATGAGGTGCATTCAAGCTATTAATAACAACAGACTTTTGTTTAAATTCGTTCAATATGCTAATAATGCGTTTGAAATATTTTTTGTTGCAGTTGAGTTTTTCGCATGTTGCGCTGGGAATATTTGGATGAAATCGTATGATGTTTGTGGGTTTAATCACCGAAAACCCTCACGAGACGACACTCGTCCACTAGGGTAACGTAGGGGTTTAACGGCTTATTGCATATGCTAAATGCAATCATTCGCCCGCGAAAGTGGCATTTATCCCTTTTATACATATTTTTTTTTTTTGGTTTGCTTGTAGTTCTTTTAGCTTTGTATTTCATTGGTAGGGACTAGCAATGTGTAAGTTAAGGGGTGTGATTTAGTACGAATATTGTATGTTTTACCCCTTATACTTATGCCTTTTAGCCCCCTCGGGTACCTTAATTCCTATATGTATGCTCATTGACAAAAGGACCTCTGTTTTATAAGTTTATGTGCTATATGAGGTATAATTGAGCTTTTGTAGGTATTAAAGTTCTTAGCGTGAAGTTTGGTGCTTTTCGAAAAAGTTTCATTGAATTTTGCGGCTCCGAGGGCATTTTAGTAATTCAAGCATTCGGATTTTGATCCCGAACTCTTCATAGAAGTTTATTCCCTTTAATTTATCTTCACTTGGCAACCAACGGTGCATGATTCCGATGTATAATGAGGAAGTTATGGCATTTTTAGCCCTATGAGTTATCTTCGCGTAGCCTCCGGCCGTGCCTAATTCCCAGGTATAACGAAGAAGTTACAGATTTTTTCATAAAGTTGGACAAAGCTAAGAATTCAGCACTGTCAGGTTGGAAATCGATTCTGGTGAAAGTCCGCAGATCTCTACTTTTAAGTGGGTTTTTAGTGGGGTATTTGTATAAAAACATCGTTTAAGTGGGGGATTTCATTTTTTTTAACATTAGTTAGGGTTAGAAATTATATTTTTGCGGGATTTTTATTGGAGCTTCCCTCTCCTCTTTTCTCTTTGGGTTCATCCCACTTATGTAAGTATATTTCTATTCACTATCACTTTCCTTTGTTTAATGCTTATTTACTTGATTCCTTACTTTGTAGTTACTTTTATTGCTTAGTTAATTAGTTGTTGGTAGTTTAATGATTGTTTTCTTTGGTCAATTAGTTGTATTTATTATTCTAGCCATGTTTAATACCTAGTTTAAGGGTTGGGGTCATTTCTTCGCCATTAATGGGCATCGAGCTCTGAAAGTTTGTTTTTGGAGAAAATTGCATTTAATTGAAACCTTATGTATTAAAGTCGGATTATTATGCGTTTAAATTTCTTTGCCATGCAACGTTAGTGTTTATAGCGATAATCCGAAATTAATCCACGTATGACCATTTTTTGTTTAAAAGTTTTATCTTGTATTTTTGGGTTAACTTCCTTCATGTGGGATGTTTATGATTAATAAAAAATGCTCGGTTAAATATTTTCGAACCGAAATTCTAATTATTACTTGTTTATCCCGTGGAAGGGATGTGATCCCAACTATCATTTTAATTAGTTGTAATTTAGTCTTAACTTCTTACTTTTCTCCTTTTTCACCATAAGCACCCATAACCTTTTAAACTTTTATTTTTGAAGTAATAAAATAATTAAAATCTAAATTTCAATCACCCCCTGTGGATTCTCGATACCCGACTTACCGCAGTTCTTGCTTGTCAAGTGTAGTTGTAGTTTATTTTTTTGCATTGAGTCGTCGAATCGATAACAACGATTTGCGCATTATACGACGCACGGTTCACGCTTAATCAAAATATTACGATGAATGTGAGGAATAATTTCAACCAAATGAGGAATCTGAGAATCTAGAGCCGAGGAAGCTTACTTTGGAAGAAACTTTTCTTCTTTACTCCCATGGTTGGGAAAGCGTAAATGGTGCTAGGATGAGACTTTGAGAACTTTCCGATGAGATGAGTTCTTATGTACAAATCGACGAGGAGGGGGAAACTTGTATTTCACCTAAAGTTTTCAAAGAATTTCTCATCGGGTGTGCATTGATAAGCACCCAAAAGTGTATAATTTATACCCTTAATAGAAGCATTTTAGTCACTCATTTTAATTAAAATTGGCTCTATGTTCGTATTTGCATATTTCTCTGGTCAATACACAGTTGCGGTACAAATAATTCTAAATCACTATAATTGCGACAAAATAGCGGCCAAAAGCATACATCGAAGAAATCAAAGAGACCGCGAAGTCAGAAGTCCCATTGAGCTTGCCCAGAAGAGTTCTGATGCCTCGAACCCTCTCCCTGAAACAAACCTAAGCCTACACCTAGCCGAGAGCGAGCCCAGTCCATCACCCGATCTTGTGTGTGTTGAGTTTGTACCTTTATTATTTTTCAAGATTTTCATTTTGAATCGTTTTATTTTTAGAATTTATTTTATATTTATTTAGAATTCTCTAGGATTTATTCTCTATTCTTATATTTCTTTATTCTAATTTTGATTTTTATTAGTTTTGAATCTTTATTTTATTACTTTTCTTAAGATTTGTTTTTAGGAATTTAATTATATTTCTTTAGTTTTTAGTGTTAATTTATATAGTTACGACTTTTAGTTTTAGAGTTTTATTTTCTTACTTCATTTTTTTATTTTTTATTTTTATTTTTGAGTCTCTTAGTAATATATTAGGATTTTATTTTATATTTTAATTTATTTTATTTTAGTCTAGTTTTATTTTTTTAGGTTGTGTTATTTTGTTTAAGGTTCCAAATTAAATGCACACAACACACTCACTTACACTCAACTACTCTAAACCTTACTCACACCCAAACAACCCACTCACCCACACCTGACTACCATACACCCTCACTACACGTAATCAAACCCATTATTACTATTCATCAGTATCCCCACACACCACTTCCACTTTCTCTCCAAACACAATCAACACAAGCAGCCGACATATATTCTCTCTCCCCCATTTCTCTTGAAACTGCAACCCGCCGACGGAACCCCCTAGAAACCCAATCGGCTAAACCCGAGCACCTGCCTAGTACCCATCTAAACTCGGGGTAGACACCAACCACCAACCCAACCCCGACCCTTCAATCGACCACCACCTTCAAACTCGCGAACCTACTCCAACCCGAACCATAGAAAACCACATGAGTCTTATCCCTTTAAAACCAGAATCACAAAACCAATTCCAAGACATATCTCCATGAAGCCAAAATCCCAAAAAAATCGGAGTTAATCCCAAGCCAAAAGTAAACCCCCCAAAACAAATCTCCAAACGAACCATTCGTGGGTTATAATAACAAGGGAATGCATATCATTTAAGGAGAGGACTCTCAGATATCTACAAAAAAAGGAACGAGAGAGTTAGAAATAATTAAAAAAAAAAAAATAAGACTGCAGAGGGTAGGAAAAAATTGTAGGTTCAGTTTTTAATTTTAGTTTTGTAATCCATTCGAGTTTTTGTGACAAGTTTGGGACGCGTGTTCATGCACAGTTGACACAAGGAATTAATGCATATTGTATCTCTTTCTTTTCTCTTCAATTTATTATTTGTTGATTGTATTTGTGCTGAAATTCTAATTATGTATGGCTAAACACCCTTTCAAGGGTGGGATGAAATGCATATGTTAAGTTATTTAATAAAACGGGCAATTTAATTTTTTTTATTAAAATATTTTTTTTATTTTTTTTCGAAGGAAAAATTTACTACTAAATGCTAATATTACGAAATGACTAAATAATTAAAAAACAATGTGTAACCGAGTGTTAAATATGTGGGAAAGTTAAGAGATGGGATTACAATGCATTTTCAATTATTTTTATTTCTCAATTCGTTAATTTGAAATATTTCGAGATAATATTAAATCGATAATCTAACTCTCGTTAAAATTATAAATTTAATAAAATCTTTTTTAGAAAATTAATTTAAAAAATGTCACACAATGAAAAATTAGGAATTATACTATTTTCAGAAAATTACCCGCTAGGATCAATTTAATGAAAAAAATATCAATCCTCAAATTTCAACACCGAATTAATAGTCAAATTTCGGAAAAACCTATCTCTAGTTCGATTCCTAAATTCAAACATTAATTTGTTCAATTAATTTAGTAACTCTGGTTACATAAATTAATTGGTGACAGTTTCCTAGATTATAGCATTAATGAAATTGATTAATTAAACTAACATCATTCGCAATGCATCCCACCCCTTGAATGGGGTGTTTAGCCAAACATTCTCATGTGTGAATAAACATTAATAAATAATATGTCAAGAACGAATAAATTGAAATGAGAATGTAGAAATACAATACGTAATTTTTTCCACAAATTTGCCTTGAAATGCACCTTGACATGCGTCCAACTTCTTCACAAGTCAAAGATTTTGTTGGCTTTTATTTTTGGTGTTTTTGTTTAACAGAATCGTGCAAAAGAAGGCTTGGTTTTAAAATTGGGTATGGAGAAGTCTTATGTTTGGTTTTGGGCTTCGGATCGGTAGGTGTCTTTAGCTATGGGCGCGGGTTTGAGCTCGTAACAAGGAGTGGGTCGGGCGGAGCTGGTGTGGTCGACGGTCCGGGTTTTGGCATCGGAAATAGGGCTGGCCGGGTTAGGTTTGTGCGCCGTCGGGTCTTGGGTTTGGAGTAGGTGGGTCGTGGGTTGGTGTTCAAGGGAGTGGGTTAGGCTGGAGGTTCCGGGTTGGATGGTTGAGGAGTGAGATGTTATGAGGTTGAAGGTGTTTGGTTATGGTGGTCTTAAGAGAGATAATCGTGGGTATTGGTTTTTGGAAAAAGATGAATAGTAAGGTGGGGTGTTTTGTGTGGGGGGGGTGTTTGGAGTTTAGTATGAGGGTCAGGGGGTGTTTGGGTGTGTGTTAGATGTAGGCTAGTTGGGTGTGAGTGAGTGATGAGTTTGCGTGTGGTTAAGTGTATATTAGTGTGGCGAGTGTGTGTTTAATTTGGACCATTAAAGAAAATCACACTTCCAAAAATAAAACATATCCTAGTAAAAAAAAGTAAAAGAAAATAAATAAAAATTAAACTAAACTAAACTAAAATAATAAAATCTAAGGTCCTAAACATATAAAATCTAGCAACTAAAAATAAAGACTAATTTTAAAAACTAATATAAATAAAAGAAATAGAAAATAAAAATAAAATTTAAAAATAAAACGACTCGAAATAAGATTCTACTAAAAATCTAAAAATCACAAACTAAACCCCCACGGGCTCGGGTGATAGTTTTGGGCTAGGTTAGGCTTAGGTATGTATGGGACAGGGTTCGCGGCATCGAAACTGATCGGGAAGCTCAAATAGGGACCTCTGACTTCGCGATCTCTTTGATTTCTTCGATGCATGCTTTTGACCGCTATTGTGACGCAATTATACTGATTTAGCATTATTTGTACCGCAACTGCGTATTGACCTGCAAAATAATAAAATATGAACATAAGGCCTATTTTAATTAAAATGAGTGATGAAAATGCATCTATTCGTGGTATAAAATAGACAATTTTGGGTGCTTGTCACACCACCCCCTAACCGAACATTACTAGTCCTCGGGCAAAAATAGAGAGAAAACACAGATAAGAAACAAAAAGTGTGCCACTTTAGCAGGCACTGGCGATTGCACTTAGCATATGCAAGAAGCCATTAAATCTATAGGTTGCCCTACAGGAGGAGTTGTGTCCCATGAGGGTTTGCAGTGAATGTACCCACAAAATTCAAAAACCTATTTAAATGCAGTATATGAGTAGATGATGAAACACTATACAACCCAACTTAAAGAACGTAAAGGAATACCTTATTCAACTATCAACGTGAGGCATAAAATTACTTAATACCAAAAGTGTAATCCTTCCTAAAACTCAGCATGTGTAGTGTGAAATAATCTTAAATATCATTAGGGAAATTCTTAGATCACCTTTTATAATCAATGCTTTGAGTTCAATTCTCACTAGTAATATCTCTCTGAATCGACCTCTTTGAGAATTTGGTAAGTGTATCTCTCTAGTGTATGAGGAGGTGAGTAAATGTAAACAAGTTCAAATGTCTCACACACTTTATAAAAAATGACGAATACTTGAAAGAAATTTGATCTCATGAACGAATGCCAATAACTATGTTCAGAATGTCTAGTTATTCACCCTATAGACTTCTCGTTTTCCTAAACACGTCACCAAGGGTGAAAAATGTGATTTATAAAAGGCATAAGGTAATAAAGAAATGAAGAAGATGAATGATAAGGTTTTTTAGAAGAGTGTGACACACTTTGATTGAGTATTGTCGTCATCTTTTGAACATAGTGATCGCGTCTTTCTCTTTCTTCTTTTCTATTTTTTCTTTTTCTTTGCTTTTTTTATTATTACGATGCATTTTTTTCTTTTCTTAAAAAAAGTGAAGACAATTTACATTGATAACTTCAAACACTCCTTTTCTCAAAAATTATGGTAGTGATGGGAAATGATATATGGATGTTATCTGGGACACATATGTATTAGAAAATTTTCGAATGATTATAGGTACAGTGAAGGGTAAAAATGGTCAGTGTATGGAAAAATCGATTTAGTTCTTGGGACAAACTACAAGACACATGTTTCTTACAACTCGAAAGTAATGTCAATCTCATTGATTAAGCCAAATTTGAAAAATAATGAGACCATGCAATGACTAAATGTAGTTCCCAAAGAAAGTTGAGTCACTTGTCACTCGGAGATACATAAAAACCCTCAAAAAGGTGAAAAGCTCAAATCTCGCGGGTTTAAGTGACCACTCTTGATCTTTTAAGGCTCTCTTGAGAATATAATTACTCTTCAACTTTTGATTGTAAACGTGATAGCACAAAATTGTTCAGTTTAGGAATTCATGGTGCAAGTACGCTTTAAGAGGTATTATTTAATTTAAGGTTAAAAGCTTAATTTTGGGGTCAAACACAGGTATTACGACATTTCTAAAAGAGGGGTGATAGGCAATTCATGTCATAAAATTTATTTTAAACTGCACAAAATGTTTAAAATCACTTGTTTAAAAAAAATCAAAAGAGGTACGATTTTGATAAATTTCCCACCCTAAACAAAAGAGAACATCGTCCTCGATGTTGAAAACTATTTATATAAAATAAAAGGAACATGGGAGGAAATATATTACCATAATGAACCGCTTATGAAATTTTATCGCATGATGGAGAGATAAAACTTGAAGAACAAATGTGAGACTAATATGTACAAGTATATAAAGCCTGTGAAAATCATCGGGTGATGTGAAACACCACCCCCAAACAGGATAATACTCATACTCAGAAATAATGAACGAAGGGATGCCTCCTGATAGCGCTAAGTTTAAGCTCTTCATCCAGACCGATCGAAACTCACCCCAAAGATAAGATATATGAAAGTACGGGGGTGGAAGAAAAATTGGGTGATGAGAATCACCCCCAAAAAAGACGGAAGTGTCAGTCTTGTTGCATAAAGGATAAAAGAGGTCAATGTACTTGTATAGCAAAGTGCATCACTCGATGCAAAGCATCGGTGGACCATGGGTGGGTGAGTAGGAGGCTATATGGACGAAGGGTAAGGGTGAGGGTGTACAGGCACATATCACGTGACTTATTGAGCATAAAGGTGAGGGCAACTAGGGCCCTATAAGAATGATGCATCAATTGGCTGGGGAGGCAAAAGGGATTGGCAACAATGATGGGGCGGGCCTCATAGAAAGTGCAAGACCATTCTATAAATGGACGGTGATAATGGTCGCTCCATGACACGCTGGGGAGATGTCGATGGAAAAAATCAACACCACAAGGAAGTGGAGGGAATAAAATAACAAGCTCGGTGTCACGGAAGTGGAGAGTAGCACCTCAAAGAATCTCACGGATGGCAGGGTCGATGAAAAGTGCACAAATGGGATCGTGGAGCACTAGGGTGGAGGGTGGGTGGAGGTTAGGACCTAAATGCTTAGATATGAACAAGTGAGGTGCAATAACAATGTCCAAACCAAGTGGTGGGGTAGACAAGACAGTGGATGGATCAGGTGGGAAAAAGGGTGGGTCAGGTGGCACAAAGGGTGGGGGAAGATGATCTAACTCACGAGTAGGAGAAATGAACTCCGCATAAGGCTCAGAGTGAGCCACAAGGTCACTCGTTGGGGGAGCTTACATGGGAGGAAGTGGTTCCTCGGGAACACATGCAGTGGGCTCAATAAGTGTATACTCGAGCATTATTATGGATTCGGTAGAAAGGGAAAGGTGAAACATAATGTTGGGTTTGAAAGGATAAGGCGGTGTGGGATCAGTCTCACAGACAGTGGATATGTCAACACGATTGTCAACTTGGGACCTGAACCACGGAGTAGTCTCAACTTAGAGATTCTCAGGATAATAGGGTGGGTCAAACTAAAAATCAGTTACACAAGACGACACATCATCGTCCCACACAAGGGCAACAATGGGTGGACTTGGGGTGAAATCCAACTCATACGAACATTCAAAATAAATTAACCGTTGTTCAAGCCTTTGGAGAGCTTGGGTGTCTTTCTCACTACACCAAAATGGCCAAATTGTCACCTTTCAGCCAGTCACCCTTGTCAAGGTCATTGACCATCACAAAAAACACGTGTTTTGTGTCACGGTCATTGACCTTGACACAACCGTGACAAATAATTGTCATGGTCAATGACCGTGACAATTCTTTAAATAATTATCACGGTCAATGACCTTGACACGACCGTGACAATGTTTGTAGCAAAAACCCTTTCCCCCTTCTTTTTTCCCTCCCGCCGTTCCCTCTCTCTCTCTCTCTCTCTCTCTCTCTATCTCTCTCTACTTTCAGGTTTAATTCTCTCTCTCTCTCTCTTCCATTTATATATATGTTTGTGTGTACATATATGTGTGTATGTGTGTATATATGTGCATGTGTGTGCGTGTGTGGGGGGTGGGGCAGGGTGGGGGTAGGGGGTGGGTCAGGGTGGGGGGTAGGGGTGGGGCAGTGTGGGGGTAGGGTGGGGGGTAGGGGGTGGGGCAGGGTGGGGGTAGTGGGTAGTGGGTTAAAAATGTAAATAAATAAGTAATTTTCTATAAACTTCCAAAAATAATATCCAAAAATGTAAATGTTAATAATATCCAAAAATATTGGATAACAATTTATTTTCATTCAAAATAAATAAGTAATTTTCTACAAATTTCATAAAAAAATGAAGGCCGGCTTAATATGTGATTTAAGTGTGAAATAATCGCTATATACTTATAATAATGGAGAAAAAACCATATATGGCGTTTTTTGTTGACTTTATATGGTGAAATAATCACATGACTTTATATCCATCAAATAAAAGCATGAAAACTAAAAAACTACAATAAGGGTTAAAATGGCATCCGAAGTTGCTAAAAGCATGAAAAATAAAATATTTTTTAAGATTTGAGGTGAATAACTACAGTTAAAAAAAGTATTACTTTAGTCATTAAATTATATAATAAAGATCAATTAGTCTATGTTGTTGAAAAATTTGATCAAATTGGTGAGCCCTTCATATTTTAAAAATGTTGTTTTTATTCCTATTTAACTTTTCTTTCTATACACCCCTAATTATATTTAAAGTTTAATAAAATAGGAGTTATAGAAAGAAAAGTGGGGTTTCCATAATCTTACTTTGTCACAATTAATTTATATGCCTCAAAGTTATTTTATCACTCTTAGTTTATATTTGTGATAATACTTTATTAAAGATTTTTATGAGAACTTATTATACTAGAACTTAGATGAACACTAAGTGATGAAAATAGTCCTTGAAATTGAAAATTAAATAAAGTTTATAAAAGTAAAGATGCTGGCAATACATCAAAGATAAATTAATAAGGACTAAATAACAAAACGTGTTCAAGTATATAACAAGAAAGAAAATGTGGTATTTAGATTGGGTAAAATTTTTAAAGTAATGTTAAGGGACTAAAAGACCCAAGACAACTGGCCAGTAAGTCACGGACCGAAAAATTTATGACGGGTGATGAAAGCCCGTAAACATGTTGGGGTGGGCCTGGGTGGGGGTGGGGTGGGGGTGGGGTGGGGTGGGTGTGAAGGTGTGTGTGTGTGTGTGTGGCGGGGGCAGGGGGTGGGGGGATGTGGTGTGTGTGTGGTGGGGCAATCTTAACAATATATATATACACCTGCATGTTGTTAGAAAGTCTTAAATGTAATTCTCACTTTATTAATGCCCAACCCGACTCTCTTATAAGATATGCATATTGTGATAATATTATATCTGTACTAATAACATTTTTTTACAGTAAATGTCTCCTTCAGATATTAAGGCGAAGATGATGATGCTGTTTATGATGATGTTGTCTGGGGTCGGTGGTAGTGGAGGCGACGAGGGCTCTTCTGCCCCTAGGCTCCCCAAATATGGGAAATTTGGGATTACCATCGAGAACAAATCGTAGATATTAGCGAGATCCCTCGTTCTGCTAAAGACGGTCATCGGCCCGGGGTTTATGAGTTGGAAGGAGGTGCCATATGAGCTCAAGTTAGCTGTTTGGGCGACACTACAGGTAATATATTTATATTTATATTTATATGAATATTTCAATTTCAATTTCAATTTCAATTTCAATTTCAATTTCAATTTCAATTTCAATTTCGATTTCATATTTATATTTATATTTATATTTATATTTATATTTATATTTATATTTATATTTATACTTATATTTATATTTATATTTATTTGCAACTAACATTGTATTTGTTGGACATGAACAATTCAACTTGGATCCAAAGCTACGCGATCCCGTCTTGGAGAAGATTAGGGAGCAACTCAAGTCGTGGAAAAAAAATATGTGGGCACAGTACTTTGGGAAAACACGAGAGTCGATTATCCAATGGCGTGAATCCGTCCCCCCCAAGGAGCTGATCTCATTGGCACAATGGCAGAAGTTCATTGACAATGAGATCGAGGATCGACAATTGGCATCTCGCCAATCGGGGAGGGAAAATCGGGCAAAAAAGACGGACGTGCACTACTCCGGCCGGACCTCTTACGCCAAGGTGGAGCATAGGATGCAGGTAAGATTTAATTTTTCTATAACTACAGAAATATATTATTCTTCATTATTTTACTTTGCGAGGCTGATACTAATTTTACTTTACTTTATTTTATTTCAGGGAGTAGGGAGTGGGCCAGAGGGTAAGCCACATAGGCTCGATACTTATGTGGCTCTTCGGACGAAGAAGGGGAAGGACAAGGTGGTGTCCCCGAGCGTCGCGGCCACGATTGTAAGTAATCCGACAGTTTAATTTTTGTTAATTACGTTATAATTTTTTAGTTTACTTATTTTACTAATCATGTGCTTTTTGTCGTTTCAGGCAGAGCTTAAGGAAGTGCATGAGTCGCAGTCTGATGCCGACAAGGCATCTTTGTCCACAGACGCACTCAACAAAGTGCTTGTCTCTGATCACAAGGGGAGGACAAGGGGGTGAGCTCGCGGGTGGCCAAATCTAGGATCATCGGATTGGAGACGAGCGACACCGGGTTGGCTCGAACGGTGGATTCACACGACGCGAAGCTGTCCCGTTTGGAGGCGACGGTCCAAGATATGTACGCATTCATGAAGCGTACGTTGGGCGGAGAGCGTAAAGGGAAAGGGAAAGGGAAGGATAAGACGGTGGAGGAGGAGGTGCGGGAGGACGAGGCGCAGGATGACGAGGATGTGGACCTCGCTGCTTCATCACCAACACGTTCGTACTTCGATGATCCACTTCCCTATTTGGCGCCCTTCAACAGACCAATGTCGACACTTGGTTGGCCGAGCGTGTTCATATTGGACGTATTTGATGGCCAGCGGATAGTGCGGAGGTTGAGGGACCCGAATATCGTCCAGGGTGGAATAGTTCATGGACGTGCGCTTCAAGAGATGGAGTCTAGGGTGCTCGTCACGCATGTCATACCCGGGAAGGAGAACTCCCTATTGTGGTTGCGCGAACAATGCGGTACGATGTATATTAGTGGGTGCGTCAATTCATATGTCGTGTGGCCTACTCACCTCCTCAGTTTTAGCAATACACCAGACATGTAGTGACATTGTTTTAAGTTTGAATTGAATTGTTTTAAGTTTGAATTGAATTCTTTTAAGTTTGAATTGAATTGTTTTGTTACATTTGAATTATATCATGATGCATATTGTCTCTATTTGAATATATATTTGCATTATCTTTAGTTTGTTTTGATATATGATGTTTGGAACAGGTACAAATATACTGTTGGGCAGTGGCACTGGCCATACTGCCCAGTAGATTTTTTTTTAAATTCTGCCCAGAATTGTCACGGTCATTGACCGTGACACGTCTGTGACAAAAAGTTGTTACGGACGTGGACCGTGACAAATTTTTTAAAAAGGGTCACGGATTTGTCACGGTTATAAACCGTGACAAACGTGTCACGGTCATTGACCGCGACACGATCGTGACACAAAACGCAAGTTTTGTGTCAATGTCAATAACCGTGACACGACCGTGACAAAAAAAGTTGTCTCGCCTCGAAATGTAACGGTCATTGACCTTGACAAGTTGGATTTGTCAAGGTCAATGACCTTGACAATTCGGCAGATTTGGTGTAGTGTCTCCTGCTCGATGATGAACTGTTGAAAGAGTGCCTCGAGAGCGGATGTGGACAATGGTGTTGAAGTGATGGCGGGTGGCGGTGGTGGTTGAGGTGGACATAACTTGCTATAGACAAGACGATATGGAGAATACTCGAACAAAGTGTGTGGAGTGGGGTCAATTGAAGCATTCATGGGAGAAGCATCTCCGTGAGGGAAAAAAGTGTGATCAGCATGAGGAGCATATTAAGGGGACGGATTGGTATGAGGTGCACGAGGTGGCGATGATGACTATTAGAAACCGTAAGGATCCACAACATGGCGTTGGGAGTCATATTGCATGGAAGGATGATCAGGCTGCCATGAATAGCTTGGGTACTCATACCCGTCGGTGTTGGATAAGTCGAGTGTGGTTCTGAAATAGTGTCATATGGAGACAGATGTTCAATGATGGATTCAAATTAAGAGAATATAAATGGACACTCATGGGACATGTGATCAATAAGAAAGCAGTGTGTGCACGACGAAGCATAGGATGGGTTGACACTCATCACCGGAGGAGGTGGAGTAGGAGATGTGTGCGTGGACGACACAGAGTATCAACGGTGGCCGTTTGAGAGTTAAATCCATGAATTAAGGAATAGAGGTTTGAATCGGGCTTAACATCAAACAATGCGAAATGGCCAATGTACTCCCGTAAAGGACGTTCTTCGGCCATAAGGAGAGAAATATTTTTGGGTTTGTAAATATTTTTCAAAAGAAAAGAAAATCTTTTTGTGGTTTTTGAAAATAATTTTTTTTTAAAAGAAGGAAAATATTTTTGGGATTTTTCGGAGAAGGGGAGAAAATGGACTCTTGATTTGGACGAACTAATTAAAACTGACTACCGAAAGAATTGAATTGGACACACACGAGTCAAGAAAAATCCTAACGAGCACGTAGCCAATTATTATCTTCAAAATTAGTGACAGGGGTAGTCAAATTTTAATGAAGTCCGCGGGCGACAAAAATCACGGAATTTATCTTTGTGATCGTCGATTGCAAAAATGTGTTCCTACGGGGCTAGGTAGTTGATTGATTTTAAATTTAATGACAGCTAGGGTAGCACACAATGGATAAGCGACTGAGTTGGGTGATGAAATTCCTTCTCGTTTCAATGACTGGGTCCCGGTCTTAGGTAAATTAATTCATCAACCATTCAATTTAAATGCGATGCAGAAATTAAAGGCACATAGGAGCAATCAATCACACAAAAAATGAACTCGCTTGCAGGAGATTTGCGAGGGATAAAAAAATATACCTCCCACGGCTTTTACACACGTGGGGTGAAGACCGAGCTGAGTCTACCGGGGGAAGATCTCACCTATCTCAGTCATCCTCGGGAGTCCTACCGACCCAAAGTAGAGACTTCAAAATCCTCACCTTTGGACGCCCTCTCTCTACCTTGTCCGGTTTCCCTTTTCTCTTTTTTTAATGAATAATTATTACAATAAATTGGTGTCAAAATGCACCCAAATAAATACAAAGCTTCAAAAATCCTATACAACCAGCCTAAGGAGGGATAACTACACTAAAAAATGAGGAATAACTACACTAAAAAAAATTACAAGTCTTCAACTTTGTCACCACGTCAAGAAAGCGACAATGGCGCCAATTGATAATTAGCTTTTTGGGTAGGGCCATTGTCTTCAAAATCCACTCTCAAAATTCCCTTGAGTACCTACAAAACTTGTCTAAAAATAACTCGTATTGCGGTAAGTACGGGTATCAATCCAACTTTCAAGGTGAAACAAATTATGTGAAAACGTGCAATTCAATTTTTTTTATTAAAATATTTTTTTTTTTGGATTTTTTTTACAAACAATTTCAAGGGAAAAATTTACTACTAAATGCTAAAATTACAAAATGACTAAATAATAAAAAAAGAATGTGCAATCGAGTATGAAATATGTGAGAAGGTTAACAGATGGGATTACACTGCATTTTCAATTATTTTAATTTCTCAATTCATTAATTTGAAATATTTTGAGATAATATTAAATCGATAATCTAACTCTCGTTAAAATTATAAATTCAATAAAATCTTTTTCAAAAAATTAATTTAAAAAATGTCACACAATGAAAAATAAGGAATTATACTATTTTCAGAAAATTGCCCGCTATGATCAATTTAATAAAAACAATATGAATCCTCAAATTTCAACACTGAATTTATATTCAACTTTCGAAAAAACCTATCACTAGTTCGATTCCTAAATTCAAACATTAATTTGTTCAATTAATTTACTAACTCTCGTTACATAAATTAATTGGTGACAGTTAAAAATAAATTTTTCTAGAACTATAGCATTAATGAAATTGATTAATTTAACCAACATCATTCGTAGTGCATCCCACCACTTGAACGGAGTGTTTAGCCAAACATTCTTATGTGTGCATAAACAACAATAAATAATATGTCAAGAAGGAAATAAATTGAAAAGAGAATGTAGAAATACAATACGCAATTGTTTCCACAACTTTGTCTTGAAATGCACCTTCACATGCGTCCAACTTCTTCACAATTTTCAGCACTTGATTACAAAAAGAAGAGTATAAATTAAACCTAAAAATTATCCTAAAGCTAAACTAATTTTTTTTTGTATTTTTCTGAATTTTTTTCATGACCCCAAACTGTACGTAATATACACACTTTTTTCTCTCCCTATGCATCTTCGTTCTTTTATGCTGAGAGAGTCTTCTTGTTAATGAGCTCATGCCTTCTCATTTAAAGAACCCATGAATTGAATTTGATGGAGTGATTTTTGTGGAATTCTTTTTGGAACCAAGTCAAAGATTTTGTTGGCTTTTATTTTTCGTGTTTTGTTTTAACAGAATAGTGCAAAAGATGGCTTGGGTTTAAAATCGGGTATGGAGAAGTCTCAGGTTTGATTTAGGACTTCAGATCGGGCAGGTGTTTATAGCTATGGGCGAGGGTTTGAGCTCGAAATAGGGAGTGGGTCGGACGGAGCTGGTGTGGTCGACAGTCTGGGTTTTGGCGTTGAAAATGGGGCTGGACGGGTTTGGTATGTGTTGTTGCAGTAATAAACAATTAAATGCAGAATTAAAAACAGGAACGAAATTACCCAATTTTTGGAGCAAATAAATCTGGGGCAGAAAAATATAAGAATTCCGAAACTGGACAGTCAAGAACACGGCTGAGTCGCGGACAATGTCGCTCTCTTTAAGGTGTTTCGCGGCTCTGCCTCCAATTTGTGCCGACAGTGCCCCCAGGATAAAACAGCCACGAAAATAATATGAATCAGCAGCACGAATCTGATTCGCTCAACAAACACCCATTCTATAATACATGTACTGCTCGATCAAGATAAATATAAATAATCTGGGAAAGATTATATATTTATGTGTCGTTATAATTATTCAGGGAATGAATAATTATTTCTGTAAAAAATTCGGAGATTGGAAAGTGAGAACTGTTTGCAGAAAATTTTTTGGGAGATAACTCTGTGTTAAAAACGGAGGCTACAACCTCTTTTATGGGGAAAAAAGAAAAGAGACGTTGGTAAACAACGTGGAGAAAAATCTGGAAGTAGTGGGCAACTCGGTTGAAGAAATCAACACGGAACAAAACACGTTTTAATTTTTCGGAATTAATTACCGTTGAAAAAATAATTTTTGAAGCCCAAAATCGTTAATTTATTTGTCCAAAAAATTATTTCTTATTAAGCCCAAGCCCAAGACCCAGGACCCGGACACGGGCACGGGCCGTGCCGGACGGACGGCGGCGGCACGCGCGTGCGTGTGACTTGGCCCATTGGGTCTGCCCCACATACCCACAAAACATTCAATGCCCAAAGGGCTGAACCTTTGTTCCCAAAAAATTGTATATTAACACACTCCATTTGTTTGAACCTACCGATGTGGGACTTCCACTTTCAAGGTTTTACACCTTTAACAACTTAACAGCTCAAAGCTGTTACAGCTTATGAGCTGTAAGCAACAATCCCCCACTTGCAAAATTTGAAAATATTTTATCGAGCAGTAATTCATAGAATTGTCCATAAGCAAAGGTGTCTTTCGACTTGAACCTTTACGTAGTAAAGATGATTCAGAATATACTAGAGTAACTGTAGTTTTGAACTCTATCTCTGACAACATCCCACACACAACCCTACTTGGGTGTAAGTCTAATAGCTAGCACGTTATGACCATGTGCTTCTATCCCAGTATAGTGAACGCTCTAGGAATTTGCCCAAAATATCCATAGGAAGCGGCCACACTTCCACATTCACATAGGTGAGTCTATCAAGAATACTCCTGTAGCTAAGTAACCCACTCAAAATAGTGTTATATATCTCATTAAGAGTTATAATAACTCATCCTCAACTCGCTTCAGGATATCATGCTCCATAGGGATGGACTCGGTGTAAAATCCCGTTCTATATTAATTAATAATCACATGATTCAACCCATATCACTTCTGACTTTTTATTACCCTTTGAACATATTTCTTGGGATCTCCAATCTATATGTTGGGTTACCATCACAAATAACTCATTTATCCAAGGGCTTTAGTCCCATCCCTTTCGTGGTGTTCCACACCTTCTCCCTAGCTAGTCCTTTCGTCAAAGGGTTAGCTAAGTTCTGTTCAGACCGTATATGATCCACCCTCACAGCACCCGTAGAGATAAATTCTCTAACAGTATTATGCTTACGACGCATTTCTCATTTCTTATAATTATAATAACGGTTCTCAACTTTTGCAATAGCCGCGGTACTATCATAATGAATCAAAAAGGTTGGAATCGGTCTTTCCCATAATGGGATATCTGACAGGAGGTTTCTTAACCAACCTGCCTCTTCACTAGCAGTAGCTAGCGCTATCATCTCAGACTCCATAGTGGATTAAGCCAAAAGAGTTTGTTTCTTAGATTTCCAAGAAACTGCACCACCAGCGATGCTAAATATATATCCACTTGTAGCCTTAGAATCATCAGATAGGGTGTTCCAATCTGCATCACTAAATCCTTCAAGGACAGTGGGATGATTATTATAGTGTAATCCGAGGTTCATCGTCCTTTTAAGGTACTGCATGACCCTCTCAATAGAATGCCAATGCTCCATACTAGGTCTACTAGTAAATCTACATAGTACTCCCACGGCATAAGCTATGTTAGGTCTAGTGCAATCTGTAGCATAACGTAAGCTACCAATAATGCTTGCATAAGCATTTTGGTTTACACTGTCGCTAGTGTTCTTAAATAACTTTACACTAGGGTCAAATGGAGTACTAGCAGGTTTACAGTCAAAGTAATTATATTTCTTTAGAACTTTCTCAATGTAATGATATTGATCCAAAGAAAGTCCCTTTTCTGACCTAGTAATATTAATTCCCAATATTACACTAGCTTCACCCAAATCCTTCATATCAAAGTTGGCACATAATAATGATTTAACATTTTCTACGGCATGAATATTGGAACCAAATATAAGCAAGTCATCAACATAAATACATATGGTAGTGCAAATGTTCTCAACATATTTATAATAAATGCATTTGTCACTTTCATTAATTTTAAACCCATTAGAGATGACTAGGCAATCAAATTTATCATGCCATTGTTTAGGTGCCTGTTTGAGTCCATAAAGAGATTTATCTAATTTACACACTTTATTTTCTTGACCGTGTACAATAAAACCTTCAGGTTGATCCATATAAATCTTTTATTCTAAATCTCCATTTAAAAATGCAGTTTTAACATCCATTTGGTGTACAATTAAATCATTTAAGGCAGCTATAGCAAATAGTACACTAATAGACGTTATTCTAGTCACGGGTGAAAATGTATCAAAAAAGTCTACATTTTCTCTTTGTCTAAAACCTTTAGCAACAAGGCGTGCCTTATATTTTTCAACAGTGCCATGTGGTTTTAATTTCTTTTTAAGAATCCATTTACACCCAATTGTTTTACATCCAGGAGGAAGTTCCACTAAATGCCAAGTTTTATTTGTTTCCAAAGAATCCATTTCATCATTAATAGCCTCTTGCCATAAATCGGCATCTAAAGAAGATAAGGCTTCTTGAATAGTGTTAGGATCCTCCTCTAAAGTGTAAGCTAAAAGTCGGGACCAAAATCTTTTTCTACACGAGCCCTTTTACTTTTTCGAATTTTTAAAATGGATTCATTATTTTCTTTATTTTTATTTAAAGAAATATTAGTGGATGACTCGCCCCCACTATTCCTTAATTTAAAAGGAAATTTATCTTCATAAAAATCGGCGTCATTTGATTCAATGATTACTTGATTTTTCAAGTCCTAAAATCGGTATGCTTTGCTATTAATAGCATAGCCTATAAAAAAGCTCTCATATGCTCTACTCTCCAATTTAGACCTTTTAGGGTCGGGTATACGTACATAGGCTAAGCACCCCCACGTTCTAAAGTATGACACGTTGGGCTTAATATTTTTCCAAATTTCATAAGGAGATATTTTCATTTTAGTCTTAGGAATTCTATTAAGCACGTGACACGTAGTCAAAATAATTTCACCCCACCAATGTGAGGCAGCCCCTGAATTTAATAAAATAGCAACAACTAATTCAGTTAATGTCCTATTTTTTTCTTTTGGCTTTACCGTTCATTTCGGGCGAATAAGGGGAAGTTTTTTCGTGAATAATACTGTGGGTTTTATAAAATTCAATAAATAGTCCAGAATCATATTCGGTGCCTCTATCACTACGTAACCTTTTTATTTTCCGATTAAATTGATTTTCAATTTCATTAAGGAAAATTTTAAACATGTGAAACGCTTCACTTTTATTTTTCATTAAATACACAAATGAATAATCGGAACAATCATCAATAAAAGTTATAAAATAACGTTTGCCATTTCTAGTTGTGACACCATCCAATTCACAAATATCCTAATGAATTAAATCAAGTGGTTCAGATTCTCTAAAAACAGATTTATGTGGTGTCTTAGTGATTTTTGCTTGACTACACCATTCACATTTTTCAAAATCATTTAATGATAATTCGGGAATTAATCCTAAAGTTCTCATATTTTTAACAAGTCGTTTATTAACATGACAAAGCCTAGCATGCCAAATATTAAATGAACAAGCAATATAAGCAGAAGGAGAAATTTTATTCATTGCATCAACATTAAATTTAAACATCCCATCAGTGGCATAACCCTTGCCTACAAAAATTCCATTTTTGGTCAAAGTAAATAAATCAGCACCAATAGTTTGAGTAAAGCCAGCTTTCTTGAGAAGATAACCCGAAACCAAATTTTTCCTTATCTAAGGAGTGTGAAGAACACCTTTGAGGATAACAGTCTTTCCCGAAGTGAACTTCAATTCCACATTTCCAGTACCAGCAACCTCAGTGGAGTGAGAATCACCCAACAACACCTTCTTATCTGCAGTCTCAAAATAAGTCTTAAACAGACTACGGTCATAACAGATATGGCGGGAAGCGCCAGTATCCAACCACCACCCTTCGGCACCGCTAACCATGTTGATTTCTGAAATCATAGCACATAGGTCCTCTTCGGTCAAATTCGCTTGTGCTTGTGTCACATTGCGACATTTACGAGCCATATGGCCAGGCTTGCCACACTTGAAACAGAGAAACTGTCCCGAGTTGCTAGACTGTCCATTTCCAGGGTTCTTATACTTATTCTGAGTCTGAGTCTGATTTTTAAAATTCTGGTTGTGGCTCTTTTTCTGATTTTTCATATTTTTTCCATTTGCCTTTAAAACAACTGGAGTGTGGTTCTTTTTCTGATTTTTGTTGTTAGACACAACAAGAATTTCATCTTTATAGTTCTGTTTTCGGGATTCCTCCTCAATTCTCAATTTAGTAATTAATGACTCTAGTGAAAATTCTTTAGACTTATGCCTCAAAATATTTTTAAACTCTTTGAACAGTGGAGGCAATTTATTAATAATTACAGCCACCTGAAATTGCTCATCTAAAGCCATGCCCTCGGAAATAATTTCATGGGCAATCATTTGCAAATCATGGGTCTGAGCAACAACAGATTTGTCATCCGTCATTTGAAATTTCAAATAACGGCTGATGGCATATTTTTTAGCACCCGCCTCCTCCGTGTCATATTTTTTAAAAAGTGCGTCCCAAACATCTTTCGCAGTTTTATAATTGGCATAATAGTCATAAAGTTCGTCACTTAGAGCATTCAGAATATAGTTCTTGCACAAAAAATCATTTTCTCCCAATTTATAATTGTTTTGCTTTCCTCAACAGTAGGTGGATTATTTACTACGGGTTTGTCAAATTGAACACATGATGCGACTTTTTTCGTAGTTAAATAAAATAGCAATCTTTTGCTCGAACGTTTAAAATGGGTGCTTTCATATTTGAAAGGCTTCTTTAGGTTACTAGAGTTAATTTCGTCCATGGCAGAATTAAGAACACCTTAAAATTGTTGTTGCAGTAATAAACAATTAAATGCAGAATTAAAATAACTAACGAAATTACCCAATTTTTGGAGCAAATAAATCTGGGGCAGAAAAATATAAGAATTCTGGAACTGGACAGTCAAGAACACGGCTGAGTCGCGGACAATGTCGCTCTCTTTAAGGTGTTTGGCGGCTCTACCTCCAATTTGTGCCGACAGTGTACAGCCCCGTCACCCCCAGGATAAAACAGCCTCGAAAATAATACGAATTAGCAGCACGAATCCGATTCGCTCAACAAACACCCATTCTATAATACATGTACTGCTCGATCAAGATAAATATAAATAATCTGGTAAAGATTATATATTTATGTGTCGTTATAATTATTCAGGGAATGAATAATTATTTCTGTAAAAAATTCGGAGGTTGGAAATTGAGAACTGTTTGCAGAAAATTTTTTGGGAGATAACTCTTTGTTAAAAATGGAGGCTACAACCTCTTTTATGGGGCAAAAAAAAAGAGACGTTGGTAAACAACGTGGAGAAAAATCTGGAAATAGTGGGCAACTCGGTTGAAGAAATCAACACGGAACAAAACACGTTTTAATTTTTCGGAATTAATTACCGTTGAAAAATTAATTTTTAAAGCCCAAAATCGTTAATTTATTTGTCCAAAAAATTATTTCTTATTGAGCCCAAGACCCAGGACCCAGGACCCGGACCCGGACCCGAACACGGGCACGGGCCGGGCCGGACGGACGGCGGCGGCGTGCGCGCGTGTGTGACTTGGCACATTGGGTCTGCCCCACATACCCACAAAACATTGAATGCCCAAAGGGCTGAACCTTTGTTCCCAAAAAATTGTATATTAACACACTCCATTTGTTTGAACCTACCGATGTGGGACTTCCACTTTCAAGGTTTTGAACCTTTAACAACTTAACAGCTCAAAGTTGTTACAGCTTATGAGCTGTAAGCAACAGTATGTGCGGTGGCGCGACTTGAGTTTGGAGCAAGTGGGTCGCGGGTTGGGGTTCAATGGAGTGGGTTAGGATGATGGTTCCGGGTTGGATGGTTGAAGAGTGAGATAGTATGAGATTGAAGGTGTTTGGTTATGGTGGTTTTAAGACAGAGAATCGTGGGTGTTGGTGTCTGGAAGAGGATGAATAGTAAGGTGGGGTGTTTTGTGTGTTGGGGGTGTATGGAGTTTAGTGTGAGGGTGAGGGGGTGTTTCGGTGTGTGTTAGATGTAGGCTAGCTGGGTGTGAGTGAGGGATGAGTTTGTGTGTGGCTGAGTGTATGTTATTGTGTGGTGCGTGCGTTTAATTTGGACCCTAAAAAAAAATGACACCACCAAAAATAAAACTTATCCTAATAAAAAAAGTAAAATAAAATAAATAAAAATCAAACTAAACTAAAATAATAAAATCTATTAAAAAAACTCTAAATAAAAAGATATGAAAAACAAAATAAAAACTAGAAAAACTAAAATCCTAAAAATATTAAATTTAATAAAATAAAAATTAATTTCCAAAAAAAACTAATCTCAATAAAATAAAAAATAAATATCAAAATAAACAACCCTAAAAAAAATACAGTTAACTCCTAAAAATCCTAAAAGTATAAATTCTAAAAATAAATAAAATCTGTTAAATTCCTAAAACTAAAAGCTCCAAATAAAATATAAAATAAAACCTAAGGTCCTAAAAATAAAGACTAATTTTAAAAACAAATACGGGGCCCGGGTGATAGTTTGAGCTAGGTTAGGTTTAGGTAGGTATGGGACGGGGGACAGGGTATCGGAACGATCGAGAAGGTCAAATAAGGACCTCTGACTTCGCGGTCTCTTTGATTTCTTCGATGCATGCTTTTCACCGCAATTGTGTCGCAATTATACTGATTTAGCATTATTTGTACCGCAACTGCGTATTGACCTGCAAAATAATAAAATATTAACATAAGGTCAATTTTAATTAAAATGAGTGACTAAAATGCATCTATTCAGGGTATAAAATAGACATTTTTGGGTGTTATATAACTCATGTCTTCATCTTTTTCGTGGGAAGTTAAAAACCAGGTGGTCTGGACCCTTTGTTGTTGAATCTATTACTCCATATAGTTTCATCGCAGTTCAAAATCCTAAGGATGGTAGCCTATTTCAAGTCAACGGTCAACGATTAAAGCCTGTCTTAGAGACAGACCCCGTTCGCATATAAGAAATTGACCCTATTAACCCCATTTATGACGATTGACTGTTCAGTCTTGTTTGGGGGTGATTATCATCACCCGTTTTCCTTCCGCCCCACACTTTCATAGATCTTATATATATGGTGAGATTGGTTCAGTATGGCTGAAAACATTAAACTTAGTGCTACTAGGAGGCATCCCGTCATTCATTGTTTCTGTGTATGAGTCTTATCATGTTTGGGGTTGTTGTTTCACTTCACCCAATGATTTTCACATGATTTATGAACTTGTACTTATTTTTGTGTCACATTTGTTCTTTAGGTTTTATCTCTGCTCCATCATGCGATACATTTTCATTAGCGGTTCATTATGGTAATATATTTCCTCCCTTGTGATTTTCGTCTTTTATATATAGTTTTAAACATCAAGGACGATGTTCTCTTCTGTTTGGGGGTGGGAAATTTATCAAAATCGTACCTCTTTTGAAAATTTTCAAAAACAAGTGATTTTAAACATTTTGTGCAGTTAAATTTACATTTTTATGACATGAATTGTCTATCATCCCACTTTTAGAAATCTCGGAATACCTATGTTTGACCTAAAAATTATGCTTTTTCCAAATAAATTAATTAATACCTATTAAAAGTGTACTTTCACTATGAATTCCTAACTCGACAATTTGCATTATCATGTTTAGAATCAAAAGTTGAAGAGTAACTATATTCTCAAGAAATCCTTAAAAGATCACTAGTGGTGACTTCAACCAGTGAGATTTGAGCTATTCACCTTTTTTAGGCTTTTTACGTATCTCAGAGTCACTAGTTGACTCAAGCTTCTTTGGGTACTACATTTAATCATTGCATGGTCTCATTATTTTTTAAATTTGGCTAAATCACTGAGATTGACATTACTTTCAAGTTGTAAAAAACCTGTATCTTGTAGTTTGTCCCGAGCACTAAATTGATTTTTCCATACACTTACTATTTTCCCTTATCACACTATCATTCACCCATTATCCTTTTCCATATTATCTGTATCCATATGTCCATTATATATACCATTCATATATCATTTTCTTATCACTACCATCATTTTTGGGAAAAAGAGTGTTTGAAATTATCAATGTAAATTGTTTTCATTTTTGTTATGAAAAGATTAAAAAAAACTAGAAAAAGAAAGGAAAAAGAAAGCATGCGATAAAAAAATCAAAAAATGGAGACATTAGTTTTTCAAAGTTGTCTCACACTCTTCTCAAAAGACTTCCATCATATCATCCATCTTCTTCATTTTCCTTAATCCCTTTCCTAAATCACATTTTTAACCCGTGATGAAGTGTCGGGAAAATGATAAGTCTATATGGTGAACAACTCGACATTCTCGACATAGTGGTTAGCATTCCTTCATGAGATTAGATTTTTTCATGTATCCGTCATTTTCTATAAAGTGTGTGATACGTTTGAACTTGCTTACATTTAGTCACCTCCTCACACACGAGAGAGATACATTTACTCAATTCTCAGAGAGTTCGATTCAGAGAGATATATCTAGTGAGAATTGAGGTCAAATTGTCGATTCTTAAAAGGCAATCTTAGAATTACTCTAATGATACTTAAGATTGTTTTACATAAACACATGTTGAGTTTTGGAGAGATTACGCTTTTTCGTATTAAGTAATTTTATATCTTCTTTTGATAGTTGAAAACGATATTCCTTGACGTCCTTCTTAGTTGGGTCGTATAACGGTTCATCATCAAATTTGAAACTGCATCTCAATAAAAAAAAAAAAAAATTGTGGGTACATTCACTAAAAACCCTCACGAGACACCACTCATCCTGTAGGGCAAACTATAGGTTTAACGGCTTGTTGCACATGCTAAGTGCAATCGCCAGTGCCTACGAAAGTAGTACACTTTTGATTACTTATCTATGTTTTCTCTCTATTTTTACTCGAGGACTAGCAATGTTCTGTTTGGGGGTGGTGTGATAAGCACCCAAAAGTGTAAAATTATACCCCGAATAGAAGCATTTTAGTTGCATGTTTTAATTAAAATTGGCCTTATGTTCATATTTATTTATTTCTCATGTCAATATGCAGTTGCGGTACAAACAATACTAAATCAGTATAATTGCGACTCAATAGCGGTCAAAAGCATGCATCGAAGAAATCAAAGAGATCGCGAAGTCAGAAGACCCATTGATCTTGCCCAGAAGAGTTATGATGCCTCTAACCCTATTCCTAAATGAAACCTAAGCCTACACCTAGCCTAGTCGATCACTCGAGCCTATGTGTATTGAGTTTGTACCTTTATTATTTTTCTAGATTTTTATTTTGAGGATTTATTTAAGATTTATTTAAAATTCTCTATGATTTATTTTCCATTCGTATGTTTCTTTATTCCGATTTTGATTTTTATTGGTTTTGAATCTTTATTTTATTTTATTTTATTATTTTTCTTAGGATTAGTTTTTAGGAATTTTCTTGTATTTATTTACTTTTTAGTTTTAATTTATTTATTTAGGGCTTTTAGTTTTAGAGTTTTATTTTTTTATTTTTGAGTCTCTTAGTAATAGATTAGAATTTTATTTTTAGATTTTAATTTTTTATTTTAGTCTACTTTTATTTTTTAAGGTAGTTTTATTTTGCTTAAGAGTCATAATTAAACACACACAACACACTCACTTACACTCAACTACCCTATACCTTACTCACTCCCAATCAACCCACTCACCCAAACCTTAGTATGATGCACCCTCACTACACCTAATCAAACCCACCATTACTATTCATAATCATCCCCACACAACACCTCCACTTGCTCTCCAAACACAACCACCTAACATATATTCTCTCTCCCTCATTTCTGCGAAAATCGCAACCCGCCGGCTGAACCCCCTGGCAACCCAATCAGCCAAACTCGAGCCCCCTCCCCGGTACCCATCTAAACCCGGGGAAAACACCAACCACCAACCCATCCCCTACGCTTCAATCGACCACCACCTTCAAACCCGCGAACCTACTCCAACCCGAACCATTGAAAACATCTGACCCTTATCCCTTTAAAATCGAAATCAAAAAACCAATTCCAAGCCATATCTCCATGAAGCCAAAATCCCAAAGAAATCGAATCTAATCCCAAGACAAAAGTAAATCCCCAAAAACAAATCTCTAATTAAATCATTCGTGGGTTATAAAAACAAGGGAAGGCATATCATTTAAGGAAAGGACTCTCTGATATCTACACATAAATGAACGAGGGAAACAGAATAAATAAATAAAAAAGAGGCTGCATAGGGTAAAAAAAGAGTCAGAAAAAAAAGAAAAAAAAATATAGTTTAGGTTGAGAAAAAAATTGTAGGTTCAGTTTTTACTTTTAGTTTTGTAATCCAGTCAAGTTTTTGTGACAAGTTTGGGAAGCGTGTTCATGCACAGTTGACACAAGGAATTAATGCGTATTGTATCTCTTTCTTTTCTCTTTATTTATTTGTTTGTTGATTGTGTTTGTGCTGAAATTCTAATTATATTTGGCTAAACACTCATTCAAGGGTGGGATGAAACGCATATGTTGAGTTACTTAATAAATTTATTATTTATTGATGTGTTCGAGGATAATTAAATTGGGAAAGATCAGACATTAATTTATATAACGAGAGTTAATAAATTAATGTTGAAAATTAATATTTGATTTTTGGATTTGACTTAGAAATAGGTCTTATTCTTGAATTCAATTATAAATTCATTTTGTGCAATTCAAAGATCCATACAAATTTTAATGAATTCATCTTAGCAGATAATGCATTAAATCAAGTGTGGATCTTAAATGTTTACATGTAGTGACCATTCCTAATTTAATTGCTTAAAAAGATAAAATTTAATTTAGGATTGTAAAGAGAGTTCAGTTTTAAATGCAATATTATTTTGAATTATTCAAATGAATAATTAGGACATTAAATAAATTTAACTATGTGGTGTAATACCATCTCTTGTTTCTTCTCATAAATTCTAAACTATATTATTTTTTAATTTTTCTCAGTCATTCTAATTGCATAAATTTTCGTTTCCTCCCATAAATTTTTTTTTTTATTAAAAATAAGAAAAATTAAAAAATTATAAACATAAACAGATTATTTTTATAAAAATTGAAGTTGCATGTTTTCACTATAATGGTTTCGACGCTTGAAATTGGATTAATTCCCGAATTTACCACGATACTAAATTTTTAACAAGTTTTATAGGAGATTTCAGGTTTTTTTGATATTCGAAGTTTGGCCGTAACGACTGACAAATCAAGAAAATAAGTCACCAAAAAAACGAAGTATCATGCATCTTTCTCCCCCGAAATTCAATCTCCTTCTGACGATGAGTCGTTTGAGATTGAATTTGATTCAGCACCATATTCATTTTTCGTTATCGAACCACATGAATTACCAGTTGATTCCTATGAGTCAGTAGTAACGTTTAAAACTTCTACAGTTTTTGCCAATGACGACTATTTACCGGACTTTTTTTCGATGGATGTTATCCCCATGTGTGCACCATCTCCCATTCCACTTGTAAAACCTTTGGGAGATGAGTTCATTTTTCTTGGGCCTCTAGTGTACCTTTCCCCCTTGTTATCCAAATCCCCCATCGTCAGCCCAAAATTTCTAATTGAAGACGGTTCACTTTTTCCACCACCCACATGGCTTCCGTTGTTCAAACGAAATTCATATATTTCGGGAGGCATGATTTCTTTGGAGGGTCCATCGTTGATCTTTCAAATTCAAAATGTAGTTTGGGTGGATCCTCAAAAATTTAGACTTCTAGTGTACAGTTAGTGTGGAGTCAAAATAGTAGTTTGTAAATAGTTTACTTTTTATTATTTCATTCTTTCTTTTTTCTTTCCTTTTAATTTATTCTAGTGTAATTAGTTACCTTTTTGTTATTTTTTTTTGCTATGCTCGGTATAACTTGTTTTGTAGATTCATTTGGACTTGTGCTTATGGAGATCGCTTGAAATTTGGGTAATATCGTGCTTTTTCTCTCTTTGTGTTGTGTTCTTAATGTGCATTGAGGAAAATTCAACATTTAAGTTTGGGGGTGTAGGATATTTTATCAATTTCTTTATTTTGCCCATGGACTTTCTCACATTTAGTTACTAAGCATACTTTTTTGTTAAAAATTAAATTTTCAAAAATATTTTCTTTCTTTTTTCTCCCTTTTTGGGAATTTTTCCCTTGTTTCCAATGATAAATTTTAATAAAATCCCGATCCAATTGACAACTCAACGATGCATGTTCTCGATTTCAGAAGTTATTAGACTCTAGTCCTCAAATCATTGATATTATGAATAACTTCATGAATTAAACTTTAATCCCATATGCACATGCATTTTTCTTGTTATTTTGATTTGGATAAAGATTTTTATAACTTGGTAATCTATTATGGCATTGTATATACATACAGCGTGTGAGATTAGAGACTTACCTTCATTTGTGAGTGTATACACTATTCTTTCCTCATTGAAAACGTTCAATTCGTTGGTAATCTCTCTATTCTTTCATTGATCATTCATTAAATGAGTGTATATCTTGAAATGTGTTACTTGAGCATGATTTTCATATATTATTTTGAGTCTAGGATTGTGTAAACTTTATGAAATGATCATAGGCAATCTTTGTTATATCACCCATATTATCCTTAACCTCACCTTATTCCCCTAGTCGACCCCTTTGAGCCTAATTATTATCCTTACATTTCATTACCCCAAATCCCATAACCAACTCCTAATTGGAATTAAAACCATATATATTACCTTCCTTACCTTTGTTTGGAATGTTGCTTGGGATTGAATGATGTTGTGTAGTGTGGATGTAATTTGAGCATGAAAATAGTGAGAAAATAAGAAAGTGTAGTGAAAAACAAAAGAAAAAGCAAAAAATAAATGAAAAACATGAGAGAAAGAAGAAAAGAAAAAAAAAGTTTGTATATGTTGTATATCGTTGAATAATCCTTGTTTCTCTCCAATTGTTATATTTTATGCTTGATTATGGAACTTTCTTTCCATTTTTTCACATTTCCCACATTCTTCCAATTATTCCAAGTTTTCATTCCGAACACTTTAAATACATACATACATTCCTTTCATTTTGTACCCTAGCCTAACCTACATTATAACCCTATAAAGTCCCATGTGATCTTAGGGTGCATTTAATTTAAAAGTCAAAATAGTTTGATAATTTGTGAGAATGCATTTTTCCTCTTTTATGAGTGGTATCCTTCATTGAGATTATAATTTTTCATTTCCTATATTGCATTCTTTATTTGTTACATGTGTGCGTCCTTGTTTTCATTTATATTTACTCTTTATGTTCGCATGTCCCGTGTATTACCTCCCTATTTCAAGTGAATTCATTTTATGAGTGTAATGCCCATGAGGATTGAATATATGTTTGCTTTAACGCTTATCCAATTTATTTAAGTTTTTGCCAAATCATATTATGCATGTGCTCGCTCCCCTCCCCCTTTTAAGGTTTCATTTCAAAGAAGTTCATTCTATAATGTTAATAACAATGGACTTTTGTTTGAATTCGTTCGATACGCTAATAATATGTTTGAAATCATTTTCTTATTGTTGAGATTGTCTCATGTTGATTGGGCCTATTTTTAGGAAGTTGTGATGTTTATGGTTTTCATCCCTGAAAACCCTCACGAGACGAGACTCGTCCATTAGGTTAACCTAGGGGTTTAATGACTTATTACATATTAGCCCCCTCGGTTACCTTAATTCCTATATTTATGCTCGTTATCTAGACAACCTCCATTTTATATTTTAACATGTTATATGAAGTGTAATTGAGCTTTTCTAGGTATTTCAGTGCTTAGTGTGAAGTTTGGTCGCTTTTCAGGAAAGTTTCGTTGATTATTGCAGCTTTGGAGGCATTTTAGTAACTTTAGCATTCGAATTTTAATCCCGAACTCCTCACAGAAGTTGAATCCCTTTGATTTCTCTTGCGTGGACGTCAACGGTGCATGATTCCGATGTAAAATGAGGTAGTTATGGCATTTTTAGGATGGTTTTGTCTTCAAAATCAAACTCAAGGTCACATTCAAGGGAATTTTAATCATGTCATAATTTGTTTTTTTATCCTAATGTCTTCTTGGATTTTGTATTTCTCCGAGTTATCTTCGTGTAACCTCCGATCGTGCCAAATTCCGAGTTATAACGAAGAAGTTACGGCATTTTTCATAAAGTTGGACAAAGTTGAGAATTTAACACTGTCAGTTGCGAATCGATCCGGATAGTGCGAATCGATTGGGCTGAAAGTCCACAAATTTCATTTTTTAAGTTTGTTTTTGGTTGGGTATATGTAAAAAAGCATTGTATTGAAGGGGGGGATCATTTTTAGACTTGAGAAGATTCATTTTATGTTAGTTTTTTTAGCGGTTTCTCTTTGGGAGCTTCTCTCTCTAAAGGTTTCACCATTTTTGTGCATGTAAGTACTATTCATCTTCACTCTCCATTAATATAGTTTCTTTCTCTTGTTCCATGCTTTATTTCCTTTTTTTTTTCTTTTATTAAATATTTTTTTTTAGTTTATTTTTTGTTTTGATCGGTTAATTAGTTTTATTTGTTTTCTTAACCATGTGTAATGAGTAGTTACATAGGGTTTGGATCGTGTGTCCTCCATTGATGGGCATTGAGCTCCGAAAGTTAGTTTTGAAGGGAAATTGTATTTAATTGAAACCTCGCGTATTAAAGTCATATTATTATGTGTTTAACTTTCTTTGTCATCCAACGTTAGTGTTTATAGCGATAATCTGAATTTAAGGCGCGTGTGGCCATTTTTTATTGAATGTTTTATCTCGCAGTTTTGTATTAAAATCCCTTCGTGTGTGATGTTTATGCTTAACTGAAAACGTTTAGTTAAATATTTTCAAACCGAAATTCTAATTTCGCATGTTTAGCCAAATATCGTTTTAATTAGTTATAATTTACTTTTAACTTCTTATTTTTTCCTTTTTACCATTTACAATTTATCACCTTTTACACTTTTATTCTTGAATTTTAAAGAAATTATAATCTAAAATTCAATCACTCCCTGTGGATTTCTTACGATACCCTACTTACCATCGTGCTTGCTTGTCAAGTGTAGTTATAGTTTAGGTTTTTGCATCACCGCAGTGAAACAGACAATAATTGTGTCTTCACACGAAAACACTTTTACCGCTCGATCATAACCTTTCGTTTTATTACCCGAATCCCATAACCAACACCTATGGGAGTTATAATCCATACATATTACCTTCCATACCTTTGTTTGGAATGATACTTGGTATTGAATGTTGTTCATTTTATGTGGTTGCAATTAAGGTTGTGACAGTGAAAAAGTGAAGAAAAAAATGTAGTTAAAAAAAAAAGAAAAACAAAAGCAAACAAAAGTAAAAGGGAAAAGGAAGAAAAGCAAAGAAAGAGAAAGTTGTATATGATGTATAGTGTTCAATAATCCTTGTTATAAAAATCATATTCTAATTTTTAAATTGCCCAAATTTTCCAATATCCCAAGTTTTTAATCCCCTAACACCTTCGAATCCATACATATACCCTTCGTTTCATAAACCTAACCCCAAACCTACATTATAACCCTATAAAGTCCTATGAAAGTAGATTTTGCCACCTTTAATGCGCGGTAACTTTCAATGAGACTATAAGTTTTTATTTTCTATATAGCTTTCTTCATTTGCGACATGTGCACGACCTAGTTTCCATTTACATTTACTCTTTATGCTCGCATGTCTCGTGTATTATCTCCTATTCTGAGTGATTTCACTTGTTGAGTTTAATATCCGCTGAGGATTGATTTATGCATTCTTTAATGTTTATTATCTAGTCTATATAATTTTTTTCCCAATCATTTTTGCATGTGCTCGCTCTCCTCCTACTTCTAAGGTTATAATTCTATGAAGTTCATTCTATAATGTTAATAACAAAGGACTTTCATGTGAATTCATTCATTTTGCTAATAATATGTCAGAAATCTTTTTTGTTGTTATTGTGTTTGTAACATGTGATTGAGCATACATTTTGAGTAAACCATATGATGTTTGTGGGTTTCATCCCTGAAAACCCTTACGAGACAACACACGTCCACTTGAGTAACCTAGGGGTTTAACGGCTTATTGCATATGCTAAATGCAATCATTTGCCCACAAAAGTGGATTTTATCTTTATAGTATATATCTCTTATCTTTTGGTTTACTTGAAGTTATTTTTTCTTCCTATTTCATTGCTAGGTACTAGCAATGTGTAAGTTAGGGGGGTGATTCAGAACGAATATTGCATTTATTCTCCCTTTATACTTATGCATTTTAGCACCCTCTGGTACCATAATTCATGTATTCATGATTGTTAACAAGAAAAACTCTGTTTTATATGATTAACATGCTTTATGAGGTATAATTGAACCTTTTTAGGCATTAGGGTGCTTAGTGTGAAGTTCGGTAGCATCTAGAGGAAGTTCCATCAACAATCATATGCGCAAGGGTTTTTTAGTCATTTCACAACTTGGGCATATACCCCAATGTATTAATGGAAGTTGAATTCATCTTTGTCGTCTTTGCATGTCCACAAATGCTGCACGATCTTGAGTCTGAATAAAGAACTTATGGGATATTATGCGGAAGACAACTCCAACCAAATCAATAACGGGGGAAGAAAGCAAAAGAAGTAGGTGTGAATGGATGTGGCCCATTGCCAAATAGATTCATTTTTTACCAGTGCACCAGATATGATTTCTGAATTGATTCATTTGTCCAGTAAATCGATTTACCTTGTAGTAGCATTCGATCTCCCCCATTCTGAATAGATTAGGTTTCTTACTGAATCGATTCGGCCCTGTTTTTCTTGCATTCTTTATTTACAAATTTTCCATCAGGGCTTTAGTATACATAGTTTTCTCCTCTTATTTTTGATACTTATATTTAATTTTAATTTATTTTTTTAGGGTTTCATTGTTGGGAGCCACCCTCTCCCCTTTTTCTCATGGGTGTTTACCCGATTTATGTAAGTATTTTACTATTCATTATCTTATACCACTTATATATGTTTTCTTTCCATTATGTCTTTATTTTTATTGATTAGATAATTAGTTGTTGTTAGTTTATTTGATGTTTCATTTTTCATTTAGTTATTTTAATTGCTTTACTTAAGTTTAGTCCTTACTTAAAGGGTTGGGGTCTTGTTTTGGCTATTAATGGGTCTCGAGCTCCGAAAGTTAGGCTGTGTGTAAAATCGCATTTAATTGAAACCTTGTGTATTAAACTTGGTTTATTATGAGTTTAATTTCTTTATCACGCACTGTTAGTGTTTATAGCGATAAACCAAATTTAATCTACGTTTGACCATTTCTGATTAAAGGTTTTATCATCTATTTTTGGGCATGAGTGATACTTATAATTAATTGGTTATGGCGGGTTAAATTTTTTGAACTGAAATGCAAATTATGCTTTGTTTAGCCCATGGCGGGGATGCGACCCTAACTCTCATTTTCTTAATTCTTTTTTAGTGTTAACTTCTTATTTTCCCCCCTTTTTTCCCATTTTAAACGAATCACCTTTTACACTTTTATTCTTGAAGTAATAAATTGATTAAAATCTTTCCAACATTCCCTGTGGATTCTCGACACCTAAACTGACCGTTGTACTCCCTTTCTTAGGTTTAGTCATAGTTTTGGTTTTTTGTATTGAGGAGACAAACCAAAAACAATGGCAGTACCCTTACATGAGGACACGGTTTGTGCTCGATCACTATTGCTTGTCCCGATGAGGGTGAGATGGACAATTACACCCAACTAAGTAATAGGGGCATCCAAGTCCTTCCTCTTGCCAACAGAGAGATCTTAAGCCTCAAATCCATGACATTTCAGATGATTCGCCGAAGAATGGGGTTAGATACAATGTACCCCGCCCCGTATGCCCACACTAGTCTCGACTACAACTTCGATAGATTTTATACAACCTGACCTGCACGGTAATGCCCCTGCCACTAAAGAGGAAGATAAGGAAGATCCTTATGATATGAACACAACTTTAACCTCGGCCATTCCCAGTGATGTCCATAAGACTTATTTGGTGGTTTAGAGGCACATTTATAGGATCAATCCTTTTTGCGTCATGAGATTGACTATCAAGGACGAGCGTGCTTTTGACCTATGAAATAAGGGGATGTTTCCATTTAAGAGAATATGTTCAAGGTAGTCTTAGGCATTGCTTTTCAATCGTCCATTAGGTAAATTATTTCTTAAATTGGTGTTGCTCCAGCCCAATTGACTCTGAATGCCTGGAGGATCCTTTATGGATCTACGCGTCTCCCGAGAGTCGCCTGTGATGAAGATCTTCTAGCCGATATATTTTGATCTTATTACACGACAGTACTACGAAAGCCAACCAGTCTTATTACCTTTCCCCCCCCCCCCCCCCTCCCCATCATCCTAACCAAAAACTTCTTCATATCAATCAAACTTCTAACCATTATTCTATGTATCACTATTTCTTTATGTTCGATGACTAAGAATTTTTTGAGTGCCAGTCGCCCAGTCTTAATGTGGCCAGAGTTCCCTACCAATGGTATCATATCTCAATCTCGACCAAAGTTGATCCTGGCCTTAGTGCTAAGATTAGGAAGGAGATCAACATTCTCAATGGGATGGCTTAATTGTCTTTGAAGACGTAATGACCCCTGAACTCATTTGATACTCTAGCATAGAGGTGCAACCCCTAGATCCTTCGTAAGCAATTTTTTTCATAATTTTCAGTATTTTACTATTGTCTTTAAATTCATTCGACTCGAATATGGGGTGATACTGATTTTGTTTATTATGATCTTTAAAGATCGTCCACCCACCACTTCAAATGAAATCTGGGCAAGGACAACACCACTGTCAACAAATCTTCTGATTCGTTTGTAGGAAAAGCTAAGAAATAGAGTTAGACTCATCAAAAATCTACAACTACAATCCCCCATGCTACTGAGGGGTAAAAAAAAGAAGAAAAAAGGTTACTGATGGAACCTCGTGCCCTCCTCTCTAGCCATTAAAGAAGAGGAAAAACGTCCAACCAATATAGGACACTAAACCTTTCCTCCTCGTAACCTATGATATGATGGCACCTGTGCATGTAGGCTAGCTAGGGTTAATGTCAATTTACTTCTAGGGATTCAATTAAAGGCTAGGGAGGTCATAAGTTTGGTTGTTCCCAACTACAACAACCAATACTTGGATTCTTAGGACCCTTGAAGGGTTTTAACTTTGCTCTTTAGAAGGAGACTTAGGCAAAGACTAAATCCTAAACTTGATTATTTCTGCTAAAGTGTTGTGTCGTCTCATATTTATTATACTCATTTCTTTATTACCAATGACTATAATTTGTCATTGCCCTTTGAAATATTCTGTAATAGCTGGTGGAGGATAAGACAACGTCGGAGGTGGCCAATGTGGCCAAGTCCCAGCTCTATGATTTGAGCCAGGAGCTTGAGGATCAGAAGACTAACTTTGAAACTCTGACCCAAGAGCTCCGAGACCATAATACGAAAATTCTTATGATTGTGAGGAAGAGCTGCAAGTCCTAGGTTTAAAAAATTGAGGACAAAAATAAACGGCAGATAGAGGCTGAGGATAGTGGGTCAAGGAAGTTTCTCAGAAGGCAATTGTCAATTTTAAAGAATTAGAGGATTTTTTTGCTACACTATCAGATATATAAAGAAGAGAGCAAAGACTTTGTGTCAGAAAATTTCCAATCAATGTGGTGATTTTCTTAAAAACTGTCCCGTACTGGCCGGGATCTTTAAGTCCTTCACTTTTTTTGATCCTCTAAGTTTCATCTCTCCTAAATAAGTAAAGGTCAATGCCGATACTATTGGGCCTATTAAAGATGAGGCCGAGATGACCCTGAATTCTAAGGAAGATGGTATTGAGGTGGTTGGTGATCAAGAAGGGAACGTCATGAACCTTGAGGAGAACCCAGATGAGCTACCTATTAATGAACCCTTAGCGACCGATACATAAGTTCTATATTTTCAAGGTGATTGTCTATGGTCTATAAGGCCCAAGTTTTTAAATCTGTTTTTACTTCTGAACATTTAATTTGTGTAACTTCTAGAAATGATATGTTTAATATAATTTGAACGTTTAATTTTTCAACTCTCTTCTTTGCTATATCAACATGTTGTATATGTTCTTTGTTGCTTTTATAATACTATGTGGCATATGTTCTAGGATATTAGGATGAGAAATTTTTCCCATTGGGCCTAAGCCCTATTTTTACTATAATATTTAATAATTACGTATGAATTACTTATCCCTCATCGATTTTATGAGAGTGGTTTGAAAATTATTTCATACAACTCTCGTACCGCTGAAAGGAAGTTATAGTAACATGATAAAAAAATTATGTTAAGAATTTCACCATGGATAAATGATGTTAATAATTTCACTATAATCAAATTATCTTAATTGTTTCCCACATCCAAAAGCTTATAAGGAGTGATGTCATGGAGCCGAGACTCCAAAGGAATTCTAATACCACAAAGAGAGAGAGAGAGAGAGAGAGAGAGAGAGAGAGAGAGAGAGAGAGAGAGATTTAGTTATTAACCATAAAATGATGTTAAAAATTTCACCATACACAAAATATGATAAATTAATCCCGTGTTTCAAAGGTTATACAGAGTGATGTCTTAGATCCAAGACTTTAAAGGTATTCCCATGCCACAAAGAGAGAGAGATTAGTAATATTTCTTCAAATTGTATGCGTTCCAAGGGTTGGATAATGGTTCCCCTTCAAGGTTTTCCAGTTGATATGTTCCTAGGATGACTTGTTCTGTGACAATGTAGGGCCCATGTGAGTTAGTATGAAGCTTGAGAGGTTTTTGGATTACATTTCTGAGTATGAGATCTCCTACCATGACAGGACAATACTTAACTATCCTGTTGTCAAATTTAGCAACAATCTGTTGATAGGATAATTGTTTAATAGCAGCATCTTCTCTATTTTTTTAATAAGATCCAAGTCTTGCCTCGTTTACTCTAGATTTTCTTCATGGTGGTTACTCTGAACAATGCGGCTTGGCAATCCAATTTCTATCCGAATGATATTTTTTTATCCATACGGCAATATGAATGAAGTTTGTAAGAGCAAAAATTTTACCATTTTCTTATAACTTAGGATTACATAGATTTTGGCATATCCTGTTACCACTTTAACTCAAGTTGTCATAAAGAATGAATATCCAACATCTCTAACTTCCAGTGATCTCCACATTATAAAGGTATAATGATATTGTGTCAATCCATACGTTCACTCCATTTTCGGGGGGGGGGGGGGGGGAGGGGGGGGAGGGGGGAGGGAAAAAAGGTCTCGTACCCTCTTCCTCTAGGAGAGCTTCGACCATCATCGATGTGGATTGAAGTAAAAATATGTAGTCTCTCGCCTATTTTGCACAAACTGTAAAAATAACATGTCGTCTCCTCGAGAGAGAGGCATCAAAGACAAACTGATGCTTACGAAACCAACAATTCAGAGGTTCGGGGGCTAAGCTACGTAATAGGAAGGTGTTAGGCACCCATCCCGCCATTTCAGTCTCTCAAGGGCTTGTGTTACTGTTTTCCTTAATTTCACCATGAAGTGTGTTTGGGTGTATATATAAATGGAGATCGGAATCTCCTGACTCATATCATGGAAAAGATAGAGTGAGGTCATCCATAGGAATGTTCCTAAAATAATATCTAGAAAATATGATGTATGTCATTATCGAGATGTTGATCATTTGATCAAACGATAATATGCGTTAGATAAAACTCTAATATGGATCACAAATGTAATATATCTTAAAATAATATATTTATGAAAAGGATGCAAATGCAAAAGATGGAGAACTAGAAAAATTGGAAAATGGGACTCCAGTCTTGGGATTTAACCCGAATGCGTGCGTAGACTATAAAGGCATCAATGTCCACGTAGTTCACATGCGGCATAAGGGTGGGGTTTATCCCATATATTCAAATGGGAATTTATTATATGTGTGTGTGCAGAAAATATATTTTAGTTTTGAGAAATTTTGGTAGATAACCCGTTGGAATTTATAGGCGTAACCCTCTTTTTCTTTGTTTTGGTTTTTTTGTAGACAGTATTGTATGTGGAATATAACTAATAAAGTATGAAGTATTAATGTGTATGAACTAAAGTAAAAGCTAGATTAAGAATTTATATAACTAATGCAAAAATAAATAATTTAAAAAGAGAGAAGGATTTTTGGTCTTTCTTTGGAGAATCGATGCTTCATATTGATCATTGATGAGCTCCCTTGAATGTTGAGATGAATGTTGGATGAGACAGAATGAGATTTTGCTTAACTGGGTATGAAAATGATGGGAATTATAGATGGAAAGGAATTGTACAAGTGGAAACTTTGTTGATTGCAACAGACTGTTGCTGAGATCATTGATATTGATGGATATGAGGTGTGTATTGAGAGTGAGATCATGCCATTATTTTATAGGGTGGGGGTGCCGATCGTCATATCCCTAAACCTACCAATTGGCAGATAACCCTAGATATACTACCGATAGGTAAGGAAATGGACCTGCCGATGGGCAGTCTCGTGCAGATATTTTTGAAAAAAATGATCGTAGAACGCAATCCATAAATAAAAACCATGCACGGGACATACCATTAGAAAGTTAATTCATAGACCCTTAAGAGTCTTTTGGTCCACTCTCGGGTCCGTGAGTTGACTTTGGTTCAAACGGGGCTCGAAAGCGCTTGTCAGCCTATTGGAAGAGAGATCATCGGACAGTAATGGATCGTTCGTCCAAACTGTAACTTGGAATCGTGCACTGGGTGGAGCATTGGAAAGGTTACATGAGGTACTTCCACATTTTGAAGAGATTTTCTCCGTTCAGATTTTTAAGTTGGTCAAATAGGGCTTGGAAGCTCCAGGTGATCTTTCGGAGTGAAATGGGTTGTTCGTTTATAGTAGGGCTGATTCGCGCATGGGGAAGACGTTTAGAAGTATTCAGTGCCCTTAAAATATTCATTCAGTCTCGTTCGAGATGAAGAGTTGACCTTCATCAAATGGAGTTCGAGAGCACCCAATGGCCTCTAAATCAATTTTCGAGGGAAAATGGATCGTTCGTCTGAATAATTATTTAGTTTCATAAATAGGGTCAACCACTGGAAAGGGTTTTAAGTTACTTTTAACTATTCAAAGATATTTGTCTCTGGCGATGAAGTTGACTGGGGTCAAATTAGGGCACGGGAGTGCCCGGTGGCCTCTAGATCGATTTTTATAGTAAACTAGTCCGTTCATCCAAATCGTTCTGCGAATTAACAAACAGGGAGAACCATTGCAAATGGAATCATATCCCTTCAAATATTTAATAAGCTTCACTCTGATGATGGAGTTTACCTGAGTTAAATAGGACTAGAGGGCGCAAGATGTCCTCTAGATCGCTGCTCGAAGTATGACCTAGGGTTTATAATGAAATGGGGAGGCTCTAGTGACCTATGGAGAGATTTAAGGGGTCCTAGAATGTGGTGTCTATAGATACCCTCGACGGGTGATGTTGGATAAAGTGAACATCGTCAAATAGACACCATAAGATATTTAGGAAATATGTTGATTATGTGCACCTAAGGGATGAGGATGACCGATTTCGAGGGTCAAGGCCAATTCTGGGGAGCTAAAGTAATGATGGGGATGGTCGTTTCCACAGGCTTAAATTGATTCCAAGGAACTATGGTAGGGACCGAAAAGTTGTGAGGGTCGAAGACAATTTCGAGGGATTAAGTGGAGAGCAACTAATTGTGATGGTCGAAGCAAATTTTGAAGGCTTAAGTGGAGAGTGAACAATTTTGAGGGTCAAAGCCAAGTATGAGGTCTTAAGTGGAGAGCAAATAGTTGTGAGGGTTGAAGCCAATTCCGAGGACTTTAAGCATAGAGTGACTAATTATGAGGGTCAAAACTAATTCTAAGGGCTTAAGTGGAGAGCGACCAATTCTGAGGTTCGAAGCCATTTCTGAGGGCTTAAGTGGTGAATGACCAATTCTAAGGGTCGAAGCCAATTCTGAGGGATTAAGTGAAAAGAAACCATTTTGGTCCGAGGTCAATTATGAGGGCCTCGAGTAGAAGTGACTAATTTTGAGGGTGAAAGAAAATTGTGAGGGTCGAATCCAATTCTAAGGGCTTATGTAGAGGGCAACTAATTATGTGGGTCAAGGCCAATTATGAGGACCTTAAGTAAAGGGCGACCAATTTTAAGGGTCGAGGTCAATTCAGAGGACCTTAAGTAAAGTGTGGGGTATAGTTTCCTATGGAAAATTTCAAGAATCCCTTAGGTAAAATACACTAATATGTGGATTGGATATAGCCCTACTGGGAAATTTTTCAATTTTTGTGGTGTCCCTAGGAGATGTTACCGGGGAGATATCAAATTGGAATTGAGATTTTCGCTGGGAAATAATTCTTTGATTTCGTTAAGGAATTTGTGGGGTTTGAGTTGGGGGAGTGTGGTGTTAATTTAGTTCGGGATTTGAGAGGCCTGAAAAAAATATTTTTCTTGGTGAAATAAGTCATGAAAGTCATTTGGTAATTTTAGGGATTTTCTGGGGAATTTTGGAGATATTTTGGTATTTTGGGGGAATTTTTTATAGAAAATTTATGGGATCTGCCGACCGGAAGGGTGTAGGGGGTGCCAAATGACAGTGGAATAGTCTTTTGGAGGTATTTCTCCTTTTTGCATTTTCCTTTATGCATTTTATTTCTTTTTTAGTCCTTTATTGACGACCCTTGTCCTTAGCAGACCTCGTTATATGTGGTTATTGTTCTTAACTCCCTTTTGATAGGTTTGAAGGATGAGTTGGTGGGGGACTTCTTCCGTATGTACCAGTGGAGGAAGTCCAACTGGTAGTCGAGTGAGTCTCTTGCTTTGATTGTGGTGTGTGAAGTCTTGAATGGCCCAACGATTAATCGGGTAAGTTTTTCTTTCCTTTCAAGACCATTTTTTTCTTCGATGACCTTTTTTTAGATATTAATTTTCCACTAGGGATCTTGCAGGTGAACTTTTATCCCTAAGGTACGACCATCCAGCATCGAGGGTGACCAAGGGAATGTGTAGTTGCATCATCTGCCGGCACATGAGTTTGGTCACTCATGGTATCTAAGGGAGAGATTAGTCCGAGAGGTGGAGGTCATGGTTCCACATGTGAGGACCCTGAGTTACATGAGGTGGGAGTGGTAGATGTCGGAGGAGGCGAGGGTGGTGGTGATGGTCGTCGAGCCTTAGTCATTGTATATCGACACGACAGATACCTATGATTATCTCAATTTTTTGTCCAGCTGATGGATGCCACCCGATATATATGAATTTATGCCTCTTCCTTTTTTGGTTTTTGGTAGGGGCACGAGTCGGCCATTGTGGTCTGCCCACAATGCGGGAGGTGTGTCAACATTAGCAGCGACGGCTGATATGACCAAATATATTATCGGTTCAGGATGAGACATCCAACCTCCAAACAACCGAGCTTCCAAAAGGAAATCACAGCAGTTTTACAAGACTCATTATAAACCAAGGTCGTCCTCATGCATATAACCTCGGACATAATTTAGGCAGATACATCAAAAAACTGAACAAGGACATCTCTTGACCACTCTCCCATCCGATACTAGGAAAAGGCACGTATAACATACCTCGGTCGTTCTCCTCAACCGAGACCATAATTGCTAGTACCTCTCATACAGGCAAGCACTGAAATAGAAACCTTATCTTCAGAAAAAACCATATTAGACAAGATGAAGAAGGTACCAAGGTGACATGTCCCGTGTGAGCAATTCAGTTATAACTAAGATTATTCCCCTCGGGTGAGGGGAGATTTCATTATCATTAAGTACATGTGAATAGACAACTGTCACCGTCTTCGTGGATATTTTTAGCAGTGCATGCCTTCATCATTCTTGGGGGTACATTACACCCCTTAAGCCTTATAAATATAATTCATCTTCATCATTGTAGGGGGTCGCTTAGTGAAAATCCTAGGTAAACTCTGTTCATTTGTAACGAGAAGAGAAGGAATGCTTGAATGTTGTACGCCAAGCCATTAAATCCATATTTGTTACTAGACTTCACTCACATGCACATAGTGAACGTAGGCTCTAACTGAACCACTTAAATTCAGGGGCTTATCCCCGTCGCCTCATCTCTTTCTCTGTTGATATTTTGTTTTTTTACTACCATTATTGTATACCTGTTTGAGCTTCTTATCATTATGATCTGATGGTACCATTTTTGGTATCATCAGTCTGGCATCATTTATGGGAACTATAATTGTCATCTCTTCCTATATCTATCTTATACTCATTGGAGTCTGTGGTGGTGAACCAGTCCTCCCCCTTTTGTGGAGTTGTTTCACCATTAAAAGAGCCCTTATTGAACTTCTAATCTTTTACTCTATAGTTTACCGCTCATCCATCAGGTGTAAAACATGGCATGAAAATTTCCATCACTATTTGGTGGTCCTATCTCTAGCCACATACCTCCTCAGTAAGAGATGTTTGAGGTGGCGGTGGAGTTTAAGTCATTGGTGGCCATCCAAGAAGCGATGTAGGAGGCGTTGGTTGCCTTCAGCCAAAATTTATTGGTGATACCCACGAGGATAATGTCGGAGATGATTACTTCGATGGCTATGGAGAACGCTCCAGATGCTAGGGAACCACCCCAGGAACTAAGAAAAAAGATGACACCTCTTCAATGGCGGTGAGAAGTTGCTAACCTTAGGCGTTTACACCAGGGGAGGCAAAGCCAGTCCTGCCCATAAGACTAATATGATGATTATGAGGCTAAATACGCTCGGGCTGAATACTGGGAGCCATATGAAGTGTCAAGAAATACTGTACACCCTCTACAAGCAAGCCTAGGGAACAATAGGAGGTCGTGTCAAGAGGCTCAACCAAGGGGCTCGACCTTTGATCGGGTAGGCAGAGGGTCAACCGTTGAAAGTCTCTATGTAAGTGGTGATCTCGGAGATTGATTATCCAGATCCAGGAGTAAGCTGGCTCTAAAAGAGAAGGGACAAACTGTCGGCCACCATGCAGCCAAGATGAGGGATAAAGAGAGGTAAACATCTCACACAGGTCAGTGGCTAGGGAAATATTTTTTCGACCAGTTGAGGTGAAAGGAGACAATATCGTCTAGGCCAACATTATAGAAGCGGTTTAGAGGCCCTGGAATGACTCGATTCAGAGGTTAGAGAATAAAATAAGGGACATTCTTAAGTGTCAAGAACCTTTATAGAGGGGTTATTTTGAAGGCTCTCTTTTTGTAGCTATGATAGTCAACTTTCCGACCACTGCCAAGTTCAAGCCACCAGTGATTACTCCAAAGTATGATGGGAGTACCAACCTTGTGCACCATATGGAGATGTACCAGTCGGCTGTAAACATATACACCATCTCAGATGTGATGAAATGTTGTGAATTTTAAAGCACTTTGAATGGAGCTGCCCATGTATGGTTCACTTCACTCCCAAATAACTCCATTGAAAATTTTAAGCAACTCGCAGAACAATTCATCCACAACTTCTTCTTTAGGGTAAGATGCCAAAACAAGACTACTAACCTACTGTAAGTTAGGTAGGGGAAGAATGAGAGTCTCAGGTAGTACATTGCATGGTTTAATAATGAAAAGTTGGAAGTGGAGGATTACAAGGAAAGTATTGTGATTACGACACTAATAAGAGGTTTGTAGAAAGGAAAATTTCTTTGGAAGATTATTGAAGACCCACCGAAGTCTATGGCTGAGGTATTGGCGACGATTAGGAAGGTCATGAATGAAGAAGAAGCTATAATAGCAAAGTATAAGGACGATAAGGGGACTAGCAGTGGGAGAAAATTTTAGAAGAAGAATAAAGATGGAAAGAAGATATCGACTGATCATAAGTTTTTTTATTACACTCCTCTCATGGTCAGTTGCGATCACATCTTGAATCAGATTAAGAATGTTCGATCTCTGAGGTGGCCTAAAAACCTAAATGCTCCTCCCCAATAAGAGGAATAAAGGCCTATGGTATGAATTACCGCAAGACCACAGGCAATTAACCGAAAAATGTGTCGCTCTGAAAGATAAGATTGAGAAGATGCTCAAGGCTGGGAAGATGAGGAAATATGTAAGAAGTGGTAGTCCAAAGGGAACCCGAGACGATCCTAGAGAAAGAAGGGACAATAAGTGAAAAGAAGATGCCATTGGGTAAAAAGGTTATGCCTCACACGATGATGATGGGGATGACCCAGATCTACCACCAAAGGATGATGGTCCTAAAGGTCGACTTCATATGATCTTGTTCAATGTGAAGATGATTTGTGGGGTCTTAGAAAGGGGAGGCTCAGATGTGGTCAACAGAATGGCACACGTTACTGAGGTCAAAGATCTTCCCAAAATTGAAGTTGTTAACTTGATCGCAATAAGTATCAAGTCAAAAGGAAGAAAATTGATATGGACACTTTGATTGTGGATTTTTAAATACTCGAATTCAAGGATATCCCATCTCCCTAGGACGACCCTCTGGTGATTACGACCAGGGTTCATGGGTATGGCGTGCTAAGAATACTGGTTGATGATGGAAGTTCGACCGATTTATGTGTTGGCCATGCTTTAAAGGTCTGAGACTCACCAAGAAGAGGCTAGTGCCTTATCATCACCCATTGATAGGGGATGTATTAAAGTCCATCAGTTGGGAATGTATGAGATGGACATCATGATAGGGGATGTTTGGTCGAAGAGGCTCATAAATAAGGTCAATTTCATTATAATGGATGAAAGTGTATTCTTAGCTTATAACATTATTATGGGGAGAGTGTACCTCAAAGAGTTTGAGGTTGTGCCCTCCATTGTACACCAAATGGTAAAATTCCCTACTCGTTACGGGGTAGGGGAAGTCCAAGGTGTTCAAGTGTTGGCACGAGAATGCTACATCAACTCAGCTTAGGAAACAGAACCTCACAATAAAGAAACTATAACATACAACATTGATACTTTGGACCCCAACATTGATACGGAACCTCACAAGGGGAAGCCATAGAGGAGGTATAATCCATCGTCCTCAATGAGGATGAGCCAAAAAAACCATCCAAGTTGGCAAATCCATAAAGAAATAGGTCAAGGAAGAACAATTTAAGGTGTTGGGGAAGAGGCAGAGCATCTTTACCTGGAGCCATGAACACATGCCCGGTATTGACCTAGCAATTTTGTGTCATAAGCACAATGTGGTCTATGATGCCAAACCGATACGATAAAAAGAGGAATCTACCCAAGAAAAAAGTATGACGTTATTTGAGAGGAAGTCAAGAAATTGGAAAAGGTCGACTTCATCAGGGAAGTCATTTATCCCGACTGGTTGGCAAATGCTATCATCCTCCCCAAGGCTAATGGAAAGTGGAGGATGTGTGTGGACTTCACGAATCTGAACAGAGCATGTCGAAAAGATAGCTTTCCTTTTCCTAGGATTAATCATACGGTAGACACTACAGCTGATGATTAATTTATGAGTTTCATGGATGGCTACTCGGGCTACAACCATATATTCATTGACCCGGCTGACGAAGAGAAGATAACCTTTATTACTAACAAGGGGACCTATTGCTACAAGGCCACGCACTTTAGGTTGAAGAATGTTGGTGCGATATCTCAAAGGCTAGTCAATAAAATGCTTGAGGACTACATTAAGAATACAATGGAAGTGCATGTTGATGATATTCTTATAAAGAGCTTCAAGGCCGACACTCATGTGGCCAATCTTGAGCGCACCTTTAACACGATGGACAAATACCGGATGAAGCTCAACCCCACCAAGTGTGTCTTCGGTGTGGGAGCAGGCAAGTTTTTAGGATTTATTGTGAATCAAAGAGGGATCAAAGACAATCCCGAGAAGATCAAGGCATTATTGGAAATAAAAAATCCTACAAAAATAAAGGATGTGCAGAGGCTCACTGGAAGAGTGGTAGAGCTAAATTGGTTTATCTCTATAGCCACTGATAAGTGCATTCCTTTCTTTAGAGTATTGAGAAAAGATTTTGAGTGGAATGAAGAGTGTGATAGATCCTTTAAGGATTTGAAGTCTTACATCGTCTCCCCACTCATATTATCTTGACCAGTTCATGGGCAGAAACTATATCTTTATTTGGCAGTATTTGAGTCGACCATGAGCGCCGCCATTGTAAGAGAAGAGGATGGAGTTCAAAACCATTGTATTTTAATAGTAAGGCACTCTAAGGGGTCGAGCAGAGGTACCCTAAGATGAAGAAGTTAGCCTATGCACTGATCCATGCTTCGAGGAAGATGAAGACCTACTTTCAGGTACATGCCATGGGGGTCCTCATAGACTTACCCCCTAGGCAAGGAATTCACAAGCCTAAAAAATCAAGAAGACTAATGGCTTGAGCAATCGAGTTGGGGGAGTTTAACATCATCTACCAGTCAAAAATGACTATTAAAGGGCCGGCCCTAGTCAAATTTCTGGTCGAGTTCACTTGGGGTAAGGTTGACATTGAAGATGATGATATAACTTATGAGGAAGAAAGCAGAGTGTGTTATCTCCTGGGCAAAGCCTTGATGAGTTCTACAAGGAATAAAGTGTCTGAGAATGGAGAGGAACGGTATCTTTTCAAAAATGGAGCCCTGGAATAGTGTAATTTTTCACTAAATGCTACTGTGTGCAGCCTCATTATTGATGGGTCTTCATGTGAGAATGGAAGCGAGGCATGATTGATAGTGTCAGCCCCCATATGGGACTAATATTGTGTATATGTTGAGATTTACCTTCAAATATTCCAATAATGAATCTGCGTATGAGGATCTCCTAGTAGGTCTCTTGCTTGCCTGAGCACTGAATGTTTGAAAACTCCTTGTTCATAGTGATTCCAGGTTGGTTGAAACATTTTATGAATGTATCTATGAATGGTTAAGACATCATTGAAACATTTTATGGAAGTAAAATTAATGAGAATACCTTGATTGTATAATGGCCGAGTCGATGCTCCAACAAGGTTAGCCTGAGCCACAAGAACTGAAATTAGAAAAATTGTCCTGGTAGAGATTATCCATCGGCGCCGACGATCGAGGGAGAAGACAACACCATGGAATTTTATTTTAATTTTAGTATGGAAGCTTCCTGGATGGACCCTATAGTCTGTTGTATTAGAAGTGGGTAGCTACCTGAGTCTAAGGATGGGAAGAGGAAATTGAGATACAAAGTTACAAAGTTCACCCTCATAGGAGACATTTTGTACAAGAAGGGGTTCCTACTTCCTTTCCTCAGATGTGTTCATCCATCTAAGGTGGGGGGTGTTTTAAAATATGCACATGAATGGTTGTATTCCAGCCACCTCAGAGGAATACCATCATCTAAGAGGATCATTACCTAGGGTTATTGGTGGCTGACGTTGGCCAAAGATGCAGTTGCGTACGTCAAGAAGTGTGATAAGTGCCAGAGGTTTGCCAGCATACCTCACAAACCTCATCATCCTCTTATGTCCATTACATATCCTTGTCCTTTTACCATTTGCGAGATCGATCTGGTTGGATTCTTACCAAGAGTTGTGAACAACTATCGCTACTAGATCATGAAAATCGATTATTTTTCATAATGGGTAGAGGTCAAGATGATGATAACAATCACAAAGAATAAGACCTTCCAGTTTATTTGGAAAAATAGGATCTGCAGGTATGGCCTACTCAATACTCTAATTTATGATAATGCAACACAATTCAAGATTGTCTCTGTAGAGAAGTATTTGCGAACGAGTGGGCATCAAGCAGTTCATCTCTACTTCTGGCTGACCTCCGGCCAATGGGAAGATATGAGTAACAAATAGAACGATCCTAGACGGAATAAGAAGAAGCTAGAGGATGTTAAAGGAATGTGGATTGAAGAAGTGTATGATGTCCTATGGGCCTATAGGGCGACAGAGAGGACTCCTATCGTGGAAACTCCATTCATGTTGGCTTATAGTTCAGAGGCATTCGTGCCGACAGAGGTGGGTATCCCCACCCACATGGTTCATACCTATGACCCAGAAGAGAACATTATTCAAAGGAGACTAGACTCAGACTTTGTGGAAGAAAGAAGAAAAGATGCTGAGGTTAGACAATATGCTAACTACTAAAGGACAATAAAGTTCCATAATAAGAGAGTCAAGCCATGGCCACTTAAGGTAGAAGTCCTAGTGTTGAATAAGACATGGTAGGAGCCTAACAAGCTACATCCAAATTGCCATTGTCTATACAGAGTGGTTGAAGAGGTAGTACCAAGGACGTATAAATTGGAGAATTTGGAAGGGGAGCCAATGTCCAACCCATGGAATGCCGACCACCTCCAAATCTAATACAAAATAGATCTTAGTTTAGCTTTTTTCTTCACCTTTGATCATAATACATGTATGTGAGGTTTAGATGTTGAATAAAATATGAACAAAATTTAATAAAAATCTCAAGTGTTCTTCCATACTTTCTATATTCATTTGAATGTTTGCTTCTTGTATGTATGAACTCATTCTAAGCTATAGAACATCATTCGTGGTGAAATAGCCTTAAATTGCTCTCGGTGATGCAACAGTCCAGACGGGGCTGACCTTGTCTATGGATTGCCAATAACATCGAATGGCATTTATTATTAAACATCATTAACTTGGTGGAAAACTCCCTCGGCCGAGACGACAGTGTATGGATGAGATGACAGTCATCTATCCACTCTAAAAATGATGAAAGGGGACTTAAAACCCCACAATTTGGTGGATGCAAATTTAAAAATCACTTATTTGTGGTTCACTTATTAAACATCATTAACTTGGTGGGAAAACACTCTCGTTCGAGACGACACTGTATGGACGAGAGACCACTCATCTATACACTCTCAAAATAATGAGAGAGGACTTAAATCACCATAATTTGGAGGATGAAAATTTAAAAATTACTTAGTTGTGGTTAACTTGTTAAACATCAATAGCCTAATGGAAAAACTCTCTCAGTCAAGGCAACAGTCTATGGACGAGACGACATTCATCTATACACTCTCAAAATGACGGGAGGGGACTTATGCTAAAACACCATAATTTGGTGGATGAAAATTAAAAAATCACTTAGTTGTGTCTAAGTTGTTAAACACCATTAACTTGGTGGAAAAACTCTCTTGGACGAGATGAGAGTGTATGTACGACACTCTCAAAATGACGAGAGAGGACTTATGTCAAGTTCTGTAAATTATGGTTCATATACCTCAGATGTCATTATGTTGATAGAAGTAGAGACAAGACTTGAGAAAATTATGTTACCAATAATTTGAAATCGGATCAAGCACAATATTGGTGAAAACATCAAAAAATCCATTTCATTAATTCTGAGCATGAAGATTATAGAAGGTGAAGGCCTTGAAAGGCCGAATGACATTAAAAATAAAGGAAAGGATCAAAGCTACACAAAAAGATACATAAGATCAGAGCTGCAGACCATCATCGTCACCAATCGGGGACGACATATCACCACAAGCCTGTGTTGCCCCCATCAACCCCAACACTTGTTATCTTAGCCCCATCATCATCATGACCAGGTTGATTGTGTTCTCGTTGGTCTCAATGACTTCCAGGGGTTGGCCTCCATAGGGTCGGAGGGTTTCTCCATGTAATCCAGGGGACAGTCTGAAGACGTGTATCGCTAAAGTCAAGGCCGATAAAGTCATCTGGGGACAGGTTCCCAACCTCGGCATGTTTTATGGAAGCCCATCGAATGACTATCTTAATGCATCTCCCCAAATACTCAAAGGCATAGTCTCCAAATTCCTCAAAATCCTTGAACTCGGCCACAGCTTGCACTTTGGCCTTATCTGAGGAAGCCTCAACAGTAGCATCGATCTCAGCCTACTAGTTGTCGGCCATGGTCTTTAGATCTTTCTTATAGTCGACCTTCAGTATTGAGATTTAGTTTTTGGCCTCATGGAAGTCCGTCTTTATATTTTCTAGCTCGTTACTCACATTGTTCTCCATAGTAATGACCTTCTTATCTTTTTGAATCAAGGGCAGCTTCTTGCTAATCTAATCTCCCATATACTGAAGAGAGATTGCGCCTTGTACGAAAGTGGGGAAACAAGTTATTACGAGACATGAGCATGGAAGTGACTACACTTAAGAAAAGTTTTTAAAAAATACATGAACAACCTTGTGAAGTGAAAACTCATTAAACAGCAGGATCTCCATTAACATAAGAAAGCGTTTGTCGACATCAGATACAAGAGAGCTGATACCATATATGGTTTGTCTGTTATGGTCGATGATGCTCTCATCAACATTTTTTAACTGTGACAGCCAAGCTTCCTGTACATTTTCATACGATATTAGGATAGCCTGTGTAGGATAATTTTTCTTTAGGGGATGAGTGGTTGTGTCGTCGTCGACTCATCTCTTCCTTTTCTTCCCAGCATCAGTAACTCGACTGGGTCTTCCAGCAGTAGAATTTAATGTCTGAGCACGAGAGGGTTCATTCCTTTGGACACGCTTGTTGGAAATCTTTCTCAAATTTGTGGCCACCGCGTTCCAAAGCTTGTCTAAAATGCCTTCGGGACGACATGTAAAAGATAAAACTCAGATATTAATTATTAGTAAGTACGAAGTACAAAACTACAGTTAGCAAAGTTGATTACTTACATAACTCAGCAAGGGGGACAGACACCATACCTATTTGAGAAAAATAATACAGAGTCATCAGATGTTCAAACTTCACAAGATGACATTTATCATCTTCTATACAATGCTTTTCAACCCTTTTAAAGGTCACAGGGTTCAACCTCGGATCGATTTTGGCTAACGCAGAGGCTTTGCCCCACTTCAGACTGGTCCTAGGCTCAGACGTACCACTAATTTGATTTGGGCCAAACTCCCATACCCTCGAGACAAAAAAGTAATGGGGCTTCCAGTTGAGGTTTGAGGTTTGGGTAATCAGTAAAATCTTCTTCTTAAACTTCCTAACTATGAGGTAGTAATAACCCAGCTAAGTCTTTGGGGATAAAGGGGTGTAACAGGAAAGAAATATGATAACTAGAAGGTCAGTTTGATGGACAGTCTTCCAAAGGACAATGGATCCCAGGATAACACTCTAGGCCTTAGGAAAAAGCTTAGAAGGTGATATTTTTAGATGATCCAAAATGGTTTGGATTATAGGATGAATGGGCAAGAAGAAGCCGAGATTAAACATTTTCTCATGGACACACAGTTCGCCCTCCCGACCATGGAAAGCTCTATCTTCCTTTATAGGCTTTCTCAAAGAAATGGAAGTGTCTATGACTTATAGTTGCCCCCAAGTCAGGAGATCAATTTTTGACAAAGTACTCTTGTATTCCTCATCAACATCACTCTCCTCACTACTATTTTATGTAGCCTCAACCTGAGGATTATTTGGGTCACCACTAGGGAACCTCTATGAAACTCGTCCTCGATTGAAATCGAGAGAGTAATTGCATTTATAGGAGGAGGAATTTCCATATTAGGCCCGAGTATCTGAACAGAGTCAGATTGATTTGAGGCCACAACTTTATGGGAGGACGAGACATGGTAAGAAACCTCATCCACATCAGACACCTCAGCTTGGGATGCAGAGTCATCCATGGGCTCCTCATATGAATCTACACTCTTAGCCACCTGAGATGTGTACATAGGGTCGTCTAGATAATAAGATGACATAGACATAAGATCACAAGGCCCATAAACCTAGGGGTAAATTATAGCCCAAGGGGGTGGATATATTTGATGAAGGGCAAATGCCTCGGCCTTACGACTCTCGGTTTCTTCAGCTTTACTCTCCTAATACGTTCGAAGCACTTCTCTCTGAGGCTATGAAATTCCTCGGCTAATTTTTAAAGGTTTCTTAACATCAAAAGTCGAGGTTCAACTTGGGAAAAAGTTAAAAAAATAAAGAGGGATAAAGAATTTGTAACTTTGACTATAATGGACCAAAGATCGAAAAAAAGTTAAAACGTTTTTATCAAAGAACTTCAAGAACACAACCTTAAAGATCGTCAAATAAGACGATTGAAGGTAATTGAAAAGAGTTAGAAATGTTTAAAAAAAACTAGAAACTTCCCCAGAGACTGACTACCATTTAAATACGTCCTAAGAAGGGATAAAATGGGTTCTAGAGTTCTATTAACCTCGCTAAAAAACTAAAAACTCTCACCCAAAAAAAGTGAAACATAGTTATCCAATAGATTGTAAAGAAAAGAAGTTAAGGAGGATGGTGAAGATGATACCTGAAGGAGTTGAACATCGGAGAGAGACAATGAAAGGATCAAGATTACAAAAAAATCAAGAGGTTGGAGAGAAAGAGCAATAGGCAGGAGTTTGTGAAGGTAAAGGGGGGAAGAGAAAGGGTTTTTGAGTTTAAGTATCAAAGAAATGATTGATCATATTTCCCAAAATGCATCATCATTTAAAGTCATAAAACCCAAAGCTTTCAGCCATCAAGCTAGACTTGGGTAAGATGCTAGCCAACCAGAACTGTGATATGTGTCACTCTCTTACACATCAACGTGTACTCAATTGACGCGATAGTATTGTCTCGTCAAAGGATAAGGAAAACTCATATCCCCTAGACACCTCTTCACATAGATGACTGAGGGTTAGGGGTGATTAATATTACCAAATAAAACCCTGTCCCAGGATGAAACCTCTCAATTCCAAACAACTGATCTTCTAGAAGGAAATCATAAGACTCTTACAAGACTCGTAAAGACCCAATATCGGCCTCGTACATACAACCTCGACCATATTATAGACCGAGACTTCAAGAAACTAAATAAGGATATATATCTGCCTCTATTAAGCTGGCTAATAAGAAAATGCATGTTTAGCCTACCTCAACATGACCTCCCCAACCGAGGCAACATTTGCCAGTTTCTCGTATAAAGACAAGTAATAGATTAGAAACCTCGTACTCGGACAGGTCAAGACCTCTGTAGACGAAATAATACTCGACAAGCAGCAGAAGGTGCTAAGGTGACTTGTCTTGTGAGAGAAATTCAGTTATAACTAAAATTATACCCCTAGGGTAAATGTTTTCATCATTAAGTACAAGTGCATGGACAACTATCACTATCTGAGTCGATAACTTCAGCAGTGCATTCCTTGAGCATGATTAGGGGTACATTACACCCCCTAAGCCTTATAAATACATTTCATCTTCTCTATTGTATGGGATTTCTTAATGAAAACCTTAGATACACTCTGTCCATTTGTATCAAGAAGAGAAAGAAATCTTGATCATTGTACCCTAGTCTATTAGAGTCATATTTGTTAGTGGAATTCACTCACAAGCACACAGTGAACATAGGCTCCGACCGAACCCCTTAAATTCTGGTCTTCATCCCCTTTGCCTCATCTATTTCTCTATTGTTATACTGTTTATTTACTTCCATTGTAGTATACCAATTTGAGCTTCTTATCATTATGATCTGGTGGTACCATTTTCGGTATCATCAGCGACGATGTCAGAGGTTCCATTTTGACGACTATCTCTTCCTTCCAGTAACATCATATGGAACAAAGGAGGATTAGTGTGTAATATATATCACCCCAATGCAATGGACCCAAAGGTGTGGGTTGATAGAGGACATCCTTCAACCAGAGGTATATCTTTCATTTCTTTGACTTTTGTTTATATGGTTTCTTTCTTTACCTCTGACTAACTAATTTTCTTTTTTCTATTTTTCTTGGAGTATGTTTGGACGTCGACTACCTTGCTAAAAGACATTTGGGATTGGGTGGCTTTTACGATGGCTAATATCCAGGATTCCATCCTAGTTCCTTCTTGTTTAGTTTCATCTACTTTGTCTACGGAGGGGTCTAGATCAAGTAGTAGAGGCTCTTTAACTCATCACTGGGGAAAGAACATACGCCACAGGGATGGGGGGTCTTAGAGAGAGAGAGAAAAATATAAGGTGGAAAAGAGAGAATGTTTTGGGGGGTTTGGGCTGAGACCCGCTATTTTTGCATTTTTTTTAGAAGGCAAATGTACTGAAGAAATATATATGCAATGAATAACCTTTTATGTATGTATCTTTGCTTTAATAACTTAATGAACTTTTTACTTTGTTGCTAAGACAGTAAAAAGGATTATAATAACTTAAAATGAAATAAATTTTATTTTGAGAAAGTATAAATAAAAATAGGAGGAGCTAGCCTAACTTAAAAAATAAAAATAAATTTTGAGTTTTGTATTTTGATAAAGAAGGAAAAAAAGAATTTGTTAAAAATGGGGAGATGCTGATCGACACACCCCTTGTCTTGTTTATCATTCGGTCAGTCCAGTCCAATCACCCTAAGTATTTATTATAATTTCTTCAATGACTTTGTCTTTGATAGGGTAGGATTTCATCCGAATTTTGCAGGACCCTTCTTTTTAGCCAAGATTTTCAAGTGTAAAAAGGGGTAATGGTTGAGTGTTTTCTTCCACATCCACATTTATTTTATTTTTCTTATTTCTTGCATCTTGTCTTATCATTTCCAACATGTTTCTTCTCAAAAGAATTGAATTCGCCTTTTACCTCAACAATTTAGAGTCTATGTGCTCAGATAATGTGGATTACGACACCTTCAACATTCATCGGGTTTTATTGTGGCTTAACCCGTCTATTGACTAGAACATGCTGATGGAGGCAGTACAATTACCACCTTTAATGTACTGTTGACTAGATCGTGTTTTTTCTCCATATTTCACCCTTGACACTCAAAATTACTGTTGGTGACTAGGGACTTGTTGGTGGACCCTCAAATTGATGTAATCACCACCTGGATATCATATTGCCACAACCTTGCGACGGTGATATAGGTACAAACTCTAAATGGTCTAGATGCTTTGCGGGAAGGCCGTTTTGACTTTCTGAGGGGCAAAGCATTTATGCCGTTCATGTGGCTATCTGAGAGTTTTTGTTTGTCAGTCCCTCTTGAATATCCCTTGGAAGTTGTGTCGAATTTATTCACTCGCTACATTATTAGTTTCAGCCTGAATATAGAGAACTGGGAAAAATGGTTTGTAGAGCTTGGTGCTCGATGTCTAAGTTGGTAGGCACCCTGATGGGGGGAGTTTTATCCCATTTTAGAAAAGGGGGAATACAAGTATCTTTCAAATGGTGAACTTTGGACAACTTACTCCTACTTTCCTTTGCAACTCCTATAAAATATGGATGGGAAAAGATAGTGCCTTCTTGTGTTCTGGACTTCGTTCCTATGAACGATTTGACAGAAGGCGTCCCCATGCGTCTGGGCTCTGTATAGGAGAATCGTCATCCATCGACCCATACTTCCCAATCTTTTGGTAAAGGGTCTCATGTTTTAGGGGAGCACATGAAATGGTTGTGGAGGCGATTAGTGGACATGTTGGCTAAGGAGATCGAGCCGAGGTGGCTTGCCATGTTTGACACCATAGAGGGAGGTGTTATGGTTTTCCCTAGGTTGGTCTGGGATTCCCGTTCCATGGAGAGCCTTTGGATTTTCATCCAAGTAGGGGATGTTTGGGGACCTCAAGATGTTGATGATGATGGGGTTGGTTCTTCTGAAAGTTGCAGGTAGGGCCTTTTTGTAAATCTATTTTTTTTATGTGAAGCTCTTGTGTGTGTTATGTGTTTGGCTGTTGGGAATAAATTTGGGAAGTTTAGAAATAGTCTATTTTTTATTTGTAGGATAGTAAGGTTAGGTTGGAGAGGGAATATGTTTGACTCCTTATGTCAATATTTGTAATTAATTGAATAAAAAAAAGATCTTAATTATTTTGTTGTGCCTATTGATGATTTTTTGCATTGAAATATCCATACTAATTTCTAAGGCATACATAATCCTTTTGTTCATGTAAATGATAAAATGAACTGTCATTATCGGGGATAAGAAAAGAATAGAATTTTATAAAAAAAAGATGGGGGTTCTGCTCATGTAAAGTGTATGAGATGTATGCGTACCATTGTGGGTTTAGGAAAAAAATCATTTTTTTATGTAAAAAGATTTTTAGAGGATCAAGCCCCACGTAGTTCTAAGTAGAGGGAAATGAATATTTTTTCTGAATAGAAGGGAGATGAGAAGATGTGTAGCCTGCCAAGATTCCAGACTAAGGGTAGAATATCTTAAGAAGGTCGAGGTTTACTAGACGGGACATCTCTTCCCCATCGATGTCGGTGAGCATAGTGGCGCCACCAAATAGGATTTTTTTTACATTGTAGGGGGCGCTCCAATTAGGCTTCAATCTCCCTATGGGGTCCCAGATGGGCTCTAAGATTTCTTTAAGGGATGAATCTAATATTTCTTTAAGTGATGAATCCCGTTCTCAAACACCGCGCTCCTTGAGTCTCTTGTTAAATGATCGTGCAATTTGGTGACGGTACCCTTGTAAATGATGTAGAGATTTTAACATCCTTTCGGCCAAGAGGGATAACTCGTCAAGATGACTTTGATTCCACTATTCTTTATTAACTTTGCTTTCAAGCATGACACGTAATGAAGGTATTTCTAGGTCAATAGGTAGGACTGCTTCCATGCCATATACCAGAGAGTAAGGTGTAACCCTAGTAGATGTTATAATTAAAGTAGGGTAGCCCCAGTGGGAGTAAGGGATCCTATAGGCCCAATCCCTACAACTCTTGGTCATCTTACTAATGATTTCTTTGATGTTTTTATTAGTATCTTCGATTGGATTATTAGTTCATGATCGGTAGGGAGAAGACTTGTGTCTATGAATCCTATATTCTCTGACCAATTTTATGACTTCTTCCTCCAAATGTAACCAATTTCCTGACACTAGCTCATGCGGAACTTATAATGACAGAGGATATTTTTTTGGATGAACTTGGCTTCCTTTTTAGCATTCAAAATTCCGTATGACTCAGCTTTGACTCATTTGGTGAAGTAATAGATGGCCACCAAGATGAATTCACGCCCGTTGGAGGCCTTGGATGTAATTTTCCATATCATATAGATGCCTCAAGTGGAGAACGACCAGGGAGAAGTCATGTTGTACAATTCTTAAGGAAGCAAGTTCTTAAGATTAACAAACTATTGGCATTTAAAGCATCTTTAAACATAGATGATGTAATCCTGAACTATGGTAGTCCAATAGTAACCTTGTAAAATAATCTTCTTTGGGAGCATATGGCTATTCCTATGGGATCGAAACTCCCCGTTATGGATTTTCTTCATCATCTCTTCAATGTCATCCCCTGTGATGCAGTGTAAGTGGGTTTCATCAAAGTTTCTCTTGAACGGTGCTATATCATAGATAATGTAATGGGCAACCAGTTTAGGAAGGGTTGCTTGGTTTTTCTTGTTAGAATCTTAGGGATACATACCATGCTTATGGACACACTAAATATCATACTACCAGTAATCGGCTATATCAGGATCTTCTTCTGTGATGATCTCAATGTGTTAGCAGTGGGTAGGTTTAACTTGCTTTTGGACTAAGAAGGGGGCTATTGTTATTCCTTCGAGCTCGATCAAGGAGGCTAAGGTAGTAAGGGAATTGACTAAACTGTAACTTTCTCAAGGCAGGTAGTTCAAGATAATATCAGGCAATCGAGAGGATAACTCTTCTAGGTCGGCATGTAAGGGTAAGAGTTTCTTGTCCTTAACTTTCCACCTTCTGCGAACTTGGCCGATAATAAGGGATGAATTCCCATAGGCATCTAGTCAACGAATTCCTTTATTGAGATCGACATTGAGAACAATGATGCATGCCTCGTATTCGTTAATATTGTTGGTGTAGGGAAAATCAAACATCGGTTTCGTCCATAGGGTAGTCAGCGAGGTAGTTAGAGATGGATCTTCCTATCATGGATTTCTGTGTGATATAAACCATATCGAATTTGTCTAGGAGCATTAACCATCCGGTCGTTAAACTAGACAAGATAGGTTTCTCGAGCAGGTATTTTATAGGATCCATTCGAGATACATGTCTGATGGGAAAAGTGAGCATGTAGTGCCGTAATATTTAGGTGACCCAAATAAGGGAAATAAATGCTTTCTCCACGGTAGTGTAGTTAACTTTGTACTCGTATAATTTGCAACTGGTGTAATATATGGATTTCTCTTTACGGTACTCTTCAAGGTATTGGTCAAACAAAGCCCCAGTTGCGGTGTTTGTTACGGTTAAGTATAGGAGTAATGGTAAACTAGGTTATGATGGCATGATTAATGGAGGCTTGGTTAGATATTTCTTGATTCGATCAAAGGCTTCCTGACAACCTCCGTTCCAAACTTTGGTTGAATCATTTCAGAGAATTTTGAAGATGGTTTCACAAATATAAGTCAACTGGATAATGAACTAGCTAATATACTGCAATTTTCTAAGGAATCCCAATACTTCCTTCTCTGCTAGGGGTGGTGGCATCTCGAGTATAGCTTTCATCTTGACATGATCTGCTTCAACCCATTTTTGCTAACCATAAATCCCAAGAGATTTCCCTTAGTAATGCCAAAAACACATTTATGTGGGTTAAGTTGCATATGGTATCACCGCATTTGCTCGAAAAATATCCCAAGAGTGGGAACATGGACTTAAAAAATTTTAGAATTGATGATCATATCATCCCCTTAGACCTCAACTTCTTTGTGTATCATATCATGCAAAATAGTTATGGAAACCCTCTAGTATGTAGCCCCTGCATTTTTGGCACCAAACAGCATGACAGTGTAACAGAATGTTCCCCAAGGGTTGATGAATGTGGTTTTCTCTTTATGATCCGGGTGCTTCTTAATTTGATTATATCTATGAAACCCATCAATAAATGACTTAAGAGCATAACTTGTCATGTTATCCATAATCATGTGAATATTGGGTAGTGGATAATCATCCTTTAAAGAGGCCTTGTTCAAATCTCGATAACACACATTCGAACGTTTCCTCTAAATTTCTACGTGGTTATAATATTTTCTAGCCATATGAGATATTTGATTACCCATATGAATCCTACATTCAACTATTTGACCACTATTTCCTTAACCTTGAGTGACCATTCTATTCAGAGCTTTCATAGTTTCTGTTTCACCGGTTTTTATTCTGGGAGCGTTGGAATCTCATGTTGACCCATATCGGGATAAATGGATGTAATTTCATCATAGGACCATGCAAAGATGTCTACAAATTCCTTCAATAATTCCTCGAGTTGCGCTCTCTCTTCCTCTTCAAGGGTGGACCCTATCCTAATATTGCAATGTTGGCAACTAAAATCGGGATTAATAATAATAGTTTCATATTCATTAATTTTAATGTGGTTCTTTTGTTTGTTATTAAACTTATTAAGATCAGCTAAGAATTGTTCATTTGTAAAATTACCATCATCAAGAGTTTGATTCGAATCAAAATAGTTAATGTAAGGCACAACAAGATACTAAAAATATTCGTTTATTCTATTTTTACAAAAAATAGTGTTGAGAACCTCATCGAAGGAGGTCTCGATTACATTATGATCAGAATAGGGAGTGATAAAAAAGAATAGGAGATGGGATAAACAACTAAGTTGGGTTGTATTTCATTGACTAGAACTAGTATATCATGCCAACTGAGGAGAGCTGCATTAGTAGTTTTGATCATGTGGTATGGATTTGATGATGTAGTGCTTGAGTGGACCATGTAGAGTGTAAGCCCCAGTGTCTTCGGGTTGAATGAATCCTTAGAGTCACCTCCCTCAAAATCTCCGGTCGTAGCTCTACTCTTCTCAATGAGTGGTGGCACATGATGCTAGAAACTTTTGACCCATAAGTAACTATCTTAGAAAAAGATCTCCATTCCTCGATTCATCTTCTTATCCACATTATCATACCACGGTTCGGGAATGCCATAAAAGGGGAAATCTTCACCCTCTTTTATGAATGTTCCGTTCAAGGAATCCTCTAAGGCATTCTTAGTACTTCTTATATTTTTCTTCAACCGAGGTTGGGAGAGCATTCTGAGTTCCTCTAATGATGATTGATAACCCAAGTCACAAGGAGGAAAGTCTTTCTTTAGTAGTATGGGTTCAAGTATTACTAGTTGTCATCTTCCCAGCCCCAGTCCGGGGATGAAGTGCATGTTTCTAAACATTTGTATGACATTGGCATTCCCATGAGGGTTGTGTTCTAAATAGACTCAATCTTCGAAATCATCCCCTATTGGGAGCGAAAGTGGTTCTACTTGGAAACTTGATAAGAGCATACCATTTGCCCCATGTTGTATCTCTAGTACTGGATTACTGGTGCTTTAATTCTCACTGTTATCATAATTTCCCAAGATGGTGATGACCTACCCTTTGGCAAAGAAGTTCAGTTTTTGATAGAGGGAAGAATACTCTCCCTTGATACTAAGGAGCCATGGTCATTCGAGAAACATGTTGAAACAAATGAGATATCAATAACTTGGAAATCAGTAACTATATTTATAAGGAAAGCCCCTATTGTAAGCTTTATGGATCCAATTGTAAGGACACAAATTTCTAATTGAGTCCATATATAGTTTTGGCTCAATTCCGGACAAAAACATTTATTCATATGATAGTATTTAATTGTAATATTCTCAAGCCTATGAAGTGTGTGTTGAAGACGTGGCGGCAAAGAATATAAAGCTTCATCAAAATGCCGGTTTGCGTGCCTCGTTTCTACGTCATCATCTAAGGTTCCATGCTCCCAAGGTATGAATGTAATTATATTTATATAGGAGCTTGGAACAATATTTATTGGGTGTTAGGTTTAATAAAAAACCATGTTTTACTTTCAGAATAATTTAATTGGAACTTTAAAATAAAGTACATAAAGTTTCTGGGCCAAAAATTGAATTTATCAAAAATTTCTGGAAGTCGTTCGAAGTCTCGTTCGAAAGAGTTTTTTCGTTCGAAGTCTCGTTCGAACGAGTTTTTTCGTTCGAACCAGGTTTTCGTTCGAACGAGTTTTTTAGTTCGAACCAGGTTTCGTTCGAACGAGTTTGCCAACGAACCTAAACTGGTCAGTCGTTCGATATGTCGTTCGAACGAGTTTGTTCGTTCTAACGAGGTATCTAACGAGTTTCTAACGAGCCCAGACTGGTCGCTCGTTAGAAGTCTCGTTCGAACGAGTGTCAATGTCGTTCGAACGAGAATGCCAGGCGCCCTTGTAGTTTCAAAGCAGCAAGTAACTCGAACGTATTGCAAATTTCATTGGTCTATCGAAATAAGTTCGCCATGATTTGGACAACATCATCTAAGCTGACTTCATCGGTAGGTAAAACCTAATTATTTGACTCTCAAGACCATTTTTGAATTTTGAAGAATACGGTACTGAATCTCTAGTCGCCAATGGTCATCTCTAGGGCAATTTTATCCTGGACTCTAGAAGCTAGTTCAAGACTATTGAAAATTCCATATTTTTCCCTCTTGAATGGGTGCGAACTACAATGCATGATCTTGTAAGGAGTGACATGGACAAATCAGTAAAATGTGTAGGTTATCGATGGAGGATAAAATATGGGCAAATATGGAGGGGTTTGGGGAAATATATGGGTAGGTGAGTGATTTACTGGGTATAACCTGGTAAGATGGATCAAATTTTGTGTCTTCTTCTAGGAAGATAAAATTTTCATGATTTAGGAGTGGATTATTTGGCCGAAGACTGGCTGGTGGGGAGATAATACCCTGGTCAATCAAACATTGGATTACATATTGAATGTGGAGACACGAATTAGTGGTATGACCAGGATTTTTGGTGAAAATCTCAATGGGCATTAGGTTTGAAATTTTTAGAAGTGGGTTTGGTAATAGACGAGGATCTGATGGATTGATGATATTTTGGCTCAAAAGGGCTTGGTAGAATTTGGAGAGGGAGAGTGAAGATCTATACATTCCTTCTTGACTGGGATAGGGCAACTTTCTGGTTCCCATGAAGTGGTTGGCTGGGAGATGTTATTGATGGTGGAAACTGCAATATTAGAAAGCTTCTCATACTTTATGGTAGTGAACTGTCCAGATACTTTATTTGGCTCAACTTTTATCTTAGTAAACTTTGTTCAATCTACACTCGAGCTTCTCGAAGGAATTGGAAATGGGTGTAGTACTATCTTGCTATCGCCTCTCAAACATGGGGAAAGAAGTTCTTCTTCATAATACTGACTTGTTCCTCTTCGAAAGGCCTATTGGTCATAGTGGTTGGTTTGTGTGACAAACCGTTCCAAATAATAACGGGTGGCCATCCCTATACTATAATAAATCATGTATCTCAGATGGCACAGTCTCAACATCAACTACTAATCACTATAATATAAGGCTAACTACCCGAGATCATTAAGTGCGAATTGCCAAAAATTTAAAACTTTTATAATAACCACAACAACAAAGCCAATATTGCACATAACCAACAATATACATCTAACTATGATGTGTGAAAAGCGCGTGCTCCAATAATGAAAGAGTACAATACATTGTACAACAAAATCCCAACAATGAAATACCTGAATATGCTGTCGGGTAACAGACAATACAATAATTTGTTAAAATGAAATATGAAAGTGTTAATCTATAACACTTGAATACTAACTCAATACAACTGAATCCTAATCTAGATGTACAATAGATAGGAATCGACTAAAGCAGAGTGCCGCAACAGTCCGCTACTGCCACAGCTCCACAAATCCTGAATGGAGGAACATCAAAGGCGTCCTTGCAGAGGAACACCTGAAGTAATACAATATATACAAGGAGGAGGAAAATATAAACGGGTTAGAGCCCGAGTTTGGAAAACATTTTATAGCAAGTGTATTAAAATGCATAATAATTATAAATGCATTATTACATGATTTAGCTGGAATCGAACACTCCATAAAAATTCAACTCACCTCTCATCTAAAGCGCGTACTAAGCGTATGCACGTGATCTCCAAAAGGATGTCCGATTCTAGTTAGGTAAGAGGATTCTAACTTAAACCTAAATAAAGTATTTAAGCAAAATCATCTAACCTATCTCCCGATACATTCACTTCCATAATTTATAAGTCATATACATTAACTTTAAATGTAATAGTTATAGTTATCTTTATAATGTTCATTTGTTGAACATATAAAGTTACATGATCCAATCATGTCCCCATCATATACATCCACAATCTCATTTACTAGAATTTATATTCTAGTGATGCCCATATAAGGCATGAAACCATAAATATAATTATTATAGATGAGTTATTAGCATAAAGAGTTAAGGACTAAACTCCTCCCGATTCTCAACACGGTTCTGCGTTTCATGCGTGGGACGTCTCGCCGAAGCGAAATCCAAACAAGGAACCACCCCGTTACACAACTCCTGACCGTATCGATCCTCAGGGCTCATTATGCCCTCAATGCAAGATGCATGTAACCCAAATGATTATTGTCCTATTTTAATTAATTAATATTCCTAATTCTCAACAGTACACGGCGTTTCATGCGTGGGACGTCTCGCCGAAGCGAAATCCAAACAAGGAACCCCCGCGTTACACTACTCCTGGCACTTTCGATTGTCGGGATAGGTGATATATATATATATATATATATATATTTATATATATATATATATATATATATATATATATATAATTATGAGCATTAAGGACTAAACTTATCCCCAAGTTCCAACATTACACTGCGGTTCGTGTGTGGGACGTCTCGCCGAAGCGAAATCCAAACAAGGAACCCCCCCGATACACTAATCCTAGCAATGTAGGTTCGTCAGGTCCATTATGCCCTTGACACCCAAGTACAAACACAAGCAATAATAACCATCCAACCGAGCTATAACTCGAAGGACTCAAGCTCACATGCTATCATCTTCCAGCAGCCCATATACGTAGCAAACTGGGGCCACCTGGTGGGGTTCAACGACACCCACCTCGTGATCAACTCACGCACACAACGTCCCGGGAAGCGGTCATAGTTCCTAACCGGCAAGTGATAGCGACACATACCCACGACCTCTCACCCCCAAAATAAATAAATGTATATATATGTCATTTGTTGACCACAAAGGACGACTATGACCTGGGGAATATCCACATCCTGCTTTTCTAGTCAGAATTCTCACCCTCTACGCACGAAACTTCCCAATGATAGCAAGGAGGGGGTATGCTTAACAGGTATATACACCATCATATAAGGTATACATACATCCCACATAATAAAGATATACCATTTTATAAGGTATACCTGCAACAACATATTTATTATCATTATACGCTCTTAGGCGTAAATTTATTAACATCATTGTTTAGTATATCTCTCTCTTTTGATACACTAACCGTCAATACTCACACATTTACCCCACTTAGTATATGTATACTAATTCTCTCTTGAAGATCTCATGTCGCTTCTATTATGAATTGTCTTTCAATTCTATTTAAGTTAAGGATATTCTATCCTATTGCACCTTAATTAACATTTCTCATTGTGTGAGATATCTCCCCAAATCAATCATCAATAAGGATATTTCTATATCCATATGAAAATCCAATAGCATCTGTTATTTTCCATTCATAATAGGGTTCAATTCATTTTATGAACCCTTTTAAAGTTATCCCGTTTGGGATTTGGATCCCAAGATCCGGCATCTCTAAGTTATTCTTATTCTCAGATCGTGAAATTTATTTATTATCATCAAATGAAATCCCAAATAAAAGTGGGCTTCCTCACTTAGAAAAATCCCAAAATTTCCAATCGGTATTTTATATTCCTCAAATACTAACCTCGATACTTAGAGGATTTTTCCCAAAATTGATATCATCTTTTAGATTCTCACTTCTCAACATCGATCACTAAAACTCTTTGACATTTACATTTAGTCTTTTAATTATCAATTAGCCTCATATATCGTCTTATGACTCTAAGGTCTATAATCCCATTATATAATCATTTAATCCTTTATGATACTCTCATTATGGAAGTCCATTTAAACAAACCCAAAGAAGAAGGGGATAACTTAAATTCTTAACTTGAACTCAAAACAGGGGACCGGTCGACCGGTGCCCAAACCGCGGTCGACCACGTTTCTTAATTTTGCCTATTCTCGAAGACAGTATGCCCAATTCTGGAGGCGCGGTCGACCGGTCCTCTGTACGCGGTCGACCGGCCATAACAGGTATTACGGCCAACACCATTTTTACACATTTCCAACTTCTCAAAAACTCCAATAAAACTCCATTCAACCACAAATCTTCAACCCAAACATATTCATAACATTTATATTCATTCTAGAATACTTATAAACTGATTTTCATCATTTAATCCAAGATCTACACATTAAATCTAAGATTATACCCAAAAGTTAGGTTTTGTTAAACTAAACCTAAAACCCAAAATATCAATCCACAAATCATGCAATAATTGGTACACAACAATTATTTAGCAAGTTTAATCACTTGCCTCGGGTTCGTAGGGTCTGAATCCGCCTTGAGATCGCGTGGAAACCGAAAATCTCCACTTTATCTCCCTTTTCTCCTTCTTTCTCTTCTTCTTTCTTCTTCTCTCTTTCTTTCTAGGGTTTTCCTCTTTCTCTTAAGTGAGAAAGACTTCTCACGTGGCTTTTAAGGCTAGTCTCCCAATGTACACATCTTTAAATGATAATACACACTTTAAATGACTCGGTAACTTTAATTCGAGTCAAACGGTCCTAATTTATTTCGAAACCCAAATAGACCCCAAGTACAGTCATTTCGACTTTCTTGACCCTTCCAAAAACAATGGTGCCCTCAGAATTGGCATTTGACACACTTTCTAACGACTCCAAATTTTGACTTCAATTGCCAATTTAATTATTCTCCAATAAAATATTATTTATTTCTCCCAAAATAAATTAATTACTGTTCCGAAAATCTTGGGTTGTTACACTTTGTCTCTCCACGTTTCTATGAAGTTACTGAAAGATTCCTCGTGATTCTATTTAAGAAGATCTAAATCATAGAGAGTAACCTCCAACTCTATATTGTACTTGTACCGTGACATGAATTCACAGGTAATATCCTCCCAACTAAGAATATTGGACTCCTCGAGAGATAAGAACAAACGAAGTACGCTATCCTTCAAAGTCTGGTAAAACATTTAGGCCATTATTTCCTTGGAGGAACCTAGTAGAGTCATGGCTTGGTGATAACTTCGGAGATAAAAAGTTGGGGGTCCACTAACCCTGAGCTTCTCAATGTTAAGCATCCTCAAGTTTTTTGACATCCTTGCTTTAGGATAGGGAGACATATGGGTGTAATCTATATAGTTATCGGAGATTTAGAGTTGGTCAAACTTCTTGCACAATATCTTAAGGTCTTCCTTGACCTTGTTCAATTTTTTTTCCTTCTGATCAACGATGATATGTAAGTTAGACCCTGTGTGGGCAAGATTCAACATAGGGATTTGAGTTGGTGGTGTCCCACTAGAAGGATTGGCATGTGGAGCGTGATTATATTCCTCAGGGTCCCAAATAGTCTCAGGTGCGGGCGAACCCATACCGCAAGGGAAGAGTACTTCTGGATCTTCCGAAATAGGGACCCAATTTGGGTGCATCTCATGAACCTCGATTTGAAGGTTATCAATCTTGGCTGTGAGTTAGGCTAGAGCCATCATCAAATTGGGCTGCACATTCAGTACTTGGTCAAAATTTTCCATGGAAAGCGGGTGAAGGTGGATTTTGAACTCATAGGAACTAGCGAGGGCATTGACAGAGTCTCAAAGCGATTCGAGGGAGGATCGGAGCCAATAGGGAGCCAGCCCAAAGGTCGTGCATGTGACCGACCTGAGAAGGAGAAAATATTCGACTTTATTTTAAGAAGAGGTGAAGGAAAGTCTTCTATTATAGGAGGAAAATATTTTTGAAATTTTTGGAAAAGAGGAGGAAAAAATATTTTGGGATAAAAGAGAGGGAAAATGCTTTTGACATTTATGATAAAAGGAAGGAAAATGCTCTTGGTAAAAATGTTTTTGAAACTTTTGATAAAGAAAAAGGAAAAATGAGAGAAGGGTCTCAACATTATTATTATTGTTAATATTATTATTATTATTATTATTATTATTATTATTATTATTATTATTATTATTATTATTATGTTCTCACTTGTATTAGGTTTACCTAAATACATAAAGAAATGTCGGACGGGACCCGAGTCTGAGAAAAATTGATTTGAAAAATATGTAAAACATGGTTGAACTTGTTGCCAGGCTCATGGACAAGGTCCCATTTGAAAAAAAGACGAAATCGAGCAAAAAAATTACTGGCATGTCGACCTACCATTTTGACCGAGTTTCGGGGAGTAACTGGAAAACCAAATATGAGTGCCCTAGGTTTGACGCCTATATGAGGGTATGCAGTAGTTGGGCTAATTGTAAGGGTTCCTCCTTTGGCATGACTTCCACGATATACGTCCTTATTTTGTGGGAAATCAGTGTGTGTGGACAAGCCATTTGATATACCTGAGTATATATGAATTGTCTCACTATATAACTGAGTATATGTGAAGTGTGTGTGCGTGTATGTGAAGTGTGTGTGCGTGTATATATAAATGGAGATCAGAATCACCCGATTCATATCATGGACAAGATAGAGTGAGGTCATCCATAGGAATGTTACCAAAATAATATCTAGAAAACATAATGTATGCGTTTATCGAGATATTGATAGTTATGACAAAACGATAATTAGTGTTAGATAAAATGATAATATGGATCACAAATGTAATATATATTAAAATAATATATAGATTAAAATGATGTAAAAGAAAAAAAATGAATAATTGAAAAACTTGAAAAATTGGACTCGAGTCTCGGGTTTTAACCCAAAGCGCCTACGTAGCCTATAAAAGCATCAAAGTCCACATACTTTTCATGCGGCATAAGTGTTGCGTTTATGTTATACATTCGAACAGGAATTTATTATATGTGTGTGTGTAGAAAATGTATTCTAGTTTTCAGAAATTATGGTGGATAATCCTGTCGAAATTTATAGGTGTAACCCTAGTTTTCTTTGTTTTGTTTTGTTTTTATTCAAAATTAAGTATGTGAAATATAACTAATAAAGTATGAAGTACTAATGTGTATGAACTAAAGAAAAGCGAGATTAAGAATTTATGTAACTAATGAGAAAAAAAGAACTTCATGAGAGAGAAGGATTTTTGGACCATTTTGGGAGAATTGAGGCTTGATCTTGATCCTTGATGAGTTTCCTTTAATGTTGAGATGAATGTTGGTTGAAAAAGAATGATATTTTTCTATACAAGGTATGAAAATGATGGGAGTGAAAGATGGAAAGGAATTATACACAAGGAAACATCGTTGATTGTAAGAGAATATTGTTGAGATCACTGATATTGATGGATCTGAGGTGTGTCTTGAGAGTGACATCGTTCCCTCCTTTTATAGGGTAGGGTGTTCTTATCTTCATATCCCTACCCCTGTGAATTAGCAGGTAACCCTAGACACACTATCGATAGGCACGAATGGACCTGCCAATCAGTAGTCTCATGCATAGTTTTTTGGAAAAACGATTATATAATGCAATCTGTAAATCTAAATTGGTCACGAGGCATACCTTAGAAAGGTAATTTAAAGACCTTCAAGAGTCCTTTAGGTCGCTCCCAATTTCGAGAGTTGACTTTGGTTCAAACGGGGATCAGAAACACTCGTCACTCCGTTGGACAGCAGATCGCCGGACTGTAATGGATCGTTCATCCAAATCATAAGTCAAAATAGCGCACAGAGTAGAAATTTTATGTGATTTACTTCAACATTCAAAGAGCTTCACTTGGTTCAGAAAGTTGACATTGGTCAATCGGGGCCGAAAGCGCCTGGTGACCTTACGGAGTGATACGGGTCATTCTTCTGTATTGTAAGCCTATTTTCCAGACATGGTGGATGTTTAGAAAGGGTATTCACTGCCCTTCGAAGATTCATTCAGACTCTTTCGAGATAAATAGTTGACTGAGGCCAAATGGAGCATAGGAGCACTCGAGGGCCTCTAGATAAATTTTTGAGGGAAAATGGATTATTCATCCAAATATTTATGTCATTTCATGCACGTGGAAGACCATTGGAAAGAGGTTTTAGTGCCCTTTAAAGATTCAAAGAGCTTTGTCTTTGACAATGAAGTTGACTAGGGTCAAATCGAGGCCCAGGTGCGCCCGATGGCCTCTAGACCGATTTTTATTGGCAAAATGGTCCGTTCGTCTGATCCATTATGCCGATTTTCACTTGGGAAAGATAATTGGAAAGGACATTCAGATCCCTTTGAATATTTAATGAAATTTCACATTGACGATGGAGTTGACCATAGCTAAACGGGGCACGGGAGTGCCCGATGGCCTCTAGATCAGTACTCAAAGTATGACCTAGGGTTTGTGGTGAAATGGGGAGGAGCTAGAGACCTAAGGAGAGACTTAGAGGGTCCTAGAATGTGGTGTCTAAATCTATTAAGAAGTTAAATTTATTTCTTGAATTTATTTTGGGATTTTTAATTTTTATTAAAATTGAAATAGGATTTTTTATTCTAAAAATCCTGGCTTTTTATATGTTTATATGTTTTTTTTAAAATTTTATGCCTCATTCAAATGAGAAGACATTATCATTCAAATGAGATGTCAAGCTCGTTTAAAGTTCATTTGATCATTTTATCTAGCGTGCATCTAACGAGGGTGTACTAATTCATTTTGTTTGAATGTCATTTGAACCTGGTAAAAATGAGACAATCGTTTCTTTCCAACGAACATGGTTTCATTCTAACGAGTGGTTCTTCTCATTCAAACAAGTCTTGTTTTTTTTCCAAACGAATGGTGCCGTGTAAAATTTTGTGTTCGCCTTGTTTTGTGTTAATCTTTTCTAAAACTTTTTCCATAATGATTTTTTCATACACTTTACAAAAGTTATCAACCATTTGAGTTTATAGAGTTCTTTTTAATTCACAAAAAATGTTCCCAGAATATATTTTTGTGAATCAGTTTAAACCATAAATATTTTGTATCCTTGCATACACAACTCTTGTGGAGAGAGTTTCTTCATAACTGACCATCGTGATTCTCGAGAGGATCATTCCAGAAGACAAAGGTTGAACAGTGGATATCGATGTTGGATCACTGTCTGTGGACTACTTGAAGACAAGTTGTATTATACATGTAGAGTTTCTCAAGTACTCTTTAAGTCGACTGTCTTGTAATTTTTCTAAAGTCCTTAAATAGGTTTTGCCCACAAGATATTTTTCCCAAAATTACCTTTTTGTTTTCATGCTTTATTTTATCTATTTTATCACCTAATTTCATGTCGTGGGATAAACATATAAGATTTTGATTTGTGATTGTGTTTGTGTTTGTTGGACATTTAATTATATAAATATTTCACTAAGAACACAAGCTCACACTATCTGAAATTGGTATCGGAGCCTATTGTACAAAATTACCATGTGATTTTTTTCACAAAATTATTCTCTTTGATATTAACTTTTTGAAAAATTATCAATCTTCAAAAAAAATTAATGGAGAAATTTTATAAACGAGTGGTCATATTTGATGGTACCAACTATGCATATTAGAAGGATAGGATGAGGTCTACATTAAAGGCCATAGATGAATGTGTTTAGGTAGTCTAAGAAAGAGAGTGGACTCATCACACTGTCACAGTAAATAATTTTATCTTCCCTAAACCTATATATTAATGGATAGAGGATGAATTTAAGTGGAGCAACTTAAATTCTCATGGTTTGAGTGACTCATCGGAAGAAGTCACCCATGATGAGTTCCATCGCATTATGAAGGGCACCACATCTAAAGAATCTTGGTATACTATGACACCCCGCCTAATAAAATACCGGGTGATCAGTCCTATACCAAATTAAAACAGGAATCCCAGTTGGTTCATCCTTAGCACCACTGTCGAATTTTTTTTTTAAAAACTTACTAACCACCTAGTATTCCAAAAACTGGTGCCAAATTTTAAATTTTTAATTAAACAAAATAGTACATACGAAATTAAATACAAACCATTCACACAACTGAATTTAAATCAACTGAATAATTATTTAAACAATTTGCCGAATAAACCATCGGCCACTAAAGTGAAAATAATCCAATACAAACATCCAACACCAGAATAAATACATCTAAAAACTGTACTGAGAAGTCTGGGCGACAAACCCTAAATAATATTGAAACTGATAGAAGATTCCTACTCTAGGAAAGAATAAATGATCCGTCAAATCCAAGCTCCTGCTAGCATCCATATATGCCACAGCTCCGTGTCCCTGGAATATAATATCAATCATGTCTTCCCTGTGGTTGGACACCTAAAAGGTTTAGAAAATGTTGTATAGCAAGTGTTAGTACACAAACGTTTTGAAAATATTTAGCAAGTAATTTTTCACAATAAATATCAGTTATTGATTACACATTCTATGATCACGCACACTCTCTTGAGTTTCCTCACCTCTCGTCTATCGTGCACACCTAACGGTTACCTTAACCCCCACCTAGTTGCACTACCCCGTCCAACTAGTCCTGGCATAACCTCCCCTTTCCATACAACTCTAACCCGAGTATAATTATTCAAGGATTATAAGTTATTTCACCAATATACTCAATTAATTCCTTCTTAAATAATAGCATATAATTGTGACACAAGTTATATAAAGTAAGTACATCACACACTGTATTATTACCCGCATATAATATTTAACACAATTATATACGTACCTTTACTAAAACATCCACACATATGTCATACGTATGTCCATCCTTCCGAGTATACCCTCAATGGATGATTCCCTCTAAAGTGCCATCTCACTAGGTGTGCTCACATAACCTAGTTACCCAAGTTGGGATCGCCCACCAATGTGGCCCAAAACATAAATGAATTGGAGGCGGTCAAATTCCTTCCGTGAAAGTGAGACAAGCCCCTCACCCATATACCGGACGCTATGACCTAGGATATACTCACCCTACTCCTCAAGCTAGGGGATTCACCCACATCGCGCAACCTCCCTTGATAGCACTAGAGTATAATTAAATAAATATCTAATCACTGATATTTAATAGCACACACAATATATACATATATATATATATATATATATATATATATATATATATATATACTATCACTACACCGTATATATATATAGATATATATTAAATAAACCCCGGCTTCACCGTGTACTCACAACCCGTAACACTAGCCAGTAATTTCCTGAGTCTCTGGCCTGACTCAACTAAATAAGTTTTCTCACTTATCAAATTATCATTATCCCGAGTCGGTGGTCCGACTCTAATTTATTTAATTCGCACATTAATTTATATGATATTTTTCCCGAGTCTATAGCCCAACTCTAATATAAATACTTTACACATTAATTTATATAATAATTATCCGAGTCTATGATTCGACTCTAGTTTAATTAATTTACACATTAATTAATTTATTACGTTCCCGAGTCTACAGTCCGGCTCTAATTTAATTAATTACACATTAATTAATTTAATACTTTTCCGAGTCTATGGTCCGACTCTAATTTAATTAATTACACATTAATTAATTTAATACTTTCCCGAGTCTACCGTCTGACTCTAATTTAATTAATTAACACATAAATTAATCTAATACTTGGTGTCGCCCAACCATTATAGCCGGACTCGCTCACTTGGCCCGTAACTTATTATTTCCTGAGTCTATGTTGTGACTCTAAATTAGTTTACTCTCTCAATGATTAGTTTAATACTTTAAAATCAAGTTCTCATACTTAATCAAATTTTAGGTAAATACTACCTACCTTGTCTAATAATCACACTCAAGTAGATTTTATATATATTCAAGTTGTCCACTTATGTTCCAGCCACTCTTACCCATATGTAGTTTATACAATTTTAGTTATGCAATAATAGTTCCCAATACTATCACGCCTGAGTATATATTGAAAATAATATTTAGGTATACCCCACCTAATCTTACTACTATCACACATAAGTAGGTTATTCAGTTGGTATATCTTTCACACACACCTATACCCAGTACAGCATATCCTATTACTGGTTCTATTTCACACATTAAGGACAAATGATTCGGAATGTCTCCTCAAACCTACGAATCTCCACTTAAACTCTCTCACAAAATTAAAGTCCAACACTCAATAATAGACCTACTTCCATATCATTATTTCATCAATATTTTTCATCAAGGCCCCAAACACTTCCCCTATAAAATTGTAGAAATTTGAGGCTTAAAAAGAAAAATCTCAAATTTTCTGGCAGATTAAACACCCTCTATTAAAATTTTGATTTCTCCCTCTACAGAACTCCGATTGACCTGATTCCAAGTTCATAGGATAGCTAAGAGAAATAACTTTCCAGTCATCTTTGGTTCACACTCTAATTAGAATTAAAATTCAAATCTCACTCGTTTAAAATCACGTTAAAATTCTGGGAGATTACTATGTTGACAGATCAAACACCCCGTAGTAAAATGTCGATTACTCCCTCTACAGAACTCCGATTGACATACCTTTCCAGGAATTTATGGTTTACACTCTAATTCGAAGTACAGCTCAAATGGCATACGTTTACAGTTGTGTCAAAAATTCTGGCAGATTGACATCTTGTGTTCATCAATTAAACCCTAAGCCATCCAAGATTCATGTTCTTCATCCAATAACTCATAAATATTCCATTTTAATCATCCAATATATTCAAATTTAATTTTATCTTTACTTAGGGATTCATTATACATGCAATCCTACCCAAATATGTGATCAATTCAAACATTTAATTGAAGGTTTTTCAATAGAATCAACTAATTATTAAAACTCCCTACAGATGGGTATTATAACTTGAATTTCATTTGCAATAAACACTTGCCTTATGTCCACTAGGTCTAATTTCTTGATTGTGGTTGGTGATTGATGATCTTTCTTCACAAGGAGTTTGTGGTGAAAGTCTCCTTTGAATCCTTCCCACTTCTTCCTTTTTGCCTTGGAATTTTTTCTCTCTTCTCTCTAATGTCTACGGTATGTTTTTATTCTCCCTAACCCTAGCCTCCAACTCTTATAATACGACTTAGAGATCTAAAATTCGTGGGTCTCCTCACCCTAAAATGTAAAAAGGCCAGAATGCCCTCGTATGGTCCCAGTTAAGCCCAAAAATGCCCCGAGACCCAATTGCTACCCCCGGGTACTCTTTTCTGACTATCTCGACCCATCCGGACTCAACCGCGCACTCAGAATTATCATCCGAAATACTTTTTTGACATTTCTAAATTTCGACCTCAAAATGCGACACACATTTCATTCGGACAATTAAACTTAAAAGTCGCCAAAATAATAAATTCTATTTACTTAAATAAATTCTCCAAATCATAAATTTAAGTTTCTTCAATTTAAATATTTTTATAACTCCCAAAATAATTAAATATTAAATACTCAAAATTACGGGGTGTTACATACTTCCCCCCTTACAAAGGAATTTCGTCCTCAAAATTAAGATAAGCCTATCGTTCCGAGCTTCGAATATCACTCTCCAGTAATGTACCTATAAGCTCGCTATATCTATCTCTCCCTCTTCTAATCATAACTTATACACATATGCATTAATTTAACTAGGGCGCCCATACACCCTATACCCGTTCCTAACCGCACAAAATTGTCCTAATTAACCCGAGGGCCCATACACCCTATCCCCGTGCTTTACCGCACGAAAGTTATCCGACTATGTTAGTCGTAACTCGTAATATAACTTCCATCTCGTAGTCATATCACACACATATATATATATATATATATACTGCCCAGGGTACCCAATCCATGTACTAACGACCAAGCATCTCCCCACTTCCAACGTTGCACTAAGCTTCATGCGTGGGACGTCTCGCAAAGCGAAATCCAAACAAGGAACCCACCGATATACTACTACCTAACCTTGTCAATCGTTGAGATCCGTTAGACCCTAAGTTCATAGCACGTACCCCTAAATACTTGTCTCTTAGCACAAAAGTATATACACCTACCCTTATTCTACCAAAGACAACATAAAATATCGTGCCCTTACTATCACTAGTTCGTGCTCAAAAATAAACCCCGAGCTATATCTCCCTGCTCCAAAATAAATTTAACCACCCTGATTCACTTCGGTAACCACCCCTACTCCCCGGGATAAAATGTGACACTAGAAGACCTCATTTGTGTCTATCGCACCGCACAATACAACATATATACACACATATATATAGGCTAGACCCCCTCCCAGGTGATAACTAGTAAAAATCATACCCTGGTGTTGCGAACACCAAAACTTAACCCCACTATCCACAATAGTTCAAATCCATCACTATCCAGCCGATATTAGAGAAATACAATCAACCCTATTCCCATAATTCTCGAAAGTAGTAACCCCTCGCATAATTCGAATCTTCTCTCAGTGTACACCTCCACTCTCCCATGAAGAACACCAAAGAACTCCGCTACCCCACGTAAAGTTTATCTACATACTATGGCTTCTACACCCTGCGTACCCACTAAATTTGACTTACTCGCGAACCCTAGGGGTATAACTCTTGCTCCTGATGAGACTCTCTATAGTCTCATCTCCCCCTACTGCCCTAACTTCTCTCTCTCTCCTCGGCGGCATCTGAAATGAGAGTCGAATCGTATGACTTCACCCACAAATATAAATTTGGCAGAAGAACGTAAATGCACATACGTATGAGAATACAACAATCCTATAATAGGGCTCTATATCAAAGATTGCTAAGCCAAAATGTGAAAATCCACATAGATCCTAAGGACACTAGAACCTGATGCCCTGATACCATCTGTGACACCCTAACTAATAAAATACCGGGTGATCAGTCCTATACCAAATTAAAATAGGAATCCTAGTTGGTTCATCCTTAGCATCACTGTCGAAAACTTTTTTTTAAAACTTACTAACCACCTAGTATTCCAAAAACTGAATTTAAATCAACTGAATTTTTTTAAAACTTACTAACTTTTTAATTAAACAAAATAGTACATACAAAATTAAATACAAACCATTCACACAACTGAATTTAAATCAACTGAATAATTATTTAAACAATTTGCCAAATAAACCATCGGCCACTAAAGTGAAAATAATATAATACAAACATCCAACACCAGAATAAATACATCTGAAAACTGTACTGAGAAGTCTGGGCAACAAGCCCTAAATAAAACTGAAACTGATAGAAGATTCCTACTCTAGGAAAGAATAATTGATGCGTCTAATCCAAGCTCCTGCTAGCATCCACATATGCCACAGCTCCATGTCCCTGGAATATAATATCAATCATGTCGTCCCTTTGGCTAGACACCTAAAAGGTTTAAAAAATGTTGTATAGCAAGTGTTAGTACACAAAAAGTTTTGAAAATATTTAGCAAGTAATTTTTTACAATAAATATCAGTTATTGATAACACATTCTAGGATCACGCACACTCTCTTGAGTTTCCTCACCTCTCGTCTATCGTGCACACCTAATGGTTACCTTAACCCACACCTAGTTGTACTACCCCGTCCAACTAGTCCTGGCATAACCTCCCCTTGCAATACTACTCTAACCCGAGTATAATTATTCAAGGATTATAAGTTATTTGACCAATTAACTCAATTAATTCCTTCTTAAATAAAGCGTATAACTGTGACACAAGTTATATAAAGTAAGTACATCACACACTGTATTATTGCCCGCATATAATATTTATTACCATTATATATGTACCTTTACTAAAACATCCACACATATCTCGTACGTATGTCCATCCTTTCGAGTATACCCTCAACGGATGATTCCCTCTAAAGTGCCATCTCACTAGGTGTGCTCACATAACCTAGTTACTCAAGTTGGGATCGCTCACCAACGTGGCCCAAAACATAAATGAAGTGGAGGCGGTCATATTCCTTCCCTGAAAGTGAGATAAGCCCCTCACACATATACCGGACGCTATGACCTAGGGATATACTCACCCTACTCCTCAAGCTAGGGGATTCAACCACATCGCGCAACCTCCCATGATAGCACTAGAGTGTAATTAAATAAATATCAAATCCCTGATATTTAATAGCACACACAATATATACATATATAAATATATATATACATATATATATATATATATATACTATCACTACACCGTATATATATAGATATATATAAAATAAACCCCAGCTTCACCGTGTACTTACAACCCGTAACACTAGCCTGTAATTTCCTGAGTCTCTGGCCTGACTCGACTAAATAAGTTTTCTCACTTATCAAATTATCATTATCCCGAGTCTGTGATCCGACTCTAATTTATTTAATTCCCACATTAGTTAATATGATATTTTTCCAGAGTCTGTAGCCCAACTCTAATATAAATACTTTACACATTAATTTATATAATAATTGCCCGAGTCTATGATTCGACTCTAGTTTAATTAATTTACACATTAATTAATTTATGACCTTCACGAGTCTACCGTCCGACTCTAATTTAATTAATTACACATTAATTAATTTAATACTTTATAGAGTCTATGGTCCAACTCTAATTTAATTAATTACACATTAATTAATTTAATACTTTCCCGAGTCTACAGTCCGACTCTAATTTAATTAATCAACACATCAATTAATATAATACTTGGTGTCGCCCAACCATTATACCCGGACTCGCTCACTTGGCCCGTAACTTAATATTTTATGAGTCTATGTTCTGACTCTAAATTAATTTATTCTCTCAATGATTAGTTTAATACTTTAAAATCAAGTTCTCATATTTAATCAAATTTTAGGTAAATACTACCTACCTTCTCTACTAATCACAATCAAGTAGATTTTATATATATTCTAGTTGTCCACTTATGTTCCAGCCACTCTTACCCATATGTAGTTTATACAATTTTAGTTATGCACTAATAGTTCTCAATACTATCACGCCTGAGTATATATTGAAAATAATATTTAGGTATACCCCACCTAATCTTACTACTATCACACATAAGTAGGTTATTCAAACGTTATATCTTTCACACACACCTATACCCAGTACAGCATACCCTATTATCGGTCCTATTACACACATTAAGGACAAATGATTCGAAATCTCTCCTCGAACCTTGCTTGGAATGTTTTCGAGTAATGTTCGGAATGTCTCCTCACACATAGTTAGGAATGTCCCCTCGAACATGGCTCGGAATGTCTCCTCGAGTAATGTTCGTAATGTCTCCTCGAACATGGTTCGGAATGTCCCCTCGAACATGGCTCGGAATGTCTCCTCGAGTAATGTTCGGAATGTCTCCTCGAACATGGTTCGGAATGTCCCCTCGAACCTGGATCAGAATATCTCATCGGGCATAGTTCGGAATGTCTCATCGAACTTACAAATCCTATCACAAGGAAACACACAATAGGCATTCACAACCCAAGTAATCCTATAAAACAGTACATATTCACACAAACCAATTATTCATACTTGTACGTAATATATTTCTCTCTAATATTCACCGTACTTGTTCGCTTTACGAATTTATTTCACTTTCGTATTAATTCGAGTATTCACACAACTCTAAGGGTCCTAGTTACCCCTTATTATATCAATTCAGTAGTTACCCTTGTTAACCCACTGACCTAACGAATTTAAGCTCCCTCATGCTTTTCCATAATTATATTCTTATCATCTCGAATTAGAGTACGTCACAATCAAGACTATGAATATCCACTTTAACTCTCTCACAAAATTAAAGTCCAACACTCAATAATAGACCTACTTCCATATCATTATTCCATCTATATTTTTCATCATGTTCCCAAACACTTCCCGATTAAAATTTTAGACATTTGAGGCTTAAAAAGAAAAATCTCATATTTTCTAGCAGATTAAACACCCTCTAGTAAAATTAAGATTTCTCCCTCTACAGAACTTCGATTGACCAGATTCCAAGTTCATTGGATATATAAGAGAAATACCTTTCCATTCATGTATGGTTCATACTCATAATTTGAAGTAAAATTCATATCGTACACATTTAAGTTCATGTCAAAATTCTGGCAGATTTCTATGTTGACAGATCAAACACCCTGTAGTAAAATGTCGATTAGTCCTTCTATAGAACTCCGATTGCCCTGATTCTAAGTTCATTGGATAGCTAAGAGAAGTACCTTTCCAGGAATATATGGTTTATACTCTAATTCGAAGTACAACTCAAATGGCATACGTTTAAAGTTGTGTAAAAAATTCTGACAGATTGACATCTTGTGTTCATCAATTAAACCCTAAGTCATTCAAGATTCATGTTCTTCATCCAAGAACTCATAAATATTATAATGTTAATCCTCAAATTTATTCAAATTTCATTTTATCTTTACTTAGGGATTCATTCTTCATGAAATCCTACCCAAACATGTGATCAATTCAAACATGTAATTCAAGGTTTTTCAATAGAATCAACCAATTCTTAAAACTCCCTACACATGGGTATTATAACTTGAATTTGATTTGCAATAAACACTTGTCTTATGTCTAGTAGGTCTGATTTAGTGATTGTGGTTGGTGATTGATGATCTTTCTCCTTCAATCTTTCTTCCCAATGAGTTTGTGGTGAAAGTCTCCTTTGAATCCTTCCCACTTCTTCCTTTTTGCCTTGGAATTGTTTCTCTCTTCTCTCTAATGGCTACGGTGTGTTTTTCTTCTCCCTAACCCTAGCCTCCAACTCTTATAATCTGACTTAGAGTTCTAAAATTCGTGGGTCTCATCACCCTAAAATGTAAAAAGGCCAGAATGCCCTCGTATGGCCCCAGTTTAGCCCAAAAATGCCCTGAGACCCAATTGCTACCCCTGGATACTCTTTTCTCACTATCTCGACCCATTCGGACTCAACCGCGCACTCATAATTATCATCTGAAATACTTTTTTGACATTTCCAAATTTCGACCTCAAAATGAGACACACATTTAATTCGGACAATTAAACTTAAAAGTCACCAAAATAATAAATTCTATTTACTTAAATAAATTCTCCAAATCATAAATTTAAGTTTCTCCCGTTTAAATATTTTTATATCTCCCAAAATAATTAAATATTAAATAATCAAAATTATGGGGTGTTACACCAATGTTTTTAACGCTGCTAAGCTGAATAATCTCACCACTTAATTTCAAACAATCGCAATGCTTGAATCTGAATGTTTCGATGAGTTTTGTATGTGACTGTCCGAGATAGTTAATTGGAGTTTCAATTTAGGTGAAAATACCATATACACGTGTAGTTAAGAAAATATTTAGATCACTTGCTGTCTATTTTATTCCTAAGGTTGCCATTCTTAATTCTCTAGGGTCTTAGACACTCTTAGGTTAGAATAACTTGTAGGATTTCTTCAAACATACAAGATAGATATGTTCCCTAAAATAGTTAAGCCTAAGTATAAGGGGATTGCACTTAAAGCCCAGCCTAAAAAGAGAGAGTAAATGTCTAAAAATATAAAGGAAGCATCATCTTATTCTGAGTTCGATTATGATTTAGTTTATATGGACCTTTTTGTTAAAAATTTCAAAAAATTTCTCAAACTCAAAAAGAAAAATACTTCCAAATATAAGAAAAATTTTGAGGAAGATAAAAACATTAAATCATGCAAGAAAAATTTTGAAAAAGAAAAGAAACAATTCCCAAAAAAAGACAAGGAGGGATTTTATGAGTGTGAGGGAAAGGGTCACAAAGCTCACGAGTGCCCGACTGGTTTGAAACGTCCCGGGAAAGATAAAGTTTCCTTAAACATCACACTTCGTGATAGCGAGGCCGAGTCTATGAGTTTGATAAAAGTATCACTCCATGGATGTAACTTCATCGCAAGCATGGCTACTTATGCTAGTAAACATAGTGCACTACATGATAATGAGGAAGCTACTAAATATGAACAAATCGATAGTGAGTATAGTAATTTTGAGGAGAGAGAGGGAGAGAATACTTTAAGTGTTAGCAAGAGTGACATTCGGTGTGCCTACACCAATATTTACACTGAGTACTTTAATATAAAGAAACAAAACAAAGGGTTAGCTATGAAAGTTTTAGCTCTAGAGAAAGTATTGAGAGAGTCGATAGAGTGAGTCCTCTATGAGAGAAGTTTTGGGAGAGAGAGTTTGTTTAGTTGAGAGAGAAAATGGGAACTTAACCAATAAGGTGGCTAGTCTTACGAGAGATCTCCAAGCATCCTTGGATAATCATGAGAAACTTGGAGCCCTTGTATCCCAACTAGAGAAACATCTCGAATGTGCCCTGTATGTCAAGGTAACTATCAATAAAATACATCAAAGAAGGTAGGTAAGATTCTCCTCGGCTCTGCTTTAGGAAAGTTAGAGAGGTAAGTAATAGGTTATGACGGGTCATCCACTTCCTATGCCACGCCCAAGTCGGTTCCCAATTTTGTGATGGACCTTTATGTCCCTCTACCTAATCCACCTAGGTGTACTACTCCACCTATAAGAGTTAAACCTATAAAATAAAACTGAGCTAGTCCTAAACAAATATATGTTTGAACCTTTTACAAAGTAAAAGGTCACCTTAGAGAGTGTGGCTATAAATTAGGTATAAATAGTCATACACATACCCTCGTACACCACTTTAATGCCTTTTTTTAGTCTTAGGGACTAATTTGAATTTCTAGTCACGTCTTCACATAATTTAATGGAACAACTTCAACGTATGTCTTTGCCCTTTATGAATGCTTCTGACATTTTGAATAGAGTCAATAATAATAAGGGCAAGCAAACGGTTATTACCACTTAGGTACCTAAGAGAGACGATAAAGCCCTTGTCATTCATTTTTCTCTCAAGGCTCAAAATACTTCCCAATGGTATTTTGATAGTGGGTGTTCTAGTCACATGACAGATGATGTCTCATTTTTCACCCACCTTGAGGATCGAAAGGAAAGTAAAGTCACTTTTGGAGATGAGAGTAGATCTAGCATTTTAGGATGTTGCAATATTAAGATACCCGAATTTCCTAAGCTAGATAATATGTTGTACGTTAAAGAGTGAAGCAGAACTTTATTAGACTAAGACAATTGTGCAATGCAAACTCTGAGGTGAAGTTTGATGGGTCAAAATGTAACGTTTATGATCAATCTGGTAAAATTTTACTACAAGGTATGACGACGAAAAATAATGGTTATAGGATTGTGCCCAAGTGCCCTTTTATGTGCAACAGTGACATAGTCTCCACTACGGACCATTGGAATTAATCCCTAGGTCACATAAACTTTAAAGATCTTGAGATATTAGTGAAAAATGACCGAGTTCGTGGCTTACCATGGCTTTCAAAACCAACTTCCTCGATTTGTGGACCTTGCCAACAAGGTAAATCAATTCAAAGTCCCCATCTAAAGTTGAATACTATTACCACCTCCTGTGTTTTGGAATTGATTCACATGGATCTTATGGGTCCCACTCGCTCGGAGGGCTTAGGTGGTAAGAGATATATTCTCGTGATGGTTAATGACTTTTATAGATACTCAATCGTATGATTCATTTGAGAAAAGTTTGATGAAATTGATCTCCTTACCATCAAGTTACGTGTCCAACAAAATCAACATGGTGTTACTATTAATGGAATGAGTAGTGAAAATGGAACTAAATTTAAAGAAGTAAAAATAGATAGTTATCGCGATGAAGTGGGAATCAAATACGAGTTTTTGGACGTTCGTACTACTTAGCAAAATAGGATTATTGATAGGAATAACTGGATGATACAAGACGTGGCTAGATCAATCCTTCTTGGAAGAAACGTGCCTGGATATTTTTGGGTAGAGGTAATGAGTGTTGCATGCCATATGGTGAATAGGGTGTATCTTTGTCCGCACACACCTCACACACTTTATGTGTTGTTGATAGGGAAGAAGCCCAACCTATGACATTTATATGTGTGTGGAAGTACATGCTACATCTTGAGAGATAGAGGGTCCTTAGGAAAGTTTGGCTCCTAGAGCAACGAGGGGTATTTTTAGGATATTATTCGATTTGTAGGGCTTATCGAGTTTATAATATAACTAGCTGTAAGGTTATGGAGTCAATTAACCTTACGATTAGAAATGGAGATGCATCGATGTTTGTTTATCTTAGCCCTCAGTGTGACGACAATGCACCCCTGTTGATGATTCCATCCTTCCTCTTGCTACCATGGTGGACCCCGTTCCTATTTTGGGGGAGACACCATTATTGGTTCGAAAGAGTCATGACCCTTTCATTGTACTTTGTGATCCTACACTCGGTATCGAGACTCTTGCTCAACTTGAAAATATTGTTAGCTATATGTGATAAACATCCCTATTCGAGACCATAAACATTAAAAAAGAACTCAAGGACGAGAATTGGATATCAGCCATGTAATAAAAGTTGCTTCAGTTTAGAAAGAACGATGTATGGGAATTAGTCCCATGACATAATGATACTAACATAATAGGTACCAAGTTTATTTTTAAGAATAAGGTGAATTAAAATGGAACCATTAATCGCAATAAGGCTAGGTTAGTCACACTCCTGTTCCCAGGCTTGAGTTCGGTCATTTACTACTCGCCATAACATGTCATCTGTGCTTCAAGTTATAGCAGATGGATGTCAAAAGTGCCTTTCTGAATGACATTATACATGAGTAGGTTTACGTGGAGAAACTTAAAGGGTTTGACTACCCTAAGCACTCGAGAGACGACTACTATCTTAGTAAATCCTTGTATGATTTGAATCAAGCACCCTGTTCTTAGTACGAGAGTCTTACTTAATCTTTCTCATCTCTCGACTTCAAGGGAGGGGGAGTAGATAAGACTTTATTTGTCAATATAAAAGGTGGTGCTATTTTAGCTTCCTAGTCTATCTGAACAACGTAGTCTTTGGATCCACGTGCTGTCACCATTTTCACACATTTGAGGATGAGACGAAAATTAGTTTAAGATGAGAATGGTTGGTGAGCTTACATTCCTCCTAGCTCTTCAAGTTCCTCAACTTGATAATGGGATATTCATATATCAATCAAAATATGAAAGAGATATTGTAAAAAAAATTGATATAAACTTCCCTAACCATGATCGCGCCCCTTTGAATACATAAACAAAGCTTAGGAAACATGCTTTAGGAAACGACGTAGAACATACGTTCTAATGGAATATTATATGTAGTCATCTTTACCTTACCGCTAGTTGACTCGATATGTCCTTTAGTGTTGGAGTCTATGCACGATAGAGGCATCCCAAAAAGAGTCACACTTACCTGCTCTTAAACCTATTGTCAAATACGTGAGTGGGACTCTATCTTACGATATTTGATATTCCTTTGATATTGATGACCGTTTGTCTGCCTACTTAGATGCCAATTGGGTCGGGATGTCAATAGGTGTTGGATCAATTCGGGTATGTGTTTTTACTTTGAGATGGCTCTTATCTCGCGCATGATCAATAAGAAAAACTCTGTAAATTTTTCCACAACAAAGACTGAGTCATAGCCATCGGGAGTTGCTACACGCAACTTTTATCGATGAGGCAAGTTTTAGAGAATTATGGCATTACACATGGCCTAATAACTATTTCTAGTGATAATATGAGTGCCAGTCACGTTACACGTAATCTAGTCCATCATTGATACATAATGAATATTAAGATACGCGAACACTTTATTCGAGACCTAGTTGAGGAGAAGGTCGTATCATCGATCTTTGTGAGCATTAATCGTTAGTTAGCTAACATTTTTCACACAACTTTTAGATGCACTTTGATTTGAGGATCTTATGAAATCTTTAGGTATTTTCACCATTGGATATGAATTGATATATTATCTAGTACATGATGAGTTTCATGTTTATTCACATTTTATTTCTATTTCTAGATTGTATTACCATTTTATGATCATTGTATTACCATTTTTCATTATATTTTTTGAAAAATCCTGAAAGAATTATTTTTTTAAAGAAAACAAAATATTTTCAGTTTCTTTTTAAGAAAAGGTGAAGAAAGAAAAAAGATATTATTTTTGATAAAATCTTTGAAAAATCGAATAAGTATTTCGTATTTTTTTTAACACCGTATGTGGATTAACATTAAAGATGTCCGAGTCACCCATACATTCCATACCCACGCGACTTTTTTTGTAGTTTTTTTAGACATGGCATCATTTCATTTATGTTCTTTATAATATGTGGATTCATTAAGATATGATTTGATGATAACTTTATACATGTTTGACTCTTACATTTAATACAAATGAGCACGAGCTTATTTGAGTACTACACTTACCTATAAAGTGTCGATTGTAGTGTTTTCATCTCAATCTTTATTTTAAAATGAACCAAATGTGAAAATTGAGATAATAAAAGGAGCAGGACTAATATGACTTCATATTCCATGTAAGAACCATTGCCCGAACTGAAAAAATATAAAAAAATCATTTTTTCGGTAAGACTGGTATATATTAAGTAATGGAATCGGGCCTGCAAAAGAAAGGTTGAGTTTTACATGAAAAGCCACCACTTGCAATGAAAAAAGACAAAAATATTAAAGGCACATAAAAACATAAGTGTCATGCCAATTTTTAGAACATTGATGCTTCGCTAAAAATGAGCAATAATTTATTCAAAATAATTGAGAGAATAAATTCAATATGTGAGATTTTGAGGGAGTTAAGTTGAAGATCAATGGGCTTGCACATACTATAAAATCTCAAAAAACATTACATTGTTTTGGGCATTATTGGTGTGAAAATAACTTACGCACTTGATTAGATGATTAGGTTAAGTCAGTTTCACTTGAGTTCATCAATTTTACACCAAATGTAGACATCGAAATCTTTCGTTAGTGGTGTCTCGTTACTTCGTGAACATGTGTTATATTTCTTTACGTTGATTAACCTATAGGATATGTTCACACCCCTACATTCCATTTCCTTGATTAGACTATTTTTGTGTTTCTCCATGATGTGTTATATTTGGTAAATTTTAACTTGAAAAAATTGAAAATTTTCAAAACTAGATCGTGGAGCCCTTGAGATTATCATTGCACTTGTGTCATTCATATATGTTTATGATGGTATCTTATTCTTATTTGTAATGCTTTGCATTTCATGCTTTAGTTTCTACTTCTTGTCTATTTCGAACAAAATAAAAGGAGGAGAAAAAATTACAAGGGGGAGTTTGATTTATGGGGGAGAATTTTCTTATTTATATTTTATATTGCAAACTCGATGCATCATGGGTATTTTCATTGTTGCATGTGTGTAGATACTTTTGGAATATCATATTCACGTCACACTCATGAAGATAACGTGCCTACGAGAATAAGGACAATAAGAAGTATAGATTTGAAGATGTCATTATTTTATACCTATCCATTTTCTAGGGTTTAAGATGATATTAGGATATGTTCGTTATCCTATGGGATTTTAATGTCATTTGGATTTTTCTTTTATGCTTGTACTAGAAGAGACAAAAGGGGAAGATTTATAAGAGCCTAATTTCTTTTATTTTCTCATAGCTTAAGCTTATATAGATTTTCGCATATCCCATTACCTCATGGACTCGAGCCTTCATGAAGAACAAATATCCAATTCCTCCAACTTCCAAGGCTCACCATATTATGAAGGTATAATATTACTAAGAGTTTACATTTATTCCTTAAAATTTATTTTTTGGGATATTTTAATTTTTATTAAAATTAAAACATGATTTTTTTTTAAAAAAAATTGAGGCATTTTTTTGTTTAACTTTTTTTCAAAATTCTAAGTTGAATGAGACGTTAAACTCATTTGAAGATCGTTCGATCATTTTATCTAACACGCATCAAACGAGGCATATTATTTCATTTCGTTTTAATGTCGTTTGAAGATGATGTAAATGAGATAGTTGTTTCATTCAAATGAACTTGGTTTCATTATAACGAGATGTTATTCTGGTTTAAATGAGCCTCGTTTTTGTTCAAATGAATGGCACTGACTAAACATTTGTGTCCGTCTTGCAAATATCTTTTTTGACTCTTTCTTTTCTAAGACTTTTTCGCGAACGATTTTTTTATACACTTCGCAAAAGTTTTCAACCTTTTGAGTTTAGGAAACTCTTCTTGATTCAAAAAAAAACATTTCCAAAATATATTTGCATCAATCAGTTTAAACCCTAGATAGTTTGTATGGTTACATACACAACTATTGTGGAGAGAGTTTCTTCACAGCTGACCATTGGGGGTCATTATTGGTCACAAATGTTGATCGGTGGATATTGAGGGTGAACTGCCGCTTGTGGACTGCTTGGAGACAACTGGTATTCTTTAGAGATTGGCAAAGACTAACGCATTGTACTTTTGGTGATTATCATGTAGTTTGTAAGTCGAATGTCTTGTAATATTTCTAAAGTGATTAAGTAGGTTTTTCTCGCAACGGATTTTTCCTCAGATTTCCTTTTTAGTTTTCTCTATTTAATTTATCTATTTTATCACCTAGATGCATGTTTTATGATCAAAAGATAAAATTTTGATTGGTGTGTGTTGGACATTTAATTATATAAATATTCCATTAAGATTGCAAGAACACTCTTCAAAGTCTCTCCTATCGGAGTTCTTTCTGTCGTCTCCCATAAGACATTATACAACTCATCACCCATTTGCCCTTATCATATTCTAGTTTCTTCGTGATTCTATCCAATGTTGTGTTGTTTATTACCTCAATTTGCAAATTAGCATGTGGCCGGCCTAATGCAAAAAATAATTATTTGATTATAACCCTTCTATAGTAAGTCTCCAAGGACTTATTCTTGTGCTACTTTCCATTGTCTCGGGTGTTGGCGAGTCCATGCAAACAAATGATAGTAATCCAAATAACTATGAAACCCTTCTCCTCATGGATGGTAATCATATTCTTGTATTTTACGCATTTAGAAAAGTAGTCTATCGTGACAATCTGAAAATGGAAATTCCTATTTGCTCTCGATATGGGGGCAATCAAGTCAATACCTCACATTGCAAAAGGCCATAGGGGAGATATTGAATAAAACGGTTGATGGTGTTCCTCGAATATGTTAGCAAAATGTTGGAACTTGTCACACTTGAGAACATATTCGAACGAGTCCGTGGCAAGATTCAACCAATAAATACCATGAGCAACGATAATTTTGACTGAGGGTTATCCACCAATAAATACCTTAAGTTCATATCTAAGCAAGTAATTCACCTACAGGTACACATATATCAGTAGGTAAAGAAGAAAACCCCATTTATACAACACATCTCCTATAATAGTGAATTTAACTACTCAATATTGTACCTTCCTGTTCTTGGCTGAAGCGTCTATAAACTTTTAATCTCCCAAATATTCTATGACTAGGTCCATATAAGACGGTCCTAAGTTCAAATTAATACACACTTCAATGTTAGTCAATTCGTTCTATGTACTCGGTTTTACGAAAATCTCTATCGGGACTGACTGATGAATCCCTGCTCTAGATATAAACACGAGCCTTGCTAGTGCATCTGATCTGCAATTTTCATTCTTGAGGGTCCTTTTGACCTTGATGTCTTCAAATATATTTAAAAAAATCCTTGACCCTGGCCACGTACTTATCCTTTTTCTCATTCTTAGCTTCATACATCCCCAAAATTGTTTAATAGCCAACTAGGAATCATCGTGGGCAAGTATGTAGTCGACATTTAATTCTTTATCCAACGTAAGTGATGTTAACATGACTTCATATTTCAGCTCATTATTTGATGCTTTGAAATTAAATATAGGGTATATTATATATTGGTCTCATCAAGAGAAGATAATATTAACCTCATCCTACTTCGATTTGCATAGGATAAACCATTAACAAATAAAATCTAGATAGGAAATTCAATTGAAGAGGGTCCTTTAGGTAAGTCAACATTTTTGTAGAAATAAATCTCTTTTTTATTTGTAAACTATTGTGTCGAATGATGTACCATCCTCTATATTTTCCTTTCCATTTTTGAAGACCTCTGGGATTTTAATTGCCATGTCGTTCGTCGACTCCAATGTGAACTCGATTGAAATTTTTTCCAATGCCTGCCCCTTTCTTGCAGTCCTCGCCTAATAGATGATATCAAATTCACTTAGCACCATATACTAAGCCTATAGCCTACCAGATTTCTTATGTTTATGAATGACTTGTTGTAGAGGCGTGTCTGTGAGCACTACCATCATGTGATCTTGAAGGTAGGTCTTAGTTTTTCTCGAGGAATGGATTAAAGCGTATACAACCTTTTCCATCTTATAGTATCTCAGCTCAGCCCCTTGTAATGCCTTGGTTTTGAATTATATAGGTTTTTAAACTTCGTTGTCGTCTCTAACTATTATTTCACTGATGGCCGACCCCGGGTAGTCAAATATAAATACAATTTCTCCCCTTTTACGAGTCAAGAAAGGAACATTAGTGAGGTAATAAAGGCTTTTAAATCTTTGAATTATTTCTCACACTCCTTATCCAAACCAAACACTTTTATCACGATCTTAAAAATGACAAAAACTTGTCTCTTTCATGTGACACAAACCTATTTATTGTGATAACTCTACTTGTTAGTCTTTGAATGTATTTGACCTTTCTCGGTATCTTCATAACAATTATTTCCTTCTTGTAAGAACTTCCCTATTTCAATGTCGAACAAACACTTATCTAGATTTAACTTCATTCCATATTGATCTATGGTACTAAACATTCTTTCTAGGTTGGCCACATGACTCTCGGTCTTTAGATTTTTTATTAGCATATCATCCCCATAGACCTCCATTATTTTACTAATCTGGCCCTTGAACGTTTTGTTCACTAACCTTTGGTAAATATCCATTGCATTTTTCAATTCAAGCGTTATTTCTTTGTAGTAGTATGTTCCTGTGTCTGTGATGAAGGGTGTCTTCTCGGCATCCCCTTCATATAAGAAGATTTGCTTGTACCCAGAATAAGAATCCATGAAACTTATTAGTACATGGTCGAATGTAGCATTCACCCTTTAGTCAATTCTCGACAAAGGAAAACTACACTTCAAACAATCTTGGTCAAGGTCAGCGAACTCTACACACATCTTCCACTTTTCGTTCTGTTTTGGTGCTAAAACAAAATTAAACATCCATTCTATGTAATTTACTTATATAATAAAATTTATTGTATAGAACTTCTTTACTTATTTTTGGATAACTTTATATCTGTCTCTAGAGAAGACTCATTTTCTTTATTTCAGTAGTTTCATCGTCTCATCCCTGTTACGCTGATGGTAGATACTTTCGGGGACAATTACCGACATATTACCATGCGTCCATGCAAACACTCTTTTCCTTTATTTAACAACTAAATCAGTTCCTTATTTATTTCCAGCTTGAGGGGTGAACTACTTTAGATTATTTTTATGTTCTCCCTCATTGAGGACGACGGATCCTACCTATTTTTTAGGCTCTCCCATTTTGAGCTTCGGATCATCTCTTAGTTCAAGAGTGTCAATATTACACTAGTCCATCTATCTTTTCCGGGACTTCCTCTCTTATGCTGAGGTGAAGTAGAACTTTCGTGCTTCCACCTGATCAAAATTCATTTCCCCTACCCCATAAGGAGTTGAGAATTTCATTATTTGGTGTACGGGTGAAGGCACTATTTCAAACTGCTTCAGTGATACCCTCCTCGAAATGATGTTGTTTGACGAGAAGATATTCTCATCCATCACAAAAAAAATTATCATCCTATCCAAGTTCTTCAGCTAGGTTCCCATGCAAACATCCATTTTAGAGACTCTCAAATGGTGGACTTTCTCTCCACCAAACCTAATTAATGGGTGGTGATCTGGGCTGAGTATCTTCTTGCATAGTTTCAGTCGCTTGGAATAATTTCATAACATGACATCATCCAGACTTCCTGCATCCACCAGAATACAAGACATGCTGTAGTTGTGTACCCTCATACTAGTGATGAGAGGATCATCACGTGGGGTAAAAATCCCCTTGAAATCCTACCTAGAAAATCCAACCACGAGGCTCTACATATTGACTTTCATTAACTTTCTTAGTTTAATTTTAGCCTCGACCATGTTAACTTCCACTCTCTTAGGCAGTTCCTTAGCCTCAATCACATGAGCTTTCCTATCGGATGACTCAGTTTCTTCAGTTTTGATTCCTCCGCATATCATGTTTACATCAAAATAAATCATATGATAATTAATTTTAACTTCATGAGGTTTGGTGAGAAGGTCTAGGTTGTCTTTATCATAATCATCTGACTCCAAATCATTTTTTATGCTAACACATCATTATTTTTTGGGTCAGTTGTCCTTCAATGAGGATTATTTATTTACATTGCTGTCTCGGCTCCCTCTCTTATCGACATAGTTCGGTAGTTTCCCCTATTTTAAAAACTTCTCAATCTCTTCTTTTATAGAAAAGAATTAGTCTATTGTATGGTTATAATCTTGATGGAAATTGTACCATTTGATTTTTTCCCTCTCATGTGGGTGAGCTCTAAACTTTTTCGAACACTTAAGCTCTCTGTCTTCTTTTATCACATTCAGAAACGCATCTGGACTAACTGTCAAAAGAGTCTACTTAGCAAAATTATCACTATTAGACATTTTCTTACCTTCTTTGTCAATTTTATTATCTCAGCTTTGGCTAAACTTGCTACTGTAGACCTCTTTTTGGTCTCATCTCTTGGATGCCATTTCTTACTTTACGTTTGTGATCCTTCCGGCCTTATCCATAAGTTCTCTCATGGACTTTCAAGGATTCATAAATAGACTATAATAGAGCTTCCCTAACTAAAGCACACCAATAAGATCTGTCATCGCAATGTTCTCTCTGTAATCTCCAACCTCCAGTTTTTCTCTACTGAATCGAGAAATATAACCCTTAAGAGACTCAATTTTCCTATGCATAACATTCATCAAGTGAGTGACACATTTGGCTGACTTCATACCAAAACAAAATTTGTATATTAATACATTGGCCAATTTTTTAAAATATTTATAGATCATGTTAGTAGGGTAGTGTACCATACATGGGCATCTCCAGCAAGAGTGGTAGAGAATTCTTGGCACCTCATCTTGTCTAGTGTGGAATAAATGTTGAGAACCGACTAATACATCTCTATGTGGTGAATAGGATTCATAATCCCATCATACCTTGGAGTCACGGTTGGAGGTTTTAACGCTTAAGGAGTTGGATAGATGACTATTCTTTGCACAAAAGGGTAACCCTCCACATACCCTCGATGGATTCAGTCTCGAATTTTAATAACACTGTCCATCCTCTCGACTAACCTTTAGATTGAGTTCTTCTAAGGCGTCTCCTCTTTAATCGCATTGTGATTAGCTCCTTCCACTTCTATAGTGGCTTTGTCGATCGTTCCCTATTTGGATGCCTCTTCCCACTGTTAACTTCTCTAAGATTCCCCATTCTTAATATCGTCTCATCCTAGCCTCATTAGGATGACCAGTGGTGCATGTTCCCCTAACAATGTGGAAAGTATTGTCTCGACTCTCATTCTTGGGTCGAGATGGTTAAAAGTTGACCCCGTACTTCGCCTGACAAATGCCCAAAAATGTTTATGATTTTTAAGGGTGTGATATAAAATATTCCTTGGTTAGTTGGAGCTCGGGTGTCCCCTGGATGATATGAGGTATCCTACGTCTCGTACCTCTCCTAAAAGTCTTCCTCTCCACATGTTAAGTCCTCTGGGTACTCTTGGTCCCCTTTGCCGAGACTAAGACGGCTTGGGTTAGTTATATCTCCATGCGTAAGGTTGTGTTGGACTTCTTTAATAGGAGCTAGGGGTGATATCCTAGTTGTTTGTTATAGGACCTATCTGATGACCGAAGTGATGAAATTGAAGGTAGGACCATCTGGAATTAGACTCATAAAGTCTTGGCTAAAGGCCAAAAACTGATGTTGCATCCATTATTGGTTGTCTACATGTGACCTAATCTCTTCCACCTCCTTAGCTATTTCAGACTACTGTGGTGGATGGCTGTAAATTGTCCTAGTATTTGATGGTGGATCAAAAACCATCTCTAGTCAATATCAAAAAATAACAAAAAAGTAAAAAATGGATAAAAACACAAAAACATGATGAATTAAATAATTTGGTGAACCTCCAAACTCAAACTCCTTTAATGGTGATTCAAATGTAATAGTGATGGACCGAGATCACCATAAGAGATGAGATATAGAGGGTTCAAGCTGAGATGGGAAAGAACACAAAGTCTCTTGTCATAAACATTGCCAAAATGATGATGTTGGGTATCATCCTAAGGATTCAGCCTAGTTTTAAGCATATACGTCAATGAAGGAAATAACAAAAATAGAAGTAAAATAATAGAAGAGATTAGATATAGAGAATAGATGACACAAAATGAAAATGGTTCATTCATTGGACTACATCCACTATGCAAAGAGAAGCGTGTTTCCACTATATTTAGGAATAAATTGCAGTGGGAGGTGTACAAGATTTTCTCACTTTCTCTACAATTTGATATAGTAAAAGTAGGCTTTTCAATTATCAGATGATGAAAAACAACACACGGTGTATCTTTTAAAGGCTTGACGGTGCACAATGTCACCCCCATACACATAATACCTGGATAAAGGCAGGACTAGTGAGCATATAATAGCTATAGAGATGAGTATTTCGTATTTTATAATGATTTGGTAGGATGTGCCCAAAATACTACTGCCATGGTTCCGATGTGTAAATGAAATTTCTGAGGTTGACAATCTCGCTAAATCGAGACTGCTATAGTCTAACATCATTCTGGTGAGCCTAATCGAGATCGAGGAGCCGTCTAAGATCGGTGTCCTAGTATAGTGAGATGGATGAGGAGACATTCCAGTGTCTTCTGATGTTGACTCTGGAAGTGAACGAGACTAAAGTGTCTCTTTCTATTGAGATAATTTTCTTGATTAGACATTTGAAGTACTCTATAAGGTCGAGGTCACTTAGGATGAGTCTGATGGAGAGGTACTTTGGTGGATGGTAGATATCTTCATAAATATCCGTGAGGAAGGTTTTTCCTATATGGGCTATCCATATGATATCATACTTATATATATATATATATATATATATATATACCAATCGTGAGACCGATGTCCATCAACCGTGCATTTGAAGAAGTGAACTTCATAGTTCTGGGTTTTATCTTGGTTTTATGAATAATTCTATTCTCAACCCTTTACTTGTATATATACCCCTATATTAGTGTGACATAATAGTTTTAGATATTTATATATCTATCTAATGGGAGTTTTGAGTATTTGTGGTTAGAAAGGTTAATCTGAGATTATATATTGAGGTGTTAACAAAAACTAACCCTCTCTAGGGTTTGCATGGTAGCTAGACCTACCCCCACCTTATAGGTCGATGAACATCCTATTGATCCTTCTATTCATTTTTTTCCTAAACCACCCATTTCTACAAATAATCTTCTGAGACCCTCATTTTTGAAATCGTTTGCTGATGTCGTAGGATCCTCTAATCATACTACAAACCCTTTGCATAAGGTTCCTTCTTTAAAAGGAGAACCTGCTCTATTTTTTTATAATAAATTCGTGTAAAAGATATTGGATCCTTTCATGAACTCTCTCATGGGTAAGTTTACACATGGAACACCTCCATTGGAATATATAAGGAAGATGTTAACATCCATGAAATTGAAGGTGGCTTTTAACGCTAGATTGATGGATCAAAACATGTGATGATTCTTCTTTTCAATGAGGATTACTTCAATACATTATGGTTGAGATCAACTTGGTACATCCATTGATACTTTACAAGAGTTTTCAAGTGGACAAATTCTATTCACCCAAAATGAGAAACTACTTTGGTTCCTATTTGGGTAAGTTTACAATTACTACCCATCCACCTATATAACAAAGAGAGACTTTTCTCGTTTTGTAGTGGAGTTGCGGTGCCATTAAAAATAGATTGTGCGATGGCTTCAATTAGGGAGACTTATCATTGATAGATTTTGTATTGATATTGATCTAAAAAAGACATTGCCTAGAAAATATGGACATCTAATAAAGATTATGAAGTTAGTTTATGGCATTGCTATGAATATGAAAAAATTCCTCCATGTTATTTTCGTTGTGAAATAAGGATTCACATGGATGATTCTTGTTTATTTAAGAAAGAACTCATCCCAAAGTGTTTCAAAAATAAGTTATAAAGGATCCTAGTGTTTAGGAGGTTGAAAGAAAAGAAGAACATTAGAATGGGTTATCAAGACTTTTAAGAAACATAGTGGTATAGAGAACCGAGATACGAAATAATCAAAAAAAGCCATGGTCATCATTCAGCCTGATAATTAACCAAAATCGTATAATGAAGGGATTTAGCACAAAATCAAAAAAAAATCAGAAAGAATTCAAAATTAGAAGAGAATCTTCTTTGTTTAAATGAGGAATAGGAAAGGTTTTCTTTAAAGAAAATCATTTGGATGTATCTTATCCAATCTTTCATAGAGAGGAGGTGTAGAGTCATATAGAGGATGGTGAAGTTATGTTATGTCCTTATTCTCATTCTGTGAAGAGTATGTGACACCCCGCCTAATTAAATACCGGGTGATTAGTCCTTTATTAAATTAAACCGAAGTGGTCGGTTGGTTCATTCTTAGCATCACTGTCGAAAATAACTTTATTTTATTTATCACCTAATAAATAATTAAGCTAAGTGTCAAAACATTTCATTTTAACTATACCCAAATAATCCGTTAATAAATTTTCAATTTATCATGTGAAAGTTCGAAACTAACATGCACGTTTCACCAGTTCGAAGCTAAACCGAACTGACTAGTTGCATTCCAGTTCGAAGCTAAGTCTGGCGGTGACCGTGTGGCTGGGTACCTGATAAATTATATATATATATATAGCAAAAGAGAGGATAATAGCAAGAAACTGGTCAAAGCCCGAGTTGTAAGAATATTTTTTAGCAAGTGTTGAAAACTACAATGAAGCAAGTATTACGTGCATGTTAGTTTCAAACTCTCACATGAGATTCTCACCTCTCTACTATTGTGAACGCCTAACGTACATCTAACCCAACCTAGTTATTTATATCACTCCCAACTAGGCCATAACCTTATACTCCTAACTATATCTCAAAGGTGTATCCCTTATCGTCCATACAATACGTTATTAAAATAGTTTATCCCCCATAAATAAATTCCATTATATTCCCCGTTCGAATGGGAAACTTTTATTCAATGAAATCATTCTATTTCTCATTATTATATCTATTAATTTCACACAGTAGAATTTTCCCAAGTATATTCCTTTATATATACTCATAACACCCCTATACATACATACATACATACATACATACATATATATATATATATATACACACACACTAGGGTATGCCCGTGACTGAAGGCACGCTGATAATCGCAGAACCATAAAAAATTTCAAAGTACTTAATTGCAAAACGAAAAACATTTCGTTCCCCAACAAAACAAAATGTAGTTTTAAAAAATTAGTCATAATTTGCAAAGTCGTGCGCGTGCCTGAATGCACGGTGAAAATATTATAATAATTTGTTATTTCTCAAATTTTTAGTTTTAATCATTATGTAATAGTTGATAATTTTATACACAAAAGGATATCATCATGTTGATTCGAAATTTATATTCTAAAGATGTATTTATTTTGGAATTTACTTACACGAACGTGTCGAGATCGTTTCAAAATATTATCTCATGTTAGTGGTGTATGAGAATTAGTATTTTAAATATATTAACATGATAAAAATTAAAAAAAATGAAAGTTAACCTTTTTTAAACATAAACGCTTCAAAAAAAGAGAGAAAATTTAAATTTAAACACATTGAAAATACGTAACAAAAAAAACATTTTTCACTTGAATATTAAAGTTTTATATTTTACACATTAGAATATGGAAAGGGTTCTTTGTTGCATTTGATGTATTTGAAAAGAAGAATGAATCTTTAATCTGCAATATACATACAACTATTTGATGCAAGATTTCTATCAAGAGCAAGTGTTCCACACAACCAATTGAAATAGTAGGTGAGGCCTAAAATGATACCCTGAACATAATTCTCTCCCACAACCACTTATCTCCCTTTCCTTCAAAACATCTATCGATCATCTCATTTAACAGGAGCTAGAACATCGTAAAAAGAATATATCTCTAGATACAAAAAAAAAAACTATGATGTTGCAGAATCTTATAGAACATTGCATAGCAAAAGGAGTTTTAATGCATTACAATTTGTATGAAAATAAATCCCCTGCTCATGAAAACAGGAGAATGAATGTTTTAACAATTCATGATAACAATTTTTTAACACTATGTTGCTCGAAAACAGATCCCCTGCTCATGAAACGATTGTATCATTCTGGTCATCGGGTACATGTGAATTTTGACTGAGTTTCCGATCATCAAATAATGGATACTTCATGATATAAAAATAGTGGACTTTCTTCGAAAAAGGCCATTGACTAATTGAATCCTTTGGAAATTTGTCCTCGACAAATTATCCACTTCATTCGAACCATGTTGCGGTAGTGAGTTTTGGAAAGTTGGCCTCGACAACATTATTCACTTCTTTGGGATTGTGTTACGGTAGTATGATGGCATCTGGAGGTCGTAATGGGAGTTTGTGATTACTGAAGGTCACTCAACGGAGCCAAATAACCTATTTTGTACAAAAAGTCTGTAATAGTGAAACACTAATTGTAATGTTAAACTCTTTTATAGTGACTATATATAATGTTGCAATTAAAATGACAATAGCACACTGCTTGAAGTATTTGATCATCATATAAGGGAAAATTACTGATGTAAATAATCAAATTCTGAAAAACTAATTAGAATATATTATATTCGATGTCAATAATCAAAATCAAAAGAAAAAAAACACTCAAGGACCACCTTTAAAATCGGAGAGAACTGAAGATAAATGAGTAGGGTAATGAACTAATGGCACGGTGCACAAAATTCATTCAAATAATTTAAAAATCCACAATGACATCATAATATAAATGAAGAAAAAAGACCAAATGACCTCAAGTCCCACAACGAAATATGTGATGTCTATATTTCATAAGGTCATGGAAGACGAATATGAAAATTGTTTTTATTAGGATTATGAGATGAGATAACGCCTATGACATTACATATGACTCGTAAAACAATAATAGAGAACTGAAAAAAGAACACGTGATTATCTAATTCCCTGCCTATGAGCAATTTATATCAGTAAAAGCGTAGATAACTCAGTAAATAACTGGAAAATAGTGGCACAGATTACACGGGGGATTATCTGATCCCTTGCCTATCTCGGTAATCTATTTTCATGGAAAGAAAATTCTAACAATTTATCTGATCGCCTGCTATTTTAAGTAGTTCACGATTTGGAATCAGATAACACAAATGAAATGATCAATATTTTGGCATGTCTTTTGATAGGTAATAGGAAATAAGTTAGTCAGATCCCACTGTTCTAGGTGTTGCAAACACAACACAGGGCATATGCATATATTAAACAGTTTTGTGATTAAGAGTTTTATGTCTTACGCATATGCATATCGAGTTCCAGCGAAAGCACTACTGCATATGCATAATGTATGCTACTGTGTGCATAAATGCAACATATATGCATACAGGCATATAACTGCTACATACCGTAAAGGCCATACCGTAAGTCCAGTGCAGCATATATATATGTATGTAAATGTAAATGGAGATGAGATGAAAATGTGCAGGACTCAAGATGTATTTTGAGAACATCCTGCAAAAAGGATAAATGGAAACGTGAATTGAGGCCAAATAAATTATTAAAACTTCAAAACTCACAGAAATACCCTACCCCCAGTGTGCCTTTCGGCAGTAATATAGCAACTACGTAGCTCGAAGGCATGGATGTAATGTACATAGTCAATTGTAGTAAGTATATAAATATATTATGTAATACATATACTAACCGTGGTAGTTGTTTGTATTTTTTACTTTTAGGGAGAAAACGTAACGGGGGAAGGATTGTTGGCCCATCCGATAATATTTTTCCCTCTTGTCTTAAATCTTTCGCAAAGTTTCTCAGATCCTCATTAAAATGTTTCCCAAGACTATTAATAAGGTCATAAGCCAATAAAACCTTCTCGATACAAAGGCTTAACGCATGGTTTGCTTCAATATCCTTCCTCAAGGAAGCATCGTCATTTACATAATTCCCTTTCTTTGATCCTTAAGAAGTTAATCCCAAGCAGTACTTGGATTACTACCTCATCTGATTTATCATAGGTTAGGATCGATCATCAAGTTCTCTGATGGTATTGAGAAGCCTTTGGAGCTCTACGGGTAAGGTGATTTCATATTAGAGATAGTCATCTACGTAAACTCTTGTTCTTACGGTCGCCATATTTAAGGACTATTGCAAACTTATCTTTTCTCTCTTATATCCTAATATCAAACATGTGAAATAGAAAAAAATTGTGAAAAGTGAAAACAAACTTAATGAAATGCAAAAAAAATATCCCATAACTAAATTAACATACTTATTGGTGAAACAAGGCGCTTCGCGATTACAACTTGAAAAAATTGAAGAATTCACTATTAAGTTTCTCGGTTCACACACTTAACAAAAAGTATATGATGGATTTAGGTATCTATTACTGGTAGGGGTATAAAAAATAAATACAATGGAAATAATATTTAAAATTACATGCCATGAACAACAAAATATTGTCAAAATTAAATTGTGAGATATATCAAGTAGTAAATTCTATAACATTCTAAATTAACTGTCTCGAACTAATAGATTTGTAGCAAAACATTCTAAAACATTCACTTTTGTTCAAGTCAGGATTTCGTGAAAGCTTATTTAAGCTTTGGACAACTTCATGTTTCCAAAAGTACATTATTTTTTAAATCTACTTCTAAAGAAAGTTTGGGAATTCAAAATTCAGAAACACATGAATTCATTACAGCCACGTGAATACCCAATAATCCACGACTTACTCTCTATGAAAATAATTATGTCAAAATTTTCATAACCCAAATATTCATCCGAACAGTAAAGCAAATGTGAAAGAGATGTACTTCCTTCATAAGATTATACAAATTTCACACTAAAGGGCAAGATTTAAATAAGGGGGTGAACTTATCATCTCTATTATAAAGGGATGAACTACAAATGAATTTAAATAAAATTCAATAAAATTAATAACAATTCAATAAGAAACCTTACCAAACAACTAATGGAATCAAATCTTCTTTGAGGGGAGTAATACAGTTATAGGAGATCTCGAACTAGAATGGGGCCAGAAACAACATCGGATTGTCAAAGACAGTCATGTTTGTGAGGGTTACAACACTCATTGAAGTCAAAATTTCTTATGCCTAAAATCTAAATTTTGAAAATCTGAAACGGCAAAAATCTATAGATAGTGCTGTTAAAACATAAATCTGATAGATCAAACATTTCATTCCAAAAAACTACATTCATAACACATCAAAAAAGTTTGGGAATTATAGTTTTTATGTAGGGTTGGACAAACGTTGGGAGATGTTCCACTCTTAGCTCCAGAGCCTTCTATAATGATAGGTTTCCAATATTAGCAGAGTGTCTGACGAGCATGTTCGAATGTGACATGGTGCTACCAATGAATACTGTTGCTAAAGGAGTAAAAACAACTCTAGTCTTTCCTATCATGCTGTAATTACAACTAACTGAAGTCTAAATCATTCTACAACCCAACTTCCCATCTCTTGAAAATTTCGAATACAAAATCTCAAGTAAGCTATTATTCAATATATAAAAAATACAGAACCAAATGCCTTATACTTGAATTAAATAATAGCAAATCTCAACTCATATCAACTTGAAACATAATTATTATAAACAAAACATAATGTAATTGAACCTATTCTATTCGTATGCTCCACAAAAATATTGGAGCTAGTAAAGATACTACGAATTTTAAACTTTAGAACACAGGAGCATAACACCATTACAATGAGAAGCTCGTTTGACCTGTTTAGAAATGGTGAGCAACTGTCCCTCGACTAGCCAACTTTGGGAACACAGGAGCATATATCCTCTAAAAACAGCTATAAGCTCATTTCGCATGTTAAGAAAAAAGTAAACAACAATGTGCTTAGTTCATAAATCTATCAACTTAAAAGAAAAATGAAACATAGCATATAAAAGAAACAAAAAAATATAATAACTAACTTATTGGAAAATAGTAACGCTATTATAATCTAGTATGTAATAGAAGGAAACAATAATTGCAAAAACTCTAAAGACTTAAAAGATCTTACGAAATATAGGTACGGAACCATCCTCTTATCCTTCTTCATGTCATTACAACATTCTCAATTCTAAGACTCGTCATATAGGAAACTCATAAGCAGCTGCAAAAAACAGAGTCAGTAATTGAATTAACTCGATACGAAAATGATGATTAAGAAGATATAACCCAAGAAATCACTAAAACTAAAACCAAAACAAAAAATAATGATATAAAATAAGACATTTGATCACCAATTCATCACAACTAACCCACCTAACACATATAATCAAAGCCTAACAATGCATACAATGTAACATGTGTATGAATATAATAATACTATCATTCTTACGACCATATAAATAATAAACCAATAAATATAAACTTATTGAAACAGTTAACATTGTTAGAAGCTGTGAGTGAATTTAATGAATATCAAAATGAATTTGGGCCCAACTTTAGGTAAGCCACCAGCAATACTATATGCTTGTTTATTGTAAACAATGTGGATCCTCAAACCCTCATTTAAAACCAAAGTGGAGGTGTATAGGAATCGACACAAATTGGATGCATGCTTATTCATCTAGTTGCAGTATAAATACCTATTAAAAGAAAATTCTAGAGTAAGATTACAGGTCACAGAAAAAATATTATATGAATTTAAAACCTGACAAACATCCCGACTACCTAAAAAAGCAATGTATGACAACGAAAACATTCGAAAACTGGCATCCTAAGTTTTCCTACATGATTTTAACATTAGCTCTTAAAAATAATACGAAAAAGGATAAAAATCTCAAAACATTCCCAAAACTACTTTCACAACACTTTATGGGTCCAAAGAATACAATAATTACTTAAAAATAGAGCTAATAACTATAATCCCAAAACAGGTGTCATACACCCAATTATCAATAGTCGACTAACCTAAAAATACGTCCTCCTAAAGCAAGCACTTATATAAGAGTTGGAGAATGATACCTCACAGAAAATAACAAAATAGCACAATCACCTGAAATATGTAGAAGAAATTGTGTGAAGCAATCAAAATAGTCCATCATGTTTAAACATCTAAAATCTTAGTCAAAACTATTTAAAGAGGTGAGTACCTTAAGGAATCATGCATGAACCCAAAGCATGTGTTGAAACCCAAATCAAAAATTAAAGTTGAGATCAGAAATCAGTGATTGGTAAAAGGTTTACAAACAAAAGTAATCTGGATTTTTTTTCAAACACGTGGTATTCAACATTTGAAAAATCAACTAAAATGCATCATGTATCTCCAAATGAAAGAGAATCCAAAATAAACACATGGTCCAATCTTATATATATATATAAACAAAGGTGTCATCTATGCATTACCTAAAAAGAACCCTACATGTTACCTGTAACCCAATTGCTTCCATGAAAATACCTAGAAAATGAGAAACACAAATGATAAGTGAGATAAAAAAAAAATACCCCAACTCTATGTCAAACCATCCAAGCGCATAAAATCAAAAGAACCTACAGTGTAACCCTAAGTAGGAAGATCGTGTAGAAGAGAGAATGATAAAATACCTCTAGTTCTGGGGGGAACAACGCACCATGGACACGAAGAAGACGAAAGAGTGAGGTCGGTCGAGATTAGGATAGAGATTTGGTTCCATGACAGAGGGGGAGTAAGATCGTATAGAAACTATCAAAATACCCCTTTTTAGTTATGTTACCAAAATAACCCTTATATTTGATATAAAGTAAAAAATTGAGAGTAAAATGAGAGGGAAAGTAAATTTTAGTGGGGTAAATTTGTAATTGTAATTAGAGTATAAAATGAGGTGTGGTGAGGTACATAATATTATTATGTAAATATTGATGTCACCCTCCATCTAGTGCCTTGTTGTCTTCAATCTTAACCGTTAAGTGTCTTCTAAACTTTTGAATAGTGAAAATACCATTGCTCCTTATTATATATATATATATATATATATATATACACTAATCATGGACCCCTTGGTTATGACCACGTGGTGCAAAGCATTTATACTAGTTTCACAAAGTAGAAATTTCCACAAGGGGTGCAAAACATTTATACTAGTTTCACAAAGTAGAAATTTCCACTAGCACGTATATACATATAGTCATAACATCCCTGTACACATATACATATATATATATATTTTGCACACAATAATCCTGCACCCTTAGGTTAAGACCACTTGGCGCAAATGCATACTCTGTGATCAGGTCCTGGTGCGTCGCTCGCTGCATATGGACAATTTGTTCGGCGTCTCTCACAAACCATGAATTGCATAACACAAATATTGGAGGCGAGCATACTCACCAGCGTAGGTATGCTAAACACATAAATACAATCATGTAATAGGAATTCTCACATCTTATTAAAATTTATTAGGTATTCACACAACCCATACATATATTTTCCATACGTAGTATTCTCTCATTACTACTTATAATTTTATTATTTCGATTATTCTCCCTCTTTAAATTTCCACGGTTAACTTACTTTTCCAAAATATATATGGTATTACTCTACGAATATATCCTAGTAATACTACACTTATGCTAAAATCATTAACCCACATTTCCAAAATATGTAAGGTATTACTCTACGAATAACCCTTACCAATTATTCACTATGGTAAAATCATCAAATGATAGTTTTCCTCACTCAAAATAACTGTACAAATTGAATTGAACTAAAATAAGATTTTTTCAGATTTTAAACATGTCGTTCGAACCAGAATGGATGTCGTTCGAACAACATTCATTCTCGTTCGAACCAAACTCAATCTCGTTCGAACGAGATTGAGCAAAACCCACCCCTACCAGACCTGTTACATTTTTCATCTTTTATAGTTCGTCTTCTTCAAAAATTCAATCCTAAAACCTCTAAATTCTTCAACCCAATCACCGAAACAGAAACATAATTGATATCCTAACATTCTTAAATGATTTCTAGCAACCGAGAATCGTTAAATCTTTAAAATACATCAATTGAATATGAAATCCAGAAATTGAACCATTAAAACCCTAGTTCTTCAACTTTCCATTTAAGACCCATTTCAAACCCAGATTCGTTTCTCAATCACAACATATAATTTCGGTATTTCTATTCTACATACATAGGGATTCAATTCTTCATCAAGATAAATTTTAATGTATGGATCAAATTCTCTAAATTCACCGAATTCAAATCTAAATCATGTATTTGATACCTATGTTAACATGAGCCCAATTATTACTAATAGAAATAAAGAAATAAATACTTGCCTCGATTATTATGGTCTGATCCGCTGATGAAATAGTTATAAACTTGTTCCTCATTTTCTGATCTACCCAAGGTGGTCACGGTGGTGGAAGACGATGGGTTTCGGGCACTAATCTCTTGGGGCTTGTTCTCTCTCACCCTCTGTGGATCTCCCTCGAAGTTTGTGCATAATACCCTAACTTTTCCTTTACGTAACTAATATTAAGCATCTCTAATTTTCGTCATAAATTAAACCCAAAAAATGCAATTTACCAAAATGTCCTCCCGCGATGCCAGTTAGGGATAAAATTGCCCCAGAGCCTAAAATAAACCCCCGGGTACACTATTTTGACCATCTCGACCATTCCAGACTCAATAGCACACTAAAAATTATCATACGAGTTACTTAAAAATAATTTACTTCTTTAATCCATTAAATTAGTCCTGACCTGACTCACTTGTGCTAAAATAATTAACCTACATTTCCAAAATATGTAAGATATTACTCTATGAATATCCCCTAACAATTCTGCACTATGCTAAAATCATCAAATGATAGTTTTCGTCACTCAAAATAACTGTACGAATCAAATTGGACTAAAATAGCATTTTTCCAGATTTTGAACCTGTTGTTCGAACCAAAATGGATGTCATTGAAACGACATACATTCTCATTCGAACCAAACTCAATCTTGTTCGAATGAGATTAAGAAAAACCCACCCCTACCATACCTATTACATTTTTCATCTATTATAGTCATCTTCTTCAAAAATTCAGTCCTAAAACCTCTAAATTCTTCACCCAATCATCGAAACGGAAACATAATTGATCGCCTAACATGCTTAGATGATTTCTAGAAATCGAGAATAGTTAAATCTTTAAAATACATCAATTGAATATCAAATCCCGAAATTTATCCATTAAAACCCTAGTTCTTCAACTTTCCATTTAAGACCCATTTCGAACCTAGATTCATTTCTCAATCACAACATATAATTTTGGTATTTCTATTCTACATAGATAGGGATTCAATTCTTCATCAAGATAAATTTTAATCTATGGATCAAATTCTCTAAATTCACCCAATTCAAATCTAAATCATGTATTTGATTCCTATCCTAACATGAGCCCAATTATTACTAATAAAAATAAAGAAATAAATACTTGCCTCGATTATTATGTGTAACATCCCGCCTAATTAAATACCAGGTGGCCAGTCCCATACCAAATTAGAACAGAATATACAGTTGGCTCATTCTTAGCATCACTGTCGAAAACATTTACAACTCACCCAATACCCAATTAAGCTGGTGTTAAAAACTTTCCAAATTTAAATTTCAACAAAACCATTTTAGTTTAAGAATAACACTACACATTTTATTCTACAACACTGATAACACAATAAATAACACAAAAGAATTTAAATGCAATTGGAATAAACATTCCCAAATAATATTAATCCATTACAGTAATCCCATAATTAACAATTGTATTAAAAAGACCCGAATACAATAGTATTTGACCTCGATAGAAAAGATAACTAAATCCTTTGGGCGGCATGCCCTAACTAAGAATACTGTGAATCAAATAAAGATAGGCGTCTAAGAAAAACTCCATAGCTCCATAGCATGTAAAAAATCCGCTAAGGTTGGCGTCCTGCTACTGGACACCTGATATAGGAGATACAATAGAAAAGAAAATATGCAAGGAAACGGGTCAGAGCCCGATTATGAAAATGATTTTTAAAATAGCAAGTATTTTACAAGTGCAATAAATCTTTTATTATGTACATGTTAGACCCAACTCTCACTTACCATTCTCACCTCTCAACTAGAGTGCACACTTAACGTTTCCTATTAACCTCCTAGTTAATGGTTCCTCTTTTCTAGTCTCCATATTATAATTTCATCCCAATATCATAATCCCCGTATGTCCCATACCATACGTCACATTATTATTCATTTACATTTCTCATTTATATGATTAGTTTCTCATTAACATGAATCATTTCTCATTAATATGAGTTAAGCTTTTCAATTCTTTAAGAATAAACATTCGTTAACTTAATTCCATTATCTTTCTCTATTCACCGTTATCTACAGTTATCACACAGTAGATGATTTAACCACAATAAATCCAATCATTCATTTAATCCATTATATATATATTCATATATAATACGGCACCCCGAGTCACAGCTGCGGTGCAATGCATTACTCTGCTATCATGTCCCAATATCGCGTGTCGCCGAATAAGGGACTAAAGGTTCGTTAAGATTCCTCAAACCACAAACAACAACACAATCATTGGAGGCGAACATAGTTCTCATACCCATGGGTCACGCACATACCTACGTACCCATAGTCAGCGGACTTATCAACTCCCCGATAAGTCTTTCATAGACCTATGTTCTCGAGCGACAAATCAAAGATCCCATGGATTCATCAGGATATGACTGCCCTCACGCGCAAACCTCCCACCGATAGCAAGTAAGCTAGGTATGTCATACACATAATCATTAATCAATCAAATTGGTATTATCATACCTATAGTATACTAACAACAAGGTACTCACATTAACCTTAGATTATTCTCTTACGTAGAATTATATCTCTTTAAATCCCACGTATTAAAATGTCATATCTTTACTTCATAATTTAATTATCCTCGCATCATATAACATCTCTCCACTCCCGACGTCGTTAAGGTTCATGCGTGGAGCGTCTCGCAAAGCGAAATCCAAACAAGGAACCCCTCCAATACACTACTACTTAACTTTGTCGATCGAGGAGGTTCGTCAACTTCAAATATGCGATCGGAATAACCTCATACCCTCTTTCAACCAAATGTGTTCTAAACTCCCATCTCTATCCAGGAGCCATACCACTACGCTCTTGTACTACACTCAGCCCTTGCGAAATCAATAATGAGCTTAAACTCAGTCCTTGATGTTTAAATTGTAACCCTAAGGCTACCCTCACTCAATACACAAGATTCAAATAGGTTTTTTTTTTCCTCAACATATATTCAGTAAGAAGTCACTAATATCCTATTGGTCCATAACATCATTTCTCCCGAATTACTACGAGTTTAGTTCTCCTTTTAATTAAGGTTAAAACCGATAGTTTCAAATCTCTTATAAACACATCTTCTTTCACTTAGGATTAAACCCTCTTGTAAACTTAAGGATACCCAGGTGTTATATTAAATCACCCCTACTGGTCCTATCATAAATCCTCATACATCCCCATTTGAAATTTAACAAATGAACCTAGCAACCGAAATTCCATTCAATATTATTTTCATAATTTTAATCACTTGAATCCAAATCAAATTAATTCAAATCTTATCAAGGGTTTACTGATATTTTCTAAGTCCCATAATATCCAAATAATAATCACCAAAGATCCACAAAAGTTTTGGGATAAGAACCAACATTAAAAAGAAACAACATCATGAATTCTCATATTTTAAATACTCAGAAAAATCAGATCCGAAAATTATTCAAATCATCAATCCGACTTCAGATTTGGATTCTACAAGAAAAATTGAGTCACGTATGTGTTTTGAGTTTTTCTTAAATCTCATCCAAATGCACTCAAAAATAAGATCTAAACATTCCAAATTGGCTCTTCTCATTCCACTCGTTTTTGCCTCTTTTCCCAGAAAATTATCAACATATTATCTTCAAGAACACAAAATAATTTTCAGAATTTCTTCCATAGATATATGATTATTTCTTGGATTATTATCAACCTACAACATGAGTTTGATTCCTACATATGTTCATACTTCCAGAAATCCATTACTACTCCATTTTTATGTTCCAAACATGAAAAATCATCTCTTTTCATAATTATTCTAACATGGACAATATACGAACTTAAGTTGCAAATATCAAACACTTGCCTTTACTGAAGATCTGATCCTTTGGAGTTGAATAACATAGGTGGTGATGGTTGTGGTGACCTTTGACCTTTGGTTCTCCTCCTTTCCAAGCAAGCTTTTCCCTTCCCAAGCAACCTTTCACTCTCTCTAGGAAGATGACTTCTCTATTTTGTGTAGAAGAGATGAATGAACCCACATTCAACTAATCTCCAAATACTTATAATAAGACAAAATCCGAAATCACTATTCATCCCCCTTGTAAAAATAACCAAAATGCCCTTTTGGGTTGTCTTTTCATTTCCAAATGACCCGAGACCCAATATCAACATCCAAATAGACTTTTCTGACTATTTCAACCCTTCCGGACGCAATGACGCAGTCGAAACGACTATAAGGTTGATGTAAAAATAAGTTTCCTTTTTAATTTAATAAATTAGTCCCGACACGTCCCATACCGCGTCTGACTAAAAATCCAATTTATCGATTTTATATCACACCGTCATATCAATGACATCACATTCATATATTACCTAAATATCTTTAAGTAATATTCAGAATCATCCATTTTAATATCCACAATTCGGGTAAAAACAAAATGAATTAATTAATAATAAAATCCAACTAATCCATTAAGTTAAAATATAACCCATTTTAAAAGTCATAAAAATTACGGGGTATTACATTATGGTCTGATCCGCTGATGAAATTGGTATAAACTTGTTCCTCATTTTCTGATCGACCCAAGGTGGTAACGGTGGTGGAAGACGATGGGTTTCGGTCCTTAATCTCTTGGGGCTTGTTCTCTCTCACCCTTTGTGGATCTCCCTTGAAGTTTATGCATAATACCCTAACTTTTCCATTACGTAACTAATATTAAGCATCTCTAATTTTCGTCATTAATTAAACCCCAAAAATTCAATTTACCAAAACGCCCTCCTGCGATGCCCGTTAGGCCTAAAATTGCCCCGGGACCCAAACTAAACCCCTGGATACATTTTTCTGACTATCTCGACACTTCTGGACTCAACAGAACACTCGAAATGGATTTATAAGTTACTTAGAAATAATTTACTTCTTTAAACTTGTTAAATTAATCCCGATATGACTCACTTATGCTAAAATCATTAACCCACATTTCCAAAATATGTAAGGTATTACTCTATGAATATCCCCTAACAATTCTTCACTATGTTAAAATCATCAAATGATAGTTTTCCTCACTCAAAATAACTATACAAATCGAATTAGACTAAAATAGGATTTTTCCAGATTTTAAACCTGTCGTTCGAACTAGAATGGATGTCGTTCGAACGATATGCATTCTCATTCGAACCAAACTCAATATCGTTCGAACGAGATTGAGCAAAATCCACCCCCACCAGACCTGTTATGTTTTTCATCTTTAATAGTTCGTCTTATTCAAAAATTCAGTCCTAAAACCTCTAAATTCTTCAACCCAATCACCGAAACAGAAACATAATTGATCTCCTAACATGCTTAGATGATTTTTAGCAACCGAGAATCGTTATATCCTTAAAATAAAACAATTGAATATGAAATCCCGAAATTGAACCATTAAACCCTAGTTCTTCAACTTTCCATTTAACACCCATTTCAAACCAAGACTAGTTTCTAAATCAAAACATATAATTTCGGTATTTCTATTCTACATACATAGGGATTCAATTCTTCATCAAGATAAATTTTAATCTATGGATCAAATTCTCTAAATTCACCCAATTCAAATCTAAGTCATGTATTTGATACCAATGCTAACATAAGCCCAATTATTACTAATATAAATCAAGAAATAAACACTTGCCCCGATTTTGATGGTCTTAACCACTGATGAAATTGGTATAAACTTGTTCCTCATTTTTCGATCTACGCAAAGGTAGTCACGGTGATGGAAGACGATGGGATTCGGACCTTAATCTCTTGGGGCTTGTTCTCTCTCACCCTCTGTGGCTATCCCTTGAAGTTTGTGCATAATACCCTAAATTTTCCTTTACGTAACTGATATTAAGCATATCTAATTTTCGTCATTAATTAAACCCCAAAAATGCAATTTACCAAAATGCCCTCCCGCGAGGCCAGTTAGGCCTAAAATTGCCCCGGGACCCAAACTAAACCACCGGGTACATTTTTCTGAATATCTCGACCCTTCTCGACTCAATAGAACACTCGAAAAGGTCTTATGAGTTACTTAAAAATAATTTACTTCTTTAATCTTGTTAAATTAGTCCCGACACGACTCACTTATGCTAAAATCATTAACCCACATTTCCAAAATATGTAAGGTATTACTATATGAATATCCCCTAACAGTTCTGCACTATGATAAAATCATCAAATGATAGTTTTCCTCACTCAAAATAACTGTACAAATCGAATTGGACTAAAATAGGATTTTTCCAGATTTTGAACCTGTCGTTCGAACCAGAATGGATGTCGTTGGAACGACAAGCATTCTCATTCGAACCAAACTCAATCTCGTTCGAACGAGATTAAGCAAAATCCAACCCTACCAGACCTATTACGTTTTTCATCTTTTATAGTTTGTCTTCTTCAGAAATTTGGTCCTAAAACCTCTAAATTCTTCAACCCAATCACCGAAATAGAAATATAATTGATCTCCTAACATGCTTAGATGATTTCTAGCAATCGAGAATCGTTAAATCTTTAAAATACATCAATTGAATATGAAATCCCGAAATCGAACCATTAAAACCCTAGTTCTTCAACTTTCCATTTAAGACCCATTTCAAACCGAGACTCGTTTCTCAATCACAACATATAATTTCGGTATTTCTATTCTACATACATAGGGAATCAATTCTTCATCAAGATAAATTTTAATCTATGGATCAAATTCTCTAAATTCACCCAATTCAAATCTAAATCGTGTATTTTAAACCTATACTAATATGAGCCCAATTATTACTAATAGAAATCAAGAAATAAATACTTGCCTCGATTTTAATGGTCTGATCTACTGATGAAATTGGTATAAACTTCTTCCTCATTTTCTGATCAACAAAAGTGGTCGCGGTGGTGGAAGACGATGGGTTTCGAACATTAATCTCTTAGGGCTTGTTCTCTCTCACCCTTTGGGACTCTCCCTTGAAGTTTGTGCATAATACCCTTACTTTTCCTTTACGTAAGTGATATTAAGCATCTAAAATTTTCATCTATAATTAAACTCAAAAATGAAATTTACCCAAACGCTCTCCCGGGACGCCGGTTAGGACTAAAATCGCCCCGGGACCCAAACTAAACCATCGGGTACATTTTTCTGACTATCTCGACCCTTCTCGACTCAATAGAACACTCAAAAAGGTTTTATGAGTTACTTAAAATAATTTACTTCTTTAATTCATTAAATTAGTCCTGAGACGACCCACTTATGCTAAAATCATTAACCTACATTTCCAAAATATGTAATGTATTACTCTGTGATTATCCCCTAACAATTATGCACTATGCTAAAATCATCAAATGATAGTTTTCGTCACTCAAAATAATTGTACAAATCGAATTGGACTAAAATAGGATTTTTTCCAGATTTTGAACCTATCGTTCAAACCAGAATGGATGTCGTTCGAACGACATGCATTCTCTTTCGAACCAAACTCAATCTCGTTCGAACGAGATTGAGCAAAATCCAACCCTACCAGACCTTTTACGTTTTTCATCTTTTATAGTTCGTCTTCTTCAGAAATTCGGTCCTAAAACCTCTAAATTCTTCAACCCAATCACCGAAACAAAAACATAATTGATCTCCTAACATGCTTAGATTATTTCTAGCAACCGAGAATCATTAAAACTTTTACAATACATCAATTAAATATGAAATCCCGAAATTGAACCATTAAAACCCTTGTTCTTCAACTTTCCATTTAAGACCCATTTAAAACCCAGATTCATTTTCAATCACAACATCTAAACTCGGGATTTCTATTCTACATACATAGGGATTTAATTCTTCATCAAGATAAATTTTAATCTATGGATCAAATTCTCTTAATTCACCTAATTCAATTCTAAACCATGTATTTGATACCTATGCTAACATGAGACCAATTATTACTAATAGAAATCAAGAAATAAACACTTGCCTTGATTTTGATGGTCTGATGCACTGATGAAATTGGTATAGACTTGTTCTTCCTCTTTCGATCTTCGCAAAGGTGGTCACGGTGGTGGAAGACGATGGGTTTTTTACCTTAATCTCTTGGGGATTGTTCTCTCTCGCCTTTTGTGGCTCTCCCTTGAAGTTTGTTCATAATAACATAACTTTTCCTTTACTTAACTGGTATTAACCATCTCAAATTTTCGTTTGTAATTAAACCCCAAAAATGTAATTTACCCAAACGCCCTCCCGGGACACCGGTTAGGCCTAAAATTACCCCGATACCCAAACTAAACCCCCGGATACACTATTCTGACTATCTCGACCCTTCCGGAATCAATATCACACTCAAAATGGTCATATGAGTTACTTAAAAATAATTTACTTCTTTAATCTGTTAAATTAGTCCCGAGATGACTCATATGCACATCCCGACTTAATATACGAAACTATCACATTTCACACTCTCGACAATTTATAAAATTCATAATTCCATATATCATATCCACATAATTATAATAAATAACTTTTCACCAATAAGTATTACCCTTGGAACGCTAGTTAATAATTATTTTAATCCGGATTAATTGCTTAAGAAATTAATTTCTCACCTTTTTAATTTAATTAATTCAACAATAATAATAAATATCATAATTATTTAATATCATAAAAATTAGGGGTGTTACAGAGTACTCCTATGAATTCTCAAAAATCTATCAAGGTCTTGATGGATAATAATAGACTAGACAAATCTAGTGCAGGAGGCAAACTATAAGGTAATAGCTTAGAGACTAGACAATGCACTATAAAATCTAATTACCCATTTTCAAAGGGGGCTCCAAATAAGGGAACAATGTTAATTTGAAACTTCTGTGGCATTCAGAACGTCCCTCCCTCAATTCCCAAAATACTAGGCTTCTAAAGTCAGGTACAAAAAAATGCCATTCATAAAAATTTTAAATGATTATGGAATATTAGAAGGCTCTCAAAGAAGGGGGCGAGTATAAGACTTGAAAGGATTTTAAGAAACTACCAACTATCTATTTTTGTTGTTCTGGAACCAAAGATTTATGTGGCTATATAATAAAGTCTTAGAATAAATTTGGGCTTTAATACTTATTTTTCTAACACAAATAGCAAGATACGGTGTTTTGTCAAAGATGGCATAAATAGTGAATTTGTTTCCACTATGGATGAATGGATTAATTTGTCCTTTTTGATATGTAACACCACGATTCAAGTCAGTTTCATTTATGCAAAAAATAGTAAGATTGAAATATGGTAGTTATGGAAAATTTTATCTCAAAATTTTACCACATATTTATGGATATTTCGTGGAGGCATTAATGGCATATATATTAGCTCTAAAAAGGTTGAGCGTAATTAAGTAGATGATGGATATGCTCTTATATTATTAGAATCTATGCAGGTGAATGGAATTATTGATCTTGGTTTTAATGGTTCTAACTACATTTGGTTCAAAAAAAGCGAAGGAGTGGATAAGATATGGTGTTGACTTGATAAGGTGTATGGTAATCATGTTGCTCTGAATTTGGGAGTTTTGGAAGTGCATCATTTGAATAGGCTTCTCTATGATCATTGTCCATTGGTGATCTCTATAAAAAATAGTTCATATATGAAGCCTAAGTCATTTAATTTCTAACACATTTCTAGTTGACTCAACCTAATATTAAAAATGTGTTGCCCGAAACTTGGAACTCAGTTGCTCATTCTAGTCTTTTTTTGTGTCCAGAAGTTTGAAATTCAAAGAACTTAGAACTGTGTTATCTTCTTAGAGTAGACACATGTTTAGGGATATTTTCCAGGAAGCAAGGATGGCAGAACACAAGCTTTTAGCTATTGAAATGGCCTTTGATATATATACAATAGAAACGAATAGGGGTAATCTCTTATTTTCTCATGCATGGAGTATAAAGAAACTTAAAGTTGAAGAACTATGTTGGAGAAAAAAATCACAGGAGAAATGCTTCAAGGAGGGTGATAAAAATACCTATTTTCCCACAGCTTAGTCAAGTCAAAGATAACAAACTTGGTCATATAAAAAATCCTATATCTCAATAGTAATTTTAAGAAAGGATATAAGGATATTTAATTCGCAAGTGCTCAATTTTTTGAAGGTCAATTCACTTATGATAGAGGCCATATCATCTCTATGAATGATCCATTCTTGGATGTAATTCCCAATTTAATTTTATCAGAGGCAGACTCTAGATTATTACTATTCTTGAGAGTGACGAAATCAAAGAAGTAGTGAATCAACTAAATCCTAATAGTTGTCCTGTCTCAGATGGTTTTTATGGGTGTTTATTTGTGAAATTTTGGAATGCCATTGAAATAGATGCTGTAGATGTGGTGCAAAGCATCTTCCTTGGAGCTTATTTTCCCAGAAGTATTTCATCCACTTTGATATCTTTAATCACAAAAGCTATGCTAAAAACTTCTCTGAGTTCGGGTCTTCTAGTTTGGTGAACTTCCTAAACGAAATCATTTCCATAATCCTATCTAATAAAATGAGTGAGGTATTGCTAACGATTATCTCTTCAAATAATACTGGATTCAAAAAAGGTAGAGTCGTGATTGAGAATTCCATGTTCCTATAAGAGATAGTTTTTATGATTCATAATAAGACTTTTGGAAGCAATGTGGTTATAAAGTTGGAGTTAGCTAATGCTTTTGATAGAGTATCATGGATGTTTTTAATCCATGTTCTAAGGAATTTTGGTTTCTTTGATCATTGTATTGATATGTTTTAGAGGTTTGTCTCAAATTTCTAGTTCTTAGTAATCATAAATGGAACGTCCAGTGCCTTTTTCAAATCCCTGAGAGGATTGAGTCAATGTAACCCTCTGCCACCTAGTCTCTTCATTAATATAGTAGAGGATTTTTTCTAGAAACTGTAATAATATCATCCACAAATTGGTTGGATTTAAATGCCTATGGGATGCCCCAAAATCAATCACCTTGCTTATGTAGATGATGTGATAATTTTCTCCTCGTGCTAAAAAGGACTTGGACATGATAGTGAATATAATCAAAGAATGTGAGAGGTTGCTAGTCAGAAAATGAACATAACCAAGTCTTAAATGTTCCTGTCCAATAAAATATGAGAAACCTCTAACAAGAGAATAAAAAACATTACACAATTCACTAACAAGTCTTTTCATATTTTATATTTGGGTTGTCCTGTGTTTCTAGTAGAAAGAATATTTCTAATTTTGATCACCTTGTTGAGAAGATTAGACTGGATCTAAGTGGATGGAAGTCAAGGTTTCTTTTAATAAGAGGAAAACTATTTCTAATTAAGAGTGTCCTTTGTACTATTCCAATGCACACTCTAGCAGTAATAAGTCCTCCTAAATAAGTTCTAAACGGGATAGTGGTTTCATTTGCTTAGTTTTTCTAGAGATCGACTAAGGAATCAAGGATACATCATTGGTGTGAATGGGATTTAATTTCAGAGCCCATTAGTGAATGTGGTTTCGAAATAAGAAAACTCTCATAAATCAGTAAAGCAATGTTAATTAAGTTGTAGTGGAAATTTAAAGCCTTTGACTCTCTTTTGTCTAAATTAATTAAGGGTAAATATTATATAAATTATCATCCTCTAGTAATGTTCCCTCATACCTCTCCAATACTTAGGGTAGAATGTTCCTTTTCAGAACTTGAGCATAAGAGAATACTAGATGGAGGTTTGGGAGTGGAGATATAGATCTTGTTTGGGGTAATTTGTTAGACTCGGGTCCTTTAAGAGATTCAATTACTCCTGCTGCAAGCACAAAAGTTAAATATTTTTGGGATGAACCGAGGCAATTATATATAGAGAAGTTGAGTCAATATCTCCCAACCTAATTAGTCAATCTAGTAACTCAAGCCCGAAGTGGAATAGAGAAAAGAATGAAGTAATATAATTGGATTGTTCTTCATGTAATTTCAATTTTTGTTCAGCATGGATTGTTATCAGAGCTCCTTCTAGATAGGTCTGGTCTACTAAATCCATTTGGGATCATTTCATCCCTCCTAAAATGTTTATTCATTATTGGAAAATACTTAAAGCCATGCTTCTAACTAATAAAAATTTGAAGAGAATTAGAGTGAGGGACACCTCAATATATGTGTGGTGTAAAGAAAATAAGGAAATTACCACTAAGCACTTATTCTCATCTAGTGATGCTACTATTAATGTTTGGAATTTTTTCAGTTCGATGTATGGGGTGAATTTTCAATCTAGAAATGTGAAACAAAGACACATGCCATGGTGGTTGTTTTCAAACTCTACTAACAAATGAATCTTCAAGGTGACTGTTATCTTGATTTGTTGGCATTATGAATCAATATAAACATGGAAAATCTTAAAAAATATAAATTATTCATCAATAGAACCATAAATAACATCAAAGAAGATATATCTATGTGCACTGCTAGTCCTAAAATTTCTAGATTTAAGATATTTTGGGGCATTGATGTTTTCCTTCAAAAGGAGTTTTCAAATCAAATGTTGATGGTAGTTCTTAGGTAATCCAAGATGTAGTAGGGGAGGTGGTATGTTAAGAAACCATCTAAGAAATGTAATTTGTTTTTTCTATAAGGCTTTAGGAGAGTATTCTATTCTAGAGGTAGAGGTTGTTGCTATTTACCATAACTTATCCTACTATTAAGAGTTTAAGGATTATGAGTTGAGCATTGAATCAGACTCCAAGATTCTCATAAATGTTTTCCATAACAAAGTTTTTTTTACTTGGAAAATTAAATGGTTTGTGGATGAAACTTATTCAATAGCTTCCCATCTCCAATGTTCATTCATCTACATTCATATTGAGGCAGCCATGGCTATTGATTTCATGTCTAAGATTGGAAGTGTGCATAATCAATCTTTGATGTCACATTACATGGACTTTTTGCCTAAGCATTTCAAGGGTATTTTGAGATTGGATAAGCTTCAAACTCCATATATTAAGCTAGTCTCTTGATGGAGTTTTTCTTACTTTTTATTGAGTTAGTGTTTGTTGTTTTCTTTTCTTTATTATTCTCTAAATATGGTTGTATGCCATTGGTTAGGATTATTCTCACTTGTATATATCAATAAAAATATTTATTCATAAACGAAATTACGTTAACCATCCAACTTAAGATAACTCAAATTTTGGTAGCACGTTCTTATAATATAAACTTTTAATGAGACGATGTTTGACATAAATAAGTATTTGAGAAAACAAAACTAAAAAGAGCAAATGATATTGTGGCCATCCCTCCATGGATTTTTCCTCCATCTCAGGGTTCGACGCACACACGTGCGCAGTTGGATAGGGAGAATAAGTCTAGATCCCTTTTCAAAGAGTGCTTACTACACCAAAACTGGCGATTGGTCACGGACAAAATCCCTGACGAAAGCTGTGGGTCGCGGACTTGGCCCATGACCATTTCGGGCGTGACCATTTTCTTCCATTTTCGTGGGTCGCGGCCCAAGTCCGTGACCAAAAAATGGTCACAGCCGAGAGGGGTCACGGCAGATGGTCGCGGACTTAGGCCGTGAACCATGTCGTGACGGGTCGCGGACCTGATCCGTGACCCACAACCGTGACAAATTGGTCGGGGCCAAAGTCCGCGACCCACGACCGTGACAAAAAAATTAAAAAAAATGGTCGCGGCCCTGATCCGTGACCCACAACCGTGACAAATTGTTCGCGGCCAAAGTTCGCGACCCCACGACCGTGACAAAAAAATTTTAAAAAATTTGGCTGCGGCTCTGATCCGTGACCCACAACCGTGACAAATTGGTCGCGGTCAAAGTCCGCGACCCACGACCGTAACAAAAAAATTTTATAAAATTGGTCGCGGCCCTGATCCGTGACCCACAACCGTGACAAATTGATCGCGGCCAAAGTCCGCGACCCACAACCGTGACAACAAAATTTAAAAAAATTGGTCACGGCCCGAATCCGTGATCCACAACCGTGACGAAAAAAATGGTCTCGAACTTTGGCCGCGACCATTTTTATGCGTGACGAAAAAATAAAAATGGTCATGGACAAATTCCATGACCATATTTAACTATAATTTTAAAAAAAATGTATTTTTTTGTTCCAATCCTAAATTGGGGGTCCTGTGAGTGCACCATCAGTTGCTACGTGTAACGTTTGACGCGTACGAGGTGTTACAAATATTTATTATTGGCAAAACAATAAAAAAAATCACAAATTGCGAATCGAGAACGTTGTTAATAAACAAATATATATAGAAACTTATAAATATTACACGTCTTAATAATTCACAGACCAAAAAAAATTGCGCAGAGTTTCCTCTATTTTCTTGACATTCCAAAACTTGTAAATGTAAAACCTACTTATTATAAAGTCCGCACGGCCATAAAATTCAACAATCAAATTATAAAAGCCCGCACGGCCATAAAACTAAACAATAAAAGCCCGCACGGCTGTAACACAAAAAACAAAATCCTGAATGTCCACAACATATAAACAATCTTCATTCTGTAGCCCATTACCTCCTTCGTTTGTTCCGCGTGCAAAAATCCTACAAATGATAGGATACATAAAAAAAAATATCAGTAACCAAGTAGTTTTACAACAAATTTAATCAAGCTGAAAAATTGCAAATATGAGTTAAAATTATCAGTAACCAAGTAGAAATATGAAAATTATCGTCATATTCTCAAATCGGGAGTCCCGCGGCTGCGGGGTCAGTTCCTACGAGTTACATTCGTCCTGTGGGAGGTGTTGGTACCACCCACGGAGCCGTTCGGGGGCAGTTTCGAGTTCTCACCCTCTAACGCCATGTTTTTAAGCTTAAGTCTATAAATATGCCAATTACCATCCTATTCTCAAACCGAGAGTCCCGCAGCTGCAGGGTCAGTTCCTACGAGTTAGATTGGTTCCGTGGGAGGTGTTGGTGCCACCCACGGGGCCGTTCGGGGGCTGTTTCGAGTTCTCACCCACTAACGCCATGTTTTGCTTAAGTCTAGAAATATACAAATTACCGTCGTATTCTCAAACCGAGAGTCCCGTGGCTACGGGGTCAGTTCCTACGAGTTATATTGGTCCCGTGGGAGGTGTTGGTGCCACCCACGGGGCCGTTCGGGGGCAGTTTCGAGTTCTCACCTTCTAACGCCATGTTTTTAAGCCTAAGTCTATAAACATGCAAATTATCATCATATTCTCAAACCGGCAGTCCCGCGGCTGCGGGGTCAGTTCCTACGAGTTACATTGGTCCCGTGGGAGGTGTTGGTGCCACCCACGGGGACATTCGGGGGCAGTTTCGAGATCTCAACCTCTAACTCCATGTTTTTAAGAGAAAGTCTATAAATATGCAAATTATCGTCGTATTCTCAAATCGAGAGTCCCGCGGCTGCGGGGTCAGTTCCTACGAGTTATATTGGTCCCGTGGGAGGTGTTGGTGCCACCCATGGGGCCGTTCGGGGGAAGTTTCGAGTTCTCACCCTTTAACGCCATGTTTTTAAGCTTAAGCCTAGAAATATGAAAATTATCATCGTATTCTATAACCGGGAGTCTCGCGGCTGCGGGGTCAGTTCTTACGAGTTATATTGGTCCCGTGGGAGGTGTTGGTGCCACCCACGGGGCCGTTCGGGGGCTGTTTCGAGTTCTCACCCTCTAACGCCATATTTTTAAGCCTAAGTCTATAAATATGCAAACTACCGTCGTATTCTCAAACCGGGAGTTCCGCGGCTGTTGGGTCAGTTCCTACGAGTTACCTTGGTCCCGTGGGACGTGTTGGTGCCACCCACGGGGCCGTTCGGGGGCAGTTTCGAGTTCTCACCCTCTAACGCCATATTTTTAAGCCTAAGTCTAGAAATATGCAAATTACCAACGTATTCTCAAATCGGGAGTCCCGCGGCTACGGGGTCTGTTCCTATGAGTTACATTGGTCCCGTGGGAGGTGTTGGTTCCACCCACGGGGCCGTTCGGGGGCAGTTTTGAGTTCTCACCCTCTAACGCCATGTTTTTAAGCCTGAGTCTATAAATATGAAAATTACCATCGTATTCTCAAACTAGGAGTCCCGCGGCTGCGGGGTCAGTTCCTACGAGTTACATTGGTCCCGTGGGAGGTGTTGGTGCCACCCACGGGGACGTTCGGGGGCAGTTTCGAGATCTCACCCTCTAACGCCATGTTTTTAAGTCTAAGTCTAGAAATATGCAAATTATCATCGTATTCTCAAATCGGGAGTCCCGCGTCTGCGGGATCAGTTCCTACGAGTTACATTGGTCCCGTGGGAGGTGTTGGTGCCACCCACGGGGCCGTTCGGGGGCAGTTTTGAGATCTCACCCTCTAACGCCATGTTTTGCTTAAGTCTAGAAATCTGCAAATTATCGGCATATTCTCAAACCAAGAGTCCCACGGCTGCGGGGTTAGTTTCTATGAGTTACATTGGTCCCGTGGGAGGTGTTAGTGCCACCCACGGGGACGTTTGGGGGCTGTTTCGAGTTCTCACCCTTTAATGCCATGTTTTTAAGCCTAAGTATAGAAATATGTAAATTATCATCGTATTCTCAAACCGGGAGTCCCGCGACAGCGGGGTCAGTTCCTACGAGTTACATTGGTCCCGTGGGAGGTGTTGGTGCCACCAACGGGGCCGTTAGAGGGTTGTTTCGAGCTTTCACCATCTAACGCCATGTTTTTATGCCTAAGACTATAAATATGCAAATTACCGTCGTATTCTCAAATCGGGAGTCCCGCGACTGCGGGTTCAGTTCCTACGAGTTGCATTGGTCCCGTGGGAGGTGTTGGTGCCACCCACGAGGGTGTTCGGGGGCTGTTTCAAGTTCTCACCCTCTAACGCCATGTTTTTAAGCCTAAGTATAGAAATATGCAAATTATTGTCGCATTCTCAAACCGGGATTCCCACGACTGCGGGGTCAGTTCCTACGAGTTACATTGGTCCCGTGGGAGGTGTTGGTGCCACCAACGGGGCCGTTAGAGGACTGTTTCTAGTTTTCACCCTCTAACACCATGTTTTTAAGCCTAAGTCTAGAAATATGCAAATTATCATCTTATTCTCAAACTGGGAGTGCCGCGGCTGCACGGTCAGTTCCTACGAGTTACATTGGTCCCGTGGGAGGTGTTGGTGCCTCTCACGGGTCCGTACGAGAGTTGTTTCGTCTTATTCTGAAACCGGGAGTCTAAAATATTTTCAACATATTATCCAACAATGAAACCAATAATTTTCCCATACTCCTAATTATCTCATACTTCTTCTAACATACTATGCAACAATAAGCCAATAACCAATAATTTTCTAACAGCCAAACCAAACAAAACCAATAATTATCCCATACTCCTTCTATCATCTAATAGATTTAATAGATAATGCTTATCAATTATATAACTACTTTTGTTAATGTACCGAGTACCTGGTGTGTAATGAAGAACTGGTATGTAATGAAGAACTGGTATCCAATTGGTTAGATCTGCAATACGTAAACAATGTGTTATGAAGGACGGGTATGTAAAATTAAATAAATTACCTCACAAAATCACTGAATTGTTTTTAAAAATTAATGAAAGTATGGGACTGTACGGGGGCTGCTACAAAAAAATATAGGAGCTGCTACAAAACTTCCTTCAAACAAAATAGGGGTTAGGGTTAGCTTTTGCGTAGGTAGAGGAATGTTTGAGTTGGATTCTTTGGTTTTCTTAGGTTGGGGTTTGAAGATGCAATAATCATACATATGACCTTTGTCCATATACTAAGAGAAGAGGGATGGAATATTTTTACCCGAACTCTGCAATTCATCCTCAACACTTGTCCACTAATGCCATTGATCCTCACGGCCACGGCTTTGCTGTGCTAAGCTCCACTATACCTCCAACTGTCATTGTCTCTCATAATTTATGAGGTGCCATTGTCTCTCGTAATTTTTAATTCAATGCTCAAAACACAGAATTAAAAATAATCATAAAAATAAACGCGTACATATGAAACTTTGTGTCAATAAACGCATCTGGAGCTTCCATCGGGTCTGCTTTGTTCATTTTTGCTCTCGCTCTCTGTCCCAAACTCTGTTCCGCCAAAGCCGACCATTTGAATCCGAACGCAGCTCCACATTTGAGAGAAGATCGAACACAAACATGCCCTCACCTCGACTCGGCTAATGGAACTCACCCAACCAACTATTTGAGAGATTGTAATTCCATTATTAGTGATGTGATTAGAGAAGCCTAATTTGGGTTTGGTATAGGGAAGGTCGTCGTCGCCGAAGAAGTTATCGTCGTCGAGGGTACTGACGCGGGTGAGCTGAATATTCAAAATCTAGGTATGATATGTTTCAACACCACAACTTTAGCCCACAAAGAAAATTTCAAATTCAGAAAAATCAAAGTGAACAACACTTCAGTTTTGTATAAATCACATATAATTGAAAATTGGCATTACATCAACCTAAGTGAATTATTGTCATACCAGCTAATTCATAAGCATCTAACCGTAACTACATTATAACAAAATAATAATAAAAAGTTTGTTTAACTTCAATACATTACAAATTTTGATTTTAGACTTTAATCCAAATTAATATGTTTATTAGATTTTAGTCATACTAAATTGATTGATTTGGAATAATGTCTAGAATAAAAAATTAGTAATATATTTAAGTAAAAAAACGAATAATAATAATAATAATAATAATAATAATAATAATAATAATAATAATAATAATAATAATAATAATAATAATAATAATAATAATAATAATAATAATAATAATAATAATAATAATAATAATAATAATAATAATAATAATAATAATAATAATAATAATAATAATAATAATAATAATAATAATAATAATAATAATAATAATAATAATAATAATAATAATCATAATAATAATAATAATAATAATAATAACAACGCAAAGCATGAAAATTGTAGCTCTATAAACTTCTTAACAAACTAGAGACCACTACGAAGCTCAGACTCACCAATCCTAACAGTTTAGCATTCAATAGCACAGTGTTGAAATTAAATAATCGAACACGCACAGTGTTGAAAGCCAATAAATTTGAATGTAACATAAAATTGAATTTGATAACAACACGAACACGCACATGTACATAAACATACCTGGATATTTGATTTGGAAAGTCTGGGATTTTGAATGGTAGGATCGGGAGCGAAGAATCCATGGGGAAACAAGAAGGCGCAGACACGATCCATGGGGAGCGAAGAATCCATTTATATTTGAAAATGGGTATATCCACAAAATCAAAAAGATAATGTATAAACCATTAAAAACTATTCAATTTAAACAAAACTAATGCGATTCATAATTTAAACAAAACTAATGAGTCTTCACAGTTCTATGGCCCTGTTTGGTTCGAGCCGAAATATTTTCAACCATGGCCCTGTTGCAAATGGATCGAGTAAAAATTTTTCATCCGATTAAAATGTAATCTAATTCCATGGCCCTTTTTGGTTCGAACCAAAATACTTTCATGGCCCTGTTTGTTGAAGTTCAGAGAGAGTGAGAAAATAGTCATTCAAAATCATTGATCTAAAAATCAATACACACCCGAATATTCATAGATCTGAAAATTTGATTATTGAAACTCAAACAAAGAAGGAAACGATCTTACATGTTTGCTAGAGTCGAATGAAAATGAGAGACGAACAGGGAATCAGAGAGATCTGTAATCATCTCCGGCGAGTAACCTTAGATTAGAGCTTTTTTTATGCAATGCGTCGTCTAGGGATTTGAGAGTGAGTGCCATTTTCACGATCGATGAAGGAGTTGAGTAAGTGAGTGCCATTTTCGACGTTGGGTGTGTCTTTTCCACAGTTTGGGGAACAACAAGATGAGCGGGGAAATTGAGAATTTGAGACGCACTGTTTTGTTTTAGGTTTAACACTGGTCACGGCCTAGAGCCGTGACCCACCCACCGCGACCCATTAATGAAGCTAAGTGGGATGTATACCGCCTATTGGTCACGGCCTATAGCCGTGACCCATACCAAGAAATGGTCACGGACCATAGCCGTGACCCTCAATTTGTTATGCGCGACCTTTTTTTATCAACCCTAATGCTTGAATGAGGGATGGTCACGGCCCTAAGTCGTGACCCTCAATGTGTGTACTTTCTTCTTCATCATGCAATGGGTCACGGACTTGGACTGTGACCCATCCGCGACCAAGCTTGGAGGGAATTTTGGCGCGAGTTTGGCGCCAAGATGGTCACGACCTGGTCACGGCCCAAGTCCGCGACCACTGTGGTCACGGACTTGGGCCATGACCACTTCGAGAGCATCGATAATTTAGTGTGATAATAAATGTGGTCACGCCAAATATTGAGTGGGTCACGGACCAAGTCCGTGACCAGCTGGTCGTGGACTTGGGCCGTGACCCACTGGGCGTGACCATTCGGAGGATTGGGTGTAGTGTTAGGTCATCTTCTATGTGTGGTGATGTAACGAGATGGATTATCCAGCCTATTTTGCACAAAATAGGCAAAAGAACATGTCATCACCTCGAGAGAGCAGCATCATACATAAATGAATGCTTACGAAACCAGTAGATCAGAGGTTTGGAGGCTAAGTTAGGGAATAGGAAGGAGTTAGATACGCATTTCGCCCTTTCGATCTCTCACGGTCTTATGTTACTATTTTACTTAATTTCTTCGTGAAGTGTGTATGTGTGTATATAAAAATGGAGATCATAATCGCTTGGCTCGCATCATGGATAGGACGGAGTGAGATTATCCATAGGATATGTGCACTTATCGAGATATTAATCGTTATGATGAAACGGTAATATATGTTAGATAAGACACGAGTATGAATCACAAGTTTGATATATATGAATAATATATGAAAAAAATAGAAAAAACATGCAAGGATGAAAAATAGGGGAATTGGAAAGTTGGAAAATAGGACTCAAATCTCTATGTAGCCCACAAAGTCATCAAAGTCTATGTAGTTTTCATGCGGCACAATGGTGGGGTTAATCCCATAGATTCAAATGGAATTTTATTATATGTGTGTTTATGGAAAAGATATTTTCAGTATTTGAGAAAAATGTGCTGAATAATCCCGTCGGAATCTACAGGTGTAACCCTCTTTTTCTTTCTTTTGGATTTTGTATAGAAAACAAATTATGTACAATATAACTAATAAAGGATGAGATATTAATGTGTATGATCAAAACTAATAATTAAATTGAGATTTTATATAACTAATGCGAAAATAATGATATAGAGAGAGAAAAGGGTATTTGGACCTTCTTTAGAAACTTAAGGCTTCATATTGATCCTTGATGAGATTCCTTGCAAGTTGAGATAAATGTGGGATGAGAGAGAAGGAGATATTTGCTAAATTAGGTATGAAAATGATGGGAATGAGAGGTGGAAAGTAATTTCACTCAAAGAAACTTCGTTGATTGAAGAAGAATGTTGCTTAGATCACTTATATTAATATATCTGAGGTTTTCCTTGGAAGTTAGATCATGAACTCCTTATACAGGGTAGGAGGACTAACGATCATCATATCCCTAGCCCTATCAATCGGCAGGTGACCCTAGATACACTGCTGATTAGCATGGAAATGGACCTACCGATCGGTAGCCTTCTGTAAATTTTTCTGAAAAAAATTAGTAGAACGCAGTCTATAAATCCAAATCAGTCATGGGTCATACCGTTATAAAGTAAATTAATATACCTTTTAAGTGTCCTTTGTGACACTCCCCGGTTTGAGAGTTCACTTTGGGCCAAACGAGGCTCAAAAGTGACCGTCGATCTTTTAGACAGGAGATCATTGGACAGTAATGGATCGTTCGTCCAAATTATAAGTTAGAATCGCACCCAGGGTAGACCGTTGGAAATTTTATGTGAGGTACTAAGATTTTCCAGAGATATTTTCTCGATTTGGAGAGTTCACTTTGGTCAAACGACATTCGAAAGCACTCGGTGACCATTCAAAGTAAAGAGGGTCGTTTATTCGTACCTTTAAACTGATTCATGCATTGGGCAGACCGTTGGAAAAGGGTATTCAGTGACCTTTGAAGATTCATTCACTCTCATTCGAGATAGAGAGTTTACCTCGATCAAACGGAGCTCGAAACAGCCTAGTGGCATTCGAATCAATTTTCAGAAGAAAATGAATTGTTCACCTGAAATGTTATGTCATTTCATGCATGGGGTAGACCATTGGAAAGTGTTGTCAATTCCCCTTAAAGATTCATTGATCTTTTTCTCAGATGGTGAAGTTTATTGGGGTCAAATTGGGGCCTGGGAGCGCCAGGTGGCCTTCAGATCGATTTTCAATAGTGAACTGCGGAGGTTTTATGGACCCCAAGAGAGACTTTAGGGGTTCATAGAATGTATTACCCAGCTAAATTTTATAAATATTTAATTTGAATATTTAATTTACTTATGTATTAATTTGGATTCCAGTGATAAAAAAATTGTTGAATTTTAAATGTAAATTAGTAATAGTCTAAATTGATTTAAATGAATTTATTTATGATGTGATTTATTAAATTGAATAAATTATTTAAAATAGTTGAATTTTATTGACTTAATAAGAGACAAAATTAGCTTAATGAGCGCATTAATTTATGTTGTTTAAATTTGTTAACTGTTTAAATCATTAAGAACTTATTGTTTATTAATAGGCCTTGAGATTTTGGGTCCGTGAAATATCAAGGTGGGCTAAGGGTTCAATTTAACTTTGGTTTGGCTGTGATGAGGGGAATTTCTTCAAAGAGTGAAACGACAAACAACAAATGATGGAAACGGGGTTGCGGTGCATAGGGTATTGATGAGACAGACCCGTTCATTACCCTTTTCCATGCCATTACTTTCAAAAATCATTACATCTTTTCTTTAAAAAAGAGAGAGTAAACAACCGACTTCTACTTAAGAATTAACCTTTTCCGTATTATCATTATTTGGGTATTGGTTGTATCGAAAGTAGAAGTACACCGAGTGATATGACATTTTTCTTGATTTTAGTTTACGTTAGTCAAAGGAAGGAAGTAGGGATGTAAATGGATATTCGAAAATCTGCATCCGTCCGATATCTGAATCCGAATTTACGGATATTTATCCAAAAAAATGGAAACGGATACGAATATGGATACTCTATAAAAATATCCTAGAAAACGGATAAGGATACGGATAGTACTAGTATCCGACACGGATAATTCCTATCCGATGCGGAGTATCCATTTTATCGGATATCCGTTTTACCGGATATCCGTATCCGTCAAACATATGCTTAAAATATTACTAATAATATTAGTATTAGTATTACTAATAAAATAATATTAAATAAAACCTTAATCGTTTATTCCCTAAAACAAAACAAACACATACTCCACTCAAAACAAAAACACCCTGAAATTATTATTTTATTGAGTATATTATAAAATGCCATGTATTATTATTTTATTGGGTATATTATCATAGAGGCTGTTGTTTTTTTGTATGGCTTTAAGCTTATATGGTTGTAAAGTATGGATGAATTTAAGCCATATTATCATTATGGAATGCTACTATTATTAGGGAAGCCATAATTATTGATGTTAGGAGGTAGTAATTTTGTTATATATTTATTTGGATTGGATTGGATTTCATTGGATTGGATATTTTAATAGATATTTTTTGCGATGGTTAAACAATGTAAACGGATACGGATATTATCCGAATCCGAGGTGTCCGAGTGGATATGGATATGGATAGTTATTTTAACTATCCGGGCAGATACGGATACGAATACGGATAGTGCATCCAGATATCAGATAGGGATATGGAAAATATGATATCCAATCCGTATCCGTCCGTTTACCACCCCAAAAAGGAAGTTATTCCTTAACTTAAATGTATTTGGTCGGCTGAGACTTTGTAAATGGGTTAAACAGTGGCTCTAAATCTTTTGGTTATAGCTGAATTCCTTGGTTTGGGGGAATGGACACCCTTCCTTAAATTTTGGTGTGGACCCCATTAATGTAGATGCTACCTTTCTGTTTTTTTCCTCTGCATCCCAACAATTGTAAATCAAGATAGGGTACTCCATTGTTGTTTAAAAAAAATCACCAAGAAATTAGGCAATATTCATTTTTAGCCCCTTATTAAATATTACCAAATTTTATAAAACATCTCCAAACATTTATGTATAAGAGGTATTGAATACCACTTGTTTTCGAGGGGACTTTCGAGCGGTACCGTCACCAACTCGGGAAGAAAATTTTAGGACAGGTGTATGAGGAAAGTACATTTCTACTCCTTTCCTTTATGTGTGTATTTGCTAAATGCTCCTAAACTAAATTTTTTTGATAAAATTTATTAGTGACCCTTAGAAAAATGTGTAACCCTAACTTATGTTATATTAGGTGAATTTATATATTTTTATATATTTAAAAATTCATGTAAAAACTATTAGTTTGTGAAAGTAAATTATTGATCCCAATGCATGAAAATGATACTTTCGAACTTGACCCCATTTGTAGAAATTTATGATATAAGATATGAGAATAGACGATGCGAAATTAAATTAGAATTAAAATATCCTAAAAGTTCAATTGCTCAATAGTGTTGTACTGTACACTTTAGGAGTAGTAATTTTCACATGTATGTTGCAAACTGATGAGATTCGTTTTCAAACTCTTATTCATATTATAATAATAAATATGAAAATATTGGGAATGAGTTGGGACAATTGATATGAATTGATGGACCCCTATGATTTAATATACTGACATAAAATAACCACGAGTCCTTTTATGTAAGAGCCCAATGTGAAACCATGTTCGAAACCATGATATTTTTAATGTGTCTTTTGTTATATAGACATTAGAATCAGTATGGGAAATTATTATGATTTGTTTGGTTATTGAATAGTAGTGTAGATTACTTTGAAGATTTCTCACGCAAATGTATAAATTGTTGCTCTACTCTCACGAAATAAACCTTAAATAATTTGTCTTGGAACTACTTTATCTAAACCTAAGTGTATCGGGAGGGTTCCTTGTTTGGATTTAACCTCGATAAAACGTCCCACGCACGGAGTTTAGATACGGGTAGGAGTGACAACTTAACACCATTTAATAAAATTTATACACTTTTAATTTTATGCTTTTCGTTATGAGAAATCACTTGCATAATGTTTACCCCTTTTAAATCCTTACAAAATCGTTTAATAATGTGTAATAAATTCCAAATGGTACAACTGAGTCGGGGTAATTGGAGTAATTCATATTTAAGTAGTTTTTCCATAGTGAATAATTATGTGTTAGAATGTCAATATTAATTAACCATGTTAAATGGAAATCAATGGGTGGGTATTGTGGAAGAACACCCCAATATTATGATATGGAAACTCTCGACCATGCAAATATCAAGTGGCATCAGGGCGAAGAACGTGATATTTAAATTTTATTATGATATGTTAATTATCGACCATGTAAATACCAGGCGTAGACCATGAGAATACGAGGCGGAATCAAGTCGTGAAATTCAATTATTTAAATTTGGCATATCGCATGTTTATAAGATGGTCGAGATAAAGGGGCGCATGTCAGTTACATGGTAATTAATTAATGAGCATAATTGATTAATAAGTGTAATTAAGAATAATACATGTGATTAATTAAACTTGGCAAACCACATGTATTTGATATGGCTGAGATGAAGGGGCGCATTTCTGTATGTTAATAAATTATTGAGCATGTCGGTTACTTATTGATTAAGTTACTTTCTAGGATTTTAACCCCCTTTTTTGTGGAAAGCAGATACTAGAGTTGGACCTCATACTTAGATTTCCTTTTGATCCAGTTAGCATGTGATATACATCTCTTAGGGTATCGTCTCCCGAGACATTGTAGATCTATATCTCCTCATGTTATCATTTATCTTTTCACTTTATCTTATTTTGAGACGTCTAGTTATAAGTTGAGACGTAGATGGCTGGTAACATTCATGGACTCTTTGGGAATTGTATTTATGTATTACTATTGAGACAACACCGTTTATACTTTTGGATCTTGGACATTATGTGTTTTCATTGATGATTCTTCATATTGCTTCCAAATTACTTAATTTTTGTTTCATTTGATTTTTTCATGCTAAGAATGATATATTTTGTTTTATTATCCCGTATGATTTTGAATTTAGACTAATCAATATAAGTGTTAATTACACGAGGTATTACACATAATGAGGTGTCTATAGAGTCCCTCGACAGGTGATTTAGGAACAGGTGAAAGTCAACGAATAAACACCACATGATGTTTAGGAAAGAGGTCGATTCTGAGGACCTAAGGTAATATTGAGGATAGTCGATTCTAAGGACCTAAGATGTGATTGACTAATTCTGAACATCGAGGTCACTTCTAAGGACCTTTAGCAGGGAGCGACCAATTTTGAGGTTCGAGGTCAATCCTAAGGACGCTAAGTAGGAGCGACCAATTCTGAGGGTCGAGGTCAATTCTGAGAACCTAAGTAGAGGCGACAAATTCTGAGGGTCGAGGTTAATTCTATGGACCTTAATTTGGGAGGGACCAATTCTGAGCCAGGTCAATTCATAGGATTTTGTGTATAAGCGACCAATATTGAAGGTCGAAGTCAATTCTGAGGACCTTAATTGGGAGCTACCAATTTTGAGGGTCGAGGTAAATTATAAGGACCTTATGTTGGGGTGACCAATTCTGAGGGTCAAGGTCAATTTTGAGTACCTTAAGCAGGGAATAACCAATTCTAAGGGTCGATGTCAAGTGTGCGAACCTCAAGTTGGGAGAGACCAATTCTAAGGGCCAATGTCAATTCTAAGGACCCTAAGTAGGAGCACCCATTCGGAGGTTCGAGGTCAATTTTTTGGACCTAACATAAAAAGCAACTTATTCTCAGGGTCGAGGTCAATTCTAAAAACCTTAATTGGTAGCGACCAATTTTGAGGGTTGAGGTCAAGTTTGAGGGCCTTAAGTAGGGAATGACCAATTTTGAGTGTCGATGTAATTTCTGAGGACCTTAAGTTGGGAGCAACCAGTTCTGAAGGTTAAGGTCAATTCTGAGGACCTTGAGTAAGAGAGACCAATTCTGTGGTTCGAGGTCAATTCTGAGGACCTTAAATTAGGAGCGACCAATTTTGAGGGTCGAGGTCAATTTTGAGGACCTTAAGTACCAATTTCGATGGTTAAGGTCAATTATGAGGACATTAAGTTGGGAGAGACCAATTCTGATGCTCAAGGTTAACTCTGAGGATCTTAAGTAGGAGCGACCAATTCAGAGGGACAATGTTAATTATGAGTACCTAAGTAGAGGTGACTAATTTTGAGGGTCGAGGTTAATTATGAGTACCTAAGCTGGATACTTCCCATTATTAGCAGCGGTGGGAGCATCACCCTCAACAGGGACAACATCTGCCGCTCGAGAAGGAAGGGAAGCAACGGGAATTGACTGAGGAACAGAGCCAACACCTTCGATGGATGGGGCAGGAACTTCATCCACGATAGGCTTTGGGCCTGAATCATGCTCATCAAATAGAGGAGAGGAAACATCCACACTAGCAGCTAAAAGGGCCTTGTTCCAGCCCTTTTTGAAGTTCACACGGTTGATGTAGCCTATCTGAACCTCAACGTCTTCATACCCAGCAGCCCACCCGGAGTTATATGAGTCCTCCTTAACGGTGGCTGTCTGAGACTCTTTCTCCTTCAGCTGCTTGGTTAGCACTTTGTTCTCCTCCATAACAACCAGTTTGCCGCAGTTCATTCAGTTCTTTAACTGTTGCCTCTCGCTCTCAATTGGCTTTAGTAAGAGCCAGATCAGAAGACATCCGAGCAGCATCAGCGGCCTTCAAACTAGCCTCTAGCTCTGTACCCTTCACCCTCAAAGTAGCATTCTGCTTATCCATCTTGCCGTTCTTATTGATCATCTTATCACGAGAGCGATAGAGCACGGCAAAATCAGTCACAAACTGCAAGTAAAAGAAGATATTAGAAGAAAGAAACAGACATAAATTGGGAAGCATTAGAGAAGAGAAATAGACTTACCAAGGCTAGGCTCTCGCTCGCTTGCAGAGCTAACTGGTCAGTACCCACCGCCCTTTGGCGGTCAACAGGAATGACTGCTCGCTCGAGCAGTGCAGGGGCCAACTGGGGAGAAGTGGCAAGTGAGGCCCCCTCCGGCAATTGGGACACAACCACTAAGGCATGCCCAGCCTTTGTACTCACCTCCATTTTTCTCCTCTCCTCTTCCTTTTCCTTCTCCTTCTCTATCCTCCTCCTCTCCTCGACCTTCTTCTTCTCCTTAATCTTCTTCTTCTCTTATTACTTCTTCCTCTCTCTCTCTCTCTCACCTGCTCTTCTTCCTTCCTCTTCTTCTCCTGCTCCTGAGCAGCAGATCGATAACCAGTAGCAATAGCCCCACTGCTAGACTTCAGCTTCATCAACTTTTGAGCAAGAAGCACATCATAATCATCATCACGAATCAGGTTTTTCCTTGGAGGAACCATTTCCTCGCTAGAAGTGCTAGACATACTTGAAGGATCTTGGGCTTCAGAAACCTCTTCTGAGCTAGAATAGCTTTCACTGCTAGATCTCTCCTCACTGGGACCACCTTCAACACCTCCCCTGATATCACTCTTAGAACTGCTCTCCTCCTCATCCAACTGAATGGGATCAGCAACAGCTTCTTTAAAAGTATGAAACTCAAGAATGCTATCCACCGGCCTCGCTATAAAGCTAGATCCAACATTTTTATACTCGAGCAAGAAAGTAGCAGACCGGGGATGTTCACCGTCAGCTAAGGGCTCCCTGATATTCCAAGCTTTAACCAACTCTGAAAGCCGAACCTCGCTGAGGGCAGGTTCCAACTTCTTCAAACTCGCTAAAAAGAAAACAGGAAAGAGTCAGAAAGATCAAACATTAATATAGAAATTGAAATGACAGAGCAAAGACTACCTATGTACTCTTCCCCATAAAAGGGAACAGTAAACCTATCAGACGTCGACCCCTCAGTCTGGGGGGAGAACTGCCAATTTCTAGCAAGAAAGCCCTCTTGCCAGTAATCCTTGTGAGAATTAGGTAGGTTTACTACCAATACCCTGTCAGGACTCCTGGTCTTGAGATAAAGAACACCAGAGCTGGTTCGAGAAAAAGAATAGCAACAAAAAAACTTCGGTGAGCCCTAATTTGGTGCCATAAAGTTGATTTATTCTATGGACGCCATTGATTATCTTTCATACATTGGGCGAACACTGTGCAGGAACAATGTTGAAATAACCGAAGAAATGCAAGAATAAATCATTCGGAGGAAAAGTAAGCCCCCCTTGGGAAAGCAACAATATGTGAATCCAATGAGCGCCCTCTATCTCTCTAACATTTTTAGGAAGAGAGGCGCACTCAATCTCTACCCACTCTGGGATGTTTTAAAACCTCCTAAACTCGAACACTGATCTATTACCTATCTTTGCCCTTTGTAAACCCCAAACTACAAATTCAAATAAAGTACAGAGAGAAAACAAAGGAGACTTACGAGATGAAAGTTTGACTTGGACAATGCAAGATCACAAGAACAAATGATGAGGGAGATCAAAAGCGAAGAAAATGAAGACCTGGAGAAGAGGGCACAAATTGCTAAAACTCGCAAACGATGGAAGAACACTAAGAAGCTTGAAACGACCACTATGAAATGCTCCTCAAAATGACTTTTAAATGTTACTAATCATCGCGCACAGGACACGAAGCAACTGCCGCCTAAATCAGTCCTCAAACTTTGGGAGGAGTTACGTGATATGCAAAATAGACATTATAACAAATCATTTAAATTTATTGATCCCAACTTGTGGCCCAACAAATTCATGAGCAATTGTGGGTGCACGAATTTGGCATTATAGGCCCGGACGAGTAGCCTAATTAAAACCGCCCAAAGTCCAAACCCTTCGCACCTTAACATTAATTCAGTTATGACTTAGTCTTCTCGCATGTTATCATATAGAGATGTTCCAGGAGAAGATGGTAAACGTGGGGGAATCCAACACCCCCACTCCCCGAAGACAGACATGTATATAATGAACCCTAGGTTTGGGGCAAAAGACACGCATTGTATTCTCTGTAAACGCTCCCCGGAGTACATAGAAATAATAATGACTGCACCACCATGGACGTAGGCATTCTTGTTGAACCACGTACATACTGTGTTGTGTGATTGGCATTTCATCTTCTTTATCTTTCTTGGTTATTGCGCTTCTCCCAATTATTTGTGTTGAATAATAATTGTCACCACAGTAACATTTATCATCATGTTTACACTTGGGACAAAATGTTGTAAGAAATGTCACCTTAGGATTTTTTGTAATGATCATAGAAAAAGGTCTTAGGAAGTTGAAGTCTAATTTCACCATGGTTCTAAAAACCCAAGTTTGTTATGTTACACCTATGTGGGTTAGGAAATTTGATTTGGAGGCTTTAAATGTAAGACTTGTTGATTATCACATGCTTGCACATGATTCTTCTCATGTTATATATAATGATTTATTGTGTTTGCAGGTTTTATTACACTAGGTTTTGTGCTTCATGTTATATGTTATAGCTAGTTTTATAATGTTTGTGTCTTTTGTATTTTCATTTATCATTTATTGGTTTTATATGAGAAACATACAAAAAGATTTTAATTGTCTTTGGAGTCATTTTGAAAAACGTTTAAACCTCAAAAATGGTTTTGGTGATTTTTATGTAGTAGGCTATATACATTTTTTGTGGATTATTGTGTGTTTGAATCCCATGCTCTCCATGTTTTCAATCTTATTAGGACGTTTGATTATGGTTTACAATGCTTAGGATTATTCTTAATCATGCTTGCATTGAGTTGTTTAAATTTTATTTTCTTAATGGATTCACATTGCATATGCCTCTGCACACACTTGAACGAGATCTTTTGGATTATAATTACTTATGTTGCATGATCCAAGTGAGGTGTTCTCCTACCAATATTGTCATATACATATCTATTTAACTGTACGACTTGTACATGTAGGAACCATTGCTGGAGATATTATTTTAGTTTGAAGATATGAGTGAGCAATGTAAAACGGGTTACGAAGGGAGTAAATCTCTTTTGCGTGAAAGATCTCCATTGGCAAGAGAGTGAAAGAATGAGTGGAGAAAACAATATTGCCAAGGGAAAGCTTTGCATTGATCTTAAATGTGTGATATCTTCAAAAGGACAAAAAAAATGAAATAAGTTTATTTTTAATGGTTTTATAAGTTTCAGCTCAATGGGTTTGAACTATGAGTCCTAGTTAATCATAATTGTTACGCTATTTTTTAGAGTTATAAATATTTACTAGGCTAATGTGCATTGTGTATGTTTGTACATCATGAACACACGGTATTTGTCACCTAAGTATAAATCTAAGTTTGATAAGTTAATGCGATCAAATAGAACTCCTTTGACTATCTTTAGTGTTTGGTACAAGTTTTTTTTTTCTAGTTCATGCCTCTTCACTCCATACCACTTATTATTTAGACACATTTATGCCTTAGTTTTTATTGGAATAATTTGTTTCATTGTTTACATTGGTATCATCTGTTTCATACTTTGGATTATTTCTGATTGTGTTGTCGAGTATGATTGTCGTTCTAGCTTCACTTCAAATCGCATGATATTTATTCTTTTCCTTTATGTTCAAATGTGTTACATTTAGGGGGGTTAATTCATTTTATATTATGCACTTTTCATTTGTATGTTTCTGAACAAAAAAAGAGGATAAATATTTACTCAGGGGGAGAAGTCTAACCTAAGGGGAATGCATACTCTAAGGCAAATGTTTAATAAAGAGGGGGTTTGTTTTTCGTGTGCATTTTATATATTGTTACATTATCTTTGCATTTGAAAGATATGATAAGTGTGAAGGATTAGCAACGATGCGACATAGTTTCGCAAGATCAAAGCTACTCAAACTTTATATACGTCAAGTGTCGGTATAATGTTTCCTTTCAAGATTGGGATTGATTTTTAGAGATCGTGATGTCCTAATAGGTTGGTTTTGGGGTTTTTTATCGGAATAGACAAGGGGAAGTTTTATAACGAGTCAATTTTCATGTATATTGGATTTATTTAATTCGGACCAAAATTGATTGAGTCATTAGGACTCAATACAATTTGTTATTCAAGCCTATGATGCACATTGAATACCATAGAGGCCAAGTAAAGTGATGTTAACACTATTTCGAGTTTTGTGACGAGTTTTGTTTAAACATCCACGAGATCTCAAGAGGTATGAATGCAAATTATGTTTAATACCTGGATATATTTGGGTGTTTAGTTTTTGAACTATTTTCGAGGCCATTTTCCATAAATAAATTTAAAAGAAAAAAGTAATGTTTTTTGTAAGTCGTTCGAATGAACATACCTATTTCGTTAATCGAGTTTACAAAGGTGATTAAAATTACTTCACTGATTAGTTCAAGTGACATGGCAGTTTACGGTCTGACGTGTTTCAAACGACTTCCAAACGAGACGTTTCTTTTAAGAAGAAAGTTTTCATTCAAAGATTGTTTGATGGTCGTCCAAATGAGTTTGGATATCTCTTTCAAACAACTACATTTTGTTTAATAGAAAATTCATAAATCATTCAAATGACCTTACTTTATTCATTCTAATGAGCTTTCTCGAAAAATATGTTGACGTATGTCTTAGTGTTTCTATAAATATTAGGCTTAACAAAGGTTTTTTTAGAGGTTTTGTTAAAACGAATTTTAGAGTCAAATCTAGAGCCTCCCACCCCCTACTTTACACACAAAGTTTTTAGATTGAAGTTTCAACATAATGTGTCTTGCAGACTATTTAGTCTTCATTGAGTATTGTTTAGAGCGGTGATGATATGAATTTTCCATGAAATGAGAAGATCGAGGTGAAATCGAAATATGGGAAGCCATTCCTTTGTTCTCCCATTGGAAGTCATCCAACGATGACTATGATGAATATTCTAGGAGCAAGGAGAGAATTATGGATTGAAGGCATCAATTCAATTGAGTAAGTCTAATTTATCCGTGTACGATACCTACGTAGTAGTTGATTTCTGTGGATAGGTTGGTAGATTATTTTTTTTCATTATGATTTTTAATCGTACATCGTCGTGTTGTGGTTTGATTTATTTTATTCTTGCTATATGACCTAAATGCGTGCGTAGGTCGATAGAAAATTTGTGAATTATTCACACAACACATTGGTTTAATTGGTGCAAAGTTATAATTGGTTAATTAATTAAAAAATCAAAAGTTTGTGTTTTTTTGGGTGTCCATATTTGTATTAGAAAGTACAGCGAGATACACAAATGATTTCATGCCTGCTACCCCAAACTAGCTCAACTTTTCTTCCAATGGTGTCAAGTAGGCATCAATGTCATAACTTTGTGACTTTGTCCTAGGTATCAAAAAATACAAAATCAAAAATTCTGGTCTCATTAAAAATGAAGAAGAGAGTTTATGGGCGCTAAGATCATCGGCCTTACACTATGATTGGTTCTTAGATTACAAAAAGGATTGAACCCATCTGTCAATATTTAAAAAAGAATATTAAATTGATTTTTGGAAAACTACGAGTAATTACAATTTATTCATTTCCAAAACGGTTGAGTCAAGAGGAAAGGCATCCCCAATTCATTGCATCCTCTATCCATTCTACTATGAAAAATATTTTTATCCTATGACCAACGGGGAAATATTTCAATGCTTTTTAGGCACTTTTTAAAGTGTGCCTTTCTTATCATTCGATCCATGCTTTGATATATCTCTAGGTTCCCCACATATCAGACGATGATCATGATTTTCGTACACGTTCTGGTATACTACATAATCATACTAGTATTCATGACCTAATTTGTACTTCATTCCCAAACCTTTCAAATTGTTATTCATACTCGGATAGCTATTTGGTAGCGCTAACTATTGGGAGAGAAACCCCTTCACCCAATTCAGAATTCTAGTCACGCTATGCCATATAAAGAAAAATGGTTATTCAAACTATGCAAGTCATCCTCGACATACAAACTTGTGTGATATATCTCACAATTAAGGTACAATTCCAGTATCGATTTGACTTTTAAACGTATGTACTCATCGTCAAGGTTTATCCCCAAACCTTCATGAACACTATAATTTCCACCATAAGACTCATTATCTTCCACGTTAGAATCCTCATTGGCATCCACCACATGAACTCTCTAAGCATCTTCTATTAGAACATCCACTATATCATGCTCTGGGGTATCCTCTTGTAGTTCCACCTTTTACTTGATGGTTATATGGGAGGATGTGCGAAGAAAAGGGATGATATATTTCCCCATGAAAACCCCACACCCAGTTTTCATTTAGAAAATCAAAGTATCGACTCTCGTAGTTTGTGTAAAATAATGACATCTTTGCACACTTATATTATTTAGGGTAGGTTTTATTCCATGAATTTATTAGTGGAATGTGCAACATGTTTTGTGATAAATATACCATGGTCATTCTCTTACGTGTCCAAGGTGGGGTTTGCATTTAGTGTTAAACCAAGAGCAAAGTGATATCTTAGGTTGCATAGTAGACTTAACTTATAATAGGTTGTGTATTTTTTTTTTACTTTGTCTCTATAATTAAATTCATTACACCACAACAAGTAAGACTGGCAAATATTATTTTTCACCCCTTTTTTACGTCACGATTTAGGGTGTAATGAAAAATATTTGTTACTGCTCACAGCAATGAGAAATATTGTTTGTCACCCCTATGAGATTATAAAATGTGACGGCAATAACCCTGCCCATTTTATCACTATTAATAGTAGTGACAAATTTGATACTATTGATAGTAGTAACAAATTTGATATTTGTCACTGCTGTCCATAGTGACAAATCTGATGACAGCAGCGATTTATATCACCGCTATAAGCACTGACAAATCTAATGACAACAATAATTTTTTTACCTCATTTAGCAATGACAAGTTATTTTATATTTTAAAAAGAAATTGGCAAAAGTTCCTTTATATCAGATATTGAAAAAACATGCTTAAACCTAAATTGCCATCGGGAATAATACCACATAACCCCATTCCGTACATTATACAAGTCTAAAAAATTGGCAAAATTTTCTTTATAAAACTTGACATTCAATATATGATGTAGACATAAAACATGTTTAATCTTAAATTTAGCTGGAAGAATAATATCCATAGTCCCATTCTAGGCATTATACGAAGTCTAAAAAATAACATCAAATAAACCCAAAACGGGTGCCAAATACAAGATGAAGATATAAATAAAAAAAACATAAATAATGTGGGTCCTATTGGTAGTAGAACTCCCATGCTTCGTGAAGTCAAGGTATATAAACTGTGGAGGGTATTGATTCCATAACAACCTCCCTCATGTACTTGAAGTACACCTGATGAGAAAATACAATGAATTTAAATCCTTTACCAATGCCTCATGGGTATCCATTGACTTGTGATTGTGTTTCTTACCAATAAGTGAATACATCTACACTTCATCCTTTGAATACTACGTATGTCAGGTATTTTGTGTGTATATTTGTAAACATTTAAATGTAATTATTATCCTTTCAATGTAAAGCTAAAGTTAAAAGTAGATAAGAATAATAATTAAATTTTCAATTTTTTAAAATTCTTAATTCACACACATTGTAGTGGTCCCTCTTGAGGTGCTCGTGCCTCTTTTCGGGTACTTTGGTTCATAATTTGATATTTCACCCCTGAACGCCCCACTTTTTAATCTAAAACTTGTATATACTTGTCATTTTTTAAATCGATAGTCTGATACGGACACGATTAGTTCAAACTAATTAAAATCATCAATTTGGAGTTGTTCATGCCTCTTTTTGGGTCATTTGGTTGCTATCTTGATATTTCACTCCCCAATGCCCCCATTTTAACCAAAAAATTGCATACAGTTATTATTTTGATGAACCTATGGTCCAATAAGGACAAGGTAAGTTCACACATGTTGCAATGGCCCCACTTGAGGTGCTCATCTCTCATTTTAGGACATTTGGTTCTTGATTTGATATCCCCTCCCCCCCCCCCCCCCCCATGATGTATGTTCTAATCTAAATATTATGTATACTTGTCATTTCATTATACTACCAGTCCGGTAAGGACACATTTAGTTAAAACACATTACAATTATCCATTTTAGGTGTTTATGCCTATTTCTAGGTCATTTGGTTTTTATTTTGACATGCCACCCCTCAATGGCCCATTTAACGAAAAAATTACATATACTAGTTATTTTCTTAAACTGAGAGTTCGATGATGACATTGTCATTTTACAAAAATTACAATAGTCCTTCTTGAGGTGTTCGTTCCTATTTTTGGGCCATTTGGCTATAATTATGACTTGGTGTTCGATAAAAACCCGAGTAGTTCAAACTTGTTACAATCGTCCATATCGAGGCATATTGCCCCTTTTGGGTTATTTTCTTGTTGTTTTATTATTTCACACCCAACGTCCAATTTTAGCCTACAACTTGTGTATACGTGTCATTTTATTAAATCGAGAGTCTGATAAGGACAAGACTAGTTCAAACACATTTAAATGGTACCTCTATAAGTGCTTGTGCCTATTTCCGGGCAATTTGGTTGCTATTTTTAGAATTCACCCCCTAACGCCCTGTTGTTCAACCAAAAAGTTGCTATAATTATTAGTAGACTAAATCAGGAGTTTAATAAGGACCTGACTAGTTCAAATGCATTATTATGGTCCATTTTGAGGTGTTCATTCCTCCTTTTAGTCTGTATGATACATTCAATTCATACACATTATAATGGTACATCTAGAGGTGTTTCTCCCTCTTTCTAGTCCAGTTGGTTGTATTATTTAGATTTCACTCCTTAATGCCATGTTTTACCTTAAAGCACGAGTATATGAGTCATTTTATTGAACGAGGAGTATGATAAGAGCATAAAAACTTCATATGAGTTACTTCGGTTCTTCATGCAGTGTTTGTGACTCTATATAGGCCATTATGTTTCTATTTCTAATTTTTTCCCTTTCACAACCTAAGACTTAATCATTCATGTGAATTACTAAAATCAAGAGTCCTATAAGGACATGGTCAGTTCCAAAAAGTAAAATTGGTTTGTTTTCTTTATCATCGCATTAGCACAATGTTGAACTTGATGGTGTTCATTCGACCTAAACATAAACTATATAAATGGTTCGTTTTGTTCTAGTTTAAGACTATAGAGCTATACAAAATCATCTAATAGTGCCTTAAATGCAGCCTTTTTCACAGTCAGAGAAAAATAGAGAATGCGGTTCAACATCATTCCATAAATGACACGGCTGGCTCTTTGGTTAATTGTTCATTAAAGTAGTAAGAAATATGAAATTAGACAACAAAAAACTCATTGAGATTATTTCTATTTAGAAAATATAACACAATCCATTATAAAGAGACAAGCAAAGCACAACGATAATGTTTGCGGACCTGATCACCTATAATAGTTCATTCATTTAACGGATTTCACTATTTTGATGTTCAACTAGAAAGAGTGAAATTTTTATGTGTCCTCAAGGAACGGAATAAAGAAAAGACCGGTAGTTTAGGAAAAAAATACAATGAATTCCACAACACATGACACGAAATTACATCATTTACGTTCAACTAAGAAAAAAAATCATATTCTCACATTCTAATCTTTAAATAAGAGCAGAAACATATCGAACAAACATTGGTAAATTTCAAAATAAGACCACCCTCTCCTTCCCACACCAAACTAAACTTAATGTTAAATCTATCAACATTAACAATGAAAAGTAACTACATCGCCACACGATAATATTTAGGTGAGAATGAAAGTGCATAAATTACAGATTCAAGCCAAGATTCACCTAAAATCCCATCCTCTGATGAACTTATCCTAATGGATTTTATAAATACATTCATATTTGTTTTTGTATATGATCATGTTTTAAATGCATCTCTATGTCACATTGAATATGTAATTATGAAACTTCGAATCAATATACTTAGTTGTTTGTTACACAATTAACAGTTGCAACACTGCCTTATATTTTCTATACAAGTTAAAATATTCCTAATCCAATTTACAAATAAACCACGCCATCCAGGCACTAAACCAACCATGCTCGTGCCCACGACATAAATGCAATTTATGTTTTTCTTTACCATCAACTAGGATAGTACAAGCTTCTTACTTGAACTAAAAATGTGTATGGTCTATCTATGTGATTCCTACTGAAATTAGGAAAAATGAAAAATGAAATAATTAATGATTCTAAAAATTGGAACAACAACCACGAATAGATAAGAGGACCTTTAAACTAGTAAATTAAGAAGGAAATCGTGTTAGAATCTAACCATCCTGATCGTAACCGAAACTATTGAAACCCGCAATAATATTTCAATACTGATGTTGATTATCTGACTTAAAATAAAAGTTGTCAATAATATCTACTAATAATAAAAGGACGTCATATATCTTATGTTGTTAATTCCAAATATTTCCTACCACAACCCTCAGTACTATTCATATTCAAAAATTGGAATTTCATCCCAGCACATCATTTTTATAGTAAGATATGTTGATATGCTACTATCTAAACTTTATTATGTATGAAAGACCTAAAAGTAGATAAGCTAATGAAAAAGGAAAACTACAACACATAAAGTGGACTTATTGAATGTGTAATATCCACTTACTCCAATTTGTACAAAGATAAATTCATTTCTTAGCCCAATCATTCCTGAAATCTTATGTGGGTAACCTTCAACACCATTATACATACGGGATTCGGAACAAAACAAGATCTTCTCTTCCTCCGGCATCATCATCCTGCAATCTTATGACATTGAAAATAAAAATTAATAAAAACTCATAATGGTCAATCCCTAATAGAAAGAAACCAAAAATTTTCCCTACCATTTAGTATATCCTATCTTATTGAAATTTAAATTGCAATTATTTGTCTGGTACATCGTTAGTATGACTGAACTCATTACTAAATTTCACATCATTCAATAAATATAAGGTAGTGGAAGATTTACGCAAGCAAACACGAACTCATACAAACACAATCCTCCTTAGGGTTTAAATCAGATTATCTCTCTAATGTCATCAACTTAATAAATAGTTTCATACGTACCTATGGCTAAGGAATCCCCCTTTATACTTAAATGGAAACAAAATATATTATTACATAATATCGTATAATATAAACACAGTGTCACCATATGTTCTCTCAGACCAGTACATTATGAATTTTTCGTACGTTTTTTTTGTCAAAATTAATTTTCATCTTTTATGTAAATTGTGTATTCCTTTGGTTCCTAATTTCACCAATTGTTGTTGAAAGTAGGAAAATATTTAAGGTGGACATGAATATTTTTCACACGACTAACATTTTTTATCTAAAATAGAAAATTGAGTTGTTAAGAGGTTATCACTTTAGCATTTTAGATATCTTGTTCAACCCTAAACTTGATTTAGCCAATAGCAAGTCTTGAATCAAACCTCAAGTTCCATTATATAATATGTTAAGGGATGATTATTAAAAACTAAAAAGGAAAAAATGGAAAAAATGAAAATTTTAAAACACATAGAATCAACAATTATATCATTTATTTATAAAAAAACAATTATCAAAATGGTAAAAAAAGAGCTTTAACTGATTAACATAAGACTCACTATAGACTAATAATAGATTATAATGGGCAAAATATTATGAAAATAAGCTACTAACAAACAATTAACTGATTTTGATTTTAACATATAAATTTACGAGTGATGGTGGCGGGAGAGGAGATGAGCTGCGACAACGAGAGAGGGGGGGATGAGCGATGACGGAGGGAGAGAGGAAGTTCATGGGAGAAAAAGAGGAAGAGTTTGGGCATGATGGAAAGAAAAATAGAAACATGCAAATTTTGGATGAGGACAAGGGGTTAGGGCATGAGGGAGCGAGAAACGGAGCTGAGAATATTAAGCGAGGGTGTTATTTCATAACCTGGTGTTTTATCACTATCGTGAGAGCAACAGCATGGGTGGATAGCCACGAAAGGTATACTTACAAATTAAAAAGGGATTTTACCTTTCATCAGCACTCACTTCTCACAATGGTGGGATAAGTTGAAATTGCAGAAATAGTTCCAACGAACAATAATAGTTCGTAGGAAATAAAAGAATACTTCTTACGAACAACATTTGATCGTAGGAATTGTTACAAACTAATGTTGTTCGTAGTAACCCAGGTATATGATAAAAAAAATTATTTATATTTGTTACAAACTTCATTTACTCGTAGGAATTCCTACAAACAAATGAAGTTCGTAGGAAGCATTTACAAATTTTGCAGCGGTTCCGCAAATTTGAAGAACCCTTACAAATTCGTCTACGGAATTCATCCTATTTCACCCACCATTGCAGCCCTGCAAATTTGTAAACTTACCATTTCTCTTGGAGTCTACCGTCCTCATTGTGGATGCTTTGAGCAGTGAATAATTGCCACATAATTTGTACTGCCGCTATCAGTGAAAAATTATTCTTAAAGTCAAATTTTGTTACTATGATTAGAGATTATGAATATTAAGGAAAAAATTTGTCACCATTGGTGGCAGTGATTAAAGAAAAAAATTGTCTCCACTGTTGTTGACAAATACTAATGACAAAATCTGTAACCACTATTACCGGTGATAAACACACTAACTAAAAAATTTCACTACCCAAGGAGGTGATAAATTGGGCAAAACATTTATTACTCCTAATGGAAGTGATTAACAATTATATTTGTCACCAAAAATTATTTTGTCACTTCCATGAGTAGTGATAAGTTTGTCACTGCCACCAGCAGTGACAAATTCTTGGTGACATTTTGCCCATTTTATTGTAATGAATTGAAGGATCATGTCTACATTGTTAAGACAAATAATGGTTGGGGCCTAAAAGATTTTAACTAACTTTAAGAGAAAAGGTTAGGGAACCATATTGGTTTAGGGGGTGGGGTTTATAATGAGAAGGCATGCTTTGGCTTATTGGAATTTTAAGTGGAAATTTTCTTGAATGAATTGATGTTGATGGGTAAAGGTGGCATTTTTAACAGGGCGGATGCAATATAGGACCAAGGGGGGCTATAACCCCGGTTCAGTTTTTCCAAAAAAAAAAAATTAAAATTTTAAGATTTTTTGGTAAGATTTCTTACTTTAATGTATAACTATAATTATTTTCAAACTTTAGGGTATAAGTTTGTAATTACTTGAAAAACTAAATTTGCAAAATGAAAGAAGAAGTAGTTGCCGGCCCTAAAATTCTCATTTCTTCTCCTACCTCATTTCTTCTCCTACCTCATTTATTCTCCTATCTCAGCCACCCCACGTCCACCACCAGTAGAGCAGAATCACGCCCAGCTCACTGTAATCTGATTTTTTGTCAGGTATTTTTCGTCCCTTAATTGATTTTTGTGTAAAATTTTTGATTATATGTATAATTTTGATTGAATGTGTGATTTTGATTGAATGCATGATTTTTGGGTAAGATTTTAATCATATAAAATATAGAGTTTTGATTGAATGTTTGATTGGTTGAATTTATGATTTTTTGAGAAATTGTACATAAATAAGGGTATATATTTTTCATACAATTTCTCAAAAAAATGTCAAATTTCTGTAATTTCTCCAAAAAAATCTCTATAACTTCTATAATTTGGGAAAAAATGTCAAATTTCTGTAATTTGTGCCCCAAAAATATATGCCCTTATTATTTTTTTTTAAATATGTGGTGAAAAATGTAGTCTAAAATATGTGGTATTTTTTTAAATAGGAAGTCATGGAAAATTTTTTAAACCAAAAAGAGGAGACAACACACAAGCCGTATCCGAAGCTGAAATTTGTGTTGTGTGTATAGAAATTTGTGTAATTCCCCATATGGAAAAAAATTTAAATATGTAGTCTCAAATTTGTGTAATTTTTATGTATGTTTGTGTAGTCTCAAATTGTTAATAATGATTGAGAGTAATTGTTTGCGCATTATAAAACTATAATTTGTTTAAAATTAGAAATAACTCAAAAAAAATCACCTCGGGGCTACCGCCGCCGAACCCCCGGCAACACTCGAAACTTTTGCACATATAATTTTGAACCGATTTAACCCTAGTTGAACTAAAATCTTGGATCCGCCACTGATTTCTAGTGAAGTTTATTTTCGAGACAAGGTATGGTATTTTCCAATTGGGTGCAAATTTTCCTCAGAATGTTTGAGAGGCCATCAAATTATCCTTTGGGTATCATTATCCTTCCGGGATGCTTTTCCATTTGATTTTATTGTTGAAGCCTCTTCTCATTGCAATCCTTATTATGGTACACAACTTTAAGCCAACATTTATCAAGAAGTTCCAGTTCATCGTATCGGTATTAAACCTAGTTTGTTTTGATGACTTAACTTTCTAATATAACTCGGAGTTAGGGAACCGCAAATTCTATGGATATGACTTATTATATTTTCTAGACTACAGAAAAATAGTTTTCCTCCATTCATTGACGTCCTCAGGTGGGGTATCCCCAAAGGAAATTGGGCATTCTGCCAAACTAGTCACAATAGGTTTTCACCATCTTGATCATAAACTTTTTACTATTCTTGTTAATTGCCTTGATTGTGTCATTATCTTGTGATTTGTAAGAAGAAGACTGATGTTCGATGATCCCATACTCATGTTTTAGGTTAGAGAACTCTTTCTCGAAGATTGAACTATTGTAGGAGACTAGCTCATGAGGTATGTCAAATAGATAGATGATGTTTTAACGCATGAACTTCGCCACTTTATTGCAATAGAGTACATATGATTCTACTTAGACCCACTTTGTTAAATAGTATATGAAAAATAGGATTAACTCTTGTCCCATTGAGACCCTCAGGTTTACTTGATGTCAATCACGTAAGTAGTAGAAAGCCACTGCAGGGTCATTTACTACAGCTCCATGTTGCAAAGATGTTGCTTTAGTGCATATTATTCGCATGTGAAGCGTGTTTTGACATAATATGTGTAATACTTTTGCATGGGGGTCAAATATTATACTTTCTAGTACACCTTAAGCGAGAGGGTATGGTCCCTCGTGTGTGGGTAACACAAGCCATTTTCAATCTCCTCTACTATTCCGATGATTTCATCTTTGGGAATGCAACTTAGGTGGAAGCCATAAAAGATTATCTTGGATAACTAGTCCCAACAAATATCCTAAAGGTGAGTGTGGATCAAGATTTTTTTAATTTAATTTGACTTTTCACAAATTAAAATTATTTTCTCCCTTAACAAATAATCTTATGTATATTGATAAAATATTTATTCTTTAGAAGTTGTCTAGAACTCCCACACATATTCATCTTACACATAATTAATAAATTGATAACGTAAATAGAGTAAGAGAGAGATGCGCACACTTACACACAACGAGAGAGAGAAATGAACAATTTTTTTATTCTAGTTCAATGTCTTTTCGCCTATCTCCACACATCAAGATGTAACTTTACTAATATACAGTATCTTCTCGCTGGTTAAGCTAGAGCAATCAGCTCAAAATATTATAACATAACTTGTAACCTCATCCGACAAGACGTCCCTATATTTGGGCCAAGGGGACATAATCGAACACCAAGGGTCTTTTATTGACTGTGCGTGCAAAGTAAAACCATCCCTGAAGATACAATCGAGAATATAAAATATAAATAATGGTAATGAAACATGTGTTCATATAATCACAAACACATTACAAAACCCCTTAATTGATTAGATATAGCCATATGCTGTTAAAACGTGTATAGAACCCTTGATGTTGAAGAACATATTCTTATGATGTAGATGATTTAATTATTATTGTAGTGGAACTCTTCTTCATGTGTTGAAGTTCCATATATGATGTTTTATCTTAGATAAAACTAGGGGTGGCAATTCGTGTGCGTCGTGTCGTGTTCGGGTCGTGTCATGTCGGGTTCGTGTTAAGTATTAGTCAACTCTAACCCGACCCATTTAACTAATCGTGTCAGATGAGCAAACACTAACCCGACCTATTTTTTATCGTGTCGTGTTCGGGTTGACCCGCATAACCCATTAAGTAAAATATAAAATAATTTTTTTCTTCTCTCTTAACCAATCATACCACTCATAGCCTACAATAACTTAAATTTTATTAATTTTAACTTCTTGCAACACATAAATAATTTATCATCCGATTCTCCATGAATTTTATAGAATGTCTATCAAGATATATAAATTATCTAATATATTCTTCATAAAATACGAGTTAAACGGGTCTATTCGTGTCATTTTCGAGTTATACGTGTTTGACACTAACCCAACCCGTTTATTATTCGTGTTGGCGGGTCGTGTCATATTCGGGTTCGTGTCAAGAAATCGTCAACCCTAACCCGCTAACTTCGTGTCGAGTTCGTGTCGGGTTATCGTGTCGTGTCAAAAATTGCCACCCCTAGATAAAACGTGGAAGATAAACTCTTTCCAAATGTTGTTGATAAAGTGTGCACAAATGATGTTGTGTTTTACAGAAAAAGTTGGAGGAGACTCTCGGAAAGTGGACGCCCCCCTATGTATAAATAATCATAAACTTGTTGTTAAGCCGTGCAAAATATTGATTCGACTCAATACCACGTTGAATCAACTTATTGTGAAATTCTTGGATTGACTTGTTTGAAAAAAATATTATTGGTAATTTTAATTCTTTCCCATTAATTCTACGTGTACTTGTGCCTCACACTACTATACACATTTAACGAAATGAGTAGATTGTATCTTTAAAATATCAAAATGTAAATATTCTAATATTGTTCGAGTGATTTTTCGAAGTGTAACATTAAAGAGGTTGTACTAATGTAATTTTGGAGTGCACTCTGGTTGCACTTTTTTCTCCCCATGTCACTTCTTCACTAACTAATTCTTATGTCTACCATTAATGATTATATGTTTACTTTCTATTTAACTTGTTCCCAATGTGTATTATTGTCCATCTATACAAAGTCTGTGGATGTTATTTTAGTTAGCCACATAAGATAGTATTTATTGAGTGTAAAGGATTGTTTATTCTTATTAGCACAGAGGAGATTTATCTTTCAATAAAGACGTGCTAAGTTCATTTTTAAATAATAATCATGTTTGCAAGAATTACATAAATCTATCTTAAATATATTGTATATATACCAGTCAATTCAAGTTATTAGGAATTCTAGTGAGTTGGGTTAGGCCTATCCACAGAAGATCAAAACTTTGATTCTAGTTCAATTGAACAATTCAAAGCCAAGATAAAAAGTTGATATCCTATCAAAAGGTGCGAGTAAGACCTTAATAGTTTATCTTCACTAAAGGAATATGTGTGATGGTTCAATAACTTGTCTGGTAGTTCAAATAGGATCGCAATGGTACATCAAAAAAGTATTTGACAAGACTAGATTGAGATTTAAGTCTAGGTGGTGAGTAGTTTAAATTTTCACAATCTCACATAATTTTCAGTGTGTGAATAGATTATAAATAACAAGGATTATAAGGATTGGAAAACTACTCAATTATTTCTTTAATTGATATATGGGATATTCAATTCATTTTGTGGGTATGTCTGAGATCGTATTCCATAGGAATCTTTACCATGGAGATATAATGGATTGTGGTACCCCTTTAATATATGTATATGTTTCTATTCTACTAATAAACTCGACCGATGGATTTTATAATCCTGTAGAGTATCAAATAAGTTAATTTTGATATTGTGGAATACATAAGATGCTGATGCAAATAAATTTGCAGAAAATTAAATTTCACCATATGGGAATTTATGCTTTACGGGAAAAATCATATAATGTGATATATAACTTTCTAGGCAAAACCACATTATTCGATTAATTATCAGATAATTAAATTGAAGTGAATTTATAATTATTTAGTGAAATTAATTACAACTAAATAAAGAATAAAATATATCGTAGGGTATAATATGGGATTTTTATGTTTTCATTTAAAACACATTTTTAATTATTTGTCTTTGGTCCTTAGTATAGTTCATTTCCATGTAGCAAGTCCAAAACTCTCTGGAAACCCTTATTGGACCAAGACCACTTCATGTACCTATTTATATAGTCTAGAGGAAGGGATTTTAAGTTCCAAGTGACATTCACAAGGGCTAGAGAAGGATAATAAAAACACCATACAAGTTTTTTGTGAATGGGCGAGGAGATATAAAGAGATTTTTTTTCATATTTCACCAAGATTTCATCTCCATAATTTTCCTCACAAATGGATTCCTTTAGGTGGACAATATATTATAAGATATGAGGCCTACTTTTCATACTAGTAATTATTTGGATCATAGAGTTTTTAACAACATCATCTTATTCATCAAATTATTGTCTTATATTGGATCATCAATAAGATTTGCAAATGTATCGAGATTCAACCTGCTATTCATTTTTTGACTATAGTAACTTTTTATGACTTTATGAAACAATGTTCAATTAAATTTCTTTGGGTATTAAGTTTTTTTTAATGTCAATCCCTAATAATTGGAATTAGAGACCCGATTATATATTCATCGTGTTTTATAATGGTCGATGTTGTCTATCATTAAAACCCTACTTTGCGTGTTAGGAAAGAAGTTTATGGATGTATATAATTTATACCAACAATGTTTTTTTTAGTATTTTTACTACTCTGTCCATCATCGTCACATATTTATGTTATGTGAATGGATCATACATGGTTTATCTATAATCTGATTTCCTTGATTCATCTTGGTTGTAATAATTAGGTTTCATAGATCGATGAATTTGGAGGAGTTTATGATGAGATGAAATAGTTTTTATTTTCTTTAATTCTCTATTCTAATTGGGTTTAGTCTTACAAGACGAACCTTGGATTTTGGTTTCATTATACCCAAGATTGCAGGTACTTTTAATAGAGTTTTCAGAGTTGCATAAAGGTTTCAAAATGATGTAGTGTTGAGCAATTTTGATCCATACGGATTGTTCAAATCAGCTCGATCGTGGCTCAAACCGGTTCAATGGAACCTCATAATCCCACGGATTGCTTTTGTGCAAGCACGACATCCTTTTGCACTCCCGCAGACTTGTTTGAGAAACAACAAGTTTTTTGCTATTTTTGAACTCTTTCCTCTTCGAGAATTAATTTTGTTATATCCTCTTCTTCAACGAATTTTTTACCTAAATGGGACTCTATTCGAGGAGGAATTTTAAGCTATGATTGAAAGGGATTTTGTCTCCTTTTTCATATATAAATTTTGTATTTGTGATTTATTATATCTATTTCACCTCATATTAAATTATTTTAAAAAAAATTGAGTTGATTTTTAGTTAATTACAATCCACATTTTATGGAGATGATGGATTTGTTTATGAGACCGACCCAGATCATGATTTTTTTGAAAAAAAACAAAATTAATTTTTTCCTTTCAAAAATAGAATTTAATTTGGTAATTAATGTAAGGTATACATTAAATTATGCTCTACGATTCTTATTTAATTAAAAATGGTTTTATTTTTAGAAATTACAATAGTGAGACCAAATAATTTTATTTGTACAAGTAATTGAAAAATTACCCATGATTTAATTCGATGTTTTAGAATTGAGTAAATATTTTTCAAAAATACCCTCAATTTCGAATATTAAGTGGGAGAAGGGTTTCAACATAAAACCCGATGGTCTCCATTAGTGTTTTAAAAATATGATGTGAGTAGTTCCTCGAGTAAGCTTTATTTTTCCTCCCCAACGGAATGAATTAATCATGGCATCGCGATATTCTTAAGTCACTTAAGTGATAATTCTTTAAAGTTGAATGTAGATGAGTTTGGTACCCACCAATGGGAAGGTTCCACCCAAGCAGATAAAATTTGAATGAATGGAAAAATAGGATACAGTTAAACACAAGTAATGATATTCTCCCTAACGGAGTCACTGACACTAATTGTGGGACCAAAAGACGCCAATAACTCAATTATGTTGGACAGAGGTTTCTTGGACTTTCTAAATAACGTAATTCAAATACGGTCGGCATGATCTGTCTGTCTAATTTGGGGTGAGATGATTTACACTCCAAATCAGAAAGCTCACTTCAAATGGGAAATGGGTTACTCGACAGGATTAATTCTAATTAGAGATAGAGGGGCTCCAAATTAAAATTTAATTAAAAGCTAATTATCACATAATTAATTGGCACTTATTTTTTTCAATGATGATTATAAGTTTTGAAAATTGGATTCACTTGAAAACTAACTTGTTTTATTCTTAAAAGTAAAAAGTTTTAATTAGAATAAATTTCAAGGACTGAAAATGTAATCAGCACTATAAGAAAGCGCTAAAAATTCACATACGCTTTTAAGGAACATTTTTAATAACCATCCCTTTTGGTATAGCAAATGGGACTGTAAGGCCCTAAAACATGATTAGGAAGGTTAATTATATGATTAAGTATAAGTTATTAGTTATTAGTTATAAATTGGTTATGTGTGTTAAATATGTTAATTATCATGTTTAGGGGATGCATGCACATGTGATATATATGTGGTTTATATTAGATGTTAATCGAGCTTATGATCGGGGATAACACGTTTAGATCATATGAGTAGTTATGTTGTTAATTGAATCATAAAATATGTTTCTAATGCACGATTATGTTTATAAAAGTAAATTAGGGAGTTAGTGCGAAATTGACAATGTTTAGTCGCCAAATGTGAAAGTTTTGAGATTTTCGGTAAATTGCTACTTTCCTGTTCAAGCCAAAATTAGGCGTACTAATTTTATTATTTTGGAAAAACACAAAAGATGAAAGTTGTAGATGTATAAGTTATCTACGTGTATACACAAAGAGGAAATAAATCAGGGCCCGTGATAGCGAGTTATGGTGATTTTACCAAGGTGGGACAAATGTGTCATTAATGGAATTGTCTAATTCGACCTTTCATCCAACCAATCACATGTTACCACTACACCTATTGCTATTGGACCACTTTAAAACTTATTTATTACAATAAATGAGAGGTATGTCTTCTTCCTTACAAGAAATAACAAGTTTTGCCTAAAGAGAGAGAAAGAGAAGAAAGTTAAGGAATAAATCTTTGGAAAATATCTATAAATCGAGGAATCCTCGTAAGGTATTTACTTCTTTATTAAAGTTGGTCACATGGATGAGTTCCATACTTGGCATGTTTTTATTTTTGATTTGGATATATATTTTAATGATACCCATATTTCTAAATTGGGTTGGAACAAGGATGGTTTAAGAACATGTGTAAGAAAGTGTATTAGGATCGTAAATGTTGACTTTAATGTCCCAGATTTAAATTCCCTCCTCGTGATGCTTTTTAATTTAGGAAATTCATGTTTTTGAAGTGTATATATGCTGAAACAAGTTTATTATATGTATCCATGATTGATACCCAAGGGTTAGGTTATGTATGCTTAAAAATGTTAAGTCATGCTTTATTGTTCATTTTCGACCTAGTTGTGATAAAAATGGTATAAATCATGGAATACTTATTGGAATTGAGGGATTAAAGTTGGAGTGTCAAATATAATCATACATGCATAACATGTCCAAAAATGGTGTAAAAATACCAAGGAATGAACTATTGGTGATAGTTTGAAATTTTGGTTTAAAATCTGCCCTAAAGGAGCAAGAATGCATACCAAGTGTTTGACGTTTTACTCGACATAGCAAATGAGCCCTAATAATTATGAAACTATAATTTTGTATTATTAAATGTGTTTACTGATATTCGGTGGAATATCCTGCAAATTTATGAGGTATAAAAATTATGAAAATTCTAGGGAGTTGAAGTTGTGTTGCTATTTTTCTTGAGAAACGATTTGGAAAAGGTTGTAGTAAAATGGGTATAAATTTGTCTAACAAATTCGTAATTCAATTCAGTAAATTATGTTAGAACCCTAATTAATAGGGTATTATAGAAATTTGAAGTATAATATTTAATTCCTCCCTAGTTATTTCTGATTAACCAAATGATGTTATGTATTACTGGGTTTGATGTTAATCGGTGTATTCAAATAATAATGACATTGACTTGTTAGGTGGGGAAGCAACTAATAATACCATATCAAGGAAGTAGTTTGGTATTAATCTTAGTACCAAATCCAAGGTGAGTAACCTATCCTATGAAATATAAATGCTTATATTTTCATATGGAATTGTGTAGTTAAATACATGTGTTAAACTGTTTATGGAGAAATGTGATATTTGTGAAACATATGCATATGCTTAACACTGTTAAGCAAAGTTATTTAATGTTATGGACTGTAGAGGGTCCTCTATATAATGTTAAGGACTGTGGTGGGTCCTATGGGATGTGACGGTCCAATTAACCCAAATTAAAGGTTTGTTGTGCTCGGGCCTAATTATGGGATGTGGTGTTCCCCATTAACTGTGGTGGGTTAATTGGACTGTGGTGGGTCCAGACTTGCGAGAGTTACACAATTCCTATTGGGTTATAACATTAGAAAAAAAAGGTTATTTAAATTGGTTATATGTGTGGTATATGGTCCTTCACTAAGCTTGTGTTCCTTACACTCCTAAAATGTTATGTTTCAGGTATGCCTATGGTTTGGAGTTCACTACCAAGTTAGGATCTTAAAACGGGAGAGTGATGAATGTCTAATATGGATCAAATATCAAGAAGCTTTTTGTGTAAATTTTAAACAAAGCAAGTTGTATATGTAAATTTGTTTAATACTTGTTAGTTGTAAGTATCAGTAGTTATGTTTTATCGAAACATGGCTTTGAGAAAAAAAATCTTATGCTATTTTTCCTTACAGATTTAAATTAAAGCATTGTTTAAGGAAATTTATCTCAAATAAAAAGGATGAGTTTAACTTAATTAAGTCGGGCGCAACAACTTGGTATTAGAGCGTGGTTATTAGGTTCTAGACAGGGTGTGAGCGTCAAGATAGGCAGTGGACACTAGAAAGTGAGTTTGCTATGCGTCTTGATTTTGACTAACAATGTTAATATTAAACTGTCGTTATTATATTTTGTTTAAGTTAATTATATTGCAGTGAGTGATGGATCCACACGAGCCGCATGATAGAGAAGGGGGTAAGGCATCTTATGTTCCTAATAGTCAGCAAGGACATAGACATATTGAAGTGGATGAACTAGAGGTGCAACAACAACCCATTGATGATGTGGGAAGAATATTACGTGTTGTGGCACAATTAGTGGAATAAGCAAGAGGTGGAGCACATGGTGGAGATAGGGATAAATTGCATGAGAGGTTCATGAAGTTAAATCCGTCAGCATTTACAAGGACTATGGATCCATTAATGGCAGAGGGGTGGATTAGAAAGATGGAAATGATATTCAAGGTAATGGAAGTGCGAGATGAACAAAAGGTGTTGTTAGAAACCTTCAGGTTAAAGAATGATGCAAAGTTATGGTGGGATGGTACAAAGAGGTTACTCGCTACAATTGGGGGAGTGGTACCAATAAATCCTCCTCAAATTACATGGGAGAGGTTTATGAAGGTTTTCTTTGAAAACTATTTCCCAAGGCTTTATAGAAAAGAGAAATAGAAAGAATTTATCTCGTTGAAATAAGGGAACCGAACAGTGGCAGAGTATGAAGCTTTATTTATATCCTTATCTAGATTTGTACTTGACTTGGTGAGGACGGAAGAAAGCATATGTGATTGGTTTCAAATTGGGTTAAGTGTAGATATAAAGAGCATGGTTGCTAATATGAATATCACAGATTATGTGGACTTGGTGGATAGGGCCATGGTGTCAGAAAAGTCAATGAAAGAAATGCAAGTTGAACACTCAAAAAAAGATAGACACGATCGTATACGATCTTATGGATGGGAGACGGGAACCTCAACTCAGAGTGTATCACGAGGAATATCTAAGGGCAAAGAATTTAAAAATAATAGAAGTGCACATGGAAGATTTCAATCTCCAGGTGCAAAGATTAGGATGAGTCAGTCAAAAAATGTATCTGCGATTGGACCGAGGGTCATATTTTTCTATATATGTGGTGGTCAAGGGCACATCTCTTAGGAATGTACAATAGGTGAGATGACACCTTTATGTTTCCATTGTCATCAACTAAGGCATTTGTGAAAGAATTGTCCAGCAATGGGAGCTACAACATCAGTTGGGAATGTGATAGTAGTAGGCCGAAATTCTACACCGAATGCTCATAAGGGAGGTAGAGGAGGTATGTCTCAAAACAAGGCCAAGGTAGAGTGTTTGTACTTACGCAAAAAGATGCACAAGCTATGCCTAACGTAGTGACAGGTACATTTTCTATTTATGATAAAGATGCTTATGTGTTGATAGATCCTGGTTCTACATGTTCTTTTGTATCTCTTATTTATCTGTTGTATATTAATAAGACATTATCATCGTTAGATTCTAGTTTAGCGATCATTACTCCAGTGGCGGATTGGTTTTTATTGATAAGGTATATATGGAGTGCGTGGTGCGAATAGGTGAAAAGGAGTTGTTGGTTGATGTATTACCTCTCGATATGTGTGACTTTGATGTGATACTGGGTATGGATTGGTTAGCCTCATATCATGTATGTTTAGATTTATTTAAAAAGGAGTTAGTGTTTCGGTTATCAGGTGAGCCTGAATTTAAATTTATTGGGGAACGAAATGTCACTCCAACATGTTTAATTTCTGCTACAAAATGTTATGAAATGCTAAAGAAAGGATGTGAGGGTTATCTTGTTCATGTGGTGGACACAGGACAAGAGGCTGGAAAACTATCAGATATACCAGTAGTTAATAAGTTTGCAGATGTCTTCCCATAAGAACTCCCAAGGTTAGCACCAGACCGTGAGGTAGAATTTACGATTGAGTTGGTACCAGGCACTACATTAATATCTATTGCACCATATCGTATGGCACCTGTAGAATTAAAAGAGCTAAAAATATAGTTACAAGATTTGTTAGATCGTAGTTTTATAAGGCCTAGTGTATCACCGTGGGGAGCCCCAGTATTGTTTGTGAAAAAGAAAGATGGAACCATGAGACCCTGCATCCATTATCGTCAATTGAATAAGGTGACTATCCGTAACAAATACCCACTACCCCTAATTGATGACTTGTTCAATCAGTTACAAGGGGCCAAAGTGTTTTCCAAGATCGATCTCAGATCCGGATATCATCAATTGAAAGGAAAAGACTGTGATATTTCTAAAACTGTTTCCATTCCAGGTATGGACACTATGAATTTCTTGTCATGCCATTTGGGTTAACAAATGCACCGGCCGTATTCATGGATTTGATGAACCGTATATTTCACCCATACGTGGATTCCTTTGTTATCGTCTTCATTGATGATTTTTTGATATATTCTCGTAGTAGGGATGAGCATGAACACCACCTGCGTATTATTTTACAGTCCTTGCGAGAGAAGTTGTTGTATGCTAAGTTTTGGTTGCATTTTTGGGTCATGTTATTTCTGCTGATGGTATCCCAATAAGATAGAAGCAGTAATGAATTGGGAAAGACCAACTAGTGTGACTGAGGTACGTAGCTTTTTGGGATTAGCGGGGTATTACAGGAGGTTTATACCGGGGGTTTTCTTCTATTGCATTGCCATTGACTAAGCTTAATAGAAAGGATAACAAGTTTGTATGGAGTGGTGATTGTAATAAAAGATTTGAATATTTAAAGGGTAAGTTGACATCAATTCCAGTATTTACTATCCTAATGGGTACAGAAGGTTTAGTTATTTATAGTTATGCTTCATATCAAGGACTTGGATGTGTATTAATGCATCATGGAAAGGTAATTTCTTTTGCTTCTCGTCAGTTAAAGATACATGAACGCAACTACCCTACTTATGATCTTGAGTTAGCTGTAGTAGTTTTTGCATTAAAGATCTGGAGACATTACTTATATGGTGTTGGTTATGAAATTTTTACTGTCCATCAAAGCTTAAAATACTTGTTTATTCAAAAAGACTTTAACTTGAGGTAGTGAAGGTGGATGGAACTTATAAAAGATTATGATTTCACGATACATCAGCATCCGGGTAAAGCTAATGTTGTTGCCGATGCTTTGAGTAGAAAATCTCGAGGCATCGTATCTTGTATTTATTGTATTCGAGTTGACCTGTTGAGAGAGTTAGCTTTAATAGGGGTGGAATTAACTTTGAATGAGTCTTACGAAATAGTAGCACATTTAAATGTTAGACCCACGTTGATAGACTGGATAAAGCAAGCACGGGCAGGTGATACAGAATTGCAGAAAGTTAGATATAATATGAAAAAGGGTAAAGCAAATGAATTTTCTATTCGTGATGATGGCATTTTTATATTCGGTAACCGTTTATGTGTACCTAACGTGCCTGATTTAAGAAGAAAATTTTTAGAGGAAGCCCACTGTTCGTTATATGCTATGCATCCAAGGAGCACGAAACTGTATATAGATTTGAAAAAATGTTATTGGTGGCCGAGAATGAAACACAACATTGTGTATTTTGTTGCTAGATGTCTAGTTTGCCAACAGGTGAAGGTGGAGCATCAGAAGCCGAGTGGTTTACTACAGCCCTTACCTATTCATGAGTGGAAATGGGAGCATGTTACTACAGATTTTTTTATAGGTTTACCAAAATCATAACGAGGGTTTGATTTTATTTGGGTTGTCATTGATAGGTTGACTAAGTCTGCACATTTACTTCATGTTAAAGCTACTTACTCCATAGATAGATATGTAAAAATATATGTGGATGAGATTATCAGACTGCATGGTGCACCTATTTTTATTATTTCTGATCGAGATCTTAAGTTGACTTCTCACTTTTGGACTAGTTTATATCAAGATTTGGGGACTAAATTGAAATTTAGTATAACTTTTAATCCTCGGACTGATGGGTAGTCAGAAAGAACGATCCAAACACTTGAAGACAAATTACGAATTTGTGTATTGGAGTTCAAGGGCAGTTGGGATGAAAACTTGCCACTAATAGAGTTTGATTATAATAATAGCTATCATTCGAGTATTGAGATGGCTCCTTATGAAGATTTGTGTGGGAGAAAATGCAGAACTCCAGTGTGTTAGACTGAAGTAGGAGAACGAAAACTACTTGGACCAGAAATTGTGCAGCAGACTACTGAAAAGATAAATCTTATTTATAATCACTTGAAAGTGGCGCAAAGAACACAGAAAAGTTATGCAGATAACCGAAGAAAAGAATTAAATTTTGAGGAAGGTGATTGAGTATTCCTACGTGTTTCTCCTTGGAAAGGGCTTACGAGATTTGGGAAGAAGGGAAAATTAAGTCCCAGGTACATTGAACCTTACGAGATAGTGAAACGGGTTGGAGCTGTAGCTTATAAGTTGGCATTACCACCAGAATTGTCTCGGATACATGATGTTTTTCATATATCCATGTTACGGAAGTATATGGACGATCCTTCACATGTTCTTATTTCATAACCGATAGAGATTCATGATGACTTGACCTACGTGGAGGAACCCATTGATATAGTATATCAAAAGGAGCAAGTGTTACGTAATAAAACCATTTCACTAGTTAAGGTGATGTGGAGAAGACAGGATGTGGACGATGCCACCTAGGAAGGAGAGAATAACATGAAGAAGCAATATCCTTATCTGTTTGGTAAGATTCTTATCCGTTAAATTTCGAGGACAAAAATTTTAAAAGAAGGGTAGAATTATAAGGCCCTAAAATATGATTATGAAGGTTAATTACATGATTAAGTATAAGTTATTAGTTATTAGTTATAAATTGGTTATGTGTGTTAAACATGCTAATTATCATGTTTAGGGGATGCATCCTCATGTGATATATATGTGGTTTATATTAGATGTTAATCGAGCTTATGATTGGGGATAACACGTTTAGAGCATATGACTAGTTATGTGGTTAAATGAATCATAAAAATGTTTCTAATGCACGATTATATTTACAAAAGTAAATTAGGGAGTTACTGTGAAATTGACAATATTTAGTCGCCAAATGTGAAAGTCTTGAGATTTTCGGTAAATTGTTAATTTCTTGTTCGAGCCCAAATTAGGCGTACTAATTTTATGATTTTGGAAAAACACAAAAGATGAAATTTGTAGATGTATAAGTTATCTACACGTATACACAAAGAGGAAGTAAATTGGGACCCATGATAGTGAGTTATGGTGATTTTACCAAGGTGGGACAAATGTGTCATTAATGGAATTGTCTAATTCGACCTTTCATCCAACCAATCACGTGTTATCACTACCCCTATTGCTATTAGACCACTTTAAAATGTATTTATGATTATAAATGAGAGGTATGTCTTCTTCCTCACAATAAATAACAAGTTTTACCTAAAGAGAGAGAAAGAGAAGAAAGTTAAGAAATAAATCTTTTGAAATTTTCTATAAATCGAGGAATCCTCAAAAGGTAATTAATTCTTTATTAAAGTTGGTCACGTGGATGAGTTCTATACTTGGCTTGCTTTTATTTTTTATTTTGATATATACTTTAATGATATCCACATTTCTAAATTGTGTTGGAACAAGGATGGTTTAAGAACATGTGTAAGAACGTGTATTAGGATTGTAAATGTTGACTTTAATGTCCCAGATTTAAATTCCCTCCTCATGATGCTTTTTAATTTAGGAAATTCAGGTTTTTGATGTTTATATATGTTTAAACATGTTTATTATATGTTTCCATGATTGATACCCAAGGGGGAGGTTATGTATGCAAAAAAAGGTTAAGTTATGCTTTAATGTTCGTTTTCGACCTAGTTGTTCTAAAAATGACATAAATTATGAAATAATTATTGGAATTGAGTGATTTAAGTTGGAGTGTAAAATATACTCATACATGTATAAAATATCCGAAAATTGTGTAAAAATACCAAGGAATGAACCGTTGGTGATAGTTTGAAGTTTTGGTTTAAAATCTGTCCTAAAGGAGCAAGAATGCATACCAGGTAGCAAAAGAGCCCTAAAAATTATGAAACATTAATTTTGTATTATTCAATGTGTTTACTGATATTGTGTGGAATATCATGCAAAGTTATGAGGTATAAAAATTATGAAAATTCTAGGGAGTTGAAGTTGTGTTGCGGTTTTTCTTGAGAAACGATTTGGAAAAGGTTGAAGTAAAGTGAGCATAACTTTGTCTAACGAATTCATAATTCAATTTCGTAAATTGTGTTAGAACCCTAATTAATATGGTGTTATACAAATATTAGGTATCATATTTAATTCCTCCCTAGTTATTTCTGATTGACCAAATGATGTGATGTATTACTGAGTTTGATGTTAATCGGTGTATTCAAATACTAATGACATTGACTTGTTAGGTGGGGAAGCAGCTAATACTACCATACCAAGGAAGTAGTTTGGTATTAATCTTAGCACCAAATCCAAGGTGAGTGAACTATCCTATGAAATGTAAATGCTTATATTTTCATATGGAATTGTGTAGTTAAATACATGTGTTAAACTGTTTATGGAGAAATGTGATATTTGTGAAACATATGCATATGCTTAACACTTTTAAGCAAAGTTATTTAATGTTATGGACTGTAGAGGGTCCTTTATATAATGTTAAGGACTTTGGTGGGTCCTATGGGATGTGGTGATCCCGTTAACCCAACTTAAAGGTTTGTTGTACTCGGGCCTAATTATGGGATGTGGTGTTCCCCATTAACTGTGGTGGGTTAATTGGACTGTGGCGGGTCCAGGCTTGTGAGAGTTACACAATTCCTATTGGGTTATAACATTAGAAAAAAATGGTTATTTAAATTGGTTATATGTTTGGTATATGGTCATTCACTAAGCTTGTGTTCCTTACACTCCTTAAATGTTATGTTTTGGTATGCCTATTATTTGGAGTTCACTTCCAAATTAGGGTCTTAAAACGAGGGAGTGATGAATGTCTAATATGGTTCGAATATCAAGAAGTTTTTTGTGTAAATGTTAAACAAATAAGGTTGTATATGTAAAGTTGTTTAATACTTGTTAGTTGTAAGTATGAGTAGTTATGTTTTATCGAAACATGCCTTTGAGAAAAAAAATCTTATGCTATTTTTCCTTATAGATTTAAATTAAAGCATTATTTAAGGCAATTTATCTCAAATAAAAAGGATGAGTTTAACTTAATTAAGTCGGGGCGCGACATGGATGAATTTTAAAAACCAGCCCTATTGTTACTTATCAAAAGGGGGCGGTAATTAAAAACCGTCTCATTTGGTATATCAAAAAGGATAAAATGACACGACCGTCCCAAATACTCCCTTCCCTAATACTCATATTTCTTGTAGTGTGGACATTGTTCTAAATAAGGGGAGTCATAAAATTATTTAACCTACTATTTACATCAAGATTTTCAAATTGTGTTCTAATTAATTTCTCGTGTTAGCTTCGTTTTTCCTCCACGATGGAGGGAGTGAATCATGTTATCAAAATATTTTAAAATCTTTAATCGGTAATTCTTTTCATTTAAGTCTTATGTATGTTAGGTCCCCCCCGAACGGGAAAGTTCTATACGTACATATTTTCTTTTAATGAATGGATCGAAGGGAATTTGTAAACAACGATGTTAGATAATGGTGCTAAAGTGAGAATCATGTTCATAATTTTTTTCCCATCATTTGGTGAAAAGGTATTCTTTAGACTAGAAAATAATATGGAAACCTGGATCTATTTCATAATCCTACAGTTAGCATTATCGCAAGTCAAGTAATGGTGTTAGTTGTTGAGAAGCACTCAACTTATTTCCCAAAATACAGCAATATCAATATGGATATGTATTAATTGCAATGTTATGGGGTTCATGAAGCTCATTATCCTCGAAAAAAATGAAAAACTTAAAATGTACGTTAGTTAGAGCATTGATAGACACGTGTTCAATTTTCCTAGCATTGTAAAGGAAAATGAGAATGTAATTATTTTTCTCTTTAAAAGTAAATGCATGATTTATGGTTCAATATATAGGAACCTGGTGTGGAGACTCGATAGCCACAAATTAGATTTACAATTCTTTGAAGAGTATCAAGGTAACCGAACATCTACTTAAAAGGGTTATATTCCTAATAATGGGCAATAAAAATAAGATAATATTTTGAGGACTATGGTATCTAATTTTGATTTTGGTTGAGATAAAAAGATAATATTGGAAAATTATTTTATATAGCTTGTTTTATAAGAAAAGTTTCTTTTTATTTCTAAATTGGTTTTAAAAAGACATTCAATGTATTTTTATAAAAACTGGGATATTTTTATGTTTTCTAGTACATTGGAAAGTACTTTATACATTGCAATGTGTTTCTCGCTAATGTTGCTAAACACTAAAATGAATCAAATTAATTAAAAATCATTAAAGAGAATGTTTCCTTCACAATTGAATCAATACTATTTTGTTTGGATATTTTATTCTTCAAAGAATTTAAATACTTCTATAAAATGGAAAATATTCGTTGGAAGTGGTAGCACTTCGAGAGTATGAATCTTGTTTATAAGGTAAAAGTACCAAGATACCCTTCATAAACAAAATCAATAGAACTAAATATGTGATAGAAATGGTTCATTTCGATTTATATAGTCCTACGACTATCTAGTCAAGAGTTGATTATAATTACTTAAATAATTTAATTAATGGTTACTCATAGTATGGATATGTGTACCTTATCCACCAAAAGATTGAAACCTTTCAATAACTCGAAGCATATAAGTCGAAGGTGGATCATAGGTTTGGGAAAACTAATCAAACCCCTACGATCTGATCGTAGAAGTGTGTACCTCTTGGGAGAGTTTATGGATTCTTTATTGGAGGTGGGATTTATATCTTAGTTGTCCACATCGCGCATTGCACCATAGAAAGGTGAATCTCAAGGAAAGGATACGACTTTTTTGGACATGATAAAATCCAAGAATAGTTATTTAAGATTGCAACATTCTTGTTACGATTTTTCATTAAGAGACGGGTATATAGATTATGAATTTATTTCCATCTAAATTGGTCTTTCTAACTCAAATGAAACCATGGAATGGGAATAAGATCATTCTAGGACATGTTCATATTTTGAGGTTCTTGACACTCATGCTCAGGAAAGAGCCTATGAAGTTAGAATCAATGACAAAAGTATGTATTTTTGTCAGTTTCCCTAAAGGTTCTAAAAGTGATTGATCTCATAATGCTAACCACAATCTAGTTATTAAAATATAATTATGTAATAATCCACATGCCTAACAATAAGCTGGACTTACAAGACATTATAAAGGAACATAAGATTAACAGTGTTGCTAGAAAACCCATAAATGAACAAAATACAACTTGATTTTGATAATACATTAAAAGATGATGGTAGTATTACCGATGATCGAATAAAACATGTCACCTATATTAGATCACAAGTGTATTCATGTCATTGTGGGAGGGTCAGGATACAACCTCATATTTTAGTGTATTCTGGTAATCACTTCGGTGACATCCTAGGGGTCATGAAATGGAACCGAGTAACAACAACAAGTCATTATAATACAAGAATCTTAAGTTTGACTTAAGACTATGAACACCAAGATGGATTCAAATTATATTTTAGGAGTTTATAGACTTGTTGATTGAAAAACAAGCTGATGAAAGTGAATCTACAAGAAGTTAAAAGATATATAGATGGGAAGATGCAAAACTTCAAGGCAAGGCTTGTTACGAGATGGCTTACTAAAAAAGTAAAGGGATTGACAGTGAGCAAATCTTCTCATCGGTAGCCATGCTAAAGTTTATTGAAATTCTTTAAACATCAAGACTATAATTTTGAAAGTGGTCTTAACAAGTTCGTCTATATTATGCAACCCAAGGTATTCATAGTAAATAGTTAAGAAAGAAGAGTGTGTTAGCTAAAGAGTTCCGTTTATGGACTTAAGCTAACATCAAGATCTTGGAACATTCGGTTTGATCGGGAAATCCAATTTTTTTGTTTTGATTAAAGTCTAAAATTAATTTTTCTATGAGAAGCGTGATGGAAACATGGTGATATTTCTTGTACATATTGTGGATAATGTTCTCCTAATTGGGAACGAGGTTGCATGTTGTCTTACATAAGAGGTTGGTTGTATGTGTAACTCGATATAACAAACTTAGTATAATCTAGTCACATCCCCAGAACTAAGTTATCTCTAGATTGGTAAAAAATGTTAGGCATATACTAAGAAACTTATATCGACAGTGTTCTCACAAAGTTAAACATACAGGGTGACATGAAATGATTTATTCATTTTAGGTATGGAATCAATCTATCTAAAGACCAGTGTCCTAAGACACCCGATTAGATGACGAGGATAATGAATATATTCAGGTGGGTTGGTGGAGAAGGAAGTGGGGTAGATCATGGGTTGGTGGTTTTTTTGTTTCGTTTCGGTAGTTTTTTTTTACGATTTTTTTTTGGGGATTTTTGGGTTTGTTTTTAGGGATTTGTTTTGGGTTTATTCAAGTGGGTTTTATCCTGGTGGGTTTTCTGTCAATGGTAGTTTTAATGGTGTTAATGCTTTTTATGGTGGTTTCAATAGTGTATGTGGATAGAAAAGAGTGACAAAGTTGTTTGTATATGAGTATATATATATAAGGGATGGGGGTGGGGTCGGAGGGGAGGGGTGGTAGGGTTCGTAAAAGGTGTCGATGGCGTTGAGTGGAGGGTGGTGGGGAGTGGGGCAGCGGGTGGTGGTACCGGGAGGGGGGGAGGGATGGTAATAGATTTGTATATGGTGATAGATACGTATATGGGTATAGATTTGTATATGGGTATAAATTTGTTTTGTTTAGTGTTTTTTTTCAGTTTAGCGTTTTTTAAATTTGGTCAGGGATATTTTAGACCATTTACACATAAAAATGGAGGAAACTCGACTTTTGGGTTTAATTTCAATGAATTTGTAGGTGGGGGTGAGTTTGTCGAGTATTTTTTTTGGAGGATGACTCACAAATTGGTGTTAATACTGTTGAAGATAAAGTGACATGTTTATACATAAGTTTTATGCTTGCTCTAACTTTATTTATACAACATGATAATATGAAATGACGTTACATAAAATTGGTTGCAAATTAACACCATATGTTACGTTTGTGTCATTTTCTTTGCACAAAGTTATGTCGTTTTGGTAGTATTATTATGTTGTGCCTTGTTTTATATATTATCGTGTTTAATCAAGTATAAAAGTTAACAATCGAATTAGTAATATCGTGTCGTGTTATAAATGAGGTGTGTTCGTATTATGTAAAAAATACACAATTTATGTTGTATAGTGTTCAAGAATCTTACTCTAGCATATAATCCGCGCATCGCGGTGATTTCCAACTTGTTTTATATATTTTGAGGATTGCATGGATGTAGTATACTCTATTCTTATCTTTGTTTGGGTTACGTAAAAGATTTCTTACAATGAGCTTGACCCGCATTTCATTAGCAAACATTTTCAGATTTAGTTGCTGGGACTAGATGATTCACATATAAATAGTGTTTCATTAGCATGGATTGCGGTTGAGGATTCATGTAGAGGATTCATGTAGTGAATTCTGTTTTTTCATTCCTCTCTGTTGAACACAATTTCTTCTGTTAAAATATCTGTTATACAATAATAATATATATTACCATAGACATAATTATCCTTGTCATAGACCAAAAGCTGCATTTCAGATTTTAAAACATTTAAACAAAGCGCAAAATACAAATATAACTCTTGACAATCGGAATCACAATCAGTTACTAAATGTAATACCTTCTCAAAATCACATTTCAAATAGGACAACAAACCTATTATATAGGCATGCAACGTATATAAGAAAAGTAACTGTGAGCTCACTTTACACTAGTTTGTCAAGCTTCCGAATTTTTCATCACGATTGCCTTCTGCATGAAACGGCTGTTAAAAGTACTTGATTGATATTGATAGTCACACCCAGTGGTGCAAGCAAGGGTAATATTATTAAGTACTTTTATTACTTAAGGCGGTAATCTATGTGCACAGGTCTTTTACAATAAAGAAGTGTGTCGAGGGTCCACATCTGCCACCACAAATATTTGATAAATGCAACAAGGAATACAATAGTATTCTCTTGTGTGTTAATGTGTATAAACATGAATCACATATAGTGAAATCTTGGTGCCATTCCCGATAACTCGTCCCTACCCAGTTTAGCAAATATTTTTTTATTCGTCTGCTTTAATCCTCCGATTGAATTCATCGTGTCAAAATAATATTTTCACTTGAACAATCTTGGAGTGAATTCGATTTGATCTCTAGTTCGATTTTTTGCATTGTCAAAATAACATTTGATCAACGAAAATCATGAATCACAACTAAAAATTAGTTGAGGTGTGCGTAAACTGTCCGGACACCTCATGGTATGTTAGATAAATTTTAATATAATATAATATTTTTATTATATTAATTGATGTTTTATTTTAAAGTTTAGTTGTTAATATTTTATTATATTATTTGGTGTTTTATTTTAAACATAGTTTGAGTTTTATTTTTAGAAGGAAGAAACATGAGCAAATGGATGTGAAATATATGGGAGTATTCAAAATCCCTTATTGTCCCACATTGGAAGAGTAACCCAAAAAGTAGTGGTATATCAATTAAATGACAACTAAGATTCTTAGTTGACAAGTCAAACAAGACGCTATGATCGTACGCATTGCGGTGGTGCTTCGTAACACGCGGCGCGCAGAAGGGCGATTGGGCGACTTAGGGCTCACATGCGCATCGTCGTTTGGAGCGTGGGAGCTTAAAGTTTTGACGAGGTAAAACAGATCAACGGTTAGATGAACTCGTAGCGTTTCGTGTAGGGGATGTCCATTCGTTTACGATGGGGCGCCTAATCTGAACCGTTAGATCGAAGTTGTTCCAAACAGTCACTATTCAACGGTTGCTGAGTCGCTTTATGAAGAGATGTGACTGTTAAAGAACGGTCACGGAAATAGCTATAAAAAGAGTTCCTATCCTCCGTTTTGGACACCGAAAATTGCTAATTTCTCCTCTCTTCGTCCTCTACCTTTTGGCATTATCATATTACAAATTCAGAGTGTTTTCGATTTGATCGAACAGTACATAGTTTGAACAAACAAACTCTTCATACACTGCATTGTATCCTGAAGGCAGATTTTATAAAACCCATTATGTACTCGCGATTCTGTCTCAACCGGATTGGAAGAAATTTTGTCTAAAAGACAGAGTTCTTAGAACGTGCCTTGTAGAAATTAATTTATTATTTGATTCTTTTCATTTCAAAATTCCAACATGATATGCTACTCCAAAAAAAATTCATGATGTCACAGGGTATATGAAGTTAGGATACATGGAGAGTATCCAAGAAATTGTCCCAAGTACTTAAAATAGCCACAGGCACAAGAGGCCAGAAAATAGTTTGGCAATTATCTTACCAGTTTATATATCTATTGATTGAGCTTCTGACTTGGCTTTGTTTTTTTACGATATGGGGAACATATTTAAAATGGTAATTGATCGTCATCCATTATCCATATAGCTTTATGTTTGACAACAAACATAAATTTCAATTCGTTAATATTTGGAAACAAAAAATCCGGCAAGCCCCAATATCACAGATTTAAGTGTTTTTCTGGGATTTGATATTTGGATTGAGTTTGCACAAAACTCGAAGAAGACTAATTTTGACTTTTACCATTTTAATTGCATTTTCTTAGAGCGTATTCAATGGTGGACACGAAAGAAAGCTATAATTAAAAATTTAAAGGTGAATTTTGCTTTCATTGCATACGGTGGTGGATGAAGAGCAATTTGCTTTCTAGGTTCCTACGAACTTATATTGTTCGTAGGAAATGAAAAAAAATTCTTACGAACAATATAAGTTCGTAGAAATATATAAATACTCAGATACCTAATAAAAAACGTTTTCTACGAACTTCATTTGTTCGTAGGAGTTCCTACGAACTTCAGAAATTCGTAAAAAATTTCTACGAACAAATGAAATTCGTAGGAAGAAGTTACAAATTCAGTAGGCAAATGATAACTTTGCAAAACCTCTACCATTTCCGCTGCTGAATTTGTTAATTTGGATACACCATTACAGGCCTATCAATTTACAAAATTATCTTTTACTTCGTTTTTTAACATCACCACTACGAAACAGGACTAATAGATTGAGTGAAACTTCAATTTATTTAAAAACAATGTATTTGATAATGGCTGTATGAAGTATATATGCATTAATTGCATGGGATGGGACTTTGGAGAAACATGTTTTGAGAATGCTTTTAATAGTTGTCAAATGTATCTTTCGAAATAGAGAATCATGAGTTGCCTTATTCTACAATGGGGATGTATCTACTGTATGAAAAAATAGTGGGATCCACCAATCTTTATGGTGATGATGGGGGAGTTGTTGGTACATAGTGTTGTGGTTTTATAATGGCAAAAGACAAGCAAACTCTCACTGCTGCACATGACTTTATTAGTTGTATGCTAAATAGTAACACTTGCACCATTGGAATGGGGTGGAGCCATGTTGCTAGCTTATGTGGTGGTGCTCGTATTAATATGATGTGAAAAGATACCTTTTATATTGTTGTTATATACATATACGTACTTATGTCAGAAAGAAATAATTAGAAATGAGATGAATCTTCTCCTCCACATGCCCTCCTGCTTCTGCTGCGTTCAGCTTCAAACAGATCCCATGTGCCTTCTTTTCTTGACGTCACTCCCCCTCTCTCTCTATTACGAACCACTTGTTCTGCCAGGTTATTATCTATATATAGTTTCCTGCAGGTAATATTTATTTTCTATTTTAGGTGGGCCATTGTTCAGCACTGTCCATTTGGAAGGATACGCAATCTCAGGGTTATACTTTTAACATTTTCCCCAATAATTATTTTGCATAGTTCCGCAAACTGAAAATTCACAACTATTTTTTATGTTTATTTTGGATTTTCAGACCACTACACTGTACTTTTTTACTTGAGAAATCGCTCTCTCATAATTTTAACATGTTTAAATATAGTCCGAATTTGTTGACAGCGCTATCCAAGCTAATGAAAAGACAGAAATACCCTTTAAAATATTATAAACGGAGTCAATATAAACTTATTATTTAATTATTTGTAACATATCTTTTATCTTTTTATCTATTATAAAATATTGTACATGTAAATAACCTCTTCATTTAGAGGATTCACGTGTTATATTAACAAAATTTTCACTTTCTCTCACCGTCTTATACGTTGATAATATCAAATCCATTTCACTGTTTTGAGTATTCGGGTCCACTTCCCATTATTTTGTCATATTTCCAAAAAGATTACAAGAGTTAAACCCATATAAAAATGAGTAATGATATACTACCCGGGTGTTAACCCCGGGTTAGTACATGAAGATAATTTTTTTTTTTGGTTTTTTATGTGATTCATTAGCATTATTTGACTTTTTTTTTATTTAAAAAAAACGGTTTTATTAAAAAATAATATTTTTTATAAACAAAAAAAAAATGTATTGTTTAAAAACACTATTTTAATATAAAAAGATTTTTTTTTTCTGAAAAAAACTGTTTCCAAAAAGAAAAGTTGTTTAATATAAATATATTTTTTTTACATTTTGAAACAGTTTTAAGAAATACAAAAATTATTTTAAATGTTGTAAAATTAAAAAAAGAGTTCAAAAATAACGAGTGTCGCTGGCGCGGACCTTTAAAAAATAAGAGAATATTGGGTAAATGGGTGTTTGAGGGACTAATTAAGTTGAAAATAATTAAAAACATAAATTTTTATTAGATTAGTTTTTTAATGCAAAAATACAAAAAATATTTTAAATGTTGTAAAATTAAAAAAAAAAGGTTAAAAATAACGAGTGCCGCTGGCGCGGACCTTTAAAAATAAGAGAATATTTGGTAAATGGGTGTTTGAGGGACTAAATAGGTTGAAAATAATTAAAAACATAATTTTTTATTAGATTAGTTTTTTAATGCAAAAATACAACAATTATTTTAAATGTTGTAAAATTAAAAAAAAAAGGTTAAAAATAACGAGTGCAGTTGGCGCGGATCTTTAAAAATAAGAGAAAATTGGGTAAATGGGTGTTTGAGGGACTAAATAGGTTGTAAATAATTAAAAACATAATTTTTTATTAGATTAGTTTTTTAATGCAAAAATACAACAATTATTTTAAATGTTGTAAAATTAAAAAAAAAAGGTTAAAAATAACGAGTGCCGTTGACGAGGGCCTTTAAAAATAAGAGAATATTGGGTAAATGGGTGTTTGAGGGACTAAATAGGTTGTAAATAATTAAAAACATAATTTTTTATTAGATTAGATTTTTAATGCAAAAATACAATAATTATTTTAAATGTTGTAAAATTAAAAAAAAAAAAATTAAAAATAACGAGTGCCGCTGGCGCGGACCTTTAAAAATAAGAGAATATTGGGTAAATGGGTGTTTGAGGGACTAAATGAGTTAAAAAAAAATTTATATTAGTTTTTTAATGCAGAAATACAAAAATTATTTCATATGTTGTAAAATAATAAAAAAAAAAGTTAAAAAATAACGGGTGCCGCTAGCGCAGACCTTTAAAAATAAAAGAATATTGAGTAAATGGGTGTCTGAGGGAAAAAATGAGTTTTAAAAAAAATAATTGAAAAAAACAAATAAACTATTCTAATAAAAAATTATTTTTTATAATTCTTTTTAACTCATTTTATATGAAAAGTCAAAAAAAAAAAAAAAAAAGAGAAGAAAATGGCATCCCTGTGCTAGCCCGGGTTTAACACCCGGGTAGCCAAACATTATTCTATAAAAATAGAATGCCTCTCCCTCTCTTCAAGACCCACATCTAATTCCTCTCACACATCCTTTCATTTATTTATTTGTCCTTTCATATCTTTTATCTTACAGAAGCACCTTCCGGTTTAGTCTCATGTCCACTTATTTCTCTATCCATAGCTCGGAAAAATATTACTTATTATCACCTTTAGCCCCTTCAAATTTTTATAAAATTTATAATAGTCTCTGTCCCTATATTTTTCTTCTCATTATCTCCCCGTCAAAGTTTTCCCTTCTCATGGACGAAAATTAAACGATTTGGTTTATTTTTTTCTAAATATGGGAGTAAATTAAAATGCTGGGTTCTCTTTCATAAATGATTTGGGTTTTCCTTGTTTGGTTTGGACACTCTTAATTATAACCCTCTCGCTTCACCATATCTTTCCACTTTGAGCTGGTATCCATAATAGGTAGCTTTCAAAGTTTCTTTATGAAGTTTTTGTATACTCAACCTTCCACTATTGTCCACAACAGAATAGTAGTTCTTACACTTTTATTTTAGTGGGATATATTTTGTGTTGCCATTTATTATAATTTGACATATGTTTTTTCAATTTTCAGGTATACTCCATTTTGATTTTTTTTAATGTTTGAAAGGATGATATCATGAATGTTTTTTAAGACTCAATAGTCGAATTCCTTATTTTCTTATTTTTCATGCACAAATAGAAAATTTCATGTTTGCTTCATGTTTTACTAGGGATGGATTTCGATCGATTTGATCAGTAAATGGGGTATACAAATATCAAACCAACTTCGAAAGCATCAAATAAAAATCAACAGTCTGCTAGTGCATTAATCCATAAATCAAAATCAAACCGTGCAGTACACCAGTAAAATCAATTTATTACGATAAAATCGATTTTTCAGAAAATACAGTAAATTTCGATAACTCTCTTTAGGATAGTCTTTGTAGTACTCGGTAAATAATATACCACTCACATAAACAAGCTTATATGCGTATTTTAAAAAAATAATAAGAAAGCTAAAGGCTAAATCATGACTGTTTATATCGATTTTAAAGGCTAAATCATATCCGTCTACATCTTTTGCAATAGTCACCACTCAATAAGTCATAACAGTTTATATCTATTTTAATGTGTAATTTAATAATCCGAAAACCAACACGTTTGGGAGGATATGATGTGATTTGTTTACTTATTTTAAAAGCAGTGAACAGGTGAATGGAACATCGACTCTAAATTGGCTTACTTGAGGATGAAAATTTGGGCGTATAGTTTAGACTCTAGGCAATCGTGTAGAATCCCTGTGTTTTTATTGGGTACATCTCAGTTCATAAAGGATTCAAGTCAATTTCATATAGAATCCCTGAACAAATCAATCAGTATAAGAAAATAAATAAAATGCAATTGTTTTTCTTTCTCTAAATAATAAGAAACTCATATTGTTCCTAAATAATAAGATTTATACCATATATATACCATAAATAATCCAAACACGATAAAGATTTGAAGCATTACCTAAAAAGTGAGCTGAGGTGAAGATGAATTGACATGACGGTGGGTTGACCGAGAGCATGAGTGAGGGATTATGTGAGGGAGGAGAGATCGAATGGTATTGTTTTGTAAGATGAGAGATAGTTGTAATTTATGATGTTATGTGTGAATCATTAATCATAATGTTGTTATAAGTTGTATTGTGAATTATCCAAGGGTTGTAAAATCCTGTACTAATCCAAGGTTTACGAAAGGGTTTGGCCACTTAAAAGAAAAATAAATAACATATAAAATATTTAAGAATGCGGTTGTGTTTGGCTTTAGTAATTGGACATTCTTATTTTATTTAACTTGGTAAGTTTAGTAATTTCATTTTGGTATTTTAGTTTTGTATGGTACAATCGATAAATCAATTTTTAAAATATTAAAACTAAAACCAACCACAAAAAAATGGTAATTTCGATTTTGGTAGTTACGGTTTCTGTAAGTAAGAAATGCAAACCATTACTAATAATTTTCGGCACAAAATAGTACAGTGCGAGTTTTTACCGTACCGCGAACAACCCTATATTTTACTTTATTCTAATATTATCATCTGAAAAAAAGTTTTTACGATTTGTATTGTTATCTTTTACACAAAAATAAAGTTTTGTACAGTTGTTTTTTTACAGTTTGTATTTTTTAAAAGTTATTTGTAATGTTCTTTTTAAAAAAACTTTACACTTTTCTAACTTTTTTAACTGTTATTTTATTATTCTTTTAATATTTTAATGCCTCAAATAATTTTATTATATTTATTAATAATATAATTCTTTTAGGAAAACATTGTATTCAAATAATTTTTTATATTGTACAATTTTCATCTTCCAAATATTATTGTTTTTAAAAATTGTATATTTTTAAGTTTTTGGGAAAATTTTGTCCATGTATTTTTTTATTAATAATGAAATTGTTTTTTTATAACTTTTTTACAAAAAAAAAAAAATTGTGACTCTTTATAAAATATTATGATATAATTTATTTCACAATTTCTTTTATAACATTAAAAAGAAAATCTGAATAATCAAAATATTACCATTTTCCATTTCATGAAAACTGTTTAGTTTAAAAAAAATAGTTGGATGTTCATAAAAAATGGATGCAATTTTTTTAAATAATGGGAGAAATTTTCTGAGAGTAGCTGGGAAGATAATAACTTTTTAAAAAATAGGTGGACACTTAATATTCATCGAAATTTAAGAACACAAATTTTTTTTTAAAATGGATGTTATATTTCTTTTATTAAAATAGTTGGACATAATTTTTTTTTTTTAATTTTGTTAAATAATTTTTATTTTATATTTTTTTTTCAAACTTAATATTTTAAAAATAAATGTAATTGGTAGATGTAAGAATTTTTTTTTATAATATTTTCTTAAACATAATACTTTTGTAATAAATGTTATTTACAACACTTTTAAAAAACAATTTTTTAAAAATAATAATAAAACGGTTTTGTTATTCTAATTATTACTTTTTTATGCATGCCAAACATTACGTTTTTTTATTTTAAAAAATATTATGTTTTTTAGTTCCGGGAATTTTATGATTATATATATATATATATATATATATTACGCTTGATACAAACGTCTTTCTAACTTTGGTAAGCATGATTGGTATCACCGAGCACAATTTAAACAGATTAATTTATGATGCCTTTAGATATTATAAAAGTTATGATTTGTTTATGAGTCACACAACCATGCGATTAGTTTACAAAATAAATTTATTATGTTTGTACGGTTTAATTATCTTCTATTTTAATTTAAAGTGAAATTCAAACTCAAATATAAGTTATTATTTTTATTTTGCATTCATGGGTGACATCAGTATGGAATCATATGGGGTGATCTAAGCATGGCTGCAACCACGGAACACACACACACACACACACACACATGTGTGTGTGTGTGCGTGCTTATTTCTAACTGTATATTAAAGACTATCTTGGTAGTTGAATTTTATCTTTAAGATTTCAATCATTAGTATATGTACGTTAAAAAAATGCATACCTGTAAGTATTAGCGATTTCTATATAAAGTATAAAAAAATGAATGCGTGTAAGTATTAGCGATTTCTATATAAAGTATAGGTATGATTTCTGTAAAACGACTATGAGAATAGTATGGCCTGTGCATCGCGCGGGTTTATACCTCGTCCTAAATAAAAACACTTACCCTTGTGTAGAAACAAAATTAAATTACCCCAAAATTATAAACCTAAATTAATTACCTCGCATGCCTCTCTTCATGTTCTACTTAGGCAAAACACCAATATCATCATTAAGGCCAACACACACTAGCTGCTTCTCTCTTTTCAAAATTAAAATCTAGTTTGGATTTGATTTCAAAGTCAAAATCGAAATCCCAACCAATGGTCTAGTTTATATTTTACGTTGGATTTGATGTTATTTTTGCCCAAAATCTAACATGCAATCTAGTCTTCCCATTTTTCAATGTTGCTTTCATTTTTCAATGGGTTTGAATTGATTTTGAATGAAATTGGGTTTGAATCCATTTTGAAGGATGATGAACTAAAAATCATTTCTTGATTTATAATGATATGGAGAGACTCGGACTAATAGTTGAATTTTCATTTCTATTTTATTTGATTTGGGGTTTTCAATTTATTTTGCTCTTTACATATTTATAGGATTACTTTGTCTTTGATTCAATTTCAATTTTTGATTCAGTTAGGGTGGCGGTGTCCAAGAACATTGTTTACACCACCTAAGGTTTATTTGTGTTGCTTAATTTCGAAAATCGCCAAGTGTCTCTCCTGTGACACAAACTGTCCAACCACGAAGCTTATTAAAGGAATGTTTTTTATCTACATTCACGCCTTTTTGAAAGGGATGCGAAATCAAACATATGTGTCGTAGTATCATTGTATCGAGTCAATTGTGTTGCAATGTTACGTAAAGTTAAGACACAAAGACAAAGAACTATTACAAAGATTGTTGAACCAGACTCGACACATTCAAATATTTCGTATTAGAGATTTGTTAACGTTTTCAATGTTTTTATTTTTTGCAGCTTACTTTATGGGTAGGAAGTGATATAGCATGAATTTATTTAAAATTAATTGAGGAATATATATATATATATATATATATATATATATATATATATATATATATATATATATATATATTAATTTAACAAAGGTCTGAAAATCCGTGAGCTCGTTCGAACGAGGTCACCCTTGGCCTAAGTTTCTTTTGAATGAGGGATTTACTTTCAAGACAGTTGACCCCGATCAAAAATAATTTCAAACGAAGTCACCCTCGTTCAAAGTTGATTCCATATGAGGGTCAATTTACAAAAGAATACTCTCATTAGATAAAAATCCAAATGAGGAACTCTTGTTTAAGAACTTTCATTTGAACGAGCGCCTCTTGGTTCGAACGAGGTCTTCAAACATGGAAAACATGTTTTTATACTATTTGAACTCATTTAAACTAATCTTTTAAACAATGAAGTTAAGTTTTTACAAAACCTAAACTAGTTATGATAGAGTACCCTGAGTTTGTGAGATACTCTCAACTCCATGCAATAAGAGTAGACCCTAGGTCTATAAATCCCCATAAATCTTATACTTTTAAGAATATTGAATAGGTGGGTTTGTATGGATCAAGATAGGATGTTGGATTACGTATAGGTTGATCGTGTACAACTAATATTGATAGATACCAAGGCCTTGAAGGATTGGAAGTTGATTCCTTCTCTGAAACGACACTCGTTAGTATGGACAAAAGTAGAGGGGAAAAAATAAAGTGGGAGTAGCCATGTGAGAGTAGACATCATACTATGTAAGATGTATTTATGTTCTTGTTAAATCATGTAAACTTCATATTATTACCAGTGGACTTGATTATGGGTTGGGACAATAATGTTTTTTTTCCGCGGAGGTATCCCTTATAGATTCTTGTGTGCTACTTGTTATTGCTTTTATTTCGATCTTCGTTAATAATTTGTTGTTAAAGTAGATTTTCTAGAAGCCCCTCTCACATTCCACATTATGAAGTTTATCATTGAGACTCAAGGAAGTTGAGTCACTGTTACCCTTAAGAGATGGTTGTAACACACCATATTTTCGAGGATATAGAATTTAAATAATTTGGTAATAGAATATTTAATTAATTGGGAGAACTTAATTAATTTGGTGATATGGAGAAATTATTTAATTTGAAGAATTTATATTAATTTGGTGATTTAAGATTTATTTAATTTGGGTTATTTTTAGAAATTCACATGTGTCGTAATTTGGGATCGAAATTTGAGAATGTTATAAAGTAATTCGGATGGTAATTCTGAGTGCACGATTGATTCCGGAGTACTCCGGGGTAGTAATCGGGTATTGGGGCAATTTTAGGCATAATCGAGCCCACAGAGGAGTGTTTTGGCCATTTTAATTTGGCCCATAAGCTTAAAAATGGGATTAATTAAATAAAACTTAATTGAGGGAATTGGGGCAGTTATAACTCAAGGAGAGAAACCCTAGAGCTGCAGAGGAAAACAATGGATGAAATTGGGGAACCTTTGGGAGCCATACTAAAGGAAGAGGAGTGTGTTCTTAGTCAAACATTCGTCTATAACAAAAGAAATCTGACCCCACAAAATTAACAGGCATGTAGTTAAACTTTCTTTCATTTAAATTGTCGTCTTGTGATTCATATCTTGGTGGGTGTAAATCATATTCATTTTGGGATGAGTGATTATAGCAAAATTAGTTTTTAGAGGGTATCATATGTTAAATCTGGGTTTTAGGGATTTAAGCATTAAGGGTGAAATTGATGTTTAATTGATGTGAGAAAAATATCATATGAGGCTATAATATGATTTAGAATTGAAAACCTGTAGAAATTATTGTTGAATTCAGACTATTGAATCGAATTGAGAATTTTGATTTAAGGGATATTGAAAAAAACCCAATTTACGAACCCTAGAATTTTAATGAAAATAACTGAGGATTAATACCATATATTAGTGTTTGAACATGTTTATGGATGAAATAAATATGAGAGATAAATTAATCGAGTTCTGGATTGAAGTTGGAAAGCTTCGGAGTTCAAAAATGGTGGGAAAAAAAATAATTGGGGAAGAGGACTCATATCTAGTCGATCGATCAATCGACCCAATTCGTCGATATATTGACTCCTTCAGTTATTGTAAAATATAATATTGTAAATCTTTTCATCACGGTCACGTGGGAGCCAACCTCGTATTTTCTGATTTTTTTTGGATTTGATATGATTTTTCTACGATAGGGTACGTGAGATCGACATCTTTAGGAAGAAATAAATTTGGATTATTTGGAGATGTCCGTAGATGAGTGAATGACTTTGGAAAATATTAAGGAACATTATTTTATCCTTAGATTAGATAGGGATGAATCCAGGGTATGGATTTAGGAGTATTTATAATGAACGACACTCGATAATATATGTCGAAAATATACGAACGTATTCGAATGAGAATTTTGGATGATTTTAGCATACGGGCTGGTATCTTAAGGTGTAAGTTAATTGATAGAAATTAAATGGAACCTAATACTTAGAGTCTTATGGGATGAGTATTAAGGACTATTAAATTCAATAAGCGTGTCAAACTTATTAACCGAATTTGGTGAAATAAATTGTAAAAGGTTAAAATACGCACAGTAAAGGGAGTCCTGGCATTTTGGTTGAGTGACACCACTTGGATAAAATTAATTGAGGTGATAGTAATTAAATTTAGGGCCGGGGTTTTGACTCTGATATTTCTCAGGCTAGTGCTACGGGAGTTAGCCACAAATTAACCGGTTTAATTTATTATAGAGATATATAAGAAATTATCGAATAGTGAATTTAACGAGAGGTGTTAACCTTAATAGTGGATTTTTGTGTAACAAATTCTTGAGGGTGAAGATACAAACCATATGAGTGAGTCGGAGTATTATAGTTGGGTGACACTACTTTAATAAATTAATTACTGTGAAATTGATTATATTAATTGGTGTAATTTGAAATGTAACGGATTCGGGGGATGATCGAACCTATGACTTAGATCAGTAGGATATGAGTGAATTACCTACTCAAATATTTTAGAGGATAATTGGCACATTTAGAGTAGTGAGGGGTACTTGGGAATATACGATAAGAAGTGTAATGGGAATTAATAATACGTTGGATATTCGGGAGATATATATGCTATGCATGGAATATATGATATAGGTTGTGTGTATGCCTATACTGATTTGATTTATTATGTGTATGACTTACCTACCATACTTGCTATCACGGGAGGTTGATTTTCAAAAAGGACCATCTTATCTTTGTGTACCTTCGGGGGAATTTAGATTGGTACCTTAAGGACATATGATTGTGAATGACTTATTTGTGAGTTGATAAGTCAGCTGACCATGGGGAGCGTTGGTATATGCGTGACCCATGGGTATGTGAACTATGTTCGCCTCCAATATGTGTGATTTTTATTGATATGGTTCCAAAGTGATTTGGAATCCGTAGTCCTTTATACAGTGCGTGATGTACCGGGACTTGATAGCAGAGTATGCATGCACCGTAGGTCCCAGCCTAGGGGTGTTGTATTGTATATATATAATTAGTGTGGTAAATATATGTACTTGTGATTTATTCTACTACGTGTGTTTGGTAGATGATGAACCAGGACATCATAACATAATATACTCGCACCGCAACTCAGCTTAGGGATGCAGTGTTAGTATATATATAACAAAGTGATATATGTATACGTGTGATTTTATTCTACTGTGTGGGTTTAGTACAAGAGAAAGATAGTGACATTAAAAATAACTATATTATAGGGAGAAATAAACATATAGTGAGAAATTTATAATGGGATAAAAGACATAGAAATTCGGTAACATATTGTATGGGTAATACGGGTGGGTACAATGAGTTGGTATGTAGAAGGAGACTTGTTATGTCTAGTTAAGTGGGGTAGCTTAACTAGGAAAGGTAGAAGGCAAGCGTTAAGTGTGCACATTAGATGAGGGGTGAGCTATGCCTCAAGAGAGTGCGACACTAGCTTAAAATGAAAAGTGTGCATGCATATATAATTATTGCAATTTAACTGCTTGCTAAATATTTTCAAAGTGTTTTACTTGGGCTCTGACCCGTGTCAAAATCTTTTTCAAAATATTTTAGGTGTCCAGCCACAAAGATGCCCAGTTTGAGGATTCTATTCAAGGATGCATATCTGCAGCTCATGTGGAAGTTCTAGGACTTTGCTATAGACGTTTCTCTAATTTAGTCCTAGTCTAGGAACTTTTCAGTACTCATTTGGGCATGTCTCCCTCAGATTTTTTATTTAGTTTACTTATCGGACTTTGTGTATCCATGTTATTGTTTTAGGTACTGTTGTATTTTACTATTGAACTGTTAGTTGATTCGGTTATCTGTATTTATGTTATTCATCTGTGTGGGATTCAGTTATTAGTTGTGTTGATGGTTTTATTATTATTTATTTTCCTCCTGATGTTAATTAATGAAAGATAAAATTTGGCATCAGTCTAATTAAATTACTAGGTGGTTAGTAACTTTAAAAAATTTCGACAATGATGCTAAGAATGAGCAATATGAGACCAACGTTTTATTTTGATCATGGGCTGGCCATCTAGTATTTTAGTAGGTGGGGTGTCACAATGATCTTGTGATTCTTCTAAATAATAGATCTTGCCTTCTACCTTCCTTTTACTTCTTAGCGTTCTCATCTGCTATCACCATCTTCAATCTATTTGTCTTATTCTTCAATATGCTTTGCCTAATTTTGTTTTCAATTCTTCTAGCAGAAAATTTGAGTTCTTCAATTAATGAAGTGCAATAGTCTTCATCTTCATTAGCATCAGTTAAATACAATGACTTACATGCTAAGTTTTTATTGAATTATGGGATATCAGTTCCTCTAGGATACAAAGCTTGATTCTCAATGAATTTAACTTCTTCATGTTCTAAGTCTTAGATATGAACCTTGTCTATATGGTGTAACAACCATCGCTTTTGGGAGCCCATTTTACAATTATTTACTATGTTGAGTAGTTGCATATATAAAATGATTCATGTGGGTAAGTATTAATTTGATTAAATAAGTTAATATTTACTAATAAGTTACATGATACCATGTGTGTAAGTAGTTGTTACCATGTGGTGTTTTATTTTTTCATGAAAAATTAATATGGCAATTTGAATTAAAAAGGAACCGAAACTTAATATGGCTTATAAGATCTCCAAATGATAATTTGGAGGGTGTAGTTAGCTCCGGGAGGTGTGAGACAGTCAAAATGTGTGCCATATTGTATTTTGGGATTTTGGACACTTTTGACTGGTTTTGGCATATTGCGTATTAGAATTAACTATTGCGGTATTATTACTTAAAGGTTGGAGAATTTTAATCTTAAGCCGCGTTTTAGTCTTTCCCCAAGTCTTTCATTTCCTCTTATTTGCCCTAAGTGCTCTAGCCCTAAAGTGAGAGAGAGTGAGAGTGGAAGATTGGAGAAAAAAAAAGAGTGATCTTGAAGATTTGTGGTTTGATCTTGCTTTCTTCTTCAACCAAGCCTGATATTGAAGCCCCAAGGCAAGTTTTCTACTTGATATTATATAGTTTAAGATGAATAATTAGTATGGGTAGATATGTATAGTTTTTATGTAGTATAATTGTGGTTTTTGGTTGGATTTATGGGTATCAACATCTTTGGTAGAGATAGATTGTTGATTGAGGTAGAAAAATGTTGTTGGGAGCATTTATGATATTTTGGTATCAATTAAATGTAGTTGGATGATTTTGGGTTGGTTATTGATTTTGGGTTTAGAAGGTATTAGGAGAGATAGGTCTAGGTCTGCTATGGCCGGTCGACCGCGTATCTCAGACCAGTCGACCGGGCCTTCGGAGGAGGGCACACTTCTTTCTTTCAAAGGCATGAAAATAAGGGCGCGGTCGACCGCGGTTCTACCACAGGTCGACCGGTCCGTCCGAAATGAACTTTCTGCTTTCTTTCAAAAGCTAAAATTTGAGCCGCGGTCGACCGCGGTCTTGGGACCGGTCGACCGGTCCCCTGTTTTCTTACCCAACTTCCCACTTTTATTTTTAATCCTTTTCTTCCCCTAGGAACTTAGGACTCTTCTTGAATGAAGTAAACCTTGTCTTTTAGTGTCCTAGTTGAGTTGGTTGTCACCCTAGTGTTGAATGGGTTTCACTTGGGGTTAAGTCTGGCGGAGAGGTAGTCCTAGTGATGTTAAGGCATCATTTTTCTTTGTGCATCCTAATAAATATGGATGGGAATTGTAGGCCCATACTTGGAGACTTTAGGGGCTTGAAATGAGGCATAAGACCTTAAGCTTGGGAAACGAAAATAACCTCCTTGGAGATTTATTCGAGGCATAACCTAGGATGAAAAGTAATGAAATATCCTTTGATAACGGTTTCAAACAAATGAAACATGTAAATGTAAATGAAAATGAAAAGTATGGTTTTTATAGTAAATGCTAATTTACTTAAACACACCTCTCTAAATGCTATCATAAGGGAAGATCGCACATGAGGTGATGTTCCTTGACTAGTGAATGCAGGGAGACTATAGTCCTCGGCCATATGCGGGTTTATTATATGTATTTTTCTGCTCTAGTGAAGTAATTCCGGGTGTGGTTATGACTCACTCGCAGACATATGGCCACTTCCCGACGTGCGTTAAGTACCCAGGCTGCCTTGTTTGATGGGCCCCTGGAAGATGATAGTCATTTAGGGGCGCTCCCAGTGGGGAAACTCGGAGGGGCGGTCTTAGAATCGTTATGTGTATAAGAATATAGCTTTTTTAAAACTCAAGTGGGACTTGAGGGTTGTATAATTCCACTAAATGATATTATGACAATTACATTCCTGCTAAGGAATGGGAATTGGAATGAAATGAGAAGATAATGTTAGTATATTCCTGTTAAGGAATTGAAACTGGATTAAAGTGGAAATTGGTGAATACAAGATTTTAATTTAGTTTTAATTTAATTTTGCATAATTTCATCTTCATGCATAGTCTCTTTTAATCATGTCATTTTCAGTTGTTTTCTTATGATCCATGCTTAGGTTGTTAGAGTGTTGATTTTCTATACCCATGTTTTGCTATTCATATCTAGCATGCTTTTTGTTCATCTGGGAACTATATATAAACCGGGTCCTGACCCGTTCTTTTTCCTCTATGTTGTGCTTGTTATTGTATCCGCCCAGGTGCTCCTCCGCAAGGACGCCCGTGTTGATATTCATACTCTTTTGCTTTTAAGGAGCTGTATGAAATTGCGGATATTACAGAATGTTTTGCTAAACGCCCTCATTCCTTTGATATCTAGTTATGATCGGGTCTGTCACTCGGGCGAGTGGCCCAAATCTTGTAATTGCTTAATGAATGTAAAACATAACATCTAACTGTTTTGATTACTTTTGTGTAGCGGTGAACCGACAGCATATTCGGTTCTTCTCTTTGTATATAGTGGTTTTAGACGTATGTTAATTATGTTTCTTTGAATTCCACTATTGTTCTAGAATGGGTTGTTTAAATTGTTTTCTTAACTTAAATTTTTTTTATCACATAAATTGTTTTGACAACCCGTTTTCTGAATTTATTGGGTGGTTTTCTCGGTTACTCTTACTATATTTGTGGTGCTGAGAATGATTTCCGTCCATGATTACCGTATATGTCGGAGTATCGGGCTGGCCACCCCTTATTTCGGAGTGCGTGTTGTCACAGATGGTATCAGAGCACTGGGTTCTAGAATACTAGGATCTATGTGGACTTGTCACGATCTACCGTAGCGTTCTTTGATATAGAGCCTAATGATAAGACTGATTTGCTGCTTATAATTGCGATCTTCTGTGAAATAGATTGTTGTGAATTGTATTATAACACTATTATCCCTTCATCGCAGATGCCGCCTAAGAGAGGTCGCCCTGCGAGACGCAATAGAGTTGTAGAAGAGGATGTTGGTTCTCTACCGCCCCAAGGAACTTTTAATGCTGCGGATGTAGCCAATATCGTGGCTCATGCAGTTAATGCCGCCATGACCGCAGTAACTCAACAGATGCCAACAGCTCAACAACGGGCACAGGATGCTCAAGCACCTACGGGACCTTCTCCGTGGGAAAGAGTAAGGGAGTCCTTTTTAAAGGGCCATCCCCCAGAGTTTGACGGAGGCTCTGATGTTGTTTGAGCAAATCAATGGAAGAAGGATATGCAACGCCATTTGCGAATGGTGGATTGTAGTGAGGAAAAGAAGTAAGTCCTTGCTACTTTCAAGTTGGTTGGGGTAGCGTTACATTGGTGGGAGTCGATGACTACGCCAGAACAGAGGGATACTATGTCCATTAATGATTTCTGGGTCTTGTACGACCGAAAATATTTTCCTCCCGCGATTCAGAGGGAGATGAGGAGGAAACTTCAAGATCTAGTTCAGGGAGAGCGATCGGTTGCCGAATATGAGGAGGAGTTTACCCGGCTAGCTAGTTTTGTGTCGGAAGAGGTAACCCCGGAGGAAAGGAAAGTCTCAAAATTCATGGGAGGTCTAAACTGGAGAATCCGGCAGCATTTGCTGGGTAATCCGGCTTTACAAACTTTTGGTGAAGTGATGAATGCTGCATTGCTTCATTGTCAGGAGCATCGGTTGTTTATTCATAATAGCAAGAAAGCTTCAGGAATTGGGAAAGTAGGGAAGCCCGGGGTGAGTGGGAATGGAGGAGGAGCCTTTCCTTTATTCCAACCAGTGGGTAATAAGCAATGAGATAGGGATCCCCAGCAAGGGGATGGGTCGAAAAGACAACGCTCTGGCGGGTTTAATGTTAGTTGTAATGTTAACAGGCAAGGTCAGGGTACCGTACCACAGCAAGCGGGTCGAGGTGGTCAGGGAGGTAGGGGCCAACCGGGCCAAGGTATTGGGCAGTTCAGAAATAACAGAGGTCGAGGTCAGGAGAATATGGTGGGGAAATGTTTCCAATGTGGAGAAGCTGGTCATTTTAATAGAGATTGTCCTCAGGGGATTGGGGGACAACCTCCACGAGCTCCTCACCAGCCTTTTGTGAAATTCCCTCCACAAGCACCGAATCCAGTTGTCCCTCTGCAGCAGGGTCAACTACAGTATGGGAGAGTCTACCACATTCAGGATGCTATGCTTCCTCCTATTCAGCCAGCGCCGCCAGCTATAGAGGGTAAGTTCCTTATTCAGGGACACTTGGGTCGCGTTCTGTTTGATACGGGTACGACACATTCTTTTATTTCCAGAAGTTTTGCTCAGTCCACAGAGTTGATAAAATCTGCGGAAAGTACCTTTACTAGTGTGGAGTCCTCTATGGGTGACAGTTCCCTTATTTTCTTTGTTTGTAAACGCGTAGGGATCACCCTTGGTAATTTGTGTTTTGAGGCTGACTTACTCGTCCTAGACATGGTCGGGTATGATGTTAATTTGGGCATGGATTAGCTTGTTAAGTATCATGCTATAGTTAATTATTACGGGAAGAGTATAGTCTTCGCCGTTCCGGGACAAGATATGTTCCTGGTAGTTATGCCTCGTTTAGAGGGAGATTCTGGTACTTATTTATATTGTATTGCGGAAGAGAATTCTCGGGATGTAGTTGTTCCCTTAGATTCTATTCTTGTTGTTCGAGATTTTGAGGACGTTTTTCGGGAGATACCGGGTTTGCCTCCTAGTCGTGAGATTGAATTTGTGATAGACTTAGCGCCGGGAACTCGACCGATTGCGCAAACTCCTTATCGGATGGCTCCTGTGGAAATGAGGGAGCTAAGAGATCAGATTCAGCTGTTGTTGGAACAGGGGTTTATCAGGTGTAGCACATCGCCGTGGGGAGCTCCTATGTTATTCGTAAAGAAAAGAGATGGTTCTCTCCGGTTGTGTGTTGACTATAGAGAGTTGAATAAGGTCACCATCCGGAATAAATACCCTTTGCCTCGCATAGATGACTTGTTTGATCAGCTCAGGGGAGCGACCTACTTCTCTAAGTTAGATTTGAGAACGGGGTATCACCAGTTGAGGATACGGGAGCAAGATGTATCCAAAACTGCTTTTCTGACGAGGTACGGGTCTTATGAGTTTTTGGTTATGCCTTTTGGGCTAACCAATGCCCATGCGGTATTCATGGATCTTATGAATAGGGTATTTCGGGACTTCCTGGACCAATTTGTTATCGTGTTTATTGATGACGTCCTTGTGTATTCTCAAATGGAAGATGACCATGCCACTCATTTGGGGTTGGTCCTGCAAAGGTTAAGGGATCACCAATTGTACGCTAAGTTTGAGAAGTGTGGTTTTTGGTTGCGGGAAGTGCAATTTTTGGGTCACGTTATTACTTCGCAAGGTATATCGGTGGACCCAAGTAAAGTTGTTGCGGTGAGGGAGTGGGGTCAGCCCACGACGCCTACCGAGATACGCAGTTTTCTGGGTTTGGAGGGTTATTACCGTCGATTTATCAAGGGATTTTCTAAAATTGCTAGTCCTTTGATAAATTTAACCCAGAAAGGGGTTAGATTTGTGTGGGATGACGCCTGTCAAGCTGCGTTCGATGAGCTTAAAGATAGATTGACTTCGGCTCCAGTCCTCGCTTTACCCAAGCCAGGGTTGGAATATTTAGTCTTCACCGATGCATCTCTATAAGGTTTGGGAGGTGTGCTTCAGCAGGAGTGACAAGCTATTGCATATGCTTCTAGAAAACTCAAGCCTCATGAAAGAAATTATCCGGTGCATGACTTGGAATTAGCCGCCGTTGTCTTTGCCTTAAAGATTTGGAGGCACTATCTTCTCGGGGAGAAGTTTAGTCTTTATACGGACCATAAGTCGTTGTAATATTTATATTCTCAGAAACATTTGAATATGCGGCAGCGAAGATGGTTGGAGTTCGTCAAAGATTACCAATTTGATATTCATTATCATCCGGGCAAGGCGAACGTGGTGGAGGATGCCCTGAGTAGAAATACCGAGGGAGAGTTAGCTGATGTGTGGAAAGCTAAATGGAAGGAACTCAGTCATGAGGATGCGGTTGCTAGGGCATTTATGTCCGTGATGACCGTTACTCCGACGATTGTGGCAAGGGTTGTGGAAGCCCAAGGCAGAGATAAAGAATGTCAAGACCACATTCGCCAGTTATTGACTGGGGGAGCGGAGTCCTACTCGGTAAGTTCTGAGGGTGGATTGCGCTTTCATGGAAGGCTTATTGTTCCGGAGGATGGAGATTTGCGACGGGCTGTGATGGCGAAATCTCACGGCTCTAAATTTTCGGTACATTCGGGAAATGATAAAATGTATCAAGATATGCGCCGTCAATATTGGTGGCCGGGTATGAAACGAGATATTTCGGAGTTTGTATCTCGATGCACTACTTGTAAGTTAGTTAAGGTTGACCATCAGCTACCGGCAGGTTTGTTGCAACCGTTAGAAATTCCTGTATGGAAATGGGAGAGCATTTCAATGGATTTTATCACCGGTTTGCCACCGTCGCAAAAGGGTCACGATTCTATTTGGGTTATCGTGGATCGCTTGACAAAGTTGGCGCACTTCCTTCCCGTCCGTACTGATTATAATACCGCTCGTTACGCTCGGTTGTTCATTGAATAGATTGTTAGATTGCATGGGGTGCCCTTGAATATTATTTCCGACAGAGACAAGATCTTTGTTTCCCACTTTTGGCAAAGTTTCCAAGAGGCCATGGGAACCGAATTAAAATTAAGTACTTCTTATCATCCTCAAACAGATGGCCAGACCGAAAGGATTAACCAAATGTTGGAGGATATGCTTCGTATGTGTATGGTTGATTTCAAGGGTAGTTGGGAACAATATCTCCCTTTGGTTGAATTTGCTTATAATAACTCATACCAGTTCACTATTGGGATGGAGCCCTATGAAGCCTTGTATGGTAGGCCTTGTAGATCCCCCACGTGTTGGTTAGAAGTGGGAGATAACAAGTTTCTCGGACCTGAAATGATTCGGGATACTTCTTCAAAGATCGAGCTTATTCGAGATCGTATTCGGATAGCCCAAGACAGACAAAAGAGCTATGCCGATGCGGGGAGAAGGCATGCGAAGTTAGAAGTTGGAGACCAAGTGTTGGTACGGGCGTCGCCAATGAAAGGCGTTAAGCTTTTCGGAAAGAAGGGGAAGCTTGCACCACGTTTCGTTGGGCCTTTTCCTGTACTTGCTAAAGTAGGCCTCGTGGCGTATCAAATTGCCCTACCGGAACCGTTGCAACAGATTCACAATGTTTTCCACATCTCCTCTTTGAAGAAGTATAAGAGGTGTGATGGTGCCCTTTGACACATCCCTTTCGAGGATATAAAGTTACAACCCGATATTTCTTATGAAGAGCAACCCGTGGACATTTTGGAGCATGGGGAACGTAGATTGAGATCTCGTGTGGTGCCCTTGGTTAGAGTACAATGGAGTCATCACAGTGTCGATGAATCTACTTGGGAGCGTGTGGATGATATGAGGGAAAAGTATCCGCATCTTTTTATCCAAGGTACGCTTGAATTTTGGAGGCAAAATTCCCTCATAAGGGGGGAGTATGTAACAACCCTCGCTTTTGGGATCCCATTTTACAATTATTTACTATGTTGAGTAGTTCCATATATAAAATGCTTCATGTGGGTAAGTATTAATTTGATGAAATAAGTTAATATTTACTAATAAGTTACATGATACCATGTGTGTAAGTAGTTGTTACCATGTGGTGTTCTATTTTGTCATGAAAAATTAATATGGCAATTTGAATTAAAATGGAACCAGAACTTAATATGGCTTATAAGATCTCCAAATGATAATTTGGAGGGTGTAGTTAGCTCCGGGAGGTGCGAGACAGTCAAAATGTGTGCCATATTGTATTTTGGGATTTTGGACACTTTTGACTGGTTTTGGCATATTGCGTATTAGAATTAACTATTGCGGTATTATTACTTAAAGGTTGGAGACTTTTAATCTTAATCCGCCTTTTAGTCTTTCCCCAAGTATTTCATTTCCTCTTATTTGCCCTAAGTGCTCTAGCCCTAGAGTGAGAGAGAGTGAGAGTGGAAGATTGGAGAAAAAAAAAGAGAGATCTTGAAGATTTGTGGTTTGATCTTGCTTTCTTCTTCAACCAAGCCTGATATTGAAGCCCCAAGGCAAGTTTTCTACTTGCTATTATATAGTTTAAGATAAATAATTACTATGGGTAGATATGTATAGTTTTGATGTAGTATAATTGTGGTTTTTGGTTGGATTTATGGGTATCAACATCTTTGGTAGAGATAGATTGTTGATTGAGGTAGAAAAATGTTGTTGGGAGCATTTATGATCTTTTGGTATCAATTAAATGTAGTTGGATGATTTTGGGTTTAGAAGATATTAGGAGAGATAGGTCTAGGTCTGCTATGGCCGGTCGACCGCGTATCTCAGACCGGTCGACCGGGCCTTCGGAGGAGGGCACACTGCTTTCTTTTAAAGGCATGAAAATAAGGGCGCGGTCGACCGCGGTTCTACCACAGGTCGACCGGTCTGTCCGAAAAGAACTTTCTGCTTTCTTTCAAAAGCTAAAATTTGAGACGCGATCGACCGCGGTCTTGGGACAGGTCGACCGGTCCCCTGTTTTCTTACCCAACTTCCCACTTTTGTTTTTAATCCTTTTCTTCCCCTAGGAACTTAGGACTCTTCTTGAATGAAGTAAACCTTGGCTTTTAGAGTCCTAGTTGAGTTGGTTGTCACCCTAGTGTTGAATGGGTTTCACTTGGGGTTAAGTCCGGGGGAGAGGTTGTCCTAGTGATGTTAAGGCATCATTTTTCTTTGTGCATCCTAATAAATATGGATGGGAATTGTAGGCCCATACTTGGAGACTTTAGGGGCTTGAAATGAGGCATAAGACCTTAAGCTTGGGAAACGAAAATAACCTCCTTGGAGATTTATTCGAGGCATAACCTAGGATGAAAAGTAATGAAATATCCTATGATAACGGTTTCAAACAAATGAAACATGTAAATGTAAATGAAAATGAAAAGTATGGTTTTTATAGTAAATGCTAATTTACTTAAACACACCTCTCTAAATGCTATCATAAGGGAAGCTCGCGCATGAGGTGATGTTCCTTGACTAGTGAATGCAGGGAGACTATAGTCCTCGACCATATGCGGGTTTATTATATGTATTTTTCTGCGCTAGTGAAGTAATTCCGGGTGTGGTTATGACTCACTCGCAGACATATGGCCACTTCCCGACGTGCGTTAGGTACCCAGGCTGCCTTGTTTGATGTGCCCCTGGAAGATGATAGTCATTTAGGGGGGCGCCCAGTGGGGAAACTCGGAGGGACAGTCTTAGAATCGTTATATGTATAAGAATATAGCTTTTCTAAAATTCAAGTGGGACTTGAGGGTTGTATAATTCCACTAAATGATATTATGACAATTACATTCCTGCTAAGGAATGGGAATTGGAATGAAATGAGAAGATAATGTTAGTATATTCCTGTTAAGGAATTGAAACTGGATTAAAGTGGAAATTGGTGAATACAAGCTTTTAATTTAGTTTTAATTTAATTTTGCATAATTTCATCTTCATGCATAGTCTCTTTTAATCATGTCATTTTCACTTTGTTTTCTTATGATCCATGCTTAGGTTGTTAGAGTGTTGATTTTCTATACCCATGTTTTGCTATTCATATCTAGCATGCTTTTTGTTCATCGGGGAACTATATATAAACCGAGTCCTGACCCGTTCTTTTTCCTCTATGTTGTGCTTGTTATTGTATCCGCCCAGGTGCTCCTCCGCAAGGACGCCCGTGTTGATATTCCTACTCTTTTGCTTTTAAGGAGCTGTATGAAATTGCGGATATTACAGGATGTTTTGCTAGACGCCCTCATTCCTTTGATATCTAGTTATGATCGGGTCTGTCACTCGGGCGAGTGGCCTAAATCTTGTAATTGCTTAATGAATGTAAAACATAACATCTAACTGTTGTGATTAATTTTGTGTAGCTGTGAACCGACAGCATATTCGGTTCTTCTCTTTGTATATAGTGGTTTTAGACGTATGTTAATTATGTTTCTTTGAATTCCACTATTGTTCTAGAATGGGTTGTTTAAATTGTTTTCTTAACTTAAAATTTTTTTTTATCACATAAATTGTTTTGACAACCCGTTTTCTGAATTTATTGGGTGGTTTTCTCGGTTACTCTTACTATATTTGTGGTGCTGAGAATGATTTTCGTCCATGATTACCGTATATGTCGGAGTATCGGGCTGGCCACCACTTATTTCGGAGTGCGGGTTGTCACATATGGTCTTGAATATTGTGACACTTAATTGTCCATTCCTTTTGCATTTTTCTTGATCTTCATCAATCTCTAATATTTTCCCTTCTTCTTTATCTTCTTCTTGACATGCTTCTATTTCAATGTCTACCTGAGCCGTCTTCTTATCAAATTTACTAATAAAAGACTCAAATGATGTGTAAGTTTTATAAAATTCCTTTTTTTTTCAATCTTGGAGCCAAAGGTGGATTCTAGAAAAATAGACAACTGTAGAAGGAGATGGGGATTTGAAAGTTGGTGCAGTAATGTGAATGGGAAAATATAGATCTTTTGGATATTCAATGTCACTATTCAATGCTTAAATGATCACCCTCAACACCTGACTTTGAAACCCAACCATTCATCAGTGAAAACAAGCATAGCAATGTCCATAGTGTATGCCCAATGCACCAAGGAAGAAAGAATTGACTTGTGGGATCAATTAACTTTCATAATTGGTAATTTTCAAAATATACGTCACTTGGTCATTGGATATTTCAATGTTGTTCTCCTCAACACGAAAAATTAGGAGGAAATGATATTGATCCTACTACCATAGAGGATTTTAATTAGGCCATATAAGATAGTTGTATATTTGATTTGGGCTATAATGGGACTAAATTCACTTGGTGTAATAATAGGAGGGAAGAACATTTGATAATGGCAAGGATGGATAGATATATGGTTAACCAAGGCTTTCTTTCTGCTTATCCCAACTCAAAGGTTAAACACCTGAAAAGATCCACTTCAGACCATCCTCCTCTTCTTTTAAGAGTCAAATCTATAATTAATTCTTTTCCTTAGACTTTTAAGTTCCAACATATGTGGTGTAGCCATTATCAATTTAAAGATTTGGTCCATAAATCTTGGGAAGAGGATATAAATGAGGTGGGATTGAAAAAGTTTTTTAAGAAGCTTCGGATGCATAAAGGAGTGCGTAATAACTGGAATAAGGACACTTTTAAAGGTGTATTTTAGTCTGTCAAAGATCCAGAGGATGAGAACATGCAATTGGAGCTCAATTATGAACTTACAGTTGTAAAGGCGATCGAGAAACTTTGTATAAAGGCAAGGCATCTTTAATAAAAGCCTATACTAACGAGGATGTGTATTTGAGGCATACGTCATCAGTTAAATGGCTTAAAGAAGGAGATTCTAATTCCAAGTTTTTTCATAACTGTGTGAAGGTTAAAAATCACAAGATGAAGATCCATTCCTTTATAAATGAAAATGATAATGCTTTAGAAGGCTTTGAGGATATTAACAGGCATATTGTTAATTTATATGAAGATCAACTAGAGGCAAACTAATTCATCCCAATGGTTTAATTCCACGATATCATACCTTCCATCATATGTAGTGACGTTAATGATAAGTTGGAAATTTTTACAAATGAAGAAGAGATCCTAGCTTCTATAAAAGATCTTATTAAAAACTTAGCCACTAGTCCTGATGGATTTGGGGGTTATTTTTATAAACATTACTGGAATTTCATTATAGAAGATTTATTATATGCAATGAACTCCTTTTTGTAGGATGTGAGCTCCCTCAGAGCTGGACCAATATAAAAGTAGTCTTAATCCCCAAAGTTAAGGCCTCAAAAACTTGCGGGGATCTAAAAACTATTAGACTTTGTAACTTTTCATTCAAGATTATCATCAAGATCTTGTCTTCTTGGCTGTCCACAATTCTTCCCATGCTTATTTCCTAAAATAAAAGTGGCTTCATCAAAGGAAGGTTTATTCAAGATAATGTGCTCCTAGCTAAGGATATGGTTCAAAACATGGGAAAAAAGCCCATGGAGGAAATGTGATCTTCAAAACTGTCATGGAGAAGGCATATGACTGAATTCATTAGGGATTTTTTTATTCAAGTCTTCAAGATTTTGAGGGAGATGGATAGACTTTATATGGAGGAGCACTTCTAATAATTAGTTCTATGTGATCATTAATGGACACCAATGTGGATTCTTTAAATCTTTTAAAGGTCTAAGACAAGGGGATACTTTATCCCCTAGTCTTTTCATTATTGCAGCTGAGTATCTAAGTAAAGTTCTAAACAAGTTGATGTTGGAAAGAAATATCAAGCACTACAATAGTCCCGATGGCAGTCCCTTAATTTCCCACCTAAATTTTGCTGATGACTTAATTGTATTTTGTAGAGGTGACAAAAGACATCTTAATAAATTGGGAGACTTTATTCAACACTATTGCAATATATCAGGTTAGAGAGCTAATTCCCAAAAGAGCACCTTCATATTTGATTGCAAATGCAAGCCTTAATTTAGAGCTAAAGTTGCAGCTATATCTGGTCTGAATCGTAAAGATCTTCCTATTAATTACTTATTTGGGTTGCCCCCTGTTCAAAGGTAGAAATAAGTTCAAGTACAATGACCACCTCATTTTTAATATGAGATCCAAAATTGCGGGATGTAAATCTAAGGCTCTTTCAAGTTGTGGCAGTTTAATCCTTCTCAATCATGTCCTATCCTCAATCCCTTATTATATTTTATTCTCTATATTTCCTACCAAAGTAGTCATATCCAAAATGCATAGAATTTAAAATAAATTTTAGGGGTAGTAATGAAGATCAAGGTTGGAATTAACAATGAAAGAAGTGGGAGCTCCTCTGTAGAGATATCAAAGAAGGTGGTCTATACATTTTCAATTTCTCATACATTTCTAATGCTTTTTTTATTAAGTTGTATTGGAAAATGTATATAGATAATTCTCTATGGGCCAAATATATGTCAAATAGATACATGAACAATATGATACATTAACTTGGAGGTTCAATTACTTGGAGAAGCCTGATGAAAATGAAAGATCAATGTCTTGCTCATATGAACCAGTTAGAAAGTCAGTGGTACTAGACTCTTGAATTGACAGATGAATTTTCATTTTCATCTGCTTATGCTTACTACAAAGTCCAATTTCCATCATCCACTATTAATAGCATCATTTTGGACAAACACATCCCGAAAAATGCTCAATTAATATGTTGAAGATCATTAACAAGTGCATTCATATTGATGAAAATATTCAATCTATTGGATAAGGCTTTATTCTAGATGTAATTCCTACTTTAATGATGTCGAGTCTATGGATCATATGTTTATGCACTATCTAAAGGTCACCGCAGTTTGGAATTTTTTTTAACCCCGTGTGAATTGAGATGAGTACAATCAATATTTCATCAATGTTATTAAGTTGGTGGATTAAAAGTGGTCCTAGAGATTATGCCAAGTTATTGGGGAAGTGTATTCCTAATATTGTTTGTTGGGAAATTTAGAGAAGCAGGAAAAAAGTTATCTTTGACAACTCTCATTTCGATGAAAAATCTATAATTTCTCAATCCATATCCCTAATTTCAAGCATATGCAAGGGGATTCATTTGAAGAATAGTATTTCTAACTTTGATGTTGGGATTTAAGTAAAATTTAATCTCAATAATAAAAGGATTATCAATCTGTAGAGACCAATCAATTGGATCATTCCCTCTCCCCATAGATTTAAACTAAATATTGATGGAGCTTCTAAGGGGAATCCTGGAAGGAGTGGCATAGGTGGGATCTTGAGAAATAATAGAGGAGGTATTTTTTTTCTTTTGCTCAACCTGAAGGATATGCTTCTAATTCTTTTGTGAAAGTTAAAAGCTTATTGATGAGAACGAATTTGTTCTTAGATTATAACATTAAGGATGTGGTCATCGAATCAGACTCTTCTTTAGCGGTCAATTTGATAAATCCGAATTGGAAACCACCATGGAATTTCTCAAAATATGTTGAATAAATCAAATCAAACTTAACAAACCTGATTTTCTCATTAATTAATTGCTTTATGGAATTAAATATCATTACAGATGTTTTTGCCAATTATGGATCAACTATCCAATCCTTATCAATCTTCAACAATTATTTGGATCTCCCAACAATGGCTCGTGGTGCTTTAAAACTAGAAAAAATGGTATTCTTCTACCTTAGATCAGTCTCTAAATGTTTTTCGTCTTGTTTATTTATAATGGGGATACCATAAAAACTCATATTTATTGCTTTTATTTTTCAAGTTTCCTTTTATTGTACCTAAGCTTGCTTTGCCACTTGGGAGAGGTTTTTTCTCCTCAAGTTAATATCATGTTAGGTGTTTTTGTCCCACTTATATATATATATATATATATATATATATATATATATATATATATGTAATAAGGAGTAAGGGTGTTTTTATTATTCATAAGTTTTGAAGATAGTTTATGGTTAGGATGAGTGCCAACAAGGCAACAAATCAACGATTGAGATTAGATTGGAGCAAGCTTCTCTCATAAGCTTTACACATTTATCATTTGTTCGGCAAGTGTGTCTCACACTCTTAAAAACCTCTGTCAGATAAAATCTATGGTGAAGATTGACGCTAGCCCATCATTTCTATGAGAAGTCTCACACTAACCAAAGACATGTCAAATCATCTGAATACACACTCAACCACATATCCCTATGTAATATCTCCTCTCACATGCTGCTCCCGAATCCAACACAAATCATCTCTCATTTTTGTCCCCATTTTTGTACTCTCTCTATGCTAATCTGAGATCTAATATATATCTTTTGTTATTTGACGCAGATTTTTCACTCTTGCTGGACTTCAATGGCTTGACATATGATGGATCTAAAAGTCTAATGGTATTTTTTTTCTTTTTATTATAAACAATTCTGCATTTACAATTTGACCCGATAACACCACCAATAATTCACGACATTTAAATGTTAAAGAGTGACCTTTTGATTTTTTTTCTTCAATATTTTTTAACAATTTTGGTGGTAACGTTTGAAACGATTTTTGTGTATTGGATAAAGGCATTCGGTTTGTTGGTAGTGGTTTTGATGAAGTTGTTGGGGTTTTGCTTTTTTTTTTTATTGATCTCTTTCTATTTATTTGAGTAAAAGAAGCTTGGTTGCTTACATTTTTCGGCTTTGTTTTTTTTTTATTTACAGTTTTGCAGGTAACAGTTTTGGTGGTAACAGTTTAGGTGAAGAAAAAGTGAAAATGGCTTATTATCCTCAAATCACGCAACATATTTTACACCATATTACACTCAGCTCCCAATACAAAAACCTTGTTTCTGCTCCCTCTCTTCGAAGAAGTGTATACTTCAAAGAAACAGTTTGCTAAAGCTATTTTTATTTTAGTTTTAGTTCGTTTTGGAGATAATTCTCTGCATAAGTTTTTTTTCTCTACTATTGTGCAGATAAAAAACTATTCGCACTTGGGTGAACTATTTGTTTCCCCTCTCATCATCAAGGTTCAAGTAAGGGTTTTTGAAACCCTCTTTTGAAGTTTGATTTTGGTTATTGAAGATTTGCCCCCCTCTTTTGGAGATTTGTTTTGGTTTTGGCTTTTAATTCAAAATTACATATCCAAGGTGTATTGAGTGATGCTTTTGTTAGTGTTAAGAGTGATTATAGAAGTTCGGTGTTTTCTTTGGTTTATTTTGAATGAAAAAATGTTAATACCTTATTTTTCACTAATCTAACATTGTTTTACTTTAATTCTCAACTGTTAGTGCTAGAGAATCTATGTCACCCCGTGTTGTAGGGAACATATATTGAAATGGTTTTCAGTTTGCCTATACTTTATTGTAAAGTGGGTTTAATGCCAATGTGAGAGAACATGCACTCAATTGTTGTGCGTGGGAACCATATGCTGAGATATGGGCTTGATGATTGCATATATATTTATATATAGATATAGAACCTATGTTGAATTTGATGACTGCAATTAACACATTTGGACTATGATACACACACAAATATTGAAGCTATGTTAAATTTGATGACGGTATATATAAAATACATGTGGGAGTTAATTATGGGTGGCAATTCATGTAATTGGATCGTGTTTCGGGTCGGCATGACACGACACGATAAGGATTTTTCGTATACGAACACGAAACGTCAAGAATGAGTGTTTTTTTAGTTGACACGAACACAATCCAAATAAAAAGGACATAACACGACACAACATGAATAACATATTTTCTTAAAATTTCACGCTAAATTGAACATAAATAGACACAATAATCCGATTAAAAACACGATTAACACGACAAGACATGATAACACGACTCATAATTTTGATACGAACACGATACGAAATGAATTTGTGTAAAAAAAACACGACACGAACACGAAATATCCTGTCAATTTTGGGTCAATTTTGTGTCGTTTCATGTCGGGTTTTCGGTTCGTTTTTAAAATTGCCACCCATAGAGTTAATACACAGATATTGGACCAATATTGATTATGAGTTTCATAGTTTTAAGACCATTTTTGTATCAGGCTCTCAATTTATTGCCCTTACCGCTACTCTCATATTACTGGTTTTACTTCTCAAGAGATCTGCAGAGCCGAATCAATTTTATTTATATGTTAGGAGTAAAAGAAAAGTATATACTTTATGACTGAGTAAACTGACCATGTACAAATTTTTTTCATCTTCAAATTTGTTTTGTGCAAATATGGTCTACTACTGCATGAAAAATCAAGCCTCTAACCCAACCCCTCCAATTAAGACCCACCAACCCTAACTTTCCTAGGCTCTTGGTTGGAGAACAAATTATCCAATTTCCCTTGATTTCTAAAAACACGAGATAACATATTCTAAAATTTTAATATTTTTCAAGTAAGAATTCACATTATGTAAGGGATGTTGATTTGTTAATTGTTGGTTTACTAGCATAAAGTATTCTAAAGCCATCGGAGACTCACAGCAGGATCATTCCTTTCTTTTATTTTTTAATTGACGTATTGAACTACTTTTATCCATTTGACAATTAGCTTAAAGTTTTTTAATTGTTGGGAGAATTGCATTAAGGACTCAAATGTATCACGTCATTGCATTTTTTTTTACTCAACACAACCACTGCATAAAACACTATACGAACCAAATATTTTTTTTTATTTAACATGGATACGATCCATATAAAATATCACACGACACATTTTTGTTTACGTAAATTTAAAGCGATCGAAATAAAAATGACACCATTTTTTATACGTAATACACGCACTATCCAATTGAAACACGATGACACATTATTCCACATCCTCTAAACAAACGTCTTTTTTATATATGTGACTGTTTCATAAAAAACTGTAATAGAACTTTTATTTAATTTTCACTTTAAATAATTTTTTACAGATCATTTTATTAAAAAAATGTTAAAAAAAAGGTTTAGTAATTTTACAAAACACCTTATAAAAATATTAAATACAATTATAAACAGTTTTGAAGAAACATTTTATAAAATGTTATTATAAATGTTTCATAAAAAAGTGTTGTTATATTTTAAAAAGGGTTTCAGAATTTTTGTCTAATACTTTTTGTTTATAAAAATCACAACTTTTAATTTTTCTTTAAAAAATGTATAAAAAACTATGCCCTTACCAAAAATCACACGTCTTAGCCAATAGAACCAGAGGCCTAGAGCTGCCAAGGTTTTGGACGGATAAGACAAATGGAAGAACTCTAGCTGTCATTGTTTACTTTTGTATTATATAAATATATGTATGTATGTGTATGTGTATGTGTATATAAAGACGTATAATAAAATATGTAATATATATATTTATATAAAAACAAAAATAGAATACATAAGCCGAAAATAATTTGTATATATATATATAGAGTCCCACTATTTTCACTCCAAATTTACATCCCCACTTCACCTTTTTGCTAAAAGACACTACTACCCTTAACAATTATTTTCACATATTTGTCTTCATCTCACTCCAACTTTTATTGCTAACAACTCAATTAAGAGTACAAATTGAACGAGGTGAGATCTTCTAATATTTACAAAAAAAAATCCAATCAATTGCCACATAAAGAATAAATTTTCAAAAAAAAATTATTAATACATTTACTGATAACAAAAATTTAGTTTGAACAAATATAATATTTTGTCAAAAGTCTATTATTTATTTTAAAATACATAATATTATGCAAATAAAAAAACATAATATTTTAATATAAAAAAATCTAATAATCTGGAAAATAATTTTTAAATATTCTGAAAATACATAATATTCTAGGAAAAAAATATTATTATTTATTATAGAAATGGAAGTTAATCAAAAAAATATTTTTAAATACGTAATATTTAGAAAATAAAAACATAATGTTTTGACTATAAACATCCTGGTATTCCGGAAAATAATTTTTTTCATATTCTAAAAATATAAAAATCACAAAAGTCTGTTTTTATTTAAAAAAACATTCGGTTATTTTTAAAAAAAATGTATTATTATTTTTTTATTGAAACGAGCGTTAATAAAAACTGTTTTGTTATTTATATAAAAAAAGGACATTCTTTTTATAAAAAAAATGTTGACGATAATTATATCAAATAAAAAATGGACATCATTTTTATAAAGAAAGACTGGACGAAACTTTTATTAAAAAACACAACTTTTTTTATAAAACTGTATTTTTTTGTAAAAAAATTAAGTCGTGATTTTGACACATTACTAATTTTGTATTTTATACTTTAATACACGACATGACATAAATAGCGTGATTTATAATTTTCACACCGCATTAAATACAACATGACATGAATAACATGAGTAAACTTATAAATTTAATATTGTGTCACTCACAACAAATTAGTCGTATCATATTGTATTCATTTTGGTGTGAAAATTATAAATCACACTATTCGTGTCGTGTGTTGCATTAAAGTATAAAATGCGAAAAATAGTAATTTATAAAAATCACAACTTAGTTTTTTACAAAAAAATAGAGTTTTATGAAAAAGTTATGTTTTATAATAAAAGTTTCGTCCAGTTTTTCTTTCTAAAAATGTGTCCATTTTTTATTTGATATAATTATCGTCAATATTTTTTTATAAAAAGAATGTCCATTTTTTATATAAATAACAAAACAGTTTTTTACTAACGCTCGTTTCAATAAAAATAATAATAATAATAATACGTTTTTTTTATAAATAATCGAATATTTTTTAAATAAAAACAGACTTTTGTGATTTTTATATTTTTAGATTGTTAAAAAAATTATTTTCCGGACTACGAGGATGTTTATATTCAAAACATTATGTTTTTTATTTCTAGAATATTACGTATTTAAAAACAGTTTTTTGATTAACTTCCATTTCTATAATAAATAATAATATTTTTTTCCCAGAATATTTAAAAATTATTTTCCAGAGTATTAGATTTGTTTATATTCAAAATATTATGTTTTTTTTATTTTCAGAATATTATGTATTTTAAAATAAATAATAGATTTTTGAAAAAAATATTATATTTGTTCGAACTAATTTTTCTTATAAGTAATTGTATTAATAATTTTTTTTGAAAATTTATTCATTATGTGGCTATTTATTTGCATTTTTTTTTAAAATATTAGAAGATCTTTCCTCCTTTAATTTGTACTCTCAATTGAGTTGTTAGCAATAAAAGTTGGTGTGAGATGAAGACAAATATGTGAAAAGTAATTATTAAGGGTAGTAGAGTCTTTTAGTAAAAAGGTGGAGTGGGGGAATGTAAATTTGGAGTGGGAATAGTGGGACTCTCTCTCTCTCTCTCTCTCTCTATATATATATATATATATATATAATATTTAAAAAAATGTGTAAAGAAAAATGTACAAATATAATATTATGATTAGTTTTATATGTATAATGGTGATGTTATTTGGTAGAGTCACATATTCTACCTAATGCTCTCAAATATGATTTGCTAAATTTTCACTACCAGAGCATTGATGAGTGTTGCTCCCAAGGTTGTGCTACATATATAATATTGTGAGGTGTCATTTACGAGACTTAAACTTTTGAATAGATAAAGTTTATGTACATATATACCATACATATTTAAAAACAGTTAGAGCATATTCAATGGATTGTTTAAATGTGTATATTTAAATTATTTGGGTTCACAATGGATAGCATATTGTGCACATTTGAGAGAGAAAATATAGTAATAATGTACATTTACATTGTTAATACACATAACTGGGCGGCTAAGGTTTGCCCCCCCAATGTGTGGGTGTGGACGTATGACTGTTTATCACTCAGTGTGTGTGTGAGTATATGATTGTTACCCGCCCAAAGGCTTCCATAGAAAAAATATATATATTTTAATGTTGGGCAGATAAAAGTTATCCGCCCAAGGTGGGCCCCTCAACTTGCCACCTCAAATTTGAATCGTCCCACTTTGAGATATGCCCAAACAATCTAACCCAAGAAATGCACATTTCTATTTTTTTACACACTCCCGCTACATATGGCCTTACAAAATATTTTTAATAAAAACATTAAATAGTAATTTACCCCCATTGTATCTTGGACAAAAATGTCCCTATTTAACTAAGGGTTATGTCAAATATGTTATTATTACAGGGGTTAAGCCAAAAATGTCTTTTGTTCAAAAAATAAAAGTTTTAACTATTTTTTTAAAATTGTATATCAATTAAAAAATATATAAACAAATGTACATATTTTAACCCATTTTTAATTAAAAATTAATATTATTTTGTTAACATTCCCATATTTTGATTGTTTTTGTAAAAACGTAAATGTTAAAATTGTCTTATAAAATTGTTACATTATTATAAAAAAATTATGTTTTTTAAATTGTTTATAAATTGTGCCATAAAGAAGAAAATTTAAGACCATACCATCGACATGGGTTAACCGCTATGTTATGTTTTTTTGTTAGTTCTTGGAGTTAAAAATGTTACATTATTACAAAAAAAATCTTAAGTTCTTTTGTTGGTTTTTGGAGTTAGATATGCTATGTTTATCTTAGTGGTTGGTATTAGTTGATAGATTGTAAAGAGATCCTATGTTTAAGACAAACTATTAGTATTATTATTAAAGAATATTAGTTTCGTTGGTGTATTTTTTATTTTTTAAACAAAGTGGATAGTCTTATAAACAAAAGAAATTCTGCTCAAATTTCTAAAGACCATTTTTTTAAAATTACAATTTGTTTTGTTTTGGAATGATTTTTTTTTTCGTTTTGCAATTACGTAATTTGGAAATTTTCGTCGTGCCTTCAGGCACGGGCATACCCTAGTATATATATATATATAAATAATATTTGTTAAAGTTGGTTAAAATATAAAAGGACTTAATTTTCTTGATGCGGTATATAATTAATAGGAACGATAACCTTAAGCAAATACCTATTTTCAAATTAATAGCAAATCATGATTTTAATATGAACCCGAATGGTTTTCACTACACCAAAACAAGCTTTTAGTAACAGACCAATTTTTTCATTACTAACGGTATTTTACTATTACTAATTCTAACAATAAGTTTCCGTTAATAATTTAGTTTAAGTGTTATTAATTTGAGTTTACAAATTAAAAAAAAAGTTAAATGGTGAATAAATTATTTTAATGCTTTTCCAAAAAAAAAAGAAGCCCGTATACGTTTTCCCCCTCCACTTTTCCCTCCCAAAGAAAGACCTAATTTCACACCTCTCCCGCCATTCTTCTTCTCAATCCTCACAAAATTTACACTGCAACCTTATTCTTTCTTCTTCAACAAGGTTAATCTTTCTTCTTCAATTAGTTCACAAAATAATTCCGCCGATCAACAACAGGTAACCCTAATCTCTCTTTCTGAAGAAACGACGAAAAAAGAAAAGCTACATATTACAACAAAAGATGATGAATAAATAAACCGAGATACTCATCTCCTCGCCAAAACAAATGTATCGTAGAAATTTTTATGTTTTTTTGTTCATGTACATATTCAATCTTTGTTTTTTTCAATATCTCTATTTTTTTCTTTTTAATTAACCCCTACTTGATTGATTCTAATGTGTTAGAACCATATGTTCTAAAGTTTACTAGACCAATATGTGCCTTGCTTAAGGTTTATTCTAAATGTGAATCATGGATTTTTTACTAGCTTTATGTGTGCCTTGCTTTAGGTTTATTTTATATGCGAATCGTGGATATAGTAAACTTTTGCATACTAATTGTTTGTAAAAATTCCAAGCCTAAACTACTCTAACTTTTGAGTTTATTGAACCGATAAGAATGTCTTCATTAAAATTTGCCCCGCTTATTGCAGTTCCATATCACTCCTCTTTAATGGTGACGATTATGGCCAAAGGAGATCCCATGGGGTGAGGCTGGAGCCGAGTTTTCGTTGAGTCCATAAGAGTTTTCTTTTGATAAGGACAAAGATGAATAGGATAAAGGTGCATGACGTGCCGATTTTCTGTTATTTGAATCATATTACATTAGCAGGTTCTCATTATAATTTTAACAAATCATTCAATTTATTTTTTTTGTTTTTTATTCATTGTGGTTGATTTCCAGGGAGGTGTAAAGAAGGTTGTCACTGTTTGTTTTATGTTTTTTGTTCTTACCTCACAACATGGAGGCCAAAAGTTAAAAACCTCTCAGGACCACCTCCTATAGATAGTGTCGTGTTCGGATTGGAGGCCTAAATATATTTTAGTCAGGCATGGATACCCCAAGATATCATAACTTAAAATAAAATAATTATTGAAGTATGATGTTTGAGGTGGTGGGTATAATTATAATGTAGGATGACATCTGATATAATGTTTGATTACTGATTTCACAAGAGTTAATGTGCATATGATATATATATATATATATATATATATATATATATATATATATATATATATATATATATATACACCTTCATGAGTGGTCAATAGAACTACCTAAACCAAATAGTAGCAAGTACTCTGCTGACCAAAAGTGCGTGAGTTGCCTAAGAGCTTAATCTTGTGATTTCGTAGTTATATGTATCGATGTTTCCTGTAGTTTTGATCTTTGTATGTCCTCTAATGATGAATGAATTTAGAAATTTTACTACTTCCATTTTAATCGTACAATGGAATCCGATGAGATACCTAAACAACATCCTTAACTTTCAGTCTGACTTTTATACTATCCATGTCCAATGAGCTTCACGATAGTACTTGTAGAACTCAAATATATCAGACTAGCCATATATATGTGGAAAGGCACGGGACAAATGTTAATTCATTACGTATGTCTAGTAGGAAGTTGTTGAATCTGTGAAACAAGATTTTGGTACCATTGACATCCTTGTGCACTCACTTGCAAATGGACCAGAGGTATACTTTTGTTAGTCTCTATGTGTGTGTCTGTGTGTATGGAGGTGCCTTGGGCCTTCAATTTTCGACAATGTTTAGGATATCATTAAAGTTTAAAAACTTAAAAAAAAGTACTCTCAGATTTTCAAAGAAGTTGCTTAAATCTGTACCGCTTAATATGGCGCTTTTCCAAAAACCAGCATTACAAAATTTTTAACAGTTTATTCAATGATTTTTAACAATTTTTTATTGATTTGTATGGAGGCCTCAATTCTGAAGTACTCCTCGTCGTTCTAAAATCGCCCGACCCTTGAATGTGCGTATGCTAACGGTGTTGTTTTTCCATCTTAATGATAGAAGTGTTCATGTTGCAGTTTAGGAAACCGCTCTTGGAGACATCAAGATATGGATATCTTCCATCCATCTCTGAATCTAGCTCTTCCTTTGTTTCTTTACTCCATCATTTCATTCCAATCATGAATCCAAGTACGATCCTCTTTCAATCTGATTTTCTTCTCTATCTCTGGACTTTCTAAAGAGAGAAAAAAATGATAGAGCTTGTATGTTTTCTCGCAGGTGGTGTTCTATTTTTCTAACCTACATTGCTTCTGAAAGGATCATACTAGGGTAATTTTAGTTGTTTAATCAACTATGTTCTAATTAACATCTCTTAAAAACTTGGATCACATAATTATAATATTGTCATCTTTTCTGCGTGAAGATATGGTAGTGGCATAAGCTCAGCAAAGGCTGCTTTGGAGAGTGACACAAAAGTGAGTTCTCTTGTATTTTAAATATTTATTTCGACCATGTTTATAATTGAATTTTAATGTTTGGATTGCATTTTTATTACCGTCAAGAAACAAAAATAAATACATAAAGCGCGCATAAAAGACGCTCCTACATCATTTTATTTTCGTACCAAAGGAAAAATAAAAAAAAATCATTAGCACACATTTTATAATTGTACCAAAAAAAACATTTTGAATACCTTGTATGAATTGCGCATAAGCTAATTTGCCATAATGTATCACAAACATCTACATAAATGAGATCAGCATGACCATTCAAGGAATCAGTCATTTTTCAAGGCTTAATTTAGAAAGAGAATGTTTCTGTGAAATGATTTAACGTGGGACGAGTTTCTCGCCTTCTTGCATCTTATTTTTCATCTTATTTTTCATCTTCCAAGCTAGTGTTAGCCACTTGACCAACATTAAAAATCAAACTATTCTTGTTGTTTGATGTGGAACCTCTAGTCTTTGGAATTTTGTCAGCTTTCTTTGGTTTTGGGTTCGCCTGAACTGTATTTTGGGTTCATAATTGAAACTGCCACCTATTTGAAGACAACACACATAACTTATGAGGTATTATTCAATGGTTTTCATTATTTATTTTCGATAGGATATGTAGTATGTATCTGGTCACTGAAGTATAATATTTGTATATTGTTTTTCTGTTGTGAAGCCATGTTCCATTATAAATATGATTTTTTGTGGGTTAAAGGGAACCGACTTTGTTTTGGTGGTTTGATAGGATAAATATTCTTGTTATTTTAATTAAAACTAGAATTGCAACTTTAAATTGTCTTCTAGATAAAGAAGGCTCTAAGAGGAGTGAAAGTTGAAGTAACACATAGGGGCAATGTACGAAGAAAGTATCGAGTTTCAAGATTAACATCTCAACCCACAAGAGAACTAGTGTAATAATTATATCTGTTCTAACTTCCTTGAATTTTTATTTTTTCATTAGATTGGACTCAGTTACATTTTGTTTCTCTTTATATATTTTTTAATGTGTACTTAATGCTAGTGGTTTTCTAGGCTTCCAAGATTGTTGAGGGACAGGGATATTCAAAATGATTGAATGAGAAGCAAATTACCAATCTCCTAAAAGTTACATGTCAAAGACCTAGGGATAGAAAAGATGATATTTTGCAGGTATATTTTGATAGTAAAGTCTTTTGCCATCTTGGACTTTTAGTAATTTTGCAGGTATAATAGACACATTGCTCTTACATTAATCTGATGTTGTTTATAGGAATTTAATCCAGATCCTGTGATACCAATCTAAACAATAAGGCCTGAGCATGTAGAGAAAGCTTTAAAGCACACTTACCTCCCCACTTATGCATGCCTGAGGATAAGTCTAATTATTAAACATGTAGAGGTATCTCCAAATAATGCATTATCTTGGGGTGAAGTAAAAAAAATCCTTTAAAATATGACCATGGTGAGGAACCTTTGAATCCTGAAATTAGAAAAGGAAACTTCTAAATCTTCAATTAATTTGACTTTTGATATTCATAGTTAATATATATGAATATTTGGATTGATAAAGATTAGTTTCACATCTCTTTGAGGCTAATTTATAATGAGAATTATACCCTCAAGTTGTGTAGTTCCGTCTTCTCTAGTTAATATATATAACTTTGGTCGAGAATTATTCCGATAAGAAGTTTTTCAAAAAGAAAAATTAAGTTATTAAAATGTTTATGACATCTTAATATTACACTACATGTAAGTTGACCCGAAAAACATATGTGTGTATAAGTTTATATGTAGGTTTTGTTTCATTTGCTTGTTAACATATATTTTTTTTTGCAGTTCTCTGTTTTTGGTTCTTTAGTGAATTTGGGTGCCACGGTTGGTACAATATCTAGTGGTTCGATTACAGAATACATCGAGTGAAAAGGGGTTCGATGATTCTCGTTGCTCTACTAATATTATTCTACGTATTTATATTGTGGCCTTTGCATTCCTAAATGGTAATTGCTATAAGACTGAAATTTTGAATGCTTCTTATGTCGAATTTCAGTCATTGATGATTGCTTCAATTCCCAATATAATTGGATGGCTTGTCATTTCATTTGGAAAAATGAGTGATCATTGTTAATTTCATTGGATGGGTTCATAATGTTCTGTTTGCATTACCGTGTAATATGTAATGTGGTACCACACAAGAAATTCATTTCCTATTAATTCTACTTGCTTGTCTTATTTTCGATACACTCCATTGTGTATTAAAACTCTCACTTTAATTTATCATTTACCTATATGCTTCTTTTGTATAGGATTCCTCGTTTTTGTTAATGGGAAGGTTGTTGGAAGGATTTGGTGTGGGCGTAATTAAATACGTAGTCACTTTAATTTATCATTTATTTATATGTGCGTTGTCACATGGGTTTTCGATACACTCCATTGTGTATTAAACCTCACTTTAATGCTGACTTGATTCTTTAATGTTAGTCTAATGCAAAATGGAGAAGCACCACGGTTTTATTTTCGAGACGGAGAAGAACCACGGTTTTATTTTTGAGACGAAGAAGCACATGGGATTACGCAGTTTCTTGAGATCTTGGGCAGTATAATCAATGGGTTTTCCTTGCCCTTAAACGAAGATCACAAGTTGTTCGTGCATTTATTCCCCTTCACAGATCCAAATGCCTATCAATGTATCATCAGCAATTATTGTATTGCATCACCCAATTTGTGTAGAAAGATGTAAAGCTGTCGGACACAATGATTTGAGGTTTGTTGAAGTATTGGCCTATGACTAATAGTTCTAAAGAGGTGATGTTCCTGGGTGAGTTGGAGGAAGTTATGGAAGCTACCCAGGCTGCAGAATTTCAACAATGCATGGTCCCTCTGTTCTTCCAGATTGCTCGATGCCTCAACAACTCACATTTTTAGGTACTGTGTTCATGTCATTTTCCCATCACGTTTGTATTTTTTCCCATCATTTTTCACACCACCTTTTTTGGAAAAATAAGTGGCAAAAAATCCTAGTGTCACACAAAGTGAAAATAGGCCTCGTTGTGTAAAATAATGCAAATTTTGAACCCCAAAGTGCATTAAGAAGAACTCCCGAACACTAAAATACAAATAACCCTATCAGATATCACGAGGAAGCCATTACGAAGTTCAAAGGCGCTTTATTTCTGTTAAATGACAATAATACAAGTCGTTCTTATTCTTGATATATCAGATGCATCTGCTACTGCTACTGCTACTGAACTTTTGTATTCTTGATATATTAGATGTAAACTAGCATTAGAGTGTTGAGCAATTTTTTTTACAGTCTTTGTGCAATTAATTTTGCCGGTGGATAATTTTTTGTTAATTTTGTATGACTAAACTCTGATATTATAACTGATATAATAATTTTATTTTGTTTGACAGAATGTCATTTTTGGATCCTCATCAAGTTTCCAGTGTTGTGGGTTGTGGCATTGATTGCGATGGTAATAGAATGGAAGTTGATAGTAAAAAACAAGAGACTTATTTTTTATATTTCATTTGGTTAGTTATTATATAAAAACATCTCATTTTGTGATGATTGTATTAGAATGTTATATTGGATGCATTTATGAAAATAATGTAACTTTCGGGGTGATTGTATTACGATGTTTCACTTATTTGGTTTAAGTTTCTTTTGTAAATAAAGAGTGTATGCTAATATAAAATGTAAATGTTTAATATAATGTCGTTGCTTATGTGGACTATTTTCGTATATGTTCATAGGATTTATTTAGTGTTGTAAGAATAATTGAATTTTTTTAAATTAAGGATATTGGATCTTGAAAAATATATATATTTTAAATATGTATTAATATTACTAACGGACCTTTACCGTCATAAAATTTGAAATTTACCGTCACTATTAGTAACAGAATTTTACCATTACTGATTTTGAATTTTACCGTTACTACTAGTAACAGAACTTTACCGTTATTATTAGTAACAAAATTTTATGTTACTAATTCTCAATTTTACCGTTACTATTAGTAACAGAATTTACCGTTACTAATTCTGAATTTTACTATTACTATTAGTAACAGAATTTTACCGTTACTAGCTTCGTGCCCCACGCCTTTTTTCTAATGGAAAAATTATGTTACTAATATTTTTAGTAATGGTAAAATTGTGTAACTAATGGCTTGTTTTGGTGTAGTGTTTTCTATTAAGGGTTAGTTAATCACGTGTGTACCTATGTTTTATTGTGGTAACTACATGTACTCAAAGACATGTATTGAATCATAAATATGGACTCTGACGTAGAGTAATGAATTTGTAATAATTGTCATTGAAAAAAGTTCAACTCACTCTTTTAAACATAGTGGGAGCGTATTCTCCTTGATCGGACCAACATTACTTCTAGTCGGTTAGATAGCCAACCAAAACAAATTAATTTTAGTAGTTCAAATCACCAAGCGCACATGTGCATCATGCATGGGAATATATGTCCCCCATTATATACATGTGGACAATCCCTTCAGCTGATTAAAATTAAACCATCACTAACTACCTTTAGAATGTAAAAGGGTTCATTAGACTGACCTATAAAGGCATCACATTTGTCCACCTACTCTCCCTCTCTTTCTCTCTCCCTTATAAATAGAAACCACTCCCATCTATAGGGAAAGGGGTGAATTAATACGTTGATATAGAGAAATTGGAGAGCTTGTACACATTGATGGTGATGATTGAATAACAAATCCATGCACAAAACATGTGGATATTGATATCATACTAGCCAAACAAAGTTAATCATGTGTCCCAATCCCAATTTCTCATGTCTCTCTTTAATCTGGTATATTGATCTATTTATTTGTTATAGTTTATTTTTTGTATTTATAAGCTAAGAATCGTAAAATCCATATACCAATTTCATACGAGAATAGAGTGGCGTCGTATGTGAGAACGACAAGACATTTGTTGCTTCCTAAAACCTCCTATCCATAAACCCTTGAACAATGACTGCTCAAATACCATATGCATTCCTTGGAAATAGGAGAAGATCCGGATGGCAGTCGTGAAAATGAAACCATTCTACCTTTAACTCTTGTTAAAATGGAGGACACATAAGGAATTATGATGAACTTGGTTAGAGGCCAAGAGTAAATGCAATAAAGTTTTAAGAAACATATACAGACACTCAAGTCTAGACAAGATTGACTTGGAAGTTAATTCGCTAACTCGACAGGAGATGGACGTTCAGGTAGGAGAGTGGAAATGCCACCTCCAGCTCATTGCCTAGGAGGACGATATACATATCTAACTCGGGCATTATAGAACCCAATAAGGCTAAGTGGGGGATCACAGGATATAGAAAGTAGGTCCAGGTATTCTGGATCTTGAAGTGACAGGTCGTACTGCTCGAAACCTACCTCGTCTCTCAGAAAAACTGATCTTAATTACGAACAAACATTTTTTGAAGAAAGTTCTAGCATACTGAAAAGGTTGGGCAAAAAAATTTCATTTCATAGACTAAGTCCATAAGTAGTGAGGAGGCAACATCATAGAGATCTCACTGGATCTGGACAACAGTGAGAGGACTTAAGGTTTGCTTCCAAGAAGACAAAATGTTTGAACAAACTTGGGCATGTCGTAGGTGCACGCCGAACAAACTTCTCATAAAAAGAGTTCAATAAAAATTCACGGTCGACCAGACACCATCACAACCGTTGACGAATAAGATGACTAGCTTTAGAAAAAATCAAATTAGCATCTTGAAAATTTCATGGGGAAGATCACTTCAAAAGATCCTTTTCACAGGGGTTTTCTTAAAGGATATCCATTAACCCCAATAATTATAGATTATCCCAATCCCATATAATTCAAACTGTCAGTGGTGACCCCGAAGTATGATGGAAAGGCTGACCCCGTGTTTCACATAGAAAAGTACGAGGCATCCATTGTTATTTATTCTATATCGAATGAGATGCATTTTTGGTCATTATCCAGTATGATCACGGAAACCGATCAAATATGGTACACTAGTCTATCGTGAGCGCAAATTTCATGTTTTAAATCGATGGTTGATCTATACGTCAGCAGCTTCTTTGAAACTAAGCCCGAAAATTGGGTAACTCATTTATTGAACATTAAATATAAGGCCAATGCGATGACTTATAGTGCACCGCCTGTTTTAATCGCAAGAAGGAAAATTTGATCGCTTATGATGAGAAAACAACCATCGCGGGCCTAATGGTTGGTCTACTATCAGGAAACTTGTATTGGTCATTAGCTAAGGATCAACCCAAGACATTGACTGAGTTATTAACTGGAGATGGGAAGATTAAAAATCCAAAAAAAGCTATTATTATCAAAGAGGTTAGTAGCTATAAAGCCAATACAAGCAAAATCTCGGAGAAGAAAAAGAACAAAGACAAAAAAATGAACAAACTAAAGAGATATAATGAATCCTTTGACTGTTGACATCCATCATATCCTTGAGGAAATACATGGATGCAAAAACTTGAAGTGGCTCGATGAACTGAAAGGCCTAACCAATAAAAGGAGCATGAGAAAAAAATGTGAGTTTCACAGGGATCATGGCCATAGTATTGATAATTTCATAAACCTAAAGAAAGATCTTGAGAACTTGATTAGGCGGGGGAAATAGTCGATGTTTGTGGACAAAGGTGTCCGAATAGATCACAGGGATGAGCAGAAGCCCAAGACACGGTTGAAGTATCCATTCCGAAGACCTGACGAGAAGAAAAGAGGCAAAGATGATAACCATAAGGATGACCCAAATTTACCCAAATGGCCCAAAGAACCTGTACAAAAGGTAAAAATAATGTCTGTAAGGACAAAATTTCCAATTGAGTCAATTGTATATTTTTTACTTATTCCCGGAACAAAACACGTTTGAGTCATAGGTCATTTTTCATTTTTCACGATCCCACACAGACTACGACCTGTTGAAGTTTAATGGAAGACGTTGCAGAAAAGCTTTAAAGAATTATTTATACCAAAATTTAATTGGTGCATGTTTATTTTTCTTCAAGTTCAATTGATGTCCGAGATCACTCCGGTATGAATGCGTAAATTTAATGAGACTCGAAATTTATTTTTAATATGATTATGCTATTTTATTAAATAAGTATTTTAAAAATGTTTTATAAGTGTTTGAAAAGGTTTACATTTCGTTTTAATCTGGTGAGTACGGATTAGAGTTGGATTTAAGCGGAACTCTTTCTTAAGAGTTGGTTTAAAAATAAACTCTAATTCGCTAGTTGCTCAAACGAGTTGACCAGTCATTCGAGTGAGATGCTATGTCGTTCGAGCGACATCGTTATCTCGTTCAAGAGACATGTAAGTGTCATTGGAAAGATCTGCCGCCTTAAGAAATTTATATAAGGCGTGTTTTCCATCAGATTTTGTAAGTGCGCATTCTGTAAAAATCAGTATTCGTCTAAAACGTTTCTGAACACAAGTTTTCTAAGGTTTTCCAAAGTTAATGCATCCTTAGAGTTTGAAAGATCCGAGTTATCATTAATATATGCTATAGTGATCTTGTTGGCACCAAGAAGAGTTGTTCTACACTTGAACATTATTGGTTTTGTGGTGAAGATTTGGTGGAGTCTAGTTTCAACATTGTAGACGTTATGAGCCATATCGATGGACACTGAGACATACATGGATGCGTGTGTTATGAATAGGTATCGTGGACAAAGGAATTTCAGTGTGGTCACTGTGAGAGGAGTGGTTTAAGATCAGAAGAGAGTCAAGTCTCGTGGGGATCGAGTCGTTGAGTAAGACTTGCGTCTGTTCGTTGTAATTTTACGTTCATAGTGATTGTCTAGCTTGGGTTGTCCGAGGTTTTTTTGTGGTTTTCCTCCTACATCCGACATTGTGAGTATTCCTTACTTTATTTTACTTTATTTAATCACTAGATGGATGTTTAGGATTAATCAAGATAAAATTTGGTTAAGTTAAAATTGTTCACAACTTGGTGCGAATTAAAAATTGGAAAAATGTTTTTCATAAAAATAGAACTTGTTTTGTCATCCTTATAACACTTTTCGCATTAGAAACAAAAAGGGACAATCAAATTGGTATCAGAGGTAGAAACATATTTTTATTGTGTTTGATCCCTTTTATTTTTTTAGATGAATTTTGGAGGTTTTGAATGTTTTTGTGCCCTATTTTTTATGGCACAAATTATGCTTATTGGAATATGCAAATGAGAAGTGCTTTAAAATCTATTTATGATCGTGTTTGGTTAGTGGTTGAAAAGGGTTGGACACCACTAGTCATACGAGAGGGTGAGGTCCCTAGTTTGAAACCCGTGTAGTCGTGGAATGATGTTGAACATAGGCTTGCATTGTACAACTCTAAAGGTCTGCACGTAATTTCCTCACATGTCACATCTGAAGAGTATAATATAATCATGACTTGTGAAACTATAAAAGAGGCTTGGGATACACTTGCACTTACTCACGAGGGCACTATCACGGTTAGGGCATCTAAGTTACAAAACCTCACTATTCAGTTTGAGATGATGAAAATATTAGACAGTGAGTCGTTTGATGAGTTTTACTCTAGGTTGTTTAATATTGTCAACTTATCGTTTAACATAGGAGAGAGGATTCCCGACAACCGTGTGATAAATAAAATTTTGAGATCTTTGCTAAGTAGGTTTGATGCAAAAGTGACTTTTTAAACTCCTTAGGAATGCTTGATTCGATGAAACTCGAAGATATTTTAGGTGACTTACCAAGCTATGAATTTGATATGTTTACCTCCAAGCAAGTGCCAAAGAAAGAAAAGGGTATTGATTTGAAATCTCGAAAGGAGGAAACTAAAGTTTTGAATGACGATTTCGATTCTGATTTTGAGGATGTCGCCTCGTTGGCTAAAAATTCAAAAAAATTCTTAAGTTTCAAAAGAAATTGAAAGATGCTAAAAAGTTTGAGAAATTGAAGAACAACAAGGTTGAGTCCACCCCTAAAGATAGGAGTGAGAAGTTTAATAGGGTAGATTCGGATAGTTGTTTTGGATGTGATGGGTATGGTCACAAAATTGTCGAGTGTCCCACTAGACTTACGAAAGAGGTCAAGAAACGATAACTTATAATGCAACATTAAGTGATAGTGATACGGAAGAGGGAGAGAGTTCACACAATGAGAGAAAGTTTGTTGCTTTCTTGGCATGTCATGTGAGTGACGATGATAAATCTTCCCACGAATATTCTCATGTGCATGACACTTTCGAGTCCGTTCAATTTCAAGTGAGTGAGGGTGAAGTTAGTGAGAACGAGGAGGTAAATGTGAAAGAGTTTCTAGTTTATTTTAATGAGTTGTATGCCTAGGTCATGAAAGTGAAAAAGGCCAACTCTAAATTGCAAGCTAGGTTGAATGAGCGTGCCATTGAAAATAATGATGCTTTGATTGAGGGTCTTAGGGCACGGGAGAAAAAACTTAGGGAGAAGCTAGGGTACGTCAAGAAAGAGAGAGATAGTGTTCGTGGTTTGATGGAGACTTTGAGAAATGAGTTGCTATAGTTTGAGTAGTCTAGGCATGTTCTTAAGTCTAGGATTTTTGAGTTGGAGGAAAATTTGAAAGACTACTGTAAGGTTAAGTTTGACTTGGAATCTAGGTCGGAGAAGTTGGATATGATGTTAGGTACCGTCCAAGTCAAAAGTGATTAGTGTGGTATAGGATACAACAATAGTGTTTCCATTTCCGAAGCCAATACCAACCGTGTGAGAGAGCCCATTAGGATCGAGAGGAGAGGTCGATATTTTGGTTATCATTACAGTCGTGTTTACACTTGTTCCCGTCGCGATAGGAAGGGTCCCCTTAGACATTTTTGCTATGACCTTAGGAATGCTCCAAGAAAGTTTAGGAATAAAGTCGTTTCGGTTCCCAAAACCCCCACCCGTTATGTCACACCTACTTAGGTTATGAAATCGAATTTAATGGCATTTGGTTTAAAACTTCATGGTTCTCATTTGGTTGCACTTTATTCTTCCAATGCTAAATTTAAAGGATGATTGTGTTACCATGTTTGTCATATGCTAGTCATTCCATCATGATTTATATCTTGATAGTGTTATGACATGTGTATCATTTTGTATTTTTATTGAGTCTTATTTGAAAAATACAAAAATATTTTTGGTTTATTATATTTTTGAAAAAATACAAAAAGCATTTTCTTTTATTTGAGTCAAAATATGTTGAAAAACCAAAAAGATTTTCTATTCGTTTTTGTTTTTGAGTTTACATGTTTGATGTGGCATATTGGTGTTCTTGGAACCCATTCCTTTCATTATCCATATGGCTAGGACATTTGGTCATAATTATTAATTCTTACAATGATCTTAACCACTGTATTATGGGATTGTTTCGAAGTTTATATGCATTCTCATTTGACTTTGAATCTATGCCATCTTTTCACACATGCACGAGTTTATATGGATGTTTGACATCTCTTGCATATTTGAGTTCAGTGAGATGGTCTTATCACAATTTGGTCATCTATGTGTAAGTAGACATAAGGAGGATGTGTGCATGTAAGAACCGTTTACCATGACGATAATAATTAAAAAAAATGATTAGTGTTCACGGGAAAGGGTTGTGAGAGTGTAAAATTGACTTGTCGTGAAAGCCACCGTTTAAAAGAGCCCGAAAAAAATCAAGGCAATAAAAAGAATCATGTGCCAAATATGGGCCATTTAGTTTATGTCCACTCAAAAATAAAAACGTGATATATATTTGAGGGAGATTGGATGGATAAATCAAACAAGTTTGCACCACAAACCCCAAATGTTGAAAAATTGTATCATAATGCCATTGTTTGTAAAATCATCAAAATTTTGGATTTGTGCGCATGTTTGATTGTTTAGTTCATTTAGCTCACACTTTAATTGTCACATATGGCTAAAATAAAGTTTTATGATATATATATGTATCAATTAGAGCTTCTTGATCATTTTTATGTGTTGGAATTATGATTCATTTGTTATAGTTCGCACCCAAACATTCCATGTTCAGGTTTGAGCACATCGGTACTATATTAGCATGTGACTCACATTTGGTTGTTTTTGAGTTTTCTTAGTTTAACTACTGTTTTGCAGTTTTGAGCCCCTTCTAGCTAGTTTTTTGTCGAAAATTTTTCACTAGGCATCACTATTTAATATTCTAAACTGGAATTGGGATTTATGTTCGCTCATTCGAGCTACATCTTTATGTCGCGCGAAGTTTTCATTTGAGCGAACTCACTTTATCGTTCGAGAGACACCTTTGTCTCATTCGAACGACGTCTGAGATATTTGTTTTCCTTCTGTTTTAGTACCATGCTATTTATGTGTAATATTTTTGATACTATTGAGTTGCTTCTAGAACATTTTATTATATGCAGATTTATATTTAATCTCTTATTTTTTTCTGCATTAAGTTCATTTAATCAAGTTCTTAGATTTATTGACTCATACTGTGTGATTAGTGTTTGCTAGCTACGAATTTTATATTACTGATCATTTTTAGCTAGTTGTTTGCATGATTGTTTAGATATATTTTATTAATTTATCTCATGCTAGATTTGTTTATCTTTTCACCGAGTTGTCTATTTGAGACGAAAAGGGGGAGAGATGTATGTGATGTAGGGGGAGATTTTTTGAGCACTATGTTTATTTGTTTCACGCATTTATATCTACATTGGCATCTTGTTTATGTTCATATTTGATTTCTAGATTAAAAAAGTTGCTTTGTTTCTAATTGGTATCAAAATATTTTGCTCACATATTTCATTACGATTTATATAATTTTTTCCTACATACTTCACTTGGTATTTGTCTATTTCATGTGTGTAGGTATGCTTAAAGGAATTCGATATTTCAAGACTACATCACATTCAGAGACAATTCATGCTTGCCCATCCATTGTTTACTAGTCCTGTCCTTTAATTTTTTTATTTTGGGTTTATTGGTTGGGATTTAGGCATCATACGGCTTGACGACCTGGCTTAGGCATTTTAGTGTGGATTTTCTCATGGAATAATCAAAGGGGGAGATTTGTAAGAACAAAATTTCCAATAGAGTCCATTGTATAGTTTTGACTTATTCCCGGAATAAAAACACGTTTGAGTCATAGGTCATTTTTTATTTGTCACGATCCCACATAGACTATGATGTATTGAAGTTTAATTGAAGACGTTACGAGAAAGCTTCAAAGAATTATTTATACCTAAGTTTAATTGGTATAAGTTTATTTGTCTTCAAGTTCAATTCTTGTCCGAGATCACTCAGGTATGAATGCATAAATTTAATGAGACTCGAAATTTATTTTAATATGGTTAAGGATTTTATTTTATTAAATAAATATCTTAAAAATGTTTTATAAGTGTTTGAAATGGTTTACACTTTTTTTTAATCTTATGAGTACGTATTAGAGTTGGATTTAAGTGGAACTCTTTCTTAAGAGTTGGTTTAAAAACAAACTCTAATTTGCTGGTCGCTCAAACGAGTTAACCAGTAATTCAAGCGAGATGCTCTGTAGTTCAAGCGATATTGCCATCTCTTTCAAGCGACATGTCAATGTTACTTGAACAATGCGCCACCTCAAGAAATTTATATAAAGCCTGTTTTCCATCAGATTTCATAAGTGTGCATTATGAGAAAATTAGTATTCATCCAGAACGTTTCTGCACACAAGTTTTATAGGGTTTTCCAAAGTTAATGCATCCTTAGATTTTCAAAGATATTAGTTATCATTAATATATGCTATAGTGATCTTGTTGGAACTAAGAAGACATGTTCTACACTTGAATATTGCTAGTTTTGCGGTGAAGTGTCGGCGGAGTCCGATTTCAACATCGTAGACGTTACAAGCCATATCGGTGGACACCAAGACATACGTGGATGCGTGTGTTATGAACAGGTATTATGGAACAAGGACTTTCTGCATGGTCACTGTGAGAGGAATGGTTGAATATCTGAAGAGCGTCAAGTCTCATTGGGATCGAGTCGTTGAGTAAGATTTATGTCTGTTCGTTATAATTCCACATTCGTAGTGATTATTTGGCCTGGGTTATCTGAGGTTTTTTTCGTTGTGGTTTTCCTCGTACATCTGGCGTTGGAAGTATTCCTTACTTTATTTTACTTGCTTTAGTCACTAGATGGATTTTTAGGATTAATTAAGATTAAATTTGGTTAAGTTAAAATTTTTCACAACTTGGTGCGAATTAAAAATTGGAAAAAGTTTTTTCGTAAAAATAGAACTTGTTTTGTCATCCTTAAAACACTTTCCGCATTAGAAACAAAAGGGGACCATCAATGTATTTTAGATGTAACTTCATTACAGGAAGGGATTATGGAGGAGGGGATGAGCCAGCATAGAAGAAAGCCTCTCTCAATGAGTTAAAGTCCTACGCTCACATATAGTCGATCAACTTGATTGACACTGTGGATACCCATCCTAGGAAAGTAAACAAAGATTGCCTTATGATTGTCTTCTCCAAAGATGATTTTTTCGATGTTTTATATACACATGAAGATACATTACTCATTTCAATGATGGTGCATAAATGTAAGGTGACGAGAATTCTTGTCAACAATGACAGCTCAGATGACGTCTCATTATATTATTGCTTCAAAAGTCAGAGATGGAGGGATAACAAGCTTGAGGTCTACCACTGACCACTGAAGCACCTTATACTCTTGACTCACTTGATTCTACATTGTATAAGTGCTCATCTAGTTTGGAAATATGTGACAAAATTAGAGTCCCATTCCCTATGTACCAAAGAGCCTCATAATCTTCTTCTTAAGCCACACTTGATTCAATTGTAGGTATAAATCTCAATCACACACACTAGGGTTGCATACATTGTTCATATATTGTATTATTTGATTGTGTGTGAGTTGTGTGTAGTCAATCCTATTTAAATTGATTTAATAATTTTTTGGGAATTTTTAATAATTTTTAAATGATTTTTTGGAAATTAAAATTTGGTTTATAAAACTTTTGGTGTCATTCTATAATTACTCTTATTAACTTTTTATACCTGGAAGTTGGCTTGGTTAGGATCCGAGTGAGCTTGAGACTTGAGGGTGCGTGTGTAATTAGTTTTAAAACACGTGTGTGAGAGCTCATTTCAGCCCTACACCTATCCATGTTATACCGTCCAGATTTGTGTTTGTTGCAAGATACATAACCCTTGTGTAATCTCAGCCCTTGGTTTTCTTTAATCAACGCTCAACATGCATTCGAACCCAATCCTAGTGTAACCTATCTAGACCAATCAGCTCATGTTTAATTCACCACTTACATTTAACCGTTGGATCAAAGTCAAAAGTCCAAGACCAAATCTCATCCTTTAGATTTGCATCGACCTTATCGATAATTCCTAGCCTAATATATAAGGAGGCTTACCCTCAGCCTTCTGAGACTTTTGGCAGTTCGTCTAAAAAGAGAGAGAAGAGAGAGAGAGAGAGAGAGAGAGAGAGAGAAGAGAGAGAGAAGAAAGTGAGAAACCATAGAGAGAAAGAAACCCTAAATCGTCCAAACCCTATTTTGTTTTTAAACCCTAATTCATTTCTCCTAAATAGTTTACACCAATCACCATACCTGAGTGTTTGAGAGTTACTTTGGTAGAGGTTTGAAGGGATATCGTGGTTTGCATCCTCTGAATTTGAGATCTTGTGTCCAACTTAAGCATTTAGGTTAGATCTGTATTTCTTTTACATAGAAACTATAGATCTGTCTATTTTATGTTATATTACACTTAGATCTACACTATTTAGTTTCTCATCTTGAGAAAACACATTTGTTGATTACTGTTCTGTAAATATTTTTCAAAACGTTAGAATCAACAAATATATTTTTGTTTCTAGTTCTTATGAAACAAGACTGCTGACCTAGTTGGAATCGCAATTGGCGGTTTTCAATTTCAAAAATATTTTCAAAGACTCTCTAAAATTGATTAAGACCTTGAACCGTCTTTCGAGCAAGGTAGCCTTGGATTCTGGGATTATTTAAAAGGTCAAATACAGTCTTTTGGTTCTAAATAAGAGAGAAACTAAAAATATCATCATTTAGATATGATTTGTAATTTGCTAGGACTTGTTTGTATAAATAAGTGTGTGTGTGTGTGTGTGTGTGTGTGTGTGTGCATCCATATGTTAGAAGCACTTTAACAAACACTTATTACACTACAACACAAAAGTGTTGTCTATAACATCTTGAAACTTCAAGAGTCTACGTAAAGACTGGAACAAAGTGGAGAAGTTAGCAAGATGGGAAAGCCACATCAATGTCAGAACTACAGAGAAGTTAGAATCAAACCAGTGGGTATATTTGTGAACTTTTATAGGTCTGATTAGTTTGCATGTGTGTTATATAGTTTGTAAGTTGTATATTTTGTTTTAGTGGATTTTTAGTTTGTGACTTAGATGTCACCGTGGATGTTTCCTCAGTTGGGTGAGGTTTTACCACGTTAAAAATGCCTTGTCCTTAATCTTTCTATGTCTCCTCATCTCATTCTTGCTGGTGTGCTGATTTAAACCTTTTAGTTTTGGTTTTTAAAAAAAGTTATAAAATCTTGATCATATCTCGTACATTTTTCGTTAAACACATCTTGTGATTAACTGGTTTTGATTTAAAGAAAAGAGTTTCTTCAAAAAATAGTTCGGAGTTACTTCAATAGTTTAATCTTGTATTACACGGCCTAAGTAACAACTTTTTTAATTGGTATCAGATCTTTGGAATTTTTCTTTAAAGATCTTGTGTTTCTGAAATTGTTTTCTTAAAATCGAATAATAGACGAGAAAAATGAAAGATTTGGTAACTTGACGAGACCTCCTCTCTTTGATGGAAAAAACTTTGCTTACTGGAAAGTAAGGATGGTTGCTTTCATACAAGGAACCTTAGGAGATGATGTTTGGGATATTGTTAAAAAGGGTTATACTTATCCTATGAAACCGGCCACTGAAGGAAGGAATGAGAGGATTAAGAAAGTATTAAGTGAATTCACTCAAGAAGAGAAGCAAGTTTCTCGAAACAATAACAAAGGCAAAAATGCCATTTTTATGTCTATAAATGAACATGAGTTCAAAAAGATCTCATATTGTGCCACTTCTAAGGAAGCTTGGGATACATTGGTTACTGCATATGAAGGTGACACTAGAGTTAAAGATGCTAAAACAAAGATGCTATCCAGTAGTATAACTCTTTAATCATGTCTGACTCTGAGTCATTTGATGACTTTTACATGAATTTGACTGATATTGTGACCAAACTGCATGCTAATGGGATAACTTATGATAGACATGAAATTGTATCTAAAATTCTAAGATCATTACCGCAGATATTTTATAACAAAAGATATATATTGAGGAAATGAGTGACCAAAATCTCACTCCTAAATTACTTAGTAGTAAACTAAAAACTTTGGAAATGGAGTTAGAATTTAAGAAACAATTTACCCACTCCCATAAGAAACAGACTAGTTCCAATTGAATCTTTTCTTCTAAGCTGATGAAACCTGAGCTTACTATTCCCAATAATGATTCTGATGAGGAATGTGATATAGATAGTTTGGATAATCAGATTGCCTTGATGTCAAAACAGTTTAAGAAAATTATGAAATTTAGAAATAAAATGGCAACCAAACAAGGCAAGCCAAATATCCAACTCAGTTGAATCACAAACCTCATGAGAAAGGTCAAGACAAACATCACAAGGACATTCATATGAGACCTAATAAAGACTTTAAGAATATAGAATTCATTAGATGTGGAAAATTGGGTCATATAGCACAAGACTGTAGAGTTAAACTGAACACGACCAATAAACATACCTGGGCCAACATTTGCAAGACAAGGGATGATTCAAGTGATTCTGAAAATGAAGAACCTAAATCATCTGATGCTTTTGACCCTTGCATGTATTTCTTTGCCAAGATAGTCTATAATGATGATATGCCTATGCATATGTATGAGAATCATGTTAGTAGCTCTATTTTTGCTGTTTTGAAACATGCTGCTATTGGTCTAGATGCTTTTCTGAGAACAATGCTAGTTCTATAGCGGGGTGTGTGAGTCAAAGGGAAAGCAAAAATGATGATGTCAATGTGTGTGTAAGTTCAAGAAACGAATCCTTAGGGGTCACTTCACACACTACACTTAGTTATTCTGACACTAAAGACCTCCCTGATATTCACATACTTAATGCTGAGACTCTCAAGAAAAGCACTAGACTAGAGAAGACAGTGAAAGATCTCACTAAGAAACTAGAAGACCTAAGTCTAATGGTTAAACTTAACAATGAAGAGTATACTACCCAATGTCTAAGTCATGAAAATGAAGTCAAAATTTTTTATCAAAAATTGAAAATTTTGATTGAAATGAATGAAACTCTGGCGAAAAAATATAAAGGGACATTATTAGAATTAGAACAAGCTAAAGAAAAGACAATAACTGTTTTAAAATTTTTTGCAAAATTTGAAAATAATTCCAACTGTTTTGATGGTTTTATTACTGAGTCAAAAACCAATTTTGATGATGGAACTGGAATAAGGTTTTGCCTAAATTTAAAGACACAAACTAAAATCTCTGAATCAATCAAGTTTGTGTCAGGAGGCAAAAGACCTATAGAAACTTGCCCAGGTTTTCATTTCCTAAAAGATGAGTTTGATGAAAAACAACAAAAGTTTGATATTGGGGAATCAAGTTACTCTAAGTGTGATAGTCACCCCCCGATTAGGAAGAGTGTTTCTTCATTCCAAACTATACTCCCTAGGAATAAGGTTCAACGTCAAAATTCCATAAAACCTATGTTTAGAGACTTTCCTAAGGAGATAACCTTTTTAAGCAATCTACACTGCTCTTATTGTGACATATACGGTCATTCTTTTGAAGGTTGCTACTCTAGACGTTTAGTAAAACTTGTTTGTAATACTCCTATATACCAGAACTTTAACTACTCTAGGAGAATCCATAACAATTATGTCCTGCCTAAACAACCAGACAAAAACTCTAACTATAGAAAGAGAAAGACCAAACCTAAAAGATCATTTCCAAGAAGGACAACTAGGCACTTTCCTAAACCAAATGCTCATATTCACTACACCAAAAATAGGAATCTGGCACGGTTTAAAACTTTGCCAGATCAAATATGGCACGGTTTTGAACTGTACCAGAATTAGGTGTTCCAAAATGACAATTTTTTTTTGGCACGGTTCAAAAGTGTGCCAGATTCAGCCAAACAGAAACACTTCTGGCTCACTTTTAAACTGTGCCAAAATTTGATATTTCTGGCTCACTTTTGGCACAGTTTTTAACTGTGCCAGATTCAGCCAAACAGAAACACTTCTGGCACAGTTTTAAACCGTGCCAGAATTTTGGTATTTCTGGCACACTTTTGACACAGTTTGAAAATTTTGGCATAATTTAAAACCGTGCCAAATATGATACACTTTTTCCACGGTTTGGAACTGTCCCAAATTTTTTATATAAAAAATAATAATTATTTGAAAGCACAAAATTCACAAATTAATAATATTACGCGTTGTTAATAAACTAATGTGTATACAAACTTCAAAATATTACAAGTCTTTAACAGTTCACAGACCCAAAAAAAATTGGGCAGAGTTTTCCTCTATTTTCTTGACATTCCAAAATCTGTTAATATAAAACCTGCCTAACATAAAGCCCGCACAACCACAATATATAACAATTAACTTACAAAAGCCCGAAGGGCCATAAAAGTCAATAATAAAACAACAAAAGACCACACGACCATGACACAAAAAATGAAATCATGAATAAACCCATTGTTGTAAACCATTGAGTTCTCTATGTGTTCCACGTGAATAAATGCCAACGATAAACTGTTATCCTACAAAAAAATAGGATACAAAAAAGATACGATATTAGTAACCTAATAATTTACAAAAAAAAAACTTTACTCAAACTAAAAAATTACATATATGAGTGCAAATTATCGACATATTCTCAAATCGGGAGACCCGGAACTACGCGGCCAGTTCCTACAAGTTACATTGGTCCCGTGCGAGGTGTCTGTGCCTCCTACGGGGTCGTTTGGGGGCTGGTTTGGATTTTCACCCTTTAAAGGCTTGTTTTTAAGTCTAAGTGTGATTTTTGTAAATTATTGTTATACTCTCAAATCGAGAGACCTGGGACTACGCGGTCAGTTCCTACAAGTTACATTGGTCCCGTACGAGGTGTTCGTGCCTCCTACGGGGTCGTTTGGGGGTTGGTTTGGATTTTCACCCTTCAACGGCTTGTTTTTAAGTCTAAGTATGATTTTTGCAAATTATCATCATACTCTCAAACCGGGAGACCCGGGACTACGCGGCCAGTTCCTACATTTACATTGGTCCCGTGCGAGGTGTTCGTGCCTCCTACGGGGTCGTTTGGGTTATGGTTTGGGTTTTCACCCTTTAACGGGTTGTTTTTAAGTCTAAGTGTGATTTTTGTAAATTATCGTCATACTCTCAAACCGGGAGACCCAGGACAACGCGGTCTGTTCCTGCAAGTTACATTGGTCCCGGGCGAGGTGTTCGTGCCTCCTACGGGGTTGTTTGGGGGATGGTTTGGGTTTTCACCCTTTAACGACTTGTTTTTAAGTCTAAGTGTGATTTTTACAAATTATCATCATACTCTCAAACCGGGAGACCCGGGACTGCTCGATTAGTTCTTGCAATTTACATTGGTCCCGTGCGAGGTGTTCGTGCCTCCTACAGGGTCGTTTGGGGGCTGGTTTGGGTTCTCACCCTTTAACGGCTTGCTTTTAAGTCAAAGTGTGATTTTTGCAAATTATCGTCATACTCTTAAATCGGGAGACTTGGGACTATGCGATCAGTTCCAACAAGTTACATTGGTCCCATGCGAGGTATTCATACCTCTTACGGTGACGTTTGGAGGCTAGTTTAGGTTTTCACCCTTTAACGTCTTGGTTTTAAGCCTAATCTAGATATTTTCAAATTTTCATGATATTCTAAAATCAGGAGACCCGTGACTATGCGGTCCGTTCCTATAAGTTACATTGGTCCCGTACGAGGTGTTTGTGCCTCTTACGGGGTCGTTTGGGGGCTGGTTTAGGTTTTCACCCTCTAACGACTTGTTTTTAATCAATTTAGAACGTTTATTGATTTTTGAAAATTTTAACATAGTTTCATTTGTTTATTCGTTAAATCCAACATGTTTAACATTTGAAATAAACTCAACACCAGCAGCAGTAAATTCCAAAACCAAACCACCAGCAAATCCCTTCCACCAATTTAACTAAATAAGCTCATAAAGTAAGCCATTTTACGCTTGGCTACTTATTGCCACAATTTTAGACCATTTTTTTATTTAATGTTGCAACATTTAAAGAGAATTTGAGACTAACCAGATTTCATTTGTATTTTGATAGCCATCCGATGAACTCTTTGCTCCATAACTTCTCGAAAGAAATTTACAAACTTGTAGAACCGGTGTCTCGATTTCAATAAAGCCTACAGATTCCATCGTCTAGGGTATCTTTGGTACAATCTACATAAGGAAAACATTAATCAACATATGAATAATTTTTTTTACTTTCACCCTCAATAACATTTGAACTTTCGTATTACACCCTCATTTATACAATAATTTGAGATACACTCACAAAAGCATCGGGAAATTGGTTGGTTGAATAAATTATGTGTACCTCCATTACACCTGCTTGAATAAAATATGGGAAACATCCATAGTTATGCAATGATCCATTTAGGATGCCACTGTTAAGGGCAAACCATGAGTCATATTTGTTTTATAAGCACGACATATCCTATTTATATAACAGTTTATATAACCCCTATTTATAAACAGGGCATATCTTAAATGCTCAAAGGTGAAACATGTTCATATAAAAGCCTTGCAAAAACTATTTGCGAAAACTATTTATGAACTAATTAGAGCGTATCCTAGTCTTGAAACATGGATTTTGTATACAACACAAATAATACCATAACCCCGTGTTTCATACAAAACCCTATTCACCATGCATTTAAACAAAACTTTAACTCCATCAAGCATTTAAACAAACATAGTGTAAATAAATAATTAACTCGACAAATCTCATATTCACCCAACTCATAAGAAAGCGTCGCCAAACCCCCAAGCTCCAACCCCGTTCGCCGCATTACCCTTAATAACCAAACCACCTATTTCTCTCTCTCTCTCCCCCTCTCTCTCTCTCTCTCTCTCTCTCTCTCTCTCTCTCTCTCTCTCTCTCTATCTATCTATCTATCTATCTATCTATCTATCTATCTATCTATCTATCTATTTATCTATCTATCTATCTATCTATCTATCTATCTATCTATCTATCTATCTATCTATCTACCTCTCTCTCTCTCTCTATCTCTCTCACACACACACACACACGTGCACAAAGACACACATTGCTCATATTAAATTTATTAAATTGGTTACTTTGGAACAAATCCAATAAGCTGATGTTTAACTAAAAAATAACCTAAACTCAACTAAACCTAACAAAGTATAAGTACTAATAAAACAAATAGGAAGTAAGGTTTACAATTTGCAATGCCACTTTTGTACTGATCCCTCACCTTAAGCAATGCTCATCCCCTGTATACAAGAAAACTACACAATAAAGTTACACAAGCGGCAATGCAATAATAAAATGCTATGAGTATTGTACATTGTCACGAGATGAGTCATGAAATTAGTGATCTACAACTCTTCATTGCATTGACACATCAGCTTGTGTAACTACCCATAGCATTACTCATAAATTATTATAGCCAAGAAAAGGGAGGACTCACTAAATCCAATGGGACTGCAGAATCAATAGAAACATCCTGAAGCTCCTTTCTCCTGAGATACTGATGCAAAATTATAAGCCTAGACCTCTCAAACGTAAAGTAACCCAAAGCCAAAAAACAAGCACTATGAAGCACCCTAGGCCCCATCCCCTTACTAAACCCCACCTACCCTTCTTCCTTCAAAATCTTCTTCACCATCTCCCCCACGCTATTCATCCCATCCCCATGAACCTGAGTCATCAACCTCGTCTTCACCACATCCAACAGCATCGTCATGGAGTACGATATCGCACCCGCTAACGCCCCACAACAAACACTCTGAAAGGGCTCCAAATTAGCCTTTTTGTCCTATCCAAAATAGCAGCCTTTAAATACTCAAAAGAGGAATAACTCAAAACCCCAGCAGGCAAATTCCTCAACAATATAGCTGAGTAACTAGCATAAAGACCCAAAAACCCATCTTTCCCCAAAATCTTCAACAAAACCTCCCAAGATCTCCCTTTTTCCCCAACTTGCATTCTCTGAGTAATCAACTCTTTAGGCACCATTATAGCTGATGCGACAATATTACCCATAGCACCAACTTGTGGAGAGAAATGAGAGATAGGTATTATGGGAATTTAGATAAAATAGATTTCCCAAACTCGCAGGTGTCAAAATAGATGGCGGAAGAGGCTGTGGAGACGATTATGACAGTTGAGACACCAGAGTAGAAGCCAATAATGCCTTTTTATTAGAAGGTTTGGAGAACGGCGTCACGGGAGTTGGTGTAGATTTGAGAGGCGCCTACTTTGGTTTGGTGTTTCTTTTATGGTGTCTAAGCGGTGGAGACAGACGTAGGTGAAGGCGCCGACGATGCCTCCGGCTGAGGCGTTGATGATGGCGCGTTCGAAGACAGAGAGGTTTTTGAAGAGGGTGTGAATTATAGGGGAGTCTTTGGTGGTGGGTTTCAGCCATTTTTGGGAAGTGGGTTTTGTTTGGGTTAGGGTTATGGAGGTTGAGGAGAATTTGAGGTTGTGGTGGTTTGTTTTGTGAGTTGGGGTGGATAGAGACGAGAGGGAGGAGAGACGAGCGGGAGAGCTAATTGAGAGAGGAGAGAGAGAGGGAGACAAAAATTTGGAAGGAAGCATATTATTTTTTTAGACTATTTATATTTTAGTAAGTGTACTCAATTTTGGCACACTTTAAAACAATGCCAAATTTTGGCACTGTTTTTAAAGTGTGCCAAATTGCTATTAAATCGTGCCAAAATCTAGCATAGTTACTTTGCCAGATTTTTAATATCAGGGTGTGCCAAATTGCTATATTTGGTATAGTGATTTCCCATAAAATTCAAACTCATGCGTAAAATATTTTTCATCAAAAATATAATGCTCGCAAATTTTATCAAATGAGAGCAAATCAGCGCAAAAGGAAGACAAGAGTTATTTGGGTTAGAAGAGATGAGCTATTTCCCCAGATGAAGTGTAACATTGTGATTACTTCTTTAAAAGCTGAACACACTCCCTCTGTTTGGTATTTAGACTCTGGGTGTTCAAAGCACATGACTGGGGATGATACAAAACTTTTAAACAAAACCATCTTTGCTGGAGGAAAAGTTATTTTTGGTGATGGTGTATCATCTCAAATCATTGGTAAAGGAACACTCCAAGAAGAAGGAATGCATGTTCTTGAAAATGTTCTTATAGTAAAAGGCCTTAAGGATAATCTACTTAGTATCTCGCAATTTTGTGACTCAAATCATACTGTCACCTTTTCAAAGAATAATTGCAAAATTTTAAATGAAAAAGGTGAGTGCATAATTACAGGACTCATGACAATTATTATACTGTCCAGAACAGTACTGAGGTCTGTAACATTGCCAGAATGGATGACAGTGAAATATGGCATAATAGAATGGGTCACATAAATTACGATAGCCTTGGTAGATTATCTTCACAAGAAATAGCTAAAGGAATTCCAAAGATCAAACCCATTTCTAATATTGTCTGTGGATCATGTCAGGAAGGAAAAATTGTTAAGGCACCTCATAAGAAAGTTAAAGATATCCTTACCTCTAAACCCTTGGATCTCATCCATATGGACCTAATGGGTCCTTCTCGAACTGTGAGTCTCTATGGACACAGTTACATTCTTGTTATGGTTGATGACTTCACCAGATTTACTTGGGTGGCCTTCTTAAAACAAAAGTCTGACACTTTCTAAACCTTTTTAAAAATTATACTTCGGATTGAAAATGAGAAGGACACTCAAGTAAATAGAATTCGTATTGATAGAGGTGGAGAATTAATAGATACTGGTGTTATAGAGTACTGTGACTATAATGGTTACAAAAATGAATTTAGTGATCCTAAGACTCCTCAACAAGATGGAATTGCTGAGTGAAAGAATTGTACCCTTCAAGAAATGTCACGTGTTATAATTCATGCCAAGTGTTTACCTAAATATTTTTGGGCAGAATCTATTCGTACTGTGTGTCACAATATTAATAGGGTATATCTTAAAAAGAATTCAAAACAAACCTCTTACGAACTATGGTATGGGAAAAATCCGAATCTTAAATACCTTAGAACCTTTGGTAGTACGTGTTATGTTTACAAAGACAAAAAACACTTATCCAAATTTGAGACTCATGGAGATAAAGCTATTTTCTTAGGATATTCTCCTGACAATAGAGCATACCGTGTCTATAGTCTTCGCACAAATACCTTAATGGAATCCATAAACGTTATTGTAAGTGACACTACTGTTGAGAGTAAGACTGGAGAACCAATTATTGTTGATATGTCTAAAAATGTTTTAGAAAATGACTCTCCCGAAATAGATGATTCTTTACCAATTGAAATACCTGAAGTACCCAACTTGGTTTCTAAAGATCATCCCATAGATAATATTTTTGGTAACCCTATTGAGCCTGTACGCACAAGATCTCAATTAAGAAACTATGTTCATTATGCATATTTTGTTTCCCTTGTGGAACCAAAGAATGTAAATGAGGCATTGAATGACCCTCATTGGATTTTTGCCATGCAGGAAGAACTTCTTCAATTTGTCATTCATGATGTTTGGTATCTTGTACCTAGGCCTGATCATAAAAAGGTTATTGGCAAACGGTTGATATTTAAAAAATATCTGATGAAAGTGGGATAATAATTAGAAACAAAGCCAGATTAGTGGCTCAAGGATATTCTTAAATTGAAGGAATAAATTTTAATGAGACATCTGCTCCTGTTACTCGATTAGAATCTGTTCGTCTTTTATTTTCCATGGCTTGTTACTTACATTTTACGCTTTACCAAATGGATGTCAAATATGCCTTTCTTAATGGAATCTTGACTGAAGAGACCTATGTTGAACAACCCAAAGGGTTCATCGACCCTCTATATCCAAATCATGTTTATCGTCTTAAAAAGGCGTTGTATGGTCTTAAACAAGCGCCAAGAGCCTGGCATGAGTGTCTTTCCAACTTTCTCATAGACAATGGTTTTAAGAGAGGTGGAAATGATAAAATCCTTTTTATCAAACATTTTTACAAAGATATCATTATAGCTCAAGTCTATGTCGACGATATCATTTTTGGATCCACTGCCCCTTCAGAAGTTAAATCTTTTTCTGAAATTATGCATAGAGAATTTCAAATGTCTCTTATGGGGGAGTTACAATTTTTCCTGGGTCTTCAAGTCAAACATAATTCAGATGGTTTATATGTGTCGCAATCGAAATAGGCTTTAGAGATTGTCAAAAAATTCAGGCTTGAAAGTGCAAAAGATGCTAAAACTCTCATGAGTACTACGGTTAAACTATCTAAGGATGAGAATGGAAAATCCATAGATCCTACTCTGTATCTTAGTATGATAGGAACCTTACTATACCTTACTGCCTCGCATCCTGATATTATGTACGCAGTTTGCGTGTGTGCCCATTATCAAAATAATCCTAAAGAGAGCCACTTAGTATGCGTAAAAAGAATTATAAAATATATAAAAGGCACTCTAAATTTAGGACTTTGGTATGCCAATGATACTCCTACTACTATAATTGGATACACTGATGCCGATTGGGCAGGGTATACTGATGATAGTAAGAGCACATCAGGAGCGTGCTACTATATCGGTAACAATTTGGTAGGATGGAGTAGCAAGAAACAAAACTGCATTTCCTTGTCCACAACTGAATCTGAATACATAGCCACTGGTAGTTGTTGTGCTCAATTACTTTGGCTTAATCAAATACTAAATGATTATGGTATTAAAGAAGATCAACTACATCTCTATTGTGATAAGCAAAATGCGATCAATATCTCTAAAAATCTTGTTCAACAATTGCGAACTAAACATATAAAAATTAGACATCATTTTATACGCGAATTAGTTGAGAGTAAGGAATTAGAAATCAATTATCTTCCTACTGATTTGTAACTCGCAGATATGTTTACCAAACCTTTGGATTATAATAGATTTCTTGCTTTGTGAAAATCGATAGGAACGGTGTGTGCTGAATAAACTCCTATGACTTAAGTATTATTCCCTTTGTCCATTTGAGACAAAACGGGGGAGTAATTTGAGTCTTATGAGTTCATATTTTTTTTCCACAGATTTCTAAATAGCTTGATCTTAGCGTTATTTACAGGATTCTATATCGTTGTCTTTAACATGTGTTATTATGGTATTGTTGTATAATTAGTTGAGTTATGTAATTTTCTCTTTCTAGGAAATGGGTAGATAGAATTTTTATATAGGAATAGGTTTCTCCTTATTTCTTTGTAGCCCTATGAGTCCTAGTTGACTCAAAGGAGATTTTGTCTCATATTTCCAAGTGGGGAGATTGAAGCAGCTTATATTCTTAACTCACTTGAATCGACATTTTATAAAAGCTCATCTAGTTTGGAAATATGTGAAAAAATTAGAGTCCCATTCCCTAGCTACCAAAGAGCCTCAGAATCATCTTCTTAAGCCACACTTGATTCAATTGTAGATATAAATCTCAATCACACACACTAGGGTTGCATACATTGTTCATATATTGTATTATTTGATTATGTATGAGTTGTGTGTGGTTAATCCCATTTAAATTGATTTAATAATTTTTGGGGAATTTTTGAATGATTTTTTGGAAATTAAAATTTGGTTTATAAAACTTTTGGGGTCATTCTGTAATTACTGTTATTACCTTTTTATACCTGGAAGTTGGGTTGGGTAGGATTCGAATGCTCTTGAGACTTGAGGGTGCGTGTGTAATTAGTTTTAAAACATGCGTGTGAGAGATCATCTAAGCTCTACACATGTCCATGTTATACCGGCCAGATTTGTGTTTGTTGCAAGACACATAACCCTTGTGTAATCTCAGCTCTTGGTTTTCTGTAATCAACGCTCTGCATGCGTTCGAACCCAATTCTTGTGTAACATATCTAGACCAATCAGCTCATGTGTTAATTCATCGCTGACGTTTAACCGTCAGATCAGAGTCAAAAGGCCAAGACCAAATCTCAGCCTTTAGATTTGCATCAACCTTATCAATCATTCATAGCCTACTATATAAAGAGGCTTACCCCCAGCCTTCTGAGACTTTTGGCAGTTCGTCTAAGGAGAGAGAGAGAGAGAGAGAGAAGAGAGAGAGAAGAAAGTGAGAAACGAAAGAGACAAAGAAACACTAAATCGTACAAAACCCTATTTTGTTTTTAAACCCTAATTCATTTCTCATAAATAGTTTACACCAAACACCATAGCTGAGTGTTTGAGAGTTAATTTGGTAGCGGTTTGAAGGGAGATCATGGTTTAAATCCTCTGAGTTTGAGATCTTGTGTCCAACTTAAGCATTTCGGTTAGATCTGTATTTCTTTTTCATAGAAACTATAAATCTGGCTATTTTATGTTATATTACACTTAGATCTACATTATTTAGTTTCTCATCTTGAGAAAACACATTTGTTGATTACTGTTCTGTAAATGTTTTTCAAAATGTTATAATCAACAAATTTATTTTCTGTTTCTAGTTCTTATGAAACAAGACCGTTGACCTAGTTGGAATCGCAATTGGCGATTTTCAATTTCCAAAATATTTTCAAAAACTCTCTGAAATTGATTAAGAACTTAAAACGTCTTTCGAGCAAGGTAGCCTTGGATTCTAGGATTATTTAAAATGTCAAATAAAATCTTTTGGATCTACTGAAGAGAGAAACTGAAAACAGCATCATTTAGATCTGATATGTTATTTGCTAGGACTTGTTTGTATAAATAAGTGTGTGTGTGCATGCATGTGTTAGAAGTACTTTCACAAACACTTGTCACACTACAACACATAAGTGTTGGCTATAAGATCTTGAAACTTCAAGAGTCGACGTAAAGACTGGAACAAAGTGGAGAAGTTAGCAAGCTGGGAAAGCCACATCAACATCAGAACTCCAGAGAAGTTAGAATCAAACCAGTGGATATATTTCTAAACTTGTATAGGTCTGATTAGTTTGCATGTGTGTTATGTAGTTTGTAAGTTGTATATTTTGTTTTAGTGAATTTTTGGTTTGTGACTTAGAAGTCACCGTGGATGTTTTCTCAGTTGGGTGAGGTTTTACCCCGTTAAAAATGCCTTTTCCTTAATCTTTCTATATCTCCTCATCTCATTCTTGCTGGTGTGCTGATTTAAGCCTTTTAGTTTTGGTTTTCAAAACTAGTTATAAAATCTTGATCATATCTCGTACATTTTTCATTAAACACATCTTGTGATTAACTGGTTTTGATTTAAAGAAAATAGTTTCTTCAAAAAACAGTTCGAAGTTACTTCAATAGTTTAATCTTGTATTAAACGACCTAAGTAACAACTTTTTTAACCACTTATCGGCTTAATAAAATAAAAGGTATTTCATTTGGTAATAATTGAGTTGAAGGTTGTGATCGGTACCTGACCCACATGAAGAACATATAATATTCATATATTCATACTAGACAAGAACGTCCATTCAACATATAACCTTATCTTCAGCAAAGTGGGGCCGAAGAAATTTGAAGCATTCCTATCCACAATGCACCAGTGCATGAAGTTCCCCACTCGTTATGGGGTAGATGTGGTGAACGGAAGTCAAGCGGAAGACAGAGAGTGTTATTATACCTCGATTGACTAGGAAGAGGAATAGATGGTCAAGGGGAAGGTCGTAGAAGATATATAATTAATTATATTAGATGAAGAACACACAATGAGGACATCCCAAATCGGCTCATTACTGGATCCTACCCTCGAGAAAGAGTTGATTGATTTTCTTAGATAATGGATAAGCGTATTCTCTTGGATTCATGAGGACATGTCAAGGATTGACCCAAAATTCCTTTGTCACGAGTCAAATATAGTTATGGCTACCAAGTCAGTAAAAAAAATAAAGCATCTTCAGTCAGGAGAATAACATATCCATTCAAGAAGAAGTGGAGAAATTATAAAAAGAAAACTTCATTGAAGATGCTAATTATCCAGAGTGGCTCTCCAATATAGTTATGGTTATGAAAAATAATAAAAGTAATGTATGTGTTTGACTTCACCGACCAGAAAAAATCATGTCCGAAGGAATACTATCATTTGCATTGAATTGATCAGTTGGTTGATGCTACTTTAAGGCATGAGCTTCTCAATTTTAAGGATTCATACTCGGGATACAACTAGATTAAAATAAAGCCCAAAGATTAAGAAAAATCTTAATTTATCACTAGTCGAGGTACCTACTGCTACAATGTCACACACTTTGGGCTAAAAATGATAGACCAACATATGAAAGTCTGGCAAACAATGTGTTTGATGAGCATATCGATAGAAACATGGAGGTGTACATTGATGACATGCTCACCAAGAGCAAAGAAACCACCAATAACATCAGATATTTGGGGTAGACATTCGACTAGATAGAAAAATATAAAATGAAGCTCAGCCAAACAGTTATGTCCTCGGAGTATGCGAAAGGATGTTCTTAGCTTCATAGTAAATCATACGGTCATTGAGGCTAACCCAAATAAAATTCAGGCATTAATCAACATGCAGTCTCCAATGAATAAAAAGGAAGTGCAAATATTAATAGGGTACATGGTTGCATTAAATTGTTTTGTTTTGCGAGATGGTATTAAGTGCTTATCCTTCTTTAAATTATTGCGAAATAAATTTAAATGAATAGAAGAATGTGAGGCAACATTCTTAGAGTTGACTAAGTATTTAGGATATCCACCTCTGGTTTCAAGGCCTGTCATGAGAGAAAAACTATACTCGTACATGACCGTATCCGAATTAGCGATCAGCTTGGCATTGATCTAATAATAAAATGAGGTATAAAACTCATTTACTATACCATCAAGGTATACCAAGGAGTAGATATTCGATATCCAAGACTGGGAAAACTGGCATTCGCCCTCATTGAGGCTTCTCGTAGGATGAAGCCATACTTTCCGTCCAATACTATTATTGTATATACAGACTTGCCTCGACGATAAGATGTTGATAAACCTGGGAAATGATACAGACTGATGCCTTGGGCTATAAAACTAGGAGAGTATAAAATCAAATATGAACCTAAAATGGCAATCAAGGGCCAAGCCATGGTATATTTTATAGCTAAATTCATATACGAAGGAAATCCCACTGATTGTACTTCTTATAAAAAAAGCTTAGTGACAAAATCAACATAAAATTCGCATAGAAGAAAGTTCAACCCTAATGCCGACTGAGCAGAATCATTCGAAAGAGAGCTTACCAGTCAAATCAAATGAGCGGACTTCTATGAGAGATAGCTCAACCATTAATTAGGATGACCAAGGTATTGAGTATCTATGGTCATCAACTAAGGCGAAAGAAATTGCTTGCGACTTGGAGAAAATGAAAAAAATTATTTAAATATGGTAACTTGATCGAGGATGAATCACCCTATATATTTGACTCACTTGAATCTATACTATATATGTGCTCATCTAGTTTGGAAATAGTGACAAAATCAAGTCATATCCTATTCTACCAATGATCCTCAGACTCTACATATGAATTCCTCTTAAAGTATCTAAAGGTTAAACACCAACACCTCACCTAGGATTGCATTTATGTGTTGCATTATTCATAATATGGGCGTGCATGAGTTAAATCCCATCAAAATAATTTTCTACTATTTTTGGGATATTTTAAATATTTTTTAGGAATTTTAAAAATAATTTCTAGATATTTAAAATTGGATTTTATAATGTTTTGGGCTGTTTTTATAATTTCCCTAAGTTCCTAAAACTTTTCTTGGGTAGAATCTAAAAGTACCAGATAATCTTGTGGGGGAAAATAAAAAAAATTCAAACTTCAAAACACATGTTTTTGAATCCGTCGTATCCTTACACATGGTGATCTTATAATGGCTGGATCCGTGTTTTCGCTACCTTACATAACTGAGACCTTAGTTACACCGTTGGATCAATATTATCAATGGTCTGCATGTCTTCTAATTCGATCCAAGTGTCATCCATTTGAACTGATCAGAGTTTTTTTTTAAAAGCGGTGCTCAAACATCCGTTAGATTTACTTCGATCCATTACTTTCAATCCTGATCGTTGATTTGCTTTAATGTTCTAGAGCCTTCCATGCTCTAGTATAAATAGAACCCATACGTGCGACATTTATAATATTTGGATCAATCCACTTCTGAGAGAAAAAAAAGAGATAACAGAGAGAGAGAGAGAGAGAGAGAGAGAGAGAGAGAGAGAGAGAGAAATAGAGAAAGAGAATAAAACCCTAAACCAACTCCGGCCAAATCCTCACCTGAAAATCCTTGTGGGAGTTGAGTGAGTTCGAGTTTTGAGAAGATCCATCCTCTCTAGTTCTTAATCTCTTGTCCAACTAAGTCACATAGTCCTGATCTCATTTTCTTTCATAAAAAGTTGAGATTTGAGACTTAGTGATACACATCATGTAGATATTACTGAGTTTGATTTCTTCTTTCGAGAAATATCTATTCTGTTGGTTGTTTTTAAACTTTTATGTTTCTTTCAAAACCTAAACCAACAAAATCTTTTCTGATTTCTATTTTTGAGAATATCCAGAATTAGATCTAGTTAAGGTCTTGATTAGGGATTTAAACTTTCATATACTTCACATTTTGTGAATAACTGTACATTTTCAAATAAAGTAAGTGTTTAGGATGTTGGCTCTTTTATATATAAAGATTCCCTCTTGATCTGTGGATAAAGTTAAATATCCAAAGTCTGAGAGTTTCGATCAAACTCAGTTTGTAAATTTCTTTTGCATATTCGATCTCTTTTTGTAATTTGATAAACATTTGTCTGTAATAACTGTGTGTGAGTTGCAAACATGTGTTAGGCACATCACATCACAACTCTTTCACACTACAACACTAAAACGTGTTGGTAGAGAGATTTTGGACTTTAAGAGTCGAAGTAAAGCTAAAAGGAGTGGAGTTACAAAGCTGAGAGAACATCTATAAAATTCGAGCATTGGGAGAAGTCAGAATAATTTAGAGGAGGGGGTATAATTTCTGAACTTAGATTAGATATGATTTTGTGTTTAGATTGTTAAATAGTTTGTAACTTTTTACTCTATTTTAGTGAATTTTTATTTTGAGGTGTAGACACCTCCGTGGATGTTTCCCTAATTGGGTGGGGTTTTACCACTTTCAAATCTTGTGCACTTGCGTACTTAATCTTCCTCTCATCACATTCTATTGGTGTGATAATTTACAACTATTTTAGTTTTGGTTTACAAAACTTGGATACATAATATCTTAAATATCTCATTCATAATTCTTTTTATACACATCTTGTGTTAGATGTTTGTTTTAAAGAAAAGCGTTTCTTCAAAAAACTGTTCGGAGCCATTTAGATTGTTTAATCTTTAATTAAACAACTTAAGTGGTGCTTTTTCAGTTGGTATCAGATCTTTGGTTTTACAAATTCTTTTAGATCTTGAGTTTCTGAACTTATTTTCTCAAAACAAACTATTGACGAGAAATTTGAGATATTAGGTAACTTGTCCAGGCCCCCCTCTTTGATAGAACCAACTTCCCTTACTAGAAAGTGAGGATGGATGAATTCATCAAAGGGGCAGTAGAAGATGATGTGTAGGACGCTATTGAAAATGGCTATTCTTTTCCTACTAAACCAGCCGCTGAAGGAAGTATTGTGAGAATTAGGAAGTTGCTAAGTGAATTCACTAAAGAAGAAAAATAGAATTCCCTTAACAATAACAAAGGAAAAAAATGTTATATTCATGTCTATCAATGAACACGAATTCAAGAGGATATCTTTTTGTACTACCTCTAGGGAAGCATGGGACACCCTAGTGACTATGCATGATGAAGACTCAAGTGTTAAAGCTTCTAAAACCCAAATGTAAATCCAGCAGTACAAAACTTTAGTCATAACTAAGACTGAGTCATTTGGTAACTTCTACATTAGGTTTACAGACATAGTGACTAAGCTGCATGCTAATGAGATAATCTATGGTAGGAATAAATTGTCTCTAAAATTTTAAGATCACTTCCACAAAAATTTGACAACACGTGCTACACAATTAAGGAGATGGACGGTTAAAACCTTACCCCTGAACTCCTCAATAGAAAGCTAAGAATTGTGGAAATGGAATTAGAGTTTAAGAAGCAATTAATACAGACCCATAAGAAACAGTTTGCCTCCAATATTATCTTTACCTCTAAGTTGACTAAACCTGAATGCCATTTACCTGAAATTGACTTAGATTCTGACAAGGACAGTAATTTAGAGAACTTGGATAACCAGATTGCCTTAATGTCTAAACATTTTAAGAAAATTATGAAATTCAGAAATAAAATTGCAAATGGACAGGGCAAATCTACCTATTTAAAAAAACTCTAATAATAGGACTCATGAGAAAAGACTTGATAAAAAACCTAACAGACACCTTAAGAACATTGAATGCTACAGATGTGGCAAGTTATGACACTTAGCCAGTGACTGTAGAGTTAATTTGAATAAGGAAAACAATACTCGGGATAACTTGGGCAAGACTTGGGATGACTTAAGTGAATCAAAAATTGGTGAACTTGAGTCATCTAATACTTCTGACCCTTGTATGTCCTTTTGTGCTAAAATCATATACACTGATGATAAGGAATCTGATCATGCTACGTTGAATGATGTTATCCCTTCTGATTATTCTCTTTGTTAATTGACAATGTTGATAATGCTTCAAATGCAGTGTGTGTGAGTCACAGAGAACGATCTATTCTTGATGCCAATGGGTGTGTGAGTCCTAAAAATGAATCGCTAGGGGACACTGCACACTACACACTTAGTGACTCCGATAGTGAGGGCCTTCCCGACATTCCCACATTGTACATAAAAACTCTCAAGAAAAGCACTAGACTTGATAATATTGTCGAACACCTTACACAGAAGATAGAAACCCTAAGTCATATGATCAAACATAATGACGAAGAGTACACTTCTCAATGTCTAACTCGTGAGAATGAAACTAAAACTTTTGAACAAAAACTGAAAGAGTTGTTTGACTCAAATGAAATTCTGGAAAATAAATACAAAGGGATGTTTTTAGAATTGGAACAAACAAAATAAAAGACATCAACAGTATTCAAAACGTTTGCTAAATTTGAAAATAACTCTAAATGTTTTGAAGACCGTGTTGCTGAAAGTAAGACCAATTCTGGTGATAGAACTGGAATAGGCTTTTGCCCCAATAATTCCATGTAAATAAAAACTTTTGAACCTATCAAGTTTGTGTCTCGTGGTAAAAGACCTGTTGAAATTTGTCCAGATTTTCAAACTTTGAAAAATGATTTTGACTCAAAATAACAAAAGTTAGACATTGGTGAATCAAGTAACTCTAAGAATAATGTTGAACATAAGGATAAATATGTCCGCCCTCTTATTAGACAAGCTCATTTTTCATTTCATCAAGTGCCACCTACGAACAAGACTAGAGCTTAAAACTTAGACAAGCCTTTGGTTAATAATTTCCCTAAGTTTAAGAGTTTTATGAGCCATATTTACTCCTCCTATTGTGATGTATATGTAGATTCCCTTGATGGTTGCTCTTCCAAACATCTATATAAACCAGTTGATCACTCTTCTATTTACCATAACTACAACTATTCTAGGAGAAGCCGAAACAATTATCTCCTACCTAGACAGCCGGACAAGAATTCTAACTATCGAAATAGAAAGAGAAGAACTAATACTAATAGATCATCAAAAAGAAGGAATCCTAGATTATTTTCTAAACCGAATGCTCAAACCATCTATAATCCTCATAAACCTGCATAAAAATCTTTTAAAGAAAGACAGAAGCTTGCAAGTTTTATCAAATACGAGCTAATCAGTGCAAATTGAAAACCAGAGTAATCTAGGTTAGAAAAGATGATCTATTACCCCAGATGAAATGCAACATTGTGATCTGTGTTTTAAAACTGAACATATAGCATCTGGATGGTATTTAGACTCTGGATGTTCCAAATTCATGACTGAGAATGATACCACACTTTATAACAAAACTACCTTCTCCGGAGGAAAAGTCTTATTTGGAGATAGTGTATCAGCCCAGATCATTGGTAAAGGAAAAACTCCATGAAGAAGGATTATCTATTTTTGAGGATGTTCTCTTGTTAAAAGGTCTTAAAGCTAATGTACTAACTATATCACAGTTTTGTGACTCCAACCATACTATCACCTTATCAAAGAATAATTTCTAAATTTTAAATGAAAAAGGTGATTGGATTATTACATGACTTCGTACTCTATATAACTATTATACAATTAATCCAAGTACAAAGGTTTGTAACATTTCCAGAATGGATGACAATGAGATATGGCATAATAGGTTAGGTCACTTTAATATGACAGTCTTAGTAAATTGTCCTCCCAAGAGATAGTTATAGGTCTTCGTAAGATCAAACCAATTTCAAACATCATATGTGGTCCCTATCAAGAAGGAAAAATTATTAAGGCTCCCCACAAGAAAGCTAAAGAAGTTATATCCACTAAACTTCTAGAACTCATCCATATGGAACTAATGGGTCCTTTTCGTACTGTTAGTTTTTGCGGCAATAATTATATTTTAGTTATGGTTGATGACTTCACTTGATTTACCGGGGCTCCCTTTTTGAAACAGAAGTCAGAAACTTTCCATCAGTTTTTGAAAATCTTAGTTCATATAGAAAATGAAAAGGATTCCTAAGTAGATAGAATTCGTAATGATAGAGGAGCTGAATTCAAAGATTCAGGTATCATTGAATATTGTGACTATAATGGTAACAAACATGAATTTAGTTCCCCTAAGACACCTCAACAGAATGGAATTGCTGAGCGTAAAAATTGCACTCTTCAAGAAATGGCCCATGTGATGATTCATGCGAGGAACCTACCTAAATATTTTTGGGTAGAATCCATTCGTACAGCTTGCCACATAATCAATTGAGTTTATCAAGGAAAAATAACAAACAAGCATCCTATGAACTTTGGTATGAGAATAAACCTACCTAAAATACTTTAGAACCTTTTTTAGCACTTGTTATGTCTATAAGGATAGAGAACATCTGTCTAAATTTGAAACTATAGGAGATAAAACTATTTTCTTAGGATATTCTCCAAATAGTAGAGCCTACCGTGCCTACAATCTTTGTACCAAAACCTTGATGGAATCTATTAATATGGTTGCAAGTAACACTAATGTAGAGAGTAAGATCAAAGGACCAACTATAGTGGATGAATTCAAAAAAAAATTAACTTATGATTCTCTAGAGATAGATGAGTCCTTACCAATTGAGACCCCTAAAGTTCTTAATGGGGTTTCCAAAGATGATCCTTTAAATAGTGTAGTTGGTAATCCTATCGAGCCAGTTCAGACAAAATCCTAACTACGTACTCTTTCTCATTATGCATGCTTTTTTTCTCTTATAAAACCAAAAATATGTTAATGAAGCACTGAATGACCTATTGTAAATAAGTGCTATGCAAGAGAAACTTCTTTAATTTTTCATAAATGATGTATGGTATCTTGTGCACCGTCTTGAAAAGAAAAAGGTTATCGGCACATATTGGACTTTCAAAAATAAAATAGATGAATCTGGGATGATTATTCAGAATAAATCTAGATTATTTGCCCTGGGCTACTCTCAGATTGAAGGAATAGATTTCAAGGGAACTTTTTCTCCTGTCACTCACCATGAATCTGTTCGCTTACTTTTTAAAATAGCTTATTACTTGCATTTCACACTTTATCAAATGGACGTTAAATCTACTTTCCTTAATGGTATCTTGACTGAAGAGACCTATATAAGACAACCCAAAGGGTTCATTGACCCTCATCATCCAAATCATGTTTACTGTCTTAATAAAGCGCTTTATGGGTTACAACAACTTCTTAGAGCTTAGTATGAATGTCTATCTACCTTCCTTCAAAATAACGGTTTTAAATGAGGAGGTAATGATCAAACTATTTTTGTCAAACTCTTTAACATAAATATTACCATAGCACAAGTATATGTAGATGATATCATTTTTGGATCTGCCTCCCCTATAAATGTCAAAACATTTTTGACATTATGCAAAAAGAATTCCATATGTCACTTATGGGGGAGTTACAATTATTCTTAGAACTCCAAGTTAAGAAATATTCAGATGGATTATTTGTATTGCAATCTAAATACGCTTCAGAGATTTGTCAAGAAATTTGGCCTAGAAACAATAAAAGAAGCTAGGACTCCCATGAGTACTACAGTCAAACTGTCAAAAGATAATGGTAAATCTAAGGATTCTACTTTATATCATTGCATGATAGGAAGATTACTTTACCTTACTGTTGATACGATAAATATAACACCCTTACGCATACATATATTTATTCTGGCACTTGGTGCATGCCGCGGTCACGATCAACCCAGGGTGCGGCATCTACAATTCCTCACTCATACACAGTGTGCGACACTTATATCTCCTTCCTCATTAATAGGCCTCAGCCTACTACAACATAGCCTCATTACAGGTCACATCCCCCCTCTTGTTTAATATCATCATTAGGCTTACTTTATGTCGCGAGCTCAGGGAACGTTACACTACATGCATACCTCATGTAAATAGAGGCCTACACCTCGAAATAAGGGGGAGAGTTCACTTCTATCCTCTCACTCGGGTCAGACTCTATAATACCGGTAGAAGCCTTGCCCAATTCTCTATACACAACCTCAACATACAGCTGGGGGCTACACACCTACATCGTAGTCATATCTCCGGCACTCCCGGAACAGCTACGGCCATGTACTATCCTTTATTCTCATACTTGTAAGCCTCTTTAAGCTTGATTATATTGTACAATACAACGCATATAATGAGAATGGAGCAACACAATGGACGTAGGCCTATTTTTGAGGTTGAACCATTATATATCTTGTCGTCTATCTCTTTTTACTAATTCTATCTGTTTGTTATAATTTACACTTGATTTGCTGATACGAGAGAGACTAGCGAACGATTTCTCGTACCATCAATTTGGTTCCGTCTGTGCGAAACGAGGTATTTCAATCCTAATTCTCTATGTTAAGGGTTCTTAAATACCTTATTTTATTCATGGGGATCCTTTGGATCATCATCTCATGAGTAGATTTTTGGTTATTGAGCTCTATTTTAGATTTACACCCATAATTGGGTATTTTACATATATTCAAATCTGCTTTTGGGTCTTCATTTTATAACCTTAGATCTATTTTACATACCCATGTGATATCGTTTCATCTAGATGATGCTGAAAAGTATGACATGCTTTAGCCCCGAAAGGATGACTGATTAGGGAAGGATTGTATTTAATCCCTTTTCGTTGTTATTGACCTATTATGTAGGGTTTATCATTGGAACCATGCCATTTAGTGCACCGTGAGGGTATTCTCTCAGTAATATACCCTAGTAAGATCACTATCCACGTGTTTTGGGAGAAAAGCTTAATTTATGGGTTCCAATCTTGGTATTGTTCCCTCCACTGCCTAGGCAGGGATGCGGACAGGTAGTTAAAATGCCTCCATATCAGGGTCTCTGCTAATGAAATTGCATTACAACAACTTCAAATCATCGGGGAATGGACTCAGGTGGTCTTTAGCTCAACCTTAAGAATATCATTCAATGGCCACAACATTACACTTATGTGAATTACTGGCTACGACCTCATCAGTAATATCTTTCAAAAAGCCATGGCAGTATACTTGTATGCTTTGTTGTCTGCGGCCTCAGCAGTAATATCATGTAGCAATTCAAATGACACATCACAACATCATACTTGGTTAATTCAAAATTCCTGTGATTACTCACTTCTGCTAGTTTTATCTCAGATTATATATTTTTTAAAGACTAATAAAAGCAGAAAATGGAAGGAGAATCCAGCCAGAGCACAGAAGTCAAAGATGAGATTGTGCAGCTATACAATCACCTAAATCATCTCTACAATGGTCATGCCTCACTCCAAAACCAGGTTAACTATTTGACTCAGAGGGTTCTCATGCTGGAGGCCGCGGACTCATCCAATGTGGGTGCAGCACCCAGAATCAGTGCCTCAAAAGCCTTCGATTCTGCAGCAGTGCCAGAAGTTCCATCCGCAGAAGAGGTTAATAGGATCCGAATAAGGAAAGCAAAGAAGGAAAGAGATCTAGGGCGTACACTCCATTAGCCTTCCCAATTGAATACATCTTTGAGTCCATAAAAGTGGACAAACTGTTGAGATGGCCAGAGAAGCTTAAAGTTCCACCCCATAAGAGGAAAAAGCTAAGTGGTGAAAATAACATCTGGACCACGACCATGACACTGAGAAATGCTATACACTGAAGGATGAAAATCAAAGGATGATTGGGCAAGGGATGCTGCAGAGGTTCCTCAGAGATATTTGGGATGCAGCCTAGTCTGACATGCCCCATGCCCATTCTTAATGCTTATGTTTTATATTTCATCTATTAATATTTCACAGTGAAACCTTTCTTATGCTGTGTTAAATTAAACTTTGTATTGTCCTTACAAATTCATATATATATATATATATATATATATATGAAATAAAGTTCACTCTTATAGTGCCATGCTTTGATTCTCATTTCCATGAAATTTTATCCTATAAAAAACCATTTTATCTTAAATAGATCTCGATTCGAGACAATGTTTTAGATCGGGAATAACAATATCTAAATGGTCCCACAATGCCCGTCAAGATGCCTGATTGTCCAAAAGTAAGTGATAATCGAAAATGGAAAAAGCAACTATCAAGAGCAGCTATCTGGATTGGTCTGTGACATCACTTATAGATACCATATTCCTATATATTATGAATAAATTATGGAAAGCATTTATCAAAAAGTGTTCTTGGCTCTCGGGATGCGTCATTAAGCTGGGAGGCTTATAATATCTAGCCAGGTATGGCTTTATATATATCAAGAGCTGTGGGTGGCTTAATAACATAAACCAGCCTGGGGAGGCTTGATAGTATCCCATATAGCAGTTGTGGGTGGCTTAGTAACATAACCCATCGGCTTGATAGTATCCCATATATCAGTTATGGGTGGCTTAATAACATAACCCATCCTGGGGAGGCTTGATAGTATCCCATATATCGGTTGTGGGCGGCTTAATAACATAACCCAACCTGGGGAGGCTTGATAGTATCCTATATATTAGTTGTGTGTGGCTTAATAACACAACCCAGCCTGGGGAGGCTTGATAGTAACCCATATATGTACAAAAGGATGGATTTTAAGAAGATAAAAGTCATATTCCATGAAAGGCAATCGAAGCCACTAAAGGATGCTGTGTTGCCATCATCCAGAAGAATGCCAAATCTATGAAGGGCTAGAAAGATGCCATAACCTTATCCGTATGGCTGCAGCTATTAAGTGAATTCATTTAGAAGATGCAGCAGATAAAGGCAGGCGGGGTTACTAACCTGTTGCGGCCCTATTCAAGAAATTGCAGCTACCATCAAACATTTATGTCGAAACAATCTACAATCTACAAGTAGAAAGGCTAAGGTGAAGAGAGAACAAGCCGTAACATGTGTGGAAAAATCATCTGTGCTTAGATGCCGCATCCTTGAACCCATACTCGATATTGGATATTGAAGTGCATTTTGTCAATAAGAAATTGTATGTTCAAACAATCAAAGATATGAAGAGAAAGAATTAATTCAATTGTTGAAAGATATGAAAAGAAAGAATTAATTCAATTGTTGAAGCAAGCAAGCAAGAAATTAAGTTTTGAAGCATCAGAAGTATAAAATATGCAAAAGTGGCCGAAACCTTGATAATAAAGTTAGAAGTCGAATATCTTGACAAATATTAGTGTTCAGATTATACAGACAAAAGGGGCGTAACCCATATATGTAATGAGTTTAAAAATTTGGAAGGGACGTAGCCTTGTATTAATGATCAGTTCAAAAACTACCACGATGATTAAAATTTCATGAAGATGCATTACCATTCTCGTCTCCCTAATCACCATCCGTGGTAGTTTTGATTTCGTCATCTTTTATCGCAGCCTCCTCGGTTTGCTTCCTTACTCTCTCCTCAGCTGCAGCTCTTAGTTCAGCCACGCACATGTCATGTTCTGCATCACCCATCTTGTAGGACATAATTTAGTCCTTAGACTCTAGGAAGTTTTTGGTAACTCTGAGCCTCAGCTCTTGAAAGCCACAAAGGTAGGCTTTGTTGTTGAATAGAAAAAAGTCGTTGGACTTCTTAAAGTTGGCCATAGCAAGGTCTGCAGCTTGGATTAATGTTGCGGCATGATTATCTTCATTCAGTATGTTAGCCTCAGAATGTTGGCTCTCAAGACTTTTGAGGGTCGCGGTATGATCAACAGCCATATTTTTCATTTGATTTTCATCCGCAGTAAACTTATTTTGAGCAGTAGAGACTTGTTCTGCAGCCTCAAGAGCTTGAGCCTTGGCAGTTGATAAAGATTTTGCGGCTTGAGAGAAGCTCTGCTCAGCCTCATCCTTTGGCTTGACAACAATCTCCAAATCTTGTTTGACCGACGTAAGTGATACGATATATGAGCTTTTGCCCACATTAAAATAAGATGCATTATCTGTGTCCAAGTCCTTTTTATGAGAAGTCTCCCCAACCTTATAAAGATTGAAGAGACCTTCATACTTCATCTTTTGGGCCACAACGACGTCTGCGGCCTGTTGGAATTATAAAGAATCAGTACAAGTAAATAATTAATAACCAACAAAAAAGAACCTAGTATGAGAAGTTGTTACCCGTAGTAAACTATGAAGGGCGTACTCCTTAAAATCCTCATGGTTCTCCTCCACCAGACGATTTAGGTCCACAACCTCTGAAACCTTTCTCATTCTGCGGATGGCTCTCGCAGTTATATACCAAGAGGAACTGGGATTTTCTTCCCTAAGCTGAGGCCGTAGATGACCATCATATCCAACCCTTCGCCTACCTTGAGGTGGTGGAAGGTTGGAATCTATATCCATAATAGTGTGCGGAGGGGAATAGCTGGTAGAAATAACAGGTGAAGTGCCACGTCCACTAGTATGGTCAGTGTCGAAGGGCACGAGGCCTGCCGAGGCCAAGTGTTCGCCAATGTCATCATCATATTGGCCTTATTTTTTTAATACCACGGCACTACCCTCAAATACCTCATGTGTTGCATCCCTCTCAAGTGTGGGATTTGTCACATATACCTCTTCAACGGTAGTGGGCTCAACATCATTTGGGACTGCGATAGGAGCCCTCTTTATCTTCCTCCTCCCTTTCCTGGCAGCATTATTGAGGTTAGCTGCATCCTCATCCATCTCTAGTAACTGAGATTTCAAAAGTTCCCTATCTATCTCCTCATCTGAAGAAGAAACAAAGTAGAGATTTCAAGTATTGATGTTTGGAAACAAGTGCTACGGAATGTTAATGAAGGGTGATTGTTACCTTTCGCAACCATCTTTGCTGGCCGAGAGTTGTTGGGGAAGTAGCCTACCTCAAATATGGAAGCAAAAGTCACTAAGGTGCTGAACTTTTTGTCCTTAGCCTTGACTGCCGCAACCCTTTCAACCCTCCTCTCCTACCACTCACTGAGGTGTAAGTTATCAAGAGATGCATATAAGGTCAATATTAGTACAGTACAGTAAAAAGTTCCATGGGAAGTACAAATTATAAAATAGGACGCGACGTATATACAATGGCTGCATCCTTATATACCTAGTTTTGAAGGCTAGCCCCACTGCCGCTGTGTGATTTCTCTCTCACTCTCCTCTGGATGGGTTTCCCACCCTTTTCCAAAAACATAAAAAAACTTGCCCTTCCAGTTCTTTACGCTGGAAGGTCTCCTAGTGTACAATTCATCTCTATCCTTTCGAAGAGCCATATAGTAATACCCACTGTTCTAAAAAACTCGCCTAGGCTCCGCCTAGGCATGCCTAGGCTCCGCCTAGGCATGCCTAGGCTTAAGGCTTGGGAGAAACGCCTCGCCTTACGCTTTTCACGCCTTATTATTGGTAAAACCCTTAAGGCGCACTTTTTTCTAAAAACAACAATGCTTTAGTGAAACGATGTCGCCTTTTAAAGAATTTGTTTACAAACTAGACCATTATCTCATCCAAAATAATTAAATAGTATTTTAATTTGCATATATTCAGAAATATTTTATGATATGTGCAATTTTTGTATTTTAATAGCCTTGTTATGGTTAAAAAATATTAAGCATATTAAGAAGCCCTAAACGCCTTTTCACACTTTTTTACGCCTAGGCCCACCTAGGCTTCTAAGGCTTAAGGCTTGGCCTCCACGCCTTAATAACGCCCCGAATTTTTTAGAACCTTGGCAATACCAACCAAAATTAATAGAGTTATCCTTTGGTCTATAAAAATGCAAGAACTCTGCGGGAGTAATATCCCTCTCAAACTTCTTACTCCAGAGAACCACCACGACAAGTATGGCCCTCCACCCATTTGGCTCCACCTGGGTTGGTGACAACTTCATGGCAGTTAAGATTCTCCTAATTGGGACTGAGATAGGAAACCATAGGCCATAAACAAAAGCGTGGAGTGGGAAGCAGACTCCGTCATTAGCAACAATGTAACAAGGCCTTTGGTCCGCGGAAGGAGCAATGCAGACCATGCTATCGGGAAATTCGAAGGCTTCAGCCACCTGGTCAGCCCATTCTTGGGTCATAATACTGCAGACACCAAGTGCAGTGGGAGGTCTCTCAGCTCTCCCATAGGTGCCAGCTGGTGCATCGCTAATCACGGATGGTCCCTCTGCTGTGGCATCGAGATCCATAGGTTGGTTGCTTGAATTTTCCTCTTCCTCCATGACGGTGGAATCTGAGTTTGAATCTAGAACTACATAGTTAGGGCACTTTCTCAACTGGAAGGACCCTATTGTCCTCAAATGACGCACTGAAGAAAGCTCAGGGGGAGAAACTCCAAAGTGTTTTTTCCATAAGTCTCTGAGAAACTCTTCAGGGTCAAAACTCATATGGCTGCAGCATAACCTGAAAAGTAGAAAGTGTTCACATATAAGGTGCGGCAACCACTATGGTCACACAGGTCTCCAAGAGGTCGCGACATGAACAAAGACATGAAGTTTGAAGGATAAAGTAGGTGTTTAACAAGTATTGCCACATGCAGCAACTAAATGTGTACATGTCGCAGCCATTGACCTAAGATGACCCTAAAATGCCGCAGCCATATACTCAAACTGGTTAACACAGTTGCCTAACCTAAAAGGTCAGAGCCCAGGAATTCGAAAGGTAAGCTCAACAGCGTCAAGCACATTTCATGGGTTTGTTTTATATGTTGATCCTTTGAACTAGGAGTTTAAAAGTCCTGAAGGTCTAGGCCAAAATAAACAAGTTTTAGTATCGGGCTGATATCGATATTAATAGTTTATAGATTGAAGTTGGACTCAAATAAAAAGTCAGTTACCTATTATGATCCAAGCAATCACAAGAATTCAAATGGCTACAGTTCATCTAACAAATATGGTTTTAAGTGATAATCATTTAATTCTCAGAGGATAAGGGTTCAAATGGCTGATTTATAATAAAAAATCAAGTACAGTTAAAGAATTTAACTACAAAAGATCTAGTTGAAAAATTACTTGAGAATTGAGAAGTCAATAATAATCAGCCTCAAGCCTCCTTAGAACCACCACACGCAGCCTTGAAAGTGTTCCAGAAGAACAAGGGAAGAAATGGATAGATTTTGACTTTCGATTTGCTCTTAAGGTTTTTGGAAACGTAATGAATACCACGGTCGGGACTATTTATATAATAGGCCACGGGACAATGAAGCGTCGTGAAGATCTGGCTGCAAAAGCATTACAGGGCCGCGACACTGTTGTACAAACCAATTCATGTAGAACGAAGACGAAGCTCACTAATGTGACCGATATATTCCACTAGACGCGACAGATTTTGAAGATTACGGGGCTACTCATCCATAGCCCCAATCGCCACCTCTTGGCAGTACGACTTAGGGGCTTATTGATACGACAAATATAACACCCTGTCGCGACCATATATTTATTCTATCACTTGGTGCATGCCGCCGTCACAATCAGCCCAGGGTGCGGCATCTACAGTTCCTCACTCATACACAGTGTGCGACACTTATATCTCCTGCCTTATTAATAGGCCGCATCCTACTACAACATAGCCTCATTACAGGCCACATCCCCCATCTTGTTTAATAACATCACTAGGATTAATTTATGTCGCGAGCTCAGGGCCGCGACACTGCATGCATACCTCATATAAATAGAGGCCTACACCTCGAGATAAGGGGGAGAGTTAACTTCTATCCCCTCACTCGGGTCAGACTCTATAATACTGAGTGAAGCCTTGCCCAATTCTCTCTACACAACCTCAACATACACCTGGGGGGCTACACACCTACATCGTAGTCATATTTCCTACATTCCCAGAATCGCTACGGCCATGTACTCTCCTATATTCTCATACTTTTACACCTCTTTAGACTTGATTATATTGTATAATGCAACGCATATAATGAGAATGGAGCAACAGAGTGGACGTAGGCCTATTTTTGAGGCTGAACCACTCTATATTTTGTCTTCCCTCTCTTTTTACTAATTCTATCCGTTTGTTATAATTTACACTTGATTTGCTGATACGAGAGAGACTAATGGACGATTTTTCATCCCATCATTTATTGCCTCACGTCCTGATATTATGTACTCAATTTGCGTGTGTGCCGGTTATCAAAACAATCCTAAAGAGAGTAATTTATTATGCGTTAAAAGAATTATCAAATACATTAAAGGCTCTCTAAATTTAGGACTTTGGTACACTAAAGACACTTCTAGTACTATAGTAGGATACATTGATGCCGATTGGGTTGGGTGTTCTAATGATAGTAAGAGTACTTCAAGAACATGTTACTACATTGGTAACAATTTGGGGGATGGAATACTAAGAAACAAAATTGCACTTCCTTATCTACTGGTGAATCCAAATATATTACCACACGAAGTTGATGTGCTCAATTACTTTGTCTTAAACAAATGCTGAAAGATTACGGTACAATTGAAGTTAAGTTACATCTCTATTGTGACAATCAAAGTGCGATTACTATTTCTAAAAATCTTGTTTAGCACTCTCGTACCAAATGAATTAAAATCAGATAACATTTCATATGTCAGTTAGTTGTATCTAAGGAGTTAGAAATTAATTACCTGACTACTTAATTGAAATCAGATGACTTATTTTCTAAGACATTGGATTATCTTAGATTTGAATCTTTGCGCAAATCTATTGTTGTGGTTATGGAAGAATAATGATTTATTATTTCATACTTGTTTTCTTTCCCCTTTGTCCATTTAAGATAAAATGGGGAAGAAATTTGAGTCTACTTGGACTTTCTTGCTGTATTCTCAACTAAAAATCTTGATCTTAGATATCTCATTTTCAGGAATCAATACCCTTATTTACATCAAAATTTTGATAGGGTATTGGTCTTTAACTAGTTGAGTTATGTAATTTTCCTTTCCTAGGATATTGGGTAGATAGAATTTTTGTATAGGAATAAGATTTTCTTATTTCTTTTGTATCCCTACGAGTCCTCGATGACTCAATGGAGATTTTGTCTCATATTTTCAAAGGGGGAGATTGAAGAACCCTATATCTTTGACTCACTTGAGTTTATGCTATATAGGCGCTCACTTAGTTTGGAAATAGTGGCAAAAACTAGTCATATCCTAGTCTACCAAAGAGCCTCAGACTCTACATATGAATTCCCTTAAAAGTCCCTAAAGGTAGAACACCAACACCTCACCTACGATTGCATTTATGTGTTGCATTCTTCATAATATGGGTGTGTGTGAGTAAAATCCCATCAAAATGATTTTATACAATTTTTGAGATATTTTAAATAATTTTTAGGAATTTTTAAAATAATTTCTAGATATTTAAAATTGGATTTTATAATGTTTTGGGCCATTTTATAATTTCTCTAAGTTCCTAAGACTTTGCTTGGGTAGAATCCAAAAGAGCTAGATAATATTGTGGGAGAAAATTGAATTTTTTCAAACTTCAAAACACGCATTTTTGAGTCCATCGTAGCCTTACACGTGGTGATCTTATAACAGCAAGATATATGCTTTCTCTACCTCACATAACTAAGACCTTAGTTACACTGTTGGATCAATATATCAATGGTCTATATGTCTTCTAATTCGATCCAAGTGTTATCCATTTGAACGAATCATAGTGTTTTTAAAAGCGGTGCTCATACAACCGTTATATTTACATCGATCATTTAAATTCACTATTGATCATTGTTTTGCTTCGATGTTCCGAAGCCTTCCATGCTCTAGTATAATTAGAACGATATGTGCAACATTTACAGTCTTTGGATCAATCCACCTCTGAGAGAAAAAAAGATAAGAGAGAGAGAGAGAGAGAAAGAAATAGAGAGAGAAAATAAAACCCTAAACCAACTCCGGTGAAATTCTCACATGAAAATCCTTCTGTGAGTTGAGTGAGTTCGAGTTTTGAGAACATCCATCCTCTCTAGTTCTTAATCTCTTGTCCAACTAAGTCACATAGTCCTGATATAATTTTCTTTCATAGAAAGTTTAGATTTAAGACTCAATGATACATATCACGTAGATATTACTGAGTTTGATTTCTTCTTTCGAGAAATCTCTATTCCGTTGGTTGTTTTTTAACTTTTATGTTGCTTTCAAAACCTAAAACAAAAAAAATCATTTCTGCTTTCAGTTTATGAGAATATCTATACATAGATCTAGTTAAGATCTTGATTGGGGATTCACACTTTCATATATTACACATTTTGTGAAATAACTATACATTTTTGAATAAAGAAAGTGTCTAGGATCTTGGCTCATTTATATAGCAGGATTCCCTCTTGATCTGTGGATAAAGTTGAAGATCCAAAGTCTGAGAGTTTCGATCAAACTAAGTTTGGACACTTCTTTTGCATATTCAATCTCTTTTTACAATTTGATAATCATTTGTCCGTAATAACTGTGTGTGAGTTGCATGCATGTGTTAGGCACATCACATCACAACACTTTCACCCTACATCACTAAAGCGTGTTCGTAGAGAGATTTTGGACTTTAAGAGTCGACGTAAAGCTAAAAGGAGTGGAGTTACAAAGCTGAGAGAACATCTACAAAATTCGAGCCTTGGAAGAAGTCAGAATAATTTAGAGGAGATGGTATAATTTCTGAACTTAGATTAGGTCTGATTGTGTGTTTAGATTATTAAATACTTTGTAATATGTTACTCTATTTTAGAGAGATCTGTGGATGTTTCCCCAATTGGGTGGGGTTTTACCACGTTCAAATCTTGTGCACTTGCGTACTCAACCTTCCTCTCATCACCTTTTATTGGCGAGCTGATTTAAAACTGTTTTAGTTTTGGTTTTCAAAAATTGGATACATAATATCTGAAATATTTTGTTCATAATTATTTTTATACACATCTTGTGTTAGTTGTTTTATTAAAGAAAATAGTTTCTTCAAAAAACTGTTCGGAGCCATTTAGACTGTTTGATCTTGAATTAAAAAACTTAAGTGGTACTTTTTCAGTTGGTATCAGAGCTTTGGTTTTACAAATTCTTTTAGATCTTAAGTTTATGAAATTATTTTCTCAAAACAAACTATGGACGAGAAATTTGAGAGATTAGGTAATCTGTCCACGTCCCCTCTCTTTGATGGAACTAACTTCCCTTACTGGAAAGTGAGGAGGATTGCTTTCATCCAAAGGATAGTGGGAGATGATGTCTGGGATGCTATTGAAAATGGTTATTTTTTTCCAACTAGACCAGTCGCTGAAGTAAGTACTGTGAGAATTAGGAAGTTGCTAAGTGAATTCACTAAAGAAGAAAAACAGACTTCCCTTAACAATAACAAAGGAAAAAAAATGCTATATTCATGTCTATCAATGAATGCTAATTTAAGAGGATATATTTCTATACTACCTCTAAGGAAGCATGGGACACCCTAGTGACTACACGTGAAGGAGACACATTTTTTAAAGCTTCTAAAACCCAAATGTTAATCCATCAATACAACACTTAAGTCATAACTAAGTGATGACGCTAAGATTTAGCACCACCAGATAAGGGGTGAGAGCTCAAACAGTGATAACAATGGCAGCAATAGAGATATGTGTATATATGTTTATAGAAGGGGATGAGTATAAGAGGAATAAGACAATAATGTATAGTGGTTCAGCAAATTAGGCCTACATCCACTGTGAGTGTGTGAACCACTAAATATGGGCACTAATGGCCTTGGATACAATGAACATAAGTTATCTCTCTCTCTACTGTGTGAACAAGCAGAGTTTTAGCGAGGGTTATAATTTCGATCTCCCTACAGGGTTATAGGAGACAAGTATATATAAGGCTTAGGGGGAGTAATGTACCCCCGAAGCAAGCATGGTGCATGTAAATGATGATCCAGCCAATCCCGTACTGACACCTGGATGTTCCTCTTGTGATAAATTATGACATAATATATCCTCACGTGAGGGGATAATATTATTATAACGGTCAAGTCCATGCGCTATATGATTCCCACGCGCACCGTTCCATCCGTATCCCAAATCATGCACTGTGATGATGTCACCCTCGACTTATGACATAAGGTTGAGGGTAAAGTTCCTGCTGGTAGTGTGTCTGGCTTAGTGTGGGCCTCGTACTATCGTACCCTTATAGGGTCGTCTAGCCATGGTGAGGGGTCAGCCCCTTGAAGGGTTATCTGGGTCGTGACGAGGGGACGACCCCTTAAAGGGTCGTCTGGGCCATGGTGAGGGGTCGGCCCCTTGAAGGGTCGTTTGGGCCATGATGAGGGGTCATCCCCTTGAAGGGTCATCGAATCTTGGCTGAGGGATCATCTTAGCCGATCCTTCCTGTAGAGGTACTGTGTTCATTGGACTCGTCCTGGGCTAGAGCCCTCGTCTGGGTGGAGGACACCCTCGTCATGGTCGAGGGTATATATGGGTATATCAATCACCCCTAATCCTTATTCATTGATGTTTGTTGAGATGGATGAGGAGTAATGTTGCCTCAAAATTCTCAAGTAGGTAGTCAGATGGATAAGTGACATCTGTCAAGTTGTATATCTTCAAGTTTCCATCATCGTTTCTGTTTCCCAGATGTGGTGACTGGACACTCAGCTTGGGACTTTATGCCCTCATGATGACTCTCCTCGTGGGCTGTGCACCTCCTTGATTTTAGGGCCCACCGATAACAAAGTATTTAAACTGTTTAAACAATAATTTTCTTCTTCTTCTTCTCACCCAGGCATTCTCTCTTTAGATTTTTAATAGCTCCATCGCCATTTCCTGCGGTTTCAACCTTTGCTTCCGAGTTTCAAGCTTTATTTCGTCGTCGCCTTCGTCCTCAGGTAACTCTTCTGCCACAAATTCCTCTTCAAACTTATATTTTCGCATGTTTCCTGCATTTGAGCTTCTTTTTATATTTTCCTAGTTATTCATATTTTTCGGTAAGAAAGCTCGCCTTGCTGTGGTGGCCATAGGGCTGAGCATTAGGAATTGGGCTCCTTAAGGTTCCTTCTGCCACCTTTTTGTAGTGGTTTAGCTCTCTTTTATGGAATTTCTTAGGTTTCAGACTTCTCCGACGTTCACCTCCGACGAACCGAGTTCTTCCTGTTCTTGAGTGTTCAAACCTAAAAACTCTTCATTTCTTTAGGTTTGATCCAAAAGTCAAAGTTTGTCAACTGTGACTTGTTTGTAGTTAGCTTAGCCAAATTCCCTTAAGTGTTGGGTCTTCCCCTTAATTCTTAGAAGACTTTATGATTTAGCCGAGAAATTCCCATCCCTAAGAGAGAAATTCTTCGTAGACATTAGGCGAATAGAGGAAGAGGGAGAGCAAATATGAGGGGCCGATCCTAATTGGGTATGACCCATTTTGCCCATTCCTTTAGCCATAATAATACCATCTGAGTCCTGCGGGTCGTCTTGTCATCTAGCTGATAGTCAGACGTATGAGGGAGAAATGAATGAGAGAGCATCATCACCAACAGGTGCTGGGCCTTCTGGGAGGAGAGACACGTCTAATCTTAGCCTGAGCCGATAGACCGAGGGCACAGTACCTTCTGAGGTTGTCCCTGTAATAGCCTTGTCCACTCTTTCCCTCTGAGTGGCCTTTCCAGATGGACCACCAACAGACGTTGAGGCTGAGAGATCTGGGGACTAGGGGAATGAGGACAATAGTGAGGATCTAGATGTTGACCAAGTTGAAACTTCTAGTGCCTCGGCTTATGTCTCCTCCATTAGGGATTGCGACCTCTTACTGTGTAGGCATACATTTGGTATAAAGCCCAATGTGACTATGAGGGTCCCAATCGTCGGCGAGAGAGCCTTCTAGGGGAATGAAGGGAGGTTGCTATTTATGAGCAGATGCTCAGGGTAGGTATTAGGTTCCCTCTGCACCGTGCTATAGTCGACATATTGTCTGCCCTTAGGGTTGCTCGTTATCAACTTCCTCCCAATTCATGGATGACTATCCCCGGCTATGTCTCCCTTTAGAAGAATACTTTCACCGATGAGCCCTTGGTCAATTTATTCATAGCCTGTTACAATATCACCTCGTCGTCCAAGCAGCCTGGCTATTTTCATCTGGGGGTTAAGAAGTTCGACAAGAAACTCCTTCACGTAGCTCAGAATTATAATCATGACTGGAAAAAAGGTTTTTCTTTATCTATGGTGATTGGGAATTCCCTGCCAGGGATGAGCCCGTGGAAGACAGTCCGAGGGTCCCAAAGGCATGGTCCAACCCTTCAATGAAGCGCGATCAGACCTCAAACTCAGCTTGGAGGAGAGGGTCATTGTTGACTACCCGAGGGAACGAGGAAAATAGGGTGAACTTGACCAATTTGAAGATTTGATGACCCCTCCCTTCCTCAAAAAAGCTAGTCTGAGGGTCTCCCCCTGACAGAATTATGTGAGTAGATTTTTGTTTATTTTTTAATTTTCTCTAAGTGTTTCCTCTATGCCACTGTATCTTGTTGATATATCGTCTCCTTTTCAGGTCGTCCTGTAAATATATCTGATCAACTCTGGGAGATAACTTCTCCAAGTTTACTGTCTATCTTGGGAAAGAAAAAGGGCCAAGAGCCTCTGCAGGCTCAGAAGAAGACAAAGGCTGCGAGGCTGACAGAAGTGGAGCGGACCTCCGATTATCATAAAAGGAAGGAGCCTGAAGTTCCTGAGGGCTCTCAGCCCGACTCACGGACGTGGCGAGGAAATAGGTGTCTCAGGCCCACACTGAGGAGGCCAGCTCCTATTCTATCATGGATGCCTATTGGTCTCATAATCTTGCTTTCCTCAAGGCTGAACCCTCATCTCTCATAGCCAACTTGAGGGAGACCAAAGCCTCAATGTTTTCTGCACCCTTGACCGCGGATTATGAATTCTTATCAAGGATGCCCTCAGCCAAGGTCTATGATTATGGTCTGCATACTTTGGCTCAGGTACCTCTTTCGACTTCATTCTTTTTTATTTATCATTTCATGAACTGTTCCCTCAGCCCCTTTTTAACATTTGTTTGTCTATGCAGTCTATCTGCTCCTTCACCTTGGCCACCAAGTGGATGGATGAGAATAACCATAAGTTCCATGAGGCCTAGAGAGCTATTCAGTATGAGGCTGATCTAAAGACCGAACTGGAGACTGCGAGGGCATAGTTAGAGAGTGCGAGGACCGAGCATGCCAGGGTCCTAGATGAGCTGGCGAAGTAGCACGAGGCCGTCCTGAATGTGAAGGACTCCCTCATCAAAGAAAAGAAAGAGGGCTTGACTAACTAGGGGGCCTAATTCAAGGCAGAACTTGCTGAGGCAATCAAATAAGCCAAGGTCGATGCCGTGGAGGCTTACAAGATTTTTAAAGAGTTTTAGCGCCATGGCCTTGAGTACCTAGAAAGAGGGATTAAGACGGTGTGTCGGTGGGTCGTCTTAAAATTTGCTGACGTCGTGTCGTCCATCCGTCCCTTTCTTAAAGCAGTGGAGATGGAGGATGACGCAACTAAGAAAGTGTCTCAGAAGTGCGTACTCTCTAGGCTAAAGTTCAAGCCTGTCGCATTAATAATAAACCCGGTAAGTCGGGACCGTATCCACAGGGAAATAGGACAACAGAGTTATGACGACGTTGGATAGATAAGGAAATCCTAACTATGACTCTGAAAAGAAAGGAAAAGATGATTGGTTTGAGAATTGGCTACAACTAAATGCAATTATGAAAATATGAAAAAATGCAACAATTATAAATTACCTAAAATACTGATGAAGAATGATTTAAAACTTTAAACTATATGATGGAGAAAATAGGACGGGAATACAATACCCCAACCTTAGTGTATTGATGATATAAAACTAAACGTAAATTTAAATAATTAATTAGACCCAGAATTTAGTACTCCCAAGCATTACGTATATGAGGTTCAAGCCCGCATCATACTTAATCACAGGACGAGTAAATCGGTATTTAAATAGTTACACTCGAATTGTATTCTAAAGCATCCCGGTTACCCGGAAGCAAACGAGATCTAAAGATCTACAATTGTCGTGTTTCTACGCAATACGGTCATAATCAAACCATTAAATTTAGAGGATTAATTTTATGTACATACAACTACCACATCAGGTTGGGTTCATGCATCCCGACATTTAAAAGTCTAGCCTACCATTATGAACTTAATGAAAACAAGTTTGGAATTGCAGGAAATCATGATTAAACTAAGGAAAATTTGTAGAATGATGTAAACAGGAAATTAAACAGAGAAAATTACTCACTAATCTTACCAAAACACTCAAAGCGTTAACTACAATTACTGGTAATCACTGAAATCTGAACAATCTTCAATCTTGGAATTAAAATAATAAGCTATCTCCAAACTAGGTTTTTTTTGAAAAGAATGGAAAATTAGCTAAAATTCTCTGTACTAAGAATGATAATAAAGCGGGTTTAAATACCCTACAAAACTAAAAGAGTTTTAGCTGCACTAGGACTCTCCATTAGAGGAAGTTTAAAAAATTAAAACTCGACAGTCGGACCGGTTCGATCCTCCTATGGTTCAGTCTGCCTGGAATTCGAATCGGTTCTTTTAATTCTTGGGAGGATCGATCCGGGGCGGATCGTTTCTTTTTATTTCTTTCAGCTTCGATCCGTCTTCGGTCTGGTGTTCACTGGAAATTTGTATTTCGGATCAGTTCTATTCCGATCGGTCCTATCCGGATCGGTTCTTTTAATTTTTGATTGGATCAGTCATGTCCGGATCGGTTCTTTTAATTTCTGACCGGATCGGTCCTGTGTTTCTTTGACTTTTTCTTCTATCTTTAATTGGTCATAACTTTCACACCGGGACTCCGATTGAGGTGCCGTTTTTTCCAATGTTCTTGTAATTTAAAGGTCTTAAACTTTCCAGTTGATGCCTCATCCGAATTTTGGGTAAAAGTTACAACTTTTGCCCTTTTGACTTTTCCATCTTTTTTTTCTCGATTCTTCCAATTTCTTTCTCTCTTTATTGACATTAAACACCTGTAAAATTAGTATGAAATACCAGAAACTCGGTGTACTCGTTAGAATAAGTCAGTAGAAAGATTATGAGATAAAATCGAATCGATTACGTTGTTCGAGGTGCTAAAAGTAACTAAATTAAAGGGATAAATTTGGAAGAATTTATGCTTAATCAATTCCCCTAACTTAGAACTTTGCGTGTCCCGAGCAATGTAAAAGAATCCTAGCAACGATCAACTCTTGAAAATAATTTTATTGGTATAGAATACCTTTTTCGTGGGCAAGAGATTGTATTTAGCGTATGCAATAAGCCTTTAAATCCCTAGGTCACCCTAGTGGGACGAGTTGTGTCTCGTGAGGGTTCGCAGAGAATATACCCACAAAATTCGACTCAAAGACAAATAAAAATACTTAAAAATTGTACAATTCAAAATTTCCCAGAAAATGGTCATCTTCAAGTCATGTTTAATAGTCTCAAATCATAGTACGTGTGTGCGAAGCCAGAAATTTAACCACGAATTTTCACTGATTGATCATTACGTTACTTTTCGAAAATTCGTTTTGATTCAAATACTCACGGGATTCTCTCACAAACTAATCACTCGAAATGTGGTTATTCTCTCGTATGCGTGATAAAAAGAGTAAATATAATGGACACAAGTTCACGCACACAATTTGAAAGACGGAAATTTTTGGGTGAAAAGATCTCATCATTGGAATACGGTCATAGGGAAACGGAAACATTGCCTCTTATTCACACCATTCAATCTCTTTTATTATCTTTTGGTATCTTAGCTCTCCACGCGGTAACCAATTTCGCAATTTGGACTCAGTTAGAACTTTTTTGGGTTGAAGGTATATTGGGTAATATGGAAATGGTTGGGAAATTCAGAATTGGAAATATTTTCTTTTGATGTCCCTTAGTGCTTTTTTCGGGCTTTTGCTCATTTTCTCTTCTTTTTCTCTATTTTTTTCTATTTTTTCTTTCTTTTATTTTCTTGCTATTTTTGTTGAGCATAGCTTTTTTTTTCTTGCCCCTTCTTATGCACTTTCCGGACTTAAATTCTGAATTTTTCTATTTTTCACAATTCCGGGCCAATTGGGATTTTTCGGGTTGTCAAACGAAAGGAAAAAGTTTATTTGGCTCAATCTGGGTTACAAAAGGGATAATTTTTTTACAACTTTTTATGGCTAATATTTTTGGGTGACAAACGAGAGCCTACTTCATTGTCCAACATACTAATTGTGTTACCATATGCATTTCGAGATGAATTAAGTTTAGAGATCAATTTTGGCATGTTTTTCAAAGCAATATCACACTCATTTTTCATAACTGATCAAAATGAAAGGATTGAGATCCCCGACGACTTTTTAGATGCTGAAAAGAAGTTTGAGTTAACAATTAACTCAGATTGATTTATAAATTTCACAAAGATGAAAGGCTCGAATCTCACCGGGTTTGTTAATCTCCACACTTATTCGTTAAGTCGTCAATTTTCACACAATTTTCATCTTTGGTCAATTTCGGCTTTGTGCATTGGGTTTTTACCAATTGAGACTTCAAACCGACTTTTAATGATATTTTCGAAAATTTTGAATTCCAATATTTATTTATTTTGAAGAAAAAGATTTTTGGATTTTTCAAAATTTAATGATATTTGGGCATTTTTTTAAAATTTGTGAAGTTTTAGAAAAACGCACTTGTGACCCCCCCTAACTTAGACTTTTGCATTATCCTCAATCAAAATGACTAAAATCTAAAGAAGAAACAGAATAAGTGCGAGAAACAAAACAAGAAAATTATCAAAATGCACCAAGACACTATATGACACTCATACATGACTCAAAAATATAACAAAAATCACCCCATACGTGTCGGGGGTGCGACGACCTATTATCTCTCTATATAAACTCACCCGACCCCTTGCACGGCGAATGGTGCTCTTTTTGTCTCGCTCGTCTTCCTCACATCGAAAACCAAAAGTCGGAAGAATTAGGAGTCGACCCAATAGAAAAAATGAACACCTCGAGACATATGATGAATGAGGTGAGTGAAGTCAACGAGGTGCCCAATCACCTTGTAGCTCAAATGGGCCGACTTGGAGAGACTATCAAAGTGAATTTTGGAATGGCCTAGCTTGTCCCTAAACTTTATGATGCATGGATCGAGCTCTAAATCGGACGATATTCTAACCATGGCCTTGATTGCATCCAAGAACTCCAGTGGCATGGGTAGATGGTCACAAAGAAGGAAATCATATATCCTAACTTTCCATGCGCTCTCTTCTAAGTGACAAAATGATTCCAATAGAGATTGACTTCGATAGTGAAACTCTCATCCACCGGCCCGAATTCGTTATCAAAGTCCTCTAGACTCATATCTCCTAACGCTTTTTCTTGCTCATTATCCGAATACTCTCTCCCACTCTCATCCGAAGGCTTCTATGATGTGAAGGGATAGTTACTACGAAGGAATTCATCTATTATATCTTGCCATTCTCTCTCATCCAGCATCTCCCTCATAATACTCATCATTTTTTTTATGGTCAAAGTTTTAGATTAACTCGATATATACCTAAGTCTACCCAACTCCCCAGCAACGGCGCCAAAAACTTAACGCGACTAAGAATGTGTCTCAGAAGTGCGTACTCTCTAGGCTCAAGTGCAAGCCTATCGCGTTAGTAATAAAGACGGTAAGTCGGGATCATATCCATAGGGAAGTAGGACAACAGAGTTGTGACGACGTTGGATAGATAAGGAAATCCTAACTCTGACTCTAAAAAGAAAGGAAACGATGATTGGTTTGAGAATTGACTACAACTAAATGCAATTATGAAAGTATGAAAAAATACAACTATTATAAATTACCTAAAATACTGATGAATAATGATTTAAAACTTTAAACTATACGATGAAGAAAACAGGACGGGAATACAATCCCCCAACCCTAGTTATTGATGATATAAAACTAATCGTAAATTTAAATAATTAATTAGACCAAGAATTTAGTACTCCCAAGAATTACATATATGAGGTTCAAATCTCATCATACTTAATCAGAGGATGAGTAAATTGGTATTTCAATAGTTACACTCGAATTGTATTCTAAAGCATCCCGTTACCCGGAAGCAAACGAGATCTAAAGATCTACAATTGTCGTGTTTCTAAGCAATACGGTCATAATCAAACCATTAAATTTAGAGGATTAATTTTATGTACATACAACTACCATATCAGGTTGGGTTCATGCATCCCGACCTTTAAAAGTCTAGCCTACCATGATGAACTTAATGATAACAAGTTTGGAATTGCAGGAAATCATGATTAAACTAAGGAAAATTTGTAGAATGATGTAAACAGGAAATTAAACAGAGAAAATTACTCATTAATCTTACCAAAGCACTTAAAGTATTAAATACAATTACTGGTAATCATTGAAATCTGAACAATCTTCAATCTTGGAATTAAAATAATAAGCTATCTCCAAACTAGGGTTTTTCTGAAAAGAATGGAAAATTAGCTAAAATTCTCCTTACTAAGAATGATAATAAAGCGGGTTTAAATACCCTACAAAACTCCAAGAGTTTTAGATGCACTAGGACTCTCCATTAGTGGAAGTTTAAAAAATTAAAACTCGACAGTCGGACCGATCCGGTCCTCCTGCAATTTGATCTGCCTGGAATCCGGATCGATTCTTGTAATTCTTGGGCGGATCGATCCGAGGCGGATCGGTTCTTTTAATTTCTTTCAGCTTCAATCCATCTTCGGTCTGGGGTTCACTGTAAATTTGTATTCCGGATCGGTCCTAACCGAATCGGTTCTTCTAATTTTTGATCGGATCGGTCCTGTCTGGATTGGTTCTTTTAATTTCTGACCGGATCGGCCCTGTCTTTCTTTGACTTTTTCTTCTATCTTTGACTGCTCATAACTTTCACATCGGGACTCCGATTGAGGTTCCGTTTTTTCCAGTGTTCTTGTAATTAAAATCTCTTTAACTTTCCATTCGATGCATCATCCGAATTCTACGTAAAAATTACAACTTTTCCCTTTTGACTTTTCCTTCTTTTCTTTCCCGATTTTTTTGGTTTCTTTCTTTCTTTATTAACATTAAATACCTGCAAAATTAGTAAGAAATATCAAAAACTCGGTGTACTCGTTAGAATAAGTCAGTAGCAAGATTATGAGATAAAATCAAATTGATTACATTGTTTGAGGTGCTAAAAGGAACTAAATTAAAGGTATAAATTTGGAAGAATTTATGCCTAATCAGAGGACCCTCTCATAGCTGAGGCTCTAGCCCATGTAGAGTCTCAAGTACACATCGAAGGCATCGGCACCTCTGAGGATCGGCCTATTTTGGTCACTAAAGAAACTCCTTTGATTGACGTTGAAACCTTGCCTGCTGATACTGCTCAGTAGGGTGGCTGCCTGTAGCCAATACCCTCTACTTGTAAAAATATTTTTGTTCGACAAGAATTTGTAACACTTGACTTAAAATATAATGCCTCTTCTTGTCTTCTATGCTTTCCTTAGATAATGATATTTGAATTCACCATCCTATGAGCTCCCCGTCGTCTTTATTGAGGGTGAATGGGGGATCGTCCCCACCATATACCCTCATCATAGCTGAGGGCGGTTTTCAGCAACTTAATGATGTTTTCAGTTATTTCAAGTCCCCCCTCATCTTTCTTGAGGGTGAATGGGAGGTCGTCCCTACCATTTACCCTCATCATAGCCGATGGTGGTTTCCACCAACTAAATGGTGCTTTCAGTTATTTAAGTCCCCCTCGTCTTTCTTGAGGGTGAATGGGGGGTCGTCCCCACCGTTTACCCTCATCATAGACGAGGGTGGTTTCCACCAACTAAATCATGTTTTAAATTATTTCAAGTCCCCCCTCTTCTTTCTTGAGGGGTAATGGGGGGTCGTCCCCACCATTTACCCTCATCATAGTCGAGGGTTTTTTCCACCAAAAGTCCCCTCTCATCGTTCTTAAGGGTGAATGGGGGGTCGTCCCCACCATCTACCCTCATCATAGCCGAGGGTGGTTTTCACCAACTTAAAGATGTTTTCAGTAATTTCAAGTCACCCCTCGTCTTTCTTGAGGGTGAATGGGGGGTCGTCCCCACCATTTACCCTCATCATAGCGGAGGGTGGTTTCCACCAACTAAATGGTTTTTTCAATTATTTCAAGTCCCCCCTCGTCTTTCTTGAGGGTGAATGGGGGGTCTTCCCCACCATTTACGCTCATCATAGACGAGGGTGGTTTTCACCAACTTAATGATGTTTTCAAATACTTCAAGTCCCCCCTCGGCTTTTTGAGGGTAAATTGGGGGTCATCCCGACCATTTACCCTCATCATAACTGAGGGTGGTTTTCACCAACTTAAAGATGTTTTCAGTTATTTCAAGTCCTCCCTCGTCTTTCTTGAGGGTGAATGGGGTGTCATCCCCGCCATTTACCCTCATCATAGCCAAGGGTGGTTTCCACCAACTAAATGGTGTTTTTAATTATTTCAAGTCCCCCCTCGTCTTTCTTGAGGGTGAATGGGGGGTCGTCCCCGGCATTTACCCTCATCATAGCCGAGGGTGGTTTCCACCAACTAAATGGTGTTTTCAATTATTTCAAGTCCCCCCTCGTCTTTCTTGAGGGTGAATTGGGGGTCGTCCCCACCATTTACGCTCATCATAGACCAGGGTGGTTTTCACCAACTTAATGATGTTTTCAAATACTTCAAGTCCCCCCTCGTCTTTTTGAGGGTAAATTGGGGGTCATCCCCACCATTTACCCTCATCATAACTGAGAGTGGTTTTCACCAACTTAAAGATGTTTTCAGTTATTTCAAGTCCTCCCTCGTCTTTCTTGAGGGTGAATGGGGTGTCGTCCCCGCCATTTACCCTCATCATAGCCGAGGGTGGTTTCCAGCAACTAAATGATGTTTTCAATTATTTCAAGTCCCCCCTCGTCTTTTTTGAGGGTGAATGGGGGATCGTCCCCGCCATTTACCCTGATCATAGACGAGGGTGGTTTTCACCGACTTACTGATGTTTTCAAATACTTCAAGTTCCCCTTCGTTCTTTCTTGAGGGTGAATGGGGGGTCGTCCCCACCTAGCCCTGCCAAAATACATGATAACCCGTTAACACGACACGACCCGACACGAAATTATAAGTTAATGGGTTTACCCTTATTGGGTTTGGGTCATTAACGGGTTGACACGGTAGACTCGTTAACACTAACGGTTCGGGTTTGAAAATTTACCTGTACCCGTTTTAACCCATTTCTACCCGTTAACACTAACGGGTACTATAGGGTCACCCAACCCGTACCCAATAACAATAACCATTAAAACCCATTATTTCTAAATCTTTAAAGACTAACGGGTGCTATAGGGTCACCCAATCTATACCCAATAAAAATTACAATTAAAACCCATTATTTTTAAAGTATTGAAGACTAACGGGTATTATAGGGTCACCCAACCCGTTACCCATTTTGACCCAAAATGATTCGTTAATATTAACGGGTGTTAACGGTTTGGGTCGTGTACCAGTTAATATTAACGGGTCGTGTTTGGGTATTGTTATTAGACCCGTTAGGCTTAACGGGTCGTGTATGGGTTAGGGTGTTTTGACCCGTAACCCGTAACCCATACACGACCCAAACCGACCCATTGACAGGTCTATCCCCACCATTTACCCTCATCATAGCCGAGGGTGGTTTTCACCAACTTAAAGATATTTTCAGTTATTTCAAGTCCCCCCTCGTCTTTCTTGAGGGTGAATGGGGTGACTTCCCCACCATTTACCCTCATCATAGCCGAGGGTGGTTTCCACCAACTAAATGGTGTTTTCAATTATTTCAAGTCTCCCCTCGTCTTTCTTGAGGGTAAATGGGGGGTCGTCCCCACCATTTACCCTCATCATAGTCGAGGGTGGTTTTCACCATCTTAATTATTTTTTCAGTTATTTCAAGTCCCCCTCGTCTTTCTTGAGGGTGAATGGGGGGTCATCCCCACCATTTACCCTTATCATAGCCGAGGGTGGTTTTCACCAACTAAATGGTGTTTTCAATTATTTCAAGTCTCCCCTCGTCTTTCTTGAGGGTAAATGGTGGGTCGTCCCCACCATTTACCCTCATTATAGCCGAGGGTGGTTTTCACCAACTTAATGATGTTTTCAAATACTTCAAGTCCCCCCTCGTCTTTCGTGAGGGTGAATGGGGGGTCATCCCCACCAATTACCCTCATCATAGCCGAGGGTGGTTTTCACCAACTTAAATATGTTTTCAGTTATTTAAGTCCCCCCTCGTCTTTCTTAAGGGTGAATGGGGGGTCGTCCCCACAATTTACCCTCATCATAGTCAAGGGTGGTTTCCACCAACTAAATGATGTTTTCAATTATTTCAAGTCCCCCCTCGTCTTTCTTAAGGGTGAATGGGGGGTCGTCCCGACCATTTATCCTCATCATAGCCGAGGGTGGTTTAACAAGGATAATGCTAATCATGCTAGAATTAACAAACACAAGATGAGTGGCCAATATGACATTCTCATTAACATTCCAAGTGTTTTGTTGGAGCAACACATTTATTACAACTGTTGTTCGGTAGGACATTATATTATTGATAGCATTTCTTCAAATGATCTGCATTCCAGGGGTTGGAAAATGGCTCCCCTTCAAGGTTCTCTAATCTTTAGGTTCCAGGGATAACTTCATCAATGACCCTATATGGGCCATGCCAATTTGGGTGGAGCTGGTTAGGATTTTGCTAAGTCTTTTTGAGGACTAGGTCCCCCACATCGATTGGCCTTTGCTTCACCCTCTGGTTGCAAAACTTGGCAGTCCTCTGCTGATAGGCTTTTTGCCTTATCTTAGCGTCTTCTCTTCTCTCCTCGATCAAGTCTAGATCAAGTCTCCTTTCTTCCATATTCCTCTTGGGGTTATAAATTTGGACTCTGTGAGTAGGAAACCCGATCTCGATTGGGATGATGGCATCTGATCCATACGCCAGTATGAACGGGGTTTCCCTAGTAGAAGTTCTTATCGTCATCTTGTCGGCCCACAGTACAGCGTACAACTCCTCAACCTATCATCCTTTCGCTTCCTCGAGTTTTTTCTTTATCCCATATAGAATTATTCTATTTGTATCTTCAATTTTCCCATTAGCCTGAGGTCGGGCTGGGGTTGATAAGAATTGTTTGACACCGACCCCTTCGCAGTATTTCTTCAGAGATGCATTCTTGAATTATGTCCCGTTATCCGAGATGATGGTGTTGGGGAGACCATATCTGTACATAATGTTTTTCCAAATAAACTGGAAGGTCTTTTGCTCGGTGATCGTTACCATCGGCTCCGCCACCACCCATTTTGAAAAATAGTTAATTTCTACGAACAAGTATCGATAGTTATTGACGGCCCTAGGACAGGGTCCTACTAGATCGATGGGGATGTAATATAGGTAAGAGGCTGATGGGGCTAGTGAGGGATGGTGGAAAACCTTTGACATTTATCGCACTTTTTTACGTATGCCATGGTTTCTTTCCCCAGGGTACACTACACCAAAACTGACGATTGGTCACAGCCAAAATCCCTGACCAAAACTGTGGGTCGCAAACATGGGCCGTGACCATTTCGGGTGTGACCAATTTCATGTGTCGCGGCCCAAGTCCATGACCAAAAAATGGTCACGGCCCAGAGGGGTCCCGAAAGATGGTCTCGGACTTGGGTCGTGCCCATGCAGTGACGGGTCGCGACCCTCATCCGTGACCCACAACCGTGACAAATTGGTCGCAGCCAAAGTCCGCGACCCACAACTGTGACAAGAAAATAAAAAAAAATTATTCGCGGCCCTCATCCGAGACCAACAACCGTGATAAATTGGTCGCGGCCAAAGTCCACGATCCACACCTGTGATAAAAAAAATGAAAAATAATGGTCGCGGCCCAAGTCCGTGACCCACAATCGTGACAAATTGGTCGCGAACTTGGGCTGCGACCCACAACCGTGACGAAAGAAAGAAAAAAAAATGGTCGCGAACTTTGGCCGCGACCATTTTTATGCGCGACGGGAAAAATAAAAATGGTTATGGACAAAGTCCATGACCATATTTCACTATAATTTAAAAAAAATGTATTTTTTTGGTCCAATACTAAAATTGGGGGTCCTGTGAATGCACCGTCGGTTGGTACGTATAACGTTGGACGCGTACGAGGTGTTACAAATATTTATTATTCACAAAACAATAAAAAAATCACAAATTGTGAATCGAGAACGTTGTTAAAAAACAAATATATATATATATATACAAACTTATAAATATTACACGTCTTAATAATTCACAGACCAAAAAAAATTGGGCAGAGTTTCCTCTATTTTGTTGACATTCCAAACCCTGTAAATGTAAAACATGCTTATTATAAAGCCCGCAAAGCCATAAAATTCAACAATCAAATTATGAAAGCCCGAACGGCCATAAAACTAAATAATAAAAGCCCGCACGGCTGTAACACATAAAAAACATAATCCTGAATGTCCACACCATATAAAAAATCTTCATGTTGTAAACCATTGCCACCTTCATTTGTTCCACCTGCAAAAATCCAACATATGATAGGATATACAAAAAAAATATCAGAAACCAAGTAGTTTTACAAAAAATTTAATCAAGCTGAAAAATTGCATATATGAGTTAAAATGATCAACATATCAATGTTTTTATTCCTAAGTCTAGAAATATGCAAATTACTATCGTATTCTCAAATCGTGAGTCTCGCAGCTGCGTGGTCATATCCTATGAGTTACATTGGTCCCGTAGGAGGTGTTGGTGCTACCCATGGGGCCGTTCGGGGCTGTTTTGGGTTTTCACCCTCTAACGCCATGTTTTAAGCCTAAGTCTAGAAATGTTCAAATTATCATCGTATTCTCAAATCGAAAGACCCGCAGCTGTGTGGTCAGGTCCTACGAGTTACATTGGTCCCGTGGGAGGTGTTGGTGCCTCCCACGGGGCCGTTCAGGGGTTATTTTGGGTTTTCATCCTCTAACGCCATTTTTTTAATCCTAAGTCTAGAAATATGCAAATTATCATCGCATTCTCAAACCGAGAGTCTCGCAGCTGCGTGGTGAGTTTCTACGAGTTACATTGGTCCCGTGGGAGGTGTTGGTGCCACCCACGTGGCCGTTCGGGGGGTAGTTTTGGGTTTTCACCCTCTAACCCCATGTTTTTAAGCCTAAGTCTAGAGATGCAAATTATCATCGTATTCTAAAATCGGGAGTCCCGCGGCTCCATGGTCAGTTCCTACGAGTTACATTGGTCCCGTGGGAGGTGTTGGTGCTCCCCATGAGGTCGTTCGGGGGCTCTTTTGGGTTTTCACGCTCTAACGCCATGTTTTTAAGCCTAAGTCTAGAAATATAAAAATTATCGTCATATTCTCAAATCGGGAGACTCGCGGCTGCGTGGTCAGTTCCTATGAGTTACCTTTGTCCCGTGGGAGGTGTTGGTGCCTCCTACGGGGCCGTTCGGGGGCTGTTTTGAGTTTTTACCCTCTAACGACATGTTTTTAAGCCTAGGTCTAGAAATATGCAAATTATCATCGTATTCTCAAATCGAGAGTCTCAAGGTTACGTGGTCTGTTCCTACGAGTTACATTGGTCCCGTGGGAGGTGTTGGTGCCACCCACGGGACCGTTCGGGGGATATTTTGGCTTTTCACCCTCTAATGCCATGTTTTAATGCCTAAGTCTTGAAATATAAAAATTAACATCGTATTCTCAAATCGGGAGTCCCACGGCTGCGTGGTCAGTTCCTACGAGTTACATTAGTCCCGTGGAAGATGTTGGTGCCTCCCACGGGGCCGTTCGGGGGTTATTTCGGGTTTTCCACCACTAATGTCATATGTTACCTAAGTCTAAAAATATGCGAATTACCGTCATATTCTCAATCCGGGAGTCCCTTGGTTGCGTGGTCAGTTCCTACTAATTACATTGGTCCTGTGGGAGGTGTTCGTACCTCCCACGGGGCCATTCGGGGGTTGTTTTGGGTTTTCACCCTCTAACGCCAAGTTTTTAAGCCTAATTCTACAAATATAAAATTATCATCATAATCCTAAATCGGGAGTCCCGCGGTTGCGTGCTCCGTTCCTACGAGTTACATTGGTCGCGTGGGAGGTGTTAGTGCCACCCACGGGGCCGTTCGGGGGCTGTTTCGGGTGTTCCCCCAATAATGTCATAGTTTGCTTAAGTCTAGAAATATGCAAATTATCATCATATTCTCAAACTGAGAGTATCGTGGCTGCGTGGTCCGTTCCTAAGAGTTACATCGGTCCCGTGGGAGGTGTTGGTGCCTCCCACGGGGCCGTTCGGGGGCTGTTTTGGGTTGTCACCCTCTAATGCCATGTTTTTAAGCCTAAGTCTAGAAACATGCAAATTATCGTCTTATTTTCAAACCAGGAGCCCCGCAGCTGCGTGGTAAGTTCCTACGAGTTACATTGGTCCCGTGGGTTGTGTTGGTGCCTCCCACGGGGACGTTCGGGGGTTGTTTCGGGTTCCCCCCACTAACGCCATATTTAACCTAAGTCTAAAAATATGCAAATTACTGTCGCATTCTCAAATCGGGAGTCCTTTGGCTGCGTGGTCAGTCCTACTTGTTACATTGGTCCCGTGGGAGGTGTCGGTGCCTCCCACAGGGCCGTTCGAGGGTTATTTTGGGTTTTTACCATCTAACGCCATGTTTTTAAGCCTAAGTCTAGAAATATTCAAATTACAGTCGTGTTCTTAAACCAGGAGTCCTGCGACTGCGTGGTCAGGTCCTAAGAGTTACATTGGTCCCGTGAGAGGTGTTGGTGAAACCCACGAGGCCGTTCGGGGGCAGTTTTGGGTTTTCACCCTTTAACGCCATGTTTTTAAGCCTAAGTCTAGAAATATAAAAATTATCGTCATATTCTCAAACCGGGAGACCCGCGACTTCGTGGTGAGTTACTACGAGTTACATTGGTCCCATAGGAGGTGTTGGTACCTCCCACGGGGCCATTCGGGGGCTATTTTGGGTTTCACCCTCTAGCACATTATTTTTAAGCCTATGTATAAAAATATACAAATTACGGTCGTATTCTCAAACAGGGAGTCCCGTGGGTGCGCAGTCAGTTCCTACGAGTTACATTGGTCCCGTGGGAGGTGTTGGTGCCTCCCACGGGGCCGTTCGGGGGTTATTTTGGGTTTTCACCCTCAAACGCCATGTTTTTAAGCATAAGTCTACAAATATAAAATTATCATCGTAATCTCAAACTGGGAGTCCCGCGGCTACGTGGTTAGTTTCTACTTGTTATATTGGTCCCGTAGGAGGTGTCGATGCCTCCCACGAGGCCGTTCGAGGGTTATTTTGGATTTTCACCATCTGACGCCATGTTTTTAAGCCTAAGCCTAGAAATATTCAAATTCGAGTCGTGTTATTAAACCAGGAGTCTCACGGCTGCGTGGTCAGTTCCTACGACTTACATTGGTCGCGCGGGAGGTGTTGATGCCACCCAAAGGGCCATTCGGGGGCTTTTCGGGTTTTCTCGTAATAATGCCATGTTTTTTCTAAGTCTAAAAATATGAAAATTACCATCATATTCTCAAACCGGGAGTCCTGTGGTTGTGTGGTCAGTTTCTACGAGTTGCATTGGTCCCGTGGGAGGTGTTGGTGCCTCCCACAGGGCCGTTCGGTGGCTGTTTTGGGTTTTCACCCTCTAAAGTCACATTTTTAAGCCTTAGTTTAGAAATATGCAAATTATCATAATATTCTCAAATCGGGAGTCCCGCGGCTGCATGGTGAGTTCCTACGAGTTACATTGGTCCCGTGGGAGGTGTTGGTGCCTCTCATGGGGTCGTTCGGGGGTAGTTTTGGGTTTTCAACCTTTAACAACATGGTTTTAAGCCTAAGTCTAGAAATATGAAAATTATCGTCATATTCACAAATCGGGAGACCCACGGTTGCGTGGTCAGTACCTATGAGTTACATTTGTCCTTTGGGAGGTGTTAGTGCCTCCCACGGGGCCGTTCGGGGGCAGTTTTGGGTTTTTACCCTCTAACGCCATATTTTTAAGACTGAGTGTAGAAATATGAAAATTATAATCGTATTCTCAAACCAGGAGTCTCACGACTGCGTGTTCAGTTCTTACGAGTTACATTGGTCCCGTGGGAGGTGTTGGTGCCACCCACGAGACCATTCGGGGGCTATTTTGGCTTTTCACCCTCTAATGCCATGTTTTTAAATCTAAATCTAGAAATATGCATATTGATATGACAAATATAGCACCCCGCCACGGATAGGTACTCATACATGGGCGGGCTTATAGACCGCGGCCCTAACCAACAGGGCGCGGCCCTAACCAACAGGGCGCGGCCCTAACCAACAGGGCGCGGCCCTAGCCAACAGGGTGCGGCCCTAACCAACTCGCGTTACATACACAGGCCGCGGCCCCTCCCTTGGAGGGCCCGACACCTTCTGTTCAGCATATGGTGCCGCACTTATCATCTATCTTATAGGCCGCATCCCTCTCCACTGCAACCAACTACGAACCATGTGCTCATAGCACGTGACACCTCACATCACTCTTATAAATAGAGGACCGCACCTCGAAATAAGGCATGGAATTCCTCTCCTCTGGAACACTCTCTACAACGCTTGCTTAAGCCTCGCACGGCTCTCCCCGTACGACCTCAACATACGACTTGGGGGCTACGTGGCCTGACCTCCGGCACACCAGGAACCTCGACAGCCATGTATTCTCCCTATTTCTCATACTTGTACGCCTCTCTAGGCAGGCTTATATTGTAAAGTGCATCGTATATAATGAGAACGGAGCAACACAGTGGACGTAGGCCTATTTTAAGGGCTGAACCACTCTATACCTTGTTTTCTATCTATTTACTTGCTTTATCAACTTATTCTACACTTACACTTGATCTGCTGGTACGAGATCTACCTGTGTACGATTTCTCGTATCATCAGTTTGGCGCCGTCTGTGGGAACGAGATATTTCAATCTTGTTTCTCTACATTTTGAGTTCATAAACACCTTATATTACACATGGGGATCTTTTGGATCAGAATCTCATGTGTGAATTTTGGTTAGTTGAGCTCTGCTTCATATTCACCCCTTTGATGGTTATTTCCCAAGTCCAGACCTACTCTTGGACCTCTGTTTCATAACTTTAAATCTGTTTTGCATTCCCCGATGATATCGTTCCACCTAGATGGTGCTGAAAAGCACGATGGGTTTTAACCCCAAAAAGATGAACGATTAGGGAAGGATTGTACCTATTCCTGTTTTATTGTACATGGCCTGTGATCTAGGGTTTATCGTTCAAGCTGTGCCACTTTGTGCATCGAGAGGTTATGTCCTCATGGATAGACCCTAGTAGGTATGCTCTCCACAAGTTTTGGGAGAAAAACTCAGTTCCCGGGCTTCAATTTTGGGATTGTGCCTTCACTGCCTAGGTAGGGACGCGGTGTGGTAGTTCAACTACCTTACATACCGCGACCTCTACTGGGTTAGTTGTAATACAGAAGCTTCAAAACATCAGGGGATGGACTCAGGTGGTCTCTAGCTCAACCTTGGTGTATATCATACAAGGCCGCGGCAGTGCACTTATGTGCCTTATTGGCCGCGGCCGCGGCAGTAAGCCCATGTGACAGTGCAAACGCTGCATCCCCATTTTTCTACTTGGTTACTCCACTATTTGTGAGATTACTTACTGCTGTTAGTTTTGTCTCAGATTATATATATATTTTGTAAAAGACTAACAAAAGCAGAGGATGGAAGGAGAGTCCAGTCAAAGCACAGAAGTCAAAGACGAAATTGTGCAGCTGTACAGCCATCTCAACCATCTGTATGACAGCCATGCCTCGCTCCAGACCCAGGTCAACTACATAACTCAGAGGGTACTCATGCTAGAAGCCGCGGCCTCACCCAATACGGGCGCGGCACTCATCTCAGCAGCACCCGCGTGCTTGACGACCGCAGCATCTTCAAAGGATGCAGCTGTAGAGGCAATCAGCGGCCAAAAGAGGAAGGCAGAGAAGAAGTCAGGGCCCTACACCCCGCTGGCCTACCCGATTGAAGTGATACTTGAGTACATCAAGGAAGATCAACTTTTGAGGTGGCCAGAAAAGCTGAAAACTCCGCCCCACAAGAGAAGCAAAGCCGCTCAGTGCCAATTCCATCAGGACCATGGCCACGAAACGGAGCAGTGCTACGCTCTGAAGGATGAGATCGAAAGACTAATTGGGCAAGGGATGCTGAGGAGGTTCCTCAAGAATGATTAAAGGCTGCAGCCAGACCTAACATAGGCCGCAAGCCACATCTCTCCCTTGGTTTTTCTGTTTTTCAGATCTTTCTGTTTATGTTTGAGGAAGCTCATTACAGCCTTTATCTTCAAGATTTTATGTTTTATTAGCAAAGCCATCAGCTGAAACATACATATATAAATATATGGATTAGCAAATTTTGCCATATCTCATTCCTCTCTTGTTTTCATAATTTGTCATCTCACAAGAAGACCTTTTGTCTTAAACAGATTCCAAGGGAAGAATAACACATTATCTTGGAAGATTATTACTATTTTGGGATGCACCTATGGAGGGATTGCGGTCTTAATTAGCTCAAAAGTTCCCCTCACGATGTGCAACTGTATCTTATCATATGATGATTACAATCATGAAAGCGTCCGGGGATTCAAGGAGCTTTTATTAGCCACGGGGGCTTACAATGCCTGTTCTCATCTCTTGGGACGCGTCATCAAGCCGGGAGGCTTATAATCTCTGGCTATGGAGGGCTTTGTGTATATCAGTAGCTGTAGGCGGCTTAATAACATAGCCCAGCCTGGAGAGGCTTGATAATGTCTCACACATTAGCTGTGGGTGGCTTCATAACATAACCCAGCCTGGAGAGGCTTGATAATGTCTCACACATTAGCTGTGGGTGGCTTCATAACATAACCCAGCCTGGAGAGGCTTGATAGTGTCTCACGCATTAGCTGTGGGTGGCTTCATAACATAACCCAGCCTGGAGAGGCTTGATAGTGTCTCACGCATTAGCTGTGGGTGGCTTCATAACATAACCCAGCCTGGAGAGGCTTGATAGTGTCTCATATATATTAGCTGTGGGCGGCTTAATAACATAGCCCAGCCTGGAGAGGCTTGATAGTGTCTCATACATTAGCTGTGGGCGGCTTAATAACATAGCCCAGCCTGGAGAGGCTTGATAGTGTCTCATATATTAGCTGTGGGCGGCTTAATAACATAGCCCAGCCTGGGGAGGCTTGATAGTATCCCGTATATTAGCTGTGGGCGGCTTAATAACATAGCCCAGCCTGGAGAGGCTTGATAGTGTCTCATACATTAGCTGTGGGCGGCTTAATAACATAGCCCAGCCTGGAGAGGCTTGATAGTGTCTCATATATTAGCTGTGGGCGGCTTAATAACATAGCCCAGCCTGGGGAGGCTTGATAGTATCCCGTATATTAGCTGTGGGTGGCTTGAAAACATAACCCAGCCTGGAAAATGGAGCCTGGAAAATTGCTGCAGCCCATCAATATGGCTGAAGACATCTGAGGCACTCTTACAAGACTAGAAGAGAATCCGCAGCCCTAAAGCCATACTTCATTGGCACCGCGGCCTAGGCGATCATCTACAGCATGAAATTGTCCCAACAGGCCGCGGACTTCACGAAGAATACACACATAAAGTGGTGCTGCAGCCTTGTGTCCAAAGGGTTTAATATTCAAAAGCCCCTCCATGTCGATATGGCTATGGTCATCAATTATTGGACTGGCGGTTCAGTAAGCGGTTATTGAAGAAATTTGTCATAATACCGCGGCAGTTATAGAAGCATTTTAAAGATGTCAAGATTTCAGAATCCATGCCATGAAGCCGCGGCACACTCTGCATCATAAGCAAGTCATCATACTGGCGACTAAAGCACCGCGGCATGTATCTAATCCTTGTTTCAACAAAGAGTTGGGGCCGCAGCTATTAATATTAGTTCGACCAGGTTCATTCAAAGGCAAACTGCAAATTTATTATGCTAGGCTGCCGCGGCCATCACTATTAGTTCATGCAAGTTCATTCAAAGGCAAACTGCAAATTTATTATGCTAGGCTGCCGCGGCCATCACTATTAGTTCATGCAAGTTTATTCAAAGGCAAATTGCTAATTTATTATGCAATGTTGCCACGGCTATTATTAGTCCTATGAGTAAGTTCAATTTGCAAAGTGGAAAGTAAGTACATTCAACCATTCATCAAGGCATGAGAAGGAAAGTGGGCAAAGAGATGCAACAAATAAACTTTATATAAAGCGGAATATATGGCCGCAGCCTTAACATTATAATGTTTACAAAACTGGGCCGCAGCCACAACAAAGATAAAATGACAAAAGGGACGCAGCCCTATGAATGATGAAAGATTACAAGTTCAAGATGCTGCGTCGTCGTTGTCATCAACCTCATCACCTTCCCCGGCCGTCTCAGTCTCTTCATCATCTGCCGCGGCCTCCGCCTCAGCTTCGGCTCTCAACCTGGCTCTTTCCTCAGCTGCAGCCTTAAGCTCAGCAATGCAGTCCTGGTGTTCTGCATCACTTAGCTTCCAGCCAAGGACAATCTCCTTGGCCTCAGGGAAATTCTTGATAACCCTCTGCCGCAGCTCCTGGAAGCCGCGGAGGTAGGCCCTGTTATTTATAAGGAAGAATTCCTTGGAGTTTTTGAAGGACTCCACAGTTTGGTCAATGGCCATTTGAAGGGCGTCTTTATGGTCCGCCTGCATCTTCTGTATGGCCGCGACATTGTTGGCCTCCAGCAGTTCATAGTTTTTTTGCAGATGGGCAAGCTTGCTATTGGCCACTTCAGCGACCTGGGAAGCGGCCACGGTCTGAGCCTGGGAGGCTTTGAGAGATTCCGCGGCCTGGCTAAAGTTGAGCTCTGCCTCCTCCCTGGCTTTGTTAGCCCTCTCCAAATCCATCTTTGCTGCCTCAAGAGCCGCGGCAGATGACATCTTCCCAGCTTCAAATGAAGAGGTCCGTGCAGCCTGCAAGTCCGCGGCATGGGCACTCTTCTCGATCTCCTTCAGCCTGTACAAGGCCTCGTACTTCCTCTTCTGAACAACAATCACATCCGCGGCCTGAAATAAAGAGGAAATATGAAAAATACATGTGGTGTAAAAGTTGAAAGAATGACGACAGGTACGTACCCTCAGAAGGCTGTGGAGGCCGCAGTCCTCCAGGTCGTCCTGATCTTCCTCGACCAATCTGTCAAGGTCCGCGGCATCTAAGGCTCTCTTCATTCTTCTGGCAGCCTTCGCGGTGGTATCCCAGGAAGAGTTGGGATCAGGTTGTCTTAGTTGTGGCCGCGGCCTACCATCAGGTCTAGCTCCTCCACGAAATTGTGGAGGTGGCAAGTTGGCATTAATGGCCACAACTGGTGGTGGCGGAGGTGAGGATTGTTGGGCAGACATATCAGGAATCAATCCTGCCGCAGCCAGATTGGCTCCAATATCGTCATCAAATGTTTGAGATTCGGGAGCAGTGGTTGGCTTCTCCGCGGCAGGAGTAGTTTGTTCAGTAGTTTGTTCCCCCAAAGGTTCCGCGGTGGGGGCCTTTGTCTTTGCCCTCTTCCTCTTTCTGCTCCGCGCAGTATTATTGAGGACCACCGCGTCCTCGTCCATCTCCGCCAATTGTGCGTTCAGCAACTCCCTGTCCACTTCCTCACCTGAAAGGGAGAAACAATGTTAAGCACAAGCATTTGAAGAACTCAAAAATCAAGTTGTAATCCGCAGATTAAAAGTTACCTTCCACGGCCATTTTCAGGGGGATCGACTTATTAGGGAAGAAGCCTGCGTTGAATATAGTGGCAGAGGTCACTAGAGTGCTGAATCTCTTCTTATCAGCAGAAACAGCCGCGGCCTCGGCAACTCTCCTCTCCTGCCGCGGGTTGAGTTGCAAATTGTCAAGGACTGCAGAAGACATTACAAGGGTTGGTATAAAAAAGTGGCAAATTATAAATAGGGGACGCGGCTATTAAAAAGATACCTAGTTTGGATGGGGTCCCCCATCGCTGCGGCATTTGAAAAGACCTCTCCCTCTCATTCTCTTCAGGGTGGAACTCCCACCCCTCTCCAGAAAGGAAAAAGTACTTCCCTTTCCAGTTCTTTACACTGGTTGGCCTCCCAGTATATAGGGTCTCATCCCTGCCGCGGATGGAAAGGTAGTAGTAGCCCGCGAACTTTACAGAGTTCTCTTTCGGGCGGTAGAAATGGAAAAACTCCGCGGGAGTAATGTCCTTTTTGAACAAATTCTCCCAAAGAACGACCGCGGCAAGAACAGCTCTCCAGCCGTTGGGATCTAACTGGGCTGGGGCCAGTTTCATAGTTTGAAAAAGTCGACGGATGGGAACAGGAACAGGCAACCGCAGCCCGTAAATAAATGCATGAAGTGGAAAGCATATCCCATCAGTGAGTGCCGCGCACGGCCTTTGGTTCGCGGCAGGAGCTGAGCATATCAAATTTGATGGAAATTCGAAGGACTCCGCTACCTGGTCGACCCAATCTTGGGTCATGATGCTGTGGATGCCAAGAGCAGCTAAGGGTCGCTCAGCCCTCCCAGACGTACCAGCTGGGGGGTCCCTAGATTCCGCGGCAGTACCTCCTGCCTCCAGTGGATGATTGCTCGAATTGGCTTCTTCCTCCATCGGCACGGACTGAGAATCAAGCTTAGAATCAGAGTCCGCGGAATCAGAATCTAATGTTATGCAGTTGGGGCAATCCTTCAATTGGCAAGACCCTATTGATCTTAAGGGGGGCACGAAAGAGAGTTCAGGAGGAGAAGTCCCAAAGTGCTTTGCCCAAAAGCCCTTCAGAAAGTTGTCTGGGTCAAAGCTCATATGGCTGCAGCAGTACCTGAAAAGCAGACCGCAGTTAGGTGCCGCAGCCAATATGGTCCTAAAAAGCTCCTAGGAAGCCGCGGCAGGATTATTAATATGATTAAAGTGGAGTAGCAAGATGGGCTAAACATGCCAAGTGTTGGGTTCTAGAGCCCTAAAGGATGTTTGTAGCCGCGGACTAAAGTTATTGAGATAAAGACAAATTCTGGGTAGCCGCGGAATCTAATCTAAAACTGAGTCACTACAGGCTGCAACCTTTATTTAATACTGGTTACAACCCTTATTTACTACATGCCGCAGATGATTTTTATTAAGCAATGAAGGATATGTTGACTGAGCAGCTCTAAGTTATTTAAGAAATTATTTCACTCCGCGGCCTCAAACACAAACAGGTAATTACTTCAGCAGTTGTAAATCCGAAGATCAAAACCCTAGAACACTCAAGAACACAATGGGAACTCAGAAGCCCTAAAGTTTAACCCTAAACTGCAACATTGATGTTCTATTCAAAACCTATTACCCGGTACAAATCCCAAAACAACTATGCAGAAAAGAGCATGGCAAATCTAATACGAAGGAGAATACATGATTCTAGGTTGAGATATTTACGAATGCAGAAGTTAAAGAACTGTTAAAAGGTTGATGGGTGGAAAAGTTACCTTTTAATGAAGAAACCGGCGGTGCTCAGCCTTCAACCACCACGGAACCGCCACACACCGCTTTCGAAAGTCGCCGGAAAACGCAAGAACAAGGAGGAACAGAATTTTCTCTCAAGGTTTCGAAAATGTAAAGAAGTCCACGGCCAGAAGCCATTTATATAAGGGAACGCGGAAGATGAAACGCCGCCTTGATCAGGCCGCGGCACGTCATGCAACACCGCTGCCTGGGATCAAACAGGCCGCAACATAATTCAATAAGCACGAAACATCTCTCAGCATCCGCGGTTGGTACATAATTCAGCCGCAGCCCCAACATTCTACCAATTGGCACTACGGCTTGGGGGCTTATTGATATGACAAATATAGCACCCCGCCACGGATAGGTACTCATACATGGGCGGGCTTATAGACCGCGGCCCTAACCAACAGGGCGCGGCCCTAACCAACAGGGCGCGGCCCTAACCAACAGGGCGCGGCCCTAGCCAACAGGGTGCGGCCCTAACCAACTCGCGTTACATACACAGGCCGCGGCCCCTCCCTTGGAGGGCCCGACACCTTCTGTTCAGCATATGGTGCCGCACTTATCATCTATCTTATAGGCCGCATCCCTCTCCACTGCAACCAACTACGAACCATGTGCTCATAGCACGTGACACCTCACATCACTCTTATAAATAGAGGACCGCACCTCGAAATAAGGCATGGAATTCCTCTCCTCTGGAACACTCTCTACAACGCTTGCTTAAGCCTCGCACGGCTCTCCCCGTACGACCTCAACATACGACTTGGGGGCTACGTGGCCTGACCTCCGGCACACCAGGAACCTCGACAGCCATGTATTCTCCCTATTTCTCATACTTGTACGCCTCTCTAGGCAGGCTTATATTGTAAAGTGCATCGTATATAATGAGAACGGAGCAACACAGTGGACGTAGGCCTATTTTAAGGGCTGAACCACTCTATACCTTGTTTTCTATCTATTTACTTGCTTTATCAACTTATTCTACACTTACACTTGATCTGCTGGTACGAGATCTACCTGTGTACGATTTCTCGTATCATCACATATTATCATCCTATTCTCAAACTGGGAGTCCCGCGGCTGCGTGGTCAGTTCCTATAAGTTACATTGGTCCCGTGGGAGTTGTTGGTGCCTCCCACGGGGCCGTTCGGGAGTTATTTCGAGTTTTCCCCCACTAATGTCATGTTTTACCAAAGTCTAGAATTATACAAATGACCATCATATTATCAAATCGGGAGTCCCTAGGTTGCATGGTCCGTTCCTACTTGTTACATTGGTCCTGTGGGAGGTGTTGGTGCCTCCCACGGGGCCGTTCGGGGGTTGTTTGGGGTTTTCACCCTCTAACGTCACGTTTTTAAGCCTAAGTCTACAAATATCAAATTAATGTCGTAATCTCAAACTGGGAGTCCCGCGGCTGCGTTGTCAGTTCCAATGAGTTACATTGGTCGCGCGGAAGATGTTGGTGCCACCCACGGGGCCGTTTCGGGTGTTCCCCCATCTAACGCTATGTTTTTAACCCAAAGTCTGTAAATATGCTAATTATCATCGTATTCTCAAATCGGGAGTCCCGTGGTTGCGTGGTCAGTTCCTACGAGTTACATTGGTCCCGTGGGAAGTGTTGGTGCCTCCCACGGGGCTATTCGGGGGCTGTTTTGGGTTTTCACCCTCTAATGCCACGTTTTTTAGCCTAAGTCTAGAAATACGAAAATTATCGTCGAATTTTCAAACCAGGAGCCCCGCGACTGCGTGGTCAGTTCCAACTTGTTACATTGGTCCTGTGGGAGGTGTTGGTGCCTCCCACAGGGCTGTTCGGAGGTTGTTTTTGGTTTTCACCCTCTAACGTCGTGTTTTTAAGCCTAAGTCTACAAATATAAAATTAACATCATAATCTCAAATCGAGAGTTCCGCGGCTGCGTGGTCAGTTCCTACGAGTTACATTGGTCACGCGAGATGTGTTTGTTCCACCCACGGGGCCGTTTGGGGGCTCTTTCGGGTGTTCCCCCAATAACACCATGTTTTCCCTAAGATTAGAAATATGCTAATTATCATTGTATTCACAAACCGGGAGTCCCGTGGCTGCGTGGTCAGTTCCTACGAGTTACATTGGTCCCGTGGGAGATGTTGGTGCCACACACGGGGCCGTTCGGAGGCTGTTTTGGGTTTTCACCCTCTAACATCATGTTTTTAAGCCTAAGTCTAGTAATATGAAAATTACTGTCATATTCTCAAACCGAGAGTTCCTTGGCTACGTAGTCAGTTCCTACTTATTACATTGGTCCCGTGGGAGGTGTCGGTGCCTCCACGGGACCGTTCGAGGGTTTTTTTAGGTTTTCACCCTCTAACGCCATATTTTTAAGTCTAAGTCTAGAAATATTCAAATTCCAGTTGTGTTCTTAAACCAGGAGTCCTGGGGCTGCGTGGTCAGTTCCTACGAGTTATAATGGTCCCATGGGACGTGTTGGTGCAACCCACGAGGCCGTTCGGGGGCTGTTTCGAGTTTTAACCCTCTAACGCCATGTTTTTAAGCCTAAGTCTTAAAATAAGAAAATTATCATCATATTCTCAAATCGGGTGAGCCGCGACTGCATGGTGAGTTACTACGAGTTACATTGGTCCCGTGGGAGGTGTTGGTGCCTCCCACGGGGACGTTTGGGGGCTGTTTTGGGTTTTCACCCTCTATCGCCATGTTTTTAAGTCTAAGTCTAGAAATATGCAAATTACCATCATATTCTCAAACAGGGAGTCTCGTGGAAATGCAGTCAGTTCCTACGAGTGACATTGGTCCGTGGGAGGTGTTGGTGCCTCCCACGGGACCATTCGGGGGTTGTTTTCGGTTTTCATCCTCAAACGCCATATTTTTAAGCCTAAGTCTATAAATATAAAGTTATCATCCTAATCTCGAATCAAGAGTCCCACGGCTACGTGATCAGTTTCTACGAGTTACATTGGTCACGCAGGAGGTGTTGGTGCTACTCACGGGGCCATTCGGGGGCTCTTTCGGGGTTTCCTTCAATAACGCCATGTTTTGTCTAAGTCTAAAAATATGCAAATTACCATTGTATTCTCAAACCGAGAGTCATGTGGCTGTGTGGTCAGTTTCTACAAGTTGCATTGGTCCGGTGGGAGGTATTGGTGCCTCCCACAAGGCCGTTCGGGGGTTGTTTTGGGTTGCACCCTCTAACGCCACGCTTTTGAGCCCGAGTCTAGAAATATACAAATTATCGTAATATTCTTAAATCGGGAGTCCCGCAGCTGCGTGGTCAGTTCCTACGGGTACCATTGGTCCCGTGGGAGGTGTTGGTGCCTCCCACGGGGCCGTTCGTGGGGATATTTTTTATTTTCACCCTCTAATGCTATGTTTTTCAGCCTAAGTCTACAATTATGAAAATTATCATCTTAATCTCAAATCGAGTGTCCCACTGCTGTGTGGTCAGTTCCTACGAGTTATATTGGTCCCGTGGGAGGTGTTGGTGCACCCACGGGGCCGTTCAGGGGCTATTTTGGGTTTTCACCCTCTAACGCCATGTCTTTAAGCCTAAGTATAGAAATATACAAATTATCGTCGTATTATTAAACCGTGAGTCCCACAGCAGCGTGGTCAGTTCCTACGACTTACATTTGTCCCGTGAAAGGTGTTGGTGCCTCCCACGGGACCGTTCGGTGGCTGTAATGGGTTTTCAACCTCTAACGCCATGTTTTAAGCCTAAGGCTAGAAATATGAAAATTATCATTGTATTCTCAAATCGGGAGTCCCGCGGCTGCGTGATTAGTTCCTATAAGTACATTGGTCCCATGGGAGGTGTTGGTGCCAGCCACGGGGCCGTTCGGGGGCTATTTTGGGTTTTCACACTATAACGCCATGTCTTTAAGCCAAAGTCTTTAAATATGAAAATTATCATCATATTCTTAAACCGGTAGTCCTGCAACTGCGTGGTCAGTTCCTACGAGTTACATTGGTCCAGTGGGAGGTGTTGGTGCCTTCCACAGGGTCGTTTGGGGCCTGTTTCGTGTTTTCTCGCACTAACGCCATGTTTTTCCTGAGTCTATAAATATATAAATTACCATCGTATTCATAAACCGAGAGTCCCGTGGCTGTGTGGTCAGTTCCTACGAGTTACATTGGTCCTGTGGGAGGTGTTGGTGCCTCCCACGGGAACGTTCGGGGGCTATTTTGGTTTTTCACCCTCTAACACCATGTTTTTAAGCCAAAGTCTACAAATATTCCAATTACCATCGTATTCTCAGACTGGGAGTCCCATGGCTGCGTGGTTAGTTCCTACGAGTTACATTGGTCTAGTGGGAGGTGTTGGTGCCTCCCACGGGGCCATTCGGGAGCTGTTTTAGGTTTTCACCCTCTAACGCCATGTTTTTAGGGGTAAATTTAGAAATTTGAAAATTATCATCGTATTCTCAAACCAGGAGACCCGCGATTGCGTGGTCATTTACTACGACTTACATTGGTCCTGTGGGAGATATTGGTGCCTCCCACAGGCCCGTTCGGGAACTATTTTGGGTTTTCACCCTCTAACGTCTTATTTTTAAGCCTAACTCGAGAAATATGCAAATTATCGTCATATTCTCAAACCGAGAGTCCCACGACTACGTGGTCAATTCATACAAGTAACATTTATCCCCTGGGAGGTGTTGGTGCAACCCACGGGGCCGTTTGGGGTCTGTTTTGAGTTTTCACCCTCTAATGCCATGTTTTTAAGCTTAGACTAGAAACATTCAAATTATCATTTTAGTTTCAAACTGGCACATCCACGACTGCGTGGTCAGTTCCTATGAGTTACATTGGTCCCGTAGGAGGTGTTGGTGCCTCCAACGGGGCCGTTCGGGGGCTGTTTTGGGTTTTTACCCTCTAACGTCACGTTTTTAGGCCTAAGTCTAGAAATATGAAAATTAACATCGTATTCTCAAACTAGGAGTCCTGTGGCTGCGTGGTCAGTTCCTACGAGTTACATTGGTCCCCTGGGAGGTGTTGGTGCCTCCCACGGGGCCATTCGAGGGGCTGTTTTGGATTTTCACCATTTAATGTAATGTTTCTAAGCCTAAGTCTAGAAATATGCAAATTATTGTTGTATTCTCAAATCGGGAGTCCCGCGGCTGCGTAGTCAGTTCCTACGAGTTACATTGGTCCCGTGGGAGGTGTTGGTGCCACGTACGGATTCGTTCGGTAGCCATTTTGGGTTTTCACCCTCTAATGCCATGTTTTTAAGCCAATGTCTAGAAATATACAAATTATCATCGTATTCTCAAATCGGGAGTCATGCGGCTGCGTGGTCAGTTCCTACGAGTTACAATGGTCTCGTGGGAGGTGTTGGTGCCTCCAATAGGGCCGTTCGAGGGTTGTTTCGGGATTTCCCCCACTAACACCATGTTTTGTCTATGTCTAGAAATATGAAAATTACCGTCGTATTCTCAAACCGAAAGTCCCCTCGCTGCGTCGTCAGTTCCTATGAGTTACATTGGTCTCGTGGGAGGTGTTGGTGTCTCCCACGGGGACGTTCGGGGGATGTTTTGGGTTTTCATCCCCTAACGCCATGTTTTTAAGCGTAAGTCTAAAAATATTCAAATTACCATCGTATTGTCAAATCGGGAGTCCCGTGGCTGCGTGGTCAGTTTCTACGAGTTATATTGGTCCCGTGGGAGGTTTTGGTGCCGCCCACGGAGCTGTTCGAGGGATTTTTTAGGTTTTCACCCTCTAACGCCATGTTTTTATGTCTAAGTTTATAAATATACAAATTATCATCATATTCTAAAATTGGGAGACCCGCGGTGGCCTGGTCAGTTCCTACGAGTTACATTGGTCCCGTGGGAGGTGCTGGTGCCTCCCACGGGGCCGTTCGGGGGCTGTTTTGGGTTTTCACCCTCTAACATCATGCTTTTAAGTCTAAGTATAGAAATATACAAATTATCATCGTATTCTCGAATCGGTAGTCCCCCGGTTCCGTGGTCAGTTATTACGAGTTACATTGGTCCCGTGGGAGGTGTTAGTACCACCCACGGGGCCGTTCGAGGGTTGTTTTAGGTTTTCACCCTCTAACGCCATGTTTTTAAGCTTAAGTTTAGAAATATGCAAATTATCATTTTATTCTCAAACCAGGAGACCTGCGGCTGCGTGGTCAGTTCCTACGAGTTACATTGGTCCCGTGGGATGTGTTGGTGCCTCCCACGGGGACGTTCGGGGGCTGTTTTGGTTTTTCACCCTCTAACTCCATGTTTTTAAGCCTAAGTCTAGAATTATGCAAATTAGCATCGTATTCTCAAATCGGGGGTCCCATGGGTGCGTGGTCAATTCCTACGAGTTACATTGGTCCCGTGGGAGGTGTTGATGCCTCCCACGGGGCCATTCAGGGGTTGTTTTGGGTTTTCACCCTATAACGCCATGTTTAGAAGGCTAAGTCTATAAATTTGAAAATTATCATCATAATCACAAATCGGGAATCCCGCGGCTGTGTGGTCAGTTCCTACGAGTTATATTGGTCCCGTGGGAGGTGTTGGCACCTCCCACGGGGCTGTTCAGGGGATGTTTTGGGTTTTCACCCTCTAACGCCATGTGTTTAAGCCTAAGTCAAAAGATATGCAAATTATCATTGTATTCTCAAACCGGGAGTCTTATGGTTTCGTGGTCAGTTCCTACGAGTTACATTGGTCCCGTGGGAGGTGTTGGTGCCACCTACGGGGCCGTTCGGGGGCTGTTTTGAATTTTCACCCTCTAACACCATGTTTATAAGCCTAAGTCTATAAATATAGAAATTATCATTGTATTCTTAAACCGGGAGTCCCGCGGCTACGTGGTCAGTTCCCATGAGTTACATTTGTCCCATGGGAGGTGTTGGTGCCTCCTATGGGGCCGTTCGGGGGCTGTTTTGGATTTTTACCCTCTAACGACATGTTTTTAAGCCTAAGTCTAGAAATATGAAAATTATTGTCGTATTCTCAAAGAGGGAGTCCCGCTACTGCATGGTCAAACATTTTGAAAACCTTTTAGGTATCCAGCCACAGGGATGCCAGGATTGATATTCTATTCCAGGGACACGGAGCTGCGGCATATGTGGATGCTAGCAGGAGTTTGGATTAGACGCATCATTCATTCATTCCTAGAGTAGAAATCTTTGATTAGTCTCAGTTTTATTTAGGGCTTGTAGCCCAGACTTCTCGGTACAGTTTTCAGGTGTAATTCATTCAGGTGTTGAATATTTGTATTGGATTATTTATTTGATGGCCGGTGATTTATTCGGCAAGTTGTGTAATTATTATTCTATTTACTTTCATTCAGTTGTGTGAATGGTTTATATTTTAATTCCGCATGTACTGTTTTGTTAAATTAAAAAGTTAAAATTGGCACCAGTTTTTGAAATACTAGGTGGTTAGTAAGTTTTAAAAAGTTTTCGATAGTGATGCTAAGGATGATCCAACTGGGATTCCTGTTTTAATTTGGTATAGGACTGATCACCCGATATTTTATTAGGCGGGGTGTCACAGATTACGAGTTACATTGGTCCCGTGGGAGATTTTGGTGCCACCCACGGGGCCGTTCGGGGGCTGTTTTGGGTTTTCACCCTCTAACACCATGATTTTTAAGCCTTAGTCTAGAAATATACAAATTATCATCATATTCTCAAATCGAGAGACCCGCGACTGCGTGGTCAGTTCCTACGAGCTACATTGATCCCGTGGGAGGTTTTGGTGTCTCCCACGGGGCCGTTCGGGGGTTGTTTTGGGTTTTCATCCTCTAACGCTATGTTTTTAAGCCTAAGTCTTGAAATACGTAAATTATCGTCGTATTCTCAAAGCGGGAGTCTTGTGGCTGCGTGGTCAGTTCCTACGAGTTACATTGGTCCGTGGGTGGTGTTGGTGCCTCCCACGGGGACGTTCGGGGGTTATTTTGGGTTTCCCTCACTAACGCCATGTTTTACCTATGTTTAGAAATATGCAAATAACCGTCGTATTCTCAAACCGGGAGTCCCTTGGCTACGTAGTCAGTTCGTACTTGTTACATTGGTCCCGTGGGAGGTGTCGGTGCCTCCCACGAGGCCGTTCGAGGGTTATTTTGGGTTTTCACCCTCTAACGCTATGTTTTTAAGCCTAAGTCTGAAAATATTCAAATTCTAGTCATGTTCTTAAACCAGGAGTCCCCCGACTGTGTGGTCAGTTCCTACGAGTTACATTGGTCCCGTGGGAGTGTTGATGCAACCCATGGGGCCGTTCGGGAGCTATTTTGGATTTTCACACTCTAACGCCATGTTTTTAAGCCTAAGTCTAAAAATATGCAAATTATCATCATATTCTCAAATCGGGAGACCCTCCACTGCGTGGTGAGTAACTACGGGTTACATTGGTCCCGTGGGAGGTGTTGGTGGCTCCCACAGGGCCGTTTGAGGGTTGTTTTGGATTTTTACCCTCTAATGCCATGCTTTTAAGCCTAAGGCTAGAAATATGAAAATTATCATCATATTCTCAAACCGAGAGTCCCGCAGCTACGTGGTCAGTTCCTACGAGTTGCATTTGTCCCGTGGGAGGTGTTGGTGCCACACACGGGGCCGTTCGGGGGATATTTTTAGTTTTCACCCTCTAACATCGTGTTTTTAAGCCAAAGTCTAGAAACATGCAAATTACCATCGTATTCTCAAACTGGGAGTCCCTTGGCTACGTGGTCAGTTCCTAGTTGTTACATTGATCTCGTGGGACGTGTCGGTGCCTCCCACGAGACCGTTCGAGGGTTATTTTGGGTTTTCACCCTCTAACGCCATGTTTTTAAGCCTAAGTCTACAAATATTCAAATTCCAATCGTGTTCTTAAACCAGTAGACTTGAGGCTGCGTGGTCAGTTTCTACGAGTTACATTGGTCCCGTGGGAGGTGTTGGTGCAACCCACGGGGCCGTTCGGGGGTTGTTTTGGTTTTTCACCCTCTAACGCCATGTTTTTAAGACTAAGTCTAAAAATATGAAAATTATTGTCATATTCTCAAATCGGGAGACCAGCGACTGCGTGGTGAGTTACTACGAGTTACATTGTTCCCGTGGGAGGTGTCTCCCACGGGTCCATTCGGGGGCTGTTTTGGTTTTTCAACCTCTATCGCTATGTTTTTAAGCCGAAGTCTAGAAATATGTAAATTACCGTCATATTCTCAAACATGGAGTCCCGTGGCTGTACAACTAGTTCCTACGAGTAACATTGGTCCCTTGGGAGGTGTTAGTGCCTCCCACAGGGCCGTTCGAGGGTTGTTTTGGGTTTTCATCCTCAGATTCCATGTTTTTAAGCCTAAGCCTACAAATAAAAATTTATTGTCATAATCTTAAATCGGGAGTCCCGCGACTGCGTGGTTAGTTTCTACGAGTTACATTGGTCGTGCGGGAGGTGTTAGTGCCACCCACGGGGCCATTCGGGGGCTCTTTAGGGTTTTCCCCCAATAACGCCATATTTTTTCTAAGTCTAGAAATGTACAAATTATCATCGTATTCTCAAACAGGGAGTCATGTGGCTGTGTGGTCAGTTTCTACGAGTTGCATTGGTCCCGTGGGAGGTGTTGGTGCCTCCCATTGGGCCGTTCAGGGGCTGTTTTGGGTTTTCACCCTCTAACGCCATGTTTTTAAGCCTAAGTCTAGAAATATGCAAATTATCGTAATATTCTTAAATAGGGAGTCCCGCGACTGCGTGGTCAGTTCCAACGGGTTACATTGGTCCCGTGGGAGGTGTTGGTGCCTCCCACGGGGCCGTTCGGGGGGTTGTTTTGGATTTTTACCCTCTAACGCCATGTTTTCAAACCTAAGTCTACAGTTATGAAAATTATCATTGTAATCTCAAATCGGGTGTCCCGCTGCTGCGTGGTCAGTTCCTACGACTTACATTGGTCCCGTGCAAGGTGTTGGTGCCTCCCACGGGGCCGTTCGTGGGTTGTAATGGGTTTTCAACCTCTAACGCCATGTTTTTAAGCCAAAGGCTAGAAATATACAAATTATGATTGTATTCTCAAACCGGGAGTTTCGCGGATGCGTGATCAGTTCCTACGAGTTACATTGGTCCCGTGGGAGGTGTTGGTCCCACCCACGGGGCCATTCGGGGGCTATTTTGGGTTTTCACCCTCGAACGCCATGTCTTCGAGACAAAGTCTAAAAATATGCAAATTATCATCGTATTCTCAAACTAAGAGTCCCGCGACTGCGTGGTCGGTACCTACAACTTACATTGGTCCCGTGCGAGGTGTTGGTGCCTCTCAAATGACTGTTCGGGGGCTGTTTCAGGTTTTCCCGCACTAACGTCACATTTTGCCTAAGTATAGAAATATGAAAATTACCATTGTATTCTCAAACCGGGAGTCCCGTGGCTGCGTGGTCAATTCCTACGTGTTATATTGGTCCCGTGGGAGGTGTTGGTGCCTCCCACGGGGACGTTTAGGGGCTATTTTGGGTTTTCACCCTCTAACACCATGTTTTTAAGCCTAAGTCTAGAAATATTCAAATTACCATCGTATTCTCAAACTAGGAGTCCCGTGTCTGCGTGGTTAGTTCCTACGAGTTACATTGGTCCCATGGGAGGTGTTGGTGCCTCCCACGGGGCCATTCGGGGGTTGTTTTAGGTTTTCACCCTCTAACGCCATACTTTTAAGCCTAAGTCTAGAAATATGAAAATTATCGTCGTATTCTCAAACCGGGAGACCCACGGTTGTGTGGTCAGTTTCTACGAGTTACATTGGTCCCGTGGGAGATGTTGGTGCGTCCCACGGGGCCGTTCGAGGGCTATTTTGGATTTTCACCCTTTAACATCTTGTTTTTAAGCCTAACTCTAGAAATATGCAAATTATCATCGTATTCTCAAATCGAGAGTCCCACGGCTGCATGGTCAGTTCATACGAGTTACATTTGTCCCATGTGAGGTGTTGGTGCCACGCACGGGGCCGTTTGGGGTCTGTTTTGGGTTTTCACCCTCTAATGCCATGTTTTTAAGCTTAGACTAGAAACATGCAAATTATAATTTTATTATCAAACCGGCAGACCTGCGGTTGCGTGGTCAGTTCCTATGAGTTAAATTGGTCCCGTGGAAGGCGTTGGTGGCTCCCACGGGGCCGTTCGGGGGCTGTTTTGAATTTTTACCCTATAACATCATGTTTTTAGGCCTAAGTCTAGAAATATGCAAATTATTATCGTATTCTCAAATCAGGAGTCCCGTGGCTGCGTGGTCAGTTCTTACGAGTTACATTGGTCCCGTGGGAGGTGTTGGTGCCTCCCACGGGCCATTCGGGGGACTATTTTGGGTTTTCACCATCTAATGTAATGTTTTTAAGCCTAAGTCTAGAAATATGTAAATTTTTGTTGTATTCTCAAATTGGGAGTCCCGCGGTTGCGTGGTCAGTTCCTACGAGTTACATTGGTCCCGTGGGAGGTGTTGGTGCCACCTACGGGTCCGTTTGGGAGCTATTTTGGTTTTTCGCCCTCTAATGGCATGTTTTTAAGCCAAAATCTAGAAACATGCAAATTATCGTCGTATTCTCAAAGCGGGAGTCCTACGGCTGCATGGTCAGTTCCTACTAGTTACAATGGTCCCGTAAGAGGTGTTGGTGCCTCCCACGGGGCCGTTCGGGGGTTGTTTGTGGTTTCCCCTTACTAACGCCATGTTTTGCCTAAGTCTAGAAATATGAAAATTACCATCGTATTCTTAAACCGGGAGTCCCCTGGCTGCGTGGTCAATTCCTACGAGTTACATTTGTCCCGTGGGAGGTGTTGGTGCCTCCCACGGGAACGTTCAGAGGCTGTTTTGGGTTTTCACCCTCTAACGCCATGTTTTTAAGCTTAAGTCTAGAAATATTCAAATTACCATCGTATTCTCAAATTACCTACAAATATAACAACTCCAGCATAGAAGTAAATAAGGATGTCAATCCTAATCTAAGGAGTGAAATGCTAAACATGAGAGTATTAAGAATATTATTCACTTGATCACCTTTTTTTACTTTTGGGTTTTTCTAATTTTTTTTACTTTTTCAATATTAACACAAGTTTTGAGGATAAGTGAATATGACTAAGACTAATAACAAAAATAAGAGTAATCAAACTAACATAAAGTGTGACAAAAATACTAGTGAGTGATGGAAATGAGTGAGAGTGTAATTAAATGAGAGAAAAATATTCAAGGGAAGAGAAAGCCACCCTCAATTCCCCAAATCAACTAAACTTGTATTATTTTAATTTCATTAATTTAGAAAATATTTAATTAATTCAAAAGCTATGTCTCATTAAACTAGTGAATTAATTAAATACTCTTTTAGAAAAGCAAATTTAATTCCCACAAGTACTACTCTAATTGAATTAAAATTAATCAAACAAATTATCCCCTAGGAATAATTTGTCCAACTAATTTTAAATTGAAAGAAATTAATGAAATCAAGAGTAGATGAAAATTAGATTAATATTAAAATCAAATGATAGGTCTATCTCTAGCTTAAATCACTTGATCAAATATTAATTAAATTTTCATACCTTTCTCAAGGTTGATTTTCCATTTCTCAATGTGAAAATAAAGTGGGGATCAAATATACTACTCAAAGGAAATTATCAAAATTAAAATTACAAACTAATTTGATTTGTATTCATAAGGGTTTCAATCACCCCCTTCCCCTCCATAATAATCATCCAATAAAAATTAGAAACAATTAAAAGCATGTAATGAAAATTAAGGAAGAGATGATCAAACCAAAATTCCTCTTGAAATAGCACAAGACTTCAATTCTTCAACAATTTTTAATAGTTACACACTCTAACAAAAATTTCTCTCTAAAAATTAACTCAAAAACTCTAACTCTCTCTATAATTTTCTCTCCACAAACTCTTGAATTGGGGCCTTCATCTTCTTTTTATAAAAGGCTTGGACCTAGGGGTAAAAATGGGAGGATAAAGGTGCAAGAGGTATGGAAGGTAATTGGGTGAGGGTTAATTAGGAATTATGCACACATGTGCATGAGTTGTGTGAGATGAGGGTGATGGTGGTGGGTTTTGGTTTTGGGATAAGTGGAAGATGAGTTAGGTGTGCTATCAATGGAGGATTAGGAGAGAGAGAGTATGGGTTGTTGGGAAGAAGAAAAAGTGTAGGTGAGGTAAGGTGTGTGGGGGTGTTTGGTAGTATGGTGGGGGTTAGGATAATAGGTGTGTATGTGAGTGTAGGGTGAGGGTGTGTGTAGGATATGTTTGTGGGTATAGGGTGTGTCTTTGTGTGTGTGTTTAATTAGGACCCTCTAAAAAATATAAAGTAAAATTAAAATTAAAATTAATCTAAATTAGAAATTAAACTAAATTAAAAAAAATAAAAAGTAAAATAAAATAGACACGACACACTAAACAAACTTTAAAAAAAACTAAACACAAATAAAATAAAAACTAAGAATAAAAACTAATAACTAAAACAATTAATTAAGAACTACTTAAAAATATAAAATCCTGTAAAATAAAAGACACAAAAATAAAAAAGATTAATCTAAAAAGAAATAAAAATAAAAATAGAAATCTATAAGACTAAAAACTAAAAGCCTAAAAAAAAAAAATCTAATAAATCTAAAAATAAATGAAATCCTAAAAAAACTAATTCTAATAAAAATAAAACTAATAAAAAATAAAGATAAAATAAAAATAAAAATAGTAAATAAAACCTAATAATTCGAAAATAAAATCTAAAAAATTAAACGACACTAAATAAAAAATCTAAAAAAATTAAAATAAAATAAAAAGGGATCAAACCAACATACACGGGGCTTGGGTGATGGTTTAGGGACAAGTTTAGGGTACGCTAGGGTACGAGACAAGGGTATTAGCTCTATTCTAACTGCAATTGACCTCTAAATGTAGCTTCTGATACCGCAACTGCAGTTAAGCCTGCATGACAAACATTTAAGCACATAATACCCATATTGTCGAGAATTAGCAACTAAAATACATCTATTCGGGGTATAAATTGTACAGTTTTGGGTGCTTATCAGTATTATCAAACCGGAAGTCCCGCGGCTGCGTGGTCAGTTCCTACGAGTTACATTGGTCCCGTGGGAGGTGTTGGTGCCTCCCACGGGGCCGTTCGGGGGCAATTTTAGGTTTTCACCCTCTAAAGCCATGTATTTAAGCCTAAGTCTAAAAATATGAAAATTACAGTCGTATTCTCAAACCGGGAGTCCCGTGGCTGCGCGGTCAGTTCCTACGAGTTACAATGGTCCGTGGGAGGTGTTGGTGCCACCCACGGGGTCGTTCGGGGGCTATTTTGGGTTTTCACCCTCTGACGTCATGTTTTTAAGCATAAGTCTAGAAACATGAAAATTATCATTGTATTCCCAAATCGGGAGACCCGCGGCAACATGGTCAGTTCCTACGAGTTATATTGGTCCCGCGGGAGGTGTTGGTGCCTCCCACGGGGCCGTTTGGGGGCTATTTTGGGTTTTCACCCTCTAACGTCATGTTTTTAAACCAATGTCTATAAATATGCAAATTACCATCGTATTCTCAAACCGGGAGTCTCGTGGTTGCGTGGTCAGTTCCTATGAGTTACATTGGTCTCGTGAAAGGTGTTGGTGCCACCCACGGGGCCGTTCGAGGGCTGTTTTGGGTTTTCACCCTCTAACACCATGTATTTAAGCTTAAGTCGAGAAATATGCAAATTATCATTGTATTCTCAAAACGGAAAACCCGTGGCTGCGTGGTCAGTTCCTACGAGTTATATTGGTCCCGTGGGAGGTGTTGGTGCCTCCCACGGGGCCGTTCGGGGGCTATTTTAGGTTTTTACCATCTAACGCCATGTTTTTAAGCCCAAGTCTAGAAGTATGCAAATTACTGTCCTATTATCAAATCGGGAGTTCTGTGGCTGTGCGGTCAGTTCCTACGAGTTACATTGGTCCCGTGAGAGAAGTTGGTGCCACCCACAGGACCGTTCGGGGGCTCTTTTGGATTTTCACCCTCTAACGTCATGTTTTTAAGACTAAGTCTTGAAATATACAAATTATCGTCGTATTCCCAAACCGCGAAACCCACGACTGCGTGGTTAGTTGCTATGAGTTACATTAGTCCCATGGGAGGTGTTGGTTCCTCCCACAGGGCCGTTCGGGGGTTGTTTTGGGTTTTCACCCACTAACGCCATGTTTTAAAGCCTATGTCTAGAAATATGCAAATTAGCATCGTATTATCAAACAGGGAGTCCCGTGGTTGCGCGATCAGTTCCTACAAGTTACATTGGTCCCGTGGGAGGTGATGGTGCCTCTCACGGGGCCGTTCAAGGGTTGTTTCAGTTTTCACCCTCTAACACCATGTATTTAAGCTTAAGTCGAGAAATATGTAAATTATCATTGTATTCTCAAAATGGAAGACCCGCGACTGCATGGTCAGTTCCTATGAGTTATATTGGTCCCGTGGGAGGTGTTGGTGCCTCCCACGGGGCCGTTCGGGGGATATTTTTGGCTTTTATCTTCTAACGCCATATTTTTAAGCCTAAGTCTAGAAATATGCAAATTACTGTCCTATTCTCAAATCGGGATGCGTGGCCAGTTCCTACGAGTTACATTGGTCCCGTGAGAGAAGTTGGTGCCACCCACAGGACCGTTCGGGGGCTGTTTTGGATTTTCACCCTCTAACGTCATGTTTTTAAGCCTAAGTCTTGAAATATATAAATTATCGTCGTATTCCCAAACCGCGAAACTCGCGACTGCGTGGTCAGTTCCTATGAGTTACATTAGTCCCATGGGAGGTGTTGGTTCCTCCCACAGGGCCGTTCGGGGGTTGTTTTGTGTTTTCACCCTCTAATGCCATGTTTTAAAGCCTATGTCTAGAAATATGCAAATTACCATCGTATTCTCAAACTGGGAGTCTCGTGGTTGCCCGGTCAGTTCCTACAAGTTACATTGGTCCCGTGGGAGGTGATGGTGCCTCTCACGGGGCCGTTCGAGGGTTGTTTTGGGTTTTCACCCTCTAACACCATATTTTTAAGCCTAACTCTGGAAATATGCAAATTATCATCCTATTCTCAAACCGAGAGTGCCGCGGTTGCCTGGTTAATTCCTACGAGTTACATTGGTCCCACGGGAGGTATTGGTGCCTCCCACGGGGCCGTTCAAGGGCTGTTATGGATTTTCACCGTCCAACGCCATGTTTTTAAGCCTAAGTCTTGAAATATGGATATTATCATCGTATTCTCAAACTGAGAGTCCCGCGGCTGCGTGGTCAATTCTTACGAGTTACATTGGTCCCATGGGAGGTGTTGGTGCCACCCACGGGGCCGTTCGAGAGCTATTTTGGGTTTTCACCCTCAAATGACAACTTTTTAAGCTTAAGTCTACAAATATGCAAATTATCGTTGTATTCCAAAACCAGGAGACACGCTGGCTGCGTGGTTAGTTCCTACGAGTTACATTGGTCCCGTGGGAGGTGTTGGTGCCTCCCACGGGGACGTTTAGGGGTTGTTTTGGGTTTCACCCTCTAACGCCATGCTTTTAAACCTAAGTCTAGAAATATGCAGATTACCATCATATTCTCAAATCGGGAGTTCCGTGGCTGCACGGTCAGTTCCTACGAGTTATATTGGTCCCATGGGAGGTGTTGATGCCACCCACAGGGCCGTTCAGGGATTTTTTTGGGTTTTCACCCTCTAATGCCATGTTTAGAAGCCTAAGTCTACAAATTTGAAAATTATCATCATAATCTCAAATCGGGAGTCCCGCGGCTGCGTGGTCAGTTCCTACGAGTTACATTAGTTTCGTGGGAGGTGTTGGTGCCTCCCACGGGGCTGTTCGGAGGCTGTATGGGGTTTTCACCCTCTAACGCCATGTGTTTAAGCCTTAGTCTATAGATATGCAAATTATCATCGTATTCTCAAACCAGAAGTCCCACGGTTCCGTGGTCAGTTCTTACGAGTTACATTGGTCTTGTGGGAGATGTTTGTGCGACCTATGGGGCCGTTCGGGGGCTGTTTTTAATTTTCACCCTCTAACACCAAGTTTTTATGCCTATGTCTAAAAATATGCAAATTATCATCGTATTCTTAAACCGGAAGTCATGCGATTGCGTGGTCAGTTCCTACGAGTTACATTGGTCCCGTGGGAGGTATTGGGGTCTCCCACGGGGCCGTTTGGGGTTTATTTCGGGTTTTCCCCCACTAACGCCATGTTTTTAAGCCTAATTCTAGAAATATTCAAATTACCATCATATTCTAAAACCGAAAGTCCCGTGGCTAGGCGGTCAGTTCTTACGAGTTACATAGGTCCCGTGGGAGGTGTTGGTGCCACCCACGGGGCCGTTTTGGGGCTTTTTTGGGTTTTCACCCTCTAACGTCATTTTTAAGCCTAAGTCTTGAAATATACAAATTATCATTGTATTCCTGAACTGGGAGACCCGCGACTGCGTGGTCAGTTCCTACGAGTTACATTGGTCCCGCGGGAGGTGTTGGTGCCTCCCACGAGCCCGTTTGGGGGCTGTTTTGGGTTTTCACCCTCTAACGCCATGTTTTTAAACCTATGTCTAGAAATATGAAAATTACCATCGTATTCTCTAATCGGGAGTCCCGTGGCAGCGTGGTCAGTTCCTACGCATTACATTGGTCCCATGGAAGGTGTTGGTGTCACCCACGGGGCCGTTCGAGGGCTATTTTGGGTTTTCACCCTCTAACACCATATTTTTAAGCATAAGTCTGGAAATATGCAAATTATTGTTGTATTCTCAAACCGAAAGGCCCACGGGTGCGTGGTCAGTTTCTATGAGTTACATTGGTCCCGTGGGAGGTGTTGGTGCCTCCTACGGGGCCGTTCGGGGGCCATTTTGGGGTTTTACCCTCTAACGCCATGTTTTTATGCCTAAGTCTAGAAATATGCAAATTACTGTCGTATTCTAAAACTGAGAGTCCCGTGGCTGCGTGGTCAGTTTCTACGAGTTACATTGGTCTCGTGGGTGATGTTGGTGGCTCACGCGGGGCCGTTCGGGAGTTGTTTTGGGTTTTCACCCTCTAACGCCATGTTTAGAAACCTAAGTCTACAAATTTTAAAATTATCATTGTAATCTCTAACCGGGAGTCCCGCGGCTGCGTGGTCAGTTCCTACGAGTTACATTGGTCACGTGGGAGGTGTTGGTGCCACCGACAGGTCCATTGGGGGGCCGTTTCGAGTTTTCCCCCACTATTATCATGTTTTGACTAAGTCTAGAAATATACAAGTCCCGTTGTATTCTCAAATCGGGAGTCCTGTGGCTACATGGTCAGTTCCTACGAGTTACATTGATCTCATAGGAGGTGTTAGTGCCTCCCACGGGGCCGTTCGGTGGCTGTTTTGTGTTTTCACACTCTAATACCATGTTTTTAAGCCTAAGTCTAGAGAGATACCAACTATCATCGTATTGACAAATCCGGAGTCTCGTGGCTGTGTGATCAGTTCCTACGAGTTACATTGGTCCCGTTGGAGGTGTTGGTGCCACCCACGGGGCCGTTCAGGGGCTGTTTCGGGTTTTCACCGTCTAATGCCATGTTTCTAAGCCTAAGTCTAGAAATATGCAAATTATCATCGTATTCTCAAACTGGGAGTTCCGCGACTGCTTGGTCAGTTTTTACGAGTTACATTGGTCCCGTGGGAGGTGTTGGTGCCACCCACGGGGCTGTTCGGGGGCTGTTTTGAGTTTTCACCCACTAACGTCATGTTTTTAAGCCTAAGTCTAGAAATATCTAAATTATCATCGTATTCCCAAACCAGGAGACCCGTGGCTGCGTGGTCAGTTTCTAGGAGTTACATTGGTCCCGTGGGAGGTGTTGGTGCCTCCCACGGGGCCGTTCGGGGGGTAGTTTTGAGTTTTCACCCTCTAACGCCATATTTTTAACCCTAAGTCTAGAATTATGCAAATTAGTGTCGTATTCTCAAACTGGGAGTCCCGTGGTTGCGTGGTCAGTTCCTGCAAGTTACATTGGTCCCGTGGGAGGTATTAGTGCCTCCCACGGGACCGTTCGGGGGTGGTTTTGGATTTTCCCGCTTTAACGTCATGTTTTTAAGACTAAGTCTTGTAATATACAAATTATCATCGTATTCCCAAACCGCGAGACCCGCGGCTGCGTGGTCAGTTCCTATGAGTTACATTAGTCCCATGGGAGGTGTTGGTTCCTCCCACAGGGCCGTTCAGGGATTGTTTTGGGTTTTCACCCTCTAACGCCATGTTTAAAGCCTATGTCTAGAATTATGCAAATTATCGTCGTATTCTCAAATTGGGAGTCCCGTGGTTGCGCTGTCAGTTCCTACAAGTTACATTGGTCCCGTGGGAGGCGATGGTACCTCTCGCGGGGCCGTTCGGGGGTTATTTTGGGTTTTCACCCTATAACGCCATGTTTTTAAGCCTAAGTCTATAAATATGCAAATTATCATCCTATTCTCAAATCGGGAGTGTCGCGGATGCATGGTCAGTTCCTACGAGTTACATTGGTCCCGCGGGAGGTGATGGTGCCTCCCACGGGGTCGTTGAAGGGATGTTATGGGTTTTCACCCTCTAACGCCATGTTTTTAAGTCATAGTCTTGAAATATTAAAATTATCGTCGTATTCTCAAACTGAGAGTCCCGCGGCAGCGTGGTCAGTTCCTATGAGTTACATTGGTCCCATGGGAGGAGTTGGTGCCACCCGCGAGGCCGTTCAGGGGCTATTTTGGGTTTTCATCATCTAACGCCATGTTTTAAGCCTAAGTCTAGAGATATGCAAATTATCGTCATATTCTCAAATCAAGAGTCCCGCGGCTACGTGGTCAGTTCCTACGAGTTACATTTGTCCCGTGGGAGGTGTTGGCACCTTCCACTGGGCCTTTCGGGGGTTGTTTTGGGGTTTCACCCTCTAACGCCATGTTTTTAAGTCTAGGTCTAGAAATATACAAATTATCATCGTATTCTCAAATCGGGAGTCCCACGGCTGCGTGGTCAATTCCTACTAGTTACATTGGTCCCGTGGGAGGTGTCGGTGCCTCCCACGGGGCCGTTCGGAGGCTATTTTGGGCTTCCCCTAGTAACGCCGTGATTTTATGCCTAAGTCTAGAAATATTCAAATTACCGTCATATTCTAAAATCGGGAGTCCCCTGGTTGCGTTGTCAGTTCCTACGAGTTACATTGGTCCCGTGGGAGGTTTTGGTGCCTCCCGTAGGGCCGTTCGGGGGCTATTTTGGGTTATCACCCTCTAACGCCATGTTTTTAGCTTAAGTCTATAAATATGCAAATTATCTTCATATTCTCAAAGCGGGAGTCCCGCTGTTGCGTGGTCATTTTCTACGAGTTACATTGGTCCCGTGATAGATGTTGGTGCCACCCACGGCGCCGTTCAGGGGCTGGTTTGGGTTTTCACCCTCTAACGTCATGTTTTTAAGCCTAAGTCTAGAAATATGCAAATTATAATTGTATTCCCAAACCGGGAGACCCGTGGCTGCGTGGTCAGTTCCTACGAGTTACATTGGTCCTGCGGGAGGTGTTGGTGCCTCCCACGGGGCCGTTTGGGGGCTGTTTTGGGGTTTCAACCTCTAACGCCATATTTCTAAACCTATGTCTATAAATATGAAAATTACCATCGTATTTTCAAACCGGGAGTCCCATGGCTGCGTGGTTAGATCCTATGAGTTACATTGGTCTCGTGGAAGGTGTTGGTGCCACCCACGGGGCCATTCGAGGGTTGTTTCGGGTTTTCACCCTCTAACACCAAGTTTTTATGCTTAAGTCTGGAAATATGCAAATTATCATTTTATTGTCAAACCGAAAGACCCGCGGCTGCGTGGTCAGTTCCTACGACTTACATTGGTCCCGTGGGAGGTGTTGGTGCCTCCTACAGGACCGTTCGGGGGTTATTTTGGATTTTCACCCTCTAACGCCATGTTTTTAGGCCTAAGTCTAAAAATATGGAAATTATTGTCGTACTCTAAAATCGAGAGTTACGTGGTTGCGCGGTCAGGTCCTACGAGTTACATTGGCCCCGTGGGAGGTGTTGGTGCCTTTCACGGGGCCGTTCGGGGTTGTTTTGGATTTTCAATCTTTAACGCCATGTTTTTCAGCCTAAGTCTAGAAATATAAAAATTATAGTCGTATTCTCAAACCGGGAGTCCTGCCATTGCGTGGTCAGTTTCTACGAGTTACATTGATCCCGTGGGAGGTGTTGGTGCCACCTATGGGGCCGTTAGGGGGCTGTTTTGGGTTTTCACCCTCTAACGCCATGATTTTAAGCCTAACTCTAGAAATATTCAAATTACCATCGTATTTTTAAATCGGGAGTCCCGTGGCTGCGTGGCCAGTTCCTACGAGTTACATTGGTCTCGTGGGAGATGTTGGTGCCTCCTACGAGGCCGTTCGGGAGCTGTTTTGGGTTTTCACCCTCTAACTCCTTATTTTCAAGCTTATGTATATAAATATACAAATAATAGTAGTATTCTCAAACCAGGAGATCCGCGGTTGCGTGGTCAGTTCCTACGAGTTACATTGGTCCCATGGGAGGTGTTGCTACCTCCTACGGGGCCATTCGGGGGATATTTTTGGTTTTCACCCTCTAACGACATGTTTTTAAGCCTAAGTCTAGAAATATACAAATTAGCGTCGTATTCTCAAACCGGGAGTCCCACGACTCCATGGTCATTTCTACGAGTAACATTGGTCCCGTGGGAGGTGTTGGTGCCACCCACGGGGCCGTTCGGGGGCTGTTTTGGGTTTTTACCGTCTAACATCATGTTTTTAAGACTAAGTCTAGAAAAATGTAAAGTGTCATCGTATTCCCAAACCAGGAGACCTGCGGCTGCATGGTCAGTTCCTAGGAGTTACATTTGGTCCCGTGGGAGGTGTTGGTTCCTCCCACGGGGCCGTTGGGGGGTGTATTTGGGTTTTCACCCTCTAACGCCATGTTTTTAAGCCTAAGTCTAGATATATGCAAATTACCGTCGTGTTCTCAAATTGGGAGTCCTGTGGTTGCGCAGTCAGTTCCTACGAATTACATTGGTCCGGTGGGAGGTGTTGGTGCCTCCCACGGGGTCGTTCGGGATTTGTTTTGGATTTTCACCCTCTAATGCCATTTTTTTAGCCTAAGTCTAGAAATATAAACATTATAGTCGTATTCTCAAACCACAGGAGTCCCGCCGCTGCGTGGTCAGTTCCTATGAGTTAAATTCATCCCCTGGGAGGTGTTGGTGCCACCCACGGGGCCGTTCGGGGGCTGTTTTGGGTTTTCACCCTCTAACGCCATGTTTTTAAGCCTAAGTCTAGAAATATTCAAATTATCATCGTAATCTCAAACTGGGAGTCTCGTGGTTGCGCGGTCAGTTGTTAAGAGTTACATTGGTCCCGTGGGAGGTGTTGGTGCCTCCCACGGGGCCGTTCGCGGGTTGTCTTGGATTTTCACCCTCTAACGTCATGCTTTTCATCCTAAGTCTAGAAATATGAAAATTATAGTCATGTTCTCAAACCCGGAGTCCCGATTCTGCATGGTCAGTTCCTACGAGTTACATTGATCCCGTGGGAGGTGTTGGTGCCACCCACGGGGCCGTTCGGGGGCTGTTTTGGGTTTTCACCCTCTAACTCATTGTTTTTAAGCCTTAGTATAGAAATTTTCAAATTATTGTCGTATTCTCAAATCGTGAGTCCCGCGGCTGCGTGGTCAGTTCCTACAAGTTACATTGGTCCCATGGGAGGTGTTGGTTCGTCCCACAAGGCCGTTCGGGGGTTATTTTGGGTTTTCACCCTGTAACGCCATGTTTTTAAGCCTATGTCTAGAATTATGCAAATTACTGTCATATTCTCAAACTGGGAGTCCCGTGGTTACGCGACCAGTTGCTACAAGTTATATTGGTCCCGTGGGAGGTGATGGTACCTCCCACGGGGTCGTTCGGGGGTTGTTTTGGGTTTTCTCCCTCTAACGCCATATGTTTAAGCCTAAGTCTCGAAATATGCAAATTATCATTCTATTCTCAAACCGAGAGTGTTGCGGCTGCGTCATCAGTTCCTACGAGTTACATCGATCCTGTGGGAGGTGTTGGTGCCTCCCACGGGGACGTTCGGGGGCTATTATCGATTTTCACCTTCTAACGCCATGTTTTTAACCCTTAGTCGAGAAATATGCAAATTATCGTCGTATTCTCAAATTGGGAGTCCCGCGGCTGTGTGGTCAGTTCCTATGAGTTACAATGGTCTTGAGGGAGGTGTTGGTGCCTCCCACGGCACCGTTCGGGGGCTGTTTCGGGTTTTCCCCCACTAATTCCATTTTTTGATCAAGTCCAAAAATATGCAAATTCCCTCTGTATTCTCAAATCGGGAGGCCCGTGGCAGTGTGGTTCGTTCCTACGAGTTACATTGGTCCTATGGGAGGTGTTGGTGCCTCCCACGGGGTGGTTGGGGGCTGTTTTGGGTTTTCACCCTCTAACATCATGTTTTTAAATCTAAGTCTACAATTATGAAAATTATCATTGTAATCTCAAACCGAAAGTCTCGCTGCTGCGTGGTCAGTTCCTACGAGTTACATTGGTCCTGTGGAAGGTGTTGGTGCCACCCGCGGGGCCGTTCAGGGGCTATTTTGGGTTTTCACCCTCTAACGCCATATTTTTAAGCCTAACTATATAAATATGCAAATTATCATCGTATTCTCAAACCGGGAGTCCCGCAGCTGTGTGGTCAGTTCCCTAGACTTACATTGGTCCCAACGGAGGTGTTGGCGCCTCCCACGGGACCGTTCAGGAGTTGTTTTCGGTTTTCACCCTCTAACGTAATGTTTTCAAGCCTAAGTCTAGAAATAGGAAAATTATCATCGTATTCTCAAACCGAGAGTCCAACAACTGTCTGGTCAGTTCCTACGAGTTACATTGGTCCCGTGGGAGGTGTTGGTGCCTCACACGGGGGCGTTCGGAGGCTGTTTCGAGTTTTTCACCGCTAACGCAAAGATTTTAAGCCTAACTCTAGAAATATTCAAATTACTATCGTATTCTCAAATCAGGAGGCCCGTGGCTGCGTGGTCAGTTCTTACGAGTTGCATTGGTCTCGTGGGAGGTGTTGGTGCCTCCCACGGGGCCGTTCGATGGCTGTTTTGTGTTTTCACCCTCTAACTCCATGTTTTCAAGCCTAAGTCTAGAAATATGCAAATTATCATCATATTCTCAAACCGAGAGACCCGCGGTTGCGTGGTCACTTCCCACGAGTTACATCGGTCCCGTGGGAGGTATTGGTGCTTCCTACGGGGTCGTTCGGGGGATGTTTTGGGTTTACACCCTCTAACGCCATGTTTTTAATCCTAAGTCTAGAAATAAGCAAATTATCATCGTATTCTCAAACCAGGAGTCTCGTGGATGCGTGGTCAGTTTCTACGAGTTACATTGGTCCCATGGGAGGTGTTGGTGCCACCCACGGGGCCGTTCGGGGGCTATTTTTGGCTTTCACCCTGTAACGTCATGTTTTTAAGCCTAAGTCTAGAAATATACAAATCATCATCCTATTCCCAAACCAAGAGACCCGCGGCTACGTGGTCAGTTCCTATGAGTTACATTGGTCCCATGGGAGGTGTTAGAGTCTCCCACGGGGCCGTTCGGGGTTAGTTTTGGGTTTTCACCCTCTAACGCCCTGTTTTTAAGCCTAAGTCTAGATATATGCAAATTACTATCGTATTCTCAAACTGGGAGTCCCGTGGTTGCACGATCAGTTCCTACGAGTTACATTGGTCCCGTGGGAGGTGTTGGTGCCTCGCACGGGGCCGTTCGGGCGTTATTTTTTATTTTTAACCTCTAATGCCATGTTTTTTTATCCTAAGTCAAGAAATATGAAAATTATCAGCGTATTCTCAAACCTGGAGTCCTGCGGCTGCGTGGTCAGTTACGACGAGTTACATTGAGCCCGTGGGAGGTGTTGGTGCCACCCACGGGGCCCTTCGGGGGCTATTTTGGGTTTTCACCCTCTAATGTCATGTTTTTAAGCCTATGTCTAGAAATATGAAAATTATCATCGTATTCCCAAACCGCGAGACCCACGACTGCGTGGTCAGTTCCTACGTGTTACATTGGTCCCGTGAGAGGTGTCGGTTCCTCCCATAGGGCCGTTCGGGGGTTATTTTGGATTTTCACCCTCTAACTCCATGTCTTTAAGCGTATGACTAGAAATATGCAAATTACAGTCGTATTCTCAAACTAGGAGTCCCGTGGTAGGGCGGTCAGTTCCTACAAGTTACATTGGTCCCGTGGGAGGTGATGGTGCCTCCCACGGGACAGTTCGAGGGTTGTTTGGGTTTTCACCCTCTAAAACCATGTATTTAAGCCTAAGTCTTGAAATATGCAAATTATCATTAAATTCTCAAACCAGGAGTGCCGCGACTACGTGGTCAGTTCCTATGATTTACGTTGGTCCTGTGGGAGGTGTTGGTGCCTCCCACGGGGTCGTTCGAGGGCTGTTGTGGGTTTTCACCCTCTAACGCCATATTTTTAAGCCTTAATCTAGAAATATGAAAGTTATCATCGTATCCTCAAATCGGGAGTCTCGCGACTGCGTGGTCAGTTCCTACGAGTTACATTGGTCCCGTGGGAGGTGTTGGTGCCACCCGCGACGCCGTTCAGGGACTGTTTTGGGTTATCACCCTCTAACGCAATGTTTTTAAGCCTAAGTCTAGAAATATGCAAATTATTATCGTATTCTCAAACCGGGAGTCCCGCGATTGAGTGGTCATTTCCTACGAGTTACATTGGTCCCATGGGAGGTGTTGGCGCCTCCCACGGGACCGTTCGGGGGTTATTTTGGGTTTTGACCCTCTAACGCCATGTTTTTAAGTCTAAGTCTCGAAATATGTAAATTATCATCGTATTATCAAATCGGGAGTCCCGCAGATGCGTGGTCAGTTCGTACGAGTTACGTTGGTCCCGTAGGAGGTGTTCGTGCCTCCCACGACGCCGTTCGGGGGCTGTTTTGAGTTTTCCTCCACTAATGCCATGTTTTTCCTAAGTCTACAAATATGCAAATTACCTCTGTATTCTGAAATCGGGCGTCCCACGGCTGCGTGGTCCATTCCTACATGTTACATTGGTCCCGTGGGAGGTGTTGGTGCCACTCACGGGGCCGTTCGGGGGATATTTTGGGTTTTCACCCTCTAATGTCATGTTTTTAAGTCTAAGTCTAGATATATGAAAATTATCATCATATTCTCAAACCGGGAGTCCCGTGGCTGCACGGTGAGTTCCTACGAGTTACAATGGTCCCGTGGGAGGTGTTGATGCCTCCCACGGGGTCGTTCGGGGGGTTGTTTTGGATTTTCACCCTTTAACGCCATGTTTTTAAACCTAAGTCTACAATTATGAAAATTATCTTCGTAATCTCAAACCGAAAGTCCCACTGCTGCGTGGTCAGTTCCTACGAGTTACATTGGTCCTGTGGGAGGTGTTGGTGCCTCCCACAGGGCCGTTCGGTGGCTACTTCGGGTTTTCCCCCCACTAACGCCTAAGTCTAGAAATATGCAAATTACCTTCGTATTCTCAAATCGGGAGTCCCGTGGCTGCGTGGTCAGTTTCTTATGAGTTACATTGGTCCCGTGGGAGGTGTTGGTGCCTCCCACGGGGACGTTCGGGAGCTATTTTGGGTTTTCACCCTCTAACGACATGTTTTTAAGCCTAAGTCTAGAAATATGCAAATTATCATTATATTCTAAAACCGAGAGTCCCGCGGCCACGTGGACAGTTCCTACGATTTTCATTAGTCCCGCGGGAGGTGTTGGTGCCACCCACAGGGCCGTTAGGGGGGCTATTTCCTGTTTTCACCCTCTAACGCCATGTTTTTAAGCCTAAGTCTAGAAATATGTATATTATCATTGTATTCTCAAACCGAGAGTCCCGTGGCTGCGTGGTCAGTTCCTACGAGTTATAATGGTCCCGTGGGAGGTGTTGGTGCCTTCCGCGGGGCCGTTTGGGGGTTTTTTCGAGTTTTCCCCCACTAACACCATATTTTGTCTAAGTCTAGAAATATGCAAATTATTGTCGTATTCTCAAACCAGGAGTCTTGTGGCTGCGTGGTCAGTTCGTACGAGTTACATTAGTTCCGTGAGAGGAGTTGGTGCCTCCCACGGGCCCGGTCGGGGGCTATTTTGGGTTTTCACCCTCTAACGCCATATTTTTAATCCTAGGTCTAAAAATATTCAAATTATCGTCATATTCTCAAACCGGGAGTCCCGCAGCTGTGTAGTCAGTTCCTACGAGTTACATTCATCCCGTGGGAGGTGTTGGTGCCCTTCACGGGGCCATTTGGGGGCTGTTCTGGGTTTTCACCCTCTAACGCCATATTTTTAAGCCTAAGTCTAGAAATATAAAAATTATCATCGTATTCTCAAACCGGGAGACCCGTAGCTGTGTGGCCAGTTCCTACGAGTTACATTGGTCCCATGGAAGGTGTTGGTGCCTCCCACATGGCCTTTCGGGGGCTGTTTTGGGTTTTCACCCTCTAACGCCACATTTTTAAGCCTAAGTTTAGAAATATGCAAATTATCATCGTATTCTCAAACCGTGAGTCCCGCGGCTGTGTGGTCAGTTCCTACGAGCTACATTGGTCCCGTGGGAGGTGTTGGTGCCTCCCACGGGGCCGTTCGGGGGCTGTTATGGGTTTTCACCCTCTAATGCCATGTTTTTTTTAGCCTTAGTCTAAAAATATGCAAATTATTGTCGTATTCTCAAACTGGGTGTCCCGCGGCTACATGGTTAGTTCCTACGAGTTACATTAGTCCCGTGGGAGGTGTTGGTGCCACCCACGGGGCCGTTCTGGGGCTGTTTTGGGTTTTCACCCTCTAACGCCATGTTTTTAGTCCTAACTCTAGAAAATATGCAAATTATTGTCATATTCTCAAAATACGAGTCCCACGGCTGCGTGGTCAGTTCTTACGAGTAACATTGGTCCCGTTGGAAGTGTTGGTGCCACCCATGGGGCCATTCGGGGGCTGTTTTGGGTTTTCACACTTTAACACCACGTTTTTTGTCCTAAGTGTGGAAATCTATAAATTATCATCCTATTCTCATATCGGGAGTCCTGCGGCAGCGTGTTCAGTTCCTACGAGTTACATTGGTCATGTGGGAGATTTTGGTGCCTCCCGTGGGACCGTTCGGGGGCTGTTCCGAGTTTTTCGCCACTAACGCCATTGTAGAAGGGTGTTATCAACAGAAAAAGAAAACAAAATAAAAAATATTTTCTCTTATTAATGACACCCGAGAGGTACCCGCGAGGGTCACCAAGAAGCCCAAAAGCCATTGCGAAGCGTCAGCGCCGCTTCAAGTGTCGGCACCGCGACAAGGTTCGGCGCACTCTCAGGTATCAGCAATCGCTTCAAGCATCATCGCCGCTTCAAGTGTCGGCGCAGCGACAAGGGTCGGCGCCGCCTCAGGTATTAGCAACCGCTTCAAGCCTCAGCGCCGCTTCACGTGTCGGCGCCGCAACAAGGGTCGGTGCCGCCTCAGGTATCCGCAACCGCTTCAAGCGTCAGCGCCGCTTCAAGCATCAGCGCCGCTTCAAGTGTCGCCGCCGCGACAAGGGTCGGCACCGCCTCAGGTATCAACGACCTCTTTAAGCGTCAGCGCCGCTTCAAGTGTCGGCTCCGCGATAAGGGTCCGCTCTGCCTCAGGTATCAGCGACCACTTCAAGCGTCAGCGCTACCTCAAGTATCAGCGCTGTTTCAAACGTCAACGCCACTTCTAGTGTCGACGTCATTGCAAGCGTTGGCACCGCGTCACGTGTCGACGCCACTGCAAGTGTCGGCGCCACTTCAAGTACCGGTGCCGATGCAAGGGTCCGCGCCGACGCATGGGTCGGCGTCGTTTCAAATACCAGCGCCGATGCAAGGGTCCGCGCCGCCGCAAGGGTCCGCGCCGCTTCAAGCCTCAACGCCACTTCAAGTGTCAGTGCCACTTCAAGCGTCAGCGCCGTTTCAAGCGTCCGCACCGCTTCATGTGTCGACGCCACTGCAAGTGTCGGCGCCACTCCAAATACCAGCGCCGATGCAAGGGTCCGTGTCGCCGCAAGGGTCAGCGCCGTTTCAAGTGCCAGCGCCGCTTCAAGGGCCACTGCAGTAATGACAGTTGAGAGAGTCGGCGTCACTGCAAGACTCAGCGCCACTTCAAGGGTCACTGCATAAATGTTTTTCGAGAAGTGCTGCTACAGGGGTTTTTGACAGAAACTCATATTGAGGGAGTAACTATCGCGAACAACCCCCCATCATAAAACATCAGTCTCTAAATGAACAACAGCACTAACACTTTACTTTCTTGTACAGGTTGCCTAGTCGAGCATGCAGGGCTCGAACAGGCGCGTTGGGACCTCCTGGGAGTTTTGGCTTGGCGGCTGAGGGACAAGGTATGTTGAGCAAGCTCAACCACTTAGCACTATAGGATTGAGAGAATACTAGTAGGAAGACCCAGAAGTCACTCGAGACTACATACACTGCACACTTAGTCACAAGTGAAGTGAGCAGCCAAAGAGCTGGCTACTCACAAGAAACATAAACTCTTTACAAGAAAATGACTTTTCCAGAAGAGGGGGTCCTCGAGGTCCCTCTCAAGAAAAAATAACACTTTTTAGAGGAGATGAGTCCTTAAGGTCTCCTCTCTCAAGATTTGCAAAATTGCACCACAAGTTACCGTTTTAAAAGATAACTACCAAATCTGATATTTTGTCTTCGTTAGGGGACAAATGTGCTTTTTGAGTTTTGGTCGGCGCCAGGTGGCACCTGCAGAGGGGACAGTCAGGCTGCCACAGGTAGGGACAAAGGGTACACTTCAGACATTGTTCCCCACCAACTCTCTCAATTTTGGCGCTCAAAAATTTCCACAGACCCCTAACGCCCCAGTATAAATAGACCTCTGGGCAAGGTAAAAAAAAGATAGACAATAGAAATTGCACTGTTACTCTGCCAAAATATCACCAGACCTACCTAAGTATTCTCTCCCCGCTCATTCTCATAGTGCTGAGTGCCTTGTTCCTTCACTCCCCACTGACAGCCATCACTCTCAGGTGTTTCCCTTGAGAAAACTACTATTTTTGCTGTGAAAGTTCATCTTCTTGCAGGGAGTGAGTTGAAGTTTGAGTTCCATTGTTACCAGAAGGAGAAGTTTTCTTCAGAATTTGCACCAGGAGACCTCGAAGACCTTGCAGGCAGCGTCCATTGGAGTGGGTCACGCCTCACCCTTTCCAGTTATTCATAGACCCCAGTCTCACTACCCTCCCACATTTGGTGACTCCGCTGGGGAGGTATCCTCATTTCCATGGACAAAGAAGGTTTCAATGTCTCTAAGCAGTTGGTTTTTGAGGACATTCCATCTGGTAATGGAGCTCACAGTGACCAGACTACTCAGGAAGAAGTGGTGGTGATCGGAACCAAGGCGCCAGCGCCTCAGGGAGGTCAGACCAGTTCGCCGGTAGTTGCTCCAATGGCAGGTATGAACCTTATGGCAATGTTTTTTGACTTTTTAAAGAAAAACGACGCGGATCTATCAAACTTGGGTCAAGGTTGTGTGACACCTGCTGCTGCCCCTTCCGGAGGGGTAGCCACTCCTATTACGATTCCGGCAGAGACGATTCCGTCTCGGAAGGCGGCGCCGGAGCAGGTCCTGGTGCCAACAGGTTCTCCAGTTCCTAAAAGCACATGTTTGGAGGAATCACCCTCTAAGACTGTTACTATGGAAGAAGTGAGGAAGCTCCTATCCTCCTCTCAAAGAGAGGGTTCCCACCTATACGAGGAGTTACAAGACCCCTATCCACAGGAAGTAAGTGAGAAGCCATACCCTGAGGGGTATATTCCACCAAAATTTATCAAGTTTGGCGGTAGGGGGGAGAACCCTAGAGAACACGTGAAAAGGTTCGTCGAGTACCTTGGAGTACACGCTGGCGACAAGAACCTGAGATTGAGGGAGTTCTCTAAAACTCTCACTGGGAAAGCTTATACATGGTATTCCCACTTGGCGCCTAATAGCGTCCCTACTTGGGAAGAGATGCACAGGAAGTACCTTCAGAAGTTTTTTGTAGCGGATGATGAATTTACACTGAGGCACCTGGCGCAACAGGTCCAGAAGCCAGGAGAAGAGTTGATGCACTACATCAAGCGATTTCGCGAGAGGGCCTTAGATGCTCACGAGGACGTGGCGGAGGCCAGATTGCTGCAGATATGTGTGGAAGGACTCTTAGAAGAGTACAAGCTGCATTTGATCAACGAAACTAGAGATGGAACTTTCAGAGAATTCACCAGGGCCGCCAGCAACATAGCTATGATAATCAAACCGAGAGCCCCGGGTTGGAGGACACAAGTTCCACTGACTCCCGGGAGGTTTTAAGTTGCGAGGAGGCAAGCGGTTAACTATGTGGACGGGAGTAACAAAGGGAAGAAGGGAGGCTCTGGGGCCAAGACCGATAGTCCCGGAAATAAGAGAAAATTCGGGGAAGATGCTCCGCCGCCACTACCATGCAGCGTAGCGGAGCCCATGGATTGTTATCGCACCTTGGTGTGAGAAGGCGTAGCAGGACCTCCCCACCTAAAAAGAGAGACCCCCACTGCAGCTGACAAGGACAATTCGAAGTACTGCGAATTTCACCAACGAGTGCAGCACTCTACCAAGGATTGTTACTACTTGAGAAGGATCATTGGTGAGAAGATGGCCAGCGGTACCTTGCAGATACCCCCTGTGGACGTTAACGAGAACCCACTTCCTACGCATCACTTTGGAACCGCCAACATGGTAGTTGCCTAAGACGAAGAAGCTACGAGAAGTCTTGTGAAGTGGGAGAGTGGCGAGGAGTTATGCGAGGAGTTAAAAAATCTGTCACTGAGCAGACTTCAGCTAGAAAGAAAGCAAGAGGAGTGGTTCTTCACTCCGGAGTATGAAAGTGGGAGTGGGGAAGTTGAGGAAGTCGCTCTCTCAGAAGGCGAGGTAGACGTCATCCTCGCTCTAGACGAGGGAGGGACCTTTGAAGCGGAGTATGTTTGTAGTGCCCAGACGTACGAGGTAGACTTAGATTCTGAATGTGAGGCCATAGTGAGGAGCCCCAAGTTCAAGTGGTTTTTCGACCAGGTAGGGGTGAAGTACGACACGAGGGTGTCCATCACGAGGAAAGTCTTGGAGGCGGTGCAGCAACAGGGAGACCCTTCGCTAAATTGGCAGGGGCCAATCGAAAGGATGATTAAGAAGTATACCTCTGAAGTGGTGTTTTCATAAGCGGATAGGGTGGTGCCCTACTTTCACAACCGCCCGTTGTACGTCACAGCCATAATTAATGGAGTCTCATTTCCTAGGGCGTTGATGGATGGAGGAGCATCCATTAACATCATGCCCATCAGTACATTATATGAAATGGGAATTGACCAGGAGAAGGCGGTTCCGGTACCGCTAGTAATTTCCGGATTCGACAACGCCGGAATGCAGTCTATTGGATACGTGAATGTGGGAATTAAGTTGGGAAATTTCACCTCCCACATCAAATTTCATGTTATTAACGCTGACACCAGCTACCAATTACTCAATGGAAGGGTATGGATGCACACTCATGGCGTAGTTCCTTACACCTACCATCAATGCACGAAGGCAAATATTAGAGGCACAGAGATAGTGATCAAGGCCACGCAGAGACCCTTCGACGTTGAGGAGGCCCACCTGGTAGATGCCACCTTTTACACCGAGTTGAACGAGGAAAGAAATGGCTCTACAAGAAAGCTAACAGGAATCAAGGTAGCTGAGGGAAGGGTCCCGCAGAAAAAATCCGTTCATGACCGCCTAGGGGAGAGGATAATCCCCCATATGGCAAAAGGCAAGAGGAAGGTAGAGGAGGTAGCTAGACCTCCTCGAACTTGCAAGAAAGTGGTCTTGCCCAATGGAAAAGTCATCTACCGTTTATAACGGTCTGCGCGGGAGATGTTCTATGACGAGAGCATCGACCCGATGCCCGAGTGTTTTATTATTGATGAATCACATATTATTGAGCATGTCAAAGAACTAGAAGAGGCACCCGAGTGCATGCAAGACGGGCCCAGAGAGCAGCTGCAGGAATTAGAGGAAATCAAGTTGGGGTTAGAAGAGGGCGAGAGTAGACCCATTCTAATTTCCAAGTGTCTGGAACCGAAGCAGAAGGAAGAGTTCATTGAGCTACTTAAGGAGTTCACTGATGTATTTGCATGGAAGTACACGGAGATGCCAGGAATAGACACAGAAGTGAGCTCTCATAGATTGAACATCCTCCCCAATGCCCTTCCGGTAAGGTAAGCCACACGCACATATAAAGAAGACATTGATTTAAAAATAAAGGCTGAGGTGGAGAATTTGTTAGCGGCAGGGTTCATCAAGCCTATTCAGCACCCCATATGGCTATCCAGCATAGTGCCAGTGGCAAAGAAAGACAAGACCCAAATCAGAATCTGTGTAGACTTTCGCGACTTGAACAGGGCGTGTCCTAAGGATGAATTCCCACTACCCAGCATGGACATCTTAGTGGATTCCACCGCGGGACATGAGATGTATAGCTTCATGGACGGGTATGTTGGATATAACAAGATTAAAATGGACCCCGCCGATGCAGAGAAGACTTCCTTTCGCACACCGTTAGGGAACTTTCACTATACAGTCATGCCCTTATGATTGAAGAATGCTGGAGCCAGATACCAGCAGACCATGATGGCAATTTTTCACGACTTATTTCATGATATACTAGAATTCTATGTGGATGATTTGGTGGTGAAGTCTAGGAAAGAAAACAAGCACATTCAGGATCTCAGGAGAGTATTCGAGAGGTGTCGTCGGTATAAGATGAGAATGAACCCCTCAAAGTGTGCCTTTGGGGTTACTGCAGGGAAATTCTTAGATTTTGTGGTAAATAGACAAGGAGTGCAATTTGTGATATTTCTGACTTTTCCTGTTTTTTCTTCAGCGAGGTCGAAGAACTTGGAACCTGCTCTCAGCGAGGTTCATCTTTCTGAACTGGTCAAGGCCTGGAATATCAGGGAGCCTTTAACCGACGGCGAGCCTCCCCGGTCTACTGCTTTCTTGCTCGAATACAAAAACGCTGGTTCTAGCTTTATAGCAAGGCCGGTAGATAGCATTCCCGAGTTTGATACCTCTGAAGAGACTGCTGTTGATCCTATCTAAATAGACGGGGAGGAGAACAGTTCTGAGAGTGACATTGTAGGCGGTGCTGAAGGCAATTTTGGTGAGGAGAGCTCCAGTGGTGATAGTTATTCTGACTTAGAAGAGGCTTCTAAAGCCCAAGGATCTTCGAGCAAGTCCAACAGTTCAAGCGAGGAGATGGTGCCTCCAAGGACAAATTTAATTCGGGACGATGATGATGATGATGATCATGTGCTCCTCGCTCAGAGGTCGAAGAAGCATAAGTCCAGCTCCGGGGCTGTATCTACGGGCTCTCGATCTTCTGCTCAGGAGCAGGAGAGGAAGAGGAAAGAGGAAGAACAGTTGAGAGAGAGAGAGAGAAAGAAGGAAGCAGAAAGAAAGAAGATGGAGGAGAAGAAGAGGATGGAGGAGAAGAAGAGAATAGAGAAAGAGAAAGACGAAGAGAGGAGAAAGATGGAATCGAGGACGAAGGTTGGGCAGGCCTTGGTTCCTATGTCCGCATTGGCCGAGGGGGCCTAAGTTGCTATTTCTCCTCAACTGGCCCCTGCACTGCTCGAGAGGGCAGTTCTTCCTGTAGATCGCCAAAGGTCATTGGGGTCTGATCAATTGGCCCTTCAAGCTAGTCACAGGCTATCTTTGGTGAGATCTTTTCCTTTCTCTAATGCTTTAATAAATTTCATCATTTCCTTCTTCTGATGTATTCTTTTTCTTGTAGTTTGTGACCGACTTTGTCGTGCTCTATCATTCTCGTGATGAGCTGGTAAAGATAAATGGAGAGCTGGAGCAGTAAAATGCTACCTTGAGGTTGAGGGGTACAAAGCTCGAGGCTGGTTTTAAGGTCGTTGATGATGCTCGAATATCATCCGATCTGGATATTTCTAATTCCAATCGGGAGAGGGACGCAACAATTAAAGAATTGAACGAGCTGCGATAAGCCTACGACCTGGTTTGCTCGAGCAAGTTGGCTGTCGTGGAGGAGAACAGAGGGTTATTCGAGGAGCAGAAGGAGTTTGAGGCAGTCACTACCAAGGAAGACTCATATAATTCTGGTTGGGTTGTTGCATACGAGGATGCTGAGGTTCAGATAGGCTACATTAGTCGTCTAAATTTCAAGAAGGGCTGGAATAAGGCCCTCTTAGCTGTCGGAGTGGATGTTGCATCTCCTCTATTCAATGAGCATGACTTAGGCCCAAGGCCAGTTGTGGATGAAGTCCCTGCCCCAGTCATCGAAGGCACTGACCCTGTCTCCCATACAATTTCTACCGACGTTCACCCTGTTCTGGCAACAAAGGTTATCCCTGCTGAGAGTGGTGCTCCTGGTGATGCTGATAAAGGGAAGAAGCCATCGACTTCTGGGCAGCCTGAGGTTGCTAGTTAAATTTTCCTTCTAGGACTACCTTGTATCTTTGCTTGTAATTTTCCTTTTTGCTGCTCGATGTACTTTGACTCTTATTAATGAAATGAAAAGGTTTCTCATTCCCTTAGTGTGATGAATGATTCTGTCTTTCCTTGCTCTTTTATGTCTTGTAGTTAATTGATATGGATGAGTATATTCCTGCCATATCTCAATTGGCAGGACCCTTGGTCCCAATGCAAGTCCTCAGGTTCACCAAGACTTTATTAAGCTTTGCAAATCTCTTAGGTCAAGGAATCAGAAGTATAAGGATTAGTCTGAGCTTGTGGCCAAGTTGAAGGACAGGCTTCAAGAGATGAAAGAAGTTGGATCTTCAGTTTAAGAGGAGGTGAATACATTGAGAGCAAGGCTTCTGGATGCCTCTGAGATCAATCAAGTCAAGGAGATTCTTCAGCACGAGAATGAAGCTTTGAGGAGGGAAGTCTCACGACTCAGGGAACATGCATCAAACACTGTTCCTGGGTATTACGAGATTCTTCCTCTTCACGAGCTGGAGTAGGATCAAGCGATGTTCCTCCGGTGCTGCAAGGTTCTACCCCGTCAACTGTTCCACGAGCTGGTACAAGTGCTTGGGGCCCAACTGGGGAAATGGAAGTCTGACGAGCATACGTGATTGTTGTCAGGCTTTAAAGGGACGTTACTCGACAGCAGCACCTGTTTAAAAAAGGACCTCGGTGAGTATGGGCCGATGGTTACGAGCAGGGTTGGTTAGATGCTCCAACGAGGCTGACAGAGTTTGAGGAGCTCGCCTTCATCAGGGGGTGGTTGAGTGCCTTGAGGGAGATGCAAGTTTCAAGGAACTCAATGCTCTGGTATCGCCATGAAATATCTCCTTCTACTCGGATGCCTAACCCCTTCCGGAGAGATGATCAGTGGATACCCATTGATGCCATCCCTCGGCAGTTATTAGAGTCGAATGTTAACGAAGTCGAGGAAGAGTTAATTCCCCCTCCTGATGATGGTCGAAGAGATCAAGTGGCTGATTATCTTGCTCAGAGGCCTCACCCTCACTAAGATTTTTCCAGTAGTAACTCTGTATAGTTTGTATTGAAGTGATGTAAAGTTAATATTTCGGGTAAACTCGCCGACTAAACATATACTGTATTTGCTATAAATGTGATGAATTAATATAAAATTTATGTCTTGGGAAAATTTTCCGACTAAACAGATGTCTTATATTTTCCATATCTTTTCTTAAAAAATCTTGAGCCTATCTTGGATGACTAGATTTGTATGTTCGCATTATCAAGTAAGTGTCCTTCCAGTCCAGTATTCCAACGAGATACCGTTCTGCTTCACTTTACCTTTTAGGTTGTGTCGTCACACTCCCTTAGGCCTAAGTGTGGAAATTGGCGAGGACACATCTGATGTTGGATGCTCTATCCGATCAGGATTTTTTCAACCAAACATCATTTGGTGACCAATTTTGACTTGGCCATATTGCCTAAGGATCTCCTGTAGGGCTTTATATATTGCCAGGGGAAATGCTAAGAGGTCTTTCATATTTCATAACGAAAACCTGAGGAGGGTCATTTCCCTGCTATAGTGTAATGATCAATGTGCCTGTTACTTGGAAAAGGTGTGTAGGTTATAAAGTTTATTCATTAATAGCTCAAAAAATGCAAATTAGTTGACGAATACTTCGTAGAATGCAACTGCCAAACGAATTCTTATTAATGATAAGGGAATAAACTTCCAATTTCACAATCAAAGATGAAAAGAAGAATCTAGAAATAGAATTTCTTAAGGTTGGCTGCATTCCACGCTATGAGTATCTCTCTACCTTCCATCGTTTCTAAGTGATAGGCTCCTTGCAGGTCGTCTCTAGTTATCTTTAATGGTCCTTCCCAGTTTGGCCCTAGTTTGCCGTCTGATGGTTTTACTACGCTGACCAGGACTTTCCTTAGGATATAGTCCCCAACTTGAAATACCCTTGAGTTGACCCTTTTGTTATAATGCCTTGCGAGCTATTTCTGATAGCTCACTAGTTTTACTAGGGCTAGCTTTAGGCGCTCGTCGGCTAGGTCGAGCTCAGCGAGAAATGTTGCATCATTATGGCCCTGGTCGACAAGGCTGGACCTCATTGTCGGCAAGCCTGCTTCTAATGGAATGACTACTTCCATTCCATATGTCAATGAAAATGGGGTTTCCCTCGTTGCTCGTCGTGCAGTGGTTCGGTAGGCCCATAGAATATGTGGTAATTCATTTACCCATGCGCCTTTGGCTCGCTCTAATCGTTTCTTTAATCCATCGATCACTATCTTGTTGGAAGCCTCGGCTTGGCCATTGCTCTCGGGATACGCCACTGAGCTAAAATGGTGTCTGATTCCATGCTTGTCACAGAAACTCTAAAGCCGCTCTCAAACTGCGTTCCATTGTTAGTGATGATGGTTCTGGGGATGCCAAAATGGGTGATTATATTTCTCCATATGAACCTTATCATATCTGCATCTTAGATGTTCACTATGGGTTCCGCCTTGATCCATTTGGTGAAGTAGTCAGTTGCGACCAACAGATATTTACGATTGCTGGTGGCGGTAGGAAGTGGTCCTACTATGTCCATTCCCCATTGGGTGAATCGCCATGGGCTGGACAGTGATTTTAGGCCGCTAGCAGGTTAGTGGACCATGGGAGCGTGAAGTTAGCATTTCAGACACTTGCGGACATACATCGTAGAGTCCCTTTGCATATATGGCAACCAATAGCCTTCCTTCATTGCTCGAAAATCTAGAGACCTTCCTCTGATATGTCTTCCACAGATTCCTTCGTGAAGCTCATGTAGAACTTGCTCAACATTCCTTGGGTGAACGCATTGAAGGTAGGGACCGGAAAAGGATCTCTTATATAGGTTGCCTTCTGAAGATAAGTGAAAGCGTGTAGCTTTGACTCTTATCTGGTGGGCGGTCTTCTTGTTATCTGGGAGCGTGCCATCCTTCAAATAGTTCCTTAAAGGGTCCATCCAGCTGGGAGCTGATCCTACCTGGAGCACCTGTTCCACACTTGACGGCTTGTTGTTACAGTTAATTCTCGGATGAGAGAGGAAATCGATGGGGATTATTCTTTTTAAGTCAGAATTGACTGCTGAACTTAGGGCCGCTAGGGCGTCAGCATGGCTATTCTACCCTCTGGTAAACTACTGGACATTGATCTCTTCGAAGCTCGCCATTAGTCTTTTCACTAAGGCGAGGTAAGTTGTCATTCTTTCATCTTTTGCATTGTAATCTCCACTTATCTGATTGGAGACTAATTAAGAATCGTCGAACACCTATAAATGCTTTGCTCCCAAAGTGTGCACCTTCTGGAGGTCGTCTATTAAGGCTTTGTATTCTGTTTCGTTGTTGGAGGCTGCAAATCCAAGCCTGATTACTTGTTCAAGGATTGTATCCTCTGGAGTAATGAGGACAATGCCTACACCTGCCCCCTTTGAGTTGGAGGATCCATCAACGAGCAATTTCCAGGTTTGTTTCGTTACATCGTTCCCCTTTTATCTTGCTGGTGGAGGTTGGTTAGAAGGTTGCTCTCCTATGAACTCGTCTATGAAATCAGTAAGGATCTGCCCCTTGATTGTTTTCCTTGGTTGAAATTGGATGTCAAATCGTCCGATCTCGATTGACCATTTAGACAGCCTGCTCGACAAATCCGCCTTCCTCAGGATTGCTTTAAGGGGATGTGATGTAAGGACGATTATAGTGTGGGCTTTAAAATAGTTCTTCAGCTTCCTCGAAGTCACTACTAGTGAAAAGGCAAACTTCTCAAGTGGTAGGTACCTCTTCTCGGTGTCTAGTAGGGTCTTGCTCGCATAATAAATGGGGTGCTGTATTCTTGCAACTTCGCACATTAATGCCGAACTCACAGTGTGGTTGGAAACGGAGAGGTACAGGTACAAGGAATTTGTTTCCTATCGTATGACGAGTAGTGGAGGGGAACTGAGGTAAGCTTTGAGCTCGTTCAATTCTCGTCAGCAATCCTGGTTCCATTCTACCATTTTGTTTCCCTTTAGAAGCTGGAAGAAAGGTTTGCACTTCTTGGAGGACTTAGAGATAAATAGGTTTAAGGAAGCGAGCATACCGGCGAGCTTTTGTACATCCCGGATTGTGCGAGGAGGTTGTGACGTATTTATTGCATCGATATGGTCTGGGCTGGCCTCAATGTCTCTCTTACTGACCAAGTACCCAATAAATTTTCCGGACTGGACACCGAAGGAACATTTTCTCGTGTTATGTTTCATTCGGTACTTCCTGAGGTTTTCGAAGGTGTTTGACAGGTCTGAGAGGTGGTCTTCTTTCTTCTTTCTTTTAATGAGCATGTCATCGATGTAGACCTTTATGGTGTCCCCTATCTGGTCTTTGAACATCTTGGTGACCAGCCGCTGGTAAATTGCCCCTGCGTTTTTTAGCCCGAAGGGCATGACCTTGTAGCAGTATAACCCAACTGTGGTGATGAATGTTGTTTTGTCTTGGTCTGGGGTATACAGAGGGATCTGATGATACCCTGAGTATGCATCCAGAAAACTCATTCCCTCGTGAGCTGCAGTGGCGTCTACCAGTTGATCAATTTTTGGGAGGGGGAAACTGTCTTTAGGACACGCTCTATTGAGGTCAGTGAAGTCGATGCAAACACTCCATTTCCCGTTACTTTTTAGAACTACTACTGGGTTGGATAACCACTTGGGGAATTGTACTTCCCGTATGAATCCTACATCCATCAGTTTTTCAACTTCTTTTTCCATGGCTTTATCCTTCTCGGGTGCAGTTCGTCGTGCCTTCTGCGCGATTGGTTTGAAGGTGGGATCGACGTGCAGCTGATGACAAACCATACTAGGATCAATTCCAAGAAACTCTTATGGTTCCCATGCGAAGACGTCTATATTATTCCTTATCAAGGCCGTCAATTCCTTCTTCTCTTGATCTGTGAGAGAAGCTCCAATCAAGAAAATCCTGCTATCGTCGCTATCTCCAGCTGCGACTTCCTCCAGGTCCTCGATGACCCGTTCGGAGGGGAGGAGCCTAGTCTCCTCTACTCCAGGTCTTCCGTACTTTAATTACTATTTAGAAGGTATCAAACCTTCCTGTTTTTCAACTCTTTTGCTGGACTTGTCGACCTTCTTTTCTGGTTTTGGGCGGATGGCCCCTATAAAGCATCTTCTTGCCATCGCTTTATCATCACGGATCTCCATTACTCCTCGCTCAGTCACATACTTGAGCTTCTGGTGGTAGGTCGAGGAAACTGCCTTCATTGCATGTAGCCATCCTCGACCGAGGATAGCCTGGTATGGAGAGTCAATGTCGACCACTAAAAATTCGATCATTTTAGAAATATTTCCTGCCCTTACTGGCAGCACGATCTTTCCTAAGGGCATAGTCATCTTTCCAGTGAAGCCAACCAAAAGGACGGTAGCTTCCTTCAGGTCGGCGATGCTTAATTTCAATTTTCTGAACAGGTCGAGATACATCACCTCAAATGAGCTTCCTAGGTCGACGAGCAATTTTTCGACGTCATAGTTCGCTATTCTTAGAGTAATGATAAAAGCATCGTGATGTGGGGTTCTCACTCCCACTAGATCTTTATCTGTAATCACGATATGCTTACTATAGTCGACGTCATCTGCTTGTTGACGCTTTCCTGACTGTGTTTTCACTGGATCAATCTGAAAAGCTTGCATCACTGTTGTAAGCTTTTTTACCTCCATGCGAGCTGAATTTCACTGAATCTATTTCGCGTCGGATGCCCCATGAATTACTGTGAATTCATGGTCGGCATCGTCTTCGAGTACGTTGTCAGGCCTTGCTTCTCTATGGGCAGTAACTTTCTCCGCCTTTTTCTCCACGAATTCGTTCAGGTGCCCGGAATGGGCCAGCTCCTCGAGGTGGGACTTAAGAGCTTTGCAATGCTCAGTCTTATGTCCTCCCACTTTATGAAAAGCGCATCTCAGCGCATTGTTCCTCTTCGAGGGATCTCCTCCCATCTTCCTGGGCCACTTAATGTATGGCTCTTCTTTGATTTTTGCGAGAATTTTATAAATTGGTTCTTTGAAGACGGTGTTGACCGCCTGAAATGCTTTCGACACATCATTATTGCCTCCGTTCTTGGATCCATTTTTTCCTCCTTTCTTTTGGTTCTCAATGTTGTCACTTCCCTTGGTAGCGAGCTTATTTCGATCATTTTCCCCTATGCTGAGGCGGGTCACATCTTCCACCTTGGCATACTTCTCGATGCGAGCCATTAGGTCGTCGATGGTCATGGCCTCTTTCTTTGTCAGGGATACGTACAGAAGGGAAGAGCTGGGTAGCCCAATTTTAAAAGAGGCCACTACCACTTACTCAGAACAGTCCTTGACCTCGTTGAATAATTCCCAGTACCTCTTCGCATAGTCTCGGAGGGTCTCTTGGGGCGTCTTTTTCATTGTCAGCAGAGCATCCATCCTTTTGGGATGGGAGCTACTAGTAATGAATCGGGTCATAAAGAGCTCGTCCAGGGATTTAAAACTCCTGATGGACCGGTGGGGGAGCCTTTTGAACCATTTTTGTTCCACGTCATGCAGGCTCGAGGGGAAAATTCGGCACATTAGTGCGCCTCGATGGTTCCAGAGGGTCATGGCCTGCTGGTACTGCCTGACATGATCAATGGGATCAGTATTATCGTCATAAATTTTGAACCTTGGAATAGCAAACTTCTTGGGGTCTTCTTCTTCTTCAAATTCCCTCGAGAAAGGTGATTTCATTTGAGTTTTGAGAGCTCGCCTAGCGAGTTCTCGGGTCGATCTGGTACCGTGATGGGCAGGGTGTTGGTCCATCTCCCTTCGGACCAGACTTCGTATGTTCTCGTTGTTGCGATCTGGGCTTCTGTGACTGTGAGCTAGTCGTAGTTGCTCGAGAAGGTCGTCCTCTAACTCGTTTCCATCTGCTTTCTGGGATTCGCGCCTGGGGCTCCTTACTCGGCTGCAAGACTTGATCGCCTGAGGGCTATGAGTGTGGTACGGGCGTTTCTTGGTACTACGATGGAGCTCTCTCTCCATTATTTCTAATCTCCTTTTGAGGCGAGCGTTCTCAGCCTCGTGCCTGCGAGAGGACTCCCTCTGATCTTGGAGCCTCGCCTCGTATGCATCAATCATCCTGGATATTTGCGTGGATCTCGATGGTCCTTGGCTTTCTTCTGAGGCTAGCCTTTCTGGGCGAGCCCTCTGATCTGAACGCCGAACTTCAGACCTAATCCTGCGAGGAGCAGGAGGTTCTTGAATATCTCCTGCCTGGGGAGCATTACTACTGTGACCAGACATTTTGAACTCTTTTTTTGGTGTGGGCTTTCTCAGGGAAGATAAACGTTCCCATAGACGGCGCCAATTATGGTGACAATTATTATGTAACACAAATAGATAAGAGAAACACAATCACCAATCAAGAATAAGGAATGCAAAATGCCAATCACACAACAAAAGATGTACGTGGTTCAACAAAGAGGTGCCCACGTCCACGGTGGTGCAGTCAGTATTATTTCTATATACTTCGGGGAGTGATTACAGAGAATACCATGTGTCCTTTTCCACGGACCTAGGGTTTATTATATACATGTTCATTTCAATGAGTGGGGGTGTTGGACTCCCACACGTTTTCGATCTCTTCCTAGAACCTCTCGCAATGGGAACATGGGAGGAGAGTAAATCATAATCGATTAAGATATTGAGGGTCTGGAATTTGGGCCGCCACAATTGGGCTACTCGTCCAGGCCCATCATTCTAATTTCGGGTACCAACAGTTTCTCTTTTAAGTTGTGGGATTTGGATGCTCTATACCGTATTATAATATGGAATTGATTTAGTTTATCGACAGTAGAGCACCGTTCGCTCTCCCCGGGCGGGCGGGGTGTTATAAAATGGTATCAGAGCTTAGGTATAGGACAACCCTCGGGTCTTAGATTTTGGGACCGTTGCGTTTTTGTCGCGCTTATTTTTGGAGATGGAAATTTTTAGAAAATCGTTTCGTGTTAGACATCTAGATATGATGTGAGGAAATTATTTTGGAGACGGGATTATTCTGGAGATTGTTGGCCTGATTTTTTAGAGTTAGGTATTCGGCGAATTTCGAGGGCGAAATTCCATTGTTAGTGGGGAAGTGTAATAACCTGCGTAATTTTGGGAGTATTTTTGAAATTAAGAGAAAAAATAAATTTTGAGATAAAATTATTTTTATTGCTCAAATATGTTGGTTATTATTTTTAAAGGTGAGAATTTCAAACGGTTTCGAAATTGGAATTAAAATGAAGTTTTAATTGAATTTTTATTATATAGAGGAGTCCTCAAAATATAAAACTCTCTTAGAGTCCTCAAAACATAAAACTTTACATAAAAAAAACATTAAAAAATATTGAACGGTTCTACCGAGTTGAATTGTTTTAGACAACTTCCTCTCGTCTTCAGCTAATTCTCTGTAAAATTTCATCCAATTCCAATGGTCCGATCGTTCGAAATAAATTTTTTAGTGTTCGTACGTGATTAGGACTCTCTTCTTAATCAAACACTTAATCCTTTATATATCAACAAATTTTTGGCTTGGCTTTTCAATTCACTTTTTGTCAAACATTTCAATCAGTAGAGCTCTTTAAAATTACTCCCTTTCATATACAAACCATAGCCCCAAACTTATTCAAGATTTCAACCTTAGATTAGAAGGCTTATTTGCTATTTTCTCGAGTTTGGGCTAGAACGAGATTTGATTATTTTCCCGAGAAGAACATGATGCTGTGATTAGATTTTAAGGTTGAAATTATGTGATGATTTTGAGGTATGAAGTTTTACACAATATGCTCCTTAATCTTGCGAGTATTATTCTCGTTGTTTTCTTGTTATTATTGACTCATATTTGAATTGATAAATTCATTTGGAAATCTGAAAATATTTTCTGGAATCTAATTATGATTCATGTGGTATTATTATTGTGTTGAGCATGTTGTCATGAAGATTTTAATATGGCACGGAGATTGGGCACCCGCCAATATTCCTTTTTTCGGATATGCAAAAAATGCATAGAAGCAGTACGGTGATGAGGCTTGGTTACCCGGTGAATGTATTGTGGAGAAATTATAGTGATATAACTGCTTATGTGATTCGCATTTGATTTGAATATTCGTATTCGTATTGTTACGTTTTATTCACCGCTAATATTTGTTGAGCATCTTTTCTGTCGTATTGTGTACTTCCCCATATTTTCTTTTAGCGGCAGGTTAGCGCGGATTTTGGGCACTATGGAGATTGTCATTTTTACGAGGATTATAATTGGGAAGAATTATTCGAGAGAGAAGATTGTATTTATTTTTGGTGTATAGAGCATTTTATTTCGAGATAGATAGTTGTATTTATTCGAGAGAATTATTGTATTTATTTGAAGAGATTTGAGATTAGTGGTTTCTCTTTTGTTGTTGTGGGATTTGGATACTCTATACCTTGTTGTATTGTGGAATTGGTTTAGTTTATCGACAGTAGCGCTCCGTTTGCTCTTCCCAAGCGAACGGGGTGTTACAAAATGGTATCATAGCTTAGGTATACGACAACCCTCGGGTCTTGAGTTTTGGGTCCGCTGCGTTTTTGCGGCGCGTATTTTTGGAGATGGAAATTTTTAGAAAATCTTTTCTCATTAGGCATCTAGATTAGATGTGAGGAAATTATTTTGGAGACGAGATTATTTTTGAGTTTGTTGGCCTGATTTTTGAGAGTTAGGTATTCGGCGAATTTCGAGGGCGAAATTCCATTGTTAGTGGGGAAGTGTAACAACCCGCGTAATTTTGGGGGTATTTTTGAAATTAAGAGGAAAAATAAATTTTGAGATAAAATTATTTTTATTGCTCAAATATGTTGGTTATTATTTTTAAAGGTGAGAATTTCAAACGGTTTCGAAATTGGAATTAAAATGGAGCTTTAATTGAATTTTTATTATATAGAGGAATCCTCAAAATATGAAACTCTCTTAGAGTCCTCAAAACTTAAAACTCTACATAAAAAAAAATATTTGCAAATATTGAACGGTTCGATCGAGTTGAATTTTTTTGGACAGCTTCCTCTCGTCTTCAGCTAATTCTCGATAAAATTGCATCCAATTCCAACGGTCCGATCGTCCAAAATAAAAATTTTAGTGTTCGTACGTGATTTGAACTCTCTTCTTAATCAAACACTTAATCCTTTATATATCAACAAATTCGTGGCTTGGCTTTTCAATTCACTTTTTGTCAAACATTTCAACCAGTAGAGCTCTTTAAAATTACTCCCTTTCATATACAAACCATAGCCCCAAACTTATTCAAGATTTCAACCTTAGATTAGAAGGCTTATTTGCTATTTTCTCGAGTTTGGACTAGAACGAGATTTGATTATTTTCCCGAGAAGAACATGATGGTGTGATTAGATTTTAAGGCTGAAATTATGTGATGATTTTGAGGTATGGAGTTTTACACAATATGTTCCTTAATCTTGCGAGTATTATTCTCGTTGTTTTCTTGTTATTATTGACTCATATTAGAATTGATAAATTCATTTGGAAATCTGAAAATATTTTTTGGAATCTAATTATGATTCATGTGGGATTATTATTGTGTTGAGCATGTTGTCATGAAGATTTTAATATGGCACGGAGGTTGGGCACCCGCCAATATTCCTTTTTTCGGATATGCAAAAAATGCATAGACGCGGTACGATGATGAGGCTTGGTGACCCGGTTAATGTATTGTGGAGAAATTATAGTGATATAATTGCTTATGTGATTCGCATTTGATTTGCATATTCGTATTCGTATTGTTACGTTTTATTCACCGCTAATATTTGTTGAGCATTTTTTCTGTCGTATTGTGTACTTCCCCTCATTTTCTTTTAGCGGCGGGTTAGCGCGGATTTTGGGCACTATGGAGATTGTCATTTTTACGAGGATTATAATTGGGAAGAATTATTCGAGAGAGAATATTGTATTTATTTTTGTTGTATAGAGCATTTTATTTCGAGATAGATAGTTGTATTTATTCGAGATAATTGTTGTATTTATTTGAAGAGATTTGAGATTAGTGGTTTCTCTTTTGTTGTTGTGGTATTTGGATACTCTATACCTTGTTGTATGGTGGAATTGATTTAGTTTATCGACAGTAGCGCTCCGTTCCCTCATCCCGGGCGGACGGGGTGTTACAAAATGGTATCAGAGCTTAGGTATACGACAACCCTCGGGTCTTGAGTTTTGGGTCCGTTGCGTTTTTGTGACGCGTAATTTTGAAGATGGAAATTTTTTAAAAATCTTTACGCGTTAGGCATCTAGATTAGAGGTGAGGAAATTTTTTTGGAGACGAGATTATTTTGGAGATTGTTGGCCTGATTTTTTAGAGTTAGGTATTCGGCGAATTTCGAGGGCGAAATTCCATTGTTAGTGGGGAAGTGTAACAACCCGCGTAATTTTGGGGGTATTTTTGAAATTAAGATGAAAAATAAATTTTGAGATAAAATTATTTTTATTGCTCCAATATGTTGGTTATTATTTTTAAAGGTGATAATTTCAAACGGTTTCGAAATTTGAATTACAATGGAGTTTTAATTGAATTTTTATTATATAGAAGAGTCCTCAAAATATAAAACTCTCTTAGAGTCCTCAATAACATTAAACTCTATATAAAAAAACATTTAAAAATATTCAACGGTTCGATCGAGTTGAATTTTTTTGGAGAGCTTCCTCTCGTCTTCCGCTAATTCTCTGTAACCTTTCATCCAATTCCAACGGTCCGATCGTCCGAAATAAAATTTTTAGTGTTTGTACCAGATTAAAACTCTTTTCTTAATCAAACACTTAATCCTTTATATATCAACAAATTCGTGGATTGGCTTTTCAATTCACTTTTTGTCAAACTTTTCAACCAATAGAGCTCTTTAAAATTACTCCTCTTCATATACAAATCATAGCCCCAAACTTATTCAAGATTTCAACCTTAGATTAGAAGGCTTATTTGGTGTTTTCTCGAGTTTGGGCTAGAACGAGATTTGATTATTTTCCCGAGAAGAACATGATGGTGTGATTAGATTTTAAGGCTGAAATGATGTGATGATTTTGAGGTATGGAGTTTTACACAATATCCTCCTTAATCTCGCGAGTATTATTCTTATTGTTTTCTTGTTATTATTGACTCATATTTGAATTGATAAATTCATTTAGAAATCTGAAAATATTTTTTGGAATCTAATTATGATTCATGTGGTATTATTATTGTGTTGAGCATGTTGTCACGAAGATTTTAATATGGCACGGAGGTTTGGCACCAACAAATATTCCTTTTTTCGGATATGCAAAAAATGCATAGACGCGGTACGGTGATGAGGCTTGGTGACCCCGTTAATGTATTGTGGAGAAATTATAGTGATATAATTGCTTAAGTGATTCGCATTTGATTTGAATATCCGTATTCGTATTGTTATGTTTTATTCCCCGCTAATATTTGTTGAGCATCTTTTCTGTCGTATTGTGTACTTCCCCATATTTTCTTTTAGCGACAGGTTAGCGCGGATTTTGGGCACTATGGAGATTGTCATTTTTACGAGGATTATAATTGGGAAGAATTATTCGAGAGAGAAGATTGTATTTATTTTTGTTGTATAGAGCATTTTATTTCGAGATAGATAGTTGTATTTATTCGAGAGAAATGTTGTATTTATTTGAAGAGATTTGAGATTAGTGGTTTCTCTTTTGTTGTTGTGGGATTTGGATACTCTATACCTTGTTGTATTGTGGCATTGATTTAGTTTATCGACAGTAGCGCTCCGTTCGCTCTTCCCGAGCGGACGGGGTGTTACAAAATGGTATCAGAGCTTAGGTATACGACAACCCTCGGGTCTTGAGTTTTGGGTCCGTTGCGTTTTTGTGACGCGTAATTTTGAAGATGGAAATTTTAAGAAAATCGTTTCGCGTTAGGCATCTAGATTAGATGTGAGGAAATTATTTTGGAGACGAGATTATTTTGGAGATTGTTGGCCTGATTTTTTAGAGTTAGGTATTCGGCGAATTTCGAGGGCGAAATTCCATTGTTAGTGGGGAAGTGTAACAACCCGCGTAATTTTGGGGGTATTTTTGAAATTAAGATGAAAAATAAATTTTGAGATAAAATTATTTTTATTGCTCCAATATGTTGGTTATTATTTTTAAAGGTGATAATTTCAAACGGTTTCGAAATTTGAATTACAATGGAGTTTTAATTGAATTTTTATTATATAGAAGAGTCCTCAAAATATAAAACTCTCTTAGAGTCCTCAATAACATTAAACTCTATATAAAAAAACATTTAAAAATATTCAACGGTTCGATCGAGTTGAATTTTTTTGGAGAGCTTCCTCTCGTCTTCCGCTAATTCTCTGTAACCTTTCATCCAATTCCAACGGTCCGATCGTCCGAAATAAAATTTTTAGTGTTTGTACCAGATTAAAACTCTTTTCTTAATCAAACACTTAATCCTTTATATATCAAGAAATTCGTGGATTGGCTTTTCAATTCACTTTTTGTCAAACATTTCAACCAGTAGAGCTCTTTAAAATTACTCCCTTTCATATACAAACCATAGCCCCAAACTTATTCTAGATTTCAACCTTAGATTAGAAGGCTTATTTGCTATTTTCTCGAGTTTGGGCTAGAACGAGATTTGATTATTTTCCCGAGAAGAACATGATGGTGTGATTAGATTTTAAGGCTGAAATTATGTGATGATTTTGAGGTATGGAGTTTTACACAATATGCTCGCGAGTATTACTCTCGTTGTTTTCTTGTTATTATTGACTCATATTTGAATTGATAAATTCATTTGGAAATCTGAAAATATTTTTTGGAATCTAATTATGATTCATGTGGTATTATTATTGTGTTGAGCATGTTGTCACGAAGATTTTAATATGGCACGGAGGTTGGGCACCCGCCAATATTCCTTTTTTCGAATATGCAAAAAATGCATAGACGCGGTACCCTGATGAGGCTTGGTGACCCGGTTAATGTATTGTGGAGAAATTATAGTGATATAATTGCTTATGTGATTCGCATTTGATTTGAATATTCGTATTCGTATTGTTATGTTTTATTCACCGCTAATATTTGTTGAGAATCTTTTCTGTCGTATTGTGTACTTCCCCATGTTTTCTTTTAGCGGCAGGTTAGCGCGGATTTTGGGCACTATAGACATTGTCATTTTTACGAGGATTATAATTGGGAAGAATTATTCGAGAGATAAGATTGTATTTATTTTTGTTGTATAGAGCATTTTATTTAGAGATAGATAGTTGTATTTATTTGATAGAATTGTTGTATTTATTTGAAGAGATTTGAGATTAGTGGTTTCTCTTTTGTTGTTATGGGATTTGGATACTCTATACCTTGTTGTATTGTGGAATTGATTTAGTTTATCGACAGTAGCGCTCAGTTCGCTCTTCCCGGGTGGACGGGGTGTTACAAAATGGTATCAGAGCTTAGGTATACGACAACGTCTTGAGTTTTGGGTCCGTTGCGTTTCTGTGGCGCGTATTTTTGGAGATGGAAATTTTTAGAAAATCGTTTCGCGTTAGGCATCTAGATTAGATGTGAGGAAATTATTTTGGAGACGAGTTTATTTTGGAGATTGTTGGCCTGATTTTTGAGAGTTAGGTATTCGGTAAATTTCGAGGGCGAAATTCCATTGGTAGTGGGGAAGTGTAACAACCCGCGTTATTTTGGGGGTATTTTTGAAATAAAGAGGAAAAATAAATTTTGCGATAAAATTATTTTTATTGCTCAATTATGTTGGTGATTATTTTTAAAGGTGAGAATTACAAACGGTTTCGAAATTGGAATTAAAATGGAGTTTTAATGGAATTTTTATTATATAGAGGAATCCTCAAAATATGAAACTCTCTTAGAGTCCTCAAAACTTAAAACTCTACATAAAAAAAAATATTTAAAAATATTGAACGGTTCGATCGAGTTGAATTTTTTTGGACAGCTTCCTCTCGTCTTCAGCTAAGTCTCTATAAAATTTCATCCAATTCCAACGGTCCGATCGTCCGAAATAAAAATTTTAGTGTTCGTACGTGATTAGAACTCTTTTCTTAATCAAATACTTAATCCTTTATATATCAACAAATTCGTGGCTTGGCTTTTCAATTCACTTTTTGTCAAACATTTCAACCAGTGGAGCTCTTTAAAATTACTCCTTTTAATATACAAACCATAGCCCCGAACTTCTTCAAGATTTCAACCTTAGATTTAAAGGCTTATTTGCTATTTTCTCGAGTTTGGGCTAGAACGAGATTTGATTATTTTCCCGAGAAGAACATCATGGTGTGATTAGATTTTAAGGCTGAAATTATGTGATGATTTTGAGGTATGGAGTTTTACACAATATGCTCCTTAATCTCGCGAGTATTATTCTCGTTGTTTTCTTGTTATTATTGACTCAAATTTGAATGGGTAAATTCATTTGGAAATCTAAAAATATTTTTTGGAATCTAATTATGATTCAAGTTGTATTATTATTGTGTTGAGCATGTTGTCACAAAGATTTTAATATGGCACGGAGGTTGGGCACCCCCCAATATTCCTTTTTTCGGATATGCAAAAAATGCATAGAAGCGGTACGGTGATGAGGCTTGGTGACCCAGTTAATGTATTGTGGAGAAATTATAGTGATATAATTGCTTATGTGATTCCCATTTGATTTGAATATTCGTATTCGTATTGTTACGTTTTATTCATCGCTAATATTTATTGAGCATCTTTTCTGTCGTATTGTGTACTTCCCCATATTTTCTTTTAGCGGCAGGTTAGCGCGGATTTTGGGCACTATGGAGATTGTCATTTTTACGAGGATTATAATTGGGAAGAATTATTCGAGAGAGAAGATTGTATTTATTTTTGTTGTATAGAGCATTTTATTTCGAGATAGATAGTTGTATTTATTCGAGAGAATTGTTGTATGTATTTGAAGAGATTTGAGATTAGTGGTTTCTCTTTTATTGTTGTGAGATTTGGATGCTCTATACCTTATTATATTATGGAATTGATTTAGTTTATCGACAGTAGCGCTCCGTTCGCTATCCCCGGGCGGGCGGGGTGTTATAAAATGGTATCAGAGCTTAGGTATACAACCACCCTCAGGTCTTAGATTTTTGGTTCGTTGCGTTTTTGTGCCGCGTATTTTTGGAGATGGAAATATTTAGAAAATCGTTTCACGTTAGGCATCTAGATATGATGTGAGGAAATTATTTTGGAGACGGGATTATTTTGGAGATTGTTGGCTGATTTTTGAGAGTTAGGTATTCGGCGAATTTCGAGGGCAAAATTCCATTGTTAGTGAGGAAGTGTAACAACCCGCGTAATTTTGGGGGTATTTTTGAAATTAAGAGAAAAATAAATTTTCATATAAAATTATTTTTATTGCTCAAATATGTTGGTTATTATTTTTAAAGGTGAGAATTTCAAATGGTTTCGAAATTGGAATTAAAATGGAGATTTAATTGAATTTTTATTATATAGAGGAGTCCTCAAAATTTAAAACTCTCTTAGAGTCCTCAAAACATAAAACTCTACATAAAAAAAACATTTAAAAATATTGAATGATTCGATCGAGTTGAATTTTTTTGGACAGCTTCCTCTCGTCTTCAGCTAATTCTCTGTAAAATTTCATCCAATTCCAACGGTCCGATCGCCCGAAATATAAATTTTAGTGTTCGGACGTGATTAGAACTCTTTTCTTAATCAAACACTTAATCCTTTATATATCAACAAATTCGTGGCTTGGCTTTTCAATTCACTTTTTGTCAAACATTTCAACTAGTAGAGCTCTTTAAAATTACTCCCTTTCATATACAAACCATAGCCCCGAACTTCTTCAAGATTTCAACCTTAGATTAGAAGGCTTATTTGCTATTTTCTCGAGTTTGGGCTAGAACGAGATTTGATTATTTTTCCGAGAAGAACATGATGGTGTGATTAGATTTTAAGGCTGAAATTATGTGATGATTTTGAGGTATGGAGTTCTACACAATATGCTCGCGAGTATTACTCTCGTTGTTTTCTTGTTATTATTGACTCATATTTGAATTGATAAATTCATTTGGAAATCTGAAAATATTTTTTGGAATCTAATTATGATTCATGTGGTATTATTATTGTGTTGAGCATGTTGTCACGAAGATTTTAATATGGCACGGAGGTTGGGCACCCGCCAATATTCCTTTTTTCGAATATGCAAAAAATGCATAGACGCGGTACCGTGATGAGGCTTGGTGACCCGGTTAATGTATTGTGGAGAAATTATAGTGATATAATTTCTTATGTGATTCGCATTTGATTTGAATATTCGTATTCGTATTGTTATGTTTTATTCACCGCTAATATTTGTTGAGCATCTTTTCTGTCTTATTGTGTACTTCCCCATGTTTTCTTTTAGCGGCAGGTTAGCGCGGATTTTGGGCACTATAGACATTGTCATTTTTACGAGGATTATAATTGGGAAGAATTATTCGAGAGATAAGATTGTATTTATTTTTGTTGTATAGAGCATTTTATTTAGAGATAGATAGTTGTATTTATTTGATAGAATTGTTGTATTTATTTGAAGAGAATTGAGATTAGTGGTTTCTCTTTTGTTGTTGTGGGATTTGGATACTCTATACCTTGTTGTATTGTGGAATTGATTTAGTTTATCGACAGTAGCGCTCCGTTCGCTCTTCCCGGGTGGACGGGGTGTTACAAAATGGTATCAGAGCTTAGGTATACGACAACGTCTTGAGTTTTGGGTCCGTTGCGTTTCTGTGGCGCGTATTTTTGGAGATGGAAATTTTTAGAAAATCGTTTCGCGTTAGGCATCTAGATTAGATGTGAGGAAATTATTTTGGAGACGAGATTATTTTGGAGATTGTTGGCCTGATTTTTGAGAGTTAGGTATTCGGCAAATTTCGAGGGCGAAATTCCATTGGTAGTGGGGAAGTGTAACAACCCGCGTTATTTTGGGGGTATTTTTGAAATAAAGAGGAAAAATAAATTTTGCGATAAAATTATTTTTATTGCTCAAATATGTTGGTGATTATTTTTAAAGGTGAGAATTACAAGCGGTTTCGAAATTGGAATTAAAATGGAGTTTTAATGGAATTTTTATTATATAGAGGAATCCTCAAAATATGAAACTCTCTTAGAGTCCTCAAAACTTAAAACTCTACATAAAAAAAAATATTTAAAAATATTGAACGATTCGATCGAGTTGAATTTTTTTGGACAACTTCCTCTCGTCTTCAGCTAAGTCTCTATAAAATTTCATCCAATTCCAACGGTCCGATCGTCCGAAATAAAAATTTTAGTGTTCGTACGTGATTAGAACTCTTTTCTTAATCAAATACTTAATCCTTTATATATCAACAAATTCGTGGCTTGGCTTTTCAATTCACTTTTTTTCAAACATTTCAACCAGTGGAGCTCTTTAAAATTACTCCTTTTAATATACAAACCATAGCCCCGAACTTCTTCAAGAATTCAACCTTAGATTTGAAGGCTTATTTGCTATTTTCTCGAGTTTGGGCTAGAACGAGATTTGATTATTTTCCCGAGAAGAACGTGATGGTGTGATTAGATTTTAAGGCTGAAATTATGTGATGATTTTGAGGTATGGAGTTTTACACAATATGCTCCTTAATCTCGCGAGTATTATTCTCGTTGTTTTCTTGTTATTATTGACTCAAATTTGAATGGGTAAATTCATTTGGAAATCTGAAAATATTTTTTGGAATCTAATTATGATTCAAGTTGTATTATTATTGTGTTGAGCATGTTGTCACAAAGATTTTAATATGGCACGGAGGTTGGGCACCCGCCAATATTCCTTTTTTCGGATATGCAAAAAATGCATAGAAGCGGTACGGTGATGAGGCTTGGTGACCCAGTTAATGTATTGTTGAGAAATTATAGTGATATAATTGCTTATGTGATTCCCATTTGATTTGAATGTTCGTATTCGTATTGTTACGTTTTATTCATCGCTAATATTTATTGAGCATCTTTTCTGTCGTATTGTGTACTTCCCCATATTTTCTTTTAGCGGCAGGTTAGCGCGGATTTTGGGCACTATGGAGATTGTCATTTTTACGAGGATTATAATTGGGAAGAATTATTCGAGAGAGAAGATTGTATTTATTTTTGTTCTATAGAGCATTTTATTTCGAGATAGATAGTTGTATTTATTCGAGAGAATTGTTGTATTTATTTGAAGAGATTTGAGATTAGTGGTTTCTCTTTTATTGTTGTGAGATTTGGATGCTCTATACCTTATTATATTATGGAATTGATTTAGTTTATCGACAGTAGCGCTCCGTTCGCTCTCCCCGGGCGGGCGGGGTGTTATAAAATGGTATCAGAGCTTAGGTATACGACCACCCTCAGGTCTTAGATTTTGGGTTCGTTGCGTTTTTGTGGCGCGTATTTTTGGAGATGGAAATTTTTAGAAAATAGTTTCACGTTAGGCATCTAGATATGATGTGAGGAAATTATTTTGGAGACGGGATTATTTTGGAGATTGTTGGCTGATTTTTGAGAGTTAGGTATTCGGCGAATTTCGTGGGCAAAATTCCATTGTTAGTGGGGAAGTGTAACAACCCGCGTAATTTTGGGGGTATTTTTGAAATTAAGAGAAAAATAAATTTTCATATAAAATTATTTTTATTGCTCAAATTTGTTGGTTATTATTTTTAAAGGTGAGAATTTCAAATGGTTTAGAAATTGGAATTAAAATGGAGTTTTAATTGAATTTTTATTATATAGAGGAGTCCTCAAAATTTAAAACTCTCTTAGAGTCCTCAAAACATAAAACTCTACATAAAAAAAACATTTAAAAATATTGAATGATTCGATCGAGTTGAATTTTTTTGGACAGCTTCCTCTCGTCTTCAGCTAATTCTCTGTAAAATTTCATCCAATTCCAACGGTCCGATCGCCCGAAATATAAATTTTAGTGTTCGGACGTGATTAGAACTCTTTTCTTAATCAAACACTTAATCCTTTATATATCAACAAATTCGTGGCTTGGCTTTTCAATTCACTTTTTGTCAAACATTTCAACTAGTAGAGCTCTTTAAAATTACTCCCTTTCATATACAAACCATAGCCCCGAACTTCTTCAAGATTTCAACCTTAGATTAGAAGGCTTATTTGCTATTTTCTCGAGTTTGGGCTAGAACGAGATTTGATTATTTTTCCGAGAAGAACATGATGGTGTGATTAGATTTTAAGGCTGAAATTATGTGATGATTTTGAGGTATGGAGTTCTACACAATATGCTCACGAGTATTACTCTCGTTGTTTTCTTGTTATTATTGACTCATATTTGAATTGATAAATTCATTTGGAAATCTGAAAATATTTTTTGGAATCTAATTATGATTCATGTGGTATTATTATTGTGTTGAGCATGTTGTCACGAAGATTTTAATATGGCACGGAGGTTGGGCACCCGCCAATATTCCTTTTTTCGAATATGCAAAAAATGCATAGACGCGGTACCGTGATGAGGCTTGGTGACCCGGTTAATGTATTGTGGAGAAATTATAGTGATATAATTGCTTATGTGATTCGCATTTGATTTGAATATTCGTATTCGTATTGTTATGTTTTATTCACCGCTAATATTTGTTGAGCATCTTTTCTGTCGTATTGTGTACTTCCCCATGTTTTCTTTTAGCGGCAGGTTAGCGCGGATTTTGGGCACTATAGACATTGTCAGTTTTACGAGGATTATAATTGGGAAGAATTATTCGAGAGATAAGATTGTATTTATTTTTGTTGTATAGAGCATTTTATTTAGAGATAGATAGTTGTATTTATTTGATAGAATTGTTGTATTTATTTGAAGAGATTTGAGATTAGTGGTTTCTCTTTTGTTGTTGTGGGATTTGGATACTCTATACCTTGTTGTATTGTGGAATTGATTTAGTTTATCGACAGTAGCGCTCCGTTCGCTCTTCCCGGGTGGACGGGGTGTTACAAAATGGTATCAGAGCTTAGGTATACGACAACGTCTTGAGTTTTGGGTCCGTTGCGTTTCTATGGCGCGTATTTTTGGAGATGGAAATTTTTAGAAAATCGTTTCACGTTAGGCATCTAGATTAGATGTGAGGAAATTATTTTGGAGACGAGATTATTTTGGAGATTGTTGGCCTGATTTTTGAGAGTTAGGTATTCGGCAAATTTCGAGGGCGAAATTCCATTGGTAGTGGGGAAGTGTAACAACCCGCGTTATTTTGGGGGTATTTTTGAAATAAAGAGGAAAAATAAATTTTGCGATAAAATTATTTTTATTGCTCAATTATGTTGGTGATTATTTTTAAAGGTGAGAATTACAAACGGTTTCCAAATTGGAATTAAAATGGAGTTTTAATGGAATTTTTATTATATAGAGGAATCCTCAAAATATGAAACTCTCTTAGAGTCCTCAAAACTTAAAACTCTACATAAAAAAAAATATTTAAAAATATTGAACGGTTCGATCGTGTTGAATTTTTTTGGACAGCTTCCTCTCGTCTTCAGCTAAGTCTCTATAAAATTTCATCCAATTCCAACGGTCCGATTGTCCGAAATAAAAATTTTAGTGTTCGTACGTGATTAGAACTCTTTTCTTAATCCAATACTTAATCCTTTATATATCAATAAATTCGTGTCTTGGCTTTTCAATTCACTTTTTGTCAAACATTTCAACCAGTGGATCTCTTTAAAATTACTCCTTTTAATATACGAACCATAGCCCCGAACTTCTTCAAGATTTCAACCTTAGATTCGAAGGCTTATTTGCTATTTTCTCGAGTTTGGGCTAGAACGAGATTTGATTATTTTCCCGAGAAGAACATGATGGTGTGATTAGATTTTAAGGCTGAAATTATGTGATGATTTTGAGGTATGGAGTTTTACACAATATGCTCCTTAATCTCGCGAGTATTATTCTCGTTGTTTTCTTGTTATTATTGACTCAAATTTGAATGGGTAAATTCATTTGGAAATCTGAAAATATTTTTTGGAATCTAATTATGATTCAAGTTGTATTATTATTGTGTTGAGCATGTTGTCACAAAGATTTTAATATGGCACGGAGGTTGGGCACCCTCCAATATTCCTTTTTTCGGATATGCAAAAGATGCATAGAAGCGGTACGGTGATGAGGCTTGGTGACCCAGTTAATGTATTGTGGAGAAATTATAGTGATCTAATTGCTTATGTGATTCCCATTTGATTTGAATATTCGTATTCGTATTGTTACGTTTTATTCACCGCTAATATTTATTGAGCATCTTTTCTGTCGTATTGTGTACTTCCCCATATTTTCTTTTAGCGGCAGGTTAGCGCGGATTTTGGGCACTATGGAGATTGTCATTTTTACGAGGATTATAATTGGGAAGAATTATTCGAGAGAGAAGATTGTATTTATTTTTGTTGTATAGAGCATTTTATTTCGAGATAGATAGTTGTATTTATTCGAGAGAATTGTTGTATTTATTTGAAGAGATTTGAGATTAGTGGTTTCTCTTTTATTGTTGTGAGATTTGGATGCTCTATACCTTATTATATTATGGAATTGATTTAGTTTATCGACAGTAGCGCTCCGTTCGCTCTCCCCGGGCGGGCGGGGTGTTATAAAATGGTATCAGAGCTTAGGTATACGACCACCCTCAGGTCTTAGATTTTGGGTTCGTTGCGTTTTTGTGGCGCGTATTTTTGGAGATGGAAATTTTTAGAAAATCGTTTCACGTTAGGCATCTAGATATGATGTGAGGAAATTATTTTGGAGACGGGATTATTTTGGAGATTGTTGGCTGGTTTTTTAGAGTTAGGTATTCGGCGAATTTCGAGGGCAAAATTCCATTGTTAGTGGGGAAGTGTAACAACCCGCGTAATTTTGGGGGTATTTTTGAAATTAAGAGAAAAATAAATTTTCATATAAAATTATTTTTATTGCTCAAATATGTTGGTTATTATTTTTAAAGGTGAGAATTTCAAATGGTTTCGAAATTGGAATTAAAATGGAGTTTTAATTGAATTTTTATTATATAGAGGAGTCCTCAAAATTTAAAACTCTCTTAGAGTCCTCAAAACATAAAACTCTACATAAAAAAAACATTTAAAAATATTGAATGATTCGATCGAATTGAAATTTTTTGGACAGCTTCCTTTCGTCTTCAGCTAATTCTCTGTAAAATTTCATCCAATTCCAACGGTCCGATCGCCCGAAATATAAATTTTAGTGTTCGGACGTGATTAGAACTCTTTTCTTAATCAAACACTTAATCCTTTATATATCAACAAATTTGTGGCTTGGCTTTTCAATTCACTTTTTGTCAAACATTTCAACTTGTAGAGCTCTTTAAAATTACTCCCTTTCATATACAAACCATAGCCCCGAACTTCTTCAAGATTTCAACCTTAGATTAGAAGGCTTATTTGCTATTTTCTCGAGTTTGGGCTAAAACGAGATTTGATTATTTTTCCGAGAAGAACATGATGGCGTGATTAGATTTTAAGGCTGAAATTATGTGATGATTTTGAGGTATGGAGTTCTACACAATATGCTCGCGAGTATTACTCTCGTTGTTTTCTTGTTATTATTGACTCATATTTGAATTGATAAATTCATTTGGAAATCTGAAAATATTTTTTGGAATCTAATTATGATTCATGTGGTATTATTATTGTGTTGAGCATGTTGTCACGAAGATTTTAATATGGCACGGAGGTTGGGCACCCGCCAATATTCCTTTTTTCGAATATGCAAAAAATGCATAGACGCGGTACCGTGATGAGGCTTGGTGACCCGGTTAATGTATTTTGGAGAAATTATAGTGATATAATTGCTTATGTGATTCGCATTTGATTTGAATATTGGTATTCGTATTGTTATGTTTTATTCACCGCTAATATTTGTTGAGCATCTTTTCTGTCGTATTGTGTTCTTCCACATATTTTCTTTTAGCGGCAGGTTAGCGCGGATTTTGGGCACTATGGACATTGTCATTTTTACGAGGATTATAATTGGGAAGAATTATTCGAGAGAGAAGATTGTATTTATTTTTGTTGTATAGAGCATTTTATTTAGAGATAGATAGTTGTATTTATTTGATAGAATTGTTGTATTTATTTGAAGAGATTTGAGATTAGTGGTTTCACTTTTGTTGTTGTGGGATTTGGATACTCTATACCTTGTTGTATTGTGGAATTGATTTAATTTATCGACAGTAGCGCTCCGTTCGCTCTTCCCGGGTGGACGGGGTGTTACAAAATGGTATCAGAGTTTAGGTATACGACAACGTCTTGAGTTTTGGGTCCGTTGCGTTTCTGTGGCGCGTATTTTTGGAGATGGAAATTTTTAGAAAATCGTTTCGCGTTAGGCATCTAGATTAGATGTGAGGAAATTATTTTGGAGACGAGATTATTTTGGAGATTGTTGGCCTGATTTTTGAGAGTTAGGTATTCGGCAAATTTCGAGGGCGAAATTCCATTGTTAGTGGGGAAGTGTAACAACCCGCGTTATTTTGGGGGTATTTTTGAAATAAAGAGGAAAAATAAATTTTGCGATAAAATTATTTTTATTGCTCAAATATGTTGGTGATTATTTTTAAAGGTGAGAATTACAAGCGGTTTCGAAATTGGAATTAAAATGGAGTTTTAATGGAATTTTTATTATATAGAGGAATCCTCAAAATATGAAACTCTCTTAGAGTCCTCAAAACTTAAAACTCTACATAAAAAAAAATATTTAAAAATATTGAACGATTCGATCGAGTTGAATTTTTTTGGACAACTTCCTCTCGTCTTCAGCTAAGTCTCTATAAAATTTCATCCAATTCCAACGGTCCGATCGTCCGAAATAAAAATTTTAGTGTTCGTACGTGATTAGAACTCTTTTCTTAATCAAACACTTAATCCTTTATATATCAACAAATTCGTGGCTTGGCTTTTCAATTCACTTTTTGTCAAACATTTCAACCAGTGGAGCTATTTAAAATTACTTCCTTTAATATACAAACCATAGCCCCGAACTTCTTCAAGATTTCAACCTTAAATTAGAAGGCTTATTTGCTATTTTCTCGAGTTTGGGCTAGAACGAGATTTGATTATTTTCCCGAGAAGAACATGATGGTGTGATTAGATTTTAAGGCTGAAATTATGTGATGATTTTGAGGTATGGAGTTTTACACAATATGCTCCTTAATCTCGCGAGTATTATTCTCGTTGTTTTCTTGTTATTATTGACTCATATTTTAATTGATAAATTCATTTGGAAATCTAAAAATATTTTTTGGAATCTAATTATGATTCATGTGGTATTATTATTGTGCTGTGCATGTTGTCACGAAGATTTTAATATGGCACAGAGGTTGGTCACCCGCCAATATTCCTTTTTTCGAATATGCAAAAAATGCATAGACGGGGTACCGTGATGAGGCTTGGTGACCCGGTTAATGTATTGTGGAGAAATTATAGCGATATAATTGCTTATGTGATTCGCATTTGATTTGAATATTCGTATTCGTATTGTTACGTTTTATTCACCGCTAATATTTGTTGAGCATCTTTTCTGTCGTATTGTGTACTTCCCCATATTTTCTTTTAGCGGCAGGTTAGCGCGGATTTTGGGCACTATGGAGATTGTCATTTTTAAGAGGGTTATAATTGGGAAGAATTATTCGAGAGAGAAGATTGTATTTATTTTTTTTGTATAGAGCAGTTTATTTCGAGATAGATAGTTGTATTCATTTGAGAGGATTTTTGTATTTATTTGAAGAGATTATAGATTAGTGGTTTCTCTTTTGTTGTTGTGGGATTTGGATACTCTATACCTTGTTGTATTGTGGAATTGATTTAGTTTATCGACAGTAGCGCTCCGTTCGCTCTTCCCGGGCGGACGGGGTGTTACAAAATGGTATCAGAGCTTAGGTATACGACAACCCTCGGGTCTTGAGTTTTGGGTCCGTTGCGTTTCTGTGGCGCTTATTTTTGGAGATGGAAATTTTTAGAAAATCGTTTCGCATTAGGCATCTAGATTAGATGTGAGGAGATTATTTTGGAGATGAGATTATTTTGGAGATTGTTGGCCTGATTTTTGAGAGTTAGGTATTCGGTAAATTTCGAGGGCGAAATTCCATTGTTAGTGGGGAAGTGTAGCAATCTGCGTAATTTTAGGGGTATTTTTGAAATTAAGAGGAAAAATAAATTTTGCGATAAAATTATTTTTATTGCTCAAATATGTTGGTTATTATTTTTAAAGGTGAGAATTTCAAACGGTTTCGAAATTGGAATTAAAATGGAGATTTAATTGAATTTTTATTATATAGAGGAATCCTCAAAATATGAAACTCTCTTGGAGTCCTCAAAAATAAAACTCTAAATAAAAAAAACATTTAAAAATATGGAACGGTTCGATCGAGTTAAATTTTTTTGGACAGCTTCCTCCCGTCTTCAGCTAATTCTCTATAAAATTAAATCCAATTCCAACGGTCCGATCATCCGAAATAAAAATTTTAGGGTTCGTACGTGATTAGAACTCTTTTCTTAATCAAACACTTAATCCTTTATATATCAACAAATTCGTGGCTTGGCTTTTCAATTCACTTTTTGTCAAACATTTCAACCAGTAGATCTCTTTAAATTTACTCCCTTTCATACACAAACCGTAGCCCCAAACTTATTCAAGATTTCAACCTTAGATTAGAAGGCTTATTTGCTATTTTCTCGAGTTTGGGCTAGAACGAGATTTGATTATTTTCCCGAGAAGAACATGATGGTGTGATTAGATTTTAAGGATGAAATTATGTGATAATTTTGAGGTATGGAGTTTTACACAATATTCTCCTTAATCTCGCGAGTATTATTCTCGTTGTTTTCTTGTTATTATTGACTCATATTTGAATTGATAAATTCATTTGGAAATCTGAAAATATTTTTTGGAATCTAATTATGATCCATGTGGTATTATTATTGTGTTGAGCATGTTGTCACGAAGATTTTAATATGGCACGGATGTTGGGCACCCGCCAATATTCCTTTTTTCGAATATGCAAAAAATGCATAGACGCGGTACGTTGATGTGGCTTGGTGACCCGGTTAATGTATTGTGGAGAAATTATAGTGATATAATTGCTTATGTGATTCGCATTTTATTTGAATATTCGTATTTGTATTGTTATGTTTTATTCACCGCTAATATTTGTTGAGCATCTTTTCTGTCGTATTGTGTACTTCCCCATATTTTATTTTAACGGCAGGTTAGCGCGGATTTTGGGCACTATGGAGATTGTCATTTTTACGAGGATTATAATTGGGATGATTTATTCAAGAGAGAAGATTGTATTTATTTTTGTTGTATAGAGCATTTTATTTCGAGATAGATAGTTGTATTTATTCGAGAGAATTGTTGTATTTATTTCAAGAGATTTGAGATTAGTGGTTTCTCTTTTGTTATTGAGGGATTTGGATACTCTATACCTTGTTGTATTGTGGAATTGATTTAGTTTATCGACAGTAGCGCTCCGTTCGCTCTTTCCGGGCGGACGGGGTGTTACAAAATGGTATCAGAGCTTAGGTATACGACATCCCTCGGGTCTTGAGTTTTGGGTCCGTTGCGTTTCCGTGGCGCGTATTTTTGGAGATGAAAATTTTTAGAAAATCATTTCGCGTTTGGCATCTAGATTAGATGTGAGGAAATTATTTTGGAGACGAGATTATTTTGGAGATTGTTGGCCTGATTTTTGAGAGTTAGGTATTCGACGAATTTCGAGGCCGAAATTCCATTGTTAGTGGGGAAGTGTAACAACCCGCGTAATTTTGGGGGTATTTTTGAAATTAAGAGGAAAAATAATTTTTGAGATAAAATTATTTTTATTGCTCCAATATGTTGGTTATTAATTTTAAAGGTGAGAATTTCAAACGGTTTCGAAATTGGAATTAAAATGGAGTTTTAATTGAATTTTTTTTATATAGATGAATCCTCAAAATATAAAACTCTCTTAGAGTCCTCAAAACATAAAACTCTACCTAAAAAAAACATTTAAAATTTTTTTTGGACAGCTTCCTCTCGTCTTCAGCTAATTCTCTGTAAAATTTCATCCAATTCCAACGGTCCGATCGTTCGAAATAAAAATTTTAGTGTTCGTACGTGATTAGAACTCTTTTCTTAATCAAACACTTAATCCTTTATATATCAACAAATTTGTGGCTTGGCTTTTCAATTCACTTTTTGTCAAACATTTCAACCAGTAGAGCTCTTTAAAATTACTCCCTTTCATATACAAACCGTAGCCCCAAACTTATTCAAGATTTCAACCTTAGATTAGAAGGCTTATTTGCTATTTTATCGAGTTTGGGCTAGAACGAGATTAGATTATTTTCCCGAGAAGAACATGATGGTGTGATTAGATTTTAAGGCCAAAAATATATGATGATTTTGAGGTATGAAGTTTTACACAATATGCTCCTTAATCTCGCGAGTATTAGTCTCGTTGTTTTCTTGTTATTATTGACTCATATTTGAATTGATAAATTCATTTGGAAATGTGAAAATATTTTTTGGAATCTAATTATGATTCATGTGATATTATTATTGTGTTGAGCATGTTGTCACGAAGATTTTAATATGGCACGGAGGTTGGGCACCCGCCAATATTCCTTTTTTCGAATATGCAAAAAATGCATAGACGCGGTACCGTGATGAGGCTTGGTGACCCGGTTAATGTATTGTGGAAAATTATAGTGATATAATTGCTTATGTGATTCGCATTTGATTTGAATATTCGTATTCGTATTGTTATGTTTTATTCACCGCTAATATTTGTTGAGCATCTTTTCTGTCATATTGTGTACTTCCCCATATTTTCTTTTAGCGGCAGGTTAGCGCGGATTTTGGGCACTATGGACATTGTCATTTTTACGAGGATTATAATTGGGAAGAATTATTCGAGAGAGAAGATTGTATTTATTTTTTTTGTATAGAGCATTTTATTTCCAGATAGATAGTTGTATTTATTTGATAGAATTGTTGTATTTATTTGAAGAGATTTGAGATTAGTTGTTTCTCTTTTGTTATTGTGGGATTTGGATACTCTATAACTTGTTGTATTGTGGAATTGATTTAGTTTTCGACAGTAGCGCTCCGTTCGCTCTTCCTGGGCGGATGGGGTGTTACAAAATGGTATCAGAGCTTAGGTATACGACAACCCTCGGGTCTTGAGTTTTGGGTCCGTTGGGTTTCTTTGGCGCGTATTTTTGGAGATGGAAATTTTTAGAAAATCGTTTCGCGTGAGGCATCTAGAATAGATGTGGGAAAATTATTTTGGAGACGAGATTATTTTGGAGATTGTTGGCCTGATTTTTGAGAGTTAGGTATTCGGCGAATTTCGAGGGCGAAATTCCATTGTTAGTGGGGAAGTGTGACAACCGGCATAATTTTGGGGGTATTTTTGAAATTAAGAGGAAAAATAAATTTAGAGATAAAATTATTTTTATGGCTCAAATATGTTGGTTATTATTTTTAAAGGTGATAATTTCAAACGGTTTCGAAATTGGAATTAAAATGGAGTTTTAATTGAATATTTATTATATAGAGGAATCCTCAAAATATAAAACTCTCTTAGAGACCTCAAAACATAAAACTCTACATAAAAAAAACATTTAAAAATATTTAAAACTTCAATCGAGTTGAATTTTTTTGGACAACTTCCTCTCGTCTTCCGCTGATTCTCTATAAAAATTCATCAAATTCCAACGGTCCGATTGTCCGAAATAAAAATTTTAGTGTTCGTACGTGATTAGAACTCTTTTCTTAATCAAACACTTGATCCTTTATATATCAACAAATTCGTGGCTTGGCTTTTCAATTCACTTTTTGTCAAACATTTCAACCAGTAGATCTGTTTAAAATTACTCCCTTTCATACCCAAACCATATCCCCAAACTTATTCAAGATTTCAACCTTAGATTAGAAGGCTTATTTGCTATTTTCTCGAGTTTGGGCTAGAACGAGATTTGATTATTTTCCCGAGAAGAACATGATGGTGTGATTAGATTTTAAGGCTGAAATTATGTGATGATTTTGAGGTATGGAGTTTTACACAATATGCTCCTTAATCTCGCGAATATTATTCTCGTTGTTTTCTTGTTATTATTGACTCATATTTGAATTGATAAATTCATTTGGAAATATGCAAATATTTTTTGGAATCTAATTATGATTCATGTGGTATTATTATTGTGTTGAGCATGTTGTCACGAAGATTTTAATATGGCACGGAGGTTGGGCACCCGCCAATATTCCTTTTTTCGGATATGCATAAAATGCATAGACGCGGTAGGGTGATGAGGCTTGGTGCCCCGGTTAAGGTATTGTGGAGAAATTATAGTGATATAATTGCTTATGTGATTCGCATTTGATTTGAATATTCGTATTCGTGTTGTTACGTTTTATTCACCGCTAATATTTGTTGAGCATCATTTATGTCGTATTGTGTACTTCCCCATATTTCCATTTAGCGGCAGGTTAGCGCGGATTTTGGGCACTCTGGAGATTGTCATTTTTACGAGTATTATAATTGGGAAAATTATTTGAGAGAGAAGATTGTATTTATTTTTGTTGTATAGAGCATTTTATTTCGAGATAGATAGTTGTATTTATTCGAGATAATTATTGTATTTATTTGAAGATATTTGAGATTAGTGGTTTCTCTTTTGTTGTTGTGGGATTTGGATACTCTATACCTTGCTGTATTGTGGAATTGATTTAGTTTATCGACAGTAGCGCTCCGTTCGCTCTTCCCGGGCGGACGGAGTGTTACAAAATGGTATCAGAGCTTAGGTATACGACAACCCTCGGGTCTTGAGTTTTGGGTCCGTTGCGTTTCTGTGGCGCGTATTTTTGGAGATGGAAATTTTGAGAAAATCGTTTCGCGTTAGGCATCTAGAATAGATGTGAGGAAATTATTTTGGAGACGAGATTATTTTGGACATTGTTGGCCTGATTTTTGAGGGTTAGGTATTCGGCGAATTTCGAGGGTGAAATTCCATTGTTAGTGGGGAATCGTAACAACCCGCGTAATTTTGGGGGTATTTTTGAAATTAAGAGGAAAAATAAATTTTGAGATTGAATTAGTTTTATTGCTCAAATATGTTCGTTATTATTTTTAAAGGTGAGAATTTCAAACGATTTCGAAATTGGAATTAAAATGGAGTTTTAATTGAATTTTTATTATATAGAGGAATCCTCAAAATCTAAAACTCTCTTAGAGTCCTCAAAACATAAAACTCTACATAAAAAAAAAAATTAAAAATATTGAACGGTTCAATCGAGTTGAATTTTTTTGGACAGCTTCCTCTCGTCTTCAGCTAATTCTCTGTAAAAATTCATCCAATTCCAACGGTCCGAAATAAAAATTTTAGTGTTCGTACGTGATTATAACTCTTTTCTTAATCAAACACTTAATCCTTTATATTTCAACATATTCGTGGCTTGTCTTTTCAATTCACTTTTTGTCAAGCATTTCAACCAGTAGATCTCTTTAAAATTACTCCCTTTCATTTACAAACCATAGCCCCAAACTTATTTAAGATTTCAACCTTAGATTAGAAGGCTTATTTGCTATTTTCTCGAGTTTGTGCTAGAACGAGATTTGATTATTTTCCCGAGAAGAACATGATGGTGTGATTAGATTTTAAGTCTGAAATTATGTGATGATTTTGAGGTATGGAGTTTTACACAATATGCTCCTTAATCTCGCGAGTATTATTCTCGTTGTTTTCTTGTTATTATTGATTCATATTTGAATTGATAAATTTATTTGGAAATTTGAAAATATTTTTTGGAATCTAATTATGATTCATGTGGTATTATTATTGTGTTGAGCATGTTGTCACGAAGATTTTAATATGGCACGGAGGTTGGGCACCCGCCAATATTCCGTTTTTCGGATATGCAAAAAATGCATAGACGCGGTACGGTGATGAGGCTTGGTGACCCGGTTAATGTGTTCTGGAGAAATTATAGTGATATAATTGCTTATGTGCTTCGCATTTGATTTGAATATTCGTATTTGTATTGTTACGTTTTATTCACCGCTAATATTTGTTGAGCATCTTTTTTGTCGTATTGTGTACTTCCCCATATTTTGTTTTAGCGGCAGGTTAGCGTGGATTTTGGGCACTATGGAGATTGTCATTTTTACGAGGATTATAATTGGGAAAATTATTCGAGAGAGAAGATTGTATTTATTTTTGTTGTATAGAGCATTTTATTTTGAGATAGATATTTGTATTTATTCGAGAGAATTGTTGTTTTTATTTGAAGAGATTTGAGATTAGTAGTTTCTCTTTTGTTGTTGTGGGATTTGAATACTCTATACCTTGTTGTACTGTGGAATTGATTTAGATTATCGATAGTAGCGCTCCGTTAGCTCTTCCCGGGCGGATTGGGTGTTACAAAATGGTATCAGAGGTTAGGTGTACGACAACCCTCGGGTCTTGAGTTTTGGGTCCGTTGCATTTCTGTGGCACGTATTTTTGGAGATGGAAATTTTTAGAAAATCGTTTCGCGTTAGGCATCTAGACTAGATGTGAGGAAATTATTTTGGAGATGAGATTATTTTGGAGATTGTTGGCCTGATTTTTGAGAGTTAGGTATTCGGCGAATTTCGAGGGCGAAATTCCAATTTTAGTGGGGAAGTGTAACAACCCGCGTAATTTTGGGGGTATTTTTTAAATTAAGAGGAAAAATAATTTTTGAGATAAAATAATTTTTATTGCTCAAATATGTTGGTTATTATTTTTAAAGGTGAGAATTTCAAACGGTTTCGAAATTGGAATTAAAATGGAGTTTTAATTGAATTTTTATTATATAGAGGAATCCTCAAAATATAAAACTCTCTTAGAGTTCTAAAAACAGAAAACTCTCCATAAAAAAAACATTTAAAAATAAAGAACGTTTTGATCGAGTTGAATTTTTTGGGACAGCTTCCTCTCGTCTTCAGCTAATTCTCTGTAAAATTTCATCCAATTCCAACGGTCCGACCGTCCGAAATAAAATTTTTAGTGTTCGTACGTGATTAGAACTCTTTTCTTAATCAAACACTTAATCCTTTATATATCAACAAATTCGTGGCGTGCCTTTTCAATTCACTTTTTGTCAAACATTTCAACCAGTAGAGCTCTTTAAAATTACACCCTTTCATATAGAAACCATAGCCCCAAACTTATTCAAGATTTCAACCTTAGATTAGAAGGCTTATTTGCTATTTTCTCGAGTTTGGCCTAGAACGAGATTTGATTATTTTCCCGAGAAGAACATGATGGTGTGATTAGATTTCAAGGCTGAAATTATGTGATGATTTTAAGGTATGGAGTTTTACACAATATGCTCCTTAATCTCGCGAGTATTATTCTCGTTGTTTTCTTGTTACTACTGATTCATATTTGAATTGATAAATTCATTTGGAAATCTGAAAATATTTTTTGGAATCTAATTATGACTCATGTGGTATTATTATTGTGTTGAGCATGTTGTCACGAAGATTTTAATATGGCACGGAGGTTGGGCTCCCGCCAAAATTCCTTTTTTCGGATATGCAAAAAATGCATAGACGCGGTACGGTGATGAGGCTTGCTGACCCGGTTAATGTGTTGTGGAGAAATTATAGTGATATAATTGCTTATGTGATTCGCTTTTGATTTGAGTATTCGTATTCGTACTGTTACATTTTATTCACCGCTAATATTTGTTGAGCATCTTTTCTGTCGTATTGTGTACTTCCCCATATTTTCTTTTAGCGGCAGGTAAGCGCGGATTTTGGTCACTATGGAGATTGTCATTTTTATGAGGATTATAATTGGGGAGAATTATTTGAGAGAGAAGATTGTATTTATTTTTGTTGTATAGAGCATTTTATTTTGATATAGATAGTTGTATTTATTCGAGAGAATTGTTGTATTTATTTGAAGAGATTTGAGATTAGTAGTTTCTCTTTTGTTGTTGTGGGATTTGGATACTCTACACCTTGTTGTATTGTGGAACTGATTTTGTTTATCGATAGTAGCGCTCCGTTCGCTCTTCCGGGGCGGACGGGGTGTTACAAAATGGTATCAGAGCTTAGGTATACGACAACCCTCGGGTCTTGAGTTTTGGGTCCGTTGCGTTTCTGTGGCGCGTATTTTTGGAGATGGAAATTTTTAGAAAATCGTTTCGCGTTAGGCATCTAGATTAGATGTGAGGAAATTATTTTGGAGACGAGATTACTTTGGAGATTGTTGGCCTGATTTTTGAGAGTTAGGTATTCAGCGAATTTCGAGGGCGAAATTCCATTGTTAGTGGGGAAGTGTAACAACCCGCGTAATTTTGGGGGTATTTTTGAAATTAAGAGGAAAAATAATTTTTGAGATGAAATTATTTTTATTTCTCAAATATGTTGGTTATTATTTTTAAAGGTGAGAATTTCAAACGGTTTCGAAATTGGAATTAAAATGGAGTTTTAATTGAATTTTTATTATATAGAGGAATCCTCAAAATATAAAACTCTCTTAGAGTTCTAAAAACATAAAACTCTACATAAAAAAAACATTTAAAAATATTGAAAGGTTCGATCGAGTTGAATTTTTTTGGACAGCTTCCTCTCGTCTTCAGCTAGTTCTCTGTAAAATTTCATCCAATTCCAATGGTTGGACCGTCCGAAATAAAATTTTTAGTGTTCGTACGTGATTAGAACTCTTTTCCTAATCAAACACTTAATCCTTTATATATCAAAAAATTCTTGGCTTGGATTTTCAATTCACTTTTTGTCAAACATTTCAACCAGTAGAGCTCTTTAAAATTACTCCCTTTAATATACAAACCATAGCCCCAAACTGATTCAAGATTTCAACCTTAGATTAGAAGGCTTATTTGCTATTTTCTCGAGTTTGGGATAGAACGAGATTTGATTATTTTCCCGAGAAGAACATGATGGTGTGATTAGATTTCAAGGCTGAAATTATGTGATGATTTTGAGGTATGGAGTTTTACACAATATGCTCCTTAATCTTGCGAGTATTATTCTCGTTGTTTTCTTGTTATTATTGATTCATATTTGAATTGATAAATTCATTTGAAATTTTGAAATTTTTTTTTGGAATCTAATTATGATTCATGTGGTATTATTATTGTGTTGAGCATGTTGTCACGAAGATTTTAATATGGACGGAGGTTGGGCACCCGCCAATATTCCTTTTTTCGGATATGCCAAAAATGCATAGACGCGGTACGGTGATGAGGCTTGGTGACCCGGTTAATGTGTTGTGGAGAAATTATAGTGATATAATTGCTTATGTGATTCGCATTTGATTTGAATATTCGTATTCGTATTGTTACGTTTTATTCACCGCTAATATTTGTTGAGCATCTTTTCTGTCGTATTGTGTACTTTCCCATATTTTCTTTTAGCGGCAGGTTAGTGCGGATTTTGGGCACTATGGAGATTGTCATTTTTACGAGGATTATAATTGGGAAGAATTATTCGAGAGAGAAGATTGTATTTATTTTTGTTGTATAGAGCATTTTATTTTGAGACAGATAGTTGTATTTATTCGAGAGAATTGTTGTATTTATATTAAGAGATTTGAGATTAGCAGTTTCTCTTTTGTTGTTGTGGGATTTGGATACTCTATACCTTGTTGTATTATGGAATTGATTTAGTTTATCGATAGTAGCGTGTAACAACCCGCTTAATAAGATACCGGGCGATCACTCCAATATTAAATCAAAACAGGAGTCACAAATGGATCATCCTTAACATCACTGTCGAAAATCCATTTAATTACTAATATCCTATTAGGTGGCCGTTAAAAACTTTTATCTAACTACTCTTTTTTTAGCGCACAAATTAAAACATCCACAATTAAATGCGTAATGAACTGAAATGGAAATGAAAGGAACTAAAATAACCGAACACTCGGTCCAAATATACAACCATATCGAATGCTGTACTGAAAGAATAAATAAATTCAGTTGAGCCATTGGCTCGAGTGTTTATACAATATCTCCTATCTAGAGTACAAAGAAATAAACGTTTACCGATAACCTGCAAGCATCCACAGCTGCTGCAGCAGACGTCTGACCCGAAAGAGTTTCCATCCAGGCGTCCCTGTGTCTGGACACCTATACATATATAGTATAGAGAAAGAAAGGAAGAAAAGAGAGAGAAGAGAGAGAGGAAGGAGAAAGAGGAGAAGAAATGGGAGATCTCGGGCCAACTCCTCCGGATTCGACTCGAGGTCGTCGGATTTTATCCACGAGGCAAGTGTTTACTTGCTTTATTTATCTTTTTGCATAAATATCTCATACCGTAGTTTGGTATACATAAACCCTAATGGTTTTGGGGTGGGTTATCGTGGATAAAACGGGTTTTGGGGAGTTAAAACAATTAAACCCCAATAATATTTCAATTTTGTGGAACTTAGGTTTTAATCTAAATTAATTGGTGGTTTTGGATTCTAGGATGTTTAGAACCCTTATTATATGTGTAGTTGTGGTTGGTTGAGGTTGTAGGACGTTGGGTGAGGCGACAAAAGCTTGGGAGAAGCTTTAATGGCCGAAATCGTCTCGGAAGAGACGATGAATAGTAACCCGTCACCTTAGGGGGCATTTTTGGCCAAGAAAATAATTGATTTAGCTTTCGGCCAAAACACAAAAGTTGTAGATATTTCCGATACGGTCGCGTGGGCACCGACCGCATATTTTTTTTATTTTTGTAAGATTTGATATGATTTTTACAAGATGACAGCTCCCGGTTGAAAGTATCAACTCGGAAATCAAATCGGGAATTGGAAAAATAAAGGCTAGAAATTATTGTGTAGATGTTTGGGATGATTTTTGGTGTAGAGTAGAAACCATGAAAATGAATTTGGATTGGTTTTTCGGTATTTTGGAGTTTGAGAAATCGCCCAAACTGTGACCCTCGAACAGGCCGAATCGATTCGGGTACAGGCCGAATCGATTCGTATTGGGAACCGAATCGATTCGCCCATCCGAATCGATTCGCTAAAGGGGCGAATCGATTCGCTTAGGCCAGAATTTCTAGTTTTCTCCCTTTAAGAGTATGGGAGTTGAATTACCATTTGGGATTTTTATGGGGATTCCTAAATAAGGGTTTGAGGATAAATAAACCTTTAAGAGATGATTGAGGTAATTAGTATTGAACAAGTAAGGAAATACTGCGGGTTTAGTATCATGCTTATATGAAAGCATGATTATGATTCCTCGAGGGAATCTTTGGGATTAATGGTCATCGCTATATATAGTTGGCAAATATGGCCATTTATGTATATTCAAGGAAGAATATATATAGGATATGTATATACAATGTGATTTAGGTATATATATATATTATGATGGAAATGATTTTGAAAATATAAAAATGAATATTTTTAAAATGAAAAGAGAAATGTTTTTTTTTAATTAATAAAATATGGACTACACACCTCTCTAAATCGCTATCATAAGGGAAGTTGCGTTCGTATGGTGAAGCCCCCTGGCTAATGATGCAGGGTGGATATAGTCCTATAGGCCATGTGAGCGTTTGTTGTTATATTTTCTGCGCTGGTTAGGAGATTCCGAGTGTGGTCTTGACTATCCCGCAGGCACATGGTCGCTTCCCGACGTCTTTCGATATAGGATCCCAGGTTGTCTTGGAGGCCCTGGAAGATGATAGCCATTTAGGGGCGCACACAGTGGAGAAATCCGGACGGGCGGTCTTAGAACGCGTTTATTAAAGCAGTTCATAATAATGGATTTTCTTTAATTACATTTCCTGGATTTAGGAAGGGAAATGGGTTATATATAAATTGGCTTCTGTAACACTTCCCGGATGGAAGAAGGGATGTGGAAGCATATGTTATGATCAAAGCATTTTCATGATAATGAAAATGTCTTTGAATACATTTCCTGAATATAAAAAGGGAAATGGGATATTTTGAAAAGGAAAAGCATTTTTATGTTAATAAAATTGGCTTTCAAAAAGTATATGATTTGTTAAAGCAATTCATGATAACGAATTGGCTTCTATAAATTACATTTCCTGGATATGAGAAGGGAAATGGAAGTTTTTGAAATGAAAAGGATAAGTATTTATAAATACTTTATATCAAGTAATCCTCAGTCCGGGAGATATTTATATTATCCGGACGTATATTATAGATGTACGTATATGTATAAATCGAGTGCCGAGGGTCTAATGGATCCCGACGATCGATCGTGCTGCATAGTAGTGTATCGGGGGGGTCCTTGTTTGGATTTCGCTTCGCGAGACACCCCACGCACGAATATGGCACTGTGTTGAGACTGGGGAGAAGTTTAATCCTTAGTGCTCTAAGATTATTAAATTTTTATCGTATATATATTATATATATCTTTCTGTACTGAGGGACTGGCGGATCTCAAAGATCGACCTTGCTGCATAGTAGTGTATCGGGGGGGTTCCTTGTTTGGATTTCGCTTCGCGAGACACCTCACGCACGAACATGGCATAGCGTCGAGATTAAAGTGAAGTTAGCCCTTAGTACATCTATTTGACTATCTAGGTTAGATAGTGGTTGGGTATTAGACTAGTTTAGCAGGGTAGCTTGACTAGGATGTTTTTCGGGATGCGCTAGGTGTGCACTGTTAGAGGAGAGGTGAGCGGTATCTCATGGGAGTGCGATACCAATTTAAATATGAGATAAAACTATTTTTCTAAAAATAAAGCATTTATGCACTTGCAAAATATTTTCAAAACATTCGGGTGTTACATAGCGCTCCGTTCGCTCTTCCTGGGCAGACGGGGTGTTACAAAATGGTATCAGAGCTTAGGTATACGACAACCCTCGGGTCTTGAGTTTTGGGTCCGTTGCGTTTCTGTGGCGCGTATTTTTGGAGATGGAAATTTTTAGAAATTCGTTTCGCGTTAGGTATCTAGATTAGATGTGAGGAAATTATTTTGGAGACGAGATTATTTTGGAGATTGTTGGCCTGATTTTTGAGAGTTAGGTATTCGGCGAATTTCGAGGGCGAAATTCTATTGTTAGTGGGGAAGGGTAACAACCCGCATAATTTTGGGGGTATTTTTGAAATTAAGAGGAAAAATAATTTTTGAGATAAAATTATTTTTATTGCTCAAATATGTTGGTTATTATTTTTAAAGGTGAGAATTTCAAACGGTTTCGAAATTGGAATTGAAATGGAGTTTTAATTGAATTTTTATTATATAGAGGAATCCTCAAAATATAAAACTCTACATAAAAAAACATTTAAAAATATTGAACCGTTCGATCGAGTTGAATTTTTTTGGACAGCTTCCTCTCGTCTTCAGCTAATTCTCTGTAAAATTTCATCCAATTCCAACGGTCCGACCGTCCGAAATAAATTTTTTAGTGTTCGTACGTGATTAGAACTCTTTTCTTAATCAAACACTTAATCCTTTATATATCATCAAATTCGTGGCTTGGCTTTTCAATTCACTTTTTGTCAAACATTTCAACCAGTAGAGCTCTTTAAAATTACTCCCTTTCATATACAAACCATAGCCCCAAACTTATTCAAGATTTCAACCTTAGATTAGAAGGCTTATTTGCTATTTTCTCGAGTTTGGGCTAGAACGAGATTTGATTATTTTCCCGAGAAGAACATGATGGTGTGATTAAATTTCAAGGCTGAAATTATGTGATGATTTTGAGGTATGGAGTTTTACACAATATGCTCCTTAATCTCGCGAGTATTATTCTCGTTGTTTTCTTGTTACTATTGATTCATATTTGAATTGATAAATTCATTTGGAAATCTGAAAATATTTTTTGGAATCTAATTGTGATTCATGTGGTATTATTATTGTGTTGAGCATGTTGTCACGAAGATTTTAATATGGCACGGAGGTTGGGCACCCGCCAACATTCCTTTTTTCGGATATGCAAAAAATGCATAGACGCGGTACGGTGATGAGGCTTGGTGACCCGGTTAATGTGTTGTGGAGAAATTATAGTGATATAATTGCTTATGTGATTCGCATTTGATTTGAATATTCGTATTCGTATTGTTACGTTTTATTCACGGTTAATATTTGTTGAGCATCTTTTCTGTCGTATTGTGTACTTCCCCATATTTTCTTTTAGCGGCAGGTTAGCGCGGATTTTGGGCACTATGGAGATTGTAAGTTTTACGAGGATTATAATTGGGAAGAATTATTGGAGAGAGAAGATTGTATATATTTTTGTTGTATAGAGCATTTTATTTTGAGACCAATAGTAGTATTTATTCGAGAGAATTGTTGTATTTATTTGAAGAGATTTGAGATTAGTAGTTTCTCTTTTGTTGTTGTGGGATTTGAATACTCTATACCTTGTTGTATTCTGGAATTGATTTAGTTTATCGATAGTAGCGCTCCGTTCGCTCTTCCCGGGCGGACGGGGTGTTAAAAAATGGTATCAGAGCTTAGGTATACGACAACCCTCGGGTCTTGAGTTTTGGGTCCGTTGTGTTTCTGTGGCACGTATTTTTGGGGATGGAAATTTTTAGAAATTCGTTTCGCGTTAGGTATCTAGATTAGATGTGAGGAAATTATTTTGGAGACGAGATTATTTTGGAGATTGTTGGCCTGATTTTTGAGAGTTAGGTATTCGGCGAATTTCGAGGGCGAAATTCTATTGTTAGTGGGGAAGGGTAACAACCCGCATAATTTTGGGGGTATTTTTGAAATTAAGAGGAAAAATAATTTTTGAGATAAAATTATTTTTATTGCTCAAATATGTTGGTTATTATTTTAAAGGTGAGAATTTCAAACGGTTTCGAAATTGGAATTGAAATGGAGTTTTAATTGAATTTTTATTATATAGAGGAATCCTCAAAATATAAAACTCTACATAAAAAAACATTTAAAAATATTGAACCGTTCGATCGAGTTGAATTTTTTTGGACAGCTTCCTCTCGTCTTCAGCTAATTCTCTGTAAAATTTCATCCAATTCCAACGGTCCGACCGTCCGAAATAAATTTTTTAGTGTTCGTACGTGATTAGAACTCTTTTCTTAATCAAACACTTAATCCTTTATATATCATCAAATTCGTGGCTTGGCTTTTCAATTCACTTTTTGTCAAACATTTCAACCAGTAGAGCTCTTTAAAATTACTCCCTTTCATATACAAACCATAGCCCCAAACTTATTCAAGATTTCAACCTTAGATTAGAAGGCTTATTTGCTATTTTCTCGAGTTTGGGCTAGAACGAGATTTGATTATTTTCCCGAGAAGAACATGATGGTGTGATTAAATTTCAAGGCTGAAATTATGTGATGATTTTGAGGTATGGAGTTTTACACAATATGCTCCTTAATCTCGCGAGTATTATTCTCGTTGTTTTCTTGTTACTATTGATTCATATTTGAATTGATAAATTCATTTGGAAATCTGAAAATATTTTTTGGAATCTAATTGTGATTCATGTGGTATTATTATTGTGTTGAGCATGTTGTCACGAAGATTTTAATATGGCACGGAGGTTGGGCACCCGCCAACATTCCTTTTTTCGGATATGCAAAAAATGCATAGACGCGGTACGGTGATGAGGCTTGGTGACCCGGTTAATGTGTTGTGGAGAAATTATAGTGATATAATTGCTTATGTGATTCGCATTTGATTTGAATATTCGTATTCGTATTGTTACGTTTTATTCACGGTTAATATTTGTTGAGCATCTTTTCTGTCGTATTGTGTACTTCCCCATATTTTCTTTTAGCGGCAGGTTAGCGCGGATTTTGGGCACTATGGAGATTGTAAGTTTTACGAGGATTATAATTGGGAAGAATTATTGGAGAGAGAAGATTGTATATATTTTTGTTGTATAGAGCATTTTATTTTGAGACCAATAGTAGTATTTATTCGAGAGAATTGTTGTATTTATTTGAAGAGATTTGAGATTAGTAGTTTCTCTTTTGTTGTTGTGGGATTTGAATACTCTATACCTTGTTGTATTCTGGAATTGATTTAGTTTATCGATAGTAGCGCTCCGTTCGCTCTTCCCGGGCGGACGGGGTGTTAAAAAATGGTATCAGAGCTTAGGTATACGACAACCCTCGGGTCTTGAGTTTTGGGTCCGTTGTGTTTCTGTGGCGCGTATTTTTGGGGATGGAAATTTTTAGAAATTCGTTTCGCGTTAGGTATCTAGATTAGATGTGAGGAAATTATTTTGGAGACGAGATTATTTTGGAGATTGTTGGCCTGATTTTTGAGAGTTAGGTATTCGGCGAATTTCGAGGGCGAAATTCTATTGTTAGTGGGGAAGGGTAACAACCCGCATAATTTTGGGGGTATTTTTGAAATTAAGAGGAAAAATAATTTTTGAGATAAAATTATTTTTATTGCTCAAATATGTTGGTTATTATTTTAAAGGTGAGAATTTCAAACGGTTTCGAAATTGGAATTGAAATGGAGTTTTAATTGAATTTTTATTATATAGAGGAATCCTCAAAATATAAAACTCTACATAAAAAAACATTTAAAAATATTGAACCGTTCGATCGAGTTGAATTTTTTTGGACAGCTTCCTCTCGTCTTCAGCTAATTCTCTGTAAAATTTCATCCAATTCCAACGGTCCGACCGTCCGAAATAAATTTTTTAGTGTTCGTACGTGATTAGAACTCTTTTCTTAATCAAACACTTAATCCTTTATATATCATCAAATTCGTGGCTTGGCTTTTCAATTCACTTTTTGTCAAACATTTCAACCAGTAGAGCTCTTTAAAATTACTCCCTTTCATATACAAACCATAGCCCCAAACTTATTCAAGATTTCAACCTTAGATTAGAAGGCTTATTTGCTATTTTCTCGAGTTTGGGCTAGAACGAGATTTGATTATTTTCCCGAGAAGAACATGATGGTGTGATTAAATTTCAAGGCTGAAATTATGTGATGATTTTGAGGTATGGAGTTTTACACAATATGCTCCTTAATCTCGCGAGTATTATTCTCGTTGTTTTCTTGTTACTATTGATTCATATTTGAATTGATAAATTCATTTGGAAATATGAAAATATGTTTTGTAATCTAATTGTGATTCATGTGGTATTATTATTGTGTTGAGTATGTTGTCACGAAGATTTTAATATGGCACGGAGGTTGGGCACCCGCCAAAATTCCTTTTTTCGGATATGCAAAAAATGCATTGACGCGGTACGGTGATGAGGCTTGGTGAACCGGTTAATGTGTTGTGGAGAAATTATAGTGATATAATTGCTTATGTGATTCGCATTTGATTTGAATATTCGTATTCGTATTGTTACGTTTTATTCACGGCTAATATTTGTTGAGCATCTTTTCTGTCGTATTGTGTACTTCCCCATATTTTCTTTCAGCGGCATGTTAGCGCTGATTTTGGGCACTATGGAGATTGTAAGTTTTACGAGGATTATAATTGAGAAGAATTATTCGAGAGAGAAGATTGTATATATTTTTGTTGTATAGAGCATTTTATTTTGAGACAGATAGTTGTATTTATTCGAGAGAATTGTTGTATTTATTTGAAGAGATTTGAGATTAGTAGTTTCTCTTTTGTTGTTGTGGGATTTGAATACTCTATACCTTGTTGTATTCTGGAATTGATTTAGTTTATCGATAGTAGCGCTTCGTTCACTCTTCCCGGGAGGACGGGGTGTTAAAAAATGGTATCAGAGCTTAGGTATACGACAACCCTCGGGTCTTGAGTTTTGGGTCCGTTGTGTTTCTGTGGCGCGTATTTTTGGGGATGGAAATTTTTAGAAAATCGTTTCGCGTTAGGCATCTAGATTAGATGTGAGGAAATTATTTTGGAGACGAGATTATTTTGGAGATTGTTGGCCTGATTTTTTAGAGTTAGGTATTCGGTGAATTTCGAGGGGGAAATTCCATTGTTAGTGGGGAAGTGTAACAACCCGCGTAATTTTGGGGGTATTTTTGAAATTAAGCGGAAAAATAATTTTTGAGATAAAATTATTTTTATTGCTCAAATATGTTGGTTATTATTTTTAAAGGTGAGAATTTCAAACGGTTTCAAAATTGGAATTAAAATGGAGTTTTAATTGAATTTATATTATATAGAGGAATCCTCAAAATATAAAACTCTCTTAGAGTTCTAAAAACATAAAACTCTACATAAAAAAAAACATTTAAAAATATTGAACGGTTCGATCGAGTTGAATTTTTTTGGACAGCTTCCTCTCGTCTTCAGCTAATTCTCTGTAAAATTTCATCCAATTCCAACGGTCCGACCGCCTGAAATAAATTTTTTAGTGTTCGTACGTGATTATAACTTTTTTCTTAATCAAACACTTAATCCTTTATATATCAACAAATTCGTGGCTTGGCTTTTCAATTCACTTTTTGTCAAACATTTCAACCAGTAGAGCTCTTTAAAATTACTCCCTTTCATATACAAACCATAGCCCCAAACTTATTCAAGATTTCAACCTTAGATTAGAAGGCTTATTTTCTATTTTCTCGACTTTGGGCTAGAACGAGATTTGATTATTTTCCCGAGAAGAACATGATGGTGTGATTAGATTTCAAGGCTGAAATTATGTGATGATTTTGAGGTATGGAGTTTTACACAATATGCTCCTTAATCTCGCGAGTATTATTCTCGTTGTTTTCTGTAACAACCCTCACTTTTGATAGCCTATTTATATTTATTTACTTGGTGTAGTAATTAATTATAAAATGATGGATGTTGAGTAAATATTAATTTATTATGAAAAAGGTTAATATATACTGAAATGTTGTATGATTACCTGATGAGTGGGTAAAAATATCCATGTTGTGATTTATTGTGTCATAAGAATTAAATGACATTTTGGTTTAATGAGAAACCGAAACTTAAAATGAGTTATAAAATTTCCAAATGATAATTTGGAGGATGTAGTTAGTCTCGGTAGGTGCGAGACAGTCAACATAAGTGCCATATTGTATTTTGGCATTTCGGGCATTTTTGACTGGTTATAGCGTAAATGTGTAGTGCGTACCATTTTATCGCGTATTAGCCACTTAAGTGGGCTTTTCAGATTTAAGCCACGTTTAAGTCCCCAACCCCATTTCTTTTTCTTATTGAGCCCTAGAGAGAGAGAGAGAGAGAGGAGAAAGAAGAGAACTTTGGAGAAAAGGGAGATTGGAGCTTGGATTGTTGCCTCCACCAAATCAAATCTGAATTTGCAAGATCAAGGCAAGTAACTTACTACTATAATGTGATTTAAGTGGATTTATTAGCATGATTTGTTGTGGATTGTTATGATTTAGTTTAGTTAGGGTTTTGTTAAATTATTTGGGTATTAACCCTTAGAGATTGATTTGGATGATAAATGTTGTTGATGATGGTACTTAGACATATTGTGGTGTATTAGTTCCATTAAATGTTATGGATTTGGTTGTTGGAAGAAGAAATAGGGAGGCTAGGTCTGTTATGGCCGGTCGACCGCGGTTACCAGACCGGTCGACCCGACCTTCGGAGGAGGGCACACTGCTTTCTTTCAAAGGCATGAAATTGAGGGCGCGGTCGACCGCGGGTCCACTACCGGTCGACCGGCTCGTCCGAATTGAACTTTCTGCTTTTCGGCTAAGGCAAAAATTTGAGATGCGGTCGACCGCGGTCTTGGGACCGGTCGACCGGTCCCCTGTTTTCTCACCTAACTTCCTACTTTTGTCTTTAAACTCTTTTCTTCCCATAGGGACTTATGACCCTTCTTGAATGAAGTAAACCTTGACTTTTAGAGTCCTAGTGGAGTTGGTTGGTGCCCTAGTGTTAAATCGGTTTCACTTGGGGTTAAGTTCCGGGGAAAGGGTTGTCTTAAGTGATGTTGAGGCATCACTCTCTTTGTGCATCCTAATAAGTGGATGGAGGTTAGATGCCCTAACTTGGAGACTTAGGGGCTTATCAAAGTTAGATGAACTTTGAGGATTATTAGGATCATAATGATCATTTGGAGTGTTATTGGGACTTGTATATTGAGGAATATTAATTAAAATATTCGATGGGAATTAGGTTCGCATAAAATGATCCTAATTGGCTTAAGGATGATAGATTTCTCTATATTGGACCCGAACTATGTAAATTTTGATGGGTTCAAATAAAATGAACCCGGTGGTTTAATTACGCTAGGTTCGAATAAAAGGACCAAACACATGGATATTGAAAATGGAAACTTGGAAATGAAAATGAGATAAAATATGGTAAATGCTAATTTACTTAAACACACCTCTCTAAATGACATCATAAGGGAAGTTCGCGCGCTTGGTGATGCCCCCTGGCTTGTGAATGCAGGGAGGATATAGTCCTAGGCCATATGCGGGGTTTGTATATTTTCTGCGCTGGTTAGGGGATTCCGGGTGTGGTCCTGACTTTCCCGCAGGCATATGGCCACTTCCCGACGTTGAATTATGATCCCAGGTTGTCTTGTATAGATAGGCTCTGGAAGATGATGGTCATTTAGGGGTGCGCCCAGTGGGGAAACTCGGAGGGGCGGTCTTAGAATCGTTATGTGTATATGAATATAACTTTTCTGCATCAAGTGGGACTTGATGGATATATGCCATAAAGAGCATGATACGTGCCATAAAGAGCACGGGAAATGAGATTAATAAGATATGTGCCATAAAGAGCACTTGATATTAATGATATTCCTATTAAGGAATGGAAAGATGTTATGGTAAGATAATTAACTTTGGAAGTTAATAAATGAAAGGAAATTATACCTTCTTATTGCAAACCAAACAAATGGCTTTTAATTCCTATTAAGGAATGTAAGAAGGATATGGTAATTGGATAACTGAGTAAAGGTTTTAAATTTATCTTACTTGCTTTTCTTTCTTTTATGTAGGCATTTCATTTCCATTTCATTTCATAATTAGTTGAAATGTCATTGTCATATTATCATCCTTATTCATGCATAACTGTTCATTTCTATCATGCTTTTATTTCTTCTGGTAATCATATAGAACCCGACCCTGACCGGTTTACCTTCCTTGTTGCATATACGATTGTATCTGCTCAGGTGCTCCACCGCACGGATGCCCGTTTTAGTGTTCCCTTCCTTTGCCTTTGACGAGGTGTAAGATTTTGCGGGTTATTACAGGACGTTGTATTAGACGCTTTCATTCTTGTTATTCTAGATAAGTTCGGGTTGTAACTCGGGCGAGTGGCCCAAACTTTGATATTTGATTAATGAATGTCTTACATAAGATATTATATTGTTGTACGGTGTTCTTTGTAGCTGTGGACCGACTGCTTATTCGGTCCATTTGTTTACTATCGTTTTAGTGGTAATTTATATATTCTTGTGGAATCACACTTGTTTATCAGATCGGGTTGTTTAAATTTAGTTTTCTTAACTGCTTATTTAAAATTTTACACATTTTGGCAACCCGTTTTCTGATATATTGGGTGGTTTTCCCGTATATTCGGTTTATTTTATTGATGCTGAGGATGATATCTGTCCATGATTCCTGTTACGTTTGAGTATCGGGCTGGCCATCCCTTATCTCGGATCTCGGGTTGTCACAGATGGTATCAGAGCATCAGGTTCTAGAGTCTTTAGGACCTATGTGGATTCGCCATGTTCTACAGTAGCGTTCTTTGATATAGATCCTAAGGTTAGGACTGTGTAGTTGTTTATGTTTACGATCTTTTGCGGGTTAGATAATATTGTAACTCTATTGTTTCTTCATCTCAAACGCCACCTTGAGAGGTCGCTCTGAGAGACGTAATAGGGTTGTAGAAGTGGGGGTGGATTCTCCATCGCCTCCACAAGGGATCATTAACGATACGGGTGTAGCAAACGCTGAAACGGAAAATGGTTATCACCGCCTGGACCGCATTGGTCCACATAACTCCCAGGGACTCATGATGTTCAGGCTCCTATAGGACCCTTTTGTGGGAAAAGGGTTTAGGATTCCTTTCAAGAGGGAAATTCCCCGGAATTCGAGGGAGGTATGGATGTTATTAAAGCCAATAAATGGAAACGGGATGTGCAACGCCACCTTCGAATAATAGAATGTAGAGAGGAAAGGAACAAGTCCTTGCCACTTTTAACTTAGTCGGATCTGCGTTATACTGGTGGGAAATAATAACCGCATCAGAGCAAAGAGACACAATGACGATCACTGAGTCCTGGGCTTTGTTTGATCGTAAGTACGTTCCTCCCGCAGTTCTTAGGGAGATGAGAAAGAAGCTCCAAGGTGTTGTGCATGGAGAGAGACCTGTGGTGGAATATGTAGAGGAGTTTACCCGGTTAGTGAGTTTTATCCCGGATGAGGCGACTCCTAAAGATAAGAAGATATCAAAGATTATGGGAGGTCTAAACTAGAGAATACGGCAACAATTGCTGGGTTATTCAGCCTCACAAACTTTTGGTGAGGGTATGAATGTAGCCTCATCCCATTGCCATGAGCATTGGTTATATACAACGGGTAGCAAAAAAGCTACTGTCGTGGGGCAAGCAGGAAAGCTTGGAGAACATGGGATTTAAGGAGGAGAATTTCCCTCATCCCAATCTGCGGGTAGTAAGCAGAAAGAGAGGGGACCTCGATAAGGGGCCTCGTCTAAAAGACAACGATTCGAGAGTTTATTACGGGTGGCAATAACGTTAGGCACGGTAAGGATGCTTCACAACTTAGGGGTCGGGATGTTCATGGAGGTAAGGACCATCTGGGCCAAAGTGTTTCCCAGTTTAGAAAGGGGTCGAGGTCGAGAGGACATGAAGGGACGGTGCTTCCTAGATGGGGAGACGGGTCACTACTATATAGAGTGTCCTCGGCTGTTTGGGGGTCAGTTTCTAGGGCTCCGCAACAGCCGCGTGTTTAGTTCCTACCTCAGGTACCTGATCCGGTTGTTCCCATGCAGCAGGGACAACTACTGTATGGAAGAGTTTGTTAAATTCGGGAGGTTATACTCCCTCTAGCTTTGTTAGCATTGCCTACTATTATGGGTAAGTTTTATTTCGAAGGTACTTGAGTTACGTGTTATTCGATGCGGGTGTTACGCGCTCATTTGTTTTATAAGCTCTTCTCAGGCTACAGATTTGATAAAATCTGCTAAGTGTATTTTTACTAGTGTTGAGTTTTCTACGAGTGATGGTTCGCTCAATTTCTTGTTTGTAAATACATAGAGAGTTATTATGGTACTTCGTGCTTTAAGGCTGATTTACTCGTCCTTGACATGGTCGGGTATGATGTGATTGATATGATTTCTCTCCACGACCGATAAAGCCGGGTAGTAGCGTATATGAGGGGTTCCTTGTTTGGATTCCGCTTTTGCGGGATGCTCCACGCGTGAACCTCGACGACGTTGGAAGGGGAGAGATGTTGTTCTTACTTCTTTTAGTTGATTTTATTTTATTTTGTTTTACTTTATTTTTACTTTTATTTTGTTGGTTGTAAGGTTTAGCCGAGAATCACGTGGAAGAGTGATTAATGTCTACTAAAGTGCAATTAGAAGCACTGTATACAGTTCTCTCCTCTAAACGATGTGAGGGAGACTGGGATGAGAAGTTGGATTTAGACTTCGGGTTATGCCTTGATAAGAAGGCTATCTAAAATGATATATATATATAAGGCTTTATGAAAGTGAATACTTGATTTGTAAATCTTTAGTTATTTGATTGGTAATGTAAATAGGTAGAATCTTTTCGGTCCCGAACATATGTCTTAGATATGTATATCTTGATGACCGACAACGCGAGGTAGAAGTGTAACGGGAGGGTTCCTTGTTTGGATTTCGCTTCGGCGAGATGTCCCACGCACGAAACCGAGTAAATGTCGGGAGTTGAGAAAGTTCTTGGGCACTAGGGATATACTTAGTATTAAACGTATACGACTTAGATAGGATACAGTATAGGTAGGTAGACTTTAGGATTGTTTGGATGTAAGGCCTTTGGTATGTGACTTTAGTTTAGGAGGGATGTCGGGAATTGACCACGAACAGATTGTGTGTTAGCTCCATAAGGGATTGATTTCCTACTAACGAGAAGTAGGAGATTTCGAGAAGTTTTTCTTGGTTGGAACAAAGGAGATGAGTCCACTTGTAATCAGAATATTAAGATGACGCCTAGATTTTGGAAAGAGACAGGCGAATTGACTTTCACTTCTGAGCCCATGTAGTTAAGCTCGAGGGTGGATTCAATGGACAAGCCTCTGCCAGGATGGGGAGCGATAATGCTGGAGCATAGATATATTATTTATGCACCTCATAAGTCTAAACTTGTTGGAAGTATTATCCCATGCTTGAATTAAAATTCATAGTGGGGTGATCGTCGTATAGGAAGGGAGATGCTACTTCTTGGGAAGAATTTAGTCTTTCGTGCGAGCAACACTTTATTGCAAGATGTCGTAGGATAGACAGGGGTGGTTAAGACCACATATACAAGTTGTTAATTAGGAAAACTGAACTCTGCTCTTAGGATCGTGAGAGTGGGGTGTGTTTCCATAAGAGAATTTGTGTTCCAGATGTGAAGGATTTGAGAAAGGCAAATTTGGTGGAATCTCATGGTTTTAAGTTTACGGTTCAGCCGGGTAACGACGAAATGTGTTAAGATATGTGCCGCTAATAGTAGTGGCCGGGCATGGAAAGGTTGTTGGACCGCATGGGTTGCCCTTGATTTTAGTTTCCGACTGAAATAGAATGCTCATTTCCCAATTGTGGAAAGTTTCCAAGCCATGGGAATCGAATTATGGTTAAGTGCTTCTTATCATTTTTCCACAGATGGCCAGTCAGAAGGGGTAAACCATATGTTGGGGCATATACTCCTTATGTGCGTTCTTGACTTCAAGTATAGTCTAGAACGGTGTCTTCCACTGGTCGAATTCGATTATTATAATTTATATCGATTCACTATTGGGATGGCGACTTATAAAGCCTTGTATCGTGGGCTATGTGGATCTCCCACTTGTTGGTTAGAGGTGCGAAATGATAAGTCTCTCGGACCTAGACTAATCCGAGGTACTTCTTCAAACATTTGTATAACCAAGATCGACGAAAGAGTTATGTCAATGCAAGGAGAAGACATGTGGATATTGAGGTCGATAGACCAAGTGTTGGTGCGAGTATCGCCTATGAATGGCATTAAGTATTTGGAGTTGAAGGAAAACTTGCACCGCGTTACGTTAGACCTTTCCTATAAAATGTTAAAGTGGATCCGGTAACCCAATAACTTGCTCTACTAGAATATTTGCAGCAAGTTCATGATGTGATCCATATCTCTTCTGTAAGGTAGTACGAGGGATGTGATGGTGCCTTTAGGCACATTTCTTTCGAAGTTTGTGGGATCCAACTTTCCATTCCTTATGAGGAGTAGTCGGTTGCTATTTCAGAGCGTAGTGACCTGCGATTAAAATCTCAGGTAGTACCTTTAGTAAGGTCGTAGGGTAGTCACCTTGGTGTCAAGGAATCGACATGGGATCGCGAGGATGACATGCGTGAAAAGTATCCGCATTTCTTCTTGTGAGGTATGCTTGAATTTTGGGGGCAAAATTCCCTCCTAAGGAGGGGAGTGTGTAACAACCCTCACTTTTGATAGCCTATTTTATATTTATTTACTAGGTGTAGTAATTAATTATAAAATGATGGATGTTGAGTAAATATTAATTTATTATGAAAAAGGTTAATATTTACTGAAATGTTGTATGATTACCTGATGAGTGGGTAAAAATATCCATGTTGTGATTTATTGTGTCATAAGAATTAAATGACATTTTGGTTTAATGAGAAACCGAAACTTAAAATGAGTTATAAAATTTCCAAATGATAATTTGGAGGGTGTAGTTAGTCCCGGTAGGTGCGAGACAGTCAACATAAGTGCCATATTGTATTTTGGCATTTCGAGCATTTTTGACTGGTTATAGCTTAAATGTGTAGTGCGTACCATTTTATCGCGTATTAGCCACTTAAGTGGGCTTTTCAAATTTAAGCCACGTTTAAGTCCCCAACACCATTTCTTTTCTTCCATTTCTTTTTCTTATTGAGCCCTAGAGAGAGAGAGAGAAAAGGAGAAAGAAGAGAACTTTGGAGAAAAGGGAGATTGGAGCTTGGATTGTTGCCTCCACCAAATCAAATCTGAATTTGCAAGATCAAGGCAAGTAACTTACTTGCTATAATGTGATTTAAGTGGATTTATTAGCATGATTTGTTGTGGATTGTTATGATTTAGTTTAGTTAGGGTTTTGTTAAATTATTTGGGTATTAACCCTTAGAGATTGATTTGGATGATAAATGTTGTTGATGATGGTACTTAGACATATTGTGGTGTATTAGTTCCATTAAATGTTATGGATTTGGTTGTTGGAAGAAGAAGTAGGGAGGCTAGGTCTGTTATGGCCGGTCGACCGGGCCTTCGGAGGAAGGCACACTGCTTTCTTTCAAAGGCATGAAATTGAGGGCGTGGTCGACCGCGGGTCCCTTACCGATCGACCGGCTCGTCCGAATTGAACTTTCTGCTTTTCGGCTAAGGCAAAAATTTGAGACGCGGTCGACCGCTGTCTTGGGACCGGTCGACCGATCCCCTGTTTTCTCACCTAACTTCCTACTTTTGTCTTTAAACTCTTTTCTTCCCATAGGGACTTAGGACCCTTCTTGAATGAAGTAAACCTTGACTTTTAGAGTCCTAGTGGAGTTGGTTGGTGCCCTAGTGTTAAATGGGTTTCACTTGGGGTTAAGTTCCGGGGAAAGGGTTGTCTTAAGTGATGTTGAGGCATCATTCTCTTTGTGCATCCTAATAAGTGGATGGGGGTTAGATGCCCTAACTTGGAGACTTAGGGGCTTATCAAAGTTAGATGAACTTTGAGGATTATTAGGATCATAATGATCATTTGGAGAGTTAATGGGACTAGTATATTGAGGAATATTAATTAAAATATTCGATGGGAATTAGGTTCGCATAAAATGAGCCCAATTGGCTTAAGGATGATAGATGTCTCTATATTGGACCCGAACTATGTAAATTTTGATGGGTTCAAATAAAATGAACCCGGTGGTTTAATTACGCTAGGTTCGGATAAAAGGACCAAACACATGGATATTGAAAATGGAAACTTGGAAATGAAAATGAGATAAAATATGGTAAATGCTAATTTACTTAAACACACCTCTCTAAAGGACATCATAAGGGAAGTTCGCGCGCTTGGTGATTCCCCCTGGCTAGTGAATGCAGGGTGGATATAGTCCTAGGCCATATGCGGGGTTTTGTATATTTTCTGCGCTGGTTAGGGGATTCCGGGTGTGGTCCTGACTTTCCCGCAGGCATATGGCCTCTTCCAGACGTTGCGTTATGATCCCAGGTTGTCTTGTATAGATAGGCCCTGGAAGATGATGGTCATTTAGGGGCGCGCCCAGTGGGGAAACTCGGAGGGGCGGTCTTAGAATCGTTATGTGTATATGAATATAACTTTTCTGCATCAAGTGGGACTTGATGGATATATGCCATAAATAGCATGATACGTGCCATAAAGAGCACGGGAAATGAGATTAATAAGATATGTGCCATAAAGAGCACTTGATATTAATGATATTCGTATTAAGGAATGGAAAGATGTTATGGTAAGATAATTAACTTTGGAAGTTAAAAAATGAAAGGAAATTATACCTTCTTATTGCAAACGAAACAAATGGCTTTTAATTCCTATTAAGGAATGTAAGAAGGATATGGTAATTGGATTACTGAGTAAAGGTTTTAAATTTATATTACTTGCTTTTCTTTCTTTTATGTAGGCATTTCATTTCCATTTCATTTCATAATTAGTTGAAATGTCATTGTCATATTATCATCCTTATTTATGCATAACTGTTCATTTCTGTCATGCTTTTATTTCTTCTGGTAATCATATAGAACCCGGCCCTGACCGGTTTACCTTCCTTGTTGGATATATGATTGTATCTGCTCAGGTGCTCCACCGCAAGGACGCCCGTTTTAGTGTTCCCTTACTTTGCCTTTGACGAGGTGTAAGATTTTGCGGGTTATTACCAGACGTTGTATTAGACGCTTTCATTCTTGTTATTCTAGATAAGTCCGGGTTGTAACTCGGGCGAGTGGCCCAAACTTTGATATTTGATTAATGAATGTCTTACATAAGATATTATATTGTTGTACGGTGTTCTTTGTACCTGTGGACCGACAGCTTATTTGGTCCATTTGTTTACTATCGTTTTAGTGGTAATATATATATTCTTGTGGAATCACACTTGTTTATCAGATCGGGTTGTTTAAATTTAGTTTTCTTAACTGCTTATTTAAAATTTTACACATTTTGGCAACCCGTTTTCTGATATATTGGGTGGTTTTCCCGTATATTCAGTTTATTTTATTGATGCTGAGGATGATATCTGTCCATAATTCCTGTTACGTTTGAGTATCGGGCTGGCCACACCTTATCTCGGATCTCGGGTTGTCACATTTTCTTGTTACTATTGATTCATATTTGAATTGATAAATTCATTTGGAAATCTGAAAATATTTTTTGGAATCTAATTATGATTCATGTGGTATTATTATTGTGTTGAGCATGTTTTCACGAAGATTTTAATATGGCACGGAGGTTGGGCACCTGCCAATATTCCTTTTTTCGGATATGCAAAAAATGCATAGACGCGGTACGGTGATGAGGCTCGGTGACCCGGTTAATGTGTTGTGGAGAAATTATAGTGATATAATTGCTTATGTGATTCATATTTGATTTGAATATTCGTATTCGTATTGTTACGTTTTATTCACCGCTAATATTTGTTGAGCATCTTTTCTGTCGTATTGTGTACTTCCCCATATTTTCTTTTAGCGGCAGGTTAGCGCGGATTTTGGGCACTATGGAGATTGTCATTTTTACGAGGATTATAATTGGGAAGAATTATTCGAGAGAGAATACTGTATTTATTTTTGTTGTATAGAGCATTTTATTTGAGACAGATAGTTGTATTTATTCGAGAGAATTGTTGTATTTATTTGAAGAGATTTGAAATTAGTAGTTTCTCTTTTGTTGTTGTGGGATTTGGATACTCTATACCTTGTTGTATTATGGAATTGATTTAGTTTATCGATAGTAGCGCTCCGTTCGCTCTTCCCGGGTGGACGGGGTGTTACAAAATGGTATCAGAGCTTAGGTATACGACAACCCTCGGGTCTTGAGTTTTGGGTCCGTTGCGTTTCTGTGGCCCGTATTTTTGGAGATGGAAATTTTTAGAAAATCGTTTCGCGTTAGGCATCTAGATTAGATGTGAGGAAATTATTTTGGAGACGAGATTATTTTGGAGATTGTTGGCCTGATTTTTGAGAGTTAGGTATTCGGCGAATTTCGAGGGCGAAATTCAATTGTTAGTGGGGAAGTGTAACAACCCGCGTAATTTTGGGGGTATTTTTGAAATTAAGAGGAAAAATAATTTTTGAGATAAAATTATTTTTATTGCTCAAATATGTCGGTTATTATTTTTAAAGGTGAGAATTTCAAACGGTTTCGAAATTGGAATTAAAATGGAGTTTTAATTGAATTTTTATTATATAGAGGAATCCTCAAAATATAAAACTCTCTTAGTGTTCTAAAAACATAAAACTCTACATAAAAAAAAAACATTTAAAAATATTGAACGGTTCGATCGAGTTGAATTATTTTGGACAGCTTCCTCTCGTCTTCATCTAATTCTCTATAAAATTTCATCCAATTCCAACGGTCCGGCCGTCCGAAATAAATTTTTTAGTGTTCGTACGTGATTAGAACTCTTTTCTTAATCAAACACTTAATCCTTTATATATCAACAAATTCTTGGCTTGGCTTTTCAATTCACTTTTTGTCAAACATTTCAACCAGTAGAGCTCTTTAAAATTACTCCCTTTCATATACAAACCATTGCCCCAAACTGATTCAAGATTTCAACCGTAGATTAAAAGGCTTATTTGCTATTTTCTCGAGTTTGGGCTAGAAAGAGATTTGATTATTTTCCCGAGAAGAACATGATGGTGTGATTAGATTTCAAGGCTGAAATTATGTGATGATTTTGAGGTATGGAGTTTTACACAATATGCTCCTTAATCTCGCAAGTATTATTCTCGTTGTTTTCTTGTTATTATTGATTCATATTTGAATGGTTAAATTCCTTTGGAAATCTGAAAATATTTTTTGGAATCTAATTATTATTCATGTGGTATTATTATTGTGTTGAGAATGTTGTCACGAATATTTTAATATGGCACGGAGGTTGGGCACCCGCCAATATTCCTTTTTTCGGATATGCAAAAAATGCATAGACGCGGTACGGTGATGAGGCTTGGTGACCCGGTTAATGTGTTGTGGAGAAATTATAGTGATATAATTGCTTATGTGATTCGAATTTGATTTGAATATTCGTATTCGTATTGTTACGTTTTATTCACCGCTAATATTTGTTGAGCATCTTTTCGGTCGTATTGTGTACTTCCCCATATTTTCTTTTAGCGGCAAGTTAGCGCGGATTTTGGACACTATGGAGATTGTCATTTTTACGAGGATTATAATTGGGAAGAATTATTCGAGAGAGAAGATTGTATTTATTTTTGTTGTATAGAGCATTTTATTTTGAGACAGATAGTTGTATTTATTCGAGAGAATTGTTGTATTTATTTGAAGAGATTTGAGATTAGTAGTTGCTCTTTTGTTGTTGTGGGATTTGGATACTCTATACCTTGTTGTATTATGGAATTGATTTAGTTTATCGATAGTAGCGCTCCGTTCGCTCTTCCCGGGCGGACGGGGTGTTACAAAATGGTATCAGAGCTTAGGTATACGACAACCCTCGGGTCTTGAGTTTTGGGTCCGTTGCGTTTCTGTGGCACGTATTTTTGGAGATGGAAATTTTTAGAAAATCGTTTCGCGTTAGGCATCTAGATTAAATGTGAGGAAATTATTTTGGAGACGAGATTATTTTGGAGATTGTTGGCCTGATTTTTGAGAGTTAGGTATTCGGCGAATTTCGAGGGCGAAATTTCATTGTTAGTGGGGAAGTGTAACAACCCGCGTAATTTTGGGGGTATTTTTGAAATTAAGAGGAAAAATAATTTTTGAGATAAAATTATTTTTATTGCTCAAATATGTTGGTTATTATTTTTAAAGGTGAGAATTTCAAACGGTTTCGAAATTGGAATTGAAATGGAGTTTTAATTGAATTTTTATTATATAGAGGAATCCTCAAAATATAAAACTCTCTTAGAGTTCTAAAAACATAAAACTCTACATAAAAAAAAACATTTACAAATATTGAACCGATCGATCGAGTTGAATTTTTTTGGACAGCTTCCTCTCGTCTTCAGCTAATTCTCTGTAAAATTTCATCCAATTCCAACGGTCCGAAATAAAATTTTTAGTGTTCGTACGTGATTAGAACTCTTTTCTTAATCAAACACTTAATCCTTTATATATCAACAAATTCGTGGCTTGGCTTTTCAATTCACTTTTTGTCAAACATTTCAACCAGTAGAGCTCTTTAAAATTACTCCCTTTCATATACAAACCATAGCCCCAAACTTATTCAAGATTTCAACCTTAGATTAGAAGGCTTATTTGCTATTTTCTCGAGTTTGGGCTAGAACGAGATTTGATTATTTTTCCGAGAAGAACATGATGGTGTGATTAGATTTCAAGGCTGAAATTTTGTGATGATTTTGAGGTATGGAGTTTTACACAATATGCCCCTTAATCTCGCGAGTATTATTCTCGTTGTTTTCTTGTTATTATTGATTCATATTTGAATTGATAAATTCATTTGGAAATCTGAAAATATTTTTTGTATTCTAATTATGATTCATGTGGTATTATTATTGTGTTGAGCATGTTGTCACGAAGATTTTAATATGGCACGGAGGTTGGGCACCCGCCAATATTCCTTTTTTCGGATATGCAAAAAATGCATAGACGCGGTACGGTGATGAGGCTTGGTGACCCGGTTAATGTGTTGTGGAGAAATTATAGTGATATAATTGCTTATGTGATTCGCATTTGATTTGAATATTCGTATTCGTATTGTTACGTTTTATTCACCACTAATATTTGTTAAGCATCTTTTCTGTCGTATTGTGTACTTCCCCATATTCTCTTTTAGCGGCAGGTTAGCGCGGATTTTGGGCACTATGGAGATTGTCATTTTTGCGAGGATTATAATTGGGAAGAATTATTTGAGAGAGAAGATTGTATTTATTTTTGTTGTATAGAGCATTTTATTTTGAGACAGATAGTTGTATTTATTCGAGAGAATTGTTGTATTTATTTGAAGAGATTTGAGATTAGTAGTTTCTCTTTTGTTGTTGTGGGATTTGGATACTCTATACCTTGTTGTATTATGGAATTGATTTAGTTTATCGATAGTAGCGCTCCGTTCGCTCTTCCCGGGCGGACGGGATGTTACAAAATGGTATCAGAGTTTAGGAGTACGACAACCCTCGGGTCTTGAGTTTTGGGTCCGTTGCGTTTCTGTGGCGCATAATTTTGGAGATGGAAATTTTTAGAAAATCGTTTCCCGTTAGGCATCTAGATTAGATGTGAGGAAATTATTTTGGAGACAAGATTATTTTGGAGATTGTTGGCCTGATTTTTGAGAGTTAGGTATTCGGCGAATTTCGAGGGCGAAATTCCATTGTTAGTGGGGAAGTGTAACAACCCGCGTAATTTAGGGGGTATTTTTGAAAATAAGAGGAAAAATAATTTTTGAGATAAAATAATTTTTATTGCTCAAATATGTTGGTTATTATTTTTAAAGGTGAGAATTTCAAACGGTTTCGAAATTGGAATTAAAATGGAGTTTTAATTGAATTTTTATTATATAGAGGAATCCTCAAAATATAAAACTCTCTTAGAGTTCTAAAAACATAAAACTCTACAAAAAAAAAACCATTTAAAAATATTGAACCGTTCGATCGAGTTGAACTTTTTTGGACAGCTTCCTCTCGTCTTCAGCTAATTCTCTGTAAAATTTCATCCAATTCCAAAGGTCCGACCGTCCGAAATAAAATTTTTAGTGTTCGTACGTGATTAGAACTCTTTTCTTAATCAAACACTTAATCCTTTATATATCAACAAATTCGTGGCTTGGCTTTTCAATTCACTTTATGTCAAACATTTCAACCAGTAGAGCTCTTTAAAATTACTCCCTTTCATATACAAACCATAGCCCAAACTTATTCAAGATTTCAACCTTAGATTAGAAGGCTTATTTGCTATTTTCTCGAGTTTGGGCTAGAACGAGATTTGATTATTTTTCCGAGAAGAACATGATGGCGTGATTAGATTTCAAGGCTGAAATTATGTGATGATTTTGAGGTATGGAGTTTTACACAATATGCTCCTTAATCTCGCGAGTATTATTCTCGTTGTTTTCTTGTTATTATTGATTCATATTTGAAATGATAAATTCATTTGGAAATCTGAAAATATTTTTTGGAATCTAATTATGATTCATGTGGTATTATTATTGTATTGAGCATGTTGTCACGAAGATTTTAATATGGCACGGAGGTTGGGCACCCGCCAATATTCCTTTTTTCGGATATGCAAAAAATGCATAGACACGGTGCGGTGATGAGGCTTGGTGACCCGGTTAATGTGTTGTGGAGAAATTATTGTGATATAATTGCTTATGTGATTCGCATTTGATTTGAATATTCGTATTCGTATTGTTACGTTTTATTCACCGCTAATATTTGTTGAGCATCTTTTCTGTCGTATTGTGTACTTCCCCATATTTTCTTTTAACGGCAGGTTAGCGCGGATTTTGGGCACTATGGAGATTGTCATTTTTACGAGGATTATAATTGGGAAGAATTATTTGAGAGAGAATATTGTATTTATTTTTGTTGTATAGAGCATTTTATTTTGGGACAGATAGTTGTATTTATTCGAGAGAATTGTTGTACTTATTTGAAGAGATTTGAGATTAGTAGTTTCTCTTTTGTTGTTGTGGGATTTGGATACTCTATACCTTGTTGTATTATGGAATTGATTTAGTTTATCGATAGTAGCGCTCCGTCCGCCCTTCCCGGGCGGACGGGGTGTTACAAAATGGTATCAGAGTTTAGGTATACGACAACCCTCGGGTCTTGAGTTTTGGGTCCGTTGCGTTTCTGTGGCGCGTATTTTTGGAGATGGAAATTTTTAGAAAATCGTTTCCCGTTAGGTATCTAGATTAGATGTGAGGAAATTATTTTGGAGACGAGATTATTTTGGAGATTGTTGGCCTGATTTTTGAGAGTTAGGTATTCGGCGAATTTCGAGGGTGAAATTCCATTGTTAGTGGGGAAGTGTAACAACCCGCGTAATTTTGGGGGTATTTTTGAAAATAAGAGGAAAAATAATTTTTGAGATAAAATTATTTTTATTGCTCAAATATGTTGGTTATTATTTTTAAAGGTGAGAATTTCAAACGGTTTCGAAATTGGAATTAAAATGGAGTTTTAATTTAATTTTTATTATATAGAGGAATCCTCAAAATATAAAACTCTCTTAGAGTTCTAAAAACATAAAACTCTACATAAAAAAAACATTTACAAATATTGAACGGTTCGATCGAGTTGAATTTTTTTGGACAACTTCCTCTCGTCTTTAGCTAATTCTCTGTAAAATTTCATCCAATTCCAACGGTCCGAAATAAAATTTTTAGTGTTCGTACGTGATTAGAACTCTTTTCTTAATCAAACACTTAATCCTTTATATATCAACAAATTCGTGGCTTGGCTTTTCAATTCACTTTTTATCAAACATTTCAACCAGTAGAGCTCTTTAAAATTACTCCCTTTCATATACAAACCATAGCCCCAAACTTATTCAACATTTCAACCTTAGATTAGAAGGCTTATTTGCTATTTTCTCGAGTTTGGGCTAGAACGAGATTTGATTATTTTCCCAAGAAGAACATGATGGTGTGCTTAGATTTCAAAGCTGAAATTATGTGATGATTTCGAGGTATGGAGTTTTACACAATATGCTCCTTAATCTCGCGAGTATTATTCTCGTTGTTTTCTTGTTATTATTGATTCATATTTCAATTGATAAATTCATTTGGAAATCTGAAAATATTTTTTGGAATCTAATTATGATTCATGTGGTATTATTATTGTGTTGAGCATGTTGTCACGAAGATTTTAATATGGCACGGAGGTTGGGCACCCGCCAATATTCCTTTTTTCGGATATGCAAAAAATGCATAGACGCGGTACGGTGATGAGGCTTGGTGACCCGGTTAATGTGTTGTGGAGAAATTATAGTGATATAATTGCTTATGTGATTCGCATTTGATTTGAATATTCGTATTCGTATTGTTACGTTTTATTCACCACTAATATTTGTTGAGCATCTTTTCTGTCGTATTGTGTACTTCCCCATATTTTCTTTTAACGACAGGTTAGCGCGGATTTTGGGCACTATGGAGATTGTCATTTTTACGAGGATTATAATTGGGAAGAATTATTTGAGAGAGAAGATTGTATTTATTTTTGTTGTATAGAGCATTTTATTTTGAGATAGATAGTTGTATTTATTCGAGAGAATTGTTGTATTTATTTGAAGAGATTTGAGATTAGTAGTTTCTCTTATGTTGTTGTGGGATTTGGATACTCTATACCCTGTTGTATTATGGAATTGATTTAGTTTATCAATAGTAGCGCTCCGTTCGCCCTTCCCGAGCGGACGGGGTGTTACAAAATGGTATCAGAGTTTAGGTATACGACAACCTTCGGGTCTTGAGTTTTGGGTCCGTTGCGTTTCTGTGGTGCGTATTTTTGGAGACGAAAATTTTTAGAAAATCGTTTCGCGTTAGGCATCTAGATTAGATGTGAGGAAATTATTTTGGAGACGAGATTATTTTGGATATTGTTGGCCTGATTTTTGAGAGTTAGGTATTCGGCGAATTCGAGGGCGAAATTCCATTGTTAGTGGGGAAGTGTAACAACCCGCGTAATTTTGGGGCTATTTTTGAAAATAAGAGGAAAAATAATTTTTGAGATAAAATTATTTTTATTGCTCAAATATGTTGGTTATTATTTTTAAAGGTGAGAATTTCAAACGGTTTCGAAATTGGAATTAAAATGGAGTTTTAATTGAATTTTTATTATATAGAGGAATCCTCAAAATATAAAACTCTCTTAGAGTTCTAAAAACATAAAACTCTACATAAAAAAAATATTTATAAATATTGAACGGTTCGATCGAGTTGAATTTTTTTGGACAACTTCCTCTCGTCTTTAGCTAATTCTCTGTAAAATTTCATCCAATTCCAACGGTCCGAAATAAAATTTTTAGTTTTCGTACGTGATTAGAACTCTTTTCTTAATCAAACACTTAATCCTTTATATATCAACAAATTCGTGGCTTGGCTTTTGAATTCACTTTTTGTCAAACATTTCAACCAGTAGAGCTCTTTAAAATTACTCCCTTTCATATACAAACCATAGCCCCAAACTTATTCAACATTTCAACCTTAGATTATAAGGCTTATTTGCTATTTTCTCGAGTTTGGGCTAGAACGAGATTTGATTATTTTCCCAAGAAGAACAGGATGGTGTGATTAGATTTCAAGGCTGAAATTATGTGATGATTTTGAGGTATGGAGTTTTACACAATATGCTCCTTAATCTCGCGAGTATTATTCTCGTTGTTTTCTTGTTATTATTGATTCATATTTGAATTGATAAATTCATTTGGAAATCTGAAAATATTTTTTGGAATCTAATTATGATTCATGTGGTATTATTATTGTGTTGAGCATGTTGTCACGAAGATTTTAATATGGCACGGAGGTTGGGCACCCGCCAATATTCCTTTTTTCGGATATGCAAAAAATGCATAGACGCGGTACGGTGATGAGGCTTGGTGACCCGGTTAATGTGTTGTGGAGAAATTATAGTGATATAATTGCTTATGTGATTCGCATTTGATTTGAATATTCGTATTCCTATTGTTACGTTTTATTCACCACTAATATTTGTTGAGCATCTTTTCTGTCGTATTGTGTACTTCCCCATATTTTCTTTTAGCGGCAGGTTAGCGCGGATTTTGGGCACTATGGAGATTGTCATTTTTACGAGGATTATAATTGGGAAGAATTATTTGGGAGAGAAGATTGTATTTATTTTTGTTGTATAGAGCATTTTATTTTGAGACAGATAGTTGTATTTATTCGAGAGAATTGTTGTATTTATTTGAAGAGATTTGAGATTAGTAGTTTCTCTTTTGTTGTTGTGGGATTTGGATACTCTATACCCTGTTGTATTATGGAATTGATTTAGTTTATCGTTAGTAGCGCTCCATTCGCTCTTTCCGAGCGGACGGGGTGTTACAAAATGGTATCAGAGTTTAGGTATACGACAACCCTCGGGTCTTGAGTTTTGGGTCCGTTGCGTTTCTGTGGCGCGTATTTTTGGATACGGAAATTTTTAGAAAATCGTTTCGCGTTAGGCATCTAGATTAGATGTGAGGAAATTATTTTGGAGACAAGATTATTTTGGATATTGTTGGCCTGATTTTTGAGAGTTAGGTATTCGGCGAATTTCGAGGGCGAAATTCCATTGTTAGTGGGGAAGTGTAACAACCAGCGTAATTTTGGTGGTATTTTTGAAAATAAGAGGAAAAATAATTTTTGAGATAAAATTATTTTTATTGCTCAAATATGTTGGTTATTATTTTTAAAGGTGAGATTTTCAAACGGTTTCGAAATTGGAATTAAAATGGAGTTTTAATTGAATTTTTATTATATAGAGGAATCCTCAAAATATAAAATTCTCTTAGAGTTCTAAAAACATAAAACTCTACATAAAAAAAACATTTAAAAATATTGAACGGTTCGATCGAGTTGAATTTTTTTGGACAGCTTCCTCTCGTCTTCAGTTAATTCTCTGTAAAATTTCATCCAATTCCAACGGTCCGACCGTCCGAAATAAAATTTTTAGTGTTCGTACGTGATTAGAACTCTTTTCTTAATTAAACACTTAATCCTTTGTATATCAACAAATTCGTGGCTTGGCTTTTCAATTCACTTTCTGTCAAACATTTCAACCAGTAGAGCTCTTTAAAATTACTCCCTTTCATATACAAACCATAGCCCCAAACTTATTCAAGATTTCAACCTTAGATTAGAAGGCTTATTTGCTATTTTCTCGAGTTTAGGCTAGAACGAGATTTGATTATTTTCCCGAAAAGAATGTAACAACCCGCCTAATAAGATACCGGGCGATCACTCCAATATTAAATTAAAACAGGAGTCACAAATGGATCATCCTTAACATCACTGTCGAAAATCCATTTAATTACTAATATCCTATTAGGTGGCCGTTAAAAACTTTTATCTAACTACTCTTTTTAGCGCACAAATTAAAACATTCACAATTAAATGCGTAATGAACTGAAATAGAAAAGAAAGGAACTAAAATAACCGAACACTCGGTCCAAATAATACAACCATATCGAATGATGTACAGAAAGAATAAATAAATGCAATTGAGCCATTGGCTCGAATGTTTATACAGTACCTCATATCTAGAGTACAAGGATGGAATCGGTTATCAAAAACCTGCACGCATCCACAGCTGCTGCAGCTGACGTCTGACTCGAAAGAATTTTCATCCAGGGGTCCCTGTGTCTGGACACCTATATATATACAGTATAGAGAAAGAAAGGAGAGTAGACAAACGGGTCAGAGCCCGAATGTTTAGAAAATATTTTGCAAGTGCATAAATGCTTTATTTTTAGAAAAATAGTTTTTATCTCATATTTAAATTGGTATCGCACTCTCATGAGATACCCCTCAGCTCTCCTCTAACAGTGCACACCTAGCGCATCCCTAAAAACATCCTTGTCAAGCTACCCTGCTAAACTAGTCTAATACCCAACCACTATCTAACCTAGATAGTCAAATAGATGTACTAAGGGCTAACTTCACTTTAATCTCGACGCTATGCCATGTTCGTGCGTGGGGTGTCTCGCGAAGCGAAATCCAAACAAGGAACCCCCCCGATACACTACTATGCAGCAAGGTCGATCTTTGAGATCCGCCAGTCCCTCAGTACAGAAAGATATATAATATATATATACCATAAACATTTAATGATATAAGAGCACTAAGGATTAAACTTCTCCCCAGTCTCAACACAGTGCCATATTCGTGCGTGGGGTGTATCGCGAAGCGAAATCCAAACAAGGAACCCCCCCGATACACTACTATGCGGCACGGTCGATCGTCGGGATTCATTAGACCCTCGGCACCAAATTTATACATATACATACATCTACAATATACTTCCGGATAATATAAATATCTCCCGGACTGAGGATTACTTGATACACAAAGTATTTATAAATACTTATCCTTTTTATCTCAAAACTTCCATTTCCCTTCTCATATCCAGGAAATGTATTTAAAAACCAATTCATTATCATGAATTGCTTTAATAAATCATATACCTTTTAAAAGCCAGTTTTATTATCATAAAAAGCTTTTCCTTTATCAATTATCCCATTTCCTTTTTTTTTTATACTGAGCAAATGTATTCAAAGACATTTTCATTATCATAAAAATGCTTTGATCATAACATATGCTTCCACATCCCTTCTTCCATCCGGGAAGTGTTACCGAAGCAAAATTATATATAACCCATTTCCCTTCCTATATCCAGGAAATGTAATTAAAGCAAATCCATTATTATGAACTGCTTTAATATAAACGCGTTCTAAGACCGCCCGTCCGGATTTCTCCACTGTGCGCGCCCCTAAATGGCTATCATCTTCCAGGGCCTCCAAGACAACCTGGGATCCTATATCGAAACACGTCGGGAAGCGGCCATGAGCCTACGTGGTAGCCAAGACCACACCCGGAATCTCCCTACCCCCGCAGAAAATATACAACCATAAGCGCTCCCATGGCCTAGGACTATATCCACCCTGCATCATTAGCCAGGGGGCTACACCATACGAACGCAACTTCCCTTATGATAGCGATTTTGAGAGGTGTGTAATCCATATTTTATTAATTATGAAAAACATTTCTCTTTCCATTTTGAAAATATTCATTAATATATTTTCAAAATCATTTCCATCATCATAAATATATACCTAAAACACACAGTATATACATATCCTATATTTTCTTCCTAGAATATATATAACCGGCCTTAGTGGCCTATAGCATCTAGCGATGACTAAATATCCCAAAGATTCCCTCCAGGAATCGTAATCATGCTTTCATGGTTGCATGATTCTAAATCCAAAGTATTTCTTACTTTAATAATCACTATATGCTTCAATCCTATTCTAAGGATTTTATTGGATATCTCCAATGATACTATTCTCCTCTAAGTGAAGCATATATATACCCCCAAATTATCCTAATTGGTAATTCAACTCCCCATACTCTTAAAGGGAGAAAACTAGAAATTCTGACCTAAGCGAATCGATTCGCCCCTTTAGCGAATCGATTCGGGTGGGTGAATCGATTCGGTTCCCAATCCGAATCGATTCGGAAAGTATTCTGCAAACAGGTCTATAAATGGCGAATCGATTCGGTCTGTACCCGAATCGATTCGGCCCATTGCAGAGACCCAATTCCCCTTATGCGAATCGATTCGCCCTGTACCCGAATCGATTCGGCCTGTTCGAGGGTCACAGTTTGGGCGATTTCTCAAACTCCAAAATACCCAAAAATCAATCCAAATTCATTTTCATGGTTTCTACTCTACACCAAAAATCATCCCAAATATCCACACAATAATTTCTAGCCTTTATTTTTCCAATTCCCGATTTGATTTCCGAGTTGGTACTTTCAACCCGGAGCTGTCATCTTGTAAACATCATATCAAATCGTAGAAAATTCAGAAAAATACGGGGTCGGCGCCCACGCGACCGTATCGAAAATATCTACAACTTTCGTGTTTTGGCCGAAAGCTAAATCAATACTTTTCCTAGTCAAAATAACCCCACAAGCTTACGGGTTACTATTCATTATCCCTACCAAAATCCCAAACTCCATGTTTCTCCATTTTTGTTGTTTCTAACCTCATCCAACAACTCAACAAACATCTAATCTATGTTTTACAACTAACACATCAATTATTTTGGGGTATTAAATCATTTCTCTTAGTTTTAAACCCTAAAACCATAAAAACCCCAACTTAGCATTTCAACCCATTTATACTCCATTAACATAGTTTTGATACTAAAAATCATTAAGAGTTTACACTACATCAATGTGTAAACTCATAATCAACTTTTACCCAATTTATTTTAAGGGTTCTAACCCTAAAATCATGTTTATACCAAAAGTGATATGAGAGGATTGCACAAAATGAAATAAAGCAAGTAAACACTTGCCTCGTGGATAAAATCCGACGACCTCGAGTCGAATCCGGCGGAGTTTGCCCGAGATCCCCTTTTTCCTCCTCTTTTATCCTTCCTTTCTCTCTTCTCTCTCTTTTCTTTCTTTTCTCCTCTTTTCTTTCCCTTCTCCCTCTTTAAATAAGAAGAAAAGGGGTTTTTAACCCTTAAAACCCAAAAACGACTCGTTTACCCAATTACGAGTTACTTTTACCTCTAAAAATATCCGAAACTCATTTTCGACAATCGGACACTCTTTTCCGACTATCTCGGACATTCCGAGAATTATGGCGCAGTCGAAATTCCCATCCGAGGTATTTGACCGCAAATCACTATTCCAACCCAAAATAAATAAATGCGGGTTTTCTACTCAAAATCTTACCTCTTTTGTCGCAATACTCCACGGCGACATACAATTAAATTATTTCGACCTATATAGTCCCAAAATAATTTATAACATCCTTCGAAAATTATTAAATCCTCGAAAATCCCAAAAATCACTATTTCGAGAAATTCTCCAAATTGCCAATTTATTCAATTAGGGAATTTAATTGTCTCCAAAAAGGACGGGTTGTTACACTCCCCCCCTTACAACGGAATTTCGTCCTCGAAATTCAGATGCGACCTACACCACCAATCTTAGGATCACTTCAACTCCTAATACCTTAAGGGAAACGATATTGACCCAACGGTTCCCAACCATACACTATGCGGCTACCGAAATCATAAAGTGACTCTAATACGTCACAGAATACCCATCATCTATAATGCCTATCGGCGTGAATTTCAACCTTATATACTACACCCATTCTATTTCAGGCGGTATGTAAACAAACTTACCAAGGTGCCCATACACCTTTCTAACTTGTGCATATCAGCACAAGCGTTACGAACGTCTAACACGCATCACTCTCTCCTAATAAGGATCTCCTCTCCTCGGTGTAATACTCACCTATGGGTCCTCCGAACCCGCGCATTTCGATATTCCTAACCTTGGCGCTGCTAATACTAGCGAACCTATATCCTAAAAATGCTACGATCTAAGCGTTACCCTACCTACACGAAACTAATATAATCCTAAGTATGTCCCTAGTGCCCAACGCCTCTCTCAACTCTCGACAAGTGTTTGGTTTCATGCGTGGGATGTCTCGCCAAGGCGAAATCCAAACAAGGAACCCTCCCGATACACTACTCCCTCGCGTAGTCGGTCATCGAGATATAACGACCCAAGGCACAGAAGCGGGACGTCCTAAATCCTACTAGGCTAGCCTATGAACGCATTCCTAATATCTTATCCTTCCCCCCATACAGAAGGAAACCTAACTAATCAAGTGCCCACTTTCTATAGAAAGTGTCACGAACATAATACCCAAAATGTAGCTCCTCAAAACTTGCCTTTTCATTAAGGCCTGACTATTGTTCTCAAATAAATTTCTCTAAGTCCAACCTTACCCACCCATTTGTGGCGAAGGGATCATTTTAGTGCTTTTCCATAGCACAATTTTCCATAAGTATTTTGACATTATGTGGTTCATAGTCTATAGTGGTTCATCCACACTATGCGACCGTTCCACATGATCGGCATCCTTGCATCTCATAACAGCTCCCCACTCCCGACGCCGTTAAGAGTCATGTGTGGAGTGTCTCGCAAAGCGAAATCCAAACAAGGAACCCCTCCACACATTAACCCTTGACTTCGTTGGTTGTGGAGTTCAGTCATTTCAACATGCAACCGGGATAACCCTATCCCCTAATCCAACAAAAGGTGATCTGAACTCCTATCTCTAACTAAGAGTCATACCACCCTGCGCTCGCACTCATTTCTAAGTCCTTGCGCAAACCAATACTGAGCTAAATCTTATCGCTCAACAACGATTTCGTGGGCCTCAAATTATATCTATAAGGTTGCCACATATATCATCCAAAATAAGGAAGCCTCTGCTCATCGAGGTTCCATAAATCCATAATAATAAAGGTGTACTCAACCTGTATCAAGATGAGACACCGCAATAACAACCTGTTCCCTCCAGGAACTGCGGACACGATAGACTTGCCATCGTTAGCCTTCTATCGCTCCGTTACACCATAATGTATTAGGCTCCTCATACCACCATGCTCGTATAGACATATAAAACGAGCATCACTAACTAGATATGTATATATATACCATATATCATCACCCGCCTCTATGGCGAATGAAGAAAAATAAAACTCCGCTACTGCGGACAACACATAGGCATACATGATATAATGTTGTCGATATCGCCATAACTCAAATTACCCACACGATTCTAGGGCTAACTAATACCGCGACTTCATCTAGTCACGCCAAATACTCACACCATATACCTCTGCTGAACCTTAGGCGAATAATTCCCAAAGGTTGCATTCTTCTCATCCTGCTGATTCATGGGGACTCACGGTTAGAACTATCCGTAAGATCCCTTTCTAATCCTTATCTCCACGGGGAAATCCAACTTTAGTACCACACTCTATTACGGCGGCACTATGGTACTCGTAACTACTATGCTTTAGTAGTCATTGAGATAATTCTTAACAATTACCATAGAGAGAGTGACCTCTACTAAGGTACTCATCCCAACCTTCTATCAGCTGCACCAGCTAAGCCTCACCTCCTGCTGCCATCCAATCTCCGCACACGATTCTCAAACGAGCGCGCAAAAGATTTCTATAATCTTCTAATATGGCAGGAGAACGAAATCTCACAATAGAAATCAACAATCCTAGTCCTGAGGCTCTATAACAAATGAGAGCAACGTTGAAAGCGTAGTACGTCCGCACAGATTCCTAAGGACACTAGAACCTGATGCTCTGATACCATCTGTAACAACCCGCCTAATAAGATACCGGGCGATCACTCCAATATTAAATTAAAACAGGAGTCACAAATGGATCATCCTTAACATCACTGTCGAAAATCCTTTTAATTAGTAATATCCTATTAGGTGGCCGTTAAAAACTTTTATCTAACTACTCTTTTTAGCGCACAAATTAAAACATTCACAATTAAATGCGTAATGAACTGAAATAGAAAAGAAAGGAACTAAAATAACCGAACACTCGGTCCAAATAATACAACCATATCGAATGATGTACAGAAAGAATAAATAAATGCAATTGAGCCATTGGCTCGAATGTTTATACAGTACCTCATATCTAGAGTACAAGGATGGAATCGGCTATCAAAAACCTGCACGCATCCACAGCTACTGCAGCTGACGTCTGACTCGAAAGAATTTTCATCCAGGCGTCCCTGTGTCTGGACACCTATATATATACAGTATAGAGAAAGAAAGGAGAGTAGACAAACGGGTCAGAGCCCGAATGTTTAGAAAATATTTTGCAAGTGCATAAATGCTTTATTTTTAGAAAAATAGTTTTTATCTCATATTTAAATTGGTATCGCACTCTCATGAGATACCCCTCACCTCTCCTCTAACAGTGCACACCTAGCGCATCCCTAAAAACATCCTAGTCAAGCTACCCTGCTAAACTAGTCTAATACCCAACCACTATCTAACCTAGATAGTCAAATAGATGTACTAAGGGCTAACTTCACTTTAATCTCGACGCTATGCCATGTTCGTGCGTGGGGTGTCTCGCGAAGCGAAATCCAAACAAGGAACCCCCCCGATACACTACTATGCAGCAAGGTCGATCTTTGAGATCCGCCAGTCCCTCAGTACAGAAAGATATATAATATATATATACCATAAACATTTAATGATATAAGAGCACTAAGGATTAAACTTCTCCCCAGTCTCAACACAGTGCCATATTCGTGCGTGGGGTGTCTCGCGAAGCGAAATCCAAACAAGGAACCCCCCCGATACACTGCTATGCGGCACGGTCGATCGTCGGGATTCATTAGACCCTCGGCACCCAATTTATACATATACATACATCTACAATATACTTCCGGATAATATAAATATCTCCCGGACTGAGGATTACTTGATACACAAAGTATTTATAAATACTTATCCTTTTTATCTCAAAACTTCCATTTCCCTTCTCATATCCAGGAAATGTATTTAAAAACCAATTCATTATCATGAATAAATCATATACCTTTTAAAAGCCAGTTTTATTATCATAAAAAGCTTTTCCTTTATCAATTATCCCATTTCCTTTTTTTTTTATACTGAGGAAATGTATTCAAAGACATTTTCATTATCATAAAAATGCTTTGATCATAACATATGCTTCCACATCCCTTCTTCCATCCGGGAAGTGTTACCGAAGCAAAATTATATATAACCCATTTCCCTTCCTATATCCAGGAAATGTAATTAAAGCAAATCCATTATTATGAACTGCTTTAATATAAACGCGTTCTAAGACCGCCCGTCCGGATTTCTCCACTGTGCGCGCCCCTAAATGGCTATCATCTTCCAGGGCCTCCAAGACAACCTGGGATCCTATATCGAAACACGTCGGGAAGCGGCCATGAGCCTGCGTGGTAGCCAAGACCACACCCGGAATCTCCCTACCCCCGCATAAAATATACAACCATAAGAGCTCCCATGGCCTAGGACTATATCCACCCTGCATCATTAGCCAGGGGGCTTCACCATACGAACGCAACTTCCCTTATGATAGCGATTTAGAGAGGTGTGTAATCCATATTTTATTAATTATGAAAAACATTTCTCTTTCCATTTTGAAAATATTCATTTATATATGTTCAAAATCATTTCCATCATCATATATATATACCTAAAACACACAGTATATACATATCCTATATTTTCTTCCTAGAATATATATAACCGGCCTTAGTGGCCTATAGCATCTAGCGATGACTAAATATCCCAAAGATTCCCTCCAGGAATCGTAATCATGCTTTCATGGTTGCATGATTCTAAATCCAAAGTATTTCTTACTTTAATAATCACTATATACTTCAATCCTATTCTAAGGATTTTATTGGATATCTCCAATGATACTATTCTCCTCTAAGTGAAGCATATATATATATATATATATATATATATATATATATATACCCCCAAATTATCCTAATTAATAATTCAACTCCCCATACTCTTAAAGGGAGAAAACTAGAAATTCTGACCTAAGCGAATCGATTCGCCCCTTTAGCGAATCGATTCGGGTGGGCGAATCGATTCGGTTCCCAATCCGAATCGATTCGGAAAGTATTCTGCAAACAGGTCTGTAAATGGCGAATCGATTCGGTCTGTACCCGAATCGATTCGGCCCATTGCAGAGACCCAATTCCCCTTAGGCGAATCGATTCGGCCTGTACCCGAATCGATTCGGCCTGTTCGAGGGTCACAGTTTGGGCGATTTCTCAAACTCCAAAATACCCAAAAATCAATCCAAATTCATTTTCATGGTTTCTACTCTACACCAAAAATCATCCCAAACATCTACACAATAATTTCTAGCCTTTATTTTTCCAATTCCCGATTTGATTTCCGAGTTGGTACTTTCAACCCGGAGCTGTCATCTTGTAAAAATCATATCAAATCGTAGAAAATTCAGAAAAATACGCGGTCAGCGCCCACGCGACCGTATCGAAAATATCTACAACTTTCGTGTTTTGGACGAAAGCTAAATCAATACTTTTCCTAGTCAAAATAACCCCACAAGCTTACGGGTTACTATTCATTGTCCCTAGCAAAATCCCAAACTCCATGTTTCTCCATTTTTGTTGTTTCTAACCTCATCCAACAACTCAACAAACATCTAATCTATGTTTTACAACTAACACATCAATTATTTTGGGGTATTAAATCATTTCTCTTAGTTTTAAACCCTAAAACCATAAAAACCCCAACTTAGCATTTCAACCCATTTATACTCCATTAACATAGTTTTGATACTAAAAATCATTAAGAGTTTACACTACATCAATGTGTAAACTCATAATCAACTTTTACCCAATTTATTTTAAGGGTTCTAACCCTAAAATCATGTTTATACCAAAAGTGATATGAGAGGATTGCACAAAATGAAATAAAGCAAGTAAACACTTGCCTCGTGGATAAAATCCGACGACCTCGAGTCGAATCCGGCGGAGTTTGCCCGAGATCCCCCTTTTCCTCCTCTTTTATCCTTCCTCTCTCTCTTCTCTCTCTTTTCTTTCTTTTCTTCTCTTTTCTTTCCCTTCTCCCTCTTTAAATAAGAAGAAAAGGGGTTTTTAACCCTTAAAACCCAAAAACGACTCGTTTACCCAATTACGAGTTACTTTTACCTCTAAAAATATCCGAAACTCATTTTCGACAATCGGACACTCTTTTCCGACTATCTCGGACATTCCGAGAATTATGGCGCAGTCGAAATTCCCATCCGAGGTATTTGACCGCAAATCACTATTCCAACCCAAAATAAATAAATGCGGGTTTTCTACTCAAAATCTTACCTCTTTTGTCGCAATACTCCACGGCGACATACAATTAAATTATTTCGACCTATATAGTCCCAAAATAATTTATAACATCCTTCGAAAATTATTAAATCCTCGAAAATCCCAAAAATCACTATTTCGAGAAATTCTCCAAATTGCCAATTTATTCAATTAGGGAATTTAATTGTCTCCAAAAAGGACGGGTTGTTACAAAGAACATGATGGTGTGATTAGATTTCAAGGCTGAAATTATTTGATGATTTTGAGGTATGGAGTTTTACACAATATGCTCCTTAATCTCGCGAGTATTATTCTCGTTGTTTTCTTGTTATTATTGATTCATATTTCAATTGATAAATTCATTTGAAAATCTGAAAATATTTTTTGGAATCTAATTATGATTCATGTGGTATTATTATTGTGTTGAGCATGTTGTCACGAAGATTTTAATATCGCACGGAGGTTGGGCACCCGCCAATATTCCTTTTTTCGGATATGCAAAAAATGCATAGACGCGGTACGGTGATGAGGCTTGGTGACCCGGTTAATGTGTTGTGGAGAAATTATAGTGATATAATTGCTTATGTGATTCGCATTTGATTTGAATATTCGTATTCGTATTGTTACGTTTTATTCACCACTAATATTTGTTGAGCATCTTTTCTGTCGTATTGTGTACTTCCCCATATTTTCTTTTAGCGGCAGGTTAGCGCGGATTTTGGGCACTATGGAGATTGTCATTTTTACGAGGATTATAATTGGGAAGAATTATTTGAGAGAGAAGATTGTATTTATTTTTGTTGTATAGAGCATTTTATTTTGAGACAGATAGTTGTATTTATTCGAGAGAATTGTTGTATTTATTTGAAGAGATTTGAGATTAGTAGTTTCTCTTTTGTTGTTGTGGGATTTGAATACTCTATACCCTGTTGTATTATGGAATTGATTTAGTTTATCGATAGTAGCGCTCCGTTCGCTCTTCCCGAGCGGACGGGGTGTTACAAAATGGTATCAGAGTTTAGGTATACAACAACCCTCGGGTCTTGAGTTTTGGGTCCGTTGCGTTTCTGTGGCGCGTATTTTTGGAGACGGAAATTTTTAGAAAATCGTTTCGCGTTAGGCATCTAGATTAGATGTGAGGAAATTATTTTGGAGACGAGATTATTTTGGATATTGTTGGCCTGATTTTTGAGAGTTAGGTATTCGGCGAATTTCGAGGGCGAAATTCCATTGTTAGTGGGGAAGTGTAACAACCCGCGTAATTTTGGGGGTATTTTTGAAAATAAGAGGAAAAATAATTTTTGAGATAAAATTATTTTTATTGCTCAAATATGTTGGTTATTATTTTTAAAGGTGAGAATTTCAAACGGTTTCGAAATTGGAATTAAAATGGAGTTTTAATTGAATTTTTATTATATAGAGGAATCCTCAAAATATAAAACTCTCTTAGAGTTCTAAAAACATAAAACTCTACATAAAAAAAACATTTAAAAATATTGAACCGATCGATCGAGTTGAATTTTTTTGGACAGCTTCCTCTCGTCTTCAGCTAATTCTCTGTAAAATTTCATCCAATTCCAACGGTCCGACCGTCCGAAATAAAATATTTATTGTTCGTACGTGATTAGAACTCTTTTCTTAATCAAACACTTAATCCTTTATATATCAACAAATTCGTGGCTTGGCTTTTCAATAAACTTTCTGTCAAACATTTCAACCAGTAGAGCTCTTTAAAATTACTCCCTTTCATATACAAACCATAGCCCCAAACTTATTCAGGATTTCAACCTTAGATTAGAAGGCTTATTTGCTATTTTCTCGAGTTTAGGCTAGAACGAGATTTGATTATTTTCCCGAGAAGAACATGATGGTGTGATTAGATTTCAAGGCTGAAATTATGTGATGATTTTGAGGTATGGAGTTTTACACAATATGCTCCTTAATCTCGCGAGTATTATTCTCGTTGTTTTCTTGTTATTATTGATTCATATTTGAATTGATAAATTCATTTGGAAATCTGGAAATAATATTTGGAATCTAATTATGATTCATGTGGTATTACTATTGTGTTGAGCATGTTATCACGAAGATTTTAATATCGCACGGAGGTTGGGCTCCCGCCAATATTCCTTTTTTCGGATATGCAAAAAATACATAGACGCGGTACGGTGATGAGGCTTGGTGACCCGGTTAATGTGTTGTGGAGAAATTATAGTGATATAATTGCTTATGTGATTCGCATTTGATTTGAATATTCGTATTCGTATTGTTACGTTTTATTCACCGCTAATATTTGTTGAGCATCTTTTCTGTCGTATTGTGTACTTCCCCATATTTTCTTTTAGCGGCAGGTTAGCGCGGATTTTGGGCACTATGGAGATTGTCATTTTTACGAGGATTATAATTGGGAAGAATTATTCGAGAGAGAAGATTGTATTTATTTTTGTTGTATAGAGCATTTTATTTTGAGACAGATAGTTTTATTTATTCGAGAGAATTGTTGTATTTATTTGAAGAGATTTGAGATTAGTAGTTTCACTTTTGTTGTTGTGGGATTTGGATACTCTATACCTTGTTGTATTATGGAATTGATTTTGTTTATCGATAGTTGCGCTCCGTTCGCACTTCCCGGGCGGACGGGGTGTTACAAAATGGTATCAGAGTTTAGGTATACGACAACCCTCGGGTCTTGAGTTTTGGGTCCGTTGCGTTTCTGTGGCGCGTATTTTTGGAGATGGAAATTTTTAGAAAATCGTTTCGCGTTAGGCATCTAGATTAGATGTGAGGAAATTATTTTGGAGATGAGATTATTTTGGATATTGTTGGCCTGATTTTTGAGAGTTAGGTATTCGGCGAATTTCGAGGGCGAAATTCCATTGTTAGTGGGGAAGTGTAACAACCCGCGTAATTTTGGGGGTATCTTTGAAATTAAGAGGAAAAATAATTTTTGAGATAAAATTATTTTTATTGCTCAAATATGTTGGTTATTATTTTTAAAGGTGAGAATTTCAAACGGTTTCGAAATTGGAATTAAAATGGAGTTTTAATTGAATTTTTATTATATAGAGGAATCCTCAAAATATAAAACTCTCTTGGAGTTCTAAAAACATAAAACTCTACATAAAAAAAACATTTAAAAATATTGAACCTTTCGATCGAGTTGAATTTTTTTGGACAACTTCCTCTCGTCTTCAGCTAATTCTATGTAAAATTTCATCAAATTCCAACGGTCCGACCGTCTGAAATAAATTTTTTAGTGTTCGTACGTGATTAGAACTCTTTTCTTAATCAAACACTTAATCCTTTATATATCAACAAATTCTTGGCTTGGCTTTTCAATTCACTTTTTGTCAAACATTTCAACCAGTAGAGCTCTTTAAAATTACTCCCTTTCATATAGAAACCATTGCCCCAAACTGATTCAAGATTTCAACCTTAGATTAGAAGGCTTATTTGCTATTTTCACGAGTTTGGGCTAGAAAGAGATTTGATTATTTTCCCGAGAAGAACATGATGGTGTGATTAGATTTCAAGGCTGAAATTATGTGATGATTTTGAGGTATGGAGTTTTACACAATATGCTCCTTAATCTCGCGAGTATTATTCTCGTTGTTTTCTTGTTATTATTGATTCATATTTGAATTGTTAAATTCATTTGGAAATCTGAAAATATTTTTTGGAATCTAATTATGATTCATGTGGTATTATTATTGTGTTGAGCATGTTGTCACGAAGATTTTAATATGGCACGGAGGTTGGGCACCCACAAATATTTCTTTTATCGGATATGCAAAAAATACATAGACGCGGTATGGTGATGAGGCTTGGTGACCCGGTTAATGTGTTGGGGAGAAATTATAGTGATATAATTGCTTATGTGATTCGCATTTGATTTGAATATTCGTATTCGTATTGTTATGTTTTATTAACCGCTAATATTTGTTGAGGATCTTTTCTGTCGTATTGTGTACTTCCCCATATTTTCTTTTAGCGGCAGGTTAGCGCGGATTTTGGGCACTATGGAGATTGTCATTTTTACGAGGATTATAATTGGGAAGAATTATTCGAGAGAGAAGATTGTATTTATTTTTGTTGTATAGAGCATTTTATTTTGAGACAGATAGTTGTATTTATTCGAGAGAATTGTTGTATTTATTTGAAGAGATTTGAGATTAGTAGTTTCTCTTTTGTTGTTGTGGGATTTGGATACTATATACCTTGTTGTATTATGGAGTTGATTTAGTTTATCGATAGTAGCGCTCCGTTCGCTCTTCCCGGGCGGACGGGGTGTTTGAAAATGGTATCAGAGCTTAGGTATACGACAACCCTCGGGTCTTGAGTTTTGGGTCCGTTGCGTTTCTGTGGCGCGTATTTTTGGAGATGGAAATTTTTAGAAAATGGTTTCGCGTTAGGCATCTTGATTAGATGTGGGGAAATTATTTTAGGGACGAGATTATTTTGGAGATTGTTGGCCTGATTTTTGAGAGTTAGGTATTCGGCGAAATTCGAGGGCGAAATTCCATTGTTAGTGGGGAAGTGTAACAACCCGCGTAATTTTGGGGGTATTTTTGAAATTAAGAGGAAAAATAATTTTTGAGATAAAATTATTATTATTGTTCAAATATGTTGGTTATTATTTTTAAAGGTGAGAATTTCAAACGGTTTCGAAATTGGAATTAAAATGGAGTTTTAATTGAATTTTTATTATATAGAGGAATCCTCGAAATATAAAACTCTCTTAGAGTTCTAAAAACATAAAACTCTACATAAAAAAAACATTTAAAAATATTGAACGGTTCGATCGAGTTGAATTTTTTTGGACAGCTTCCTCTCGTCTTCAGCTAATTCTCTGTAAAATTTCATTATATTCCAACTGTCCGACCGTCCGAAATAAAATTTTTAGTGTTCGTACGTGATTAGAACTCTTTTCTTAATCAAACACTTAATCCTTTATATATCAACAAATTCGTGGATTGGCTTTTCAATTCACTTTCTGTCAAACATTTCAACCAGTAGAGCTCTTTAAAATTACTCCCTTTCATATACAAACCATAGCCCCAAACTTATTCAAGATTTCAACCTTAGATTAGAAGGCTTATTTTCTATTTTCTCGAGTTTGGGCTAGAACGAGATTTGATTATTTTCCCGAGAAGAACATGATGGTGTGATTAGATTTAAAGGCTGAAATTATGTGATGATTTTGAGGTATGGAGTTTTACACAATATGCTCCTTAATCTCGCGAGTATTATTCTCGTTGTTTTCTTGTTATTATTGATTCATATTTGAATTGATAAATTCATTTGGAAATCTTAAAATATTTTTTGGAATCTAATTATGATTCATGTGGTATTATTATTGTGTTGAGCATGTTATCACGAAGATTTTAATATGGCATGGAGGTTGGGCACCCGCCAATATTCCTTTTTTCGGATATGCAAAAAGTGCATAGACGCGGTACGGTGATGAGGCTTGGTGACCCGGTTAATGTGTTGTGGAGAAATTATTGTGATATAATTGCTTATGTGATTCGCATTTGATTTGAATATTCGTATTCGTATTGTTACGTTTTATTCACCGCTAATATTTGTTGAGCATCTTTTCTGTCGTATTGTGTACTTCCCCATATTTTCTTTTAGCGGCAGGTTAGCGCGGATTTTGGGCACTATGGAGATTGTCATTTTTACGAGGATTATAATTGGGAAGAATTATTCGAGAGAGAAGATTGTATTTATTTTTGTTGTATAGAGAATTTTATTTTGATACAGATAGTTGTATTTATTCGAGAGAATTGTTGTATTTATTTGAAGAGATTTGAGATTAGTAGTTTCTCTGTTGTTGTTGTGGGATTTGGATACTCTATACCCTGTTGTACTATGGATTTGATTGTATTTATCGATAGTAGCGCTCCGTTCGCTCTTCCCGAGCGGACGGGGTGTTACAAAATGGTATCAGAGTTTAGGTATACGACAACCCTCGGGTCTTGAGTTTTGGGTCCGTTGCGTTTCTGTGGCGCGTATTTTTGGAGACGGAAATTTTTAGAAAATCGTTTCCCGTTAGGCATCTAGATTAGATGTGAGGAAATTATTTTGGAGACGAGATTATTTTGGATATTGTTGGCCTGATTTTTGAGAGTTAGGTATTCGGCGAATTTCGAGGGCGAAATTCCATTTTTAGTGGGGAAGTGTAACAACCCGCGTAATTTTGGGGGTATTTTTGAAAATAAGAGGAAAAATAATTTTTGAGATAAAATTATTTTTATTGCGCAAATATGTTGGTTATTATTTTTAAAGGTGAGAATTTCAAACGGTTTCGAAATTGGAATTAAAATGGAGTTTTAATTGAATTTTTATTATATAGAGGAATCCTCAAAATATAAAACTCTCTTAGAGTTCTAAAAACATAAAACTCTATATAAAAAAAACATTTAAAAATATTGAACCGATCGATCGAGTTGAATTTTTTTGGACAGCTTCCTCTCGTCCTCAGCTAATTCTCTGTAAAATTTCATCCAATTCCAACGGTCCGAAATAAAATTTTTAGTGTTCGTACGTGATTAGAACTCTTTTCTTAATCAAACACTTAATCCTTTATATATCAACAAATTCGTGGCTTGGCTTTTCAATTCACTTTCTGTCAAAAATCTCAATCAGTAGAGCTCTTTAAAATTACTCCCTTTCATATACAAACCATAGCCCCAAATTTATTCAAGATTTCAACCTTAGATTAGAAGGCTTATTTTCTATTTTCTCGAGTTTAGGCTAGAACGAGATTTGATTATTTTCCCAAGAAGAACATGATGGTGTGATTAGATTTCAAGGCTGAAATTATGTGATGATTTTGAGGTATGGAGTTTTACACCATATGCTCCTTAATCTCGCGAGTATTATTCTCGTTGTTTTCTTGTTATTATTGATTCATATTTGAATTGTTAAATTCATTTGGAAATCTGAAAATATTTTTTGGAATCTAATCATTATTCATGTGGTATTATTATTGTGTTGAGCATGTTGTCACGAAGATTTTAATATGGCACGGAGGTTGGGCACCCGCCAATATTCCTTTTTTCGGATATGCAAAAAATGCATAGACGCGGTATGGTGATGAGGCTTGGTGACCCGGTTAATGTGTTGTGGAGAAATTATAGTGATATAATTGCTTATGTTATTCGCATTTGATTTGAATATTCGTATTCGTATTGTTACGTTTTATTCACCGCTAATATTTGTTGAGCATCTTTTTTGTCGTATTGTTTACTTCCCCATATTTTCTTTTAGCGGCAGGTTAGCGCGGATTTTGGGCACTATGGAGATTGTCATTTTTACGAGGATTATAATTGGGAAGAATTATTCGAGAGAGAAGATTGTATTTATTTTTGTTGTATAGAGCATTTTATTTTGAGACAGATAGTTGTATTTATTCAAGAGAATTGTTGTATTTATTTGAAGAGATTTGAGATTAGTAGTTTCTCTTTTGTTGTTGTGGGATTTGGATACTCTATACCTTGTTGTATTATGGAATTGATTTTGTTTATCGATAGTAGCGCTCCGTTCACTCTTCCCGGGCGGACGGGGTGTTACAAAATGGTATCAGAGTTTAGGTATACGACAACCCTCGGGTCTTGAGTTTTGGGTCCGTTGCGTTTCTGTGGCGCGTATTTTTGGAGATGGAAATTTTTAGAAAATCGTTTCGCGTTAGGCATCTAGATTAGATGTGAGGAAATTATTTTGGAGACGAGATTATTTTGGATATTATTGGCCTGATTTTTGAGAGTTAGGTATTCGGCGAATTTCGAGGGCGAAATTTCATTGTTAGTGGGGAAGTGTAACAACCCGCGTAATTTTGGGGGTATTTTTGAAATTAAGAGGAAAAATAATTTTTGAGATAAAATTATTTTTATTGCTCAAATATGTTGGTTATTATTTTTAAAGGTGAGAATTTCAAACGGTTTCGAAATTGGAATTAAAATGGAGTTTTAATTGAATTTTTATTATATAGAGGAATCCTCAAAATATAAAACTCTCTTAGAGTTCTAAAAACATAAAACTCTACATAAAAAAAACATTTAAAAATATTGAACCTTTCGATCGAGTTGAATTTTTTTGGACAACTTCCTCTCGTCTTCAGCTAATTCTCCGTAAAATTTCATTCAATTCCAACGGTCCGACCGTCCGAAATAAATTTTTTAGTGTTCGTACGTGATTAGAACTCTTTTCTTAATCAAACACTTAATCCTTTATATATCAATAAATTCTTGGCTTGGCTTTTCAATTCACTTTTTGTCAAACATTTCAACCAGTAGAGCGCTTTAAAATTACTCCCTTTCATATACAAACCATTGCCCCAAACTGATACAAGATTTCAACCTTAGATTAGAAGGCTTATTTGCTATTTTCTCGAGTTTGGGCTAGAAAGAGATTTGATTATTTTCCCGAGAAGAACATGATGGTGTGATTAGATTTCAAGGCTGAAATTATGTGTTGATTTTGAGGTATGGAGTTTTACACAATATGCTCCTTAACCTCGCGAGTATTATTCTTGTTGTTTTCTTGTTATTATTGATTCATATTTGAATTGTTAAATTCATTTGGAAATCTGAAAATATTTTTTGGAATCTAATTATTATTCATGTGGTATTATTATTGTGTTGAGCATGTTGTCACGAAGATTTTAATATGGCACGGAGGTTGGGCACCCACAAATATTCCTTTTTTCGGATATGCAAAAAATGCATAGACGCGGTATGGTGATGAGGCTTGGTGACCCGGTTAATGTGTTGTGAAGAAATTATAGTGATATAATTGCTTATGTGATTCGCATTTGATTTGAATATTCGTATTCGTATTGTTATGTTTTATTCACCGCTAATATTTGTTGAGCATCTTTTTTGTCATATTGTGTACTTCCCCATATTTTCTTTTAGCGGCAGGTTAGCGCGGATTTTGGGCACTATGGAGATTGTCATTTTTACGAGGATTATAATTGGGAAGAATTATTCGAGAGAGAAGATTGTATTTATTTTTGTTGTATAGAGCATTTTATTTTGATACAGATAGTTGTATTTATTCGAGAAAATTGTTGTATTTATTTGAAGAGATTTGAGATTAGTAGTTTCTCTTTTGTTGTTGTGGGATTTGGATACTCTATACCTTGTTGTATTATGGAATTGATTTTGTTTATCGATAGTAGCGCTCCGTTCGCTCTTCCCGGGCGGACGGGGTGTTACAAAATGGTATCAGAGCTTAGGTATACGACAACCCTCGGGTCTTGAGTTTTGGGTCCGTTGCGTTTCTGTGGCGCGTATTTTTGGAGATGAAAATTTTTAGAAAATTGTTTCGCGTTAGGCATCTAGATTAGATGTGGGGAAATTATTTTAGAGACGAGATTATTTTGGAGATTGTTGGCCGGATTTTTGAGAGTTAGGTATTCGGCGAAATTCGAGGGCGAAATTCCATTGTTAGTGGGGAAGTGTAACAACCCGCGTTATTTTGGGGGTATTTTTGAAATTAAGAGGAAAAATAATTTTTGAGATAAAATTATTATTATTGCTCAAATATGTTGGTTATTATTTTTAAAGGTGAGAATTTCAAACGGTTTCGAAATTGGAATTAAAATGGAGTTTTAATTGAATTTTTATTATAAAGAGGAATCCTCAAAATATAAAACTCTCTTAGAGTTCTAAAAACATAAAACTCTACATAAAAAAAACATTTAAAAATATTGAACGGTTCGATCGAGTTGAATTTTTTTGGACAGCTTCCTCTCGTCTTCAGCTAATTCTCTGTAAAATTTCATCATATTCCAACTGTCCGAAATAAAATTTTTAGTGTTCGTACGTGATTAGAACTCTTTTCTTAATCAAACACTTAATCCTTTATATATCAACAAATTCGTGGCTTGGCTTTCAATTCACTTTTTGTCAAAAATTTCAACCAGTAGAGTTCTTTAAAATTACTCCCTTTCATATACAAACCATAGCCCCAAACTTATTCAAGATTTCAACCTTAGATTAGAAGGCTTATTTGCTATTTTCTCGAGTTTGGGCTAGAACGAGATTTGATTATTTTTCCGAGAAGAACATGATGGTGTGATTAGATTTCAAGGCTGAAATTATGTGATGATTTTGAGGTATGGAGTTTTACACAATATGCTCCTTAGTCTCGCGAGTATTATTCTCGTTGTTTTCTTGTTATTATTGATTCATATTTGAATTGATAAATTCATTTGGAAATCTGAAAATATTTTTTAGAATCTAATTATGATTCATGTGGTATTATTATTGTGTTGAGCATGTTATCACGAAGATTTTAATATGGCACGGAGGTTGGGCACCCGCCAATATTCCTTTTTTCGGATATGCAAAAAATTCATAGACGCGGTACGGTGATGAGGCTTGGTGACCCGGTTAATGTGTTGTGGAGAAATTATAGTGATATAATTGCTTATGTGATTCGCATTTGGTTTGAATATTCGTATTCGTATTGTTACGTTTTATTCACCGCTAATATTTCTTGAGCTTCTTTTTTTTCGTATTGTGTACTTCCCCATATTTTCTTTTAGCGGCAGGTTAGCGCGGATTTTGGGCACTATGGAGATTGTCATTTTTACGAGGATTATAATTGGGAAGAATTATTCGAGAGAGAAGATTGTATTTATTTTTGTTGTATAGAGCATTTTATTTTGAGACAGATAGTTGTATTTATTCGAGAGAATTGTTGTATTTATTTGAAGAGATTTGAGATTAGTAGTTTCTCTTTTGTTGTTGTGGGATTTGGATACTCTATACCTTTTTGTATTATGGAATTGATTTTGTTTATCGATAGTAGCGCTCCGTTCGCTCTTCCCGGGCGGACGGGGTGTTAAAACATGGTATCAGAGCTTAGGTATACGACAACCCTTGTTGCGTTTCTGTGGCGCGTATTTTTGGAGATGAAAATTTTTAGAAAATCGTTTCGTGTTAGGCATCTAGATTAGATGTGAGGAAATTATTTTGGAGACGATATTATTTTGGAGATTGTTGGCCTGATTTTTGAGAGTTAGGTATTCGGCGAATTTCGAGGGAGAAATTCCATTGTCAGTGGGGAAGTGTAACAACCCGCGTAATTTTGGGGGTATTTTTGAAATTAAGAGGAAAAATAATTTTTGAGATAAAATTATTTTTATTGCTCAAATATGTTGGTTATTATTTTTAAAGGTGAGAATTTCAAACGGTTTCGAAATTGGAATTAAAATGGAATTTTAATTGAATTTTTATTATATAGAGGAATCCTCAAAATATAAAACTCTCTTAGAGTTCTAAAAACATAAAACTCTACATAAAAAAAACATTTAAAAATATTGAACCGTTCGATCGAGTTGAATTTTTTTGGACAGCTTCCTCTCGTCTTCAGCTAATTCTATGTAAAATTTCATCCAATTCCAACGGTCCGACCGTCCGAAATAAAATTTTTAGTGTTCGTACGTGATTAGAACTCTTTTCTTAATCAAACACTTAATCCTTTATATATCAACAAATTCGTGGCTTGGCTTTTCAATTCACTTTTTGTCAAACATTTCAACTAGTAGAGCTCTTTAAAATTACTCCCTTTCATATACAAACCTGTGACAACCCGCTATCCGAAATAAAGGGTGGCCAGCCCTATACCTCGGTAAAATAGGAAATCATGGATAAATATCATTCTCAGCATCGCAACAATATACAAAGTATAAGGAATAACCACACTATATTCCAGAAAACGGGTTATCAAAAATTATGGTTTTGAAATAATAAGAAAGCATTTTCAACAACCCATGATAGAAATAGAGGGTGGAAACCCCCCACAAGCGCATAAGAAACTAAAAGGATACAAAAGGACCGAAAGGAACGTCGGTCAAAATAACCATACAACATACAATAAGTTCCAGGTGTTAAATAATAGATCCATTATACAATTACAACGGTTTTGGGCCACATGCCCGAATAAACTGATCATAACTAGAAAGCATAAATGGAGGCGTCTACACAAAACATCCCGTGAGACCCGCACGATGTCACGGCTCCTCAAAACATATGGAAGGAAAAATCATTTCTGGCGACCGTGCGGCGGAACACCTGAACGGATTATATATATATATATATATATATATATATATATATATACACACAACAAGAAGTGAAAACCGGTCAGGGCCGGATATATGTGATTAATAGATAAATGACAGGTATGACAATGATGCGCAAGTAAGCATGAATGATAATCTAGCATGGTAGCATCAAGGAAGGGACTAAACTGATAAATAGCTATATGAAATGAAATTTACTTATACAAGAATTTAAAGTACTTATGAGCTTTTTTCATCTTTCATCATATTTCAATTTCAGTATTCTTTTCCATTCCTTATCAGGAATACAATTTATTATCATGTTCTCTTAATGGCGCTAATCTCCATAGCATGCTCTTTGTGGCATAAATTTGCTCTATGTGGCAATTAAAGTTCCATCGAGTCCAACTCGATAATTAGAATAGTCATAAATATACATATAACGATTCTAAGACCGCCCGTCCGGGTTTCCTCACTGTGCGCGTCCCTAAATAACCATCATCTTCTAGGGCCTAACATAAGACAACCTGGGATCCTATCGAAATCGTCGGGAAGCGGCCATATGCCTGCGGGGTAGTCAAGACCACACCCAGAATCTCCTACCCATCGCAGAAAAAATAAAACAAGCGCTCATATGGCCTAGGACTATATCCACCCTGCATTCATTAGCCAGGGGGCTTCACCTATCGCACGGACTTCCCTTAAGATGGTATTTAGAGAGGTGTGTAACATCCGTTTTATTAATTTCCATTTCATGATTTAGTAAATTATCATTTACCTTGTCATCTTCACGTTTTAACAAAGGTATAAGCCTAACCGGGACTATATGTATTTCGTACCTTCATAACATCCTCGATAAGGGATTCAGACTCCAAAGTTATTCCCAAAACCTCCTTTAGACTTCAATATAAGCCCTCAAGTCAAATCTAACTCAAGTTAATTCCTAAAGTCTCCAAAGTGACCTTAATATGCTCTGGACCCTTATTAGACTATAAGACAAAAGAAATGCCTAAACATTTCTTTAAACTCCCCCTTAGAAGAACCCTAGATGAACCCTTTCGAGTCTAGGATGTCGACCCAACTCAACTAGTACTCTAAAACCCTATGTTTACTTCATTTAAGAAGGTCCCTTATTACTAATCCTAAAGAAAAGGGTTAGAAAATGAAAAAGAAAAAGTTGGAAAATTTCAGGGCTACCGAATCGATTCGCCCCCTTGGCCGAATCGATTCGGCCAGGAAATATGAGTTTCTGCAAAGTTGCCGAATCGATTCGGATGGAAACCGAATCGATTCAGTTAGAAAACTTGGGTTTCTGCATAACTGCCGAATCGATTCGGACCAACTCCGAATCGATTCGGTTCACAAGACCTGAGCACTGGACCTAACCGAATCGATTCGCCCAGGGGGCCGAATCGATTCGGGCCTGCGATTTTACCAAGATTTGGCTATGGAGTCTTGGACTCCATTTTCTACCCCAACTCAAATTTCTCCCCACCAAACTTTTATACCAACACCAAGATACCATCAATGATACTATTGACCATCTTAAACCTCATGAATCATCCCAATCATCTTTGAATGAATCAAAACCCACTAAAACATAAGAAAAACCCTAAACAAACTAAATCAAGATCAATACATCATTATCATCACAAATCATCTATCTTAAGTCACAAAAAGCAAGTAGAAACTTGCCTTGATTCAGCAAGTTGCAGGTCTCTTGGTTGTAGGAGCAAGAATCTCTCAAAATCTCCAAAGCTCTAATCTTTCTCTCTACTCTACTCTTTCTCTCTTTGGTTTAGGAAGGAAATTAGGGAAATTGGAAGACTTGGAAAGCTTAAGTTGTGACCTAAGACAATATTCCACTAACTTAACTAATAGTGCGATAAAATGATACGCAACTGCATAATTAGGTACAATCAGTCAAAAATGCCCAAAACTTCAAAATACAATATGGTACATTATTTGACTATTTCGAACGTTCCGGAATCAACTGCAACCTCCAAATTATCATTTGGACATTTTAAAATTCAATTTAGGTTCCGGTCTCATTATTAAGCCAAATATCATTTTGAGTTCAGATGATATTAATAAGCATGACATAGCAATATTTACCCATAGTTATGATATGTATGCAAACTCATAATAAATTATCAACTTTTCTACATTGAATTATCATTCAAATCATAACCCAACACTTGTCTCTAATTACTATACTAAGTAATTACTATAAAATACGGTCTCATAAGCGAGGGTTATTACAAAACCATAGCCCCAAACTTATTCAAGATTTCAACCTTAGATTAGAAGGCTTATTTGCTATTTTCTCGAGTTTGGGCTAGAACGAGATTTGATTATTTTCCCGAGAAGAACATGATGGTGTGATTAGATTTCAAGGCTGAAATTATGTGTTGATTTTGAGGTATGGAGTGTTACACAATATTCTCCTTAATCTCGCGAATATTATTCTCGTTGTTTTCTTGTTATTATTGATTCATATTTGAATTGATAAAGTCATTTGGAAATCTGAAAATATTTTTTGGAATCTAATTATGATTCATGTGGCATTATTATTTTGTTGATCATGTTGTCACGAAGATTTTAATATGGCACGGAGGTTGGGCACCCGCCAATATTCCTTTTTTTGGATATGCAAAAAATGCATAGACGCGGTACGGTGATGAGGCTTGGTGACCCGGTTAATGTGTTGTGGAGAAATTATAGTGATATAATTGCTTATGTGATTCGCATTTGATTTGAATATTCGTATTCGTATTGTTATGTTTTATTCACCGCTAATATTTGTTGAGCATCTTTTCTGTCGTATTGTGTACTTCCCCATATTTTCTTTTAGCGGCAGGTTAGCGCGGATTTTGGGCACTATGGAGATTGTCATTTTTACGAGGATTATAATTGGGAAGAATTATTCGAGAGAGAAGATTGTATTTATTTTTGTTGTATAGAGCATTTTATTTTGAGATACATAGTTGTATTTATTCGAGAGAATTTTTGTATTTATTTGAATAGATTTGAGATTAGTGGTTTCTCTTTTGTTGTTGTGGGTTTTGGATACTCTATACCTTGTTGTATTGTGGAATTGATTTAGTTTATCCACGGTAGCACTCCGTTCGCTCTTCCCGGGCGGACTGGGTGTTACAAAATGGTATCAGAGCTTAGGTATACGACAACCCTCGGGTCTTGAGTTTTGGGTCCGTTGCGTTTCTGTGGCACGTATTTTTGGAGATGGAAAATTTTAGAAAATCGTTTCGCGTTAGGCATCTAGATTAGATGTGAGGAAATTATTTTGGAGACGAGATTGTTTTGGAGATTGTTGGCCTGATTTTTGAGAGTTAGGTATTCGGCGAATTTCGAGGGCGAAATTCCATTGTTAGTGGGGAAGTGTAACAACCCTCATAATTTTGGGGGTATTTTTGAAATTAAGAGGAAAAATAAATTTTGAGATAAAATTATTTTTATTGCTCAGATATGTTGGTTATTATTTTAAAAGGTGAGAATTTCAAACGGTTTCGAAATTGGAATTAAAATGGAGTTTTAATTGAATTTTTATTATATAGAGGAGTCCTCAAAATATAAAACTCTCTTAGAGTCCTCAAAACATAAAACTCTATATAAAAAAAACGTTTAAAAATATTGAAAGGTTCGATCGAGTTGAATTTTTTTGAAGAGCTTCCTCTCGTCTTCAGCTAATTCTCTGTAAAATTTCATCCAATTCCAACCGTCTGATCGTCCGAAATAAAAAATTTAGTGTTCGTACCTGATTAGAACTCTTTTCTTAATCAAACACTTAATCCATTATATATCAACAAATTCGTGGCTTGGATTTTCAATTCGCTTTTTGTCAAACATTTCAACCAGTAAAGCTCTTTAAAATTACTCCCTTTCAAATACAAACCATAGCCCCAAACTTATTCAAGATTTCAACCTTAGATTAGAAGGCTTATTTGCTATTTTCTCGAGTTTGGGCTAGAACGGGATTTGATTATTTTCCCGATAAGAACATGATGGTGTGATTAGATTTCAAGGCTGAAATTATGTGATGATTTTGAGGTAGGGAGTTTTACACAATATGCTCCTTAATCTCGCGAGTATTATTCTCGTTGTTTTCTTGTTATTATTGACTCATATTTGAATTGATAAATTCATTTGGAAATCTGAAAATATTTTTTGGAATCTAATTATGATTCATGTGGTATTATTATTGTGTTGATCATGTTGTCACGAAGATTTTAAAATGGCACGGAGGTTGGGCACCCGCCAATATTCCTTTTTTCGGATATGCAAAAAATGCATAGACGCGGTACGGTGATGAGGCTTGGTGACCCGGTTAATGTATTTTTTAGAAATTATAGTGATATAATTGCTTATGTGATTCGCATTTGATTTGAATATTCGTATTCGTATTGTTACGTTTTATTCCCCGCTAATATTTGTTCAGCATCTTTTATGTCGTATTGTGTACTTCCCCATATTTTCTTTTAGCGACAGGTTAGCGCGGATTTTGGGCACTATGGAGATTGTCATTTTTACGAGGATTATAATTGGGAAGAATTATTCGAGAGAGAATATTGTATTTATTTTTGTTGTATAGAGAATTTTATTTCGAGATAGATATTAGTATTTATTCAAGAGAATTTTTGTATTTATTTGAAGAGATTTGAGATTAGTGGTTTCTCTTTTGTTGTTGTGGGATTTGGATACTCTATACCTTGTTGTATTGTGGAATTGATTTAGTTTATCGACAGTAGCAATCCGTTCGCTCTTCCCGGGCGAACGGGGTGTTACAAAATGGTGTAAGAGCTTAGGTATACGACAACCCTCGGGTCTTGAGTTTTGGGTCCGTTGCGTTTCTGTGGCGCGTATTTTCGGAGATGGAAATTTTTAGAAAATTGTTTCGTGTTAGGCATTAAGATTAGATGTGAGAAAATTATTTTGGAGACGAGATTGTTTTGGAGATTGTTGGCCTGATTTTTGAGAGTTAGGTATTCGGCGAATTTCGAGGGCGAAATTCCATTGTTAGTGGGGAAGTGTAACAACCCGCGTAATTTTGGGGGTATTTTTGAAATTAAGAGGAAAAATAAATTTTGAGATAAAATTCTTTTTACTGCTCAAATATGTTGGTTATTATTTTTAAAGGTGAGAATATCAAACGGTTTCGAAATTGGAATTAAAATGGAGTTTTAATTGAATTTTTATTATATAGAGGAGTCCTCAAAATATAAAACTCTCTTAGAGTCCTCAAAACATAAAACTCTACATAAAAAAAAAACATTTAAAAATATAGAAAGGTTCGATCGAGTTGAATTTTTTTGAAGAGCTTCCTCTCGTCTTCAGCTAATTCTCTGTAAAATTACATCCATTCCAACTGTCTAATCGTCAGAAATAAAAAATTTAGTGTTCGTACCTGATTAGAACTATTTTCTTAATCAAACACTTAATCCATTATATATCAACAAATTCGTGGCTTGGCTTTTCAATTCACTTTTTGTCAAACATTTCAACCAGTAGAGCTCTTTAAAATTACTCCCTTTCAAATACAAACCATAGCCCCAAACTTATTCAAGATTTCAACCTTAGATTAGAAGGCTTATTTTCTATTTTCTCGAGTTTGGGCTAGAACGGGATTTGATTATTTTCCTGATAAGAACATGATGGTGTGATTAGATTTGTTGAGCATATTTTCTGTCGTATTGTGTACTTTCCCATATTTTCTTTTAGCGGCAGGTTAGCGCGGATTTTGGGCACTATGGAGATTGTCATTTTTACAAGGATTATAATTGGGAAGAATTATTCGAGAGAGAAGATTGTATTTATTTTTGTTGTATAGAGCAATTTATTTGGAGACAGATAGTAGTATTTATTCGAGAGAATTGTTGTATTTATTTGACGAGATTTGACATTAGTAGTTTCTCTTTTGTTGTTGTGGGATTTGGATACTCTATACCTTGTTGTATTGTGGAATTGATTTAGTTTATCGACAGTAGCGCTCCGTTCGCTCTTCCCAGGCGGACGGGGTGTTACAAAATGGTATCAGAGCTTAGGTATACGACAACCCTCGGGTCTTGAGTTTTGGGTCCGTTGCGTTTCTGTGGCGCGTATTTTTGGAGATGGAAAATTTTAGAAAATCGTTTCGCATTAGGCATCTAGATTAGATGTGAGGAAATTATTTGGAGACGAGATTGCTTTGGAGATTGTTGGCCTGATTTTTGAGAGTTAGGTATTCGGCGAATTTCGAGGGCGAAATTCCATTGTTAGTGGGGAAGTGTAACAACCCTCATAATTTTGGGGGTATTTTTGAAATTAAGAGGAAAAATAAATTTTGAGATAAAATTATTTTTATTGCTCAAATATGTCGGTTATTATTTTAAAAGGTGAGAATTTCAAACGGTTTCGAAATTGGAATTAAAATGGAGTTTTAATTGAATTTTTATTATATAGAGGAGTCCTCAAAATATAAAACTCTCTTAGAGTCCTCAAAACATAAAACTCTATATAAAAAACATTTAAAAATATTGAAAGGTTCGATCGATTTGAATTTTTTTGAAGTGCTTCCTCTCGTCTTCAGCTAATTCTCTGTAAAATTTCATCCAATTCCAACTGTCTGATTGTCCGAAATAAAAAAATTTAGTGTTCGTACCTGATTAGAACTCTTTTCTTAATCAAACACTTAATCCATTATATATCAACAAATTCGTGGTTTGGCTTTTCAATTCGCTTTTTGTCAAACATTTCAACCAGTAGAGCTCTTTAAAATTACTCCCTTTCAAATACAAACCATAGCCCCAAACTTATTCAAGATTTCAACCTTAGATTAGAAGGCTTATTTGCTATTTTCTCGAGTTTGGGCTAGAACGGGATTTGATTATTTTCCCGATAAGAACATGATGGTGTGATTAGATTTCAAGGCTGAAATTATGTGATGATTTTGAGGTATGGAGTTTTACACAATATGCTCCTTAATCTCGCGAGTATTATTCTCGTTGTTTTCTTGTTATTATTGACTCATATTTGAATTGATAAATTCATTTGGAAATCTGAAAATATTTTTTGGAATCTAGTTATGATTCATGTGGTATTATTATTGTGTTGATCATGTTGTCACGAAGATTTTAAAATGGCACGGAGGTTGGGCACCCGCCAATATTCCTTTTTTCGGATATGCAAAAAATGCATAGACGCGGTACGGTGATGAGGCTTGGTGACCCGGTTAATGTATTGTTTAGAAATTATAGTGATATAATTGCTTATGTGATTCGCATTTGATTTGAATATTCATATTCGTATTGTTACGTTTTATTCACCGCTAATATTTGTTGAGCATCTTTTCTGTCGTATTGTGTACTTCCCCATATTTTCTTTTAGCGGCAGGTTAGCGCGGATTTTGGGCACTATGGAGATTGACATTTTTACGAGGATTATAATTGGGAAGAATTATTCGAGAGATAAGATTGTATTTATTTATTTTGTATATAGCATTTTATTTTGAGACAGATAGTTGTATTTATTCGAGAGATTTGTTGTATTTATTTGACGAGATTTGACATTAGTAGTTTCTCTTTTGTTGTTGTGGGATTTGGATACTCTATACCTTGTTGTATTGCGGAATTGATTTAGTTTATCGACAGTAGCGCTCCGTTCGCTCTTCCCGGGCGGACGGGGTGTTACAAAATGGTATCAGAGCTTAGGTATACGACAACCCTCGGGTCTTGAGTTTCGGGTCCGTTGCGTTTCTGTGGCGCGTATTTTTGGAGATGGAAAATTTTAGAAAATCGTTTCGTGTTAGGCATCTAGATTAGATGTGAGGAAATTATTTTGGAGACGAGATTGTTTTGGAGATTGTTGGCCTGATTTTTGAGAGTTAGGTATTCGGCGAATTTCGAGGGCGAAATTCCATTGTTAGTGGGGAAGTGTAACAACCCTCATAATTTTGGGGGTATTTTTGAAATTAAGAGGAAAAATAAATTTTGAGATAAAATTATTTTTATTGCTCAAATATGTTGGTTATTATTTTTAAAGGTGAGAATATCAAACGGTTTCGAAATTTGAATAAAAATGGAGTTTTAATTGAATTTTTATTATATAGAGGAGTCCTCAAAATATAAAACTCTCTTAGAGTCCTCAAAACATAAAACTCTACATAAAAAAAACATTTAAAAATATTGAAAGGTTCGATCGAGTTGAATTTTTTTGAAGAGCTTCCTCTCGTCTTCAGCTAATTCTCTGTAAAATTACATCCAGTTCCAACTGTCTGATCGTCAGAAATAAAAAATTTAGTGTTCGTACCTGATTAGAACTATTTTCTTAATCAAACACTTAATCCATTATATATCAACAAATTCGTGGCTTGGCTTTTCAATTCACTTTTTGTCAAACATTTCAACCAGTAGAGCTCTTTAAAATTACTCCCTTTCAAATACAAACCATAGCCCCAAACTTATTCAAGATTTCAACCTTAGATTAGAAGGCTTATTTTCTATTTTCTCGAGTTTGGGCTAGAACGGGATTTGATTATTTTCCTGATAAGAACATGATGGTGTGATTAGATTTGTTGAGCATCTTTTCTGTCGTATTGTGTACTTCCCCATATTTTCTTTTAGCGGCAGGTTAGCGCGGATTTTGGGCACTATGGAGATTGTCATTTTTACGAGGATTATAATTGGGAAGAATTATTCGAGAGAGAAGATTGTATTTAATTTTGTTGTATAGAGGAATTTATTTGGAGACAGATAGTAGTATTTATTCGAGAGAATTGTTGTATTTATTTGACGAGATTTGACATTAGTAGTTTCTCTTTTGTTGGTGTGGGATTTGGATACTCTATACCTTGTTGTATTGTGGAATTGATTTAGTTTATCGACAGTAGCGCACCGTTCGCTCTTCCCGGGCGGACGGGGTGTTACAAAATGGTATCAGAGCTTAGGTATACGACAACCCTCGGGTCTTGAGTTTTGGGTCCGTTGCGTTTCTGTGGCGCGTATTTTTGGAGATGGAAAATTTTAGAAAATCGTTTCGCGTTAGGCATCTAGATTAGATGTGAGGAAATTATTTGGAGACGAGATTGTTTTGGAGATTGTTGGCCTGATTTTTGAGAGTTAGGTATTCGGCGAATTTCGAGGGCGAAATTCCATTGTTAGTGGGGAAGTGTAACAACCCTCATAATTTTGGGGGTATTTTTGAAATTAAGAGGAAAAATAAATTTTGAGATAAAATTATTTTTATTGCTCAAATATGTCGGTTATTATTTTAAAAGGTGTGAATTTCAAACGGTTTCGAAATTGGAATTAAAATGGAGTTTTAATTGAATTTTTATTATATAGAGGAGTCCTCAAAATATAAAACTCTCTTAGAGTCCTCAAAACATAAAACTCTATATAAAAAACATTTAAAAATATTGAAAGGTTCGATCGAGTTGAATTTTTTTGAAGTGCTTCCTCTCGTCTTCAGCTAATTCTCTGTAAAATTTCATCCAATTCCAACTGTCTGATCGTCCGAAATAAAAAAATTTAGTGTTCGTACCTGATTAGAACTCTTTTCTTAATCAAACACTTAATCCATTATATATCAACAAATTCGTGGTTTGGCTTTTCAATTCGCTTTATGTCAAACATTTCAACCAGTAGAGCTCTTTAAAATTACTCCCTTTCAAATACAAACCATAGCCCCAAACTTATTCAAGATTTCAACCTTAGATTAGAAGGCTTATTTGCTATTTTCTCGAGTTTGGGCTAGAACGGGATTTGATTATTTTCCCGATAAGAACATGATGGTGTGATTAGATTTCAAGGCTGAAATTATGTGATGATTTTGAGGAATGGAGTTTTACACAATATGCTCCTTAATCTCGCGAGTATTATTCTCGTTGTTTTCTTGTTATTATTGACTCATATTTGAATTGATAAATTCATTTGGAAATCTGAAAATATTTTTTGGAATCTAGTTATGATTCATGTGGTATTATTATTGTGTTGATCATGTTGTCACGAAGATTTTAAAATGGCACGGAGGTTGGGCACCCGCCAATATTCCTTTTTTCGGATATGCAAAAAATGCATAGACGCGGTACGGTGATGAGGCTTGGTGACCCGGTTAATGTATTGTTTAGAAATTATAGTGATATAATTGCTTATGTGATTCGCATTTGATTTGAATATTCGTATTCGTATTGTTACGTTTTATTCACCGCTAATATTTGTTGAGCATCTTTTCTGTCGTATTGTGTACTTCCCCATATTTTCTTTTAGCGGCAGGTTAGCGCGGATTTTGGGCACTATGGAGATTGACATTTTTACGAGGATTATAATTGGGAAGAATTATTCGAGAGATAAGATTGTATTTATTTATTTTGTATAGGGCATTTTATTTTGAGACAGATAGTTGTATTTATTCGAGAGATTTGTTGTATTTATTTGACGAGATTTGACATTAGTAGTTTCTCTTTTGTTGTTGTGGGATTTGGATACTCTATACCTTGTTGTATTGCGGAATTGATTTAGTTTATCGACAGTAGCGCTCCGTTCGCTCTTCCCGGGCGGACGGGGTGTTACAAAATGGTATCAGAGCTTAGGTATACGACAACCCTCGGGTCTTGAGTTTCGGGTCCGTTGCGTTTCTGTGGCGCGTATTTTTGGAGATGGAAAATTTTAGAAAATCGTTTCGTGTTAGGCATCTAGATTAGATGTGAGGAAATTATTTTGGAGACGAGATTGTTTTGGAGATTGTTGGCCTAATTTTTGAGAGTTAGGTATTCGGCGAATTTCGAGGGCGAAATTCCATTGTTAGTGGGGAAGTGTAACAACCCTCATAATTTTTGGGGGTATTTTTGAAATTAAGAGGAAAAATAAATTTTGAGATAAAATTATTTTTATTGCTCAAATATGTTGGTTATTATTTTTAAAGGTGAGAATATCAAACGGTTTCGAAATTTGAATAAAAATGGAGTTTTAATTGAATTTTTATTATATAGAGGAGTACTCAAAATATAAAACTCTCTTAGAGTCCTCAAAACATAAAACTCTACATAAAAAAAACATTTAAAAATATTGAAAGGTTCGATCGAGTTGAATTTTTTTGAAGAGCTTCCTCTCGTCTTCAGCTAATTCTCTGTAAAATTACATCCAGTTCCAACAGTCTGATCGTCAGAAATAAAAAATTTAGTGTTCGTACCTGATTAGAACTATTTTCTTAATCAAACACTTAATCCATTATATATCAACAAATTCGTGGCTTGGGCTTTCAATTCACTTTTTGTCAAACATTTCAACCAGTAGAGCTCTTTAAAATTACTCCCTTTCAAATACAAACCATAGCCCCAAACTTATTCAAGATTTCAACCTTAGATTAGAAGGCTTGTTTTCTATTTTCTCGAGTTTGGGCTAGAACGGGATTTGATTATTTTCCTGATAAGAACATGATGGTGTGATTAGATTTGTTGAGCATCTTTTCTGTCGTATTGTGTACTTCCCCATATTTTCTTTTAGCGGCAGGTTAGCGCGGATTTTGGGCACTATGGAGATTGTCATTTTTACGAGGATTATAATTGGGAAGAATTATTCGAGAGAGAAGATTGTATTTAATTTTGTTGTATAGAGGAATTTATTTGGAGACAGATAGTAGTATTTATTCGAGAGAATTGTTGTATTTATTTGACGAGATTTGACATTAGTAGTTTCTCTTTTGTTGGTGTGGGATTTGGATACTCTATACCTTGTTGTATTGTGGAATTGATTTAGTTTATCGACAGTAGCGCTCCGTTCGCTCTTTCGGGCGGACGGGGTGTTACAAAATGGTATCAGAGCTTAGGTATACGACAACCCTCGGGTCTTGAGTTTTGGGTCCGTTGCGTTTCTGTGGCGCGTATTTTTGGAGATGGAAAATTTTAGAAAATCGTTTCGCGTTAGGCATCTCGATTAGATGTGAGGAAATTATTTTGGAGACGAGATTGTTTTGGAGATTGTTGGCCTGATTTTTGAGAGTTAGGTATTCGGCGAATTTCGAGGGCGAAATTCCATTGTTAGTGGGGAAGTGTAACAACCCTCATAATTTTGGGGGTATTTTTGAAATTAAGAGGAAAAATAAATTTTGAGATAAAATTATTTTTATTTCTCAAATATGTCGGTTATTATTTTAAAAGGTGAGAATTTCGAACGGTTTCGAAATTGGAATTAAAATGGAGTTTTAATTGAATTTTTATTATATAGAGGAGTCCTCAAAATATAAAACTCTCTTAGAGTCCTCAAAACATAAAACTCTATATAAAAAACATTTAAAAATATTGAAAGGTTCGATCGAGTTGAATTTTTTTGAAGTGCTTCCTCTCGTCTTCAGCTAATTCTCTGTAAAATTTCATCCAATTCCAACAGTCTGATCGTCCGAAATAAAAAAATTTAGTGTTCGTACCTGATTAGAACTCTTTTCTTAATCAAACACTTAATCCATTATATATCAACAAATTCGTGGTTTGGCTTTTCAATTCGCTTTATGTCAAACATTTCAACCAGTAGAGCTCTTTAAAATTACTCCCTTTCAAATACAAACCATAGCCCCAAACTTATTCAAGATTTCAACCTTAGATTAGAAGGCTTATTTGCTATTTTCTCGAGTTTGGGCTAGAACGGGATTTGATTATTTTCCCGATAAGAACATGATGGTGTGATTAGATTTCAAGGCTGAAATTATGTGATGATTTTGAGGTATGGAGTTTTACACAATATGCTCCTTAATCTCGCGAGTATTATTCTCGTTGTTTTCTTGTTATTATTGACTCATATTTGAATTGATAAATTCATTTGGAAATCTGAAAATATTTTTTGGAATCTAGTTATGATTCATGTGGTATTATTATTGTGTTGATCATGTTGTCACGAAGATTTTAAAATGGCACGGAGGTTGGGCACCCGCCAATATTCTTTTTTTCGGATATGCAAAAAATGCATAGACGCGGTACGGTGATGAGGCTTGGTGACCCGGTTAATGTATTGTTTAGAAATTATAGTGATATAATTGCTTATGTGATTCGCATTTGATTTGAATATTCGTATTCGTATTGTTACGTTTTATTCACCGCTAATATTTGTTGAGCATCTTTTCTGTCGTATTGTGTACTTCCCCATATTTTCTTTCTTTTAGCGGCAGGTTAGCGCGGATTTTGGGCACTATGGAGATTGTCATTTTTACGAGGATTATAATTGGGAAGAATTATTCGAGAGAGAAGATTGTATTTAATTTTGTTGTATAGAGCAATTTATTTGGAGACAGATAGTAGTATTTATTCGAGGGAATTGTTGTATTTATTTGACGAGATTTGACATTAGTAGTTTCTCTTTTGTTGTTGTGGGATTTGGATACTCTATACCTTGTTGTATTGTGGAATTGATTTAGTTTATCGACAGTAGCGCTCCGTTCGCTCTTCCCGGGCGGACGGGGTGTTACAAAATGGTATCAGAGCTTAGGTATACGACAACCCTCGGGTCTTGAGTTTTGGGTCCGTTGCGTTTCTGTGGCGCGTATTTTTAGAGATGGAAAATTTTAGAAAATCGTTTCGCGTTAGGCATCTAGATTAGATGTGAGGAAATTATTTTGGAGACGAGATTGTTTTGGAGATTGTTGGCCTGATTTTTGAGAGTTAGGTATTCGGGGAATTTCGAGGGCGAAATTCCATTGTTAGTGGGGAAGTGTAACAACCCTCATAATTTTGGGGGTATTTTTGAAATTAAGTGGAAAAATAAATTTTGAGATAAAATTATTTTTATTGCTCAAATATGTTGGTTATTATTTTTAAAGTTGAGAATTTCAAACGGTTTCGAAATTGGAATTAAAATGGAGTTTTAATTGAATTTTTATTATATAGAGGAGTCCTCAAAATATAAAACTCTCTTAGAGTCCTCAAAACATAAAACTCTATATAAAAAAACATTTAAAAATATTGAAAGGTTCGATCGAGTTGAATTTTTTTGAAGAGCTTCCTCTCGTCTTCAGCTAATTCTCTTTAAAATTTCATCCAATTCCAACTGTCTGATCGTCCGAAATAAAAAATTTAGTGTTCGTACCTGATTAGAACTCTTTTCTTAATCCAACACTTAATCCATTATATATCAACAAATTCGTGGCTTGGCTTTTCAATTCGCTTTTTGTCAAACATTTCAACCAGTAGAGCTCTTTAAAATTACTCCCTTTCAAATACAAATCATAGCCCCAAACTTATTCAAGATTTCAACCTTAGATTAGAAGGCTTATTTTCTATTTTCTCGAGTTTGGGCTAGAACGGAATTTGATTATTTTCCCCATAAGAACATGATGGTGTGATTAGATTTCAAGGCTGAAATTATGTGATGATTTTGAGGTATGGAGTTTTACACAATATGCTCCTTAATCTCGCGAGTATTATTCTCGTTGTTTTCTTGTTATTATTGACTCATATTTGAATTGATAAATTCATTTGGAAATCTGAAAATATTTTTTGGAATCTAATTATGATTCATGTGGTATTATTATTGTGTTGATCATGTTGTCACGAAGATTTTAAAATGGCACGGAGGTTGGGCACCCGCCAATATTCCTTTTTTCGGATATGCAAAAAATGCATAGACGCGGTACGGTGATGAGGCATGGTGACCCGGTTAATGTATTGTTTAGAAATTATAGTGATATAATTGCTTATGTGATTCGCATTTGATTTGAATATTCGTATTCGTATTGTTACGTTTTATTCACCGCTAATATTTGTTGAGCATCTTTTCTGTCGTATTCTGTACTTCCCCATATTTTCTTTTAGCGGCAGGTTAGCGCGGATTTTGGGCACTATGGAGATTGTCATTTTTACGAGGATTATAATTGGGAAGAATTATTCGAGAGAGAAGATTGTATTTATTTTTGTTGTATAGAGCATTTTATTTTGAGACAGATAGTTGTATTTATTCGAGAGAATTGTTATATTTATTTGACGAGATTTGACATTAGTAGTTTCTCTTTTGTTGTTTGGGATTTGGATACTCTATACCTTGTTGTATTGTGGAATTGATTTAGTTTATCGACAGTAGCGCTCCGTTCGCTCTTCCCGGGCGGACGAGGTGTTACAAAATGGTATCAGAGCTTAGGTATACGACAACCCTCGGGTCTTGAGTTTTGGGTCCGTTGCGTTTCTGTGGCGCGTATTTTTGGAGATGGAAAATTTTAGAAAATCGTTTCGCGTTAGGCATCAAGATTAGATGTGAGGAAATTATTTTGGAGACGAGATTGTTTTGGAGATTGTTGGCCTGATTTTTGAGAGTTAGGTATTCGGCGAATTTCGAGGGCGAAATTCCATTGTTAGTGGGGAAGTGTAACAACCCTCATAATTTTGGGGGTATTTTTGAAATTAAAAGGAAAAATAAATTTTGAGATAAAATTATTTTTATTGCTCAAATATGTCAGTTATTATTTTAAATGGTGAGAATTTCAAACGGTTTCGAAATTGGAATTAAAATGGAGTTTTAATTGAATTTTTATTATATAGAGGAGTCCTCAAAATATAAAACTCTCTTAGAGTCCTCAAAACATAAAACTCTATATAAATAACATTTAAAAATATTGAAAGGTTCGATCGAGTTGCATTTTTTTGAAGTGCTTCCTCTCGTCTTCAGCTAATTCTCTGTAAAATTTCATCAAATTCCAACCGTCTGATCGTCCGAAATAAAAAAATTTAGTGTTCGTACCTGATTAGAACTCTTTTCTTAATCAAACACTTAATCCATTATATATCAACAAATTCTCGGTTTGGCTTTTCAATTCGCTTTTTGTCAAACATTTCAACCAGTAGAGCTCTTTAAAATTACTCCCTTTCAAATACAAACCATAGCCCCAAACTTATTCAAGATTTCAACCTTAGATTAGAAGGCTTATTTGCTATTTTCTCGAGTTTGGGCTAGAACGGGATTTGATTATTTTCCCGATAAGAACATGATGGTGTGATTAGATTTCAAGGCTGAAATTATGTGATGATTTTGAGGTATGGAGTTTTACACAATATGCTCCTTAATCTCGCGAGTATTATTCTCGTTGTTTTCTTGTTATTATTGACTCATATTTGAATTGATAAATTCATTTGGAAATCTGAAAATATTTTTTGGAATCTAATTATGATTCATGTGGTATTATTATTGTGTTGATCATGTTGTCACGAAGATTTTAAAATGGCACGGAGGTTGGGCACCCGCCAATATTCCTTTTTTCGGATATGCAAAAAATGCATAGACGCGGTACGGTGATGAGGCTTGGTGACCCGGTTAATGTATTGTTTAGAAATTATAGTGATATAATTGCTTATGTGATTCGCATTTGATTTGAATATTCGTATTCGTATTGTTACGTTTTATTCACCGCTAATATTTGTTGAGCATCTTTTCTGTCGTATTGTGTACTTCCCCATATTTTCTTTTAGCGGCAGGTTAGCGCGGATTTTGGGCACTATGGAGATTGTCATTTTTACGAGGATTATAATTGGGAAGAATTATTCGAGGGAGAAGATTGTATTTATTTTTGTTGTATAGAGCATTTTATTTTGAGAGAGATTTTTGTATTTATTCGAGAGAATTGTTGTATTTATTTGACGAGATTTGACATTAGTAGTTTCTCTTTTGTTGTTGTGGGATTTGGATACTCTATACCTTGTTGTATTGTGGAATTGATTTAGTATATCGACAGTAGCGCTCCGTTCGCTCTTCCCGGGCGGACGGGGTGTTACAAAATGGTATCAGAGCTTAGGTATACGACAACCCTCGGATCTTGAGTTTTGGGTCCGTTGCGTTTCGGTGGCGCGTATTTTTGGAGATGGAAAATTTTAGAAAATCGTTTCGCGTTAGGCATCTAGATTAGATGTGAGGAAATTATTTTGGAGACGAGATTGTTTTGGAGATTGTTGGCCTGATTTTTGAGAGTTAGGTACTCGGCGAATTTCGAGGGCGAAATTCCATTGTTAGTGGGGAAGTGTAACAACCCTCATAATTTTGGGGGTATTTTTGAAATTAAGAGGAGAAATAAATTTTGAGATAAAATTATTTTTATTGCTCAAATATGTTGGTTATTATTTTAAAAGGTGAGAATTTCAAACGGTTTCGAAATTGGAATTAAAATGGAGTTTTAATTGAATTTTTATTATATTGAGGAGTCCTCAAAATATAAAACTCTCTTAGAGTCCTCAAAACATAAAACTCTATATAAAAAAACATTTAAAAATATTGAAAGGTTCGATCGAGTTGAATTTTTTTGAAGAGCTTCCTCTCGTCTTCATCTAATTCTCTGTAAAATTTCATCCAATTCCAACTGTCTGATCGTCCGAAATAAAAAAATTTAGTGTTCGTACCTGATTAGAACTCTTTTCTTAATCAAACACTTAATCCATTATATATCAACAAATTCGTGGCTTGGCTTCTCAACTCACTTTTTGTCAAACATTTCAACCAGTAGAGCTCTTTAAAATTACTCCCTTTCAAATACAAACCATAGCCCCAAACTTATTCAAGATTTCAACCTTAGATTAGAAGGCTTATTTGCTATTTTCTCGAGTTTGGGCTAGAACGGGATTTGATTATTTTCCCGATAAGAACATGATGGTGTGATTAGATTTCAAGGCTGAAATTATGTGATGATTTTGAGGAATGGAGTTTTACACAATATGCTCCTTAATCTCGCAAGTATTATTCTCGTTGTTTTCTTGTTATTATTGACTCATATTTGAATTGATAAATTCATTTGGAAATCTGAAAATATTTTTTGGAATCTAATTATGATTCATGTGGTATTATTATTGTGTTGATCATGTTGTCACGAAGATTTTAAAATGGCACGGAGGTTGGGCACCCTCCAATATTCCTTTTTTCGGATATGCAAAAAATGCATAGACGCGGTACGGTGATGAGGCTTGGTGACCCGGTTAATGTATTGTTTAGAAATTATAGTGATATAATTGCTTATGTGATTCGCAATTGATTTGAATATTCGTATTCGTATTGTTACGTTTTATTCACCGCTAATATTTGTTGAGCATCTTTTCTGTCGTATTGTGTACTTCCCCATATTTTCTTTTAGCGGCAGGTTAGAGCGGATTTTGGGCACTATGGAGATTGTCATTTTTACGAGGATTATAATTGGGAAGAATTATTCGAGAGAGAAGATTGTATTTATTTTTGTTGTATAGAGCATTTTATTTTGAGACAGATAGTTGTATTTATTCGAGAGAATTGTTGTATTTATTTGACGAGATTTGACATTAGTAGTTTCTCTTTTGTTGTTTGGGATTTGGATACTCTATACCTTGTTGTATTGTGGAATTGATTTAGTTTATCGACAGTAGCGCTCCGTTCGCTCTTCCCGGGCGGACGGGGTGTTACAAAATGGTATCAGAGCTTAGGTATACGACAACCCTCGGGTCTTGAGTTTTGGGTTCGTTGCGTTTCTGTGGCGCGTATTTTTGGAGATGGAAAATTTTAGAAAATCGTTTCGCGTTAGGCATCTAGATTAGATGTGAGGAAATTATTTTGGAGACGAGATTGTTTTGGAGATTGTTGGCCTGATTTTTGAGAGTTAGGTATTCGGCGAATTTCGAGGGCGAAATTCCATTGTTAGTGGGGAAGTGTAACAACCCTCATAATTTTGGGGGTATTTTTGAAATTAAGAGGAAAAATAAATTTTGAGATAAAATTATTTTTATTGCTCAAATATGTTGGTTATTATTTTAAAAGGTGAGAATTTCAAACGGTTTCGAAATTGGAATTAAAATGGAGTTTTAATTGAATTTTTATTATATAGAGGAGTCCTCAAAATATAAAACTCTCTTAGAGTCCTCAAAACGTAAAACTCTATATAAAAAAAACATTTAAAAATATTGAAAGGTTCGATCGAGTTTAATTTTTTTGAAGAGCTTCCTCTCGTCTTCAGCTAATTCTCTGTAAAATTTCATCCAATTCCAACTGTCTGATCGTCCGAAATAAAAAAATTTAGTGTTCGTACCTGATTAGCACTCTTTTCTTAATCAAACACTTAATCCATTATATATCAACAAATTCGTGGCTTGGCTTTTCAATTCGCTTTTTGTCAAACATTTCAACCAGTAGAGCTCTTTAAAATTACTCCCTTTCAAATACAAACCATAGCCCCAAACTTATTCAAGATTTCAACCTTAGATTAGAAGGCTTATTTGCTATTTTCTCGAGTTTGGGCTAGAACGGGATTTGATTATTTTCCCGATAAGAACATGATGGTGTGATTAGATTTCAAGGCTGAAATTATGTGATGATTTTGAGGAATGGAGTTTTACACAATATGCTCCTTAATCTCGCAAGTATTATTCTCGTTGTTTTCTTGTTATTATTGACTCATATTTGAATTGATAAATTCATTTGGAAATCTGAAAATATTTTTTGGAATCTAATTATGATTCATGTGGTATTATTATTGTGTTGATCATGTTGTCACGAAGATTTTAAAATGGCACGGAGGTTGGGCACCCTCCAATATTCCTTTTTTCGGATATGCAAAAAATGCATAGACGCGGTACGGTGATGAGGCTTGGTGACCCGGTTAATGTATTGTTTAGAAATTATAGTGATATAATTGCTTATGTGATTCACATTTGATTTGAATATTCGTATTCGTATTGTTGCGTTTTATTCACCACTAATATTTGTTGAGCATCTTTCCTGTCGTATTGTGTACTTCCCCATATTTTCTTTTAGCGGCAGGTTAACGCGGATTTTGGGCACTATGGAGATTGTCATTTTTACGAGGATTATAATTGGGAAGAATTATTCGAGAGAGAAGATTGTATTTATTTTTGTTGTATAGAGCATTTTATTTTGAGACAGATAGTTGTATTTATTCGAGAGAATTGTTGTATTTATTTGACGAGATTTGACATTAGTAGTTTCTCTTTTGTTGTTTGGGATTTGGATACTCTATACCTTGTTGTATTGTGGAATTGATTTAGTTTATCGACAGTAGCGCTCCGTTCGCTCTTCCCGGGCGGACGGGGTGTTACAAAATGGTATCAGAGCTTAGGTATACGACAACCCTCGGGTCTTGAGTTTTGGGTCCGTTGCGTTTCTGTGGCGCGTATTTTTGGAGATGGAAAATTTTAGAAAATCGTTTCGCGTTAGGCATCTAGATTAGATGTGAGGAAATTATTTTGGAGACGAGATTGTTTTGGAGATTGTTGGCCTGATTTTTGAGAGTTAGGTATTCGGCGAATTTCGAGGGCGAAATTCCATTGTTAGTGGGGAAGTGTAACAACCCTCATAATTTTGGGGGTATTTTTGAAATTAAGAGGAAAAATAAATTTTGAGATAAAATTATTTTTATTGCTCAAATATGTTGGTTATTATTTTAAAAGGTGAGAATTTCAAACGGTTTCGAAATTGGAATTAAAATGGAGTTTTAATTGAATTTTTATTATATAGAGGAGTCCTCAAAATATAAAACTCTCTTAGAGTCCTCAAAACGTAAAACTCTATATAAAAAAAATATTTAAAAATATTGAAAGGTTCGATCGAGTTTAATTTTTTTGAAGAGCTTCCTCTCGTCTTCAGCTAATTCTCTGTAAAATTTCATCCAATTCCAACTGTCTGATCGTCCGAAATAAAAAAAATTTAGTGTTCGTACCTGATTAGCACACTTTTCTTAATCAAACACTTAATCCATTATATATCAACAAATTCGTGGCTTGGCTTTTCAATTCGCTTTTTGTCAAACATTTCAACCAGTAGAGCTCTTTAAAATTACTCCCTTTCAAATACAAACCATAGCCCCAAACTTATTCAAGATTTCAACCTTAGATTAGAAGGCTTATTTGCTATTTTCTCGAGTTTGGGCTAGAACGGGATTTGATTATTTTCCCGATAAGAACATGATGGTGTGATTAGATTTCAAGGCTGAAATTATGTGATGATTTTGAGGTATGGAGTTTTACACAATATGCTCCTTAATCTCGCGAGTATTATTCTCGTTGTTTTCTTGTTATTATTGACTCATATTTGAATTGATAAATTCATTTGGAAATCTGAAAATATTTTTTGGAATCTAATTATGATTCATGTGGTATTATTATTGCGTTGATCATGTTGTCACGAAGATTTTAAAATGGCACGGAGGTTGGGCACCCTCCAATATTACTTTTTTCGGATATGCAAAAAATGCATAGACGCGGTACGGTGATGAGGCTTGGTGACCCGGTTAATGTATTGTTTAGAAATTATAGTGATATAATTGCTTATGTGATTCACATTTGATTTGAATATTCGTATTCGTATTGTTGCGTTTTATTCACCACTAATATTTGTTGAGCATCTTTCCTGTCGTATTGTGTACTTCCCCATATTTTCTTTTAGCGGCAGGTTAGCGCGGATTTTGGGCACTATGGAGATTGTCATTTTTACGAGGATTATAATTGGGAAGAATTATTCGAGAGAGAAAATTGTATTTATTTTTGTTGTATAGAGCATTTTATTTTGAGACAGATAGTTGTATTTATTCGAGAGAATTGTTGTATTTATTTGACGAGATTTGACATTAGTAGTTTCTCTTTTGTTGTTTGGGATTTGGATACTCTATACCTTGTTGTATTGTGGAATTGATTTAGTTTATCGACAGTAGCGCTCCGTTCGCTCTTCCCGGGCGGACGGGGTGTTACAAAATGGTATCAGAGCTTAGGTATACGACAACCCTCGGGTCTTGAGTTTTGGGTCCGTTGCGTTTCTGTGGCGCGTATTTTTGGAGATGGAAAATTTTAGAAAATCGTTTCGCGTTAGGCATCTAGATTAGATGTGAGGAAATTATTTTGGAGACGAGATTGTTTTGGAGATTGTTGGCCTGATTTTTGAGAGTTAGGTATTCGGCGAATTTCAAGGGCGAAATTCCATTGTTAGTGGGGAAGTGTAACAACCCTCATAATTTTGGGGGTATTTTTGAAATTAAGAGGAAAAATAAATTTTGAGATAAAATTATTTTTATTGCTCAAATATGTTGGTTATTATTTTAAAAGGTGAGAATTTCAAACGGTTTCGAAATTGGAATTAAAATGTAGTTTTAATTGAATTTTTATTATATAGAGGAGTCCTCAAAATATAAAACTCTCTTAGAGTCCTCAAAACGTAAAACTCTATATAAAAAAAACATTTAAAAATATTGAAAGGTTCGATCGAGTTTAATTTTTTTGAAGAGCTTCCTCTCGTCTTCAGCTAATTCTCTGTAAAATTTCATCCAATTCCAACTGTCTGATCGTCCGAAATAAAAAAATTTAGTGTTCGTACCTGATTAGCACACTTTTCTTAATCAAACACTTAATCCATTATATATCAACAAATTCGTGGCTTGGCTTTTCAATTTGCTTTTTGTCAAACATTTCAACCAGTAGAGCTCTTTAAAATTACTCCCTTTCAAATACAAACCATAGCCCCAAACTTATTCAAGATTTCAACCTTAGATTAGAAGGCTTATTTGCTATTTTCTCGAGTTTGGGCTAGAACGGGATTTGATTATTTTCCCGATAAGAACATGATGGTGTGATTAGATTTCAAGGCTGAAATTATGTGATGATTTTGAGGTATGGAGTTTTAGACAATATGCTCCTTAATCTCGCAAGTATTATTCTCATTGTTTTCTTGTTATTATTGACTCATATTTGAATTGATAAATTCATTTGGAAATGTGAAAATATTTTTTGGAATCTAATTATGATTCATGTGGTATTATTATTGTGTTGATCATGTTGTCACGAAGATTTTAAAATGGCACGGAGGTTGGGCACCCTCCAATATTACTTTTTTCGGATATGCAAAAAATGCATAGACGCGGTACGGTGATGAGGCTTGGTGACCCGGTTAATGTATTGTTTAGAAATTATAGTGATATAATTGCTTATGTGATTCACATTTGATTTGAATATTCGTATTCGTATTGTTGCGTTTTATTCACCACTAATATTTGTTGAGCATCTTTCCTGTCGTATTGTGTACTTCCCCATATTTTCTTTTAGCGGCCGGTTAGCGCGGATTTTGGGTACTATGGAGATTGTCATTTTTACGAGGATTATAATTGGGAAGAATTATTCGAGAGAGAAGATTGTATTTATTTTTGTTATATAGAGCATTTTATTTTGAGACAGATAGTTGTATTTATTCGAGAGAATTGTTGTATTTATTTGACGAGATTTGACATTAGTAGTTTCTCTTTTGTTGTTGTGGGATTTGGATACTCTATACCTTGTTGTATTGTGGAATTGATTTAGTATATCGACAGTAGCGCTCCGTTAGCTCTTCCCGGGCGGACGGGGTGTTACAAAATGGTATCAGAGCTTAGGTATACGACAACCCTCGGATCTTGAGTTTTGGGTCCGTTGCGTTTCGGTGGCGCGTATTTTTGGAGATGGAAAATTTTAGAAAATCGTTCGCGTTAGGCATCTAGATTAGATGTGAGGAAATTATTTTGGAGACGAGATTGTTTTGGAGATTGTTGGCCTGATTTTTGAGAGTTAGGTACTCGGCGAATTTCGAGGGAGAAATTCCATTGTTAGTGGGGAAGTGTAACAACCCTCATAATTTTGGGGGTATTTTTGAAATTAAGAGGAGAAATAAATTTTGAGATAAAATTATTTTTATTGCTCAAATATGTTGGTTATTATTTTAAAAGGTGAGAATTTCAATCGGTTTCGAAATTGGAATTAAAATGGAGTTTTAATTGAATTTTTATTATATAGACGAGTCCTCAAAATATAAAACTCTCTTAGAGTCCTCAAAACATAAAACTCTATATAAAAAAAGCATTTAAAAATATTGAAAGGTTCGATCGAGTTGAATTTTTTTGAAGAGCTTCCTCTCGTCTTCATCTAATTCTCTGTAAAATTTCATCCAATTCCAACTGTCTGATCGTCCGAAATAAAAAAATTTAGTGTTCGTACCTGATTAGAACTCTTTTCTTAATCAAACACTTAATCCATTATATATCAACAAATTCGTGGCTTGGCTTCTCAACTCACTTTTTGTCAAACATTTCAACCAGTAGAGCTCTTTAAAATTACTCCCTTTCAAATACAAACCATAGCCCCAAACTTATTCAAGATTTCAACCTTAGATTAGAAGGCTTATTTGCTATTTTCTCGAGTTTGGGCTAGAACGGGATTTGATTATTTTCCCGATAAGAACATGATGGTGTGATTAGATTTCAAGGCTGAAATTATGTGATGATTTTGAGGTATGGAGTTTTACACAATATGCTCCTTAATCTCGCGAGTATTATTCTAGTTGTTTTCTTGTTATTATTGACTCATATTTGAATTGATAAATTCATTTGGAAATCTGAAAATATTTTTTGGAATCTAATTATGATTCATGTGGTATTATTATTGTGTTGATCATGTTGTCACGAAGATTTTAAATTGGCACGGAGGTTGGGCACCCGCCAATATTCCTTTTTTCGGATATGCAAAAAATGCATAGACGCGGTACGGTGATGAGGCTTGGTGACCCGGTTAATGTATTGTTTAGAAATTATAGTGATATAATTGCTTATGTGATTCGCAATTGATTTGAATATTCGTATTCGTATTGTTACGTTTTATTCACCGCTAATATTTGTTGAGCATCTTTTCTGTCGTATTGTGTACTTCCCCATATTTTCTTTTAGCGGCAGGTTAGTGCGGATTTTGGGCACTATGGAGATTGTCATTTTTACGAGGATTATAATTGGGAAGAATTATTCGAGAGAGAAGATTGTATTTATTTTTGTTGTATAGAGCATTTTATTTTGAGACAGATAGTTGTATTTATTCGAGAGAATTGTTGTATTTATTTGACGAGATTTGACATTAGTAGTTTCTCTTTTGTTGTTTGGGATTTGGATACTCTATACCTTGTTGTATTGTGGAATTGATTTAGTTTATCGACAGTAGCGCTCCGTTCGCTCTTCCCGGGCGGACGGGGTGTTACAAAATGGTATCAGAGCTTAGGTATACGACAACCCTCGGGTCTTGAGTTTTGGGTCCGTTGCGTTTCTGTGGCGCGTATTTTTGGAGATGGAAAATTTTAGAAAATCGTTTCGCGTTAGGCATCTAGATTAGATGTGAGGAAATTATTTTGGAGACGAGATTGTTTTGGAGATTGTTGGCCTGATTTTTGAGAGTTAGGTATTCGGCGAATTTCGAGGGCGAAATTCCATTGTTAGTGGGGAAGTGTAACAACCCTCATAATTTTGGGGGTATTTTTGAAATTAAGAGGAAAAATAAATTTTGAGATAAAATTATTTTTATTGCTCAAATATGTTGGTTATTATTTTAAAAGGTGAGAATTTCAAACGGTTTCGAAATTGGAATTAAAATGGAGTTTTAATTGAATTTTTATTATATAGAGGAGTCCTCAAAATATAAAACTCTCTTAGAGTCCTCAAAACGTAAAACTCTATATAAAAAAAACATTTAAAAATAAAAAAAGGTTCGATCGAGTTTAATTTTTTTGAAGAGCTTCCTCTCGTCTTCAGCTAATTCTCTGTAAAATTTCATCCAATTCCAACTGTCTGATCGTCCGAAATAAAAAAATTTAGTGTTCGTACCTGATTAGCACTCTTTTCTTAATCAAACACTTAATCCATTATATATCAACAAATTCGTGGCTTGGCTTTTCAATTCGCTTTTTGTCAAACATTTCAACCAGTAGAGCTCTTTAAAATTACTCCCTTTCAAATACAAACCATAGCCCCAAACTTATTCAAGATTTCAACCTTAGATTAGAAGGCTTATTTGCTATTTTCTCGAGTTTGGGCTAGAACGGGATTTGATTATTTTCCCGATAAGAACATGATGGTGTGATTAGATTTCAAGGCTGAAATTATGTGATGATTTTGAGGTATGGAGTTTTACACAATATGCTCCTTAATCTCGCGAGTATTATTCTCGTTGTTTTCTTGTTATTATTGACTCATATTTGAATTGATAAATTCATTTGGAAATCTGAAAATATTTTTTGGAATCTAATTATGATTCATGTGGTATTATTATTGTGTTGATCATGTTGTCACGAAGATTTTAAAATGGCACGGAGGTTGGGCACCCGCCAATATTCCTTTTTTCGGATATGCAAAAAATGCATAGACGCGGTACGGTGATGAGGCTTGGTGACCCGGTTAATGTATTGTTTAGAAATTATAGTGATATAATTGCTTATGTGATTCACATTTGATTTGAATATTCGTATTCGTATTGTTACGTTTTATTCACCACTAATATTTGTTGAGCATCTTTCCTGTCGTATTGTGTACTTCCCCATATTTTCTTTTAGCGTCCGGTTAGCGCGGATTTTGGGTACTATGGAGATTGTCATTTTTACGAGGATTATAATTGGGAAGAATTATTCGAGAGAGAAGATTGTATTTATTTTTGTTGTATAGAGCATTTTATTTTGAGACAGATAGTTGTATTTATTCGAGAGAATTGTTGTATTTATTTGACGAGATTTGACATTAGTAGTTTCTCTTTTGTTGTTGTGGGATTTGGATACTCTATACCTTGTTGTATTGTGGAATTGATTTAGTTTATCGACAGTAGCGCTCCGTTCGCTCTTCCCGGGTGGACGGGGTGTTACAAAATGGTATCAGAGCTTAGGTATACGACAACCCTCGGATCTTGAGTTTTGGGTCCGTTGCGTTTCTGTGGCGCGTATTTTTGGAGATGGAAAATTTTAGAAAATCGTTTCGCGTTAGGCATCTAGATTAGATGTGAGGAAATTATTTTGGAGACGAGATTGTTTTGGAGATTGTTGGCCTGATTTTTGAGAGTTAGGTACTCGACGAATTTCGAGGGCGAAATTCCATTGTTAGTGGGGAAGTGTAACAACCCTCATAATTTTGGGGGTATTTTTGAAATTAAGAGGAAAAATAAATTTTGAGATAAAATTATTTTTATTGCTCAAATATGTTGGTTATTATTTTAAAAGGTGAGAATTTCAAACGGTTTCGAAATTGGAATTAAAATGGAGTTTTAATTGAATTTTTATTATATAGAGGAGTCCTCAAAATATAAAACTCTCTTAGAGTCCTCAAAACATAAAACTCTATATAAAAAAAACATTTAAAAATATTGAAAGGTTCGATCGAGTTGAATTTTTTTGAAGAGCTTCCTCTCGTCTTCAGCTAATTCTCTGTAAAATTTCATCCAATTCCAACTGTCTGATCGTCCGAAATAAAAAAATTTAGTGTTCGTACCTGATTAGAACTCTTTTCTTAATCAAACACTTAATCAATTATATATCAACAAATTCGTGGCTTGGCTTTTCAACTCGCTTTTTGTCAAACATTTCAACCAGTAGAGCTCTTTAAAATTACTCCCTTTCAAATACAAACCATAGCCCCAAACTTATTCAAGATTTTAACCTTAGATTAGAAGGCTTATTTGCTATTTTCTCGAGTTTGGGCTAGAACGGGATTTGATTATTTTCCCGATAAGAACATGATGGTGTGATTAGATTTCAAGGCTGAAATTATGTGATGATTTTGAGGTATGGAGTTTTACACAATATGCTCCTTATTCTCGCGAGTATTATTCTCGTTGTTTTCTTGTTATTATTGACTCATATTTGAATTGATAAATTCATTTGGAAATCTGAATATATTTTTTGGAATCTAATTATGATTCATGTGGTATTATTATTGTGTTGATCATGTTGTCACGAAGATTTTAAAATGGCACAGAGGTTGGGCACCCGCCAATATTCCTTTTTTCGGATATGCAAAAAATGCATAGACGCGGTACGGTGATGAGGCTTGGTGACCCGGTTAATGTATTGTTTAGAAATTATAGTGATATAATTGCTTATGTGATTCGCATTTGATTTGAATATTCGTATTCGTATTGTTACGTTTTATTCACCCCTAATATTTGTTGAGCATCTTTTCTGTCGTATTGTGTACTTCCCCATATTTTCTTTTAGCGGCAGGTTAGGGCGGATTTTGGGCACTATGGAGATTGTCATTTTTACGAGGATCATAATTGGGAAGAATTATTCGAGAGAGAAGATTGTATTTATTTTTGTTGTATAGAGCATTTTATTTTGAGACAGATAGTTGTATTTATTCGAGAGAATTGTTGTATTTATTTGACGATATTTGAGATTAGTGGTTTCTCTTTTGTTGTTGTGGGATTTGGATACTCTATACCTTGTTGTATTGTGGAATTGATTTAGTTTATCGACAGTAGCGCTCCGTTAGCTCTTCCCGGGCGGACGGGGTGTTTACAAAATGGTATCAGAGCTTAGGTATACGACAACCCTCGGGTCTTGAGTTGTGGGTCCGTTGTGTTTCTGTGGCGCGTATTTTTGGAGATGGAAAATTTTAGAAAATCGTTTCGCGTTAGGCATCTAGATTAGATGTGAGGAAATTATTTTGGAGACGAGATTGTTTTGGAGATTGTTGGCCTGATTTTTGAGAGTTAGGTATTCGGCGAATTTCGAGGGCGAAATTCCATTGCTAGTGGGGAAGTGTAACAACCCTCATAATTTTGGGGGTATTTTTGAAATTAAGAGGAAAAAGAAATTTTCAGATAAAATTATTTTTATTGCTCAAATATGTTGGTTATTATTTTAAAAGGTGAGAATTTCAAACGGTTTCGAAATTGGAATTAAAATGGAGTTTTAATTGAATTTTTATTATATAGAGGAGTCCTCAAAATATAAAACTCTCTTAGAGTCCTCAAAACATAAAACTCTATATAAAAAAAACATTTAAAAATATTGAAAGGTTCGATCGAGTTGAATTTTTTTGAAGTGCTTCCTCTCGTCTTCAGGTAATTCTCTGTAAAATTTCATCCAATTCCAACTGTCTGATCGTCCGAAATAAAAAAATTTAGTGTTCGTACCTGATTAGAACTCTTTTCTTAATCAAACACTTAATCCATTATATATCAACAAATTCGTGGCTTGGCTTTTCAACTCGCTTTTTGTCAAACATTTCAACCAGTAGAGCTCTTTAAAATTACTCCCTTTCAAATACAAACCATAGCCCCAAACTTATTCATGATTTCAACCTTAGATTAGAAGGCGTATTTGCTATTTTCTCGAGTTTGGGCTAGAACGGGATTTGATTATTTTCCCGATAAGAACATGATGGTGTGATTAGATTTCAAGGCTGAAATTATGTGATGATTTTGAGGTATGGAGTTTTACACAATATGCTCCTTAATCTCGCGAGTATTATTCTCGTTGTTTTCTTGTTATTATTGACTCATATTTGAATTGATAAATTCATTTGGAAATCTGAAAATATTTTTTGGAATCTAATTATGATTCATGTGGTATTATTATTGTGTTGATCATGTTGTCACGAAGATTTTAAAATGGCACGGAGGTTGGGCACCCGCCAATATTCCTTTTTTCGGATATGCAAAAAATGCATAGACGCGGTACGGTGATGAGGCTTGGTGACCCGGTTAATGTATTGTTTAGAAATTATAGTGATATAATTGCTTATGTGATTCGCATTTGATTTGAATATTCGTATTCGTATTGTTACGTTTTATTCACCGCTAATATTTGTTGAGCATCTTTTCTGTCGTATTGTGTACTTCCCCATATTTTCTTTTAGCGGCAGGTTAGCGCGGATTTTGGGCACTATGGAGATTGTCATTTTTACGAGGATTATAATTGGGAAGAATTATTCGAGAGAGAAGATTGTATTTATTTTTGTTGTATAGAGCATTTTATTTTGAGACAGATAGTTGTATTTATTCGAGAGAATTGTTGTATTTATTTGACGAGATTTGACATTAGTAGTTTCTCTTTTGTTGTTGTGGGATTTGGATACTCTATACCTTGTTGTATTGTGGAATTGATTTAGTTTATCGACAGTAGCGCTCCGTTCGCTCTTCCCGGGCGGACGGGGTGTTACAAAATGGTATCAGAGCTTAGGTATACGACAACCCTCGGGTCTTGAGTTTTGGGTCCGTTGCGTTTCTGTGGCGCGTATTTTTGGAGATGGAAAATTTTAGAAAATCGTTTCGCGTTAGGCATCTAGATTAGATGTGAGGAAATTATTTTGGAGACGAGATTGTTTTGGAGATTGTTGGCCTGATTTTTGAGAGTTAGGTATTCGGCGAATTTCGAGGGCGAAATTCCATTGCTAGTGGGGAAGTGTAACAACCCTCATAATTTTGGGGGTATTTTTGAAATTAAGAGGAAAAATAAATTTTGAGATAAAATTATTTTTATTGCTCAAATATGTTGGTTATTATTTTAAAAGGTGATAATTTCAAACGGTTTCGAAATTGGAATTAAAATGGAGTTTTAATTGAATTTTTTTTATATAGAGGAGTCCTCAAAATATAAAACTCTCTTAGAGTCCTCAAAACATAAAACTCTATATAAAAAAAACATTTAAAAATATTGAAAGGTTCGATCGAGTTGAATTTTTTTGAAGAGCTTCCTCTCGTCTTCAGCTAATTCTCTGTAAAATTTCATCCAATTCCAACTGTCTGATCGTCCGAAATAAAAAAATTTAGTGTTCGTACCTGATTAGAACTCTTTTCTTAATCAAACACTTAATCCATTATATATCAACAAATTCGTGGCTTGGCTTTTCAATTCGCTTTTTGTCAAACATTTCAACCAATAGAGCTCTTTAAAATTACTCCCTTTCAAATACAAACCATAGCCCCAAACTTATTCAAGATTTCAACCTTAGATTAGAAGGCTTATTTGCTATTTTCTCGAGTTTGGGCTAGAACGGGATTTGATTATTTTCCCGATAAGAACATGATGGTGTGATTAGATTTCAAGGCTGAAATTATGTGATGATTTTGAGGTATGGAGTTTTACACAATATGCTCCTTAATCTCGCGAGTATTATTCTCGTTGTTTTCTTGTTATTATTGACTCATATTTGAATTGATAAATTCATTTGGAAATCTGAAAATATTTTTTGGAATCTAATTATGATTCATGTGGTATTATTATTGTGTTGATCATGTTGTCACGAAGATTTTAAAATGGCACGGAGGTTGGGCACCCGCCAATATTCCGTTTTTCGGATATGCAAAAAATGCATAGACGCGGTACGGTGATGAGGCTTGGTGACTCGGTTAATGTATTGTTTAGAAATTATAGTGATATAATTGCTTATGTGATTCGCATTTGATTTGAATATTCGTATTCGTATTGTTACGTTTTATTCACCGCTAATATTTGTTGAGCATTGTAACAACCCTCGATTCTGGGAGGCTCATTTTATACTAATTTTACCGCATAAGGTAATTATATAAAATGTGGGGACTGGAGTAAATATTTATTTAATGAATTGAAAGTTAATATTTACTAGATTGATGCATATTTACTGCATGTGAAAGTAAATAACATCAGGTTGCATGTCTGTAGTGTCATGTATTTTAAATGGCCTTTTAGTTAAAATGATTTTTGGAACTCGAAATAATTTATACAATTCTGGATGCCAGTTTAGAGGGTGTAGTTAGTCTCAAAAGGTGCGAGACAGTCAAAATAAGTGCCATATTGTATTTTTGTATTTCGGGCACTTTTACCTGGTTTTAGCTTATATGCGTATTTGCGAGTCATTTTAATGTAGTATTAACCATTTAAGTTGGGAGAATTATGTTAAGCCACGATTTTTGGTCTTGCCCCTTATTTCATTCCCTCATTTTATGCCTTGAACATAGAGAGAAAGGAGAGAAAGAAAGAGGAAGAGAAATGGAGAAATGAGAGAGAGATTGAAGATGGAGGATTTGGGATTGCTTCTTCTCCAAATAAATCTGAGATATCAACCTTAAGGCAAGTTTTCTACTTGCCAATATGTGATTTAAGATGCATTAATTGTATGATAATTGTGTATTTCCATTTATGGTTTAAATGTAGAATTTGTGGGATTTAAACCCTAGTCTTGATTTATGTTGAAGAAATTGTGGGTTTTGATGGTTAATAATCATGTAGATTAGTTTGGGGTATATTTTCGTGGTTGGTTGTGTATGAAAAGGAAGAGATTTGGAGTTTGGAGGAATTAGGGTTCATAACCCTTCGTAGCCATTCTTGGCAGATTTGCAGGTCCGAATCGATTCGGCCCTTTGGACGAATCGATTCGCAAAGGGAAATTGGCAGGTCTGCATAACCCGAATCGATTCGGGGTTAAGGCCGAATCGATTCGGTCAATTGCAGAAGGTTGGTTTGGTTGTCCGAACCGATTCGCTTTATGGGCGAATCGATTCGCTAGGGCGAATCGATTCGGCCCTTGGGCGAATCGATTCGTTTTCCTGCTGTTTTGAGTTAATTTTTATAACTCAATTTTAATCCTTTTCTTTAATATAGGGACTAGGAACCTTCTTGAATGAAGTAAACTTAGAGTCCTAGAGTGTGAGATGAGTTAGAGGTCTACCCTACATTAGGAATGGGTTATGTGGGGATTTTTCAGGGTTAGGCCTATTAATGATAAGGCATTCTTTCTTCTAGTTAATTATTATTATAAAACTAGGAGATGTAGTGTTATGTTCGGGAGACCTTAGGAGCTTAATTAAGCTATACGAGTTTTGATGGTTTATATTACCACCCCAAAAGAATGTTGGGAGACTTTAAAAGTTCGATTGAACTATGTTAACCTTGGTAGTTCATAATAACGCCATAAAGGTGAGTTTGGAGAATAAATTGAAAGTCATTTCATTCCTTCGAAAGATGATAACCTTGGGGTTCTAAAATAACCTCCTAGAATGCTTGAAGATAATGAAGAGTTTATTTACTCCTTTGAGGTTGTAGTGTTGATAATAGTTATCGTATGGCTCCGGATAATAAGTTCTATCTATTACTAGAAGTAAACAGTAATGGTTTCGAATAAAATGAAACATATAAATGGAAATGGTATTGATACTAGTAAATGATAATTTACTTAATCATGAAACCGGTAAATAATGATTTACTTGATTTTGAAATAATAAATAAAATGGATGTTACACACCTCTCTAAATACCATCTTAAGGGAAGTCCGCACGATAGGTGAAGCCCCCTGGCTAATGAATGCAGGGTGGATATAGTCCTAGGCCATGGGAGCTCTTATGGTTGTATATTTTCTGCGGGGGTAGGGAGATTCCAGGTGTGGTCTTGGCTACCACGCAGGCTCATGGCCGCTTCCCGACGTTTGCGATAGGATCCCAGGTTGTCTTATGATATGCCCTGGAAGATGATGGTTATTTAGGGGCGCGCTCAGTGGGGAAACCCGGACGGGCGGTCTTAGAGTACGTTATATATATATAGTATAACAGTTCATAATCAAGTGGGACTTGATGTATTTTGATATGCCATATAGAGCATGATGGAGTGCCACATAGAGCACATATAAATGCCACAAAGAGCATTTGAAAATGATTATTTTCCTGATAAGGAAAGGATTTTTACAAAGGGTAAAATTGAAATATAATTGCCTTAAAGAGCAAAATATTGTGTTTATAAGTATATTTCCTGCTAAGGAAAAGATATATAAAATAATTAGCACCTTGGGTGAAGTCTTTAGTTTAATGCTGCTTATTTTATTCCTGCTTAGCTTATGTTTAAAATTGTATAGGTAGCTTCTTATTTCTCTTTCTTCGCGGTTCATATTACATAACTGTCATACTCTTTATTCATCTGGTAATCATATAGAACCGGGCCCTGACCGGTTACATTTTCTTGTTGCATATCCTTCTTGTCTCTGCTCAGGTACTCCGCCGCAAGGATGACTGATTTAAATTCCTACTCCGATGTTTTCGACAAGCCGTGATGCATTGCGGGTATTACGGGATACATTTGGTATAGACGCTTTCATTTTCATTCTAGTTAAGATCAAGTCTGTTATTCGGGCGAGAGGCCCAAGCTTTTGTAAATGTCTAATGTAATGTAATAAGTAACTTATTGTACTTGTGTATTATTGGTGTATCAGTTTAAGTGACCGGTTACATATTCGGTCTCTTTATCGTATTCTTGTTGTATTATTTATATATATGTCTTGGGGTTTCCCTTATTTTTCAGGAATCGGGTTGTTTGTTTTCATTTATTTACTTTCAAATCAAAATTTTTGGCAACCCGTTTTCTGAAATATTGGGTGGTTATCCTGGATACTCTATATTTTGTTATGATGCTGACAATGATTCCATCCATGATTCCGTTATATTGGAGTATTGGGCTGGCCACCCCTTATTTTGGAGAGCGGGTTGTCACAAGCATCTTTTCTGTCGTATTGTGTACTTCCCCATATTTTCTTTTAGCGGCAGGTTAGCGCGGATTTTGGGCACTATGGAGATTGTCATTTTTACGAGGATTATAATTGGGAAGAATTATTCGAGAGAGAAGATTGTATTTATTTTTGTTGTATAGAGCATTTTATTTTGAGACAGATAGTTGTATTTATTCGAGAGAATTGTTGTATTTATTTGACGAGATTTGACATTAGTTGTTTCTCTTTTGTTGTTGTGGATTTGGATACTCTATACCTTATTGTATTGTGGAATTGATTTAGTTTATCGACAGTAGCGCTCCGTTCTCTTTTCCCGGGCGGACGGTGTGTTACAAAATGGTATCAGAGCTTAGGTATACGACAACCCTCGGGTCTTGAGTTTTGGGTCCGTTGCGTTTCTGTGGCGCGTATTTTTGGAGATGGAAAATTTTAGAAAATCGTTTCGCGTTAGGCATCTAGATTAGATGTGAGGAAATTATTTTGGAGACGAGATTGTTTTGGAGATTGTTGGCCTGATTTTTGAGAGTTAGGTATTCGGCGAATTTCGAGGGCGAAATTCCATTGTTAGTGGGGAAGTGTAACAACCCTCATAATTTTGGGGGTATTTTTGAAATTAAGAGGAAAAATAAATTTTGAGATAAAATTATTTTTATTGCTCAAATATGTTGGTTATTATTTTAAAAGGTGAGAATTTCAAACGGTTTCGAAATTGGAATTAAAATGGAGTTTTAATTGAATTTTTATTATATAGAGGAGTCCTCAAAATATAAAACTCTCTTACAGTCCTCAAAACATAAAACTCTATATAAAAAAAACATTTAAAAATATTGAAAGGTTCGATCGAGTTGAATTTTTTTGAAGAGCTTCCTCTCGTCTTCAGCTAATTCTCTGTAAAATTTCATCCAATTCCAACTGTCTGATCGTCCGAAATAAAAAAATTTAGTGTTCGTACCTGATTAGAACTCTTTTCTTAATCAAACACTTAATCCATTATATATCAACAAATTCGTGGCTTGGCTTTTCAATTCTCTTTTTGTCAAACATTTCAACCAGTAGAGCTCTTTAAAATTACTCCCTTTCAAATACAAACCATAGCCCCAAAGTTATTCAAGATTTCAACCTTAGATTAGAAGGCTTATTTGCTATTTTCTCGAGTTTGGGCTAGAACGGGATTTGATTATTTTCCCGATAAGAACATGATGGTGTGATTAGATTTCAAGGCTGAAATTATGTGATGATTTTGAGGTATGGAGTTTTACACAATATGCTCCTTAATCTCGCGAGTATTATTCTCGTTGTTTTCTTGTTATTATTGACTCATATTTGAATTGATAAATTCATTTGGAAATCTGAAAATATTTTTTGGAATCTAATTATGATTCATGTGGTATTATTATTGTGTTGATCATGTTGTCACGAAGATTTTAAAATGGCACGGAGGTTGGGCACCCGCCAATATTCCTTTTTTCGGATATGCAAAAAATGCATAGACGCGGTACGGTGATGAGGCTTGGTGACCCGGTTAATGTATTGTTTAGAAATTATAGTGATATAATTGCTTATGTGATTCACATTTGATTTGAATATTCGTATTCGTATTGTTACGTTTTATTCACCACTAATATTTGTTGAGCATCTTTCCTGTCGTATTGTGTACTTCCCCATATTTTCTTTTAGCGGCCGGTTAGCGCGGATTTTGGGTACTATGGAGATTGTCATTTTTACGAGGATGATAATTGGGAAGAATTATTCGAGAGAGAAGATTGTATTTATTTTTGTTGTATAGAGCATTTTATTTTGAGACAGATAGTTGTATTTATTCGAGAGAATTGTTGTATTTATTTGACGAGATTTGACATTAGTAGTTTCTCTTTTGTTGTTGTGGGATTTGGATACTCTATACCTTGTTGTATTGTGGAATTGATTTAGTTTATCGACAGTAGCGCTCCGTTCGCTCTTCCCGGGCGGATGGGGTGTTACAAAATGGTATCAGAGCTTAGGTATACGACAACCCTCGGGTCTTGAGTTTTGGGTCCGTTGCGTTTCTGTGGCGCGTATTTTTGGAGATGGAAAATTTTAGAAAATCGTTTCGCGTTAGGCCTCTAGATTAGATGTGAGGAAATTATTTTGGAGACGAGATTGTTTTGGAGATTGTTGGCCTGATTTTTGAGAGTTATGTATTCGGCGAATTTCGAGGGCGAAATTCCATTGTTAGTGGGGAAGTGTAACAACCCTCGTAATTTTGGGGGTATTTTTGAAATTAAGAGGAAAAATAAATTTTGAGATAAAATTATTTTTATTGCTCAAATATGTTGGTTATTATTTTAAAAGGTGAGAATTTCAAACGGTTTCGAAATTGGAATTAAAATGGAGTTTTAATTGAATTTTTATTATATAGAGGAGTCCTCAAAATATAAAACTCTCTTAGAGTCCTCAAAACATAAAACTCTATATAAAAAAAACATTTAAAAATATTGAAAGGTTCGATCGAGTTGAATTTTTTTGAAGAGCTTCCTCTCGTCTTCAGCTAATTCTCTGTAAAATTTCATCCAATTCCAACTGTCTGATCGTCCGAAATAAAAAATTTAGTGTTCGTACCTGATTAAAACTCTTTTCTTAATCAAACACTTAATCCATTATATATCAACGAATTCGTGGCTTGGCTTTTCAATTCGCTTTTTGTAAAACATTTCAACTAGTAGAGCTCTTTAAAATTACTCCCTTTCAAATACAAACCATAGTCCGAAACTTATTCAAGATTTCGACCTTAGATTAGAAGGCTTATTTGCTATTTTCTCGAGTTTGGGCTAGAACGGGATTTGATTATTTTCCCGATAAGAACATGATGGTGTGATTAGATTTCAAGGCTGAAATTATGTGATGATTTTGAGGTATGGAGTTTTACACAATATGCTCCTTAATCTCGCGAGTATTATTCTCGTTGTTTTCTTGTTATTATTGACTCATATTTGAATTGATAAATTCATTTGGAAATCTGAAAATATTTTTTGGAATCTAATTATGATTCTTGTGGTATTATTATTGTGTTGATCATGTTGTCACGAAGATTTTAAAATCGCACGGAGGTTGGGCATCCGCCAATATTCCTTTTTTCGGATATGCAAAAAATGCATAGACGCGGTACGGTGATGAGGCTTGGTGACCCGGTTAATGTATTGTTTAGAAATTATAGTGATATAATTGCTTATGTGATTCGCATTTGATTTGAATATTCGTATTCGTATTGTTACGTTTTATTCCCCGCAAATATTTGTTGAGCATCTTTTATGTCGTATTGTGTACTTCCCCATATTTTCTTTTAGCGACAGGTTAGCGCGGATTTTGGGCACTATGGAGATTGTCATTTTTACGAGGATTATAATTGGGAAGAATTATTCGAGAGAGAAGATTGTATTTATTTTTGTTGTATAGAGCATTTTATTTCGAGATAGATATTAGTATTTATTCGAGAGAATTTTTGTATTTATTTGAAGAGATTTGGGATTAGTGGTTTCTCTTTTGTTGTTGTGGGATTTGGATACTCTATACCTTGTTGTATTGTGGAATTGATTTAGTTTATCGACAGTAGCACTCCGTTCGCTCTTCCCGGGCGGACGGGGTGTTACAAAATGGTATAAGAGCTTAGGTATACGACAACCCTCGGGTCTTGAGTTTTGGGTCCGTTGCATTTCTGTGGTGCGTATTTTTGGAGATGGAAATTTTTAGAAAATCGTTTCGCGTTAGGCATCTAGATTAGATGTGAGGAAATTATTTTGGAGACGAGATTGTTTTGGAGATTATTGGCCTGATTTTTGAGAGTTAGGTATTCGGCGAATTTCGAGGGCGAAATTCCATTGTTAGTGGGGAAGTGTAACAACCCGCGTAATTTTGGGGGTATTTTTGAAATTTAGAGGAAAAATAAATTTTGAGATAAAATTATTTTTATTTCTCAAACATGTTGGTTATTATTTTTAAAGGTGAGAATTTCAAACGGTTTGGAAATTGGAATTAAAAAGGAGTTTTAATTGAATTTTTGTTATATAGAGGAATCCGCAAAATATAAAACTCTCTTAGAGTTCTAAAAACATAAAACTCTACATAAAAAAAACATTTAAAAATATAGAACTGCTCGATCGAGTTGAATTTTTTTGGACAACTTCCTCTCGTCTTCAGCTAATTCTCTGTAAAATTTCATCCAATTCCAACGGTCCGACCGTTCGAAATAAATTTTTTAGTGTTCGTACGTGAATAAAACTCTTTTCTTAATCAAACACTTAATCCTTTATATATTAACAAATTCGTGGCTTGGATTTTCAATTCACTTTTTGTCAAACATTTCAACCAGTAGAGCTCTTTAAAATTACTCCCTTTCATATACAAACCGTAGCCCCAAACTTATTCAAGATTTCAACCTTAGATTAGAAGGCTTATTTGCTATTTTCTCGAGTTTGGGCTAGAACGAGAATTGATTATTTTCCCGAGGAGAACATGATGGTGTGATTAGATTTCAAGGCTAAAATTATGTGATGATTTTGAGGTATGGAGTTTTACACAATATGCTCCTTAATCTCGCAAGTATTTTTCTCGTTGTTTTCTTGTTATTATTGATTCATATTTGAATTGATAAATTCATTTGGAAATCTGAAAATATTTCTTGGAATCTAATTATGATTCATGTGGTATTATTATTGTGTTGAGCATGTTGTCACGAAGATTTTAATATAGCACGGAGGTTGGGCACCCGCAAATATTCCTTTTTTCGGATATGCAAAAAATGCATAGACGCGGTACAGTGATGAGGCTTGGTGACCCGGTTAATGTGTTGTGGAGAAATTATAGTGATATAATTTCTTATGTGATTCTCATTTGATTAGAATATTCGTATTCGTAATGTTACGTTTTATTCACCGCTAATATTTGTTGAGCATCTTTTCTGTCGTATTATGTACTTCCCAATATTTTCTTTTAGCGGCAGGTTAGCGCGGATTTTGGGCACTATGGAGATTGTTGTAACAACCCGCCTAATAAGATACCGGGCGATCACTCCAATATTAAATTAAAACAGGAGTTTCATATGGATCATTCTTAGCCTCACTGTCGAAAATCCAATTAATTACTAATATCCTATTAGGTGGCCGTTAAAAACTTTTACTAAACTACTCTTTTTAGCGCACAAGTTAAAACATTCACAATTAAATGCGTAAAGAACTGAAATGGAAATGAAAAGAACTAAAATAACCGAACATCGGTCCAAATAATACAACCATATCGAATGCTGTACTGAAAGAATAAATAAATGCAATTGAGCCATTGGCTCGAGTGTTTATACAATAACTCCTATCTAGAGTACAAGGAAAGAAACGTCTACCGATAACCTGCAAGCATCCACAGCTGCTGCAGCAGGCGCCTGACTCGAAAGAGTTTCCATCCAGGCGTCCCTGTGTCTGGACACCTATATATATACAGTATAGAGAAAGAAAGGAGAGTAGACAAACGGGTCAGGGCCCGAATGTTTAGAAAATATTTTGCAAGTGCATAAATGCCTTATTATTTTGAAAAAGGTTTTATCTCATATTTAAGTTTGGTATCGCACTCCCATGAGATACCCCTCACCTCTCCGCTAATAGTGCACTCCTAACGCATCTATCTAGAACATTCTAGTCAAGCTACCCTGCTAAACTAGTCTATCACCCAACCACTATCTAACCTAGATAGTCAAACAAATGTACTAAGGGCCAAACTTCACTTTAATCTCGACGCGATGCCATGTTCGTGCGTGGGGTGTCTCGCGAAGCGAAATCCAAACAAGGAACCCACCCGATACACTACTATGCAGTAAGGTCGATCTTTGAGATCCGCCAGTCCCTCAGTACAGAAAGATATATAATATATATATCATAACATTTAATAATATAAGAGCACTAAGGATTAAACTTCTCCCCAGTCTCAACACAGTGCCATATTCGTGCGTGGGGTGTCTCGCAAAGCGAAATCCAAACAAGGAACCCCCCCGATACACTACTATGCGGCACGGTCGATCGTCGGGATTCATTAGACCCTCGGCACCCAATTTATACATATACATACATCTACGATATACTTCCGGATAATATAAATATCTCCCGGACTGAGGATTACTAGATACATAAAGTATTTATAAATACTTATCCTTATCATTACAAAAACTTCCATTTCCCTTCTCATATCCAGGAAATGTATTTAAAAGCCAATTCATTATCATGAATTGTTTTAATAAATCATATACCTTTTTTTTTAAAGCCAGTTTTATTATCATAAAAATGCTTTTCCTTATCAAAATATCCCATTTCCCTTTTTATATTCAGGAAATGTATTCAAAGACATTTTCATTATCATAAAAATGCTTTGATCATAACATATGCTTCCACATCCCTTCTTCCATCCGGGAAGTGTTACCGAAGCCAAATTATATATAACCCATTTCCCTTCCTATATCCAGGAAATGTAATTAAAGCAAATCCATTATTATGAATTGCTTTAATAAACGCGTTCTAAGACCACCCGTCCGGATTTCTCCACTGAGCGCGCCCCTAAATGGCTATCATCTTCCAGGGCCTCCAAGACAACCTGGGATCCTATATCGAAACACGTCGGGAGGCGGCCATGAGCCTGCGTGGTAGCCAAGACCACACCCGGAATCTCCCTACCCCCGCAGAAAAATATACAACCATAAGCGCTCCCATGGCCTAGGACTATATCCACCCTGCATCATTAGCCAGGGGGCTTCACCATACGAACGCAACTTCCCTTATGATAGCAATTTAGAGAGGTGTGTATCCTCAATTTTATTAATTATGAAAATCATTTATTTTTCCATTTTGAAAATATTCATTTATATATTTTCAAAATCATTTCCATCATTATATATATATACCTAAAACACACAGTATATACATATCCTATATATTCTTCCTAGAATATTTATAAACGGCCTTAATGGCCTATGGCATCTAACGATGATAATAATCCCAAAGATTCCCTCCGGGAATCATAATCATGCATTGCTATTAGCATGATTCTAAATCCAAAGTATTTCTTACTTTAATAATCACTATATACTTTAATCCTATTCTAAGGATTTATTGGATATCTCCAATGATACTATTCTTCTCTAAGTGAAGTATATATTATATATATATATATATACCCCCAAACTATTCCAAATTGGTAATTCAACTCCCCATACTCTTAAAGGGAGAAAACTAGAAATTCTGGCCTAAGCGAATCGATTCGCCTCTTTAGCGAATCGATTCGGGTGGGCGAATCGATTCGGTTCCCAATCCGAATCGATTCGGAAAGTATTCTGCAAACAGGTCTGCAAATGGCGAATCGATTCGGTCTGTACCCGAATCGATTCGGCCCATTGCAGAAACCCAATTCCTCTTAGGCGAATCGATTCGGCCTCTACCCGAATCGATTCGGCCTGTTCGAGGGTCACAGTTTGGGCGATTTCTCAAACTCCAAAATACCCAAAAATCAATCCAAATTCATTTCCGGGGTTTCTAAACTACCCAAAAATTATCCCGAACATCTACGACATTAATTCTAGCCGTAATTTTTCCAATTCCCGATTTGATTTCCGAGTTGGTACTTTCAACCCGGAGCTGTCATCTTGTAAAAATCATATCAAATCGTAGAAAATTCAGAAAAATACGCGGTCGGCGCCCACGCGACCGTATCGAAAAGATCTACAACTTTCGTGTTTTGGCCGAAAGTTAAATCACTTCTTTTCCTAGCCAAAAATGCCCCCAAAGGTGACGGGTTACTATTCATCGTCACCTCCGAGGAGATTTCCGCCATTAAAGCTTCTCCCAAGCTTTTGTCGCCTCACCCAACGTCCTACAACCTCAACCAACTACAACTACACATATATTAAGGGTTCTAAACATCCTAGAACCCCAAACCACCAATTAATTTGGATTAAAACCTAAGTTCCACAAATTGAAATATTATTTGGGGTTTAATTGTTTTAACTCCCAAAAACCCGTTTTATCCACGATAACCCACCCAAAAACCATTAGGGTTTGTTTATACCAAACTACGGTATGAGATATTTATGCAAAAAGATAAATAAAGCAAGTAAACACTTCCCTCGTGGATAAAATCCGACGACCTCGAGTCGAATCCGGCGGAGTTTGGCCGGAGTTCCCATTTCTCCTCCTCTTTTCTTCTTCCTCTCTCTCTTCTCTCTCTTTTCTTCTCTTTTCTTTCTCTTTTCTCCCTCTCCTTCTCTTTTTATAAGAGAAAAGGGTTTTAAACCCTTAAAACCCAAAAACGACTCGTTTACCCAATTACGAGTTACTTTTACCTCTAAAATTATCCGAAACTCATTTTCGACAATCGGACACTCTTTTCCGACTATCTCGACCATTCCGAGAATTATGGCGCAGTCGAAATTCCCATCCGAGGTACTTGACCCCAAATCACTATTCCAACCCAAAATAAATAAATGCGGGTTTTCCCATTAAAAATCTTACCTCGTGTCGCTTTTCTCCACGACGACATATAATTAAAATATTTCGACCTATATAGTCCCAAAAATAATCACAACATCCTTCGAAAATCATTCAATCCTCGAAAATCCCAAGAATTACTATTTAGTAAAATTCCCCAAATTCCAATTTATATCCAATTATGGAATTTAATCGTCTCCAAAAAGGACGGGTTGTTACACTCCCCCCCTTACAATGGAATTTCGTCCTCGAAATTCGGGTACAACCTACACCACCAATCTTAGGATCACTCCAAATCCTAATACCTCAAGGGAAACAATACTAACCCAATGGTTCCCAACCATATGCTACACGACTACCACAATCGCAAAGTGACTCTTATACGTCACATAATACCCATCATCTATAATGCCTATCAGCATGAATTTCAACCTTATATACTACTCCCATCTTAGCTAGGCGGTACATCAAACTACCTTACCAAGGTGCCCATACACCTTTCTAACTTGTGCATATCAGCACAAACATTACGAACGTCTGACACGCATCACTCTCTCCCAATAAGGATCTCCTTTCCTCGGTGTAATACTCACCTATGGCTCCTCCGAACCCGCGCATTTCAAAACTCCTAACCTCGGCGCTGCTAATACTAGCGAACCTATATCCTAAAAATGCTACGATCTATGCGTTACCCTACCTACACGAAACTAATATAATCCTAAGTATGTCCCTAGTGCCCAAGGCCTCTCCCAACTCCCGACAAGTGCTTGGTTTCATGCGTGGGACGTCTCGCCAAGGCGAAATCCAAACAAGGAACCCTCCCGTTACACTACTCCCTCGCGTAGTCGGTCATCGAGATATAACGACCCAAGGCACAGAAGCGGGACGTCCTAAATCCTACTAGGCTAGCCTATGAACGCATTCTTACTATCTTATCCTTCCGCCCATACAAAAGGAAACCTAACTAATCAAGTGCCCACTTTCTGTATAAAGTGTCACGAACATAATACCCAAAATGTAGCTCCTCAAAACTTGCCTTTTCATTAAGGCCTGACTATTGTCCTCAAATAAATTTCTCTAAGTCCAACCTCACCCACCCATTTGTGGCGAAGGGACCACTTTAGTGCTTTTCCATAGCACAATACTTCCATAAGCATATTAACATTATGTAGCTCATAGCCTATAGTGGTTCATCCACACTATAAGACCTTTCCACAAGATCAACATCCTTGCATCCCATAACAGCTCCCCACTCCCGACGCCGTTAAGAGTCATGTGTGGAGTGTCTCGCAAAGCGAAATCCAAACAAGGAACCCCTCCACACATTAACCCTTGACTTCGTTGGTTGTGGAGTTCAGTCATTTCAACATGCAACCGGGATAACCCCATCCCCTAATCCAACAAAAGGTGATTGGAACTCCTATCTCTAACTAAGAGTCATACCACCCTGGGCTCGCACTCATTCGTAAGTCCTTGCGCAAGCTAATACTGAGCTAAACCTTACCGCTCAACAACGATTCTGTGGGCCTTAAATTACATCTATAAGGTTGCCACATATACCATCCAAAATAAGGAAGCCTCTGCTCATCGAGGTTCCATAAGTCCAATATAACAAAGGTTTACTCAACCTGTATAAAGGTGAGACACCACAATAACAATATGTTTCCTCCAAGAATTGCGGACACGATAGACTTGTCATCATTAGCCTGCTATCGCTCCGTTACACCATATACCGTATACGTATATATATAAAATATAATCACCCGCCTCTATGGCGAACGAAGAAAAATAGAATTCCGCTATTGCGGAAAAACACATAAACACACATGATATTATGTTATCGTGACCGCCATAACTCAAATTACACACACGAGTCTAGGGCTAACTAATACCGCGACTTTATCTAGTCACTCCAAATATACATCCTTCTCATTCCGGCTAAATCATGAGGACTCACGATTAAAACTATCCGCAAGGTCCCTTTCGAACCCTCAATTTCAATGAGGAATTTGACTTTAGTACCACTCTCTACCTTAGCGGTACTGCGGTAATCCTTACTACCATTATTTAGTAGTCGCCGCCAAAATCCTTAACAATTATCATAAGGAGAGTGACCTCTACTATGGTCCTCATCCCAACCTTCTACCAGCAGCTCCAGCTAAGCCTCACCTCCTGCTACCATTCAAGCTCCGCACACGATTCTCAAACGAGCGCGTAAAAGATTTCTATAATCTCATAATATGGCAGGAGAACGAAATCTCGCAATAGAAATCAACAATCCTATTCCTGAGGCTCTATACAAATCGAGAGCAACGCTGAAAGCGTAGTACGTCCGCACAGATTCCTAAAGACACTAGAACCTGATGCTCTGATACCATCTGTAGCAACCCGCCTAATAAGATACCGGGCGATCACTCCAATATTAAATTAAAACAGGAGTTTCATATGGATCATTCTTAGCATCACTGTCGAAAATCCAATTAATTACTAATATCCTATTAGGTGGCCGTTAAAAACTTTTACTAAACTACTCTTTTTAGCGCACAAATTAAAACATTCACAATTAAATGCGTAAAGAACTGAAATGGAAATGAAAAAAACTAAAATAACCGAACACTCGGTCCAAATAATACAACCATATCGAATGCTGTACTGAAAGAATAAATAAATGCAATTGAGCCATTGGCTCGAGTGTTTATACAATAACTCCTATCTAGAGTACAAGGAAAGAAACGTCTACCGATAACCTGCAAGCATCCACAGCTGCTGCAGCAGGCGCCTGACTCGAAAGAGTTTCCATCCAGGCGTCCCTGTGTCTGGACACCTATATATATACAGTATATAGAAAGAAAGGAGAGTAGACAAACGGGTCAGGGCCCGAATGTTTAGAAAATATTTTGCAAGTGCATAAATGCCTTATTATTTTGAAAAAGGTTTTATCTCATATTTAAGTTTGGTATCGCACTCCCATGAGATACCCCTCACCTCTCCGCTAATAGTGCACTCCTAACGCATCTATCTAGAACATTCTAGTCAAGCTACCCTGCTAAACTAGTCTATCACCCAACCACTATCTAACCTAGATAGTCAAACAAATGTACTAAGGGCCAAACTTTACTTTAATCTCGACGCGATGCCATGTTCGTGCGTGGGGTGTCTCGCGAAGCGAAATCCAAACAAGGAACCCCCCCGATACACTACTATGCAGCAAGGTCGATCTTTGAGATCCGCCAGTCCCTCAGTACAGAAAGATATATAATATATATATCATAACATTTAATAATATAAGAGCACTAAGGATTAAACTTCTCCCCAGTCTCAACACAGTGCCATATTCGTGCGTGGGGTGTCTCGCAAAGCGAAATCCAAACAAGGAACCCCCCCGATACACTACTATGCGGCACGGTCGATCGTCGGGATTCATTAGACCCTCGGCACCCAATTTATACATATACATACATCTACAATATACTTCCGGATAATATAAATATCTCCCGGACTGAGGATTACTAGATACATAAAGTATTTATAAATACTTATCCTTATCATTACAAAAACTTCCATTTCCCTTCTCATATCCAGGAAATGTACTTAAAAGCCAATTCATTATCATGAATTGTTTTAATAAATCATATACCTTTTTTTTTAAAGCCAGTTTTATTATCATAAAAATGCTTTTCCTTATCAAAATATCCCATTTCCCTTTTTATATTCAGGAAATGTATTCAAAGACATTTTCATTATCATAAAAATGCTTTGATCATAACATATGCTTCCACATCCCTTCTTCCATCCGGGAAGTGTTACCGAAGCCAAATTATATATAACCCATTTCCCTTCCTATATCCAGGAAATGTAATTAAAGCAAATCCATTATTATGAATTGCTTTAATAAACGCGTTCTAAGACCACCCGTCCGGATTTCTCCACTGAGCGCGCCCCTAAATGGCTATCATCTTCCAGGGCCTCCAAGACAACCTGGGATCCTATATCGAAACACGTCGGGAGGCGGCCATGAGCCTGCGTGGTAGCCAAGACCACACCCGGAATCTCCCTACCCCCGCAGAAAAATAAACAACCATAAGCGCTCCCATGGCCTAGGACTATATCCACCCTGCATCATTAGCCATGGGGCTTCACCATACGAACGCAACTTCCCTTATGATAGCAATTTAGAGAGGTGTGTATCCTCAATTTTATTAATTATGAAAATCATTTATTTTTCCATTTTGAAAATATTCATTTATATATTTTCAAAATCATTTCCATCATTATATATATATACCTAAAACACACAGTATATACATATCCTATATATTCTTCCTAGAATATTTATAAACGGCCTTAATGGCCTATGGCATCTAACGATGATAATAATCCCAAAGATTCCCTCCGGGAATCATAATCATGCATTGCTATTAGCATGATTCTAAATCCAAAGTATTTCTTACTTTAATAATCACTATATACTTTAATACTATTCTAAGGATTTATTGGATATCTCCAATGATACTATTATTCTCTAAGTGAAGTATATATTATATATATATATACCCCCAAACTATTCCAAATTGGTAATTCAACTCCCCATACTCTTAAAGGGAGAAAACTAGAAATTCTGGCCTAAGCGAATCGATTCGCCCCTTTAGCGAATCGATTCGGGTGGGCGAATCGATTCGGTTCCCAATCCGAATCGATTCGGAAAGTATTCTGCAAACAGGTCTGCAAATGGCGAATCGATTCGGTCTGTACCCGAATCGATTCGGCCCATTGCAGAAACCCAATTCCTCTTAGGCGAATCGATTCGGCCTCTACCCGAATCGATTCGGCCTGTTCGAGGGTCACAGTTTGGGCGATTTCTCAAACTCCAAAATACCCAAAAATCAATCCAAATTCATTTCCGTGGTTTCTAAACTACCCAAAAATTATCCCGAACATCTACGACATTAATTCTAGCCGTAATTTTTCCAATTCCCGATTTGATTTCCGAGTTGGTACTTTCAACCCGGAGCTGTCATTTTGTAAAAATCATATCAAATCGTAGAAAATTCAGAAAAATACGCGGTCGGCGCCCACGCGACCGTATCGAAAAGATCTACAACTTTCGTGTTTTGGCCGAAAGTTAAATCACTTCTTTTCCTAGCCAAAAATGCCCCCAAAGGTGACGGGTTACTATTCATCGTCACCTCCGAGGAGATTTCCGCCATTAAAGCTTCTCCCAAGCTTTTGTCGCCTCACCCAACGTCCTACAACCTCAACCAACTACAACTACACATATATTAAGGGTTCTAAACATCCTAGAACCCCAAACCACCAATTAATTTGGATTAAAACCTAAGTTCCACAAATTGAAATATTATTTGGGGTTTAATTGTTTTAACTCCCAAAAACCCGTTTTATCCACGATAACCCATCCAAAAACCATTAGGGTTTGTTTATACCAAACTACAGTATGAGATATTTATGCAAAAAGATAAATAAAGCAAGTAAACACTTGCCTCGTGGATAAAATCCGACGACCTCGAGTCGAATCCGGCGGAGTTTGGCCGGAGTTCCCATTTCTCCTCCTCTTTTCTTCTTCCTCTCTCTCTTCTCTCTCTTTTCTTCTCTTTTCTTTCTCTTTTCTCCCTCTCCTTCTCTTTTTATAAGAGAAAAGGGTTTTAAACCCTTAAAACCCAAAAACGACTCGTTTACCCAATTACGAGTTACTTTTACCTCTAAAATTATCCGAAACTCATTTTCGACAATCGGACACTCTTTTCCGACTATCTCGACCATTCCGAGAATTATGGCGCAGTCGAAATTCTCATCCGAGGTACTTGACCGCAAATCACTATTCTAACCCAAAATAAATAAATGCGGGTTTTCCCATTAAAAATCTTACCTCGTGTCGCTTTTCTCCACGACGACATATAATTAAAATATTTCGACCTATATAGTCCCAAAAATAATCACAACATCCTTCGAAAATCATTCAATCCTCGAAAATCCCAAGAATTACTATTTAGTAAAATTCCCCAAATTCCAATTTATATCCAATTATGGAATTTAATCGTCTCCAAAAAGGACGGGTTGTTACAATTGTCATTTTTACGAGGATTATAATTGGGAAGAATTATTCGAGAGAGAAGATTGTATTTATTTTTGTTGTATAGAGCATTTTATTTTGAGACAGATAGTTGTATTTATTCGAGAGAATTGTTGTATTTATTTGAAGAGATTTGAGATTAGTAGTTTCTCTTTTGTTGTTGTCGGATTTGGATACTCTATACCTTGTTGTATTGCGGAATTGATTTAGTTTATCGATAGTAGCGCTTCGTTCGCTCTTCCTGGGCGGACGGGGTGTTACAAAATGGTATTAGAGCTTAGGTATACGACAACCCTCGGGTCTTGAGTTTTGGGTCCGTTGCATTTCTGTGGCGCGTATTTTTGGAGATGGAAATTTTTAGAAAATCGTTTCGCGTTAGGCATCTAGATAAGATGTGAGGAAATTATTTTGGAGACGATATTTTTTTGGAGATTGTTGGCCTGAGTGTTGAGAGTTAGGTATTCGGCGTATTTCGAGGGCGAAATTCCATTGTTAGTGGGGAAGTGTAACAACCAACGTAATTTTGGGGGTATTTTTGAAATTAAGAGGAAAATTAATTTTTGAGATAAAATTATTTTTATTGCTCAAATATGTTGGTTATTATTTTTAAAGGTGAGAAGTTCAATCGGTTTCGAAATTGGAATTAAAATGGAGTTTTAATTGAATTTTTATTATATAGAGGAGTCCTCAAAATATAAAACTCTCTTAGAGTCCTCAAAACATAAAACTCTACATAAAAAAACATTTAAAAATATTGAAATTTTCGATCGAGTTGAATTTTTTTGAAGAGCTTCCTCTCGTCTTCAGCTAATTCTCTGTAAAATTTCATCCAATTCTAACTGTCGGATCGTCCGAAATAAAAAATTTAGTGTTCGTACCTGATTAGAACTCTTTTCTTAATCAAACACTTAATCCTTTATATATCAACAAATTCGTGGCTTGGCTTTTCAATTCACTTTTTGTCAAACATTTCAACCAGTAGAGCTCTTTAAAATTACTCCCTATCAAATACAAACCATAGCCCCAAACTTATTCAAGATTTCAACCTTAGATTAGAAGGCTTATTTGCTATTTTCTCGAGTTTGGGCTAGAACGGGATTCGATTATTTTCCCGATAAGAACATGATGGTGTGATTAGATTTTAAGGCTGAAATTATGTGATGATTTTGAAGTATGGAGTTTTACACAATATGCTCCTTAATCTCGCGAGTATTATTCTCGTTGTTTTCTTGTTATTATTGACTCATATTTGAATTGATAAATTCATTTGGAAATCTGAAAATATTTTTTGGAATCTAATTATGATTCATGTGGTATTATTATTGTGTTGATCATGTTGTCACGAAGATTTTAAAATGGCACGGAGGTTGGGCACCCGCCAATATTCCTCTTTTCGGATATGCAAAAAATGCATAGACGCGGTACGGTGATGAGGCTTGGTGACCCGGTTAATGTATTGTTTAGAAATTATAGTGATATAATTGCTTATGTGATTCGCATTTGATTTGAATATTCGTATTCGTATTGTTACGTTTTATTCACCGCTAATATTTGTTGAGCATCTTTTCTGTCGTATTGTGTACTTCCCCATATTTTCTTTTAGCGGCAGGTTAGCGCGGATTTTGGGCACTATGGAGATTGTCATTTTTACGAGGATTATAAGTGGGAAGAATTATTCGAGAGAGAAGATTGTATTTATTTTTGTTGTATAGAGCATTTTATTTTGAGACAGATAGTTGTATTTATTCGAGAGAATTGTTGTATTTATTTGAAGAGATTTGACATTAGTAGTTTCTCTTTTGTTGTTGTGGGATTTGGATACTCTATACCTTGTTGTATTGTGGAATTGATTTAGTTTATTGACAGTAGCGCTCCGTTCTCTCTTCTCGTGCGAACGGGGTGTTACAAAATGGTATCAGAGCTTAGTTATACGACAACCCTCGGGTCTTGAGTTTTGGGTCCGTTGCGTTTCTGTGGCGCGTATTTTTGGAGATGGAAAATTTTAGAAAATCGTTTCGCGTTAGGCATCTAGATAAGATGTGAGGAAATTATTTTGGAGACGAGATTGTTTTGGAGATTGTTGGCCTGATTTTGGAGAGTTAGGTATTCGGCGAATTTCGAGGGCGAAATTCCATTGTTAGTGGGGAAGTGTAACAACCCTCATAATTTTGGGGGTATTTTTGAAATTAAGAGGAAAAATAAATTTTGAGAAAAAATTATTTTTATTGCTCAAATATGTTGGTTATTATTTTTAAAGGTGAGAATTTCAAACGGTTTCGAAATTGGAATTAAAATGGAGTTTTAATTGAATTTTTATTATATAGAGGAGTCCTCAAAATATAAAACTCTCTTAGAGTCCTCAAAACATAAAACTCTATATAAAAAAAACATTTAAAAATATTGAAAGGTTCGATCGAGTTGAATTTTTTTGAAGAGCTTCCTCTCGTCTTCAGCTAATTCTCTGTAAAATTTCATCCAATTCTAACTGTCGGATCGTCCGAAATAAAAAATTTAGTGTTCGTACCTGATTAGAACTCTTTTCTTAATCAAACACTTAATCCTTTATATATCAACAAATTCGTGGCTTGGCTTTTCAATTCACTTTTTGTCAAACATTTCAACCAGTAGAGCTCTTTAAAATTACTCCCTATCAAATACAAACCATAGCCCCAAACTTATTCAAGATTTCAACCTTAGATTAGAAGGCTTATTTGCTATTTTCTCGAGTTTGGGCTAGAACGGGATTCGATTATTTTCCCGATAAGAACATGATGGTGTGATTAGATTTTAAGGCTGAAATTATGTGATGATTTTGAAGTATGGAGTTTTACACAATATGCTCCTTAATCTCGCGAGTATTATTCTCGTTGTTTTCTTGTTATTATTGACTCATATTTGAATTGATAAATTCATTTGGAAATCTGAAAATATTTTTTGGAATCTAATTATGATTCATGTGGTATTATTATTGTGTTGATCATGTTGTCACGAAGATTTTAAAATGGCACGGAGGTTGGGCACCCGCCAATATTCCTCTTTTCGGATATGCAAAAAATGCATAGACGCGGTACGGTGATGAGGCTTGGTGACCCGGTTAATGTATTGTTTAGAAATTATAGTGATATAATTGCTTATGTGATTCGCATTTGATTTGAATATTCGTATTCGTATTGTTACGTTTTATTCACCGCTAATATTTGTTGAGCATCTTTTCTGTCGTATTGTGTACTTCCCCATATTTTCTTTTAGCGGCAGGTTAGCGCGGATTTTGGGCACTATGGAGATTGTCATTTTTACGAGGATTATAAGTGGGAAGAATTATTCGAGAGAGAAGATTGTATTTATTTTTGTTGTATAGAGCATTTTATTTTGAGACAGATAGTTGTATTTATTCGAGAGAATTGTTGTATTTATTTGAAGAGATTTGACATTAGTAGTTTCTCTTTTGTTGTTGTGGGATTTGGATACTCTATACCTTGTTGTATTGTGGAATTGATTTAGTTTATTGACAGTAGCGCTCCGTTCTCTCTTCTCGTGCGAACGGGGTGTTACAAAATGGTATCAGAGCTTAGTTATACGACAACCCTCGGGTCTTGAGTTTTGGGTCCGTTGCATTTCTGTGGCGCGTATTTTTGGAGATGGAAAATTTTAGAAAATCGTTTCGCGTTAGGCATCTAGATTAGATGTGAGGAAATTATTTTGGAGACGAGATTGTTTTGGAGATTGTTGGCCTGATTTTGGAGAGTTAGGTATTCGGCGAATTTCGAGGGCGAAATTCCATTGTTAGTGGGGAAGTGTAACAACCCTCATAATTTTGGGGGTATTTTTGAAATTAAGAGGAAAAATAAATTTTGAGAAAAAATTATTTTTATTGCTCAAATATGTTGGTTATTATTTTTAAAGGTGAGAATTTCAAACGGTTTCGAAATTGGAATTAAAATGGAGTTTTAATTGAATTTTTATTATATAGAGGAATCCTCAAAATATAAAACTCTCTTAGAGTTCTAAAAACATTAAACTCTACATAAAAAAACATTTAAAAATATTGAACAGTTCGATCGAGTTGAATTTTTTTGGACAGCTTCCTCTCGTCTTCAGCTAATTCTCTGTAAAATTTCATCCAATTCCAACCGTCCGAAATAAATTTTTTAGTGCTCGTACGTGATTAGAACTCTTTTCTTAATCAAACACTTAATCCTTTATATATCAATAAATTCGTGGCTTGGCTTTTCAATTCACTTTTTGTCAAACATTTCAACCAGTAGAGCTCTTTAAAATTACTCCCTTTCATATACAAACCATAGACCCAAACTTATTCAAGATTTCAACCTTAGATTAGAAGGCTTATTTGCTATTTTTTCGAGTTTGGGCTAGAATGAGATTTGATTATTTTCCCGAGAAGAACATGATGGTGTGATTAAATTTCAATGCTGAAATTATGTGATGATTTTGAGGTATGGAGTTTTACACAATATGCTCCTTAATCTCGCGAGTATTATTCTCGTTGTTTTCTTGTTATTATTGATTCATATTTGAATTGATAAATTCATTTGGAAATCTGAAAATATTTTTTGGAATCTAATTATGATTCATGTGTTATTATTATTATGTTGAGCATGTTGTCACGAATATTTCAATATGGCACGGAGGTTGGGCACCCGCCAATATTCCTTTTTTCGGATATGCAAAAAATGCATAGACGCGGTACGGTGATGAGGCTTGGTGACCCGGTTAATGTGTTGTGGAGAAATTATAGTGATATAATTGCTTATGTGATTCACATTTGATTTGAATATTCGTATTCGTATTGTTACGTTTTATTCACCTCTAATATTTGTTGAGCATCTTTTCTGTCGAATTGTGTACTTCCCCATATTTTCTTTTAGTGGCAGGTTAGCGCGGATTTTGGGCACTATGGAGATTGTCATTTTTACGAGGATTATAATAGGGAAGAATTATTCGAGAGAGAAGATTGTATTTATTTTTGTTGTATAGAGCATTTTATTTTGAGACAGATAGTTGTATTTATTTGAGAGAATTGTTTTATTTATTTGAAGAGATTTGAGATTAGTAGTTTCTCTTTTGTTGTTGTGGGATTTGGATACTCTATACCTTGTTGTATTCTGGAATTGATTTAGTTTATCGATATTAGCGCTCCGTTCGCTCTTCCGGGGCGGACGGGGTGTTACAAAATGGTATCAGAGCTTAGGTATACGACAACCATCGGGTCTTGAGTTTTGGGTCCGTTGCGTTTATATGGCGCGTATTTTTGGAGATGGAAATTTTTAGAAAATCGTTTCGCGTTAGGCATCTAGATTAGATGTGAGGAAATTATTTTGGAGACGTGATTTTTTTGGAGATTGTTGCCCTTATTTTTGAGAGTTAGGTATTCGGCGAATTTCGAGGGCGAAATTCCATTGTTAGTGGGGAAGTGTAACAACCAGCGTAATTTTGGGGGTATTTTTGAAATTAAGAGGAAAAATAATTTTTGAGATAAAATTATTTTTATTGCTCAAATATGTTGGTTATTATTTTTAAAGGTGACAATTTCAAACGGTTTCGAAATTAGAATTAAAATGGAGTTTTAATTGAATTTTTATTATATAGAGGAATCCTCAAAATATAAAACTCTCTTAGAGTCCTCAAAATATAAAACTCTACATAAAAAAAACATTTAAAAATATTGAACGGTTCGATCGAGTTGAATTTTTTTGGACAGCTTCCTCTCGTCTTCAGCTAATTCTCTGTAAAATTTTATCCAATTCCAACGGTCCGAAATAAATATTTTAGTGTTCGTACGTGATTTGAACTCTTTTCTTAATCAAACACTTAATCCTTTATATATCAACAAATTCGTGTCTTGATTTTTCAATTCACTTTTTGTCGAACATTTCAACCAGTAGAGCTCTTTAAAATTACTCCCTTTCAAATACAAACCATAGCCCCAAACTTATTCAAGATTTCAACCTTAGATTAGAAGGCTTATTTGCTATTTTCTCGAGTTTGGGCTAGAACGGGATTTGATTATTTTCCTGATAAGAACATGATGGTGTGATTAGATTTCAAGGCTGAAATTATGTGATGATTTTGAGGTATGGAGTTTTACACAATATGCTCCTTAATCTCGCGAGTATTATTCTTGTTGTTTTCTTGTTATTATTGATTCATATTTGAATTGATAAATTCATTTGGAAATCTGAAAATATTTTTTGGAATCTAATTATGATTCATGTGGTATTATTCTTGTGTTGAGCATGTTGTCACGAAGATTTTAATATGGCACGGAGGTTGGGCACCCGCCAATATTCCTTTTTTCGGATATGCAAAAAATGCATAGACGCGGTACGGTGATGAGGCTTGGTGACCCGGTTAATGTGTTGTGGAGAAATTATAGTGATATATTTGCTTATGTGATTCGCATTTGATTTGAATATTCGTATTCGTATTGTTACGTTTTATTCACCGCTAATATTTGTTGAGCATCTTTTCTGTCGTATTGTGTACTTCCCCATATTTTCTTTTAGCGGCAGGTTAGCGCGGATTTTGGGCACTATGGAGATTGTCATTTTTACGAGGATTATAATTGGGAAGAATTATTCGAGAGAGAAGATTGTATTTATTTTTGTTGTATAGAGCATTTTATTTCGAGATAGATAGTTGTATTTATTCGAGAGAATTTTTGTATTTATTTGAAGAGATTTGAGATTAGTGGTTTCTCTTTTGTTGTTGTGGGATTTGGATACTCTATACCTTGTTGTATTGTGGAATTGATTTAGTTTATCGACAGTAGCGCTCCGTTAGCTCCTCCCGGGTGGACGGGTTGTTACAAAATGGTATCAGTGCTTAGGTATACGACAACCCTCGGGTGTTGAGTTTTGGGTCCGTTGCGTTTCTGTGGCGCGTATTTTTGGAGATGGAAATTTTTCGAAAATCGTTTCGCGTTAGGCATCTAGATTAGATGTGAGGAAATTATTTTGGAGACGAGATTGTTTTGGAGATTGTTGGCCTGATTTTTGAGAGTTAAGTATTCGGCGAATTTCGAGGTGAAATTCCATTGTTAGTTGGGAAGTGTAACAACCCGCGTAATTTTGGGGGTATTTTTGAAATTAAGAGGAAAAATTATTTTTGAGATAAAATTATTTTTATTGCTCAAATATGTTAGTTATTATTTTTAAAGGTGAGAATTTTAAACGGTTTCGAAATTGGAATTAAAATGGAGTTTTAATTGAATTTTTATTATATAGAGGAATCCTCAAAATATAAAACTCTCTTAGAGTCCTCAAAACATAAAACTCTACATAAAAAAAACATTTAAAAATATTGAACGGTTCGATCGAGTTGAATTTTTTTGGAAAACTTCCTCTCGTCTTCAGCTAATTCTCTGTAAAATTTCATCCAATTCCAACGGTCCGACCGTCCGAAATAAATATTTTAGTGTTCGTACGTGATTTGAACTCTTTTCTTAATCAGACACTTAATCCTTTATATATCAACAAATTCGTGGCTTGGTTTTTCAATTCACTTTTTGTCAAACATTTCAACCAGTAGAGCTCTTTAAAATTACTCCCTTTCATATACAAACCATAGCCCCAAACTTATTCAAGATTTCAACCTTAGATTAGAAGGCTTATTTGCTATTTTTTCGAGTTTGGGCTAGAACGGGATTTGATTATTTTCCCGAGAAGAACATGATGGTGTGATTAGATTTCAAGGCTGAAATTATGTGATGATTTTGAGGTATGGAGTTTTACACAATATGCTCCTTAATCTCGCGAGTATTATTCTCGTTGTTTTCTTGTTATTATTGATTCATATTTGAATTGATAAATTCATTTGGAAATCTGAAAATATTTTTTGGAATCTAATTATGATTCATGTGGTATTATTCTTGTGTTGGCATGTTTTCACGAAGATTTTAATATGGCACGGAGGTTGGGCACCCGCCAATATTCCTTTTTTCGGATATGCAAAAAATGCATAGACGCGGTACGGTGATGAGGCTTGGTGAGCCGGTTAATGTGTTGTGGAGAAATTATAGTTATATAATTTCTTATGTGATTCTCATTTGATTTGAATATTCGTATTCATATTGTTACCTTTTATTCGCCGCTAATATTTGTTGAGCATCTTTTCTGTCGTATTGTGTACTTCCCCATATTTTCTTTTAGCGGCAGGTTAGCGCGGATTTTGGGCACTATGGAGATTGTCATTTTTACGAGGATTATAATTGGGAAGAATTATTCGAGAGAGAAGATTGTATTTATTTTTGTTGTATATAGCATTTTATTTCGAGATAGATAGTTGTATTTATTAAACAGAATTTTTGTATTTATTTGAAGATATTTGAGATTAGTGGTTTCTCTTTTGTTGTTGTGGGATTTGGATACTCTATACCTTGTTGTATTGTGGAATTGATTTAGTTTATCGACAGTAGCGCTCCGTTAGCTCTTCCCGGGCGGACGGGGTGTTTACAAAATGTTATCAGAGCTTAGGTATACGACAACCCTCGGATCTTGAGTTTTGGGTCCGTTGCGTTTCTGTGGCGCGTATTTTTGGAGATGGAAATTTTTAAAAAATCGTTTCGCGTTAGGCATCTAGATTAGATGTGAGAAAATTATTTTGGAGACGAGATTGTTTTGGAGATTGTTGGCCTGATTTTTGAGAGTTATTTACTCGGCGAATTTCGAGGCGAAATTCCATTGTTAGTGGGGAAGTGTAACAACCCGCGTAATTTTGGGGGTATTTTTGAAATTAAGAGGAAAAATAAATTTTGAGATAAAATTATTTTTATTGCTCAAATATGTTGGTTATTATTTTTAAAGGTGAGAATTTCAAACGGTTTCGAAATTGGAATTAAAATGGAGTTTTAATTGAATTTTTATTATATAGAGGAATCCTCAAAATATAAAACTCTCTTAGAGTCCTCAAAACATAAAACTCTATATAAAAAAAACATTTAAAAATATTGAAAGGTTCGATCGAGTTGAATTTTTTTGAAGAGCTTCCTCTCGTCTTCAGCTAATTCTCTGTAAAATTTCATCCAATTCGAACTGTCTGATCGTCCGAAATAAAAAATTTAGTGTTCGTACCTGATTAGAACTCTTTTCTTAATCAGACACTTAATCCTTTATATATCAACAAATTCGTGGCTTTGTTTTTCAATTCACTTTTTGTCAAACATTTCAACCAGTAGAGCTCTTTAAAATTACTCCCTTTCATATACAAACCATAGCCCCAAACTTATTCAAGATTTCAATCTTAGATTAGAAGGCTTATTTTCTATTTTTTCGAGTTTGGGCTAGAACGGGATTTGATTATTTTCCCGAGAAGAACATGATGGTGTGATTAGATTTCAAGGCTGAAATTATGTGATGATTTTGAGGTATGGAGTTTTACACAATATGCTCCTTAATCTCGCAAGTATTATTCTCGTTGTTTTCTTGTTATTATTGATTCATATTTGAATTGATAAATTCATTTTGAAATCTGAAAATATTTTTTGGAATCTAATTATGATTCATGTGGTATTATTCTTGTGTTGAGCATGTTTTCACGAAGATTTAAATATGGCACGGAGGTTGGGCACCCGCCAATATTCCTTTTTTCGGATATGCAAAAAATGCATAGACGCGGTACGGTGACGAGGCTTGGTGACCCGGTTAATGTGTTGTGGAGAAATTATAGTGATATAATTTCTTATGTGATTCTCATTTGATTTGAATATTCGTATTCATATTGTTACGTTTTATTCACCGCTAATATTTGTTGAGCATCTTTTCTGTCGTATTGTGTACTTCCCCATATTTTCTTTTAGCGGCAGGTTAGCGCGGATTTTTGGCACTATGGAGATTGTCATTTTTACGAGGATTATAATTGGGAAGAATTATTCGAGAGAGAAGATTGTATTTATTTTTGTTGTATATAGCATTTAATTTCGAGATAGATAGTTGTATTTATTTCAGAGAATTTTTGTATTTATTTGAAGATATTTGAGATTAGTGGTTTCTCTTTTGTTGTTGTGGGATTTGGATACTCTATACCTTGTTGTATTGTGGAATTGATTTAGTTTATCGACAGTAGCGCTCCGTTAGCTCTTCCCGGGCGGACGGGGTGTTTACAAAATGGTATCAGAGCTTAGGTATACGACAACCCTCGGGTCTTGAGTTTTGGGTCCGTTGCGTTTCTGTGGCGCGTATTTTTGGAGATGGAAATTTTTAGAAAATCGTTTCGCGTTAGGCATCTAGATTAGATGTGAGGAAATTATTTTGGAGACGAGATTGTTTTGGAGATTATTGGCCTGATTTTTTAGAGTTAGGTATTCGGCGAATTTCGAGGCGAAATTCCATTGTTAGTGGGGAAGTGTAACAACCCGCGTAATTTTGGCGGTATTTTTGAAATTAAGAGGAAAAATAAATTTTGAGATAAAATAATTTTTATTGCTCAAATATGTTGGTTATTATTTTTAAAGGTGAGAATTTCAAACGGTTTCGAAATTGGAATTAAAACGGAGTTTTAATTGAATTTTTATAATGTAGAGGAGTCCTCAAAATATAAAACTTTCTTAGAGTCCTCAAAACATAAAACTCTACATAAAAAAAACATTTAAAAATATTGAAAGGTTCGATCGAGTTTAATTTTTTTGAAGAGCTTCCTCTCGTCTTCAGCTAATTCTCTGTAAAATTTCATCCAATTCCAACTGTCTGATCGTCCGAAATAAAAAATTTAGTGTTCGTACCTGATTAGAACTCTTTTCTCAATCAAACACTTTATCCTTTATATATCAATAAATTCGTGGCTTGGCTTTTCAATTCACTTTTTGTCAAACATTTCAACCCGTAGAGCTCTTTAAAATTACTCCCTTTCAAATACAAACCATTGCCCCAAACTTATTCAAGATTTCAACCTTAGATTAGAAGCCTTATTTGCTATTTTCTCGAGTTTGGACTAGAACAGGATTTGATTATTTTCCCGATAAGAACATGATGGTGTGATTAGGTTTTAAGGCTGAAATTATGTGATGATTTTGAGGTATGGAGTTTTACACAATATGCTCCTTAATCTCGCGAGTATTATTCTCGTTGTTTTCTTGTTATTATTGACTCATATTTGAATTGATAAATTCATTTGGAAATCTGAAAATATTTTTTGGAATCTAATTATGATTCATGTGGTATTATTATTGTGTTGATCATGTTGTCACGAAGATTTTAAAATGGCACGGAGGGTGGGCACCCGCCAATATTCCTTTTTTCGGATATGCAAAAAATGCGTACACGCGGTACGGTGATGAGGCTTGGTGACCCGGTTAATGTATTGTTTAGAAATTATAGTGATATAATTGCTTATGTGATTCGCATTTGATTTGAATATTCATATTCGTATTGTTACGTTTTATTCATCGCTAATATTTGTTGAGCATATTTTCTGTCGTATTGTGTACTTCCCCATATTTTCTTTTAGCGGAAGGTTAGCGCGGATTTTGGGCACTATGGAGATTGTCATTTTTACGAGGATTATAATTGGGAAGAATTATTCGAGAAAGAAGATTGTATTTATTTTTGTTCTATAGAGCATTTTATTTTGAGACAGATAGTTGTATTTATTCGAGAGAATTGTTGTATTTATTTAAAGAGATTTGAGATTAGTAGTTTCCCTTTTGTTGTTGTGGGATTTGGATACTCTATACCATGTTGTATTGTGGAATTGATTTAGTTTATCGACAGTAGCGGTCCGTTCGCTCTTCCCGGGCGGACGGGGTGTTACAAAATGGTATCAGAGCTTAGGTATACGACAACCCTCGGGTCTTGAGTTTTGGGTCCGCTGCGTTTCTGTGGCGCGTATTTTTGGAGATGGAAATTTTTAGAAAATCGTTTCGCATTAGGCATCTAGATTAGATGTGAGGAAATTATTTTGGAGATTGTTGGCCTGATTTTTTAGAGTTAGGTATTCGGCGAATTTTGAGGGCGAAATTCCATTGTTAGTGGGGAAGTGTAACAACCCGCGTAATTTTGGGGGTATTTTTGAAATTAAGAGGAAAAATAAATTTTGAGATAAAATTATTTTTATTGCTCAAATATGTTGGTTATTATTTTTAAAGGTGAGAATTTCAAACGGTTTCAAAATAGGAATTAAAATGGAGTTTTAATTGAATTTTCATTATATAGAAGAGTCCTCAAAATATAAAACTCTCTTAGAGTCTTCAAAACATAAAACTCAATATAAAAAAAACTTTTGAAAATATTGAACCGTCCAATCGAGTTGAATTTTTTTGAGGAGCTTCCTCTCGTCTTGAGCTAATTCTCTGTAAAATTGCATCCAATTCCAACGGTTCGATCGTCCGAAATAATTTTTTTTAGTGTTCGTACCTCATTTCAACTCTTTCCTTACTCAAACACTTAATCCTTTATATATCAATAAATTCGTGGCTTGGCTTTTCAATTCACTTTTTGTCAAACACTTCAACCAGTATAGCTCTTTAAAATTACTTCCCTTCATATACAAACCACAACCCCAAACTTATTCAAAATTTTAACCTTAGATTAGAAGGCTTATTTGCTATTTTCTCGAGTTTGGGCTAGAATGAGATTTGATTATTTTCCCGAGAAGAGCATGATGGTGTGATTAGATTTTAAGGCTGAAATTATGTGATGATTTTGAGGTATGGAGTTTTACACAATATGCTCCTTAATCTCGCGAGTATTATTCTCGTTGTTTCCTTGTGATTATTGAGTCATATATGAATTGATAAATTCATTTGGAAATCTGAAAATATTTGTTGGAATCTAATTATGATTCATGTGGTATTATTATTGTGTTGAACACGTTTCCATGAAGATTTTAATATGGCACGGAGGTTGGACACCCGTCAATATTCCTTTTTTCGAATATGCAAAAAATGCATAGGCGCGGTACGGTGATGAGGCTTGGTGACCCGGTTAATGTGTTGTGGAGAAATTACAGTGATATAATTGCTTATGCGATTCGCATTTGATTTGAATATTCGTATTCGTATTGTTACGTTTTATTCATCGCTAATATTTGTTGAGCATATTTCCTGTCGTATTGTGTACTTCCCCTTATTTTCTTTTAGCGGCATGTTAGCACGGATTTTGGGGCACTATGGAGATTGTGATTTTTACGAGGATTATAATTGGGAAGAATTGTTCGAGAGATAAGATTGTATTTATTTTTGTTGTATAGAGCATTTTATTTCTAGATAGATAGTTGTATTTATTCGAGAGAATTGTTGTATTTATTTGAAGAGATTTGAGATTAGTGGTTTCTCTTTTGTTGTTGTGGGATTTGGATGCTCTATACCTTGTTATATTGTGGAATTGATTTAGTTTATCGACAGTAGTGCTCCGTTCGCTCTTCCCGGGGGGACGGGGTGTTACAAAATGGTATATGAGCTTTGGTATAAGACAACCTTTGGGTCTTGAGTTTTGGGTCTGTTGCGTTTCTGTGGCGCGTATTTTTGAAGATGGAAATTTTTAGAAAATCGTTTCGCGTTAGGCATGTAGATTAGATGTGATGAAATTATTTTGAAGACGAGATTATTTTGGATATTGTTGGCCTGATTTTTTAGAGTTAGATATTCGGCGAATTTCGAGGGCGAAATTCCATTGTTAGTGGGGAAGTGTAACAACCCGCGCAATTTTGGGGTCTTTTTGAAATTAAGCGGAAAAATAAATTTCGAGATAAAATTATTTTTATTGCTCAAATATGTTGGTTATTATTTTTAAAGGTGAGAATTTCAAACGGTTTCGAAATAGGAATTAAAATGGAGTTCTAATTTTATTTTCATTATATACAAGAGTCCTCAAAATATAAAACTCTCTTAGAGTCTTCAATATAAAAAAAAACATTTGAAAATATTGAACTGTCCGATCAAGTTGAATTTTTTTGGAGAGCTTCCTCTCGTCTTCAGCTAATTCTCTGTAAAATTTCATCCAATTCCAACGGTCCGATCGTACCTGAATAAAAAATTTAGTGTTCATACCTGAATAGAACTCTTTTCTTAATCAAACAATTAATCCTTTATATATCAACAAATTCGGGGCTTGGCTTTTCAATTCACTTTTTGTTAAGCATTTCAACAAGTAGCGCTCTTTAAAATTACTCCCTTTCATATACAAACCACAACCCCAAACTTATTCAAGATTTCAACCTTAGATTAGAAGGCTTATTTGCTATTTTCTCGAGTTTGGCCTAGAATGAGATTTGATTATTATCCCGAGAAGAGCATGATGGTGTGATTAGATTTTAAGGCTGAAATTATGTGATGATTTTGAGGTATGGAGTTTTACACAATATGCTCCTTAATCTCACGAGTATTATTATCGTTGTTTCCTTGTGATTATTGAATCATATATGAATTGATAAATTCATTTGGAAATCTGAAAATATTTATTGGAATCTAATTATGATTCATGTGGTATTGTTATTGTGTTGAGCATGTTGCCATGAAGATTTTAATATGGCACAGAGGTTGGGCACCCGTCAATATTCCTTTTTTCGGATATACAAAAAATGCATAGGCGCGGTACGGGGATGAGGCTTGGTGACCCGGTTAATGTGTTGTGGAGAAATTACACTGCTATAATTGCTTATGCGATTCGCATTTGATTTGAATATTCGTATTCGTATTGTTACAGTTTATTCATCTCTAATATTTGTTGAGCATCTTTCCTGTCGTAGTGTGTACTTCCCCATATTTTCTTTTAGCGGGAGGTTAGCACGGATTTTGGGGCACTATGGAGATTGTGATTTTTAATGGTATTATAATTGGGAAGAATTATTCGAGAGATAAGATTGTATTTATTTTTGTTGTATAGAGCATTTTATTTCGAGATAAATAGTTGTATTTATTCGAGAGAATTGTTGTATTTATTTGAAGAGATTTGAGATTAGTGGTTTCTCTTTTGTTGTTGTGGGATTTGGATGCTCTATACCTTGTTATATTGTGGAATTGATTTAGTTTATCGACAGTAGCGCTCCGTTCGCTCTTCCCGGGAGGACGGGGTGTTCCAAAATGGTATCTGAGCTTTGGTATACGACAACCTTTGGGTCTTGAGTTTTGGGTCCGTTGCGTTTCTGTGGCGCGTATTTTTGGAGATGGAAATTTTTAGAAAATCATTTCGCGTTAGGCATCTAGATTAGATGTGAGGAAATTATTTTGGAGACGAGATTGTTTTGGAGATTGTTGGCCGGATTTTTGAGAGTTAGGTATTCGGCGAATATCTGTAATAACCCTCGCTTATGAGACCGTATTTTATATTAATTACTTAGTATAGTAATTAGAGACCAGTGTTGGGTTATGATTTGAATGTTAATTCAATGTAGAAAGTTTATATTTATTATGAGGTTGCATACATATCATAATTATGGGAAAATATTGCTATGTCATGCTTATAAATATCATCTGAATATAAAATGATATTTGACTTGATTATGAGACCGGAACCTAAATTGAATTTTAAAATGCCCAAATGATAATTTGGAGGTTGCAGTTGATTCCGGAATGTGCGAAATAGTCAAATAATGTACCATATTGTATTTTGTAGTTTTGGGCATTTTTGACTGGTTGTGCTTTAATTATGCTATCGCGTATTATTTTATCGCACTTTTGATTTATTAAGTGGAGCATTTACCTTAAGTCACGATTTATGCCTACTAAGTCTTCTAATTTCCCCAAAATCCCTTCCTAAACCTAAGAGAGAGTAAGAAAAGAGAAGAGAAAGCTTTGGAGATTGAGAGAGATTGCTACTACACCAAGGAAACTGCATATTTGCTGAATCAAGGCAAGTTTTTACTTGCTAAATTGTGTCTTGAGATAGATGACTTGTTATGTTAATGGTGTATTGATTTTAGTTTAGAGAACTTAGGGTTTTCTTATGCATTTTGGGTTTTGATTTACTCTAAGTTGATTCATGGGGTTTGAAGATGATCAATAGCATCTTTGATGTTTTAGAATGTTGGTATATGAGTTTGGTTTGGAGAAATTTGGGTTTGGGTAGAAAATGGAGTCCAAGACTCCATAGCCATTTCTTGGCAAAATCGCAGGGCCGAATCGATTCGGCCCCCTGGGCGAATCGATTCGGTTAGTTCCAGTGCCCAGATCTTGTTGACCGAACCGATTCGGAATTTATCCGAATCGATTCGGCAGTTATGCAGAAACCAAATTTTCTGACCGAATCGATTCGGTCTCCCATCCGAATCGATTCGGCTATGATGCAGAATCTCAACTTTTCTGGCCGAATCGATTCGGCCAAGGGGGCGAATCGATTCGGTAGCCCTGCATTTTCCAAATTTTTCTTTTTCATTTTGTTAACCCCTTTTCTTTAGGATTATTGATTAGGGACCTTCTTAAATGAAGTAAACATAGGGATTAGAGTTCTAGTTGAGTTGGGACGACATCCTAGACTCGAAAGGGTTCATCTAGGATTCATTCAAGGTGGAATTTAAGGTGATGTTTAGGCATCACTTTTGTCTTATAGTTTTATATCGGTCTAGAATCTATTGAGGTCAATTTGGAGACTGTAGAATTAAATTCGAGTTAGATTTGACTTGATGATTTATAGTAAAGCCTAAAATAGGCCTTGGGGATAACTTTGGAGTCTAAATTCCTTTTGAGGATGCTAGGTCGGTACGAATTACATATAGTCCCGATTTAACTTATACCCTTTTAATTAAAATGGGGAATGGATAAGGTAAATGATAATTTACTAATCATGTAATGGAAATTAATAAAATGGATGTTACACACCTCTCTAAATACCATCCTAAGGGAAGTCCGCACGATAGGTGAAGCCCCCTGGCTAATGAATGCAGGGTGGATATAGTCCTAGGCCATGGGAGCGCTTGTGGTTACATTTTCTGCGGGGGTAGGGAGATTCCGGGTGTGGTCTTGGCTACCACGCAGGCTCATGGCCGCTTCCCGACGCTTTCGATAGGATCCCAGGTTGTCTTATGTTAGGCCCTGGAAGATGATGGTTATTTAGGGACGCGCACCATGGGGAAACCCGGATGGGCGGTCTTAGAAGCGTTATATTTATATTTATGACTATTCTAATTATCGAGTTGGACTCGATGGAACATTAATGCCCTAGAGAGCAAACTATGCCGCAAAGAGCATGTTATTGAGATTAGTGCCATATAGTGCACATGATGTCAATTATATTCCTGATAAGGAATGGAAAATGTATACTTGAATTGAGTTATGATTAAAGATGATAAAGGCTCATAAGCACTTTTAATTCTGTTTTAGTGTGAATCTCACTCTATGTAGTCCTTCACTAGTTTCAATTCCTTATATGCTGTTTACATGCTAAACTATCATCCATGCTTAGTTGTGCATCATTATCATACTTGTCATTTATCTATTGATCACATATACCCGGCCCTGACCGGTTTTCCTTTCCTTGTTGTATATGTATATCTATATTATCCGTTCAGGTGTTCCGCCGCACGGTCGCCCGTAATGACCTTTTCCTTCCACATGTCTTTGAGGAGCCGTGACATTGTGCGGGTTTCACGGGATTTTTGCGTAGACGCTTCTGTTTATGTTTCTAGTTATGTTCGGTTTATTTGGGCATGTTGCCCAAACTGTTGTAATTGTATAATGGATTTATTATGTAACACTTGATACTATATGTATGTTGCATAGATGGTATTGACCGACGTTTCATTTGGTCCTTTGTATCTTTCGGGATTTTCTTATATGCGCTTGTGGGGGTTTCCACCCTCTATTTCTATTATGGGTTGTTGAAAATGTTTTTCTTTCTATTTCAAATCAAAGTTTTTGATAACCCGTTTTCTTGAATATAGAGTGGTTATTCCTTATACCTTGTGTTGATGTAAAAAACTAGATCGCTCTAATTTTTCAATCACAGATAAATAAATAAGACAAAGATTTTTAAAGTGGTTCGGCTAGGAATAAAGCCTACGTCCACTTTTATGTTATTGCTGAGTGTTTGTGGAATTCTTGATTACAAGTTCTCTCAAGAAATTCCGGTCCCCTTTGAATGAGGATGATACAAGGTATTTATAGCCTTGAGGCTGTACATGAAAGGTTCGATACATTCAATGATATACATACGAAAGGGTAATACATTTAATGCAGAGTGCGTGCCAAGAATATAAGCATTCAATGAATATCTGAACTGTTGATTATCTGGCAATTAATGATACGACCGAGTTGCAGCTCGGACCGCCATAGTTGTTCGCTGATCAGGAGTTCCTCGGAACATTAGAGTACCTCGGTGCGTTAGAGTTCCTCGATGCGATAGAGTTCCTCGGTGTGATAGAGTTCCTCGGTGTGATAGAGTTCCTCGGTGTATTCTCGTTGCTCAGAAAAAAGCATGGTTGGTCGGGAAATGATCTTCCTCGCTGCTATTGTGCCACGTAGATTGACACGTGTCTTCATCTTATTCGTCCACATCAGCATATTAATTTTGGTATCAACAGAAGCCCCCAATGTTTCATATTTTGAACTTTGAAGAGTATGGAACATTCTTTCTCGGTATATGGCAATATTAAATGTACTTCCCGGGTTTCAGGAACATTGTATTCAAATTTCCTTCTTATTTCGCAGTTTCCGCCTTTTTTATAAGCGCTTTGATATTCGCGCAAATTTTATCCTTTTAGCCGCCGGAAGTTTAGTAGTTTCTTTTTGGTAATCATTTCTTTCGCCGCTTCCAAATGCAAAGTATTTAAACTTCTTTGGTAACCATACCGTCGTCTACGTTTTTCATTCTCTGCATTCAAGCTTTCTATTCTCTTCTTCTCTTGTGCGTTCATCCTTGTTTCCGTTCGTTGTCAACACATCTCCTTTCTTTATGTAAGATCTTCTTTCTTTCTTCTGTATCTCTTTTATTCAATATGGTTTATATTGTGGAGTCTATTGAGAAATTCCGTTCTGATTTTTCCATTCCTTCGTGGGTAACTCTAGAGGTTCTTTCTGAGCCTTTAGATTACTTTCGATTGGCTGAGGGACATTGGTTCCCCAGTCTTTTTGTTGCTGAATGCGGTTTTTCCTTTCCACTAAACCCATTATGTCTTGAGTTTTGTCAATATTTTGATCTTGTTCCTGCAAAAATAGCCCCCAATTCATGGAGAATAATTAACGGGGTGCACAAATTAAATCTAACTCATGGGACTCGTATTGGGATTCCTGAAATTATGTTTTGTTATAAATGGGCTGTTCTAGATAATATTTATTATTTATAAACTAGGTATTTGAATAGGGCTCTTGTAGTTAATCTCCCTGACTCAAATAGGGATTATTTTGAGCATGGGTTGGTCATAAAAAATTGGCAACATGCGCCTTTATCTGGGAATGAAGTATACAACGGTCCCAGATGCCCCCCATACGGCAATGGGATAGGTTTATTTTTCATTTTATTTTACTTATGAAATTATGCTTTCATCATGTTTGACAAAATGTATGACTGATATTCCATTATGTATTTATTTGCAGTTGATAGCAAAAGAAAAACTCCAAAAGAGTCAGAAGTGAATATCAAGCATTTGAAACTTATCTGGAATTTGCATAAGACCATTGCTGACGAGCATATTAGATCTGCTTCATATTTACTACAGTATAAGAGTTACACAACCTCTTATACTGCTCGCCCTGTTGAACCAGCTTCAACACCAGAAAGTTCATCTTCAGATTCTCATATCCCCCTATCTCAGAGAATGGGCAAGAAAAGAGCTCCTCCTGCTCTATTTGGTGAAATTTCTTCTGCTGTTGGAGCCCAGAAAGGCAAAATTGATGTCCCAGAGGGGACTAAAAAAGTAGATGCTGGTTCCTCCAAAGTTGCCGAGAAGCCCCCAGTGGCCCCGCGCAAGAAAAATGCTCCTGCCGATGTAATTACAATAGACTTCTTCCTTGGTTGATGCTGCCGACCGTCCTTTGAAGAGATTGAGGAAATCATCCTCAGTTAATCTTGCTGGAACTGCGTTTTCTCTACCCGCTGGTGGTAGTAGTGTTTCAAACATCATTCTTCCGAGTTCTTCAATGAGCTCAGTTATACCCGAGGTTCTCAGGGTTGATGAAAAAATTCCTAGGGATACACTGACATCCCTAGCTGCTCGTCATCTTTCTTCAGTAAATTTCTCACTCCTTTGGTCTTTCTTTCTTTTTCTTGAATTCTTGTATTTGTGTTGACTTTATTGTTTTTCTTATCTTTCAGCTGGTGAACTGCTTCAACACCATCGTGAAGAAAGATCAAGTTATTAAAGCTTCCAGTTCCTCGTCCGATGTTGACGATGCTTTGTTGGGTTTAGCCCAATCTGTGAAGGAATCTCGCCAACAGTACATCGAGGAGAAAACTGTTTGGGAGAAAAAGCTGGCTGTGGCTGAGGCTGAGAAGGCGAAAATGGCCGAAACCTCCAAGAACTTGGAGGAGAAAGTTAAAGTTTTGGAGGTTAAACATTAGGATTCTGATGATAAGTTAAAAAAGGCAGAGGAAGAATTATCTACTCTGCGAGATATCAAGGTTAAGAAAGAGGAATTGGAGGTGAAGCTCTCCTCGGAGAAGTCGAGGAGAAAAGTTGCAATCAAGAAACATTTCAGTGTTGGTTGGGAGAAAGGATGGGAGAGAGGGATAGCTGCAATGACATCCCAAGTTCAATATGGGGAGTTGAAATACTTCCATGATGGCTGGGTAGCTGCTCTGCAAGAGCTAAAGGTCCAAGATGATTCTGAGCTATTCCAACAGCATCTCCCTGGTCCTCCTCCACCAATTGTGGAAGAAGAAGAAGATGAACCTGCCTCAGATGAGTCTTCTATGGCTATGGGCGATCAAGTTTCTGCCTCTCAACCCTCTGCCACCGAGGACGTTTCTTCCATGCCTCCTCCTCCCGAGAAGATTCCTACCGATCAAGCTGTTGTTACCACCGAGCAACCGAGCTCCTCGTCCCAGCCTCCCGAGAAAGTCTTGGGAGACAAGGAAAAGGTGTGAAGTTGTTCGGTAGCATTTCTGTATTTCCTTGTAATCGAACAATGTAACTTTTTGATGATCTAATAAAATATATCTTTGCTTATCTCTGTTGTTGATAACTTGTTTTTGTTGATTGTTGTCTTTTTCTCGTCCTTAGTTTGTTGCTAGAATGGAATTGATCTCTTCACATGATACCGAGCTGATGCAGCAATGTCATCAACTATAAGGCTGGTCATACAGACCTTAGTACATCGGAAATTGCTGATATCCTTGGTCATGGTGCTTCAGAGCAGGCTATTGAGGCTTATCGGTATTTGAAAGATTTACTCGACCGAGCTGTGGCCAACAATGTCACTTATTATGACCTGATTGAAGAGCTGCATTGTTCCTTAGAGGATCTCCAAGGTCAGCACAATGAATCAATGGCTTTGTTACACAAAGATTATGAAAATAGATACCAACAACTTTCTGCTGAAACAGGCCATAAGAAGATCATTGCTGCATATGATATTAGGGAAAGGACCCTAAAAGGTGAAGTTGAAGCCTGCAGACAAATTGCCGAGATCCTGGAACAAGAAAATAATAATTTGCAGAAAAAATTGGCTCAATATGAATCTGCTGCTTCATCTTCTACTGCATTAATACCAGTTACTGATGAAGGCTTCTCGTTCTTAGAGGTCGAAAATGCCAAACTAAGGCAAGAGCTGGAGGACTTAAGAAGATCTGCCATTTCTGGAACTTCTCGGGGACGAGGAAGAGGTTCTCGGGGGCGAGGAAGAGTCCTCAGACAAAATGTTGAGGAGGCTCGCACTCAGTCTACTCTGGAAACTCAAGCATTCCAGTTGAAAGTAAAAGACCGTGCTCTGACTGAAATGTCCAATAAAAATCTGTCTCTGAAAGATCAGCTTACATCGACGAAATCTGCCTTGCATAATAAGGATCTTTTTGCCAAAAGCCTTCATGAACAATTGGAGAGATTAACCTTCCAATTCCATAAACAGCCAAGGGAATTCTGGATGGCAGGATATAATGAAGCCCTTGTTCACCTGGATGCTCGTATTGAACATGCCAACAATGAAGGTTACAAGCAAGGATGGTTAAATGCATTGGGTGTATTAAAGTTGGAGCAAGGGCATTTTTTATGGGACTATCATGCTCCATCATTATTAGACTTGCCTGTACCACCTTTCAAATTGGATATGGCATGGATCCCAGCTCGTTCCATTCCTCGCAGTCTAATTTCAAAATATCTTGGTGATTATAGCCTTCACTCCCAAGTTGAATTATCTCGTCCTGAGCATCTTTTGGATACACCTTCTGTTATGAACGTCAGAATGCTCAGAGATGTTAATTTCATCAATTCTCCCCTTTGCCTAGAAGACCCTCCTGCCGGCGAGGAACCTGTTTCTAAAGCACAGGGCAAAAAACCAATAGAATAGTAATATCCATGTAACAATTTAGTACCTTCTTGTAACTTGTAATTTATTCTAGATTAATGAAAAGATTTTCATTTTCTGTTTGCCAATTTTGTTAGTCTTGTGTTTATCAAACACCTTTATATTTGTACATATGTATCTATGTATCTGTTAAAAAGATAACAATATTATTATTCAATAAGCAACTTAATAAAAAGTTACAAGTATTAGTAATGTTTCTCGATCACTTAATAAAGTAATGAGTAAAAATGTTCAAATTGTTTCCAACCAACCAAGGTGGGTGAATAATGTTTGTCGACTAATTACAGTTGATGGGTTTTTATCCCCGACCAGCTATACTTGGTTGAATTATAAAAATGCGTCCGACCAACTAAGATCGATAATTTATCCTCGTCGACCAACTACAGTTATTGGGTTTTTATCCCCGACTAACTATACTTGGTGTATTTTTTGAACATTTTGTTCTTCAAAGAACTCATTGTAATATTATTGCCTCCCGACCAACATAAGTTGTAATATGAGAGTATATTTTTATCTTACCAACCGTAGTTGATCATGCTGGTGTACACCTTTTGGCTCCTTAAAGCTTTTGGCTCCTTAGAGCATTTTTTGGCTCCTTAGAGAATGTCCTCCTAACCAAAGGAGGTTGGCTACTTATAGCACTTTTGCTCCGTAGAGCTGTCCTCCTAACCAAAGGAGGTTGGCTACTTATAGCACTTTTGCTCCGTAGAGCTGTCCTCCTAACCAAAGGAGGTTGGCTACTTATAGCACTTTTGCTCCGTAGAGCTGTCCTCCTAACCAAAGGAGGTTGGCTCCTTAGAGCACTTTTGTTGTGTAGTGTATTACACTAGTATTCCCCGAAAAACTTTCAACCAGAAAGAAAATGGCGAAACATCCTCGTTTTATTCATAATGAAAGAAATGCTTTACATTTGACATCACTGATAATACTTGCGCAGGTGTTCAGCATTCCATGCGTTCTTAAATTCCTCTCCTTCTAGAGTTGCTATTCTGTAAGTTCCTGGTCGAACAACCTCTGTAACTCGGTAATGTCCATGCCAGTTTGCTTCCAGTTTATTCTGCTTCTGAATAACCTTCTTTAGCACATAATCCCCCTCTTTTATATCACATTTCTTTACCCTTTTGTTGTAAAACAGAGCTGTTCGTTGTTGATAAGCAGCATTCCTAATGGCTGCCTCTTCTCTGACTTCCTCGAGCATATCCAAATCCATCCTTCTCATCAGATCACTGATCGGAGAATTGAAATTTAAAACCCTGTGTGTTGGTAGGCCCAACTCGGCAGGTATCACAGCCTCACTTCCAAATGCTAGCATATATGGTGATTCTCCTGTTGCTGCTCGGGGAGTTGTTCGGTAAGCCCACAAAACTGACTGTAGCTCATTAATCCAATTTGCTTTAGCCTCACTTAACCTCTTCTTCAACCCATTTAGTAATGTTCTGTTCGTCACCTCAGTCTGTCCATTGCTTTGGGGATGGCCTGGTGCTGAATGAAACTTCAAGACGTTTGACTGATGACAATAGGCAGCAAATTCTTCATCATCAAATTGCGTTCCATGGTCTGTGATGAAAGCGTGGGGGAGACCATATCGACAAATGATATTCTTCCATATGAACTGATACACCTTCTCGTACGTCATATCAATTAGTGGTTCAGCTTCCACCCACTTAGTAAAATAGTCTACTGCCACGACGAGATACTTGAACCTTCCTCGGGTCGTCGGTAGTGGTCCAACCAGATCAATTCCCCACATGGCAAATGGCCAAGGTGATGTTATGGGTGTCAACAATGCCTGTGGAGTTCTTCGGATGGAGGAAAAACGTTGGCATTTGTCACACTTCTTAGCATAGGCTATACAATCAGCCCTCATCGTCGGCCAATAGTATCCCTGTGTCATTACCCTTTGCAAAAGTGTCCGACCTGCTACATGAGCTCCACAAGATCCTTCATGAATTTCTTCAATCAATTCTTTGACTTCTGATGGATGCACACATCTCTGCAAACCTGCCATAATTCCTCGTCTGTACAAAACACCATTAGTTAACACATACCGAACAACTTTATATTTCAATTTCTTGGCAGCTAGTTTGTCCTCTGGCAATTCTCCTTCTTCAATGTATGCTCTGATAGGATCCATCCAAGATGGTCCTAAATCAAGGGTAATAATCTTCACCGTCAGATCTTCTTCTATGCTCCGACTTTCTAATACTTCAATTGGTATTGTTCTTCGCAGCTCGGTGCGCGTAGCTGACGCTAGTCGGGCCAATGCGTCTGCTCTAGCATTCTCCATTCTCGGTATCCTTACCAATTGAATAGCATCAAATTCTGTTAATAACTCCATCACTTTTGCATGGTACTTCACCATTAACTCTCCCTTCACTGCATATATTCCCATCATCTGATTCACAATTAATTAAGAATCACTGAAAACAATTACTTATTGTGCCTCCATAACTTTCGCCAAATGAAAACCTGCTATCATAGCCTCATATTCAGCCTCATTATTGGAAGCTTTGAATTGGAATCTCAAGGCATACTCCATGTCAATATCGTCTGGAGAGTTTAAAACAATCCCTGCTCCACAACCAGCCGTGCAAGATGATCCATCTACATATAATCTCCATGTATGTAACTCGTCTTCAAATTTCTTATCTGTTAGAGTTCCTCGGTGAAATATCATCTGCTTTCTTTCATCATCCCCGGGTATCTTTCGTTCCTCGTTGCTCATTTGTTCGCGCCCTTCTACCAACCGGAGTTGGTCGGGGTTTGAATATGATGATTTTTCTACATCCACAAGTCCTTTTACCAACCTTGGTTGGTCTGGATCTGTGTCTGTTGATCCTGTATCGTCCACAGGTAGGTCAGCAAGCACCTTTTGCTCCTCGGGGGTATCAGGGTATGTGAATTCTGCTATAAAATCTGCCACGGCTTGCCCCTTCAACGATGATCTGGGTTCATACACAATATCATATTCACCGAGCTCTATTGCCCAGTACATCAATCTTCCTGATTTTTCTGGCTTGTGAAGGGCTTGTCTTAACGGCATGTCGGTATACACAATGATGGTATGGGCCTGGAAGTATGGCCTCATTCTTCTACTTGCTTCAATTAATGCCAGTGCCAATTTTTCCAGCTTTGGGTATCTGATTTCCGCACCTCGGAAGGCCTTGCTTGTGTAATAAATTGTCTTCTGGACTCCATTCTCCAATCTGATCAATGCCGAGCTAACTGCATTTTCTGATACTGCCAAATACAAGTACAGCGTCTCTCCAGTTATTGGCCTAGACAACAATGGTGGGGATCCCAAATACTTCTTCAAATCTTGAAAGGCTTTCTCACATTCATCAGTCCACTCAAAACTTTTTCGCAGTGTTTTGAAGAATGGGAGGCATTTATCAGTTGCTCGGGATACAAATCTGTTGAGTGCTGCGACCCGTCCGGTAAGACTCTGCACTTCTTTCTTCGTCGTCGGAGATCGCAACCCTAAAAGAGCCTTGATCTTTTCTTGATTTGCCTCAATACCTCTCTGGTTGACGATGTATCCGAGGAACATTCCTTTTCGTACTCCAAAGGTACACTTCGTCGGGTTGAGCTTCATCTGGTATTTATCCAGTTGATCAAAAGTTTGACTCAAGTCAATCAAATGATCTGCAGCTCTCTTGCTTTTGGTGAGCATGTCGTCGACATAGACCTCCATATTGCGGCTGATTTGTTCGGTAAAAACCTTGTTCATCAACCGCTGATATGTTGCACCTGGCATGTCTTCATGACTCCAAGCAAAAGTATTCTTCCTATTTCTCAAGAAAGTTATCAAATCTTGTTTTATTGAAACATCCAACGACGATCCTATCTGAGTTACTCGTTCAGGATGCTCGTCGTCCAGGATAACAATTTCTGTAGATTCCACAACCTGCCCTTTTACTAGTTGAGATTCATCCCTAGGGTCAAGAGTTTCAATTTCTGTGCTCTCCTCCACTTGATAAGTAGTAGTCTTTTTCCTTGATTCTTCAAGTTCTTCTTGCTCGGCAGACGAATAATAGCATTCCCGAGCTACTTTTTGATCACCTTTCATAATTCCTACTCCAAAATTCGTTGGGAATTTCAAACATTGATGTACTGTAGATGGAACTGCTTCGAACTTCTTCAATCCAACTCTTCCCATGATGATGTTGTAGGCGAACTGCACATTCTTATCCATCGCAAAGAAGCGTATTCTTTCTGTTCGACAAGCAGGCCAAGTTCCAATGAGTATATCCAACTTGATCGTCCCAAGTGGAAAAACTTTCTCGCCAGCAAAACCCAGAAGGGGTCTGTGATAAGGTTCCAATTGAGATAATTTTAAATTCAAGCTATCAAAGCATGAATAGTACATAATGTCTGCCGAACTACCATTGTCTACTAACACCCTTGAAATGATCACATCCTTCATCCTCATTTTGATCACCAAAGGATCATCATGAGGGTAAAGAGCACCTGCCAGGTCATTTTTTGAAAAACCAATCACTAGCTTCTCTTTGTTTACCTTCCTCGGACGATCATCCTCGGCCAGGTTTATTCGTTGAATGTATGAACAAGCTTGAGCCTCTCCGAGGTAAGCTTTTCTTTCTGCAGTAAGGTCTCCTCCTCCTGCATCTCCTCCTATAATAACATTACAATCAAGTGATCCAAAACGTATGGAAAATACCTCTCGTTCAGGTTTCCTTGGTTTCTTGGGAAGATCGGGGTCATCACCTGGATCCTCTTCATGGTCCCTCTTCTTTTTATCCTCTGCACGACGAGGAGATCTAGATCTCTCTCTAGTTCTATCATCATTCTTCCTTTCACCTCTGCGATCTACATACTTTGATAATTTTCCTCTTCGGATGAGTGTTTCAATCTCGTTCTGAAGGGCTATATAATTTTTGTTCATATGGCCATGATCTTTGTGAAACTCGCAATATTTGTCTTTATTCCTCAGGTCGGGATTTGTCTTCAGTTTCTCTGGCCACTTGATTTCCTCGTTATTCCTGATTTCTTCCAAAACATGATTAATACCCATTTTCAATGGAGTATAATTATCATACTTCTTTAGGACTTCCAACTTCATCCTGTTATTCCTGGAATGTTTGTCACCACCATTACCTTTCTGATCTTTCTTCTTAGAGTTGTCGACCTCCACTTTAACTTCTTTATCCATATTCTTCTTCGCAGCCATAGCCTCCTCGGCATTCATGATTTTGGCCGCCTTTGCCATCAACTCCGACATATTTTTAGGTGGATCTTTGGCCAAAGTGTAGTACAGCTTGTTAGGCAGCAAACCACTCATCAGAGCAGTGATTGCTGTCTTTTCTTCATAATCTATGACTTCCAACTTCTCGTTATTGAAACGAGTTATGTAATCTCTAGTACTTTCACCTGATTTTTGTCTAACACTTAGCAAGTGTGCTACTCGCTTTACCGGCTTTGCTCCAAAACAAAAATTGCCAATAAACAATTCGGCTAACTGAACAAAGGTTGAAATCTTACCCCGAGGAAGATTATTGTAACATATCTGTGCAGATCCGGTAAGAGTTCCTGAGAATGCTCTACACCTCATCTCGTTAGGGACAGCGTAGATATCTGCAGCAGCTTGGTATTGTTCTATATGAAGTACGGGATCTGTCTTTCCATCGTACTTGGGGGTCACTACGGGTGCTTTGAATTTTGACGGTGTAGGGAAATCCACAATGGCTTGCACAAAAGGTGTTCCTTGAACAAAAGTTCTCTGTAAGGGGTTCCTTGCCTTAGCCATTTCTCCCAATCTATCTTCCAACCGTTGAATGGAACCTTTCCATGCTTCATTCCCTTCCTCGGGCCGCTTAGTCCGAGCAACTGATTGCTCTGACGTAGCTTCCTGAGATTTATCTCGACGAGTAGTTGGTCGCGATTGTGCAGATCCTTCTCTCAAACCTGGTGGTGGTCGAAAACTTCTTGATGGAGCCCTAGTTGGACTCATGTTCCTCCTTGGTCCTAACCGACTGAAAGGAGACACCCTGCTTAATCTTTCCAAAGCGCTAGTTCTCTCCGGAGAAAGAGTGATACGTTGATCTGTATCCGTAGCCCGTATCGATGAAGTTCGCCCAGGTTGATAAGAAGAATCATTAAACTCCTCATTGCGATATGACCCGGTACGTCTAGATTGCGATTGCCTATGATCACTCCTTTGCCCTGAATAGGTAGGTGCACCGCCCTGAAGAGTTTGAATGAGTTGCCTCATAGATTCTTGCATGGCGGTTTGTCCTTGAGCCAGATTCGTCATAATTCCAGCCAGATCTGGGGATGCAGTTGGATTTGGAAGATTTCCAGTATTTCCAACATTTCGATTACTGGATTCTGGATTATCTGCCATTGGTGATAAATGATTTTTATGAAAAACGATAATAACAGTCGTTTCCCACAGACGGCGCCAATCTGTTGATGTAAAAACCTAGATCGCTCTAATTTTTCAATCACAGATAAATAAATAAGACAAAGATTTTTAAAGTGGTTCGGCTAGGAATAAAGCCTACGTCCACTGTTATGTTATTGCTGAGTGTTTGTGGAATTCTTGATTACAAGTTCTCTCAAGAAATTCCGGTCCCCTTTGAATGAGGATGATACAAGGTATTTATAGCCTTGAGGCTGTACATGAAAGGTTCGATACATTCAATGATATACATACGAAAGGGTAATACATTTAATGCAGAGTGCGTGCCAAGAATATAAGCATTCAATGAATATCTGAACTGTTGATTATCTGGCAATTAATGATACGACCGAGATGCAGCTCGGACCGCCATAGTTGTTCGCTGATCAGGAGTTCCTCGGAACATTAGAGTACCTCGGTGCGTTAGAGTTCCTCGATGCGATAGAGTTCCTCGGTGTGATAGAGTTCCTCGGTGTGATAGAGTTCCTCGGTGTATTCTCGTTGCTCGGAAAGAAGCATGGTTGGTCGGGAAATGATCTTCCTCGCTGCTATTGTGCCACGTAGATTGACACGTGTCTTCATCTTATTCGTCCACATCAGCATATTAATTTTGGTATCAACACCTTGTATTTTGTCGTGATGCTGAGGATGATATTATCCATGATTTCCTATTTTATCGGGGTATAGGGCTGGCCACCCTTTATTTCGGATAGCGGGTTGTCACAGATGGTATCAGAGCATCAGGTTCTAGAGTCTTTAGGATCTATGCGGACTTGTCACGTTCTACCGTAGCGTTCTTTGATATAGAACTTAATGTTAGGACTGCTTTGCTGCCTATATATGCGATCTCCTGCTAAATATATTGTCTTATGTTATGTTTTAACTCTATCTCGTCTCTATCTCAGATGCCGCCGAAGAGAGGACGTCCCGCTAGACGTAATAGGGTTGTTGAGGATGAGTTTGGTCCTCCACCGCAGCAGGGGAATATCAGTGCCGCTGAAGTGGCAAATATTGTGGCCCAAGCTGTCAACGCCGCGATGACTGCAGTGGCCCAACAAATGCCACAAGCCCAAGTTAGGGGGCAAGAAGCACAAGTTCCCACGGGACCTTCTCAGTGGGAACGGGTGAGGGAATCTTTCCTTAAGGGGCATCCCCCGGAATTTGAGGGAGGTTCGAATGTTATCAAGGCGAACCAGTGGAAGAGAGATATGCAGCGCCATCTTCGGATGGTGGAATGTAATGAGGAGAAGAAGCAGATTCTCGTTACTTTCAAGCTGGTAGGACCGGCCTTGCATTGGTGGGAGTCAATGACGACATCCGAGCAAAGGGATACTATGTCCATTACAAATTTTTGGGCTTTGTTTGATGGGAAGTATTTCCCTCCCGCAGTTCAGAGGGAAATGCAGAGGAAGCTACAGGATTTGGTTCAAGGGGAGAGGTCAGTTGCTGAGTATGAGGAAGAGTTTACCTGGTTAGCTAGTTTTATACCGGATGAGGTAACTCCAGAATCGAAGAGGATCTCCAAGTTTGTGGGAGGTTTGAACTGGCGAATAAAACAACATTTGCTGGGAAATCCATCTCTAGTGATTTTTGGTGATGTGATGAATGCTGCTTTGCTTCATTGTTAGGAGCACAGATTGTTTTTGCTGAACAAGAAGAAGGTTGTTACTGTGGGTCAAACAGTGAGGCAGGGAGGAGTTGGGAGTGGAGGGGGAACATCCTCTTCTTCCCAAACCTCGGGGAACAAGCAGGTTGAGAGGGATCCTCAGCAGGGGGATTCGTCCAAGCGTCAACGTTTCGGTGGGTTTAATGCTGGCGGTAATAATAACAGGAAAGGTCAAGGTGGTCAGCAACCACAGGGAGGTAGAGGTGGAAATGGTGGTAGGGGCCAACAGGGCCGAGGTGCGGGTCAATTCCGGAATAACCAAGGTAGAAATCATGATATTACGGCAATCAAGTGTTTTCAGTGTGGGGAGCTGGGCCACTACAAAAGGGCATGTCCTCAGTTGGTTGGAGGGCATCTTCCTAGGGCCCCACAGCAGCCGTATGTACAGTTTTCGCCCCAGGTGCCTAATCCGATTGCTCCTCCTCAACGGGGGCAATTACAGTACGACCGGGTTTACCATATTCAGGAGGCTTTGCTTCCTCCAGCTCCTCCGGCACCACCGGCGATCGAGGGTAAGTTTCTTATCCATGGGTACATGGGTCGAATTCTATTTGATACGGGTGCTACACACTCCTTTGTTTCTAGGAGTTTTGCTCAGACTACAGGTTTGATAAAATCTGCAGAAAGTACTTTCACTAGTGTTGAATCCTCTATGGGCGATGGCTCATTGATTTTCTTCGTATGTAAAAACGTAGGAATTAATCTTGGTGACTTTTGTTTTGAGGCCGATTTGCTCGTCCTTGATATGGTCGGGTACGATGTAATATTGGGTATGGATTGGCTAGTGAAGTACCGTGCTATAGTGAATTGCTACGGGAAGAGTTTAGTTTTTGCGGTTCCGGGACAAGAGATGTTCCTAGTAGTTATGCCTTGTGTGGAAGGGAGCACGAGTGCTTATTTATATTGTATTGCGGAAGATGCATCTAGAGATGTCGTGGTTCCCTCGATTCTCTTCCAATCGTTCGGGACTTTGAAGATATTTTTCGGGAGATACCGGGATTACCTCCAAGTCGGGAAATAGAGTTTGTGATTGACCTAATGCCGGGAACTAGGCCGATCGCAAAAGCTCCTTATCGAATGGCTCCTGTGGAGATGAGGGAGCTGAGAGATCAGATTCAGAACCTACTGGTGCAGGGTTTTATTAGGCGTAGTACCTCGCCGTGGGGCGCTCCGGTATTGTTTGTGAAGAAGAGAGACGGCTCTCTCCGGTTATGCGTGGACTATAGAGAGTTGAATAAAGTCACCATCCGGAATAAATACCCTTTGCCTCGCATTGATGACTTGTTTGATCAACTTAGAGGAGCTTCCTATTTCTCCAAGATCGACTTGCGGACAGGGTATCACCAATTGAGGATACGAGAGCAAGATGTGTCCAAGACGGCCTTTCTGACCCGTTATGGATCTTATGAGTTCTTGGTTATGCCCTTTGGGCTAACCAATGCCCCTGCAGTGTTTATGGACCTTATGAATAGGGTGTTTCGGGATTTCCTTGACCAGTTTGTCATTGTATTTATTGATGACATCCTAGTCTATTCTCAGACAGAGTCGGATCACGCTGCTCACTTGCGGTTGGTCTTACAGAGATTGAGGGATCATCAATTGTATGCAAAGTTTGAGAAGTGTGGCTTCTGGTTGAAGGAAGTTCAATTTTTGGGGCATGTGGTGTCATCCCTAGGTGTGTCTGTGGACCCGAGTAAGGTGGTCGCGGTGAAGGAGTGGGGTCAGCCCACGACGCCCACAGAAGTTCGTAGTTTTCTGGGCTTGGCGGGTTATTACCGTCGATTCATTAAGGGCTTTTCTAAGGTTGCTAGCCCATTGACGAATTTGACTCGGAAAGGAGTAAGATTTGTTTGGGACAGTTCATGTCAAGCGGCTTTCGATGAGCTCAAGGATAGACTGACTTCAGCTCCAGTCCTGGCATTGCCAAAGCCGGGGTTGGAATATCTCGTCTTTACCGATGCATCTCTTCTGGGGTTAGGAGGTGTTCTTCAACAAGAGAGGCAACCCATTGCATACGCTTCTCATAAGTTGAAGCCTCACGAGAGGAACTATCCAGTGCATGATTTGGAGTTCGCCGCCGTTGTATTTGCCTTGAAGATATGGAGGCATTACCTCTTGGGGGAAAAGTTTAGTCTTTTCACCGACCACAAATCGCTGCAGTACTTATTCTCCCAAAAGGATTTGAACATGCACCAGCGCCGTTGGTTGGAGTTTGTGAAAGATTACCAATTTGATATTCATTACCACCCCGGGAAGGCGAATGTGGTAGCAGATGCCTTGAGTAGAAAGCCTGATGGAGGCTTAGCTGAGGTGTGGAAAGCTAAGTGGAAAGAACTCAGCCTGGAGGATGCCGAAGTGAGAGCATTCCTTTCGGTGATGACGGTTACTCCCACGATTATAGTAAAGATTGTGGAAGCTCAGAAGAGAGATAAGGTTTGTCAAGATCATACAAGCCAGTTGTTATCTGAGGTAGCGGAGTCATACTCAATTGGTTCTGAGGGTGGATTACGCTTCCATGGAAGACTTGTGGTTCCCGATGATGGGGATTTGAGACGTGCAGTTATGGCAGAATCCCACGGGTCGAAGTTCACGGTACATCCCGGCGGGGACAAGATGTACCAAGATATGTGCCGTTCGTATTGGTGGGCGGGTATGAAGAGGGATATCTCCGAGTTTGTGTCCCAGTGTACTACTTGTCAGTTGGTTAAGATTGACCACCAGCGGCCGACGGGTTTGTTACAACCGCTCGAGATTCCCGTGTGGAAATGGGAGAGCATTTCGATGGACTTTGTTACGGGCTTGCCTAGATCGCAGAAGGGTCATGACTCAATTTGGGTGATTATCGACCGTTTGACTAAGTCGGCACACTTCTTACCTGTGCGCACCGATTATGATACCGCTCATTATGCCCTGTTGTTCATTGAGGAAATCGTCAGACTCCACGGGGTACCCTTGAATATTGTCTCCGACCGAGATAAAATATTCGTGTCCCGCTTTTGGCAGAGTTTCCAGGGAGCTATGGGGACTGAATTGAAGTTGAGCTCTTCCTATCATCCTCAAACAGACGGTCAGACCGAGAGGGTAAACCAGATGTTGGAGGATATGCTTCGTATGTGCATACTCGACTTTAAAGGTAGTTGGGAACAATATCTTCCGTTGGTTGAGTTTGCTTACAACAACTCGTACCAATTTACCATTGGTATGGCACCTTATGAAGCCCTGTATGGCAGGCCTTGTAGGTCGCCCGCTTGTTGGTTGGAAGTGGGTGATAATAAGTTTCTTGGACCTGAGATGATCCAAGATACTTCTTCGAAGATTGAGCTTATTCGAAATCGCATACGGATAGCCCAAGATCGCCAAAAGATTTATGCCGATGCGGGAAGGAGGCATATGGAATTGGAGGTTGGAGACCAAGTGTTGGTGCGGGTGTCCCCGATGAAGGGTATTAAGCGTTTTGGGAAGAAAGGAAAGCTTGCACCCCGCTTTGTTGGACCTTTCCCGGTGATTGCAAAGGTCGGTCCCGTAGCATACCAAATTGCCTTGCCGGAACCCTTACAACAAATCCATGATGTTTTTCACGTTTCTTCCTTAAAGAAGTACAGAAGGTGTGAAGGTGCCCTTTGGCACATTCCTTTCGAAGATATCGATTTGCAACCCGATGCTTCTTACGAAGAACAACCGGTTGCTATCCTTGAGTTTGGGGAGCGAAAGTTGAGATCTCGTGTGGTGCCCCTAGTGAGAGTCCATTGGAGTCACCATCATGCAAGTGAATCAACTTGGGAACGCGAGGATGAGATGCGGGAGAAATATCCACATCTTTTCTTATGAGGTACGCCTGAATTTTGGGGGCAAAATTCCCTCATAAGGGGGGGAGTATGTAATAACCCTCGCTTATGAGACCGTATTTTATATTAATTACTTAGTATAGTAATTAGAGACCAGTGTTGGATTATGATTTGAATGTTAATTCAATGTAGAAAGTTGATATTTATTATGAGGTTGCATACATATCATAATTATGGGAAAATATTGCTATGTCATGCTTATTAATATCATCTGAATATAAAATGATATTTGACTTGATTATGAGACCGGAACCTAAATTGAATTTTAAAATGTCCAAATGATAATTTGGAGGTTGCAGTTGATTCCGGAATGTGCGAAATAGTCAAATAATGTACCATATTGTATTTTGTAGTTTTGGGCATTTTTGACTGGTTGTGCTTTAATTATGCTATCGCGTATTATTTTATCGCACTTTTGATTTATTAAGTGGAGCATTTACCTTAAGTCACGATTTATGCCTACTAAGTCTTCTAATTTCCCCAAAATCCCTTCCTAAACCTAAGAGAGAGTAAGAAAAGAGAAGATAAAGCTTTGGAGATTGAGAGAGATTGCTACTACACCAAGGAAACTGCATATTTGCTGAATCAAGGCAAGTTTTTACTTGCTAAATTGTGTCTTGAGATAGATGACTTGTTATGTTAATGGTGTATTGATTTTAGTTTAGAGAACTTAGGGTTTTCTTATGCATTTTGGGTTTTGATTTACTCTAAGTTGATTCATGGGGTTTGAAGATGATCAATAGCATCTTTGATGTTTTAGAATGTTGGTATATGAGTTTGGTTTGGAGAAATTTGGGTTTGGGTAGAAAATGGAGTCCAAGACTCCATAGCCATTTCTTGGCAAAATCGCAGGCCCGAATCGATTCGGCCCCGTGGGCGAATCGATTCGGTTAGTTCCAGTGCCCAGGTCTTGTTGACCGAACCGATTCGGAATTTATCCGAATCGATTCGGCAGTTATGCAGAAACCAAATTTTCTGACCGAATCGATTCGGTCTCCCATCCGAATCGATTCGGCTATGATGCAGAATCTCAACTTTTCTGGCCGAATCGATTCGGCCAAGGGGGTGAATCGATTCGGTAGCCCTGCATTTTCCAAATTTTTCTTTTTCATTTTTTTAACCCCTTTTCTTTAGGATTATTGATTAGGGACCTTCTTAAATGAAGTAAACATAAGGATTAGAGTTCTAGTTGAGTTGGGACGACATCCTAGACTCGAAAGGGTTCATCTAGGATTCATTCAAGGTGGAATTTAAGGTGATGTTTAGGCATCACTTTTGTCTTATAGTTTTATATCGGTCTAGAATCTATTGAGGTCAATTTGGAGACTGTAGAATTCAATTCGAGTTAGATTTGACTTGATGATTTATAGTAAAGCCTAAAATAGGCCTTGGGGATAACTTTGGAGTCTAAATTCCTTTTGAGGATGCTAGGTTGGTACGACTTACATATAGTCCCGATTTAACTTATACCCTTTTAATTAAAATGGGGAATGGATAAGGTAAATGATAATTTACTAATCATGTAATGGAAATTAATAAAATGGATGTTACACACCTCTCTAAATACCATCCTAAGGGAAGTCCGCACGATAGGTGAAGCCCCCTGGCTAATGAATGCAGGGTGGATATAGTCCTAGGCCATGGGAGCGCTTGTGGTTACATTTTCTGCGGGGGTAGGGAGATTCCGGGTGTGGTCTTGGCTACCACGCAGGCTCATGTCCGCTTCCCGACGCTTTCGATAGGATCCCAGGTTGTCTTATGTTAGGCCCTGGAAGATGATGGTTATTTAGGGACGCGCACCATGGGGAAACCCGGATGGGCGGTCTTAGAAGCGTTATATTTATATTTATGACTATTCTAATTATCGAGTTGGACTCGATGGAACATTAATGCCCTAGAGAGCAAACTATGCCGCAAAAAGCATGTTATTGAGATTAGTGCCATATAGTGCACATGATGTCAATTATATTCCTGATAAGGAATGGAAAATGTATACTTGAATTGAGTTATGATTAAATATGATAAAGGCTCATAAGCACTTTTAATTCTGTTTTAGTGTGAATCTCACTCTATGTAGTCCTTCACTAGTTTCAATTCCTTATATTCTGTTAACATGCTAAACTATCATCCATGCTTAGTTGTGCATCATTATCATACTTGTCATTTATCTATTGATCACATATACCCGGCCCTGACCGGTTTTCCTTTCCTTGTTGTATATGTATATCTATATTATCCGTTCAGGTGTTCCGCCGCACGGTCGCCCGTAATGACCTTTTCCTTCCACATGTCTTTGAGGAGCCGTGACATTGTGCGGGTTTCACGGGATTTTTGCGTAGACGCTTCTGTTTATGTTTCTAGTTATGTTCGATTTATTCGAGCATGTTGCCCAAACTGTTGTAATTGTATAATGGATTTATTATGTAACACTTGATACTATATGTATGTTGCATAGATGGTATTGACCGACGTTTCATTCGGTCCTTTGTATCTTTCGGGATTTTCTTATATGCGCTTGTGGGGGTTTCCACCCTCTATTTCTATTATGGGTTGTTGAAAATGTTTTTCTTTCTATTTCAAATCAAAGTTTTTGATAACCCGTTTTCTTGAATATAGAGTGGTTATTCCTTATACCTTGTATTTTGTCGTGATGCTGAGGATGATATTATCCATGTTTTCCTATTTTATCGGGGTATAGGGCTGGCCACCCTTTATTTCGGATTGCGGGTTGTCACAATATCGAGGACGAAATTCCATTTTTAGTGGGGAAGTGTAACAACCCGCATAATTTTGGGGGTATATTTTAAATTAAGATGAAAAATAAATTTTTAGATAAAATTATTTTTATTATCAAATATGTTGGTTATTATTTTTAAAGGTGAGAATTTCAAACAGTTTCGAAATTGGAATTGAAATGGAGTTTTAATTGACTTTTTTTTATATAGAAGAGTCCTCAAAATATAAAACTCTCTTAGAGTCCTCGAAACATAAAACTCTATATAAAAAAAATTTAAAAATATAGAAACGTCCGACCGAGTTGAATTTTTTTGAAGAGTCCTCTCGCCTTCAACTAATTCTCTGTAAAATTTCATCCAATTCCAACGGTCCGATCGTCCGAAATAAAATTTTTAGTGTTCGTACCTCATTACAACTCTTTTCTTAATCAAACACTTAATCCTTTATATATCAACAAATTCGTGGCTTGGCTTTTCAATTCACTTTTTGTCAAACATTTCAACAAATAGAGCTCATTAAAATTACTCCCTTTCATATACAAACCACAGCCCCAAACTAATTCAAGATTTTAACCTTAGATTAGAAGGCTTATCTTCTATTTTCTCGAGTTTGGGCTAGAACGAGATTTGATTATTTTCCCGAGAAGAACATGATGGTGTGATTAGATTTTCAGGTTGAAATTATGCGATGATTCTGAGGTATGGAGTTTTACACAATATGCTCCTTAATTTCGCGAGTATTATTCTCGTTGTTTTCTTGTGATTATTGACTCATATTTCAATTGATAAATTCATTTGAAAATCTGAAAATGTTTGTTGGAATTTAATTATGATTCATGTGGTATAATTATTGTGTTGATCATGTTGCCATGAAGATTTTAATATGACACGAAGGTTGGGCACCTGCCAATATTACTTTTTCGAATATGCAAAAAATGCATAGGCGCGGTACAGTGATGAGGCTTGGTGACCCGGTTAATGCGTTGTGGAGAAATTATAGTTATATAATTGCTTATGCGATTCGCATTTGATTTGAATACTCGTATTCCTATTGTTACGTTTTTTCACCGCTAATATTTGTTGAGCATCTTTCCTGTTGTATTGTGTACTTCTCCATATTTTCTTTTAGCGGCAGGTTAGCGTGGATTATAATTGGGAAGAATTAGTCAAGAGAGAAGATTGTATTTATTTTTGTTGTATAGATCATTTTATTTCAAGATAGATAGTTGTATTTATTCGAGAGAATTCTTGTATTTATTGTAATAACCCGCCCTTTTGGAGACGATTAAATCCCATAATTAAGTATAATTTGGAATTTGGAGAATTTCTCGAAATAGTGATTTCTGGGATTTTCGAGGATTTAATGATTTTTGAAGGGTGTTATAAATTATTTTGGGACCATATAGGTCGAGATATTTTATTTATATGTCGCCACGTAGTATAGCGACAAAAGAAGTGAGATTTTGAGTAGAACACCGTATTTAATTATTTTAGGTTGGAATAGTGATTTGCGGTCAAGTACCTCGGATGGGAATTTCGACTGCGCCATAATTCTCGGAATGGTCGAGATAGTCGGAAAAGAGTGTCCGATTGTCGAAAATGAGTTTCGGATAATTTTAGAGGTAAAAGTAACTCGTAATTGGGTAAACGAGTCGTTTTTGGGTTTTAAGGGTTTAAACCCCTTTTCTTCTTATTTAAAGAGGGAGAAGGGAAAGAAAAGAGAAGAAAAGAGAGAGAAGAGAGAGAGGAAGAAGAAAAGAGGAGGAGAAATGGGAACTCCGGCCAAACTCCGCCGGATTCGACTCGAGGTCGTCGGATTTCATCCACGAGGCAAGTGTTTACTTGCTTTATTTCATTTTTGCAATCCTCTCATATCACATTTGGTATAAACATGATTTTAGGGTTAGAACCCTTAAAATAAATTGGGTAAAAGTTGATTATGAGTTTACACATTGATGTAGTGTAAACTCTTAATGATTTTTAGTATCAAAACCATGTTAATGGAGTATAAAATGGGTTTAAATGTTAAGTTGGGGTTTTTATGGTTTTAGGGTTTAAAACTAAGAGAAATGATTCAATACCCCAAAATAATTGACGTGTTAGTTGTAAAACATAGATTAGATGTTTATTGAGTTGTTGGGTGAGGTTAGAAACAACAAAAATGGAGAAAAATGGAGTTTGGGATTTTGGTAGGGATGATGAATAGTAACCCGTAATCTTGTGGGGTTATTTTGACTAGGAAAATAATTGATTTAGCTTTCGGCCAAAACACGAAAGTTGTAGATCTTTTCGATACGGTCGCGTGGGCGCCGACCGCGTATTTTTCTGAATTTTCTACGATTTGATATGATTTTTACAAGATGACAGCTCCGGGTTGAAAGTACCAACTCGGAAATCAAATCGGGAATTGGAAAAATTACGGCTAGAATTAATGTCGTAGATGTTCGGGATAATTTTTGGGGTAGTTTAGAAACCCCGGAAATGAATTTGGATTGATTTTTGGGTATTTTGGAGTTTGAGAAATCGCCCAAACTGTGACCCTCGAACAGGCCGAATCGATTCGGGTAGAGGCCGAATCGATTCGCCTAAGAGGAATTGGGTTTCTGCAATGGGCCGAATCGATTCGGGTACAGACCGAATCGATTCGCCATTTGCAGACCTGTTTGCAGAATACTTTCCGAATCGATTCGGATTGGGAACCGAATCGATTCGCCCACCCGAATCGATTCGCTAAAGGGGCGAATCGATTCGCTTAGGCCAGAATTTCTAGTTTTCTCCCTTAAAGAGTATGGGGAGTTGAATTACCAATTAGGATAATTTGGGGGTATATATATATATATATATATATATATATATATATATATATATATATATATATGCTTCACTTAGAGGAGAATAGTATCATTGGAGATATCCAATAAATCCTTAGAATAGGATCGAGGTATATAGTGATTATTAAAGTAAGAAATACTTTGGATTTAGAATCATGCAACTATGAATGCATGATTATGATTCCCGGAGGGAATCTTTGGGAATATTATCATCGTTAGATGCTATAGGCCATTATGGCCGTTCATATATTCTAGGAAGAATATGTAGGATATATATATACTGTGTGTTTTAGGTATATATATATATGATGATGGACATGATTTTGAAAATATATAAATGAATATTTTCAAAATGGAAATATAAATGATTTTCATAATTAATAAAATATGCATTACACACCTCTCTAAATCGCTATCATAAGGGAAGTTGCGTTCGTATGGTGAAGCCCCCTGGCTAATGATGCAGGGTGGATATAGTCCTAGGCCATGGGAGCGCTTATGGTTGTATATTTTCTGCGGGGGTAGGGAGATTCCGGGTGTGGTCTTGGCTACCACGCAGGCTCATGGCCGCTTCCCGACGTGTTTCGATATAGGATCCCAGGTTGTCTTGGAGGCCCTGGAAGATGATAGCCATTTAGGGGCGCACACAGTGGAGAAATCCGGACGGGCGGTCTTAGAACGCATTTATTAAAGCAGTTCATAAAAATGGATTTGCTTTAATTACATTTCCTGGATATAGGAAGGGAAATGGGTTATATATAAATTGGCTTCGGTAACACTTCCCGGATATGAGAAGGGATGTGGAAGCATATGTTTTGATCAAAGCATTTTTATGATAATGAAAATGTCTTTGAATACATTTCCTGAGTATAAAAAGGGAAATGGGATAATTGACAAAGGAAAAGCTTTTTATAATAAAATTGGCTTTTATAAATACATTTCCTGGATATGAGAAGGGAAATGGAAGTTTTTGAAATGAAAAGGATACGTATTTATAAATACTTTATATATCAAGTAATCCTCAGTCCGGGAGATATTTATATTATCCGGAAGTATATTGTAGATGTATGTATATGTAAATTGGGTGCCGAGGGTCTAATGAATCACGACGATCGACCGTGCCGCATAGTAGTGTATCGGGGGGGTTCCTTGTTTGGATTTCGCTTCGCGAGACACCCCACGCACGAATATGGCACTGTGTTGAGACTGGGGAGAAGTTTAATCCTTAGTACTCTTATATCATTAAATGTTTATGGTATATATATATTATATATCTTTCTGTACTGAGGGACTGGCCGATCTCAAAGATCGACCTTGCTGCATAGTAGTGTATCGGGGGGGTTCCTTGTTTGGATTTCGCTTCGCGAGACACCCCACGCACGAACATGGCATAGCGTCGAGATTAAAGTGAAGTTAGCCTTTAGTACATCTGTTTGACTATCTAGGTTAGATAGTGGTTGGGTATTAGATTAGTTTAGCAGGGTAGCTTGACTAGGAGGTTTAAGGGATGCGCTAGGTGTGCACTGTTAGAGGAGAGGTGAGGGGTATCTCACGAGAGTGCGATACCAATTTAAATATGAGATAAAACTATTTTTCTAAAAATAAAGCATTTATGCACTTGAAAAATATTTTCTAAACATTCGGGCCCTGACCCGTTTGTCTACTCTCCTTTCTTTCTCTATACTATGTATATATAGGTGTCCAGACACAGGGACGCCTGGATGGAAACTCTTTCGAGTCAGACGTCTGCTGCAGCAGCTGTGGATGCTTGCAGGTTATCGGTAGACGTTTCTTTCCTTGTACTCTAGATAGGAGATATTGTATAAACACTCGAGCCAATGGCTCAATTGCATTTATTTATTCTTTCTGTACAACATTCGATATGGTTGTATTATTTGGACCGAGTGTTCGGTTATTTTAGTTCCTTTCTTTTCCATTTCAGTTCATTACGCATTTAATTGTGAATGTTTTAATTTGTGCGTTAAAAAGAGTAGTTAGATAAAAGTTTTTAACGGCCACCTAATAGGATATTAGTAATTAATTGGATTTTCGACAGTGATGCTAAGAATGATTCATATGAAACTCCTGTTTTAATTTAATATTGGAGTGATCGCCCGGTATCTTATTAGGCGGGTTGTTACATTTATTTGAAGAGATTTGAGATTAGTGGTTTCTCTTTTGTTGTTGTGGGATTTGGTTGCTCTATACCTTGTTATATTGTGGAATCGATTTTGTTTATCGACAGTAGCGCTCCGTTCGCTCTCCCCGGGCGGGGTATTATTAATGGTATCAGAGCTTTGGTATACGACAACCCTCTGGTCTTGAGTTTTGGGTCCGTTACGTTTCTGTGGCGCGTATTTTTGGAGATGGAAATTTTTAGAAAATTGTTTCGCGTTAGGCATCTAAATTAGACGTGAGGAAATTTTTTTAGAGATGAGATTATTTTGGAGATTGTTGGCCTGATTTTTGAGAGTTAGGTATTCGGCAAATTTCGAGGGAGAAATTCCATTGTTAGTGGGGAAGTGTAACAACCAACGTAATTTTGGGGGTATTTTTGAAATTAAGAGGAAAAATAAATTTTGAGATAAAATTATTTTTATTACTCAAATATGTTGGTTATTATTTTTATAAGTGAGTATTTCAAACGGGTTCGAAAGTGGAATTAAAATGGAGTATTAATTGACTTTTTATTATATAGAAGAGTCCTCAAAATATAAAACTCTCTTAGAGTCCTCAAAACATAAAACTCTATATAAAAAAAACATTTAAATATATTAAACAGCTCGATCGAGTTGAAATTTTTTGGAGAGCTTCCTCTCGTCTTCAACTAATTCTCCGTAAAATTTCATCCAATTCCAACGGTCCGATCGTCCGAAATAAATTTTTTTAGTGTTCGTACGTCATTACAACTCTTTATTACTCAAACACTTAATCCATTATATATCAACAAATTCGTGGCTTGGATTTTCAATTCACTTTTGTTCAAACATTTCAACAAATAGAGCTCTTTAAAATTACTCCCTTTCATATACAAACCATAGCCCCAAACTTATTCTAGATTTCAACCTTAGATTAGAATGCTTATTTGCTATTTTCTCGAGTTTGGGCAAGAACGAGATTTGATTATTTTCCCGAGAAGAACATGATGGTGTGATGAGATTTTAAGGCTGAAATTATGTGATGATTTTGAGGTATAGAGTTTTACACATTATGCTCCTTAATCTCGCGAGTATTATTCTCGTTGTTTCCTTGTGATTATTGACTCATATTTGAATTGATAAATTCATTTGGAAATCTGAACATATTTGTAGGAATATAATTATGATTCATGTGGTATTATTATTGTGTTGAGCATGTTCCCATGAAGATTTTAATATGACACGGAGGTTGGGCACCCGCCAATATTCCTTTTTTCGGATATGCAAAAAATGCAAAGGCGCGGTACGGAGATGAGGCTTGGTAACCCGGTTAATGTGTTGTGGCGAAATTATAGTGATATAATTGCTTATGCGATTCGCATTTGATTTGAATATTCGTATTCATATTGTTACATTTTATTCACCGCTAATATTTGTTGAGCATCTTTCCTGTCGTATTGTGTACTTCCCCATATTTTCTTTTAGCGGCAGTTTAGCGCGGATATTGAGGCACTTTGGGTCCGTTGCATTTTTGTGGCGCGTATTTTTGAAGATGGAAATTTTTAGAAAATCGTTTCGCGTTAGGCTTCTTGATTAGATGTGAGGAAATTATTTTGGAGACGAGATTATTTTGGAGATTGTTGGCCTGATTTTTTAGAGTTAGGTATTCGGCGAATTTCGAGGGTGAAATTCCATTCTTAGTGGGGAAGTGTAACAACCCGCGTAATTTTGGTGGGTATTTTTGAAATTAAGAGAAAAAATAAATTTTGAGATAAAATTATTTTTATTGCTCAAATATGTTGGTTATTATTTTTAAAGGTGAGAATTTTAAAAGGTTTCGAAATTGGAATTAAAATGGAGTTTTAATTGAATTTTTATTATATAGAAGAGTCCTCAACATATAAAATTTTCTTAGAGTCCTCAAAACATAAAAATCTATATAAAAAAACATTTAAAAATATTGTTGGTCCGATCGAGTTGAATTTTTTTGGAGAGCTTCCTCTCGTCTTCAGATAATTCTCTGTAAAATTTCATCCAAGTCCAACGGTCCGAAATAAATTTTTTAGTGTTTGTACCTGATTAGAACTCTTTTCTTAATCAAACACTTAATCCTTTATATATCAACAAATTCGTGGCTTGGCTATTCATTTCACTTTTTGTCAAACATTTCAACCAGTAGAGCTCTTTGAAATTATTCCCTTTCATATACAAACCATAACCCCAAACTTATTCAAGATTTCAACCTTAGATTAGAAGGCTTATTTGCTATTTTCTCGAGTTTAGGCAAGAACGAGATTTGATTATTTTCCCGAGAAGAACATGATCGTGTGATTAGATTTTAAGGCTGAAATTATGTGATGATTTTGAGGTATGGAGTTTTACACAATATGTTCCTTAATCTCGCGAGTATTATTCTCGTTGTTTCCTTGTGATTATTGACTCATATTTGAATTGATAAATTCATTTGGAAATCTGAAAATATTTGTTGGAATCTAATTATGATTGATGTGGTATTATTATTGTGTTGAGCATGTTACCATGAAGATTTTAATATGACATGGAGGTTGGGCACCCACCAATATTCCTTTTTTCAGATATGCAAAAAATGCAAAGGCGCGGTACGGTGATGAGGCTTGGTCACCCGGTTAATGTGTTGTGGAGAAATTATAGTGATATAATTGCTTATGCGATTCGCATTTGATTTGAATATTCGTATTCGTATTGTAACGTTTTATTCATTGCTAATATTTGTTGGGCATCTTTCCTGTCGTATTGTGTACCTCCCCATATTTTCTTTTAGGTTAGAGAGGATTTTGGGGAACTATGGAGATTGGGATTTTTACGAGGATTATAATTGGGAAGAATTACTCGAGAGAGAAGATTGTATTTATTTTTGTTGTATAGAGCATTTTATTTCGAGATAGATAGTTGTATTTATTCGAGAGAATTGTTGTATTTATTTGAAGAGATTTGAGATTAGTGGTTTCTCTTTTGTTGTTGTGGGATTTGGATGCTCTATACCTTGTTTTATTGTGGAATTGATTTAGTTTATCGACAGTAGAGCTCTGTTTGCTCTTCCCGGGCGGAGGGGGTGTTACAAAATGGTATCAGAGCTTTTGTATACGACAACCCTCGGGTCTTGAGTTTTGGGTCCGTTGCGTTTCTGTGGCACATATTTTTGGAGATGAAAATTTTTAGAAAGTCGTTTCGCGTTAGGCATTAAGATTAGATGTGAGGAAATTATTTTGGAGACGAGATTATTTTGGAGATTGTTGGCCTGATTTTTGAGAGTTAGGTATTCGGCGAATTTCGAGGGCGAAATTCAATTGTTAGTGGGGAACTGTAATAACCCGTGTAATTTTGGGGGTGTTTTTTAAATTAAGAGGAAAAATAAATTTTGAGATAAAATTATTTTTATTGCTCAAATATATTGGTTATTAATTTTAAAGGTGATAATTTCAAAAGGTTTCGAAATTGTAATTAAAATGGAGTTTTAATTGACTTTTTATTATATAGAAGAGTCCTCAAAATATGAAACTCTCTTAGAGTCCTCAAAACATAAAAATCTATATAAAAAAAACATTTAAAAATATTGAACAGCTCGATCGAGTTGAATTTTTTTGGAGAGCTTTCTCTCGTCTTCAACTAATTCTCTGTAAAATTTCATCCAATTCCAACGGTCCGATCGTCCGAAATAAAATTTTTAGTGTTCGTACCTCATTACAACTCTTTTCTTAATCAAACACTTAATCCTTTATATATCAACAAATTCGTGGCTTGGCATTTCAATTCACTTTTTGTTAACCATTTCAACCAATAGAGCTCTTTAAAATTACTCCCTTTCATATACAAACCAGAGCCCCAAACTTATTCAAGATTTCAACCTTAAATTAGAAAGCTTATTTGCGATTTTCTCGAGTTTGGACTAGAACGAGATTTGATTATTTTCTCGAGAAGTACATGATGGTGTGATTAGATTTTCAGGTTGAAATTATGTGATGATTCTGAGGTATGGAGTTTTACAAAATATGCTCCTTAATCTCGCGAGTATTATTCTCGTTGTTTCCTTGTGATTATTGACTCATATTTGAATTGATAAATTCATTTGGAAATATGAAAATATTTGTTGGAATCTAATTATGATTCATGTGGTATTATTATTGTGTTGAGCATGTTGCCATGAAGATTTTAATATGGCATGGAGGTTGGGCATCCGCCAATATTCCTTTTTTCGGATATGCAAAAAATGCAAAGGCGCGGTACGGTGATGAGGCTTGGTGACCCGGTTAATGTGTTGTGGAGAAATTATAGTGATATAATTGCTTATGCGATTCTCATTTGATTTGAATATTCGTATTCGAATTGTAACGTTTTATTCACCGCTAATATTTGTTGAGCATCATTCCTGTCGTATTGTGTACTTCCCCATATTTTCTTTTAGCGGCAGGTTAGCGCGGATTTTGGGGCTCTATGGAGATTGGGATTTTTACGAGGATTATAATTGGTAAGAATTACTCGAGAGAGAAGATTATATTTATTTTTGTTGTATAGAGCATTTTATTTCGAGATAGATAGTTGTATTTATTCGAGAGAATTGTTGTATTTATTTGAAGAGATTTGAGATTAGTGGTTTCTCTTTTGTTGTTGTGGGATTTGGATGCTCTATACCTTATTATATTGTGGAATTGATTTAGTTTATCGAAAGTAGCGCTCCGTTCACTCTCTCCGGGCGGGGTGTTACAAAATGGTATCAGAGCTTAGGTATACGACAACCCTCAGGACTTGAGTTTTGGGTCCGTTGCGTTTCTGTGGCGCGTATTTTTGGAGATGGAAATTTTTAGAAAATCGTTTCGCGTTAGGCATCTAGATTAGATATGAGAGTTAGGTATTCGACGAATTTCGAGGGCGAAATTCAATTGTTTGTGGGGAAGTGTAACAACCCGTGTAATTTTGGGGGTATTTTTTAAATTAAGAGGAAAAATAAATTTTAAGATAAAATTATTTTCATTACTCAAATATGTTGGTTATTATCTTTAAAAGTGAGAATTTCAAACGGTTTCGAAGTTGGAATTAAAATGGAGTTTTAATTGGCTTTTTATTATATAGAAGAGTCCTCAAAATATAAAACTCTCTTAGAGTCCTCAAAACATAAAACTCTATATAAAAAAAACATTTAAAAATATTGAACATCCCGATCGAGTTGAATTTCTTTGGAGAGCTTCCTCTCGTCTTCAGCTAATTCTCTGTGAAATTCCATCCAATTCCAACGGTCCGATCGTACGAAATAAATTTTTTAGTGTTCGTACCTGATTAGAACTCTTTTCTTAATCAAACACTTAATCCTTTATATATCAACAAATTCGTGGCTTGGCTTTTCAATTCACTTTTTGTCAAACATTTCAACCAGTAGAGCTCTTTAAAATTACTCCCTTTCATATACAAACCATAGCCCCAAAATTATTCAAGATTTAAACCTTAGATTAGAAGGCTTATTTGCTATTTTCTCGAGTTAACGAGATTTGATTATTTTCTCAAGAAGAACATGATGGTGTGATTAGATTTTCAGGCTGAAATTATGTGATGATTCTGAGGTATGGAGTTTTACACAATATGCTCCTTAATCTCGCGAGTATTATTCTCGTTGTTTCCTTGTGATTATTGACTCATATTTGAATTGATAAATTCTTATGGAAATCTGAAAATATTTGTTGGAATCTAATGATGATTCATGTGGTATTATTATTGTGTTGAGCATGTTGCCATTAAGATTTTAATATGGCACGGAGGTTGGGCACCCACAAATATTCCTTTTTTCGGATATGCAAAAAATGCAAAGGCGCGGTACGGTGATGAGGCTTGGTGACCCGGTTAATGTGTTGTGGAGAAATTGTAGTGATATAATTGCTTATGCGATTCGCATTTGATTTGAATATTCGTATTCGTATTGTAACGTTTTATTCACTGCTAATATTTGTTGAGCATCTTTCCTGTCGTATTGTGTACTTCCCCATATTTTCTTTTAGCGGCAGGTTAGCACGGATTTTGGGGCACTATGGAGATTGGGATTTTTACGAGGATTATAATTGGGAAGAATTACTCGAGAAAGAAGATTGTATTTATTTTTGTTGCATAAAGAATTTTATTTCGAGATTGATAGTTGTATTTATTCGAGAGAATTGTTGTATTTATTTGAAGAGATTTAAGATTAGTGGTTTCTCTTTTGTTGTTGTGGAATTTGGATGCTCTATACCTTGTTATATTGTGAAATTGATTTAGTTTATCGACACTAGTGCTCCGTTCGCTCTCCCCGGGCGGGGTGTTACGAAATGGTATCAAAGCTTTAGTATACGACAACACTCGGGTCTTGAGTTTTGAGTCCGTTGCGTTTCTGCGGAGTGTATTTTTGGAGATGGAAATTTTTAGAAAATCGTTTCGCGTTAGTTATCAAGATTAGATGTGAGGAAATTATTTTGGAGATGTGATTATTTTGGAGATTGTTGGCCTAATTAGAACGCTTTTCTTATTCAAACACTTAATCCTTTATATATTCAATTCACTTTTTGTCAAACATCTCAACCAGTAGAGCTCTTTAAAATTACTCCCTTCCATAAACAAACCACAGCACCAAACTTATTCAAGATTTCAACCTTAGATTAGAAGGCTTATTTGCTATTTTCACGAGTTTGGGCTAGAACGAGATTTGATTATTTTCTCGTGAAGAACATGATGGTGTGATTAGATTTTCAAGCTGAAATTATGTGATGATTTTGAGGTATGGAGTTTTACACAACATGCTCCTTAATCTCGCGAGTATTATTCTCGTTGTTTCCTTGTGATTATTGATTCATATTTGAATTGATAAATTCATTTGAAAATCTGAAAATATTTGTTGGAATCTAATTATGATTCATGTGGTATTATTATTGTGTTGAGCATGTTGCCATGAAGATTTTAATATGGCATGGAGATTGGGCACCCGCCAATATTTCTTTTTTCGGATATGCAAAAAATGCAAAGGCGCGGTACAGTGATGAGGCTTGGTGACCCGGTTAATGTGTTGTGGTGAAATTATAGTGATATAATTGCTTATGTGATTCGCATTTGATTTGAATATTCGTGTTCGTAGTGTTACATTTTATTCATCGCTAATATTTGTTGAGCATCTTTCCTGTCGTATTGTGTACTTCCCGATATTTTCTTTTAGCGGCAGGTTAGCGCGGATTTTGGGGAACTATGGAGATTGTGATTTTTACGAGGATTATAATTGGGAAGAATTACTCGAGAGAGAAGATTGTATTTATTTTTGTTGTATAGAGCATTTTATTTCGAGATAGATAGTTGTATTTATTCGACAGAATTGTTGTATTTATTTGAAGAGATTTGAGATTGGTGGTTTCTCTTTTGTTGTTGTGGGATTTGGATGCTCTATACCTTGTTATATTGTGGAATCGATTTAGTTTATCGACAGTAGCTCTCCGTTCGCTCTCCCCAGGCGGGGTGTTATTAATGGAATCAGAGCTTTGGTATATGACAACCCTCTGGTCTTGAGTTTTGGGTCCGTTACGTTTCTGTGGCGCGAATTTTTGGCGATGGAAATTTTTAGAAAATCGTTTCGCGTTTGGCATCTAGATTAGATGTGAGGAAATTTTTTTGGAGATGAGATTATTTTGGAGATTGTTGGTCTGATTTTTGAGAGTTAGGTATTCGGCGAATTTCGAGGGCGAAATTCCATTGTTAGTGGGGAGTGTAACAACCCGCGTAATTTTGGGGTTATTTTTTAAATTAAGAGGAATTTTTTTTTTGAGATAAAATTATTTTTATTACTCAAATATGTTGGTTATTATTTTTAAAAGTGAGAATTTAAAAAGGTTTCGAAATTGGAATTAAAATGGAGTTTTAATTGACTTTTTATTATATAGAAGAGTCTTCAAAATATAAAACTCTCTTACAATCCTCAAAACATAAAACTCTATATAAAAAAAAATTTAAATATATTGAACACCCCGATCGAGTTGAATATTTTTGGAGAGCTTCCTCTCGTCTTGAACTAATTCTCTCTAAAATTTCATCCAATTTCAACGGTCCGATCGTCCGAAATAAATTTTTTAGTGTTCGTACCTCATTACAACTCTTTTCTTACTCAAACCCTTAATCCTTTATATATCAACAAATTTGTGGCTTGGCTTTTCAATTCACTTTTTGTCAAACATTTCAACCAATAGAGCTCTTTAAAATTACTCCCTTTCATATACAAACCATAGCCCTAAACTTATTCAAGATTTCAACCTTAGATTAGAATGCTTATTTGCTATTTTCTCGAGTTTGGGCTAGAACGAGATTTGATTATTTTCTCGAGAAGAACATGATGGTGTGATTAGATATGGAGGCTGAAATTATGTGATGATTCTGAGGTATGGAGTTTTACACAATTTGCTCCTTAATCTCGCGAGTATTATTCTCGCTGTTTTCTTGTGATTATTGACTCATATTTGAATTGATAAATTCATTTGGAACTCTGAAAATATTTGTTGGAATCTAATTATGATTCACGTGGTATTATTATTGTGTTGAGCATGTTGCCATGAAGATTTTAATATGACACGGAGGTTGGGCACCCGCCAATATTCCTTTTTCGAATATGCAAAAAATGCATAGGTGCGGTACGGTGATGAGGCTTGGTGACCCGATTAATGTGTTGTGAAGAAATTATAGTGATATAATTACTTATGCGATTCGCATTTGATTTGGATATTCGTATTCGTACCATTACGTTTTATTCACCGCTAATATTTGTTGAGCATCTTTCCTGTCGTATTGTGTACTTCCCCATATTTTGTTTTAGCGGCAGGTTAGCGCAGATTTTGGGGCACTATAGAGATTGTGATTTTTTTGAGGATTATAATTGGGAAGAATTATTCGAGAGAGAAGATTGTGTTTATTTTTGTTGTATAGAGCATTTTATTTCGAGATAGATAGTTGTATTTATTCGAGAGAATTGTTGTATTTATTTGAAGAGATTTGAGATTAGTGGTTTCTCTTTTGTTGTTGTGGGATTTGGAAGCTCTATACCTTGTTATATTGTGGAATTGATTTAGTTTATCGACAGTAGCGCTCCGTTCGCTCTTCCCGGGCGGACGGGGTGTTACAAAATGGTATCAGAGCTTAGGTATATGACAACCCTCGGGGCTTGAGTTTTGGGTCCGTTGCGTTTTGGTGGCACGTATTTTTGGAGATGGAAATTTTTAGAAAATCATTTCGCATTAGGCATTTAGATTAGATGTGAGGAAATTATTTTGGAGACGAGATTATTTTGGAGATTGTTGGCCTGATTTTTGAGAGTTAGGTATTCGCCGAATTTCGAGGGCGAAAATCCATTGTTAGTGGGGAAGTGTAACAACCCGCGTAATTTTGGGGGTATTTTTGAAATTTAGAGGAAAAATAAATTTTGAGATAAAATTATTTTTATTGCTCAAATATGTTGGTTATTAATTTTAAAGGTGAGAATTTCAAACGGTTTCGAAAGTCAAATTAAAATGGAGTTTTAATTGAATTTTTATTATATGGAAGAGTCCTCAAAATATAAAATTCTCTTAGACTCCTCAAAACAAAATAATCTATATAAAAAAAACTTTTTACAATATTGAAGTGTCCGATCGAGTTGAATTTTTTCGGAGAGCTTCCTCTCGTCTTTAGCTAATTCTGTGTAAAATTTCATCCAATTCCAACTGTTTGATCGTCCGAAATAAAAAATTTAGTGTTCGTACCTGATTAAAACTCTTTTCTTAATCAAACACTTAATCCTTTATATATCAACAAATTCTTGGCTTGGCTTTTCAATTCACTTTTTGTCAAACATTTCAACCAATAAAGCTCTTCAAAACTACTCCCTTTCATATACAAAGCATAGCCCCAAACTTATTCAAGATTTCAACCTTAGATTAGAAGGCTTATTTGTTATTTTCTTGAGTTTGGGCTAGAAAGAGATTTGATTATTTTCCCGAGAAGAACATGATGGTGTGATTAGATTTTCAGGCTGAAATTATGTGATGATTCTGAGGTATGGAGTTTTACGCAATATGCGCCTTAATTTCGCGAGTATTATTCTCGTTGTTTTCTTGTGATTATTGACTCATATTTGAATTGATGAATTCATTTGGAAATCTGAAAATATTTATCGGAATCTAATTATGATTCATGTGGTATTATTTTTGTGTTGAGCATGTTGCCATGAAGATTTTAATATGACACGGAGGTTGGGTGGCCACTAATATTCCTTTTTCGGATATGCAAAAAATGCATAGGCGCGGTACGGTGATGAGGCTTGGTGACCCGGTTAATGTGTTGTGGAAAAATTATAGTGATATAATTGCTTATACGATTCACATTTGATTTGAATATTCGTATTCCTATTGTTACATTTTATTCACCGCTAATATTTGTTGGGCATCTTTCCTGTCGTATTGTGTACTTCCCGATATTTTCTTTTAGTGGCAGCTTAGCGCGGATTTTGGGGCACTATGGAGATTGTGATTTTGACGAGGATTATAATTGGGAAGAATTATTTGAGAGAGAAGATTGTATTTATTTTTGTTGCATTGAGCATTTTATTTCGAGATAGATAGTTGTATTTATTCGAGAGAATTGTTGTATTTATTTGAAGAGATTTGAGATTAGTGGTTTCTCTTTTGTTGTTATGGGATTTGGATGCTCTATACCAACAATATTGTGAAATTGATTTAGTTTATCGACAGTAGCGCTCCGTTCGTTCTTCCCGGGCGGACGAGGTGTTACAAAATGGTATTAGAGCTTAGGTATACGACAACCCTCGGGTCTTGAGTTTTGGGCCGTTTAGTTTTAGTGGTGCGTATTTTTGGAGATGGAAATTTTTAGAAAATCATTTCGCATTAGGCATTTAGATTAGATGTGAGGAAATTATTTTGGAGACGAGATTATTTTGGAGATTGTTGGCCTGATTTTTGAGAGTTAGGTATTCGCCAAATTTCGAGGGCGAAATTCCATTGTTAGTGGGGAAGTGTAACAACCCGCGTAATTTTGGGGGTATTTTTGAAATTTAGAGGAAAAATAAATTTTGAGATAAAATTATTTTTATTGCTCAATTATGTTGGTTATTAATTTTAAAGGTGAGAATTTCAAACGGTTTCGAAAGTGGAATTAAAATGGAGTTTTAATTGAATTTTTATTATATGGAAGAGTCCTCAAAATATAAAATTCTCTTAGAGTCCTCAAAACATAATAATCTATATAAAAAAAACTTTTTACAATATTAAAGGGTCCGATCGAGGTTAATTTTTTCAGAGAGCTTCCTCTCGTCTTCCGCTAATTCTCTGTAAAATTTCATCGAATTCCAACGGTCCGATTGTCCGAAATAAATTTTTTAGTGTTCGTACCTCATTAGAACTCTTTTCTTAATCAAACACTTAATCCTTTATATATCAACAAATTCTTGGCTTGGCTTGTCAATTCACTTTTTGTCAAACATTTCAACCAATAAAGCTCTTCAAACTTACACCCTTTCATATACAAACCATAGCTCCAAACTTATTCAAGATTTCAACCTTAGATTAGAAGGCTTATTTGCTATTTTCTCGAGTTTGGGCTAGAAAGAGATTTGATTATTTTCCCGAGAAGAACATGATGGTGTGATTAGATTTTCAGGCTGAAATTATGTGATGATTCTGAGGTATGGAGTTTTACGCAATATGCGCCTTAATTTCGCGAGTATTATTCTCGTTGTTTTCTTGTGATTATTGACTCATATTTGAATTGATGAATTCATTTGGAAATCTGAAAATATTTATTGGAATCTAATTATGATTCATGTGGTATTATTTTTGTGTTGAGCATGTTGCCATGAAGATTTTAATATGGCACGGAGGTTGGGCACCCGCCAATATTCCTTTTTTCGGATATGCAAAAAATGCATAGACGCGGTACGGTGATGAGGCTTGGTGACCCGGTTAATGTGTTGTGGAGAAATTATAGTGATATATTTGCTTATGTGATTCGCATTTGATTTGAATATTCGTATTCGTATTGTTACGTTTTATTCACCGCTAATATTTGTTGAGCATCTTTTCTGTCGTATTGTGTACTTCCCCATATTTTCTTTTAGCGGCAGGTTAGCGCGGATTTTGGGCACTATGGAGATTGTCATTTTTACGAGGATTATAAGTGGGAAGAATTATTCGAGAGAGAAGATTGTATTTATTTTTGTTGTATAGAGCATTTTATTTTGAGACAGATAGTTGTATTTATTCGAGAGAATTGTTGTATTTATTTGAAGAGATTTGACATTAGTAGTTTCTCTTTTGTTGTTGTGGGATTTGGATACTCTATACCTTGTTGTATTGTGGAATTGATTTAGTTTATTGACAGTAGCGCTCCGTTCTCTCTTCTCGTGCGAACGGGGTGTTACAAAATGGTATCAGAGCTTAGGTATACGACAACCCTCGGGACTTGAGTTTTGGGTCCGTTGCGTTTTTCTGGCGCGTATTTTTGTGATGAAAATTTTTAGATAATCAGTTCGCGTTAGGCATCTAGATTAGATGTGAGGAAATTATTTTAGAGACGAGATTATTTTGGAGATTGTTGGCCTAATTTTTGAGAGTTAGGTATTCGGCAAATTTCGAGGGCGAAATTCCATTGTTAGTGGGGAAGTGTAACAACCCGCGTAATTTTGGGGGTATTTTTAAAATTAAGAGGAAAAATAAATTTTGAGATATAATTATTTTTATTGCTCAAATATGTTGGTTATTATTTTTAAAGGTGAGAATTTCAAACGGTTTAGAAATTGGAATTAAAATGGAGTTTTAATTGAATTTTTATTATATAGAAGCGTACTCAAAATATAAAACTCTCTTAGAGTCCTCAAAACATAAAACTCTATATAAAAAAAACATTAAAAAATATTTAACGGTCCGATCGAGTAGAATTTTTTCGGAGAGCTTCCTCTCGTCTTCAGCTAATTATCTGTAAAATTTCATCCAATTCCAACTTTCCGATCGTCCGAAATAAAAATTTTAGTGTATGTACCTCATTAGAACTCTTTTCTTAATCAAACACTTTACCCTTTATATACCAACAAATTCGTGGCTAGGCTTTTCAATTCACTTTTTGTCAAACATTTGAACCAGTAGATCTCTTTAAAATTACTCCCTTTCATATACAAACCATAGCCCCAAACTTATTCAAGATTTCAACCTTAGATTAGAAGGCTTAGTTGCTATTTTCTCGAGTTTGGACTAGAACGAGATTAGATTATTTTCCCAAGAAGAACATGATGGTGTGATTAGATTTTAAGGTTGAAATTATGTGTTGATTTTGAGGTATGGAGTTTTACACAATATGCTCCTTAATCTCGCGAGTATTATTCTCGTTGTTTTCTTGTGATTATTGACTCATATTTGAATTGATAAATTCATTTGGAAATCTGAAAATATTTTTGTTGGAATCTAATTATGATTCATGTGGTATTATTATTGTGTTGAGCATGTTGTCATGAAGATTTTAATATGACACGGAGGTTGGGCATCCGCCAATATTCCCTTTTTCGGATATGCAAAAAATGCATAGGCGCGGTACGGTGATGAGGCTTGGTGACCTGGATAATGTGTCGTGGCGAAATTATAGTGATATAATTGCTAATGCGACTCGAATTTGATTTGAATATTCGTATTCGAATTGTTACGTTTTATTCACTGCTAATATATGTTGAGCATATTTCCTGTCGTATTGTGTACTTCTCCATATTTTCTTTTAGCCGCTGGTTAGCACGGATTTTGGGGCACTATGGAGATTGTGATTTTTAGGTGGATTATAATTGGGAAGAATTATTCGAGAGAGAAGATTGTATTTATTTTTGTTGTATAGAGCATTTTATTTCGAGATAGACTGTTGTATTTATTCGAGAGAATTCTTGTATTTATTGGAAGAGATTTGAGATTAGTGGTTTCTCTTTTGTTGTTATGGGATTTGGATGCTCTATACCTTGTTATATTGTGGAATTGATTTAGTTTATCGACAGTAGAGCTCCGTTCGCTCTTCCCGGGCGGACGGGGTGTTACAAAATGGTATCAGAGCTTAGGTATACGACAACCCTCGGGTCTTGAGCTTTGGGTCCGTTGCGTTTTTGTGGCGCGTATTTTTGGAGATGGAAATTTTTAGAAAATCATTTCGCATTAGGCATCTAGATTAGATGTGAGGAAATTATTTTGGAGACGAGATTATTTTGGAGATTGTTGGCCTTATTTTTGAGAGTTAGGTATTCGCCGAATTTCGAGGGCAAAATTCCATTGTTAGTGGGGAAGTGTAACACCCCGCGTAATTTTGGGGTATTTTTGAAATTAAGAGGAAAAATAAATTTTGAGATCAAATTATTTTTATTGCTCAAATATGTTGGTTATTAATTTTAAAGGTCAGAATTTTAAACGATTTCGAAAGTGGAATTAAAATGGAGTTTTAATTGAATTTTTATTATATGGAAGAGTCCTCAAAATATAAAATTCTCTTAGAGTCATCAAAACATAATAATCTATATAAAAAAAACTTTTTTACAGTATTGAAGGGTCCGATCGAGTTGAATTTTTTCGGAGAGCTTCCTCTCGTCTTCAGCTAATTCTCGGTAAAATTTCATCCAATTCCAACGGTCCGATCATCCGAAATAAAATTTTTAGTGTTCGTACCTCATTAGAACTCTTTTCTTAATCAAACACTTAATCCTTTATATATGAACAAATTCGTGGGTTGGCTTTTCAATTCACTTTTTGACAAACATTTCAACCAATAGAGCTCTTCAAAATTCCTCCCTTTCATATACAAACCATAGACCCAAACTTATTCAAGATTTAAACCTTAGATTAGAAGGCTTTTTTGCTATTTTCTCGAGTTTGGGCTTGAACGAGATATGATTATTTTCCCGAGAAGAACATGATGGTGTGATTAGATTTTCAGGCTCAAATTATGTGATGATTCTGAGGTATGGTGTTTTACGCAATATGCGCCTTAATTTCGCAAGTATTATTCTCGTTGTTTTCTTGTGATTATTGACTCATATTTGAATTGATAAATTCATTTGGAAATCTGGAAATATGTGTTGGAATCTAATTATGATTCATGTGGTATTATTTTTGTGTTGAGCATGTTGCCATGAAGATTTTAATATGACACGGAGGTTGGGTACCCACTAATATTCCTTTTTCGAATATGCAAAAAATGCATAGGCGCGGTACGGTGATGAGGCTTGGTGACCCGGTTAATGTGTCGTGGAGAAATTATAGTGATATAATTGCTAATGCGATTCGAATTTGATTTGAATATTCGTTTTCGTATTGTTACGTTTTATTCACCGCTAATATTTGTTGAGCATATTTCCTGTCGTATTGTGTACTTCCCCATATTTTCTTTTAGCGGCTGGTTAGCGCGGATTTTGGGGCACTATGGAGATTGGGATTTTTAAGAGGATTATAATTTGGAAGAATTATTCGAGAGAGAAGATTGTATTTATTTTTGTTGTATAGAGCATTTTATTTCGAGATAGACAATTGTATTTATTCGAGAGAATTGTTGTATTTATTTAAAAAGATTTGAGATTAGTGGTTTCTCTTTTGTTGTTGTGGGATTTGGATGCTCTATACCTTATTATATTGTGGAGTTGATTTAGTTTATCCACAGTAGCTCTCCGTTCGCTATTCCCGGGTGGACGGGGTGTTACAAAATGGTATCAGAGCTTAGGTATACGACAACCCTCGGGTCATGAGTTTTGGGTCCATTGCGTTTCTGTGGCGCGTATTTTTGGAGATGGAAATTTTTAGAAAATAGTTTCGCGTTAGGCATCTAGATTAGATGTGAGGAAATTATTTTGGAGACGAGATTATTTTGGAGATTGTTGGCCTGATTTTTGAGAGTTAGGAATTCGGTGAATTTCGAGGGCGAAATTCCATTGTTAGTGGGGAAGTGTAAAAACCCGCGTAATTTTGGGGGTATTTTGAAATTAAGAGGAAAAATAAATTTTGACATAATATTATTTTTATTGCTCAAATACGTTGGTTATTATTTTTAAAGGTGATAAAATCAAAAGGTTTCGAAATTGGAATTAAAATGGAGTTTTAATTGAATATTTATTATATAGCAGAGTCCTCAAAATATAAAATTTTCTTAGAGTTCTCAAAACATAAAAATCTATATAAAAAAATATTTAAAAATATTGACGTTCCGATCGAGTTGAATTTTTTTGGAGAGCTTCCTCTCGTCTTCAGCTAATTCTCTGTAAAATTTCATCCAATTCCAACGGTCCGGTCGTCCGAAATAAAAATTTTAGTTTTTGTACGTGATTAGAACTCTTTTCTTAATCAAACACACAATCCTTTATATATTAACAAATTCATGGTTTGGCTTGTCAATTCAATTTTTGTCAAACATTTCAAGCAGTAGAGCTCTTTAAAATTACTCCCTTTCATATACAAACCACAGTCTCAAACTTATTCAAGATTTCAACCTTATATTAGAAGGCTTACTTGCTATTTTCTCGAGTTTGGGCTAGAACGAGATTTGATTATTTTCCCGAGAAGAACATGATGTGTGATTAGATTTTAAGGTGAAATTATGTGAGGATTTTGAGGTATGGAGTTTTACACAATATGCTCCTTAATCTCGCGAGTATTATTCTCGTTGTTTTCTTGTGATTATTGACTCATATTTGAATCAATAAATTCATTTGGAAATCTGAAAATATTTATGGGAATCTAATTATGATTCATGTGGTATTATTATTGTGTTAAGCATGTTGCCATGAAGATTTTAAAATGACACTGTAATAACCCTCGCTTGTGAGACCGTACTTTATAATAATTACTTAGTATAGTAATTAGGGACCAGTGTTGGGTTATGATTTGAATGATTAATTCAATGTAGAAAAGTTGATATTTATTATGAGGTTGCATACATATCATAATTATGGGAAAATATTGCTATGTCATGCTTATTAATATCATCTGAATTTAATATGATATTTGGCTTAATTATGAGACCGGAACCTAAATTGAATTTTAAAATGTCTAAATGATAATTTGGAGGTTGCAGTTGATTCCGGAACGTGCGAAATAGTGAAATAATGTACCATATTGTATTTTGTAGTTTTGGGCATTTTTGACTGGTTGTGCTTTAATTATGCTATTGCGTATTATTTTATCGCACTTTTGGTTAATTAAGTGGGGCATTTACCTTAAGTCACGACTTAAGCCTTTTTTAGTCTTCTAATTACCCCAAAATCCCTTCCTAAACCTAAGAGAGTAAGAGGAGAGAAGAGAGAAAGACTTGGAGATTGAGAGAGAGCTTGCTACACCAAGGAATCTGCATATTTGCTGAATCAAGGCAAGTTTTTACTTGCTATTTGTGTTTTGAGATAGATGATTTGTTATGATAATGGTGTATTGATTTTAGTTTAGAAAACTTAGGGTTTTCTTATGTAATTTTGGGTTTTGATTTACTCAAAGATGATTCATGAGGTTTTAGATGATCAATAGCATCTTTGATGTTCTTATAGTGTTGGTATATGGGTTTGGTTTGGAGAAAATTGAGTTGGGGTAGAAAATGGAGTCCAAGACTCCATAGCCAATTCTTGGCAAAATCGCAGGCCCGAATCGATTCAGTCCCCTGGGCGAATCGATTCGGCTAGGGCCAGTGCTCAGGTCTTGTTGACCAAATCGATTCGGAATTGGTCCGAATCGATTCGGCAGTTATGCAGAAACCCAGATTTTCAGTCCGAATCGATTCGGCCCTCTGAGCGAATCGATTCGGCTATTATGCAGAATCTCAAACTTTCTGGCCGAATCGATTCGGCCAAGGGGGCGAATCGATTCGGTAGCCCTGCACTTTTTCAATTTTTCTTTTTTCATTTTTAACCCCTTTTTTTTTAGGATTATTGATTAGGGACCTTCTTAAATGAAGTAAACATAGGGTTTAGAGTACTAGTTGAGTTGGGTCGACACCCTAGACTCGAAAGGGTTCATCTAGGGTTCTTTCAAGGGGGAATTTAAGGTGATGTTTAGGCATCACTTTTGTCTTGTAGTTTTATTAGGGTCTAGGATCTTTTGAGGTCAATTTGGAGACTTTAGAATTTAACTCGAGGTTAGATTTGACTTGATGGTTTATATTAAAGCCTAAAAGAGGCCTTGGGGATAACTTTGGAGTCTAAATTCCTTTTGAGGATGCTATGTCGGTATCACTTATACTTAGTCCCGAATTAGCTTATACATTCAATTAAAATGAGAAATTGTTAAGGTAAATGATAATTTACTAATCATGTAATGGAAATAATTAAAATGGATGTTACACACCTCTCTAAATACCATCTTAAGGGAAGTCCGCACGATAGGTGAAGCCCCCTGGCTAATGAATGCAGGGTGGATATAGTCCTAGGCCATGGGAGCGCTTATGGTTGTATATTTTCTGCGGGGGTAGGGAGATTCCGGGTGTGGTCTTGGCTACCACGCAGGCTCATGGCCGCTTCCCGATGCTTTCGATAGGATCCCAGGTTGTCTTATGTTAGGCCCTGGAAGATGATGGTTATTTAGGGACGCGCTCAGTGGGGAAACCCGGACGGGCGGTCTTAGAAGCGTTATATTTATATTTATGACTATTCTAATTATCGAGTTGGACTCGATGGAACATTAATGCCATAAAGAGCAAATTTATGCCGCAAAGAGCATGTTATTGAGATTAGTGCCATATAGAGCACATGATGACAATTATATTCCTGATAAGGAATGGAAAATGAATATTTAAATTGATATATGATTAAAGATGATAAAGGCTCATAAGCACTTTTAATTCTGTTTTATTATGAATCTCACTCTATGTAGTCTTTCACCAGTTTCAGTTCCTTATATGCTGTTAACATGCTAGATTATCATCCATGCTTAATTGTGCATCATTATCATACTTGTCATTTATCTATTGATCACATATACCCGGCCCTGACCGGTTTTCCTTTTCTTGTTGTATATGTATATCTATATTATCCGTTCAGGTGTTCCGCCGCACGGTCGCCCGTAATGACCTTTCCTTCCACATGTTTTTGAGGAGCCGTGACATCGTGCGGGTTTCACGGGATTTTGCATAGACGCCTCTGTTTATGTTTCTAGTTATGTTCGGTTCATTCGGGCTTGTTGCCCAAACTGTTGTAATTGTATAATGAATTTATTATGTAACACTTGGTACTATATGTATGTTGTATGGATGGTTTTGACCGACGTTTTATTCGTTCCTTTGTATCTTTCGGAATTTCTTATATGCGCTTGTGGGGGTTTCCACCCTCTATTTCTATTATGGGTTGTTGAAAATGTTTTTCTTTTTATTTCAAATCAAAGTTTTTGATAACCCGTTTTCTGGAATATAGAGTGGTTATTCCTTATACTTTGTATATTGTCGTGATGCTGAGGATGATATTATCCATGATTTCCTATTTTATCGGGGTATAGGGCTGGCCACCCTTTATTTCGGATAGCGGGTTGTCACAGATGGTATCAGAGCATCAGGTTCTAGAGTCTTTAGGATCTATGCGGACTTGTCACGTTCTACCGTAGCGTTCTTTGATATAGAACTTAATGTTAGGATTGTTTTGCTGCCTATGTATGCGATCTTCTGCTAAATAGATTGTCTTACATTATGTTTTAACTCTCTCTCGTCTTTATCTCAGATGCCGCCGAAGAGAGGACGTCCCGCTAGACGTAATAGGGTCGTTGAGGATGAGTTTGGTCCTCCACCGCAGTAGGGGACTATTAGTGCCGCTGAAGTGGCAAATATTGTGGCCCAAGCTGTCAACGCCGCGATGACTGCAGTGGCCCAACAAATGCCACAAGCCCAAGTTAGGGGACAAGAAGCACAAGTTCCCACGGGACCTTCTCAGTGGGAACGGGTGAGGGAGTCTTTCCTTAAGGGACATCCACCGGAGTTTGAGGGAGGTTCGGATGTTATCAAGGCGAACCAGTGGAAGAGAGATATGCAGCGCCATCTTAGGATGGTGGAATGTAGTGAGGAGAAGAAGCAGATTCTCGTTACTTTCAAGCTTGTTGAACCGACCTTACATTGGTGGGAGTCAATGACGACACCCGAGCAAAGGGATACGATGTCCATTACAAATTTTTGGGCTTTGTTTGATGGGAAGTATTTCCCTCCCGCAGTTCAGAGGGAAATGCAGAGGAAGCTGCAGGATTTGGTTCAAGGGGAGAGGTCAGTTGCTGAGTATGAGGAAGAGTTTACCCGGTTAGCCAGTTTTATACCGGATGAGGTAACTCCAGAATCAAAGAGGATCTCCAAGTTTGTGGGAGGTTTGAACTGGCGAATAAAGCAACATTTATTGGGAAATCCATCTCTAGTGACTTTTGGTGATGTGATGAATGCCGCTTTGCTTCACTGTCAGTAGCACAGATTGTTTCTGCTAAACAAGTAGAAGGTTGTTACTGTGGGACAAGCGGGGAGGTAGGGAGGTCTTGGGAGCGGAGGGGGAACATGTTCTTCGTCCCAATCCTCGGGGAACAAGCAGGTTGAGAGGGATCCTCAGCAGGGGGATTCGTCCAAGCGTCAACGTTTCGGTGGGTTTAATGCTGGCGGTAATAATAACAGACAAGGTCAAGGTGGCCAGCAACCACAGGGAGGTAGAGGTGGAAATGGAGGTAGGGGCCAACAGGGCCGAGGTGCGGGGCAATTCCGAAATAACCAAGGTAGAAATCAGGACATTACGGTAATCAAATGTTTTCAGTGTGGGGAGCTGGGCCACTATAAAAGGGCGTGTCCTCAGTTGGTTGGAGGGCATCTTCCTCGGGCCCCACAGCAGCCGTATGTACAGTTTCCGCCTCAAGAACCTAATCCGGTTGCTCCTCCTCAACAAGGGCAATTGCAGTACGGAAGGGTTTACCACCTTCAGGAGGCTTTGCTTCCTCCAGCTCCTCCGGCACCACCGGCGATCGAGGGTAAGTTTCTCATTCAGGGGCACATGGGTCGAATTCTATTTGATACGAGTGCTACACACTCCTTTATTTCTAGAAGTTTTGCTCAGACTACAGGTTTGATAAAACTTGCTGAAAGTACCTTCACTAGCGTTGAATCCTCTATGGGCGATGGTTCATTGATTTTCTTCGTATGTAAAAACGTAGGAATTAATCTTGGTGACTTGTGTTTTGATGCCGATTTGCTCGTCCTTGATATGGTCGGGTACGATGTAATTTTGGTATGGACTGGCTAGTGAAGTACCGTGCTATAGTGAATTGTTATGGGAAGAGTATAGTTTTTGCAGTTCCTGGACAAGAGATGTTCCTGGTAGTTATGCCTTGCAGGGAAGGAAGCACGGGTGCTTATTTATATTGTATTGCGGAAGATGCATCTCGAGATGTCATGGTTCCCCTAAATTCTCTTCCAATCGTTCGGGACTTTGAAGATATTTTCTGAGAGATACCCGGATTACCTCCAAGTCGGGAAATAGAGTTTGTGATTGACTTAATGCCAGGAACTCGACCGATCGCCAAGGCTCCCTATCGAATGGCTCTTGTGGAGATGAGGGAGCTGAGGGATCAGATTCAGAAGCTACTGGAGCAGGGCTTTATTAGGCGTAGTACCTCGTCGTGGGGCGCTCCGGTATTGTTTGTGAAGAAGAGAGATGGTTCTCTCCGGTTATGCGTGGACTATAGAGAGTTGAATAAAGTCACCATCCGGAACAAATACCCTTTACCTCGCATCGACGACTTGTTTGATCAACTTAGGGGAGCTTCCTACTTCTCCAAGATCGACTTGCGGACAGGGTATCACCAATTGAGGATACGAGAGCAAGATGTATCCAAGACGGCCTTTCTGACCCGTTATGGATCTTATGAGTTCTTGGTTATGCCCTTTGGGCTAACCAATGCTCCTGCAGTGTTTATGGACCTTATGAATAGGGTATTTCGGGATTTCCTTGACCAGTTTGTCATTGTATTTATTGATGACATCCTAGTCTATTCTCAGACAGAGTCGGATCATGCTGCTCACTTGCGGTTGGTCCTGCAGAGATTGAGGGATCATCGATTGTATGCAAAGTTTGAGAAGTGTGGCTTCTGGTTGAAGGAAGTTCAATTTTTGGGACATGTGGTGTCATCCCAAGGCGTGTCTGTGGATCCGAGTAAGGTGGTCGCAGTGAAGGAGTGGGGTCAGCCCACAACGCCCACTGAAGTTCGTAGTTTTCTGGGCTTGGCGGGTTATTACCGTCGATTCATTAAGGGTTTTTCTAAGGTTGCTAGCCCATTAACGAATTTGACCCGGAAAGGAGTAAGATTTGTTTGGGACAGTTCATGTCAAGCGTCTTTCGATGAACTCAAGGATAGACTGACTTCAGCTCCAGTCCTAGCATTGCCAAAGCCGGGGTTGGAATATCTCGTCTTCACCGATGCATCTCTTCTGGGTTTAGGAGGTGTTCTTCAACAAGAGAGGCAACCCATTGCATACGCTTCTCGTAAGTTGAAGCCTCACGAGAGGAACTATCCGGTACATGACTTGGAATTCACCGCCGTTGTATTTGCCTTGAAGATATGGAGGCATTACCTCTTGGGGGAAAAGTTTAGTCTTTTCACCGACCACAAATCTCTTCAGTACTTATTCTCCCAAAAGGATTTAAACATGCGCCAGCGCCGTTGGTTGGAGTTCGTGAAAGACTACCAATTTGACATTCATTACCACCCCGGGAAGGCGAATGTGGTAGCAGATGCCTTGAGTAGAAAGCCTGATGGAGACTTAGCTGAGGTGTGGAAAGCTAAGTGGAAAGAACTCAGCCTGGAGGATGCCGGAGTGAGAGCATTCCTTTCAGTGATGACGGTTACTCCCACGATTATAGCAAAGATTGTGGAAGCTCAGAAGAGAGATAAGGTTTGTCAAGACCACATACGCCAGTTGTTGTCTGAGGGAGCGGAGTCGTACTCAATAGGTTCTGAGGGTGGACTACGCTTCCATGGAAGACTTGTGGTTCCCGATGATGGGGATTTGAGACGTGCAGTGATGGCAGAATCCCATGGGTCGAAGTTCACGGTACATCCAGACGGGGACAAGATGTACCAAGATATGCGTCGTTTGTATTGGTGGGAGGGTATGAAGAGGGATATCTTAGAGTTTGTGTCTCAATGCACTACTTGTCAGTTGGTTAAGATTGATCACCAGCGACCGACAGGTTTGTTACAACCGCTCAAGATTCCCGTGTGGAAATGGGAGAGCATTTCGATGGACTTTGTCACGGGCTTGCCTAGATCGCAAAAGGGTTATGACTCAATTTGGGTGATTGTCGACCGTTTGACTAAGTCGGCACACTTCTTACCTGTGCGCACCGATTATGATACCGCTCGTTATGCCCAGTTGTTCATTGAGGAGATCGTCAGACTCCACGGGGTACCTTTGAATATCGTCTCCGACCGAGATAAAATATTTGTGTCCCACTTTTGGCAGAGTTTCCAGGGAGCTATGGGGACCGAGTTGAAGTTAAGCTCTTCCTATCATCCTCAAACAGACGGTCAGACCGAAAGAGTAAACCAGATGTTGGAGGATATGCTTCGTATGTGCATACTCGACTTCAAAGGCAGTTGGGAACAATATCTTCCATTGGTTGAGTTTGCTTACAACAACTCATACCAATTTACCATTGGAATGGCACCCTATGAAGCTCTGTATGGCAGGCCTTGTAGGTCACCCGCTTGTTGGTTGGAAGTGGGTGATAATAAGTTTCTTGGCCTTGAAATGATCCAAGATACTTCTTCGAAGATTGAGCTTATTCGAAACCGCATACGGATAGCCCAAGATCGTCAGAAGAGTTATGCCAATGCGGGTAGGAGACATATGGAATTGGAGGTTGGAGACCAAGTGTTGGTACGAGTGTCCCCGATGAAGGGTATTAAACGTTTTGGGAAGAAAGGAAAGCTTGCACCCCGCTTTGTTGGACCTTTCCCGGTGATTGCAAAGGTTGGTCCCGTAGCATACCAACTTGCCTTGCCGGAACCTTTACAACAAATCCATGATGTTTTTCACGTCTCTTCTTTGAAAAAGTACAGAAGGTGTGAAGGTGCCCTTTGGCACATTCCTTTCGAAGATATCGATTTGCAGCCCGATGTTTCTTATGAAGAACAACCGGTTGCTATCCTCGAGTTTGGGGAGCGAAAGTTAAGATCTCGGGTGGTGCCTTTAGTGAGAGTTCATTGGAGTCATCATCATGCAAGCGAATCAACTTGGGAACGCGAGGATGAGATGCGGGAAAAATATCCACATCTTTTCTCATGAGGTACGCCTGAATTTTGGGGGCAAAATTCCCTCATAAGGGGGGGAGTATGTAATAACCCTCGCTTGTGAGACCGTACTTTATAATAATTACTTAGTATAGTAATTAGGGACCAGTGTTGGGTTATGATTTGAATGATTAATTCAATGTATAAAAGTTGATATTTATTATGAGGTTGCATACATATCATAATTATGGGAAAATATTGCTATGTCATGCTTATTAATATCATCTGAATTTAATATGATATTTGGCTTAATTATGAGACCGGAACCTAAATTGAATTTTAAAATGTCCAAATGATAATTTGGAGGTTGCAGTTGATTCCGGAACGTGCAAAATAGTCAAATAATGTACCATATTGTATTTTGTAGTTTTGGGCATTTTTGACTGGTTGTGCTTTAATTATGCTATTGCGTATTATTTTATCGCACTTTTGGTTAATTAAGTGGGGCATTTACCTTAAGTCACGACTTAAGCCTTTTTTAGTCTTCTAATTACCCCAAAATCCCTTCCTAAACCTAAGAGAGTAAGAGGAGAGAAGAGAGAAAGACTTGGAGATTGAGAGAGAGCTTGCTACACCAAGGAATCTGTATTTGCTGAATCAAGGCAAGGTTTTACTTGCTATTTGTGTCTTGAGATAGATGATTTGTTATGATAATGGTGTATTGATTTTAGTTTAGAAAACTTAGGGTTTTCTTATGTAATTTTGGGTTTTGATTTACTCAAAGATGATTCATGAGGTTTTAGATGATCAATAGCATCTTTGATGTTCTTATAGTGTTGGTATATGGGTTTGGTTTGGAGAAAATTGAGTTGGGGTAGAAAATGGAGTCCAAGACTCCATAGCCAATTCTTGGCAAAATCGCAGGCCCGAATCGATTCAGTCCCCTGGGCGAATCGATTCGGCTAGGGCCAGTGCTCAGGTCTTGTTGACCAAATCGATTCGGAATTGGTCCGAATCGATTCGGCAGTTATGCAGAAACCCAGATTTTCAGTCCGAATCGATTCGGCCCTCTGAGCGAATCGATTCGGCTATTATGCAGAATCTCAAACTTTCTGGCCGAATCGATTCGGCCAAGGGTGCGAATCGATTCGGTAGCCCTGCACTTTTTCAAATTTTCTTTTTTCATTTTTAACCCCCTTTTTTTTTAGGATTATTGATTAGGGACCTTCTTAAATGAAGTAAACATAGGGTTTAGAGTACTAGTTGAGTTGGGTCGACACCCTAGACTCGAAAGGGTTCATCTAGGGTTCTTTCAAGGGGGAATTTAAGGTGATGTTTAGGCATCACTTTTGTCTTGTAGTTTTATTAGGGTCTAGGATCTTTTGAGGTCAATTTGGAGACTTTAGAATTTAACTCGAGGTTAGATTTGACTTGATGGTTTATATTAAAGCCTAAAAGAGGCCTTGGGGATAACTTTGGAGTCTAAATTCCTTTTGAGGATGCAATGTCGGTACCACTTATACTTAGTCCCGAATTAGCTTATACATTCAATTAAAATGAGAAATTGTTAAGGTAAATGATAATTTACTAATCATGTAATGGAAATAATTAAAATGGATGTTACACACCTCTCTAAATACCATCTTAAGGGAAGTCCGCACGATAGGTGAAGCCCCCTGGCTAATGAATGCAGGGTGGATATAGTCCTAGGCCATGGGAGCGCTTATGGTTGTATATTTTCTACGGGGGTAGGGAGATTCCGGGTGTGGTCTTGGCTACCACGCAGGCTCATGGCCGCTTCCCGACGCTTTCGATAGGATCCCAGGTTGTCTTATGTTAGGCCCTGGAAGATGATGGTTATTTAGGGACGCGCTCAGTGGGGAAACCCGGACGGGTGGTCTTAGAAGCGTTATATTTATATTTATGACTATTCTAATTATCGAGTTGGACTCGATGGAACATTAATGCCATAAAGAGCAAATTTATGCCGCAAAGAGCATGTTATTGAGATTAGTGCCATATAGAGCACATGATGACAATTATATTCCTGATAAGGAATGGAAAATGAATATTTAAATTGATATATGATTAATGATGATAAAGGATCATAAGCACTTTTAATTCTGTTTTATTATGAATCTCACTCTATGTAGTCCTTCACCAGTTTCAGTTCCTTATATGCTGTTAACATGCTAGATTATCATCCATGCTTAATTGTGCATCATTATCATACTTGTCATTTATCTATTGATCACATATACCCGGCCCTGACCGGTTTTCCTTTTCTTGTTGTATATGTATATCTATATTATCCGTTCAGGTGTTCCGCCGCACGGTCGCCCGTAATGACCTTTCCTTCCACATGTTTTTGAGGAGCCGTGACATCGTGCGGGTTTCACGGGATTTTGCATAGACGCCTCTGTTTATGTTTCTAGTTATGTTCGGTTCATTCCGGCTTGTTGCCCAAACTGTTGTAATTGTATAATGAATTTATTATGTAACACTTGGTACTATATGTATGTTGAATGGATGGTTTTGACCGACGTTTTATTCGGTCCTTTGTATCTTTCGGAATTTCTTATATGCGCTTGTAGGGGTTTCCACCCTCTATTTCTATTATGGGTTGTTGAAAATGTTTTTCTTTTTATTTCAAATCAAAGTTTTTGATAACCCGTTTTCTGGAATATAGAGTGGTTATTCCTTATACTTTGTATATTGTCGTGATGCTGAGGATGATATTATCCATGATTTCCTATTTTATCGGGGTATAGGGCTGGCCACCCTTTATTTCGGATAGCGGGTTGTCACAGACACGGAGGTTGGGCACCCGCCAATATTCGTTTTTCGAATATGCAAAAAATGCATAGGCACGGTACGGTGATGAGGCTTGGTGACCCGGTTAATGTGTTGTGTAGAAATTATAGTGATATAATTGCTTATGCGATTCGCAATTGATTTGAATATTCGTATTCGTATTGTTACGTTTTATTCACCGCTAATATTTGTTGAGCATCTTTCCTGTCGTATTGTATACTTCCCCATATTTTCTTTTAGCGGCAGGTTAGCGCGTATTTTGGGGCACTATGGAGATTGGGATTTTTACGAGGATTATAATTGGGAAGAATTAGTCGAGAGAGATGATTGTATTTATTTTTGTTGTATAGAGCATTTTATTTCGGGATAGATAGTTGTATTTATTCGAGAGAATTGTTGTATTTATTTGAATAGATTTTGAGATTAGTGGTTTCTCTTTTGTTGTTGTGGGATTTTGATGCTCTATACCTTCTTATATTGTGGAATTGATTTAGTTTATCGACAGTAGCGCTCCGTTCGATCTTCTCGGGCTGACGGGTGTTACGAAATGGTATCAGAGCTTAGGTATACGAGAACCCTCGGGTCTTGAGTTTTGGGTCCGTTGCGTTTTTTTGGCGCGTTTTTTTGTAGATGGAAATTTTTAGAAAATCGTTTCGCGTTTGGCATCTAGATTAGATGTTAGGAAACTATTTTGGAGACGAGATTATTTTGGAGATTGTTGGCCTGATTTTTGAGAGTTAGGTATTCGGCGAATTTTGAGGGCGAAATTCCATTGTTAATGGGGAAGTTTAACAACCCGCGTAATTTTGGGGGTATTTTTGAAATTAAGAGGAAAAATAAATTAGGAGATAAAATTATTTTTATTGCTCAAATATGTTGGTTATTATTTTTAAAGGTGAGAATTTCAAACGGTTTCAAAATTGGAACTAAAATGGAGTTTTAATTGAATTTTTATTATATAGAAGAGTCCTCAATACATTAAACTCTATATAAAAAAAACATTTAAAAATATCGAACGGTCCGATCGAGTTGAATTTTTTTGAAGAGCTTGCCCTCGTCTTCAGCTAATTCTCTGTAAAATTTCATCTAACTCCAACAGTTCGATCGTCCGAAATAAAATTTTTAGTGTTTGTACCTGATTAGAACTCTTTTCTTAATCAAACAATTAATCCTTTATATATCAACAAATTCGTGTCTTGGCTTTTCAATTCACTTTTTGTCAAACATTTCAACCAGTAGATCTCTTTAAAATTACTCCCTTTCATATAAAAACCATAGCCCTAAACTTATTCAAGATTTCAACCTTAGATTAGAAGGCTTATTTGCTATTTTCTCGAGTTTGGGCTAGAACGAGATTTGATTATATTTCCGAGAAGAACATGATGGTGTGATTAGATTTCAAGGCTGAAATTATGAGATGATTTTGAGGTATGGAGTTTTACACAATATGCTCATTAATCTCGCGAGTATTATTCTCGTTGATTTCTTATGATTATTGACTCATATTTGAATTGATAAATTCATTTGGAAATCTGAAAATATTTGTTGGAATCTAATTATGATTCATGTGGTATTATTATTGTGTTGAGCATGTTGTCATGAAGATTTTAACATGACACGGAGGTTGGGCACCCGCCAATATTCCTTTTTTCGGATATGCACAAAATGCATAGCCGTGGTACGGTGATAAGGCTTGGTGACCCGGTTAATGTGTCGTGGAGAGGCTTGGTAGTGATATAAGTTATATTGTGGAATTGATTTAGTTTATCGACAGTAGCGCTCCGTTCGCTCTTCTCGGGTTGACGGGTGTTACGAAATGGTATCAGAGCTTAGGTATACGAGAACCCTCGGGTCTTGAGTTTTGGGTCCGTTGCGTTTTTTTGGCGCGTATTTTTGCAGATGGAAATTTTTAGAAAATCGTTTTGCGTTAGGCATCTAGATTAGATGTTAGGAAACTATTTTGGAGACGAGATTATTTTGGAGATTGTTGGCCTGATTTTTGAGAGTTAGGTATTCGGCGAATTTTGAGGGCGAAATTCCATTGTTAGTGGGGAAGTGTAACAACCCGCGTAATTTTGGGGGTATTTTTGAAATTAAGAGGAAAAATAAATTAGGAGATAAAATTATTTTTATTGCTCAAATATGTTGGTTATTATTTTTAAAGGTGAGAATTTCAAACGGTTTCAAAATTGGAACAAAAATGGAGTTTTAATTGAATTTTTATTATATAGAAGAGTCCTCAATACATAAAACTCTATATAAAAAAAACATTTAAAAATATCGAACGGTCCGACCGAGTTGAATTTTTTTGAAGAGCTTGCCCTCGTCTTCAGCTAATTCTCTGTAAAATTTCATCTAACTCCAACAGTTCGATCGTCCGAAATAAAATTTTTAGTGTTTGTACCTGATTAGAACTCTTTTCTTAATCAAACACTTAATCCTTTATATATCAACAAATTCGTGTCTTGGCTTTTCAATTCACTTTTTGTCAAACATTTCAACCAGTAGATCTCTTTAAAATTACTCCCTTTCATATAAAAACCATAGCCCTAAACTTATTCAAGATTTCAACCTTAGATTAAAAGGCTTATTTGCTATTTTCTCGAGTTTGGGCTAGAACGAGATTTGATTATTTTTCCGAGAAGAACATGATGGTGTGATTAGATTTCAAGGCTGAAATTATGAGATGATTTTGAGGTATGGAGTTTTACACAATATGCTCATTAATCTCGCGAGTATTATTCTCGTTGATTTCTTATGATTATTGACTCATATTTGAATTGATAAATTCATTTGGAAATCTGAAAATATTTGTTGGAATCTAATTATGATTCATGTGGTATTATTATTGTGTTGAGCATGTTGTCATGAAGATTTTAACATGACACGGAGGTTGGGCACCCGCCAATATTCCTTTTTTCGGATATGCACAAAATGCATAGGCGTGGTACGGTGATAAGGCTTGGTGACCCGGTTAATGTGTCGTGGAGAGGCTTGGTAGTGATATAAGTTATATTGTGGAATTGATTTAGTTTATCGACAGTAGCGCTCCGTTCGCTCTTCTCGGGTTGACGGGTGTTACGAAATGGTATCAGAGCTTAGGTATACGAGAACCCCCGGGTCTTGAGTTTTGGGTCCGTTGCGTTTTTTTGGCGCGTATTTTTGCAGATGGAAATTTTTAGAAAATCGTTTTGCGTTAGGCATCTAGATTAGATGTTAGGAAACTATTTTGGAGACGAGATTATTTTGGAGATTGTTGGCCTGATTTTTGAGAGTTAGGTATTCGGCGAATTTTGAGGGCGAAATTCCATTGTTAGTGGGGAAGTGTAACAACCCGCGTAATTTTGGGGGTATTTTTGAAATTAAAAGGAAAAATAAATTAGGAGATAAAATTATTTTTATTGCTCAAATATGTTGGTTATTATTTTTAAAGGTGAGAATTTCAAACGGTTTCGAAATTGGAATTAAAATGGAGTTTTAATTGAATTTTTATTATATAGAAGAGTCCTCAATACATAAAACTCTATATAAAAAAAACATTTAAAAATATCGAACGGTCCGATCGAGTTGAATTTTTTTGAAGAGCTTGCCCTCGTCTTCAGCTAATTCTCTGTAAAATTTCATCTAACTCCAACAGTCCGATCGTCCGAAATAAAATTTTTAGTGTTTGTACCTGATTAGAACTCTTTTCTTAATCAAACACTTAAACGTTTATATATCAACAAATTCGTGTCGTGGCTTTTCAATTCACTTTTTGTCAAACATTTCAACCAGTAGATCTCTTTAAAATTACTCCCTTTCATATAAAAACCATAGCCCTAAACTTATTCAAGATTTCAACCTTAGATTAGAAGGCTTATTTGCTATTTTCTCGAGTTTGGGCTAGAACGAGATTTGATTATTTTTCCGAGAAGAACATGATGGTGTGATTAGATTTTAAGGCTGAAATTATGAGATGATTTTGAGGTATGGAGTTTTACACAATATGCTCATTAATCTCGCGAGTATTATTCTCGTTGATTTCTTATGATTATTGACTCATATTTGAATTGATAAATTCATTTGGAAATCTGAAAATATTTGTTGGAATCTAATTATGATTCATGTGGTATTATTATTGTGTTGAGCATGTTGTCATGAAGATTTTAATATGACACGGAGGTTGGGCACCCGCCAATATTCCTTTTTTCGGATATGCACAAAATGCATAGGCGCGGTACGGTGATAAGGCTTGGTGACCCGGTTAATATGTCGTGGAGAGGCTTGGTAGTGATATAATTGCTTATGCGATTCGACTTTGATTTGAATATTCGTATTCGTATTCGTACGTTTTATTCACCGCTAATATTTGTTGAGCATTTTTCCTGTCGTATTTTGTACTTCCCCATATTTTCTTTTAGCGGTTGGTTAGCACGGATTTTGGGGCACTATGGAGATTGTGATTTCTACGAGGATTATAATTGGGAAGAATTATTCAAGAGAGAAGATTGTATTTATTTTTGTTGTATGGAGAATTTTATTTCGAGATAGATAGTTGTATTTATTCGGGAGAATTGTTGTATTTATTTGAAGAGATTTGAGATTAGTGGTTTCTCTTTTGTTGTTGTGGGATTTCGATGCTCTATACCTTGTTATATTGTGGAATTGATTTAGTTTATCGACAGTAGCGCTCCGTTCGCTCTTCCCGGGCAGACGGGGTGTTACAAAATGGTATCAGAGCTTAGGTATACGACAATACTCGGGTGTTGAGTTTTGGGTCTGTTGCGTTTCTGTGGCTCGTATTTTTGGAAATGGAAATTTTTCGAAAATCGTTTCGCGTTAGGCATCTAAATTATATGTGAGGAAATTATTTTGGAGATTGTTGGCCTGATTTTTGAGAGTTATGTATTCGGCGAATTTCGAGGGCGAAATTCCATTGTTAGTGGTGAAGTGTAACAACCAGCGTAATTTTGGGGGTATTTTTGAAATTAAGAGGAAAAATTAATTTTGAGATAAAATTATTTTTATCGCTCAAATATGTTGGTTATTATTTTTAAAGATGATAATTTCAAAACGGTTTTGAAATTGGAATTAAAATGGAGTTTTAATTGAATTTTTATTATATAGAGGAATTCTCAAAATATAAAACTCTCTTAGAGTCCTCAAAACATAAAACTCTACATAAAAAAAACATTTAAAAATATTGAACGGTTCTATCGAGTTGAATTTTTTTGGACAACATCCTCTCGTCTTCACTAATTCTCTGTAAAATTTCATCCAATTCCAACGGTCCGATCGTCCGAAATAAAATTTTTAGTGTTTGTACCTGATTAGAACTCGTTTCTTAATCAAACACTTAATCCTTTATATATCAACAAATTCGTGGCTTGGATTTTCAATTCACTTTTTGTCAAACATTTCAACCAGTAGATCTCTTTAAAATTACTCCCTTTCATATACAAACCATAGCCTAAACTTATTTAAGATTTCGACCTCAGATTAGAAGGCTTATTTGCTATTTTCTAAAGTTTGGGCTAGAACGAGATTTGATTATTTTCGCGAGAAGAACATGATGGTGTGATTAGATTTTAAGGCTGAAATTATTTGATGATTTTGAGGTATGGAGTTTTACACAATATGCTCATTAATCTCGCGAGTATTATTCTCGTTGATTTCTTGTGATTATTGACTCATATTTGAATTGATAAATTCATTTGGAAATCTGAAAATATTTGTTGGAATCTAGTTATGATTCGTGTGGTATTATTATTGTGTTGGGCATGTTGTCATGAAGATTTTAAAATAACACGGAGGTTGGGCACCCGCCAATATTCGTTTTTCGAATATGAAAAAAATGCATAGGCGCGGTACGGTGATGAGGCTTGGTGACCCGGTTAATGTGTTGTGGAGAAATTATAGTGATATAATTGCTTATGCGATTCGCATTTGATTTGAATATTCGTATTCGTATTGTTACGTTTTATTCACCGCTAAAATTTGTTGAGCATTTTTCCTGTCGTATTTTGTACCTCCCCATATTTTCTTTTAGCGATAGGTTAGCGCGGATTTTGGGGCACTATGGAGATTGTGATTTTTTCGAGGATTATAATTGGGAAGAATTATTCGAGAGAGAAGATTGTATTTATTTTTGTTGTATAGAGCATTTTATTTCGAGATAGATAGTTGTATTTATTCGAGAGAATTGTTGTATTTATTTGAAGAGATTACAGATTAGTGGTTTCTCTTTTGTTGTTGTGGGATTTGGATGCTCTATACCTTGTTATATTGTTGAATTGATTTAGTTTATCGACAGTAGCGCTCCGTTCACTCTTCCTGGGCAGACGGGATGTTACAAAATGATATCAGAGCTTAGGTATATGACAACCCTCGGGTCTTGAGTTTTTTGGGTCCGTTGCATTTCTGTGGGGTGTATTTTTGGAGATGGAAATTTTTAGAAAATCGTTTCGCATTAGGCATCTAGATTAGATGTGAGGAAATTATTTTGGAGACGAGATTATTTTAGAGATTGTTGGCCTGATTTTTGAGAGTTAGGAATTTGGCGAATTTCGAGTGCGAAATTCCGTTGTTAGTGGGGAAGTGTAACAACCCGGGTAATTTTGGAGGTATTTTTTAAATTAAGAGGAAAAATAAATTTTGAGATAAAATTATTTTTATTGCTCAAATATGTTGGTTATTATTTTTAAAGGTGAGAATTTCAAAAGGTTTCGAAATTGGAATTGAAATGGAGTTTTAATTGAATATTTATTATATAGAAGAGTCCTCAAAATATAAAATTTTCTTAGAGTCCTCAAAACATAAAAATATATATAAAAAAATATTTAAAAATATTGACGGTCCGATCGAGTTGAATTTTTTTGGAGAGCTTCCTCTCGTCTTCAGCTAAATCTCTGTAAAATTTCATCTAATTCCAAGGGTCCGATCGTCCGAAATAAAATTTTTAGTTTTTGTACCTGATTAGAACTCTTTTTTTAATCAAACACTTAATCCTTTATATATCAACAAATTCGTGGCTTGGATTTTCAATTCACTTTTTGTCAAACATTTCAAGCACTAGAGCTCTTTAAAATTACTCCCTTTCATATACAAACCACAACCCCAATCTTATTCAAGATTTCAACCTTAGATTAGAAGGCTAATTTGCTATTTTCTCGAGTTTGGGCTAGAACAAGATTTGATTATTTTCTCGAGAAGAACATGATGGTGTGATTAGATTTTAAGGCTGAAATTATGTGATGATTTTGATGTATGGAGTTTTACACAATATGCTCATTAATCTCGCAAGTATTATTCTCGTTGATTTCTTGTGATTATTGACTCATATTTGAATTGATAAATTCATTTGGAAATCTGAAAAATATTTGTTGGAATCTAATTATGATTCATGTGGTATTATTATTGTGTTGAGCATGTTGTCATGAAGATTTTAATATGATACGGAGGTTGGGCACCGGCCAATATTCCTTTTTTCGGATATGCAAAAAATGTATAGGCGCGGTACGGTGATAAGGCTTGGTGACCCAGTTAATGTGTCGTGGAGAGGCTTGGTAGTGATATAATTGATTATGCGATTCGCATTTGATTTGAATATTCGTATTCGTATTGTTACGTTTTATTCATTGCTAATATTTGTCGAGCATCTTTCCTGTCGTATTGTGTACATCCCAATATTTTCTTTTAGCGGCAGGTTAGCGCGGATTCTGGGGCACTATGGAGAATGGGATTTTTACGAGGATTATAATTGAGAAGAATTAGTCGAGAGAGAAGATTGTATTTATTTTTGTTGTATAGAGCATTTTATTTCGAGATAAATAGTTGTATTTATTCTAGAGAATTGTTGTATTTATTTGAAGAGATTTGAGATTAGTGGTTTCTCTTTTGTTGTTGTGGGATTTGGATGCTCAATACCTTGTTATATTGTGGAATTGATTTAGTTTATCGACAGTAGCGCTCCGTTCTCTCTTCCCGGGCGGACGGGGTGTTACAAAATGGTATCAGAGCTTAGGTATATGACAACCCTCGGGTCTTGAGTTTTGGGTCCGTTGCATTTCTGTGGCGCGTATTTTTGGAGATGGAAATTTTTCGAAAATCGTTTCACGTAAGGCATCTAAATTAGATGTGAGGAAATTATTTTGGAGATGAGATTATTTTGGAGATTGTTGGCCTGATTTTTGAGAGATAGGAATTCGGCGAATTTCGAGGGCGAAATTCCATTGTTAGTGGGGAAGTGTAACAACCCGCGTAATTTTGGGGGTATTTTGTAAATTAAGAGGAAAAATAAATTTTGAGAGAAAATTATTTTTATTGCTCAAATTTGTTGGTTATAATTTTTAAAGGTGAGAATTTCAAAAGGTTTCGAAATTGGAATTGAAATGGAGTTTTAATTGAATATTTATTATATAGAAGAGTCCTCAAAATATAAAATTTTCTTAGAGACCTCAAAACATATAAATATATATAAAAAAGTATTTAAAAATATTGACTGTCCGATCGAGTTGAATTTTTTTGGAGAGCTTCCTCTCGTCTTCAGCTAATTCTCTGTAAAATTTCATCTAATTCCAACGGTCCGATCGTCCGAAATAATTTTTTTAGTTTTTGTACCTGATTAGAACTCTTTTCTTAATCAAACACTTAATCCTTTATACATCAACAAATTCGTGGTTTGGCTTTTCAATTAACTTTTTGTCAAACATTTCAAGCACTAGAGCTCTTTAAAATTACTCCCTTTCATATACAAACCACAACCCCAAACTTATTCAAGATTTGAACCTTAGATTAGAAGGCTTATTTGCTATTTTCTCGAGTTTGGGCTAGAACGAGATTTGATTATTTTCCCGAGAAGAACATGATGTGTGATTAGAATTTAAGGTGAAATTATGTGAGGATTTTGAGGTATGGAGTTTTATACAATATGCTCCTTAATCTCGCGAGTATTATTCTCGTTGTTTTCTTGTGATTATTGACTCATATTTGAATTGATAAATTCATTTGGAAATCTGAAAATATTTGTGGGAATCTAATTATGATTCATGTAGTATTATTATTGTGTTGATCATGTTGCCATGAAGATATTAATATGACACGGAGGTTGGGCACCCGCCAATATTCCTTTTTCGAATATGCAAAAAATGCATAGGCGCGGTACGGTGATGAGGCTTGGTGACCCGGTTAATGTGTTGTGGAGAAATTATTGTGATATAATTGATTATGCGATTCGCATTTGATTTGAATATTCACATTCGTATTGTTACGTTTTATTCACTCCTAATATTTGTTGAGCATCTTTCCTGTCGTATTGTGTACTTTCCCATATTTTCTTTTAGCGGCACGTTTGCGCGGATTTTGGGGCACTATGGAGAATGGGATTTTTACGAGGATTATAATTGGGAAGAATTAGTCGAGAGAGAAGATTGTATTTATTTTTGTTGTATAGAGCATTTTATTTCGAGATAGATAGTTGTATTTATTCGAGAGAATTGTTGTATTTATTTGAATAGATTTGAGATTAGTGGTTTCTCTTTTGTTGTTGTGGGATTTTGATGCTCTATACCTTGTTATATTGTGGAATTGGTTTAGTTTATTGACAGTAGCGCTCCGTTCGCTCTTCTCGGGCTGATGGGTGTTACGAAATGGTATCAGAGCTTAGGTATACGAGAACCCTCGGGTCTTGAGTTTTGGGTCCGTTGCGTTTTTTTGCAGATGAAAATTTTTAGAAAATCGTTTCGCGTTAGGCATCTAGATTAGATGTTAGGAAACTATTTTGGAGACGAGATTATTTTGGAGATTATGGCCTGATTTTTGAGAGTTAGGTATTCGGCGAATTTCGAGGACGAAATTCCATTGTTAGTGGGGAAGTGTAACAACCTGCGTAATTTTGGGAGTATTTTTGAAATTAAGAGGAAAAATAAATTTTGAGATAAAATTATTTTTATTGCTCAAATATGTTGGTTATTATTTTTAAAGGTGAGAATTTCAAACGGTTTCGAAATTGGAATGAAAATGGAGTTTTAATTGAATTTTTATTATATAGAAGAGTCCTCAATACATAAAACTCTCTATAAAAAAAACATTTAAAAATATTGACCGGTCCGATCGAGTTGAATTTTTTTGAAGAGCTTGCTCTCGTCTTCAGCTAATTCTCTGATAAAATTTCATCTAATTCCAATAGTTCGATCGTCCGAAATAAATTTTTTAGTGTTTGTACCTGATTAGAACTCTTCTCTTAATCAAACACTTAATCCTTTATATATCAACAAATTCGTGGCGTGGCTTTTCAATTCACTTTTTGTCAAACATTTCAACCAGTAGATCTCTTTAAAATTACTCCCTTTCATCTACAAACCGTCGCCTAAACTTATTCAAGATTTCAACCTTAGATTAGAAGGCTTATTTGCTATTTTCTCGAGTTTGGGCTAGAACAAGATTTGATTATTTTTCCGAGCAGAACATGATGGAGTGATTAGATTTTAAGGCTGAAATTATGAGATGATTTTGAGGTATGGAGTTTTACACAATATGCTCATTAATCTCGCGAGTATTATTCTCGTTGATTTCTTATGATTATTGACTCATATTTGAATTGATAAATTCATTTGGAAATCTAAACATATTTGTTGGAATCTAATAATGATTCATGTGGTATTATTATTGTGTTGAGCATGTTGTCATGAAGATTATAAATTGACACGGAGGTTGGGAACCCGCCAATATTCGTTTTTCGAATATGCAAAAAATGCATAGGCGCGGTACGGTGATGAGGCTTGGTGACCCGGTTAATGTGTTCTGGAGAAATTATAGTGATATAATTGCTTATGCGATTCGCATTTGATTTGAATATTCGTATTCGTATTGTTACGTTTTATTCACCGCTAATATTTGTTGAACATCTTTCCTGTCGTATTGTGTACTTCCCCATATTTTCTTTTAGCGACAGGTTAGCGCGGATTTTGGGGCACTATAGAGATTGGGATTTTTACGAGGATTATAATTGGGAAGAATTAGTCGAGAGAGATGATTGTATTTATTTTTGTTGTATAGAGAATTTTATTTCGAGATAGATAGTTGTATTTATTCGAGAGAATTGTTGTATTTATTTGAATAGATTTGAGATTAGTGGTTTCTCTTTTGTTGTTGTGAGATTTTGATGCTATATACCTTGTTATATTGTGGAATTGATTTAGTTTATCGACAGTAGCCCTCCGTTCGCTCTTCTCGGGCTGACGGGTGTTACGAAATGGTATCAGAGCTTAGGTATACGGGAACCCTCGGGTCTTGAGTTTTGGGTCCGTTGCGTTTTTTTGGCGCGTATTTTTGTAGATGGAAATTTTTAGAAAATCGTTTCGCGTTAGGCATCTAGATTAGATGTTAGGAAACAATTTTGGAGACGAGATTATTTTGGAGATTGTTGGCCTGATTTTTGAGAGTTAGGTATTCGGCGAATTTTGAGGGCGAAATTCCATTGTAAGTGGGGAAGTGTAACAACCCGCGTAATTTTGGGTGTATTTTTGAAATTAAGAGGACAAATAAATTAGGAGATAAAATTATTTTTATTGCTCAAATATGTTGGTTATTATTTTTAAAGTTGAGAATTTGAAACGGTTTCGAAATTGGAATTAAAATGGAGTTTTAATTGAATTTTTATTATATAGAAGAGTCCTCAACACATAAAACTCTATATAAAAAAACATTTAAAAATATCGAACGGTCCGATCGAGTTGAATTTTTTTGAAGAGCTTGCCCTCGTCTTCAGCTAATTCTCTGTAAAATTTCATCCAACTCCAACAGTCCGATCGTCCGAGATAAAATTTTTAGTGTTTGTACCTGATTAGAACTCTTTTCTTAATCAAACACTTAAACCTTTATATATCAACAAATTCGTGTCTTGGCTTTTCAATTCACTTTTTGTCAAACATTTCAACCAGTATATCTCTTTAAAATTACTCCCTTTCATATAAAAACCATAGCCCTGAACTTATTCAATCTTAGATTAGAAGGCTTATTTGCTATTTTCTAAAGTTTGGGCTAGAACGAGATTTGATTATTTTCCCGAGAAGAACATGATGGTGTGATTAGATTTTAAGGCTGAAATTATGTGATGATTTTGAGGTATGGAGTCTTACACAATACGCTCATTAATCTCGCGAGTATTATTCTCGTTGATTTCTTGTGATTATTGACTCATATTTGAATTGATATATTCTTTTGGAAATCTAAAAATATTTGTTGGAATCTAATTATGATTCATGTGGTGTTATTATTGTGTTGAGCATGTTGTCATGAAGATTTTAATATGACACGGAGGTTGGGCACCCGCCAATATTCTTTTTTTCGGATATGCAAAAAATGCATAGGCGCGGTACGGTGACAAGGCTTGGTGACCCGGTTAATGTGTCGTGGAGAGGCTTGGTAGTGATATAATTGCTTATGCGATTCGCATTTGATTTGAATATTCGTATTCGTATTCGTACGTTTTATTCACCGCTAAAATTTGTTGAGCATTTTTCGTGTTGTATTTTGTACCTCCCCATATTTTCTTTTAGCGGCGGGTTAGCGCGGATTTTGGGGCTCTATGGAGATTGTGATTTCTACGAGGATTATAATTCGGAAGAATTATTCAAGAGAGAAGATTGTATTTATTTTTGTTGTATAGAGCATTTTATTTCGAGATAGATAGTTGTATTTATTCGAGAGAATTGTTGTATTTATTTGAAGAGATTTGAGATTAGTGGTTTCTCTTTTGTTGTTGTGGGATTTCGATGCTCTATACCTTGTTATATTGTGGAATTGATTTAGTTTATCGACAGTAGTGCTCCGTTCGCTCTTCCCGGGCAGACGGGGTGTTACAAAATGGTATCAGAGCTTAGGTATACGACAACTCTCGGGTCTTGAGTTTTGGGTCCGTTGCGTTTCTGTGGCGCGTATTTTTGGAGATGGAAATTTTTCGAAAATCGTTTCGCGTTAGGCATCTAGATTATATGTGAGGAAATTATTTTGGAGATTGTTGGCCTGATTTTTGAGAGTTATGTATTCGGCGAATTTCGAGGGCGAAATTCCATTGTTAGTGGTGAAGTGTAACAACCAGCGTAATTTTGGGGGTATTTTTGAAATTAAGAGGAAAAATTAATTTTGAGATAAAATTATTTTTATCGCTCAAATATGTTGGTTATTATTTTTAAAGGTGAGAATTTCAAACGGTTTCGAAATTGGAATTAAAATGGAGTTTTAATTGAATTTTTATTATATAGAGGAATCCTCAAAATATAAAACTCTCTTAGAGTCCTCAAAACATAAAACTCTACATAAAAAAAACATTTAAAAATATTGAACGGTTCTATCGAGTTGAATTTTTTTGGACAACTTCCTCTCGTCTTCACTAATTCTCTGTAAAATTTCATCCAATTCCAACGGTCCGGTCGTCCGAAATAAATTTTTTAGTGTTTGTACCTGATTAGAACTCTTTTCTTAATCAAACACTTAATCCTTTATATATCAATAAATTCGTGGCTTGGATTTTCAATTCACTTTTTGTCAAACATTTCAACCAGTAGATCTCTTTAAAATTACTCCCTTTCATATACAAACCATAGCCTAAACTTATTCAAGATTTCAACCTTAGATTAAAAGGCTTATTTGCTATTTTCTAAAGTTTGGTCTAGAACGAGATTTGATTATTTTCCCGAGAAGAACATGATGGTGTGATTAGATTTTAAGGCTGAAATTATGTGCTGATTTTGAGGTATTGAGTTTTACACAATATGCTCATTAATCTCGCGAGTATTATTCTCGTTGATTTCTTGTGATTATTGACTCATATTTGAATTGATAAATTCATTTGGAAATCTGAAAATATTTGTTGGAATCTAATTATGATTCATGTGGTATTATTATTGTGTTGAGCATGTTGTCATGAAGATTTTAAAATAACACAGAGGTTGGGCACCCGCCAATATTCTTTTTTCGAATATGCAAAAAATGCATAGGCGCGGTACGGTGATGAGGCTTGGTGACCCGGTTAATGTGTTGTGGAGAAATTATAGTGATATAATTGATTATGCGATTCGCATTTGATTTGAATATTCGTATTTGTATTCGTACGATTTATTCACCGCTAATTTTTGTTGAGCATTTTTCCTGTCGTATTTTGTACTTCCCCATATTTTCTTTTAGCGGTTGGTTAGCGCGGATTTTGGGGCACTATGGAGATTGTGATTTTTACGAGGATTATAATTGGGAAGAATTATTCAAGAGAGAAGATTGTATTTATTTTTGTTGTATAGAGCATTTTATTTCGAGATAGATAGTTGTATTTATTCGAGAGAATTGTTGTATTTATTTGAAGAGATTTGAGATTAGTGGTTTCTCTTTTGTTGTTGTGGGATTTGGATGCTCTATACCTTGTTATATTATGGAATTGATTTAGTTTATCGACAGTAGCGCTCCGTTCGCTCTCCCCGGGCAGACGGGGTGTTACAAAATGGTATCAGAGCTTAGGTATACGACAACCTTCGGGTCTTGAGTTTTGGGTACGTTGCGTTTCTGTGGCGCGTATTTTTGGAGATGGAAATTTTTAGAAAATCGTTTCGCGTTAGGCATCTAGATTAGATGTGAGCAAACTATTTTGGAGACGAGATTATTTTTGAGATTGTTGGCCTGATTTTTGAGAGTTATGTATTCGGCGAATTTGGAGGGCGAAATTTCATTGTTAGTGGTGAAGTGTAACAACCAGCGTAATTTTGGGGGTATTTTTGAAATTAAGAGGAAAAATAAATTTTGAGATAAAATTGTTTTTATTGCTCAAATATGTTGGTTATTATTTTTATAGGTGAGAATTTCAAACGGTTTCGAAATTGGAATTAAAATGGAGTTTTAATTGAATTTTTATTATATATAGGAATCCTCAAAATATAAAACTCTCTTAGAGTCCTCAAAACATAAAACTCTACATAAAAAAAACATTTAAAAATATTGAACGGTTCTATCGAGTTGAATTTTTTTGGACAACTTCCTCTCGTCTTCACTAATTATCTGTAAAATTTCATCAAATTCCAACGGTCCGATCGTCCGAAATAAATTTTTTAGTGTTTGTACCTGATTAGAACTCTTTTCTTAATCAAACACTTAATCCTTTATATATCAACAAATTCGTGGCTTGGATTTTCACTTCACTTTTTGTCAAACATTTCAACCAGTAGATCTCTTTAAAATTACTCCCTTTCATATACAAACCATAGCCTAAACTTATTCAAGATTTCAACCTTAGATTAGAAGGCTTATTTGCTATTTTCTAAAGTTTGGGCTAGAACGAGATTTGATTATTTTTCCGAGAAGAACATGATGCTGTGATTAGATTTTAAGGCTGAAATTATGAGATGATTTTGAGGTATGGAGTTTTACACAATATGCTCATTAATCTCGCGAGTATTATTCTCGTTGATTTCTTATGATTATTGACTCATATTTGAATTGATAAATTCATTTGGAAATCTGAACATATTTGTTGGAATCTAATTATGATTCATGTGGTATTATTATTGTGTTGAGCATGTTGTCATGAAGATTTTAATATGACACGGAGGTTGGGCACCCGCCAATATTCCTTTTTTCGGATATGCACAAAATTCATAGGCGCGGTACGGTGATAAGGCTTGGTGACCCGGTTAATGTGTCGTGGAGAGGCTTGGTAGTGATATAATTGCTTATGCGATTCGCATTTGATTTGAATATTCGTATTCGTATTCGTACGTTTTATTCACCACTAATTTTTGTTGAGCATTTTTCCTGTCGTATTTTGTACTTCCCCATATTTTCTTTTAGCGGTTGGTTAGCGCGGATTTTGGGGCACTATGGAGATTGTGATTTTTACGAGGATTATAATTGGGAAGAATTATTCAAGAGAGAAGATTGTATTTATTTTTGTTGTATAGATCATTTTATTTCGAGATAGATAGTTGTATTTATTCGAGAGAATTGTTGTATTTATTTGAAGAGATTTGAGATTAGTGGTTTCTCTTTTGTTGTTGTGGGATTTGGATGCTCTATACCTTGTTATATTGTGGAATTGATTTAGTTTATCGACAGTAGCGCTCTGTTCGCTCTCCCCGGGCAGACGGGGTGTTACAAAATGGTATCAGAGCTTAGGTATACGACAACCTTCGGGTCTTGAGTTTTGGGTCCGTTGCGTTTCTGTGGCGTGTATTTTTGGAGATGGAAATTTTTAGAAAATCGTTTCGCGTTAGGCATCTAGATTAGATGTGAGCAAATTATTTTGGAGACGAGATTATTTTTGAGATTGTTGGCCTGATTTTTGAGACTTATGTATTCGGCGAATTTCGAGGGCGAAATTCCATTGTTAGTGGTGAAGTGTAACAACCAGCGTAATTTTGGGGGTATCTTTGAAATTAAGAGGAAAAATAAATTTTGAGATAAAATTGTTTTTATTGCTCAAATATGTTGGTTATTATTTTTAAAGGTGAGAATTTCAAACGGTTTCGAAATTGGAATTAAAATGGAGTTTTAATTGAATTTTTATTATATAGAGGAATCCTCAAAATATAAATCTCTCTTAGAGTCCTCAAAACATAAAACTCTACATAAAAAAAACATTTAAAAATAGTGAACGGTTCGATGGAGTTGAATTTTTTTGGACAACTTCCTCTCGTCTTCAGCTAATTCTCCGTAAAATTTCATCCAATTCCAACGATCCGATCGTCCGAAATAAATTTTTTAGTGTTTATACCTGATTAGAACTCTTTTCTTAATCAAACACTTAATCCTTTATATATCAACAAATTCGTGGCTTGGATTTTCAATTCACTTTTTGTCAAACATTTCAACCAGTAGATCTCTTTAAAATTACGCCCTTTCATATACAAACCATAGCCTAAACTTATTCAAGATTTCAACCTTAGATTAGAAGGCTTATTTGTTATTTTCTAAAGTTTGGGCTAGAACGAGATTTGATTATTTTCCCGAGAAGAACATGATGGTGTGATTAGATTTTAAGGATGAAATTATGTGATGATTTTGAGGTATGGAGTTTTACACAATATGCTCATTAATGTCGCGAGTATTATTCTCGTTGATTTCTTGTGATTATTGACTCATATTTGAATTGATAAATTCATTTGGAAATCTGAAAATATTTGTTGGAATCTAATTATGATTCATGTGGTGTTATTATTGTGTTGATCATGTTGTCATGAAGATTTTAATATGACACGGAGGTTGGGCACTCGCCAATATTCTTTTTTTCGGATATGCAAAAAATGCATAGGCGCGGTACGGTGACAAGGCTTGGTGACCCGGTTAATGTGTCGTGGAGAGGCTTGGTAGTGATATAATTGCTTATGCGATTCGCATTTGATTTGAATATTCGTATTCGTATTCGTACGTTTTATTCACCGCTAAAATTTGTTGAGAATTTTGCCTGTCGTATTTTGTACCTCCCCATATTTTCTTTTAGCGGCTGGTTAGCGCGGATTTTGTGGCACTATGGAGATTGTGATTTTTACGAGGATTATAATTGGGAAGAATTATTCGAGAGAGAAGATTGTATTTATTTTTGTTGTATAGAGCATTTTATTTCGAGATAGATAGTTGTATTTATTCGAGAGAATTGTTGTATTTATTTGAAGAGATTTCAGATTAGTGGTTTCTCTTTTGTTGTTGTGAGATTTGGATGCTCTATACCTTGTTATATTGTTGAATTGATTTAGTTTATCGACAGTAGCGCTCCATTCATTCTTCCCGGGCAGACGGGGTGTTACAAAATGATATCAGAGCTTAGGTATATGACAACCCTCGGGTCTTGAGTTTTTTGGGTCCGTTGCATTTCTGTGGGGCGTATTTTTGGAGATGGAAATTTTTAGAAAATCGTTTCGCATTAGGCATCTAGATTAGATGTGAGGAAATTATTTTGGAGACGAGATTATTTTAGAGATTGTTGGCCTGATTTTTGAGAGTTAGGAATTCGGCGAATTTCGAGTGAGAAATTCCATTGTTAGTGGGGAAGTGTAACAATCCGCGTAATTTTGGAGGTATTTTTTAAATTAAGAGGAAAAATAAATTTTGAGATAAAATTATTTTTATTGCTCAAATATGTTGGTTATTATTTTTAAAGGTGAGAATTTCAAAAGGTTTCGAAATTGGAATTGAAATGGAGTTTTAATTGAATATTTATTATATAGAAGAGTCCTCCAAATATAAAATTTTCTTAGAGCCCTCAAAACATAAAAATATATATAAAAAAATATTTAAAAATATTGACGGTCCGATCGAGTTGAATTTTTTTGGAGAGCTTCCTCTCGTCTTCAGCTAATTCTCGGTAAAATTTCATCTAATTCCAAGGGTCCGAAATAAAATTTTTAGTTTTTGTACCTGATTAGAACTCTTTTTTTAATCAAACACTTGATCCTTTATATATCAACAAATTCGTGGCTTGGCTTTTCAATTCACTTTTTGTCAAACATTTCAAGCACTAGAGCTCTTTAAAATTACTCCCTTTCATATACAAACCACAACCCCAATCTTATTCAAGATTTCAACCTTAGATTAGAAGGCTAATTTGCTATTTTCTCGAGTTTGGGCTAGAACGAGATTTGATTATTTTCTCGAGAAGAACATGATGGTGTGATTAGATTTTAAGGCTGAAATTATGTGATGATTTTGACGTATGGAGTTTTACACAATATGCTCATTAATCTCGCAAGTATTATTCTCGTTGATTTCTTGTGATTATTGACTCATATTTGAATTTATAAATTCATTTGGAAATCTGAAAAATATTTGTTGGAATCTAATTATGATTCATGTGGTATTATTATTGTGTTGAGCATGTTGTCATGAAGATTTTAATATGACACGGAGGTTGGGCACCGGCCAATATTCCTTTTTTCGGATATGCAAAAAATGTATAGGCGCGGTACGGTGATAAGGCTTGGTGACCCAGTTAATGTGTCGTGGAGAGGCTTGGTAGTGATATAATTGATTATGCGATTCTCATTTGATTTGAATATTCGTATTCGTATTGTTACGTTTTATTCACTGCTAATATTTGTCGAGCATCTTTCCTGTCGTATTGTGTACTTCCCCATATTTTCTTTTAGCGGCAGGTTAGCGCGGATTCTGGGGCACTATGGAGAATGGGATTTTTACGAGGATTATAATTGGGAAGAATTAGTCGAGAGAGAAGATTGTATTTATTTTTGTTGTATAGAGCATTTTATTTCGACATAAATAGTTGTATTTATTCTAGAGAATTGTTGTATTTATTTGAAGAGATTTGAGATTAGTGGTTTCTCTTTTGTTGTTGTGGGATTTGGATGCTCAATACCTTGTAATATTGTGGAATTGATTTAGTTTATCGACAGTAGCGCTCCGTTCGCTCTTCCCGGGCGGACGGGGTGTTACAAAATGGTATCAGAGCTTAGGTATATGACAACCCTCGGGTCTTGAGTTTTGGGTCCGTTGCATTTCTGTGGCGCGTATTTTTGGAGATGGAAATTTTTAGAAAATCGTTTCACGTAAGGCATCTAAATTAGATGTGAGGAAATTATTTTGGTGACGAGATTATTTTGGAGATTGTTGGCCTGATTTTTGAGAGATAGGAATTCGGCGAATTTCGAGGGCGAAATTCCATTGTTAGTGGGGAAGTGTAACAACCCGCGTAATTTTGGGGGTATTTTGTAAATTAAGAGGACAAATAAATTTTGAGAGAAAATTATTTTTACTGCTCAAATTTGTTGGTTATAATTTTTAAAGGTGAGAATTTCAAAAGGTTTCGAAATTGGAATTGAAATGGAGTTTTAATTGAATATTTATTATATAGAAGAGTCCTCAAAATATAAAATTTTCTTGGAGTCCTCAAAACATAAAAATATATATAAAAAAGTATTTAAAAATATTGACCATCCGATCGAGTTGAATTTTTTTGGAGAGCTTCCTCTCGTCTTCAGCTAATTCTCTGTAAAATTTCATCTAATTCCAACGGTCCGATCGTCCGGAATAATTTTTTTATTTTTTGTACCTGATTAGAACTCTTTTTTTAATCAAACACTTAATCCTTTATACATCAACAAATTCGTGGTTTGGCTTTTCAATTAACTTTTTGTCAAACATTTCAAGCACTAGAGCTCTTTAAAATTACTCCCTTTCATATACAAACCACAACCCCAAACTTATTCAAGATTTGAACCTTAGATTATAAGGCTTATTTGCTATTTTCTCGAGTTTGGGCTAGAACGAGATTTGATTATTTTCCCGAGAAGAACATGATGTGTGATTAGAATTTAAGGTGAAATTATGTGAGGATTTTGAGGTATGGAGTTTTATACAATATGCTCCTTAATCTCGCGAGTATTATTCTCGTTGTTTTCTTGTGATTATTGACTCATATTTGAATTGATAAATTCATTTGGAAATCTGAAAATATTTGTGGGAATCTAATTATGATTCATGTAGTATTATTATTGTGTTGATCATGTTGCCATGAAGATATTAATATGACACGGAGGTTGGGCACCCGCCAATATTCCTTTTTCGAATATGCAAAAAATGCATAGGCGCGGTACGGTGATGAGGCTTGGTGACCCGGTTAATGTGTTGTGGAGAAATTATTGTGATATAATTGATTATGCGATTCGCATTTGATTTGAATATTCGTATTCGTATTGTTACGTTTTATTCACTGCTAATATTTGTCGAGCATCTTTCCTGTCATATTGTGTACTTCCCCATATTTTCTTTTAGCGGCAGGTTAGCGCGGATTTTGGGGCACTATGGAGAATGGGATTTTTACGAGGATTATAATTGGGAAGAATTAGTCGAGAGAGAAGATTGTATTTATTTTTGTTGTATAGAGCATTTTATTTCGAGATAGATAGTTGTATTTATTCGAGAGAATTGTTGTATTTATTTGAATAGATTTGAGATTAGTGGTTTCTCTTTTGTTGTTGTGGGATTTTGATGCTCTATACCTTGTTATATTGTGGAATTGATTTAGTTTATCGACTGTAGCGCTCCGTTCGCTCTTCTCGGGCTGACGGGTGTTACGAATGGTATCAGAGCTTAGGTATACGAGAACCCTCGGGTCTTGAGTTTTGGGTCCGTTGCGTTTTTTTGTAGATAAAAATTTATAGAAAATCGTTTCGCGTTAGGCATCTAGATTAGATGTTAGGAAACTATTTTGGAGACGAGATTATTTTGGAGATTATGGCCTGATTTTTGAGAGTTAGGTATTCGGCGAATTTCGAGGACGAAATTCCATTGTTAGTGGGGAAGTGTAACGACTCGCGTAATTTTGGGGGTATTTTTGAAATTAAGAGGAAAAATAAATTTTGAGATAAAATTCTTTTTATTTCTCAAATATGTTGGTTATTATTTTTAAAGGTGAGAATTTCAAACGGTTTCGAAATTGGAATTAAAATTGAGTTTTAATTGAATTTTTATTATATAGAAGAGTCCTCAATACATAAAACTCTATATAACAAAAACATTTAAAAATATTGACCGGTCCGATCGAGTTGAATTTTTTTGAAGAGCTTGCTCTCGTCTTCAGCTAATTCTCTGATAAAATTTCATCTAATTCCAATAGTTCGATCGTCCGAAATAAAATTTTTAGTGTTTGTACCTGATTAGAACTCTTTTCTTAATCAAACACTTAATCCTTTATATATCAACAAATTCGTGGCTTGGATTTTCAATTCACTTTTTGTCAAACATTTCAACCAGTAGATCTCTTTAAAATTACACACTTTCATATACAAACCATAGCGCCAAACTTATTCAAGATTTCAACCTTAGATTAGAAGGCCTATTTGCTATTTTCTCGAGTTTGGGCTAGATCTTCCCGAGAAGAACATAATCGTGTGATTAGATTTTAAGGCTGAAATTATGTGATGATTTTGAGGTATGAAGTTTTACACAATATGCTCATTAATCTCGCGAGTATTATTCTCGTTGATTTATTGTGATTTTTGACTCATATTAGAATTGATAAATTCATTTGGAAATCTGAAAATATTTGTTGGAATCTAATTATGATTCATGTGGTTTTAATATTGTGTTGAGCATGTTTTCATGAAGATTTTAATATGACACGAAGGTTGGGCACCCGACAATATTCCTTTTTTCGGATATGCAAAAAAGGCATAGGCGCGGTACGGTGATAAGGCTTAGTGACCCAGTTAATGTGTTGTGGAGAGGCTTGGTAGTGATATAATTGCTTATGCGATTCGAATTTGATTTAAATATTCGTATTCGTATTGTTACGTATTATTCACCGCTAATATTTGTTGAGCATCTTTCCTGTCGTATTGTGTACTTCCCCATATTTTCTTTTAGCAGTTGGTTAGCGCGGATTTTGGGGCACTACGGAGATTGTGATTTTTACCCGGATTATAATTGGGAAGAATTATTTGATAGAGAAGATTGTATTTATTTTTGTTGTATAGAGCATATTATTTCAAGATAGATAGTTGTATTTATTCGAGAAAATTATTGTATTTATTTGAAGAGATTTGATATTTGTGGGTTCTCTTTTGTTGTTGTAGGATTTGGATGATCTATACCTTATTATATTGTGGAATTGATTTAGTTCATCGACAGTAGCGCCCCGTTCACTCTCCCCGGGTGCGGTGTTACAAAATGATATCAGAGCTTAGATATACGACAACCCTCGGGTCTTTAGTTTTTGGTCCGTTGCGTTTTCGTGGCGCGTATTTTTGGAGATTGAAATTTTTAGAAAATCGTTTGGCGTTAGGCATCTACATTAGATGTGAGGAAATTATTTTGGAGACGAGATTATTTTGGAGATTGTTGGCCTGATTTTTTAGAGTTAGTTATTCGGCGAATTTCGAGGGCGAAATTCCATTGTTAGTGGGGAAGTGTAACAACCTCCGTAATTTTGGGGGTATTTTTTAAATTAAGAGGAAAAATAAATTTTTAGATAAATTTATTTTTATTGCTCAAATATGTTGGTTATTATTTTTGAAGGTGAGAATTTCAAACGGTTTCAAAATTGGAATTAAAATGGAGTTTTAATTGAATTTTTATTATATAGAAGAGTCCTCAAAATATATAATTCTCTTAGAGTCCTCAAAACATAAAACTCTATATAAAAAAAAATTTAAAAATATTGAACTGTCCGATCGAGTTGAATTTCTTTGGAGAGCTTCCACTCGTTTTCAGCTAATTCTCTGTAAAATTCCATCCAATTCCAATGGTCCGATCGTCCGAAATAAAATTTTTAGTGTTTGTACCTGATTATAACTCTTTTCTTAATCAAACACTTAATCCTTTATATATCAACAAATTCGTGGCTTGGCTTTTCAATTCACTTTTTGTCTAACATTTCAACCAATAGAGCTCTTTAAAATTACTCCCTTTCATATACAAACCATAGCGCTAAACTTATTCAAGATTTCAACCTTAGATTAGAAGGCGTATTTGTTATTTTCTCGAGTTTGAGCTAGAACAAGATTTGATTATTTTCCCGAGAAGAACATGATGGTGTCATTAGATTTTAAGGCTGAAATTATGTGATGATTTTGAGGTATGGTGTTTTACACAATCTGCTCCTTAATCTCGCGAGTATTGTTCTCGTTGTTTTCTTATGATTATTGACTCATATTTGAATTGATAAATTCTTTTCGAGATTTGAAAATATTTGTTGGAATCTAATTATGATTCATGTGGTATTATTATTGTGTTGAGCATGTTGTCATGAAGATTTTAATATGAATGGAGGTTGGGCACCCGCCAATATTCCTTTTTTCGAATACTCAAAAAACTGCATAGGCGCGGTACGGTGGTGAGGCTTGCTGACCCGGTTAATGTGTTGTGGAGAAATTACAGTGATATAATTGCTAATGCGATTTGCATTTGATTTGAATATTCGTATTCATATTGTTACATTTTATTCACCGCTAATATTTGTTGAGCATCTTTTCTGTCGTATTGTGTACTTCCCCATATTTTATTTTAGTGGCAGGTTAGTGTGGATTTTGGGGCACTATGGAGATTGTGATTTTTACGAGGATTATAATTGGGAAGAATTATTCAAGAGAGAAGATTGTATTTATTTTTGTTGTATAGGGCATTTTATTTCGAGATAGATAGTGGTATTTATTTGAGAGAATTGTTGTATTTATTTGAAGAGATTTGAGATTAGTGGTTTCTCTTTTGTTGTTGTGGGATTTGGATGCTCTATACATTGTTATATTGTGGAATTGATATAGTTTATCGACAGTAGCACTCCGTTCGCTGTCCCCGGGCGGACGGGGTGTTACAAAATGGTATCAGAGCTTAGGTATACGACAACCCTCGGGTCATCAGTTTTTGGCCCGTTGCATTTTTGTGGCGCGTATTTTTGGAGATGGAAATTTTTAGAAAATCGTTTCGTGTTAGGCATCTAGATTAGATGTGAGGAAATTATTTTGGAGACGAGATTGTTTTGGAGATTGTTGGCCTGATTTTTTAGAGTTAGGTATTCGACGAATTTCGAGGGTGAAATTCCATTGTTAGTGGAAAAGTGTAATAACCCGCGTAATTTTGGGGGTGTTTTTGAAATTAAGAGGAAAAATAAATTTTGTGAAAAAATTATTTTTATTGCTCAAATATGTTGGTTATTATTTTTAAAGGTGAGAATTTCAAACGGTTTCGAAATTGGAATTAAAATGGAGTTTTAATTGAATTTTTATTATATAGAAGAGTCCTCAAAATATAAAACTCTCTTAGAGTTCTCAAAACATAAAACTCTATATAAAAAAAACATTTAAAAATATTAAACTGTTCGATCGAGTTGAATTTTTTTGGAGAGCTTCCTCTCGTCTTCAACTAATTCTCTGTAATATTTCTTCCAATTCCAACTGTCCGATCGTCCGAAATAAATTTTTTAGTGTTTGTACGTGATTTTAACTCTTTTCTTAATCAAACACTTAACCCTTTATATATCAACAAATTCGTGGCTTGGCTTTTCAATTCACTTTTTGTCAAACATTTCAACCACTAGAGCTCTTTAAAATTACTCCCTTTCATATACAAATCATAGCCCCAAGCTTATTCAAGATTTCAACCTTAGATTAGAAGGCTTATTTGCTATTTTCTCGAGTTTGCGCTAGAACGAGATTTGATTATTTTCCCGCGAAGAACATGATGGTGTGATTAGATTTTAAGGCTTAAATTATGTGATGATTTTGAGGTATTGAGTTTTACACAATCTGCTCCTTAATCTCGCGAGTATTATTCTCGTTGTTTTCTTGTGATTATTGACTCATATTTTAATTAATAAATTCTTTTGGAAATCTGAAAATAATTGTTGGAATCTAATTATTATTCATGTGGTATTATTATTGTGTTGAGCATGTTTTCATGAAGATTTTAATTTGGCATGGATGTTGGGCACCCGCCAATATTCCTTTTTTCGGATACGCAAAAAATGCATAGGCGCGGTACGGTGGTGAGGCTTGGTGACCCGGTTAATGTGTTGTGGAGAAATTATAGTGATATAATTGCTTATGTGATTCGCATTTGATTTGAATATTCGTATTCATATTGTTACGTTTTATTCACCGCTAATATTTGTTGAGCATCTTTCCTGTCGTATTGTTTACTTCCCCATATTTTCTTTTAGTGGCCGGTTAGTGCGGATTTTGGGGCACTATGGAGTTTGTGATTTTTACGAGGATTATAATTGGGAAGAATTATTCGACCGAGAAGATTGTATTTATTTTTATTGTATAGAGCATTTTATTTCGAGATAGATAGTTGTATTTATTCGAGAAAATTGTTGTATTTATTTGAAGAGAGTTGAGATTAGTGGTTTCTCTTTTGTTGTTGTGGGATTTGGATACTCTATACTTTGTTATATTGTGGAATTGATTTAGTTTATTGACAGTAGTGCTCCATTCGCTCTCCTCGAGCGGGCGGGGTGTTACAAAATGGTATTAGAGCTTAGGTATACGACAACCCTCGGGTCTTGAGTTTTGGATCCGTTGCATTTTTGTGGCGCGTATTTTTGGAGATGGAAATTTGTAGAAAATCGTTTTGCGTTAGGCATCTAGATTAGATGTGAGGAGATTATTTTGGAGACGAGATTATTTTGGAGATTGTTGGCCTGATTTTTGAGAGTTAGTTATTCGACGAATTTCGAGAGCGAAATTTCATTGTTACTGGGGAAGTGTAACAACCCGTGTAATTTTGGGGGTGTTTTTGAAATTAAGAGGAAAAACAAATATTGAGAGAAAATTATTTTTATTGCTCAAATATGTTGGTTATTATTTTTAAAGGTGAGAATTTCAAACAGTTTCGAAATTGGAATTAAAATCGAGTTTTAATTGAATTTTTATTATATAGAAGAGTCCTCAAAATATAAAACTGTCTTAAAGTCCTCAAAACATAAAACTCTATATAAACAAAAACATTTAAAAATATTGAACAGTCCGATCGAGTTAAATTTTTTTGGAGAGCTTCCTCTCGTCTTCAGCTAATTCTCTGTAAAAGTTTATCCATTTCCAACTGTCCGAAATAAATTTTTTAGTGTTTGTACCTGATTAAAACTCTTTTCTTAATCAAACACTTAATCCTTTATATATTAACAAATTCGTGGCTTGGCTTTTCAATTCACTTTTTGTCAAAATTTTCAACTAAAAGAGCTCTTTAAAATTACGCCCTTTCATATACAAACCATAGCCCCAAACTTATTCAAGATTTCAACCTTAGATTGGAAGGCTTATTTGCTGTTTTCTCGAGTTTGGGCTAGAACGAGATTTGATTATTTTCCCGAGAAAAACATGATGGTGTGATTAGATTTTAAGGCTGAAATTATTTGATGATTCATGTGATGATTTTGAGGTATGGGGTTTTACATAATATTCTCCTTAATCTCGCGAGTATTATTCTCGTTGTTTTCTTGTGATTATTGACTCATATTTGAATTGATAAATTCATTTGGAAATCTGGAAATATTTGTTGGAATCTAATTATGTTTCATGTGGTATTATTATTATGTTGAGCATGTTGTCATGAAGATTTTAATATGGCACGGAGGTTGGGCACCCGCCAATATTCCTTTTTTTGGATACGCAAAAAATGCATAGGCGCGGTACGGTGGTGAGGCTTGGTGACCCGGTTAATGTGTTGTGGAGAAATTATAGTGATATACTTGCTTACGTGATTCGTATTTGATTTGAATATTCGTATTTTTATTGTTACATTTTATTGACCACTAATATTTGTTGAGCATCTTTCGTGTCATACTGTGTACTTCCCCATATTTTCTTTTAGTGGCAGGTTAGCGCGGATTTTAAGGCACTATGGAGATTGTGATTTTTACGAGGATTATAATTGGGAAGAATTATTCGAGAGAGAAGATTGTATTTATTTTTGTTGTATATAGTATTTTATTTCGAGATAGATAGTTGTATTTATTCGAGAGAATTGTTGTATTTATTTGAAGAGATTTGATATTAGTGGTTTCTCTTTTGTTGTTGTGGGATTTGGATGCTCTATACCTTGTTATATTGTGGAATTGATTTAGTTTATCGACAATAGCGCCCCGTTCGCTCTCCTTGGGCGGACGGGGTATTACAGCTGCGTGGTCAGTTCATACGAGTTACATTGGTCCCGTGGGAGGTGTTGGTGCCTCTCACAGGGTCATTCGGGGGCTATTTTTGATTTTCACCCTCTAATTCCATGTTTTTAAGCCTAAGTCTAGAAATATTCTAATTATCATTATATTCTCAAACCGAGAGTCCAGCGGATGCGTGGCCAGTTCCTACGAGTTACGTTCCTCCCGTGGGAGGTGTTGGTGTCACCCACGAGGCCATTCGGGGGGCTATTTTTGGTTTTCACCCTCTAACACTGATATACCCATATATACCCTCGGGCAGGCCGAGGGTGTCCTTCCCCAAGACGAGGGCTCATGCCCAAGACAATTCCAAAGGCCACGGCTCCATTGTAGGATGGGTCGGTCAGGATGACCCCTCAGCCAGGATCAGACGACCCTTCAAGGGTTCGACCCCTCTCGTGGCCCAGACGACCCTTCAATGGGCCGACCCCTCGTCATGGCCCAAATGACCCTTCAAGGGACTGACACCTCATCATGACCCAGATGACCCTTCAAGGGGCTGACACCTCATCATGGCCCAAACAACCCCTCAAGGGGATGACCCCCTCATCATGGCCCAAACGACCCTTCAAGGGGCCGACCCCCTCATCATGGCCCAGACGACCCTTCAAGGGGTAGACCCCTCATTGCTTCTTAGATGACCCTACGAGGGTACGACAGTACGAGGTCCACACAAGGCCAGGCTCACTGCCAGTAGGAACTTTTCCCTCGGACTCACGCCACAAGTCGAGGTTGACATCACCACAATACGTGACTTGAGAGACGTGTGGAACAATGCGCGTGAGACTCATATGGAAAATGGACTAGATCGTTAAAACAATATCATCCCCTCATGTGAGGGAATATTATGTCATCATAAATCACAGGTGGCACCTCCAGGTGTCACCAGGGGATTGGCTAGATCATCACTCACATGCACCATGCATGCTTGGGAGGTATACTACTCCCCCAAAGACCTATATATACTTGTCACCTACAACCCTTCAAAGGGATCAAGAATGGTAACCCTAGACAAGACTCTTCTGGTACACACAGTAAAGAGAGAGAGTGAGCTTATGTGCATTGTACCTAAGGCCATTAGTGCCCATATTTAGTGGATCACACAATCAGAGTGGATGTAGGCCTAATTGGCTGAACCATTATACATCAGTCTTATTCCTCTTATACTCATCCACTTCTATACACTTATACACATACATATATCTCTATGGCTGCCATTGTTATCACTGTTTGAGCTCTCCACCTCTTATCTGGTGGTGCTGAATCTTAACAGAATCAATTTGGCATCGTCTATGGGAATGAGAAGACATCTCTTCCTTTATACAGCTTGACCTCACCGGGCACTCTGGTGGTGAACCAGTTCTCCCTCATTGTGGAGCTATTTCACCATTGAAAGAGACCCATTAAGGTTCTCAAGCTCATTAGTCTTTTGATCATTTAGCTCTCTATAGCTCAAACACATGGCACTGGAGATGCCACCACCACCACCTCCTCCACTAGATAATGGAGTATGACCTAGTTCCGGTCAGGCACCACCTCAGTCTGAGATGGTTGATGTGGATGCCGCCCTGAAGTCTTTAGCAGCAAACCAACGGATTATGCAGGAGCAATTTACAGCTCTCACCCAAAACATACTAAGACCTCCAGGAGTCTCACCGGAGATGATTGCTCCGGCAGTAGCTCCAGGGTAGCATGAGGCCAGGGGACCACCCCAAGCACCACGCAAAGACCTGCCACCTCCACAACGGCGGAAGGATGTTGCTGACCCCTGGCGTCTACGCCTGGGGAGGTAAGGAAACCCCGACCCAGAAGATAGATATAATCATCTGGAGTTGGAAGAGGCCCCCATAGAGTGCTGCGAGACGTATGAGGTCTCCAACAATACTGTGTGACATCTCTAGGGGAGCAGAGGGATGCGTGGAAGGAAAAATCCTGACGATCGCCCGAGGGGCTCTGCTTTTGATTGTTTGAGCAGGGGTCGACCTTTGAGAGGCTAGGTCCAGTAAATGACCTACGGGAAAAATTGTCCAGATCAAGAAGTATTGTGTGACAACCCGCTATCCGAAATAAAGGGTGGCCAGCCCTATACCTCGGATAGCGGGTTGTCACCGATGGTATCAGAGCCAGGTTCTAGAGTCTTTAGGATCAATGCGGACTTTTCACGTTCTACCGTAGCGTTCTTTGATATAGAACTTAATGTTAGGATTGTTTGTTGCTTATGTATGCGATCTTCTGCTAAATAGATTGTTTTGTATTATGTTTTAACTCTGCTTCGTCTTTATCTCAGATGCCGCCAAAGAGAGGACGTCCCGTTAGACGTAATAGGGTTGTTGAGGATGAGTTTGGTCCTCCACCGCAGCCACAGGGGAATATCAGTGCCGCTGAAGTGGCAAATATTGTGGCCCAAGCTGTCAACGCCGCGATGACTGCAGTGGTACAACAAATGCCACAAGTTCAAGCAAGGGGACAAGAAGCACTAGTTCCTACGGTACCTTCTCAGTGGGAACGGGTGAGGGAGTCTTTCATCAAGGGACATACCCCAGAATTTGAGGGAGGTTCGGATGTTATAAAGGCGAACCAGTGGAAGAGAGATATGCAGCGCCATCTTAGGATGGTGGAATGTAGTGAGGAGAAAAAGCAAATTCTCGTTACCTTCAAGCTGGTCGGACCGGCCTTACACTGGTGGGAGTCAATGACGACACCCGAACAAAGGGATACTATGTCCATCACAAATTTTTGGGCTTTGTTTGATGGAAAGTATTTCCCTCCCGCAGTTCAGAGGGAAATGCAGAGGAATCTTCAAGATTTAGTACAAGGGGAGAGATCGGTTGCCGAGTACGAGGAGGAGTTTACCCGGTTAGCAAGCTTTATACCGGATGAAGTAACTCCAGAAACGAAGAGGATCTCCAAGTTTGTGGGAGGTTTGCACTGGCGAATAAAACAACATTTTCTTGGAAATCTATCTCTGGTGACCTTTGGTGATGTGATGAATGCTGCCTTACTTCACTGTCAAGAGCATAGATAATTTGTGCAAAACAAGAAGAAGGTTGTAGTTGCGGGGCCAGCTGTGAGATAGGGAGGAACTGTGAGCGGAGGGGGAACATCTTCTTCGTCCCAATCCTCGGGGAACAAGAAGGTTGAGAGGGATCCTCAGCAGGGGGATTCGGCAAAGCGTCAACGTTTCGGTGGGTTTAATGCTGCTGGCAACAATAACAGGCAGGGTCAAGGTGGTCAGCAACCACAGGGAGGTAGAGGTGGAAATGGAGGTAGAGGCCAACAGGGCCAAGGTGCGGGGCAATTCCGAAATAACCAAGGTAGGAATCAGGATAATACGGCAAATAAATGTTTCCAGTGTGGGGAGCTGGGCCACTACAAAAGGGCGTGTCCTCAGTTAGTTGGAGGGCATCTTCCTAAGGCCCCACAGCATCCGTATGTGCAGTTTCCGCCCCAAGCGCCTAATCCAGTTGCTCCTCCTCAACAGGGGCAATTGCAGTACGGTCGTATTTACCATATTCAGGAGGCTCTGCTTCCTCCAGCTCCTCCAGCACCACTAGTGATCGAGGGTAAGTTTCTCATACAGGGGCACATGGGTCGAATACTATTTGATACAGGTGATACACACTCCTTTATTTCTAGAAGTTTTGCCCAGACTACAGGTTTGATAAAATCTACTGAAAGTACCTTCACTAACGTTGAATCCTCTATGGGCGATGGCTCATTGATTTTCTTCGTATGTAAAAATGTAGGAATTAACCTGGGTGACTTGTGTTTTGAGGCTGATTTGCTCGTCCTTGATATGGTCGGGTACGATGTAATTTTGGGTATGGATTGGCTAGTGAAATACCGTGCTATAGTAAATTGTTACGGGAAGAGCATAGTTTTTGCGGTTCCGGGGCAAGAAATGTTCCTGGTAGTTATGCCTTGTATGGAAGGGAGCACGAGTGCTTATCTATATTGTATTGCGGAAGACGCATCTAGAGATGTCGTGGTTCCCCTAAATTCTCTTCTAATCGTTAGAGATTTTGAAGATATTTTTCGGGAGATACCGGGATTACCTCCAAGTCGTGAAATAGAGTTTATGATTGATTTAATGCCGGGAACTCGACCGATCGCCAAAGCTCCTTATCGAATGGCTCCTGTGGAGATGAGGGAGCTGAGGGATCAGATTCAGAAGCTACTGGAGTAGGGCTTTATTAGGCATAGTACCTCACCGTGGGGCGCTCCGGTATTATTTGTGAAGAAGAGAGACGGTTCTCTCTGGTTATGCGTGGACTATAGAGAGTTGAATAAAGTCACCATCCGAAATAAATACCCTTTACCTCGCATCGACGACTTATTTGATCAACTTAGGGGAGCTTCCTACTTCTCCAAGATCGATTTGAGGACGGGATATCACCAATTGAGGATACGAGAGCAAGATGTATCCAAGAAGGCCTTTCGGACCCGTTATGGATCTTATGAATTCTTGGTTATGCCCTTTGGGCTAACCAACGCCCCTACAATGTTTATGGACCTTATGAACAGGGTGTTCCGGGATTTCCTTGACCAGTTTGTCATTGTTTTTATCGATGACATCCTAGTCTATTCTCAGACAAAGTCGGATCACGCTGCTCATTTGCGATTGGTCCTGTAGAGATGGAGGGATCATGAATTGTATGCAAAGTTTGAGAAATGTGGCTTCTGGTTGAAGGAAGTTCAATTTCTGGGGCATGTGGTGTCATCCCAAGGCGTGTCTGTTGATCCGGGTACGGTGATCGCGGTAAAAGAGTGGGGTCAGTCCACTACCCCTACTGAAGTTCGTAGTTTTCTGGGCTTGGCGGGTTATTACCGTCGATTCATTAAAGGCTTTTCCAAGGTTGCTAGCCCATTGACGAATTTAACCCGGAAAGGAGTAAGATTTTTTTGGGACAGTTCATGTCAAGCGGCGTTTGATGAGCTCAAGGATTGACTAACTTCGGCTCCAGTCCTGGCATTGCCCAAGCCGGGATTGGAATATCTCGTCTTCACCGATGCATCTCTTCAGGGGTTAGGAGGTGTTCTTCAACAAGAGAGACAACCCATCGCGTACGCTTCTCGTAAGTTGAAGCCTCACGAGAAGAATTATCCGGTGCATGACTTGGAATTTGCCGTAGTTGTATTTGCCTTGAAGATATGGAGGCATTATCTCTTGGGGGAAAAATTTAGTCTTTTCACCGACCACAAATCGCTACAGTACTTATTCTCCCAAAAGGATTTGAACATGCGCCAGCACGTTGGTTGGAATTTATGAAAGACTACCAATTTGATATTCATTATCACCCGGGAAAGGCGAATGTAGTGGCAGATGCCTTGAGTAGAAGGCCCGAGGGAGACTTAGCTGAGGTATGGAAAGCTAAGTGGAGAGAGCTCAGCCTAGAGGATGCAGGGGTAAGAGCATTCATTTCCGTGATGACGGTTACTCCCACGATTATAGCAAAGGTTGTGAAAGCCCAGAAAGGAGATAAAGTTTGTCAAGACCATACACGCCAGCTATTGTCCGAGGGAGCGGAGTCGTACTCGATTGGTTCCGAGGGCGGACTAAGTTTCCAGGGAAGACTTGTGGTTCCCGACGATGGGGATTTGAGACGAACGGTGATGGCAGAATCCCACGGGTCAAGGTTTGCTGTACATCCAGGCGGGGATAAGATGTACCAAGATATGCGTCGTTTGTATTGGTGGACGGGTATGAAGAGGGATATCTCAGAGTTTGTGTCTCAATGCACTACTTGTCAGTTGGTTAAGATTGACCACCAGCGACCGACAGGTTTGTTACAACCACTCGAGATTCCCGTATGGAAATGGGAGAGCATTTCTATGGACTTTATTACGGGCCTACCTATATCGCAGAAGGGTCATGACTCAATTTGGGTGATTGTTGACCGTTTGACCAAGTCGGCACACTTCTTGACTGTGCACACCGATTATGATACCGCTCGTTATGCCCAGTTGTTCATT